>OY728132.1:1085652910-1086956241 GCA_963277665.1 Viscum album
TTACACCATGGTGTGGAGACGGTAATCTCTATGTACACACGCATGGTGATATTATTATTCATAGGATAAATAAAATTATAAATATAGTTGTACCATGATTATATTAACATATAATTATATGGATGATACTTGATTTATTACTTTGTTATGGAAACAATATAGAAAGAATAAGTAGAACAAGAAAAGAACTTTGAAATAAGGGAGAAAATGATTAACTCTTCTTTGAGTGTTTCCTTTTGATTTGAACAAAAGGTCTCCTTGAAATGGCTCTATTCCCAAATTTAGGCCTCTATGATGAAGTAAGGTAACTTGGGAGGAGAAATGGGTGGGTTTTTTTCAAACCAAAAGGCTTCATAGGTGTGAGTTAAATAGAAAGTGATATTTCTTTTTATAAGAGAGGTGAGGGGAACTTTAGGAAAAATATTGAAATATTAATTTATTATAAAAATATTTTCAGTTTCTAATAGCTAAAAATTAATTTATCTATAGGATAATATGATTATGGGTATAAATCCTCTAAAATAATAGGTTTTATACATTCTTAGTTCATAAAATTAACCTTATCTTTTATATTTAACCCTTTGTAAAATAAGTTAACTCTTACCATGTCCTCTTGTATTTTTATACTACATGGTTAATATATTTACTATAAAATTCCAAGAGAACCTAAACTGGATAATTTATAATATTTTTATCACTATACAATTTATTTGTTTTAACTTTAGATTTTTAGTATTTTTATATAATTTAATAAAATAGTATTTATTTCAAAAATTTAATTAATGTCAATTTTGACACTATTTAGTAATTGATTTTTGTTAAAGTCATAAGAATTTGAATCCTTCGAAAAAAAGGAATTACATAATCCCTAATATGTCAATTTCATCCATAAAATTCTTTTATGGAATCAAAATATTTAAATTACATTTATTTTTATATTTATAAATTCATTTATTTGAATCATTCATTAATAAGGTAATCACTACATCGTCATTATGTCATAAATAAATATATTTATCTAATATTTAAAAATTATGAATAAAATACCATGACGTATGGAATATCATTATATTTATAATTACTATTTATAGTCAAATATATCAGTCATATAACCCTGTATTAAAATTGTTTTAGTAAAAGATACATGTTTATGTTATAATTATCTTTACTTTAAATTAATTCTCATAACATGTCATTATCACACACAAGTGGTCCCACGGAGTCCTAAAATCGTCTTAAGGATTCCCATGGTCAAAAATATCTCATCCAATAGTATTAGGACACATGTTAGGGTATTTTTATATTATTATAATATTAATTTTTTACCCTTATTTACCTAATTTACCCTTTAACCATGGTAAATAAAAATAATTACTGAAATTACTATTCATGATGTCCAAAAATAAAAAGTACCTATTTACAAAATATAGACCTTATGATTCTAAATATGGAATCCATTTTTAAAAATTCAAAATACATAATTGGCAGAAATTTATTTAAAATTAATTCATGTTGTCAAAACTAGAAAGCGGGTTTTTAAGAAGTAAAAACTATCAAAAGATTGACATGTGCTTATGTTAAATTTAAAGGTGAAATTACTTCAAATGACCTAAATTATATTAAATGATAAAAATATAATATAATTATACTTTAAAACCACTCAAATATATAATATAACACTGTAAATTATTTCGATTAAAAAAGTTGTTTTCAATTAAAATTTAGTATTTTCATTATTCATCAAAATGTGAAAGTTATCAGAAAAGTACCAAAAATTCGTCCAAACTAAATCTTTATGTCCCAATTATAAATAAGAATTTAATTTCATCAAATTTAATATATAAAAGATTAAAATATGGTATTTAAAAAGGGCTCTCCATTAAAAGGCAGAAAAAGTGATTTTTTGGAAAAATACTTCTTTTATATGAAAAATAGAATTTTTCCTTACATTATGTCTAAGAAACACATAAGATGAATGTTAAAATTACATGGGATATATATAAAATTCAAAATGTGGTTAATATTATTCATAAGCGCTTTTTAAATAGCTATTTTGATAGGTCATGATGTGCTCCAACTCAGTGTTGCGTGTAGCGCAAGCTATTGAATTATTAAGAAGAAGCGTATCGTGGAAGCTTGGGGTATTACATTATCCCCTCCTTTAATAAATTGAATCTAAGAAATTTAAACACAAGATTTAATACTAGGGGTTTTACATTTTAAAATATCTTATTTTAAATCCCACATTGAAAAATGGATTAATGAGACCTCTATTTTAAAATAAATAAAGGTATGTATGAAAGTTACCGAAAATAACACATAATAGGGTTATATGTAGGAAAACATGGCCATGAAAGAAAAATCTAACCAACAAGTTCTAATGGAGAGTGATAGAGAAAATTATTAGGATAAAGTTAACAATCTAAAACCCAAAAATCTGCAATGTTCCAAGGGACCATTTGATTTATCGCAAAAGAAAGTACTAGGAAAACATTTTTTATTTTCATGATCCTTTCCCTAAAGTTGAAGAACATGAGAAGAAATACTAACTTGATTTCAGTACAATATCACCATTGGTCATTCTTTGAATAATTTCCACTTTATCTCTTATTCAAGGAAATGAATTTGGATTTTTCATTCCTGAAGTGTTGGAAGATCATGCAATCCATAAATAGAATGATAGGTCATTCCATATATCTCAAAAAAAGTTATCACGGGTTATCACATATGTATAAGTCCACCTATAGTGAGATAATACATTAGTCAAAAAAACTTCAACTGAAGTATAACTTATACTACCCATAAATGGATAACCTTAAAATCCTTCCAAAAACTTAAAATCTACAAATTTAGAAAGAAGTGAACCAAATCGACTTAGCATTTATTTCCCATATCTCATAGGGCAGTTCTTGGTTGTCACATTCCAAACATGTGAACACCATCATCATGTATTCTCTTAAATCAAGGTAATTAACTAAATTCCTAGAAAACCTTATTTAATATGTTCATTCTTCCTAATTATTTATCTAAAACATATAATACTAGATATACACCTTAAATCCAAAAATGAAGAAAACTCCCAATAATGATGGTCTAACCCGCTTTTTAAACAAACCATTATCCAGTTCCAAGGATGTAAATACAATATAATCTACTTTATCCAAATCAATTATCTCTTATTCCAAAATTATTATCTCAGTATCAGAAACATATTAAGGGTTATATTTCCCCCAACCATATATTTTCCAAAAATTTTAACTTGAAACTGTGTCACTTTACTTAGTACCATACAATCTCAAAATGCTTAATGAAATAGTAATGAATTACAATCTATATATAATCTATAATTCTTATAAATAGAAAATCATTGATACAATACTCAAATAAAACAATTCTTCAATAAAAACATAAGAACACTAATCCTTCCTCTTTATCTGTGGTAGTATCATAACTTAATTATTATTCAATAGCATCATTTGGGGTATACTCGGATGACTGGGGCATTGATTCGTGTAGTATCCCAACTCATTGCAGATTAAGCATTTTATATTTGAAACCTTTTACATATCCTTGAAATCAAAAACTTGGTGTCCTTTTTCTCCACACTTATAACAAACTCTCATTCCCTTCAAGCATTTACCAAGGTGATTCTTTGTACCATTATTACATGTGGGAAAACCCTTTTTTCCCTTCTTCCCTTTATCCATATTTTTCTCTTCCATCCTCTTCTTCTCTTACATACCTTCAAAGCCATAGGACTCAGAGAATTGTTTACTTGTCTTATTAACACATGATATTATTTCTTCATATGATGAGAATACATGGTAGAATATTTCCTTCCAAAATTTTGGATTAAGACCATGAAAGATATGATATTTTTTACTCTTTGGATCATGTTTATTGTTGGAGTTCTCATTCCTTTTACTGGGTTCCATTTCTAAATGAAGACATAGACTAGGTTAGATCATGTTGTAATGTATAATCCAAAAACTAGAAAATTCTCAGCATTAATTAAAGATTTACACATATCTAGTCTCATAATCATAAAAATGGTTTCTTTGACGACATATTTTCTCATAAATCCTTTATAATTTTTTTTAAGAAAATGTGAATTATTCTAAGTATATCCCTTGGGAGTGTCAAACCAAGTGTGCAGTAAGGCCCATTTCCGTGTACCAGGTTACCCAAAGTCAAGCCCAGAACACCTTGTTGAAGTTTTCACCCCAAGTTATATCTGTTCTAGAACCAAATCCACATGTAGTATCCAGACAGGGATTTATTTCTTGTAATATCCACGTAATCCCTACTGTAGAAAAAATCTAGGAGGTTCTTCTATACTTATCCTTAAAGTATATCTTAGGGTTTTGATCCCTAATCTATGTTTTCTAAATCTATTTCCAAGTTTGTTGCTAAACTTTCTATGATACCAAATATAATGTCCTGAACCTAGTTTCCCAGAGTCAGTGCATTGTTTTAATTCATTGGCATGATTACAAGGAATCAAGTCTTGAAGGACTGATCAGTTTAGTTGTCTTGGAAAATAGATTTCATACATGAACATTACATTATACTTTATAGCATAAAACAAAGCATAAATAATACTTTGATAATGCCATTATTACCCTAGATTAACCCTTAATATCAATAATAATACACTTGTTGGAATCCTAAGAAAATAAAACATAAGAAATGGGTGAGTTCAGATGCTCAGTAAGGGTAAATAATTCAGTGGAAGCTATAAAATTTTAAGGAAATATGTATAATAAAAATAGCAGCCTTTTGAACATAAACATGAACAGAATATGGAAAAAATAAATCAAAAATTACAATATAAATAGGCACATGGATATTCTACTAGTCGAATAATCACATGTAATAACTAATCTCATAATGAGGGAATGTATAATGCTGAACATCATAACCAATATGTCAAGGCCTTGTTCCAAGACCATTCATAGATATTCTATCAAGGATTTATACCAAGACACTAGTTTGTCTCATGAGACCTATCGATGCATCGAGGGGTTATATCAGGCCACACCTATAATTACTAAGTTCTATACATTCCTCGTATGAAAAGGGTGAAACATAACATAATCATTCGTATAAAAACTAACATACAAAATGTTAATACTTTAACCATAAACCATGATTGGTATAAAAATAGAACATCCATAGTGAAAAATATCATAAACCATTCAATAAAATATGGAAGATTTTTTTATAATAAATCAACCTCAATCAAGAATAATATTCAATAAAGGATGTTGACATAGTTGAAAATGATCATTAAAACTCTTTGAGAGAAATATCCATTTTTTCATGAAATCATTTAAAATTTACATAATTTATAAAGGAGGTCTTTAAAATAGATTTTTAAATAAAAGTTTCACATACTAATTTGAAACTTTTTAAATTAATTAACATTTTAAAACAATCATGTACATATAAATAAATCCTTAAAACAATTTTGAAAAACATGGACATTAATTAAATAGATTTTGAAAAATAAATCTTTATAATATTTAAAATGATGATTTATTTAAAGAGACCCTTACTTAAAACCTTAAAATATTTCTTTTGAAAACATTTTTATGAATCATGTCCATGGATGATAAATATTATCCAATAAATACTTACACATAAACAATCTCGGATAATAATGAGATTGAGGAATTAACCCTTACCTTAGGTTTGATACTCTATGTACGTGTATGAAACTCTTATATAATGTTTTTAAACATATTATTAACTTATATAATAATCATAATAATATTTATGATATCATATATTATTGTTTTATGACTTTATATTACACATTTATTAACAATTCCAAGTTAATGCAACGTTTCGGGTAATAATCGCTTTGTTTATCATACGTGATTTGACTTGTTATTCTTGATCATATTACTTAGATCATGATTTAATTACATAAAGAATGTATAATATGATTTTTATATCATATATATTAATAATTTAAATATATATAATAGATAGATATATGAAATTTAATACACCATTCATGGAGACGGTAGGTCGTACGTACGCATGAACATTGTTTTCATTTTTTTATTGTATTGAATGGAAGTAAGTGAATGAAATATATGTACATATATATATATCATTAAATTAGACTTATTATGTCATATATTTAATAATTATCAATAATATATATTTATAATCATTCTTGGATGGTTAAAGTGTAGGATGAATCTCATCGCATCGTGGAGACCGCAGGTCGTACGTACGCACGAGCAACGATATCATTCTTTTAATGATTAAATGATATGTAAATGGATGGTATATTAATTATAAAAAATAATCATCATTTCATATTCATTGTTTATTTATATTATACTCATCATTATACCCATCCAAATAATGTAATGTGGAATAACATATTACACCACGGCGTGGAGACGGTAAGTCGTACGTACGCACGAATGGTGATATTATTATTCGTAGGATGGATAAAATGATGAATAAAGTTTCCCCATTATTATATTAAAATCTCAATATATGTATGATACTTTATTTATTAATTTTTTATGGAAAAAATATAGAAATAATAAGTATAAGAAGGAAATAACTTTGAAAAAAGGGATAAAACGATTACCTATTATTTGGGTGTTTCTTTTGATTTGAACAAAAGGGGTCCTTAAGATGGCTCTCTGACAAAATTTAGGCCTTTAGGACGATGTTATGGAGGTTGGGAGGATAAATGGGCATGTTTTGACCGAACTAAAAGGCTTTAGAGGTGTGAGTTAAAGAGAAAGGGAGATTCCCTTTTATAAGAGAGGTGAGGGAACTTTAGGGAAAATATTGAAATATTAATTTATTATAAAAATATTTTCGGTTTATAATAGCTAAAAATTGATTTATTTAGAGTATAATTTGATTATGGGTCTAAATCCTCTAAAATAATAGGTTTTAGACATTTTTAGTTCATAAAATAAACCTTATCTTTTATATTTAACCCTTTGTAAAATAAGTTAACTCTTACCATGTCCTCTTGTATTTTTATAATACATGGTTAATATATTTACTATAAAATGCCAAGAAAACCTAAAGTGGATAATTTATGATATTTTTATCACTATAAAAGTTATTTGTATTAACTTTAGATTTTTATTATTTTTATATCATTTAATAAAATAGTATTTATTTTAAAATATCATTTATGTCAATTTTGACACTATTTAGTAATTGATATTTGTTAAAGTCGTAAAAATTTTATTCCTTCAAAAAAAATCCATTAAATCATCCCTAATATTTCAATTTCATCCATAAAATTCTTTTATGGCATAAAAATATTTAAATTACATTTATTTTAATATTTATGAATTCATTTATTTGAATCATTCATTAATAAGGTAATCACTGCATCATCATTATGTCATAAATAAATATATTTATCTAATATTTAAAAATTATAAATAAAATAACATGATGTATGAAATCTTATTTGATTTATAATTACTATTTATAGTCAAATATATCAGTCATATAACCCTATATTAAATGTTTTTAGTAAAAGATACATGTTTATGTTATAATTATCTTTACTTTAAATTAATTCTTATAACATGTCATTATCACACACAAGTGGTCCCATGGAGTCCTAAAATTGTCCTAAATATTCACATGGTCAGAAATATCTCATCCAATATGAATAGGACACATGTTAGGGTAGTTTTATATTATTATAATATTATTTTTTACCCTTATTTACCTAATTTACCCTTTAACCAAGGTAAATAAAATAATTACTGAAGTTATTATTCATAATGTCCAAAAACAAAAAGTACCTATTTAAAAAATATATAAATTTTGATTCCAAATATGGAATACATTTTTCAAAATTCAAAATACATAATTTTCAGAAATTTATTTAAAATTAATTCATGTTGTCAAAACTAGAAAGCGGGTTTTTATGAAGTAAAAACTATCAAAAGACAGACATGTGTTTATGTTAAATTTAAATGTGAAATTACTTCCAATGACCTAAATTATATTAAATGATAAAAATATAATCGAATTGTAATTTAAAACCACTCAAATATATAATATGACACTGTAAATTATTTTGATTAAAAAAGTTCTTTTCAATTAAAATTTAGTATTTTTCACTCTTCATCAAAATATGAAAGTTATCAGAAAAGTACCAAAAATTCATCCAAACTAAATTTTTATGTCCCAATTATAAATTATAATTTAATTTCATCAAATTGAATATATAAAAGTTTCAAATATAGAATTTAAAAAGGGTTCTCCATAAAAAGGCAGAAAAACTATTTTTTTGGAAAAATACTTCTTTTATATGAAAATTTTGAATTTTTCCTTATATTATGTCTAAGAAACACATAATATAAATGTTAAAATTATATGGTATATATATAAAATTCAAAATTTGGTTAATATTATTCATAATTTCTTTTTAAATAGCTATTTTGAAAGGTCGTGATGTGCCCGAACTCAGTGTTGCATGCAGCACAAGCTATTAAATTATTAAGAAGAAGTGTATCATGGAAGCTTGGGGTATTACATTATCCCCTCCTTCAATAAATTGAATCTAAAAATTTTAAACTCAAGATTTAATACTAGGGGTTTTATATTTTAAAATATTTTATTTTAAATCCCACATCAAAAAATGGATTAATGAGACCTCTATTTTAAAATAAAGAAAGGTGCGTATGAAGGTTACCGAAAATAACACATACTAGGGTTCTATGTAGGAAAACATGGACATGAAAGAAAAATATAACCAACAAGTTATTATGGATAGTTATAGAGAATATTATTAGGATAAAGTTAACAATATAAAAGCCATAAATCTACAATAATCCAAGGGACCATTTTATTCATCACAAAAGAAAATACTAGGAAAACATTTTTTGTTTTCAAGATCCTTTACTTAAAGTTGAAGAACATCAGAAGAAATACTTACTTTATTTCAGTACAATATCACCATTGGTCATGCTTTGAATAATTTCAACTTCATCTCTTATTCAAGGAAATGAAGTTGGATTTGTCATTCCTAAAGTTTTGGAAGATCATGCAATCCATAAATAGAATGGTAGGTCATTCAATCTATCTCAAAAAAAGTTATCACGGGTTATCACATATGTATAAGTCCACCTATAGTGAGATAATACATTTGTAAAACAAACTTCAACTGAAGTATAACTTATACTATCCATAAATGGATAACCTTAAAATCCTTCCAAAAACTGAAAATCTACAACTTTAGAAATAGGTGAACCAAATTGACTTAGAATTTATTTCCCATATCTCATAAGGCAGTTCTTGGTTGTCACATTCCAAACTTGTGAACACCTTCATCATATATTCTCTTAAATCATGGTAATTAACTGAATTTCTAGAAAACTATATTGAATATGTTTATTCTTCCTTATTACTTATGTAAAACATAAAATACTTAATATGCACCTTAAATCAAAAAAATTTAAAAACTCCAAATAATGATGGTCGAAACTAATTTTTAAACATACCATTATTCAGTTACAACGATGTAAATACAATCTAATCTACATTATCCAAGTCAATTATCTCTTATTCCAAAATTATTATCTCGGTATCAGAAACATATTAAGGGTTATATTTCCCCCAACCATATATTTTCCAAAATTTTTAACTTGAAACTGTGTCACTTTACTTGGTACCATAAAATCTCAAATCCTTAATGAAATAGTAATGCAGTACAATCCGTATATGCTCTATAATTATTATAACTAGCAAATCATTGATACAATAATCAAATGAAACAATTCTTCAATAACAACATAAGAACACTAATCGTTACTCTTTATCTGTGGTAGTATAATAACTTGATTATTATCCAATAGCATCATTTGGGTTATACTATGATGACTGGGGCATTGATTCGTTTAATATCTCAACTCTTTTCAAATGAAGCATTGTACATTTTAAACCTTTTTCATACTCTTTAAATCACAAACTTGGTGTCCTTTTTCTCTACACTTATAACAAACTCCCATTACCTTCAATCATTTACCAAGTTGATTCTTTGTACCATTATTACATGTGGGAAAACCCTTTTTTCCCTTCTTCCCTTTATCCATATTTTTCTCTGTCATCCTCTTCTTCTCTTAATTCTCTTCAAAGCCATAGGACTCAGAGAATTATTTACTTATCTTATTAACACATGATATTATTTCTTCATATGATGATAATATGTGCTAGAATATTTCTTTTCAAAATTTTGGATTAAGACCATGAAAGACATGATATTTTTTACTCTTTGGATCATGTGTATTGTTGGAGTTCTCATTCCTTCTACTGGGTGCCATTTCTAAATGATGACATACACTAGGTTAGATCATATTGTAATGTATAATCCAAAAAAAATCTCAGCATTAATTGAAGATTTACACACATCTAGTCTCATAATCATGAAAATGGTTTCTTTGCCGACATATTTACTCATAAATCCTTTATAAATTTTTGTTAATAAAATGTGAATTATCCTAACTATATCCATTGGGAGTGTCAAACCAGGTGTGCAGTAAGGCTCGTTTCCATGTACCAGGTTATTCTAAGTCAAGCCCAGAACACCTTGTTGAAGTTTTCACCCCAAGGTACGTCTGTTCTAGAACCATGTCCACATGTAGTATCCAGACAGGGATGTATTCCTTGGAATATCCACGTAATCCCTACTTTACCAAAATTCTAGGAGGTTCTTCTATACTTATCCTTAAAGTATATCTTAGGGTTGTGATCCCTAATCTATGTTTTCTAAATCTATTTCCAAGGTTTTTTCTAAACTTCCTATGATACCAAATATAATTCCCTGAAACTAGTTTCCCAGAGTCAATGCATTGTTTTAATACATTGTCATGATTACAAGGAATCAATTCCTAAAGGACTGATCAGTTTAGCGGTCTTGAAAAATATATTACATACATGAATGTTACATTACACTTTCTAACATAAAACAAAGCATAAATAATAATTTTATAACGCCATTATTACCCTAAATTAACCCTTCATAAAAATCATAATACACTTTTTTGAATCCTAAGAAAATAAAACATAAGAAATGGGTGAGCTCAGATGCTCAGTAAGGGTAAATAATTCAGTGAAAGCTATAAAATTTTAAGGAAATAATTATAATAAAAATAGCATCCTTTTAAACATAAAAATGAACATAATATAGAAAAAATAAATCAGACATTACAATATAAATAGGCACATGGATATTCTACTAGTAGAATAATCACATGTAATAACTAATCTCATAATGAGGTAATGCATAATGTCGAACATCATAACCACTACGTCAAGGCCTTGTGCCAAGACCATTCACAAATATTCTGTCAATGCCTTATACCAAGACACTAGTTTGTCTCATGAGACCTACCGATTCATCGAGGGGCTATAGTGGGCCACACATATCACTTACTAAGTCCAATGCATTCCTCGTATGAAAAGGGTGAAACATAACATAATCATTCGTATAAAAACTAACATACAAAATGTCAATACTTTAACTATAAACCATGATTGGTATAAAAATATCACATCCATAGTCAAACATATCATAAACCATTAAATACAATATGGATGATTTTATTATAATAAATCCACCTCAAACAATAATAATATCCAATAAAGGATGTTGACATAGTTGAAAATGATCAATAAAACTCTTTGAGAGAAATATCCATTTTTCATGAAATCATTTAAAATTCACATAATTTATAAAGGAAGTCGTTTAAAATATATTTTTGAATCAAAGTGTCCCATAATAATTTGAAACTTTTTAAATGAATTAACATTTTAAAACAATCATTTCCATATAAATAAATCCTTAAAACCATTTTGAAAAATATGGACATTAATTAAATAGATTTTGAAAAATAAATCTTTAAAATATTTAAAAGGATGATTTAGTTAAAGAGACCCTTCCATAAAACCTTAAAATATTCCTTTTGAAAACATTTTTTATGGATCATTTCCATGGATGATAAATATTTCCTAGTAAATACTTACACATAAACAATCTCGGATAATAATGAGATTGAGTAATTTACCCTTACCTTAGGTTTGATACTCTATGTACATGTCTGAAACTCCTATATAATGTTTTTAAACATATTATTAACTTATATAATAATCATAATAATATTTATGATGTCATATATTATTCTTTTATGACTTTATATTACCCATTTATTAACAATTCCAAGTTAATGCAACGTTTCGGGTAATAATCACTTTGTTTATCATACGTGTTTTGACTTGTTATTCTTGATCATATTACTTAGATCATGATTTAATTACTTACAGAATGTATAATATTATTTTTATATCATATATATTCATAATTTAAATATATATATAATAGATAGATATATGAAATGGAATACACCATTCATGGAGACGGTAGGTCGTACGTACGCATGAACATTGTTTTCATTTTCTTATTGTATTGAATGGAAGTAAGTGAATGAAATATATGTACATAAATGTATATATATATATATCATTACATTAGACTTATTATGTCATATATTTAATAATTATCAATAATATATATTTATAATCATTCTTGGATGGTTTAAGTGGGGGATGAATCTCATCGCGTCGTGGAGACAGCAAGTCGTACGTACGCATGAGCAACGATATCATTCTTTTAATGATTAAATGATATGTAAATGGATGGTATATTAATTATAAATAATAATAATAATTTCATATTTATTATTTATTCCTATTATACTCATCATTATACACATCCAAGTAATGTGATGTGGAATAACAAATTACATCACGGCGTGGAGACGGTAAGTCGTACGTATGCACGCATGGTGATATTATTGTTCATAGGATGGATAAAATGATGAATATAGTTTTCCCATGATTATATAAACATCTCAATATATGTATGATACTGTATTTATTAATTTTTTATGGAAAAAATATAGAAAGAATAAGTATAATAAGTAAAGAACTTTGAAAGAAGGGATAAAATGATTACCTATTCTTCGGGTGTTTCTTTTGATTTGAACAAAAGGGCCCCTTAAGATGTCTCTTTGACAAAATTTAGGCCTCTAGGACGATGTTATGGAGGTTGGGAGGATAAATGGTCAGGTTTTTGCTGAACTAAAAGGCTTTAGAGTTGTTAGTTAAAGAGAAATGGAGGTTCCCTTTTATAAGAAAGGAGAGGGGTACTTTAGGAAAAATCTTGAAATATTAATTTATTATAAAAATATTTTCGGTTTATAATAGCTAAAAATTAATTTATTTACAGTATAAGATGATTATGGGTATAAATACACTCAAATAATAGGTTTTATACATGCTTAGGTCATAAAATTAACCTTATCTTTTAGATTTAACCCTTTGTAAAATAAGTTAACTCGTACCATGTCCTCTTGTATTTTTATACTACATGGTTAATATATTTACTAAAAAATGACAATAGAATATAAAGTGGATCATTTATGAAATTTTTATCACTATAAAATTTATTTGGCCAAACTTTAGATTTTTAGGATTTTTATATCATTTAGTAAAATAGTATTTATTTTAAAATTTCATTTATGTCAATTTTGACACTATTTTGAAATTAATTTTTTTTAAAGTCATAAAAACTTTATTACTTCGATAAAAAGGCATTAAATCATCACTAATATGTTAATTTAATCCAGAAAATTTGTGGATGGCATCAAAATGTTCAAATTAAATTTATTTTAATATTTATAAATTCATTTATTTGAATCATTCATTAATAAGGTAATCACTGCATCATTAATATGTCAAAAATAAATATATTTATCTAATGTCTAAAAATTATAAATAAAACTCCATGATGTAAGAAATATTATTATATTTCTAATGACTATTTATAGTCAAATATATCAGTCATATAACCCTATATTAAAAAAAATTAGTGAAAGATACATGTTTTGTTATAATTATCTTTACTTTAAATTGATTCTTATAACGTGTCATTATCACACCCAAGTGGTCCCATGGGGTCCTAAAATCATAAAAAGGATTCTCATGGTCAGAAATATCTCATAAAATATGATTATTACATGTGTTAGGGTAATTTTATATTATTATAACATTATTTTTTTACCCTTATTTACCTGATTCACCCTTTAACCATGGTAAATAAAAATAATTAATGAATTAACTATTCATAATGTCCAAAAATAAAAAGTACCAATTTAAAAAAAAATACCTTATGATTTCAAATATGGATTCTATTTTTTCAAATTCAAAACACAGAATTGGCAGAAATTAATTTAAAATTAATTCTCATTGTCAAAACCAGAAAGCGGGCTTTTAAGAAGTAAAAACTATCAAAAGATTGACATGTGTTTATATTAAATTTAAATGTAAAATTACATATAATGAACTAAATTATATTAAATGATAAAAATATAATCTAATTATACTTTAGAACCACTCAAATTTATAATTTAACACTATAAATTATTTCGATTAAAAAAGTTGTTTTCAATTAAAATTTAGTATTTTTCACTATTCATAAAAATATAAAGTTATCATAAAAGTAAAAAAAAATTAATTCAAACTTAATTTTTATTTCCATTTTATAAAGAAGAATTTAATTTCATCAAATTGAATATATAAAAGTGTCAAATATAGGATTTAAAATGGGTTCTTCATTAAAAGGCGGAAAAACAGCTTTTTTTTAATACTTCTTTTATATGAAAAATTGAATTTGTCGTTATATTATGTCTAAGAAACATATTAGATGAATTTTAAAATTATATGGAATATATATAAAATTCAAAATGTGGTTAACATTATTCATAACCTCTTTTTAAACGGCTATTTTGATATGTCATGGTGCGCTCAAACTCGGTGTTGTGTGTAGCACAAGCTATTGAATTATTAAGAAGAAGAGTATCATGGAAGCTTGGGGTGTTAAACATTGAACAAGATAAAATTTCTATATGAAGATTAATCATATTCACAATAAGACTTGAAATAAACAAGTGAGATGCACCAATATTAAATAGATTAGTCACTAATGATGAATCTATAGTAATGTTACCTCCCACAGTCATTGGACTCGTATCTACTTTCTCTAGAGTCTCTTCTACTGTGTAAAGAAGATTCATTCTAGATAATTATGGTTAGAACCCTTTTGTAAGTGAAGCATCTTATTTCCCCATAGTTTTTGGATATGTTGATGATCTTGTTCCACTATTCGTTGTGGAAAATTTGTGGAAGAACTTTTGAAAGTTCCCTAAATGTCCATAGAAGACACAGTTCTTGGGTGCCTCCATGCAAAACCTCTTTGAATTCCCTGGCTGACCACACTGGTAGCATATGAAAGGTATTCTTCCTGGAACTATAAAAGGTCTAGAACAACCCTTCTATCAAGAACATCCATGAGAATCATCACAATTCCTCTTTCCCTTAGAGGAACTCATGCTACCCCTGGGAGAAAAATGAACTCTTTTCAACCCTGACTTACCAACCATGTCCATCTCAACCATCATCACACTATACAGCACATCAGTATAACTGAGTAGATTTGGCAATAAAACCTGAAAACATATATCGGATCAAAGTCCCAACTTGAATTATCAAGCCTTAATTCTCTCATTATATGCAATCTTAGGAACAAACTGCACAAGCTCGATAAAGCAATTTGAGTGCTCATTCACGGTTCTGTCGGCCTTCTCAAGATTGAAAAACTCCATAACCTTGGTCAACACCATTGTCTCTAGATAGAATTGATTAGTGAAAAGAACCTTGAAGTATTTCCACTCTAAGACCACATGCTTCTTCACTATCACCATCATGTCCCACCATCTCTTTCTCAGTCCCTCAAACATGAAGGTGGAACACTTCACCTTGATCTCGTTAGATGACTCCAAGAACTCAAATAGATATTCTATCCCACCCAACCATTCATCAATATGTTGAGGATCAGTGGAGCCTTTGAAAATTAGTGGCTTTTGATGAAGGAATTCTTGAGAATGATTTCAAATAACATCCCTCTAAGGATCCACATATGGAGCCTGAACAGGGACTGAATGTGGTGTCTGTCCCAAAGCTTGGACAATATGCATAATCACCTCAACTAGATTCAGATCTACAATAGGATTCACTCATTGTGGTTCTGTAGAAACTTCTTTCTAGATACAAATCACATGTCTTCTAAGAGGCATGATGCTACACAACATTAGTAGACAATGAGGAAGAAATTATATAATACTCAAGCAGAGTAATAATGGTAACATAATCTCAACCAAAAAGAACAAAAAATGTTTGGATTTCAATCTATCCAAAACAAAATGGGGAAAATGCTAGAACTAATCCACAAGAATCCTTTACCCAACCACCCCTGGTAAATTAAGTTTTATTATGGTAAGAGCTAGCTGGGAACTCAATCTTAACTACCTTCTAAGTCCCAAAAAGATTTCAAAAGTGTATACTGACTCAATACAAAAAATCAACCTGACTTTGATACCACTTTATCACAAACCAGCCCGGGTACCCTGGTAAACTGATAACTGAGCCATCCTTAACATAGCCTGAAGGGAATTCTTGATCCCTATGGTTGATTAATATAACTTTTCAGCATAAAAACTGAAATTAGGAATGATTTTTTCCCTAACTGTGCGGAAGTAAAACAAACAAGCCAGTATGAATATCAAAAGAAACTCCACTAATAGCAATGTACCAGAAGTCAAATGGGAATTTAATCCCAAAGTACTACAACTAAGTACAAAAATATGGAAAAAAAACCTAATTCCCAAAGAAAAAAACTCACCATGACCAAAGATCAACAGTTGGATCCACCTCCAAGATATCATTTCCCTTTGCTCAAACCTAGAAGGATATAATCTATAGACACCCAAAGGCATAAGTAGGGTGTGAGATACAAAACCTAGTAGGGACTCACCACGGATTCCATAACATATTCCAATAATAGATTAACCAAAACAATTCTTTCAATTTTAAAATAAACAGGTTTGGAATTTTAATGCATATTTAAACAAATCATGTTATACTATTCAAATGATGGAAAATACTTTAAGAAAATGATTTACAAGTGATAAAATATTTTTGAAATAATGGATTAAACAAAAAAATTATATAAAACAAATTATATAAATTCTAAAGGAGTGTAAAGTAGTTTAACAACATTGGAATATATTTATATCTCAAATATAAATAAGCGAGCAATATGTTCATCTGCCAAATAGGTACGAAATTTCCAGGCTATAGGAATCTGCACTCTCTAAGTGATCATGACAACATGTGTACACACACGTCCTTTAAACACTAGTCATAGAGGAATCATCACCATCTCCTAAGGGATATAACATGCTATAGTTATGTTTTATAACAATGTATAATCACATATTGTGTCCAAATAACTCACAATATACCTAAGTCTTTCATTTTCTCTTACACAATCAATGATGAGAAATTTATTTTTAGACTTTAAAATAAAATTAAATACCATCCCCCCATTTCAAATGCCAATTTTCCATTTAAAACTAAAACAGTTTTTAATCAAACACATAAAATTTTAACAAGTTAAAACCATTGGGTTTCTATCAAAATATTTTAATCCCTTTTCACAATTTAACAAATTTCCATCAATTCAATTTTAATAATTAAATTCAAAAATTCAATTGAAACCATTTTAATCCAATTGACAACACACCTCAATTTCTTTCCAAACCCATTTCAAACCTCCCAATTCATTGGAATTTGTTTTTAATCAAAACCAATTTAAAGGAATTTAAAAAAAATGAATTTAAATCAACAACATAAATAAATCAAGAAATTTAAGGTTAATCAATTTGGCCAAATGGGATGGAATCACCTAGCTTTTTCCTGAAACTCAACGCCCGCAATGAACCCCTCCAATGAGAACTAAGTTACAGAAGACCTTGAAACTCAACCTAGAAATGATATCCAACAACACGGAGTATATATCCATCAATTTTAGGATGATATATTAAACCCAAGGAGGAGAAAAGGAAAGAGATGAAGAAAAAGGGAGAACGCTTACCCAGAAATTCACACCGCAAGCGCAACGATGAGAAAATGATGAACAAAAGGACCTAGAAGGTTTGGAGAGCCCTAAGATCACCTAATATAAGATTTAGGTCAATAGAAATGAATCTAGGGGGTAGAAAAAGTGATAATTTCATCTGTTATTCCTACATATAATCAGCATGTAGGGAATTACACGACATCTAATTACCTTACACGTATTTAAAGAGTTAAATTTTTTAACCACCAAAAAAACCATAGCTTTGAATTAAAAACTAATAATTAATTACCTCATGACATGTAAAAACTTTTCATTTTTTGTAGCTCTCACAGTGTAAGCCCTTCTCATGGTATAAACCCAGCAACCATTACACATCATGTAACCTAGTTACATGGCATGAAAACCTCCTGCAACCTATAGAGAACACCGGTTAAAGCTGAGATACCAACAAGTCTATGAATTCACCATTATAGGTATCCTCTCGATTGCTTCTCGACCCTACCCAGACAATTAAAAAGGAAAAACATGTCAAGTTTTAGATTGTGCATGATATATAGGTAACCGGATGTTACATATCAGTCGAGATGTACATGCAGTGAGTGATCTTGTTCTAGTATTGAGCCCTTGATATTCAAGACACATACTCATGGTGTGTCTTAGTCTTCTATAATAGTATCATTACAGATATTTTCTTCTGAGAGTCTTTACTTTCATATTTTAAAAATAACTTCCTATGATTTATGCATTCCTGATTTGGGGCCTTATATTCTATACTAATAGACACTCCTCTAGAGGAAAACCCTACATTCACCTTTATCTAATAAGAACTATTCTTTGTCTCCATCTTCCTGATATTTTATTCTTTCTCCTTAAGATAATCTTCCATATATGTTAATATTTTACTAGCTTCATTTCTAAATTTTCTTCTCTCTTTAAGAATTGTCTTGAGAGGGATGACACTCACTTTAAACTCATTTTCCATGACCATTTTTTTTTTGATCTCATTTGAAATTTCTTCAAGAAGATCACTTTATTATTTCATCTTTACACCCATGTTTTTTATGTAAACATTTAGGGACACCTATACCCCTTTCATCCTCTTGTTTTCTATACACATATCTTTGATTATTTCATAGCATACTTCTTATATGATCTACCATTGATCCACCTTCTCTTGAAAGGATTTTATCTCTTCTTGATTATATCACACAACCTATTTTATAATTGATGACCATAAATTGTAGACTCGTCATCCTTCTCAGATTTATCATCATAACAGAGTGTTTCATCTTTACCATTAAAGCCTATAAAACTTTTATTCTCAAACTAATCATCTTAAAATGGATCCTTAAATTTTATCTTTTCAAGAGATTTATCCCTAAGTGACTTAATCTTTTAATCTTTCTCTTTATTAGAAACTTTCAAGTTTTCAGTTCCTTTTCTTTCACTTCAGTCTTCTTCTTAAGATTCACTAATTTTTTAGAGTTAAACTAACAAATAGATTGATCAGTTAGTTCTTTCTAAATTCATTCCATCACTACTTCATTCTTATCCACATGTTTTGTTTATTCTTTTAAAATCTCATAAACCTTTATATTTTTTACTTGTTGTATGTCTGGTTCTTTAAGAACACCTTCTAGTTCTACTTATAGATCAACTACACCCTATTATTATGTATTTTCAGGGGAGGAATATTCACTTTCAGATTTATAAGAAAATTATATAACATAGTTAGAATCAAATTAAATAACTAAATTAGAATCATTCACCTAGACTTTCATATCAGATCTCCCAAGGTTCATAATCTTATTCTTTTTCTCTTCTTGATTTTTTTATATAGATCTCTCCTTGGTTGATTTTACAATATTATTTTAAGGTCAACTTATTCTCCTTATTTTCCTCTATATTTTTTCCATAAATAGTTTCCGAATTCTTCTACATTTCAAAATCAGTATCACAATGGATAGTTTTCTTAAAAACTTAATTAGACAAAGATCTATTCAAGATCTTCTATGTCTTTTCATTTCCTATTCATTCGCTATAATTTATTAAGTTAGAACATATTTGGATATACTTAATAATCACTTCACTTTAATCATGAAGGAACATTAAAATTTATTTTTTTCATCCATAAAAGTCAATTACATCAAAGAATGGATTCTTCATTATAGAATCCATGTGCAAAAATCCAAACACTACTTATCAGGATGAACACAAAGTCTGAACTTTTACCCTTTTATTCTACTTTTTAGAACCAGATACACTCTTAGAGGGATTGGTGAATCAGGATGATGAATAAATTTAAACTTTTCTTCATAGTTTGGTTAACTTTATTTTAGGTTCTTATTCCCACATTCATAGTAACTTTGTTCCACATGTCACTTTATTACTCCTTCCTCTCAACCTAATAGTGCAATAAACAAATATTCCATAAATTAAAATATCTACAAGACATCGGTTCACCATAAAGTGATAGTCTAATGTGCATACACCAACATTGTGTTGGTCATACTATTATCCACTAATCTTTACTAGTATGATGGATACAAATAATTCAACAACAATAACTTTGTTCTAGGATAACTTTATTTATGATATTTAGGGTTTGGAAACTACTTTCCCAAGTCACATTACCTCTCCCTCACCTATGCACTCTACGTTAATGAAGTTACTTCCACATTTTATAGAATTGTTAGACTTTTTCAATATATTAGAATCATAAGAATTTTTCCCTAATTAGAAAGACTCTAAATGCATAGTAGTCCATATTTAATGATCTTTGAATGCACTCTTAAAAGGAATATTCAATGAATTGTTTTCACATAAATTGTTATTTTATGAAACTCCTTACATTTGTGCATCGCTCATTTAATGAAACTTGTGTTTGCATAAGTTTACTTTCAGTTTCACTCAAATTTCTCTTTTTTACACAACTATGACTCGCACGCAACTATTAATTCATGAAACTTGGGTTTGTATAAGTGTTTCCTTTTAGTTTTGTGAAACTTTCACTTTGTCTCACAACTCAGTACTTTTCAAAACTTGAAAATTTCATGAATATTCCTTGGTCTACATAGAATTGTGTTACTTTCTTCATGAAACTAATGTGATCATTACTACTTCACATAAGAAATTATTTCATCAAATTGATGTGAGAATTACCGTTTTAGGAAATAAATATTTTCATGAAAATATTTCATGAAAAAAAGACTTTGATCTTCATTAAGTATACCTATTACCAAATCAGGGGGGTAGATGCCTATTTATAAACATGGGCAACACTTCATTCAAATATATTTCATGTCGATAGCCTTGCATGAAACTTTTTGGGTTCAATGAACGTCAATGATTTAATGTCGCATTTAGCATGAAAATCGCTACTATTATGAAGCTCTCATATGTATTTCACGAGCTCACACAACTCCAATTTCACAAACTCTCCATGCTTTCATGAAATCCTTTTCTTTTTTAGGTATGAACAAGCCACCTTCAAAACACTATTTTCATGAAACTTTTTTGCATGTTCATGAAACTTTACCTCTCTGTATAAATCATTCATGAATCACTTTCCTTTTCTGTATATCGATGAGATTTATTTGAATCTTTACTTTCACACAATTTCAAAAAACTAGAAAAAAAATTTGAACAATTTTTTATTTCTGTGAAAAACCTTTTCTCTGCCCCATTTTCATGATATGGATTTGAGTTACCTTGTTCGCACAACCTCTAATTTTGAGCGAGAATTCTTCCTTTTCTCTGGAAACATTATGAAATATTCTCGATATTCTAGAGATCTTTTATTAAATAAATCTAAATAGGACCAACTATATAAGATGAGGGTTAATTCCACGTATTACACAAAACACAATAGCATACGAAGCTTCATCTGGGTGAGAATAATTCCACATTGGAATCATTATATTTCATTCATCCTTCAACATCTAGATATCACATTGGTGCTCTACCTATCTTCACCTTATCCATAAATTATCACTTGTTGTGAATTGTGTGATGAACTTCACAACTTACTTCCCTTAACTCAATGTGTTCATAAAAATTACAGATATTCAACCAGATCATTCAACTATAAACTTATTTCTATTAAAGCATAAATTTCAATCACAACTTCTATATATGAAATTGATATCTTCCAATAATTTTTTTCTTCACTTCATTATCCTAGACTAGGTAGTATTTACATGAACTTAATATCTTCTATATTCTAGAAACACTGTGATTGACACTAAGATTGAAAAAAACAACACCAAACATAAGTTTGGGTCCAACATAAGTTCTATATCACACAACATGACTCTAGACTCATGAAAAGGGTAAAATTCAGAACATTTAAAAAAGGTTTGTAAACCTCTCAAGTGGAAAAAGATATTCAATTTGGACATTACTTTTTCACATGAGTTTCCCAATCAATCAAACTTAATTAAAAAAAATTGAAATCAGGAAACAAAAAATCATTCAGTATTCATTCAAATCCTTACACATTCAAATCAAGAAGTGTCAAAAAAATACCAAGAATGTTAGAATTTTCCAAAGTATTAGACTAAGCTCACGAATCATAAAAATAGTCCTAAAATTAAAAACAAAGAACAAAACATGTGGTCTAAGTCTAATTAGATTTTAAAAAGATGGAAAAAACATAAAATTTCTAAAAATGGGTAGGTATCCCCTCCCCCACATAGTTTCAAAAACCCTTTAATTATAACTCAAAATAATCAAAAGAAAAGAGAAGCATACGAAAGATAAGGAAAGATAAAACCTGAATTTATTCAACAATGGTTTCCTTCAGTTAATCTATTATTTGTTTTCACTTTAAATCAAAAAATAAATCAATAAAAAAACAATACAAAAATTTTAAAATAAAAATAAATAAAATGAAATATAAAGAGAATGAAGAAAACAATAGGACTTGGTTTGAACCACTAAATGAGTGATAAGTTTTTACTACCGCTAGTCAAGAAGTTTCAGCACTTTATCATCAATACGATGGTGGGTGGGGTTTATTACTCAAGAAATACCATGTATTATTTCTCCAAACATCCATAAATGGATGGGAGGAGTGTGAACCACCAAAGAAAATAAAAAATTTCATAACACCTAATATGACCTCAAACGATAAAACAAGTTGATATAGAAAATAAAATGTACCCATTTGGAAAATGATTACAATATACTAAACCAAAGTAAAATTTTACTAAGAAAATAGTAGATTAAAGGATAAAAAGAGAATAGTGAAATAAATATCTCTTGGACGACTCGTAAGAAGCCCAACTAAATCTCTCTACAGATGCTACAACTTGTGATAAAAAACATTGTGTCTTCCAAAAACTCTAGAGAAAACAATATAAAAAACTTTTATTACCAAAGACCAAAATACCCCTCATTAAATAGTCAGGAACCTCCTTCTAAAATAGGTATTAATTGGCATAGGTGTCTCCAAATTACCATCATGATCACCCATCCTATCAAATCTATCTTCCTGAATTTCCACTTTTTCCTCAAGGTGAAAAAAAAGAAATTGAGTCTGAAATAATTTGTAATTTTTCCAAGTATCATCACATGATGGATTTACACTCCAATGAATTAAACATTGAAGGTCATAACCACTTCCCTGAAGAGCCTCAACAGAATCAGGAAAAACCCACTCTAGAAGGTCCTTACAAAAATGTTGTGGAATTTGTTCAAATACGTGATCTCTAATAGCCAATTTAAGTTGTGATACATGAAAATATGGGTGAATATTAATGTGTTATGAAAAATATATATGATAATAAATGGCCCCCATGTGATAAATAATTGATAAAGTCCATAAAATCATGTATCAATCTTAGGAAAAACTTTAGTAGATGACACAGTAGGATTCAGAGACTATAGCTTAACAAATAAAATATATCCAAGATTAAAAGAAACATATCTTCAATTTTTATTATCCAAATTCCATATAGAGTTCTGATCTATCATCAAATGAAAAAATAAGTTGTAGAGAGATCATCCATATTAATCAAGGTCATGACAAAAATGTCAAGATCCATATCACCTAGAATATAATTTGGTCAAGTGGGGAGTTTTTGACCATAAAATACTTCAAAAGGAGTTAGAATAGTAGAAACATGAAAGGAAGTGTCATAATAGAATTCTTCCCATGGTAACTAGTCAACCCACTGCTTGGGTTTTTCAAAAGAAAACAGCTAAAGTAAGTTTTGATACTTCAATTGACAACTTCGGTTTGAGCATCCATTTAAGGATGGTAAAAAGAGATAATCTTAAGATTAGTACCATTTAAAAGAAAAAATTATTTCCAAAATAAACTAGTAAATATTAGATATCGGTCACTAAAAATATCACTAGCCATTCCATGTATTTTAATGACTTCCTTCATAAATATTTCATAGACCTCCTTAGCCGAAAAAGGATGTTTGAGAGGTAAAAAATGATCATATTTTGAAAGATGGTCAACCACAAAAAAATAACATCAAACCCTTATGATTTGGGAATATTGAAAATTAATTCCATAAATATTCCTTCCCAAATCATATCTATAATATAAAGGTGTTGGAGTAAACCTGTTGGACTCAATGTTTGGTACTTATGTCGTTTCCAAGTTGCGCATTCCCAGACAAATTTAAGCATTTTTTGGGTCATAAATTTCTAATATAATCCTTCTACCAAGTTTTTATAAGTCTTTGAATATCCATTATGACAACTAATAGGTGAATCATGAAAATAATTTATCAAATTAGGAATCAACTGATAGGTTTTGGAAAGTACTATGTGACCCTTAAAAAAGTAGATCATTGTGTAGCGAAAAAACAAAAGGTGTAGGGGCCTAAGTTTAGAGAGACAAAATTTGGTCTTAAATGAATTTATCCTAGATATTTTATATACAAAGTAGTGTCATATCAATCTAGAAAGGTTTATAAATATCCATTTGAATAAACTATGGGTTATGAATTCTGGAAAGAGCATCAATAGTGTAACGCCCCGACCCTAGTTTCCCAGAGTCGGTGCATTATTACATAACATTGGCATGATCACAAGAAAGATCAAATCTCGAAAGACCGATTGGTTTAGTAGCCTTGAAAACACTAGATATATTCATAATTCTTACATTACATCATAAAATGAAAAACTACTACAACAATATATTGTCTCCATAATCCACACTCATATCCCCACATAATATCCCTGCAGGTCATTCATAATTTACTTCTTCAATTCCTGGGAAAAATAAAACATAGAAAAGGGGTGAGCTCAAATGCCCAGTAAGGATAACAATATAGCGGAACATTCAAAAATAAGCATAATCATTTAAGGCAATGCATTACTAAAACAAAATCCTTTTAAACTTGAACTTCAACATAGTATGGCAAAAGTAAAATGAAATAATTCCATTTACTTATTCACATGGATATTCTACTAATCGAATAATCACATGCAATATCAATATCCACTTTCATAATGTTGGAATGAATAATGCTGAACTTTAATTTCTTTGTCAATGCCTCGTCCCAAGACCTTGGGGCTAACTGTAACCGGAACCCAACCCGGAGTGCCTCTAATAACCGGACACCAACCCGGAGTGCCTCTAATAACCGGACACCAACCTGGAGTTCCTCTAATAACCGGAGACCAAACCGGAGTTCCTCTAATAACCGGAGACCAAACCGGAGGGCTTACTTTTACCGGTCCCCAACCCGGAACATACTTGTCTAACACATTCATCTGAATGAAAGGTTGAAATATAATATATACATTCGGATTAAAAATAACTTATGAAATGTCAATAATTTTAAAAAAACATGAGTGACATAAGAATAGCTTATCCACAGTCAAAAATATCAAAAAACCTTCAATAAAATATGGATGTTTTGTATCATAATAAACCAACTTCAAATAAGCTTAAAAGCCATCAAAGGATGTTTACATAGATGAAATCAAAATTCTTTTTAAAGAAATATCTTTTTTTATTTTGAAATCATTTAAGATCCATATAAAATAAAACATTTTCTTTGAAAATATTATTATAAGCTTGTAAGGGAAGCTTTGACGATTTTATAACGGCGGTAAATAGTCGCACCCGCCGTATAAGTTAAAAAACATTCTTACCTTAAATTTGTCGAAAAGGTTAAAAGTGCCTTGTTTGGAAAACGACGGAAAGATTCCTTTCGAAACACATAAGGGTATAAATGACTTTAACCCATATTCTTGTAAATAGTAAAAATGTTTTGAAATACATTATTAAGAAACATGGATGTGGATGATAAAGAGATCCCAGTAGATTATTACGTATAAACAACCTCGGATAATGAAGAGATTGTGAAATAACCCTTACCAATTTGGTAACTTATGAAACATACAACCCATGAAAGAGGTATCATACAATGAATATGTAAATACACATAAATTAGAGTGTATTACACAAATAATATGATTATGGGCAGTACATACACCACACAAAAGGTGATGGTGGCAATATGGCATGAATCTCACGGGAATAAGGAGTGAGATGAAAACTCCTTACCTTGTACTTTTCCTTGGTTGGGGTAGGTTAACCTCCTGTATAATGGTGAAATAATTGTTATTAAATTATACAAGAATCATATATATTAATATGATATCATATATGATCTTTTAATATTGAATTGATAATAATATCTTAGTATTATCGTTGTTTCGGGTGTTAACTTACTTGTTTTCTTTTATATGTTTTGTTACGTAAGACATGTTTGTAAAGGATAGGTTGTATATTATTCATATCCATAATGATATCATGTCCTAAAACATAATTTTTTAAATCATCAAATGATAATTATACTTGAATGGATACGATGGAGAATGAATCTCATCGCGTTCGTGGAGACGGTAGTCCGTACGTACGCACGAGCGACAATATCATTCTTTTGATATTAAAATAATATATAAATGGATGGTATATCATATATACAGAATCATTAACATGTTATATTTATTATTTACATGAGTTACACATCATTATTATACCCATCCAAATAATAATATATTGAATAACAATTACACCACGACGTGGAGACGGTAAGCCGTACGTACGCACGTATGGTGACATGTTATTCAAAGGGTGGAGAGAATACTGAATATGGTTGTACCATATTTATAATAACATCACAGTATATGTGAGATACTAGAGTTATTATTTTAGAATGGTAAGAACAAATAAAGAAGAAGTGGAAGAAGAAAGGAACTTGAAAAGGGGCGGTGAAAACATTACCTCTTCTTCGGGTTCTTCCTTTTGATTTGATCAAAAGGGCTCCTTAATTTGGCATTCTGATCAAAATAAGGACTCTAGGTTGTAGTGAGGGAATTTGGGAGAGTATTTGGGCAGATTTTGGCTGAACCAAAAGGCTTTGAAGGTGTGAAGAAATGAGAAGGAGGAGTTCCCTTTTATAAGAGGGGTGAGGGGCACCTTTGGAAAAGCTAGAAATATTAATTTATAATAAATTCATATTAGGTTTATAAAGGATACAAAGTTGATTATTTAAATTTTAAGGTGTGGATGGGTCGAAAACAACTCATCCAATATAATTTAGACAGGTTTGGGTACTTATATTAACCTTATCTTTAAGTATTAACTCTAAGTTAATTAGTTTCACTTTTACAATGTCTCTTTGTATTTTTATATAATATGGTTAATAAACTTACCATATACATACAAGAGACCCCCAAGTGGTCCATTAATGATGAAACTATCATGATATATGTCTCTTGGACGAACCTTAGATTTTTAGTAATTTAATATCAATTAATAATATAATATTTGTTTTAAAAACTCTTTTATGTCAATTTTGAAACTATTCAATAGTTGATTTTTGTGAAACTCATAACAGAATTATTACTTCGAAGAACTTTAATTAAATCAATCCTAATATGTCATATTATCATATAAAATTATTTTAATTCATTAAAAGTCTCAAATTATATTTATTTTGGTATTTATAATATCAATTATTTTAATTTTTCACTATTATAGTAATTACTTCGTCATCATTGTGTCATAAATAAATTATATTATATAATGTCTACAAATTATAAATAAAATATCATTATGTAGGAAATCACTTTATATTTCTAATGAATATTTATAATCTAAAATCCAACATATATAACCCTATGTAAAAATTGTTTTTCTAAACGATATATGCTTGTGTCATTTTTGTATGCATTTTAACATAATTAAAATAAAGTGTCCCTATCACCTACAAGTGGCACCATGGGGTCCCAAAATCGACCCAAAGATTCCTATGGTCGAACATGTATCAACCAATAAGGCTAGGACACGTTTTAGGGTAATTTAGTATTATTATAATATTATTTTTTAACCCTTATTTACCGGATTTACCCTTAACCATGGTAAATAAAATATTTACCGCAGTAATTATTCAAAATGTCTAAAAATAAAAGTTACCTATTTACAAAATTTTAACATCCTGATTCCAAATATGTAATCCATTTTTCTAAATTCAAAACACAGAAGTGGCAGAAATTAATTTAAAATTAATTCCCGCTGTCAAAACAAAAAGCGTGTTTTTAAGAGATAATAACTATCAAAAGATTGACACTTGTTTATGTTCGGTTTAATTG
The DNA here is from genome assembly GCA_963277665.1 of Viscum album. Classification (NCBI taxonomy): domain Eukaryota; kingdom Viridiplantae; phylum Streptophyta; class Magnoliopsida; order Santalales; family Viscaceae; genus Viscum; species Viscum album. The sequence goes on from OY728132.1 coordinate 1,085,681,583, forward strand.
TAAAATTTTGTCCAATGGCCAAAATTATATTAAATGGTAAAAATATATTCTAAATATACTTTAAAACCACTCAAATTCATAATTTATCACTATTAATTATTTTGATTAAAAAAGTTGTTTTTAATTAAAATTTAGTAATTTTCACTATTCATCAAAATATGAAAGTTATCCGAAATGTACCAAAATTTCACCTTAGGCTAAATTCGATATTCCGAATCCAAAAATGAAGTCCATTTTGAAATATAAAATATATATAATTTCAAAAATTAGGTATTACTATTCATAACGGCTAGTTTGATTGGTTGTGGTGTGTGTTAGAACTCGAAGTTGCGTACAACACACGCTACTGTATTATTCAAAGGAAAGCGTACCGTGGAAGCTTGGGATGTTTCATTTTAAATTTTTTGATGTCCCCCTTTACTCAAAAAGTTTAAAATAATGTATTTAAAATGGGTTCACTATTAAAATTTGGTAAAAGTGAAATACTGAAAATGAATTTGTTCTTACATTATGTCTAAGAAACTCATAATATGGATTATAAAATTATAAGGATTATATAAAGTTTAAAATTTAGTTAATACTATTCATAACCTCTTTTGAACGGCTTGTTTGGTAAGTCATGGTGTGCTTGAACTCGGTGTTGCGTGTAGTGTAAGTTATTGTATTATTTTAAAGAAATAACACACTAGGAAATCTTGGGGTGTTACATTCTCCCCTCCTTCAATGAATTGCGTCCTCACAATTTGAAATTTTTCTTCGAAAATAAAAGGTTGAAAATAAAAAATATCTTTGTGGGAAAACCCACATCGGAAATTGGGTTACTAAAATTTAGTCTTAATATGAGGAAAAGAGAAATGAAAGGGTCACCACCAAATTATGATCTCGATTAGGAGAACATTGGTGGCAATTAGAGACATATAATTGGAGGAAAAATGTAAATATTTATAGGTAGTGATTGAGGTCATCAATCACAAACAAGTTTAAAATTAAGGTCCTTAAATTCATTAATCTACGATGATTTAAAATACCATCGATTCAACAAAACATAAGGTATTAGGATAACACATTTTTGACGTTTCAAAATATCTTAGTTGAAATACCACATCGAAAAATGAATTAATGAGGCCTCTATTTAAAATAAAGAGTAGAAAGTATGAAGATTACCGAAAATAACACATACTAGGGTTCCATGTAGGAAAATATGGATATGGAAGAGAAATATAACCATCAATTATCTGATGGAGAGTGGTAGAGAACATGGCTATGAAAAGGCCAAAAATCCCAAAGCCATAAATCAGTGATGATTTAAGGTACCATCTAGGACAACATTTTTGTTCTAAGTTCCTTTTATCAATGTTGAGGAATTTATTTATGAGATTGGCTAAGATCATAAGGATATATACTTACTTTATAATTAGAGTTTTATCCATTAATATATTTCTACCACAAACTCATCTTTCACTCGTAAAAAAATTCTATTTATACTATTCGTACAGGGTTCCAAAATAAACGAATTTATAATTCATCTACCAGATATTTAAAAAAAACTACATTATTTAATCCAGGACATCCCGTGGTCCAGTGGTAGGTGATACACCCTTGTCGCCCTTCGGTTGCAGGTTCAAGTCTCACGGCCTTGTCGGTCGCGACGGGTTGCCGCCCGACCTCTGGGTTGTCCTTTTATAGAAATCAAAAATTAATCTCAAACTAGAATTTATCCAAAATACTTCTGTCCAAACTCACAGTCCAATTTTTATAAGGAAGGTAAACTTAATGTAGATCCTTTTTACCCCGTAATAGCATATGAATACCTTCATCATGTATTCTTTTAAAACACTGAAACATCCTGAATTACCATAATACTTATTGATTACATTCATGCTCCATTATTCCATATAGAATGCTGGATATACTTCATCAATCCAAAAATGTTTTAAACCACAATAATGATGGAATATACAAATCATTAATCAGCTTCAAGGTAGTCAAGAATATACAATATAATTTATCCAAATCAATCATGTATTATTCTAAAATCACTACCTCGGTATCAGAACAATATTATGGTTTATCTTTCTCTCAACCATATATTTTCCAAAAATTTAACCTGCTATTGAGTCACTTTTCTTTGTTCCACACAATCTCAAGTCCTTAATGAAATAGTACTACAGTACAATCCTGATATACTCCATAATTATTATAACAAGTACATTGTTGATACAACACTCAAATGACATAATCAACATAAGAACTCTAATCATTCCTCTTCATCTGTGGTAGTATCATAACTTGATTATTATCCAATAGCATCATTTGCGGCATAGTCTGATGACTGGGACATAGGTTCGCGTAGTGTCCAAACTCCTTGCAAATGAAGCATTGTACATTTGAAACCATTTTCTTACCCTTGCAGTCACGTACTTTGTGCCCTTTTCCTCCACACTTATAACAAACTCCCATTCCTTTCAGACAAGTTACAGGGTGTTTCTTCCCACAGTTATCACATATGGGAATATTCTTATTTTCCCTCTTCCCTTTATCCATCGTTCTCTCTTCCATCCTTTTCTTCTCTTGCTTCCCTTAAAAGCCATAGGACTCAGTAAAATCTTTACTTATCTTATCAACACATGATATTATTTCTTCATATGATGATAATACATGGGAGACTATTTCTCTTATAAATTCTGGCTTAAGGCCATGAAAGATATGATCCTTCTTTCTCTTTGGATCATGTGCATTGCTGGAGTTCTCATTCCTTCTACTGGGTGCCATTTCTAAACAATGGAATACACTAGATTAGTTTATGAATAACAATACCTAATCCCAAACTTGTAAGACACATAACATAAATTAAATAGTTTTATGGATATAATCCATAATCATAAAAATTTCTCCTTTGAGGAAGTAAATCCACATAAACCCTTCGTAATGGTTTGTAAAGAAAATGAGAATTATCTTAAGCATATCCCCCGGGAGTGTCATAACCAAGAGTGCAGCAAGGCCCGTTGTCGTGCACCAGTTCCCGTTCGAGTCTAGCTCAAAGCGGTGTTTTCGGGTTTTACCCCTAGGTACATCTGTGCCAGAGCCGCCTCTACCTGCTCGTATCCAAATAGGGATGTATTGCTCAGAAAACTCACAAAATCTCTACAATACCATAATTCTAGGAAGTTCTTCTATACTAATCCTCAAAGTCCATATTAAATCTATGTGCTCTAATCAGAGTTTATCTAAATCTAGCTTCCAAGGTTTGTACTAAACTTCCTCTGATACCAACTGTAACGCCCCGACCCTAGTTGCCCAGAGTCGGTGCATTATTACATAACATTGGCATGATCACAAGAAAGATAAAATCTCGAAAGACCGATTGGTTTAGTAGCCTTGGAAACACTAGATATATTCATAAGTCTTACATTACATCATAAAATGAAAAACTACTACAACAACATATTGTCTCCATAATCCACACTCATATCCCCACATAATATCCCTGCAGGTCATTCATAATTTACTTCTTCAATTCCTGGGAAAAATAAAACATAGAAAAGGGGTGAGCTCAAATGCCCAGTAAGGATAACAATATAGCGGAACATTCAAAAATAAGTATAATCATTCAAGGCAATGCATTACTAAAACAAAAGCCTTTTAAACTTGAACTTCAACATAGTATGGCAAAAGTAAAATGAAATAATTCCATTTACTTATTCACATGGATATTCTACTAATCGAATAATCACATGCAATATCAATATCCACTTTCATAATGTTGGAATGCATAATGCTGAACTTTAATTTCTTTTTCAAGGCCTCGTCCCAAGACCTTGGGGCTAACTGTAACCGGAACCCAACCCGGAGTGCCTCTAATAACCAGACACCAACCCGGAGTGCCTCTAATAACCGGACACCAACCCGGAGTACCTCTAATAATCGGAGACCAAACCGGAGTTCCTCTAATAACCGGAGACCAAACCGGAGGGCTTACGTTTACCGGTCCCCAACCCGGAACATACTTGTCTAACACATTCATCTGAATGAAAGGTTGAAATATAACATAAACATTCAGATTAAAAATAACTTATGAAATGTCAATAATTTTAAAAAAACATGAGTGACATAAGAATAGCCTATCCACAGTCAAAAATATCACAAAACCTTTAATAAAATATGGATGTTTTGTATCATAATAAACCAACTTCAAATAAGCTTAAAAGCCATCAAAGGATGTTGACATAGATGAAATCAAAATTCTTTTTAAAGAAATATCTCTTTTTATTTTGAAATCATTTAAGATCCATATAAAATAAAACATTTTCTTTGAAAATATTATTATAATCTTGTAAGGGAATCTTTGACGATTTTATAACGGCGGTAAATAGCCGCACCCGCCGTATAAGTTAAAAAAAACATTCTTACCTTAAATTTGTCGAAAAGGTTAAAAGTGCCTTGTTTGGAAAACGAAGGAAAGATTCCTTTCGAAACACATAAGGGTATAAATGAATTTAACCCATATTCTTGTAAATATTAAAAATGTTTTGAAATATATTATTAAAAAACATGGATGTGGATGATAAAGATATCCCAGTAGATTATTACGTATAAACAACCTCGGATAATGAAGAGATTGTGAAATAACCCTTACCAATTTGGTAACTTATGAAACATACAACCCATGAAAGAGGTATCATACAATGAATATGTAAATACACATAAATTAGAGTGTATTACACAAAGAATATGATTATGGGTAGTACATACACCACACAAAAGGTGATGGTGGCAATATGGCATGAATCTCACGGGAATAAGGAGTGAGATGAAAACCCCTTAACTTGTACTTTTCCTTGGTTGGGGTAGGTTAACCTCCTGTATAATGGTGAAATAATTGTTATTAAATTATACAAGAATCATATATATTAATATGATATCATATATGATCTTTTAATATTGAATTGATAATAATATCTTAGTATTATCGTTGTTTCGGGTGTTAACTTACTTGTTTTCTTTTATATGCTTTGTTACGTAAGACATGTTTGTAAAGGATAGGTTGTATATTATTCATATCTAGAATGATATCATGTCCTAAAACATCATTTTTTAAATCATCAAATGATAATTATACTTGAATGGATACGATGGAGAATGAATCTCATCGTGTTCGTGGAGACGGTAGTCTGTACGTACGCACGAGCGACAATATCATTCTTTTGATATTAAAATAATATATAAATGGATGGTATATCATATATAAAGAATCATTAACATGTTATATTTATTATTTACATGAGTTACACATCATTATTATACACATCCAAATAATAATATATTGAATAACAATTACACCACGACGTGGAGACGGTAAGCCGTACGTACGCACGTATGGTGACATGTTATCCAAAGGGTGGATAGAATACTGAATATGGTTGTACCATATTTATAATAACATCACAGTATATGTGAGATACTATAGTTATTATTTTAGAATGGTAAGAACAAATAAAGAAGAAGTGGAAGAAGAAAGGAACTTGAAAAGGGGCGGTGAAAACATTACCTCTTCTTCGGGTTCTTCCTTTTGATTTGATCAAAAGGGCTCCTTAATTTGGCTTTCTGATCAAACTAAGGCCTCTAGGTTGTAGTGAGGGAAGTTGGGAGAGTATTTGGGCAGAGTTTTCCGAACCAAAAGGCTTTGAAGGTGTGAATAAATGAGAAGGAGGAGTTCCCTTTTATAAGAGGGGTGAGGGGCACCTTTGGAAAAGCTAGAAATATTAATTTATAATAAATTCATATTCGGTTTCTAAAGGATCCAAAGTTGATTATTTAAATTTTAAGGTGGGTATGGGTCGAAAACAACTCATACAATAGAATTTAGACAGGTTTGGGTACTTATATTAACCTTATCTTTAAGTATTAACTCTAAGTTAATTAGTTTCACTTTTACAATGTCTCTTTGTATTTTTATATAATATGGTTAATAAACTTACCATATACATCCAAGCGACCCCCAAGTGGTCCATTAATGATGAAACTATAATTATATATGTCTCTTGGCCGAACCTTAGATTTTTAGGAATTTAATATCAATTAATAATATAATATTTGTTTTAAAAACTCTTTTATGTCAATTTTGAAACTATTCAATAGTTTATTTTTGTGAAACTCATAACAGAATGATTACTTCGAAAAACTTTAATTAAATCAATCCTAATATGTCATATTATCCTAGAAAATTATTTTAATTCATTAAAAGTCTCAAATTATATTTATTTGGGTATTTATAATATCAATTATTTTAATTTTTCACTATTATAGTAATTACTTTGTCATCATTGTGTCATAAATAAATTAAATTATATAATGTCCAAAAATTATAAATAAAATATAATTATGTATGAAATCTTTTTATCTTTCTAATTAATATTTATAATCTAAAATCCAACATATATAACCCTATGTAAAAATTGTTTTTCTAAAAGATATATGCTTGTGTCATTTTTGTATTCATTTTAACATAATTAAAATAAAGTGTCCCTATCACCTACAAGTGGCACCATGGGGTCCCAAAATCAACCCAAAGATGCCTATGGACGAACATGTATCAACCAATAAGGCTAGAACACGTTTTAGGGTAATTTAGTATTATTATAATATTATTTTTTAACCCTTATTTACCGGATTTACCCTTAACCATGGTAAATAAAATATTTACCGCAGTAATTATTCAAAATGTCTAAAAATAAAAGTTACCTATTTACACAATTTGAACATCCTGATTCCAAATATTTAATCCATTTTTCTAAATTCAAAACACAGAAGTGGCAGAAATTAATTTAAAATTAATTCCCGCTGTCAAAACAAAAAGCGTGTTTTTAAGAGATAATAACTATCAAAAGATTGACACTTGTTTATGTTCGGTTTAATAGTAAAATTATGTCCAATGACCAAAATTATATTAAATGGTAAAAATATATTCTAAATATACTTTAAAACCACTCAAATTCATAATTTATCACTATTAATTATTTTGATTAAAAAAGTTGTTTTTAATTAAAATTTAGTAATTTTCACTATTCATCAAAATATGAAAGTTATCCGAAATGTACCAAAATTTCACCTTAGGCTAAATTCGATATTCCGAATCCAAAAATGAAGTCCATTTTGAAATATGAAATATATATAATTTCAAAAAGTTGTTATTACTATTCATAACGGCTAGTTTGATTGGTTGTGGTGTGTGTTAGAACTCGAAGTTGCGTACAACACACGCTACTGTATTATTCAAAGGAAAGTATACCGTGGAAGCTTGGGATATTTCATTTTAAATTTTTTGATGTCTCCCTTTACTCAAAAAGTTTAAAATAATGTATTTAAAATGGGTTCACTATTAAAAGTTGGTAAAAGTGAAATACTGAAAATGAATTTGTTCTTACATTATGTCTAAGAAACTCATAATATGGATTCTAAAATTATAAGGATTATATAAAGTTTAAAATTTAGTTAATACTATTCATAACCTCTTTTGAACGGCTTGTTTGGTAAGTCATGGTGTGCTTGAACTCGGTGTTGCGTATAGTGCAAGTTATTGTATTATTTTAAAGAAATAACACACTATGAAATCTTGGGGTGTTACAAATAGCATAATTTGTTGTTTTATATTTGTAAATGATGTCAAAATAATAACCCATAAATTTGTACTACCAAAATTTCTGGTCCATTGATTCTATTATATGAATTAATATATTTTTAATACTTTTATTATTAGTAAAAACAATAATGTGCCTTAAAATGGTATTTTCTCCAGTGATCCACATCATGAACTAGTTTCATTAATTCCTCTTTCATAAACTGATTTGTGTATGGTGGAAGGAGACAAGGATTAGCTATAATAATATATAGGGAACCCTTACTACATTATTTCCACACCCAAAACACCTTTTGAATCATCACACTCAATGGTAAATTTTCTAGTAAAATTAAGTAAGCAAAGCACCATAGATGTAAAAAAAAATTTAAACTCAAATGTAGAAGCAACTTTCATCCCCTACTTCCCTGTTTTTTTGGTAAGAATCATAAGTGGTTTATCCAATATCCCATAATCCTTAAAAAACTTATGGTGATTATAATAGATCCCTAAAAACCCATGTACCTCTTTAAAATTTTGAGGAACCAGATAATCTGGGACACTGGAAATTTTCTGAGGGTCTGTAGAAACATCATCATAAGTAATATGGTGGCCAAGGTACTCAAATTCTAATCTACCAAAAAACACTTATTATTATTAAAATGGAACTAGTTACACTATATAATTGTAATCACTCACTCAAAATGACCCAAATTCTCTATCCAACTACCACTATATACGATTATATCATCAAAAAAATATTAAAAAAATTATGCAGTAGTGGTATAAATAAGAGAATCAAAGTGGCCTAAAAGTGGAAGGGGAATTCATAACCCCAAATGGAATAACAAAAAATTCATAATGCCTTTTATAGGTGTGGAAATAAATATTTTAAACATCCTTCCCCAATTTTTGTACTCTGTGGAAACCTAATTTGAGGTCCAATTTAGAAAATAATTAGGCCCCAAATAATTCATTAAAAAATTCATTAATAATGGGTATGGGAAATCTATCCATGATAGTTTATTTGTTTAATACTTGAAAGTAAACAAACATCTTCCAGCCTCCCTCTTTCTTTTGGACCAATATGATCAGGCTAGAATAAGGTCTTTTACTACTATGAATAACCCCTTGCTGTAATAAATTGGCCACCTACCTTTCCACTTTATCTTTCATCAGAAAACCAATTTTCTAGAGATGTACATTAACTGAAGACACCGTTTCACGAAGTCTAGTGGAATGGTCACTATGGAACCGAGGTGGGATTCACTTAGGCTACTCAAAAATCTGAGGGTACTATTCTAACATTTTATGTAATTAATTACCAAACACCTAGGAAACAAAAGGGTCCTACTCTGTTTTATGAATACCAGGATGCCACTGGACTCCTATTGTGAAAAACTTATGATCATCTAGAAGTGTTTTCAATTCAATAGAGTATCCTGACTAGGCTAAATCCACTGCAAGGTTTCCATCTCTCTAAGAAAAATAAAACTCATAGTTAAGTTCTTCCAATGGGAAGTTACATAACCCAAAGTTTATAACCATGACATTCCAAAAAAAAAGTTCGGGACTAGTAGTATTAATAAGGTAAGAATCCACTTAAATAGCCAATCTTCCCAAAAGAACTATAAAGGGCCTACATATTCCACTAGAAGTAATCAGTTTTCCATATATTAATTGAACTAAAAAATGTTTTTTCTTAGATACTATAAGGGAAAAAAATTATCAAATTTTTTGAAATAAAATTATGGCTTGCACCACTATCTACAATCACCAAAATAGGGACACCAGAAATTGAACCCTCAAGAATCATCGACTTAGTTCCCCAAACTCCTTTTTCAGACAATGTACTGAGGCTCAATTCTTGACAAGTCATCTCCTAATTACCATATGTGTCCAAAATTTTTGGTGGTTTGGGTGTTGATAGGTCTACCTCCTCCCCTTGAGGTTGGACATGCTCCCAAACCATAAGTCAAAAACCATTTTTTGGGAACTTATGAGTTGAACTATATTTCTCACCACATGAATAAAAAATTCCTTTAGCCTTTAATTCTACACATTCAATGTGAGAAATATTACAAGACCCCATTTAATTTCATATTCTTTTCCTTCAATTCTAAAAAACTCCCCCTTCCTGGATTTATCAAAACATGATTGAATTTAATTTTTCCACCACCATAAAAATGTCCATATGACGATGGTAACAATGTCCCTTGATTTTTCTAACTGCATGGTATCCCTTTTACTAGTAACTCACACTCCACACTACATGATTATGAAATGAGTTTTTATTTAATTCTAGTCTCATGAGTAGCTACTATGCTTTTAATTTCTAGGTGAAAACCTCCCAAAAAGAACTTATATACCAAGTATCAGGAAAATTCAGAATATGTAATGTGACTCTGTTAATATCATTAATGTATTTATATATAGTTCCTTACTTTATAATTACTTTAAGCTAATTTAAAGTATTTTTCTCTATGGATAAACCAAACTAACCTAAGAGTTCTGATTTTTACTCCTCCTACACAAGATTTGACCACATCTTTAGTAAAGAAAGTATCTAGTGCTTAACCTACCCTTCCATACACAACTAAGAAATTGGTACCTGAAGATGAAAGTTTGTTTTTTGGATCATAAGATATGTCTCTACCTGATCTATCCACAATATTGGATCTTCCCCAGAGAAAATAGGTAATTCAATATTCCCTTCCAAAGAGCTCAATTTTGTGCATATAGACTCTATAATGTTAGTCTTCTCCTAGAATGTTTCCTCCATCAGTTCCTATACCCCATAGTCTATTGCACATTCTACAAAAAATTTGTGCAGAAAATTGCTTCCTTTTACCTTTTGATCTACTACAGACTTAAACCGAACCCATCCATTCATCTGTACAACTTACTAGAGAACATTAAAAGTCTCCATATCATCCTAAAATCTCTACCCAAAAATTAGAAATTCTTTTCAAATAGATAGTTATGTTATTGTATTTTTTGTTCCTATAATATCCACATTATCATGTCAACAAATACCTATAACTGATCTTGAAGATTATGTGAATGATCATCAACCGTTTTTCAAATATCTCTCATATTTTCTTCATTGTATTTTTGTAACTCTGACTACTATAATGTTTCCATTGTATGTACCTACCACGTACAATCCATCTAAGTTTCCATAGTCAATACCCTGTCTTCCATCCTTATCAAAATCCACCAATGGAATCAATCCTATTAAGTGCTTCTTGTAATATCTCAATGAAATCACCAAATAATATGACCTCAAACCATAGAACAAGTTTCTATAGAAAATAAAATGTATCTAGATGGAAAAAAATTACAATCTAGTTGACCAAAGTATAATTTCACTAGGAAAATAGTATATTACAATATAGAAAGATAATTGGTAAAGAAATATCTCATGGAAGACTTGATACAATCCCATATGAAGCTATATTCAAATTCTACATCCAGTAAGAAAAACAATTGTATCTTCCCAAGACTCCAGATCAAACAATATAATCAAACTTTTATTGAAAAAGATAAAAATACCCCTGATTAAATAGTCAAATGTCTCCTACTAAAATAGGTCTTAATTATTATAGTTTTCTCCAAATTACCCTTCTGATCACCAATTCTATCAACCCCTATAGCACCCTGACTCAGATGCCACATTTAAATGGTTCTCTGGGCTGGTTGGCCACTGGGCCTTAGGTTTGAATACCTTTATGCTAAAGGTTTTTGGCTAACAGTGAGGGATATTAGAGGTGATTTTTGGGATACTATACCCTCTGGTGATGATAATAATAATAATCCATGAATAAATATATCTGTAGAAGATGAACCACCTCAGTGGAAGCAAAGTAAAACTAGTAGAAGCATAATAAAATATCATCAGTAAACAATACCATACTAAACATGCTATAACAGTTCATACAAGAAATAGATAATAGTCCAAGTGTCCCATGGCTGACCATATGTACATACATATATAAGGTGTGATAATACAAAAAGTAAACTCTAGTTGATGCAAGAACCATCATGGTCCCTTTCCATCCATCCCATCCTAAGAATTATGACATGATCACTAAGGTCCAGCTCCCAAGCTTGGTCCCTTACCTGATCGCAGAGACATAAAGTATACATGCATTCCTAATGGGCCATGTTGGGTGTGAGAATAAATCCCATTAGGCTACCACTAATGTGTTCCTATATTATATCCATAATTATACAGTTGTATGTGAAAAACAAATAAAAGTCAACACATTCACATTTAAATAAATACCTACTTCCCTTGTGCACAATAGCCACAAGGAAGTGAACACCTTCTTCATCCATCACCAGTATAAGTATGAACATGTTCCTTGAATTGTATATATGGAATATATCATGTTTTTTCATATATATAATAGCATTGGTGAGGATCCATGGCTTAGCGTCAAAGTCATCCCCTGACAAAAGTCATCCCAGGTGAACCCTCAGGTTCCACCTATAATCATGTCACCCATCACCTCATGCCATCAATTAGAATACTCAATGTCCAAACAGCATGCCCAAAAAAGTCCCTAGTCCCAAAGACCTCAGCTCATAAAAATCATCATCGGCTTGAATCCTGGCATCTCTAGGCACATTGATATATTTCCTTTAATAAATAAACATCGTTGGCTTAACAACTAACATCCCAAGGCATGATGGTATTTTTCCTCCCAAGTCATGGCCTAATGACCTCAAGTATATTGGCATGCCTCATCCCCCAACCAATGGTCTCATCACCATAAACCTACATTCCATCACCATCCACATATATTTATATAGTGAGCACCCCAAAAAATATATGATGGTCAGCACCATCACCTAATCTACATATTCTATGGGGGCCTCCACCCATAATGAGTGGTCAACACCATCTTAAATTGAGTCCTAACTATGTGAATATGACTCCAACAATGCATCGGCCAACAAATGGTGACCATAAATCACCAACAACCTAAGACACGTCATCTGGTACCTTGTTTCCCTAGGACCATATTGATAAATCTCGATGGTCAAAACTATCTCAAATCACGTGGGTCATTCCCTTATCTTGATGACCTCATTGCCTCAATATTACAACTGTGTCACCTCAACCTGGTGATCAATATCACTCCATATCTTGAGCCACATCCAACTTGATGAACTATATCACCTCATTCCAGGTGATCGGCATCACCTCAATCCTCAGTACAAGCCTTTCATGTTCCCATGGAACCAATAATATCAAAATAATAGTTTAATTAGTTCAAATTAAACACCTGTCCTAAACAACCCGGGTTTTTCCAATCCCCTTACCCTACCTTACCAATTATAGTGTAGCAATAGCATGCTCATAGGCATCTCAAATCATCAATTTAATCAACTTAAAATAAAAAATTAATTTATTAGGGTCTCTCTTGATCTACCCACATGGAACATATGGAAGCTTCCCTTGAAAACCCCACAAAATCAAGGAAAAATATATGTATCACCTACCTTAGGCTAGTAGGCACTTACTCATCTGATATAGACCTCTAAATCGATCTGAATCGATATAAATTAGTGTTTTAGATGAACTCCATAAAAATAGGGAAAATTAGATCACATAGATGTATAATTATATGTAGAAATATAAATAAAGAAATGAATCTATAATATTAAATTTATTACCGAGATGAATCTATAGCCACCAATGGATCAAAGATCAGAGTCTGTATGAAGGAGTTGGCACAAATTATTTAAAGAGGGAAAAGGAGAGACCTCCCAATGTTGTTTGTGTGGGTCAAGAAGAAAGGAGGAAGAAAATAAGATAAAGTATGTAGGGGAGTTTTAGTAATTTTTCCCAAATAAATGAGATTCATGGTTTGGATACATGGTTTGGCTAACCATGCACAAACTATGCGATACTCACTGCCTAATCAACACACACACACGGGATAGGCGCACGATTTGCCAAAGCATGTGTAGACCATTTGATTCCCCTCTGTTAAAAACTATAGAGGTATTACATGGTCATGTGTCCCCTCTTGCACGGTTTGACAAACTATGCTCAGTGCTACTGGAGGTCCATATGGTTTCTCCTGGGAGGCTGCACAATTTTTTCAAACTATGCTCCTCTATCTATGCTTTCTTGAAACTGAGTTTATGGGCCTCTCCACACTCGAGGCTCACCTGAAACCTCAAGGAAATTTTTGAGCCTTAAAATCCATATAAAAATAAGTAATTTTTTCAATAAAACTCTTGTAATTAGGTTTCAACGAGCAAAAGATATTTTTCTTTCTTACCAAAAGAAAAAATTCAAACATATTGGGGAACTTTGACCCGCTCAAAAACCTAGGATGTTACAATCTACCCACATTAACATTGCTTATTCTCAAGCTATAAATCCTTACCTGGAGATGGTACCTACCATACCTCTCTCATAAAAATCAACTCAATCTACTCTAGTTATCAAATCATTGGTAAACTCCCCTCAAGGTGCTCCTCATCTTAGGAGTTACCTATCTGATTGTTTCCTGACCCAAAACAAGCATCTGATGGTTCCACTAACCATCCCTGAACTCAAAAGTCCTCTCATGATGCATCATAATTCTTGCACCTCATCAGGTTCTCAAATAATTCATGTGTCATATATAACACCCATCAAGTCCTGCATCTCATCAGATGCCTATATCATACATGTTTCATACATGGTACTCATCACAACCTGTATCTCATTAGATTTCCAAGATCTTATATCTCAATATATTCCCAAAATAACTCTATATAATATATAAATATTCATGCTCATAAAAATCTCAGTTCCTATGCACCTCATATAGAACATGCATCACATCGATTCCTAAATACCTACGCACCTCATATAACACCCATATCACATAAATTCCCATATTAGATCTCAATGCCAACACACCTCATATATATATATATATATATATCATATCTGATTCCAACCTACTAACTAGAACCTGGTTAGTCCAAAAACATAATTTTTTCACCTTGTGCACAAAAACTAACTAAAGAGAAAAATAAGAAGAAACTCAGTCATGCCCGTTATCACAGAATACCTCTAACCATTATCGGATCCCTGACCAACTATACACCTAGTGGCTCAAATGCATGCACCTGGCCTGAAGCCCAACTAGACGAGGACTAACCTCCCTGTAGAGCTACACCAGCTACCAACCACTGACCCCACTATTAGGTTCCATTATCTATGCCACGACCTCTACATGCAGCTAAATCCCTACTACTAGCTCCTGGAACCACTCCCAGTCCATCCTCATATCCTTAAGTCTACCCTGGTCCCTTTCTTTTAGTTATCCAAGAAGGATTCATACATAACCTCTCTAAATAGACCATCTAGCAACACAATCAACATTCCTTTGGAGCACAATCACACTGGGTCTGAACATGTCCTGAATGGAAATACTCTAAGAACACTTCTAAATACCCACTCTCCAGTGGTCTACCTGAATCTCTGACCTGATTTCCCTACTAATATTTCTATTAGATCTGCTTCCTACTACCTAAATCATCACTACTCATCTCACCTAACATCATAACTCGTCTTTAATATGACTATTCCATAAAATTCCCCTCAGCTATCAGTGCTTGGTTGACTGCCTATGAAAATGATGTCAACCTGAAGATATTAACTTTCACCTTGATGGCCTACCTCAAATCATCCTCAAAGTGCTACACACTAGTGATGTTGTCACCCACCATAGAAATTGAAAATTGTTATAGGTCTATAAAGGTAGCTACTTATTCCATGACTAATGTATCCCCCTATAGTATATTCATGAACTTGTGAGCCCTGTCTTCCCTCAGCATCTCCAAAAAGAAGTTCTCAAAGAATCTAACATCAAAATACTTCCAATAAAACCCCTTTCATCTTCCCTCATGAACCTATACATCCCACAAATTCTTTCTCAGTCCCCTTATCATGTACATCTTCAGCTTCACCCTCTAACATGGGGGTGTCTCATACTACTCGAAGATGCTCTGCACTGATTCTATTAATTTCTCCACTGCTTGTGGCCCACCCTCACTCTGAAATAGTAGTGGGTGCTGAGACTGGAACTCTTGAGTCAAGTATTCCATAGATGGCTCAGCTGCTTAATCTCTCCTACCATGTATGACCCAAACTAGGCTCACCCTGATCCCCTTATCCATCCATATCCCAAAGTGTTCCATATTCAGCTTTTCTGCCTATATTGAAGCTTGTACCTATGGATCATGATAATATCGACCCTTCGAGACCTCTTCCTAACCCTCAGGTACCTCATCCCATGCACACTCATGTGGAACCATATCATTACCTTCCTAATGCTCCAGCAGAAGTCGTCAAGGTGGAATCCCACTAAATATCAATACAATGTTCAAAAAATCATAATACTGTGTGTGTGTGTGTGTATCACAGATAGGGAAAGCTGTAATAGGTAGTGAAATCTTTCCATCCTTACACTCCCCTACCACACCTTGTCACACAACACCTAACCTCGTGAACCCTTACCAAACCATATTAGGGTCAGGTATCAAGTGTATCATCCGGTCTCATGGCCCCTTGCCTACCCACATTAGAGTCAAGCATCACATATAATCTGGAATCATATCCCCTTTCCTACCCCCATCAAAGTTAGGCATCACATATCACATATAAATTCGGGGTAATTAAGTATAATTCCACAAAAGAGGCTATATAGGAAAACATTGTTTATATTCTTTATTGACACTTTAAACAACTCACCCCCTAACATTATCCATGTATGCCCATATTAGGGTTAGGACCATATTCATCATATATATAATCACACATAGATTTCATTGTAACTACATGTATGGGATAGCTAAGTAGAATGCCACCAAAAGAGTCTAATAAGGAAAACATTTTTTAGATTCCATTATTGACACTTTAAACATCTCAACCTCTCTTAGCACATTCCAGGTTCCCAATGACAATCACAAGAAAACACATACATCATATGATCCCAATTACATATCATTATTAATAATCAAACCTCCCTTGTCATACTGATCCAAGGGTCAAAATACAAATAATAGATAAATATCACACACAATTCTGCCACTCAAGGTGGAAATCAAAATTAATTTCCTACCCCTGGAAACTTGTTATGTCCCTCATTAATGGGGCTACAGGCACCCAAACATGAGATATATACCTAGTTCTAACTACATCCTAGTATCTAGTCTGCCATATCCCAAATATCAAGACCAAACAGAAAATAAATAATTTAATATCATTCATAACCAACCAAACACAGTTACTATTTTATACCCAGGTCCTATGATGTTGTAAGGAAACATCAACAAGAAACCACTTTGATACTATTTGTAGCACCCCAACCGAGATTCCACTTTTAAATGGTTATCTAGACTAGTTGGATACTATGAATTAGGTGTGCCTCCCTATACACCAAAGTCTTCTAACTAGCAGTGAGGGTTTTAAGAGGTGATAGTGGGGAGACTATACCCTCTAGTGGTGATAATAATAACTATCCATAAATAAATATATAAGTTGAAGAAGAACCATCTCAGTAAAATAGAAGTAAAACTAGTGGAATCATAATAAAAAAAAGTAATAAACAATACCATTTATAAACTAAACATGTTATATCATGTCATACAAGAAATAGATAAAATTCAAGGTCACTCATGGTCGACCATATGTACATACATATATAATGAATTCTAATACAAAAATGAAACTCCAGCTGATGCAAGAACCACCGTGGTCTCTTTTGATCCATCCCATGCTAATAAGTACAACATGATCACTAAGTTCTAGCTCCCAAACTTGTCCCCTTACCCAATTGCAGAGACATAAAGTCTACATGCATCCCAAAGGGCCCATGTAGGGTGTGAGAATAAATCTCAATAGGCCACCACAAATGTGTTCCTATCTTACATCCATAATTAAGCAGTTTTATATGAAAAATAAATAAAAAGGAAAAAATTCACATTTAAATAAGTACATTCTTCTCTTGTGCTCAACAGGAACAAATAAGCGATCACCTACTTCATCCATCTCTGATATAAGTTTAAACATGTTCCCCTAATTATATATATATTATACATCATGATTCTACATATATATAGTTAAAGTTGTGAGGATCCCTGGATTAACGCAAAAGGAATTCCCTGACAAAATTCATCCTAGGTAAACCCTCATATTCCACCTATAATCATGTCACCCAGCACCTCATGCCATCAATCAAAATACTCAGAATCCAAACAGCATGCCCAAACAAGTCCCTAGTCCCATGGACCTCAACTCGAAAAAATAATTTTTGGCTTCAAGCCTAACATCTTAAGGCACAATGATGTTTTTCCTTCAATAAATAAACATCGTTGGTTCAACAGGTAATGTTCTAAGGCACGACGGTATCCATCCTCCCAATTCTCGACCTAATGGCCTCAATCGTATCGTCCATCCTCATCCCCCAACTAATGGTCTCATCACTATCAACCAATGGTCCATCACTATCTATGTGACTTTCTATGGCCAGCACCCCCAAACATATCTGATGGTCACCACCATCACCTAATACGCATAGTCTAAAGGGGCCTCCATCCAAAATGAGTGGTCAATAACACCACAATATGAGTCCTAAAGATATGCACATAACTTCAATGGCATGTTTTCCAACAAACAGTGTGTGAAAATCATTAACAACCTAAGACACATCATCTAGAACCCCATTACCCTGTGAACATGTTGTTAAATCCCAATGGTCAAAACCATCTAAATCACATGGGCCATACCTGCATCCTACCAACCTCATTGCCTCAATATAATGACCATGTCACCTTAATATGGTGATCAACATCACCATATATCCTGGTCCACCCCCAACCTGACAAACTATGTCACATTAGTCCAGGTGATCGACATCAACTCAATCATTGGTCCAAGCCCGTCATGTTCCCACAAAACCAAATATATCAAAAATACAATTCAATTAATTAAAATTAAACACCTGACCTGAACTACCCATGTTGGTCCAATCCCCTCACCTATCCTGACCACTTTTAGTGTGGTAGGAGCATGCCCATAGGCATCTCACAGTATCCATTTAATCAACTTACAAGCAAACATTAATTTATTAGTGTCTTGCTCGATCGACCCACATGGAACATATGGAACACACCCCTAAAACACCCAAAAAATAAAGGAGAATTCTAGGAACCATATAACTTAGGCTATTAGGCTCTCTCTCATATGATATCAGCCTCTAACTTGAGCCAAATCGATAAAAATCATCATTTTAGATGAATGCCCTGAAAATAGGGGAAAAATATTGCATAGATTTAGAATCCCCTATTGAAATATAAATGAAGAAATGAATATATAGGATTAAAGTACTTACCAAGAATAATTTTTAGCCACCAAATAATTAAATATTGGTGTTTGGATGAAGAAGTCATCTCAAATTCTTCAAAGAGGGAAAAGGAGATCCCTCCCACTATTGTGTGTATGGGTGAAGAAGAAAGGAGAAGGAAAATAAGATAAAGTTGGTAGGGGAATTTTATTAATTTTTTTCAAATAAATGATCCACATGGTTTGGCCACACAGTTTGGCTAACTATGCACTAACCGTGTGGTTCTCACTGCCAAAGCACCACACATACATGGTCTAGGTTCATGGTTTTCCAAACTATGTGTAGACCATGTGATTCCCCTCTATTAAAAACTATAGAGGTCTTGTACGGCCATGTTCCCCCTCCTACATGGTTTGAAAAACTGTTCTCAATGCTACTCGAGTGCCACATGATTTATCTAGGGAGGCCACATGGTTTTTTTAAACCATGTGCCTTTGTATTCACTTTCCTAGAACTAAGTTTTTGTGCCCCCACCGCATCCAAAACCCCAAGTCACTTATTGGTTCTTAAAACCAATCTAAAAAGGAAGTCCTTGGGTCAATAAAACTCCCAAATTTAGGTTTAGAATACCAAAAATAGAGTTGACCTTCTCACCAAAAGAAAAATTTCAAATAGGTTGGGGAATTTTGACCCTCTAAAAAACTCAGGACATTACAACCCCTAAGAGAGTTGAAAGATAAAAGTATAAGTGATAATGTGGAGGGAAGAGGTGGTATATGGGATCTTTATCAACTATTATTGTTTACTCCTCCATGTTATATTCAAGTTGATGTTGTAGAGGAAGTTTCATCACCATAGTCTCCCCATGATCTTATATTTCCTTGAATTCCACCATTATCATCTCCTTGGCGGTAATCACTTTATTTTTATCATCATTTTACAGGGCCCTCACTATTTTAGTCAAGTCAGTAATTTTAGTAAAGGGTAACTTAGTGAAAAATTCAATTTGAAAATAATTAAAACAAGATAAAATAATATAATAATCTTCCCCTTCAAGTAGGTCAACTTGAAGCTTTATATCTTCGAGAAAGGTCACTGGTAACTCAGTCTTGGCCAAGGAATCATCTTCTTCATCATCATCCAACACAATCCATGTGTTATCAAAATATAAAAATTTAAATCAATGGGAGTTAATAATCAATTAATTTTCAATAAAATTCAATAAAATTTATTTTAAGAAAATATTATTTCCTTGAGTTGTCTTATATTTTAATACTTCTTTTCTCAGTTCCACTTGGTGGTGAGTTGTCATGGATGGAAGTGGGCAGTCAATCTTTTAAATATTATCTTCCAATTCCACATACTAAATGTTGTATTCTTATAAATTTAGATAAAGGTATAGAGGTACTTATTTTTAATTTTCAAAGATGGAAAAATCATTCTACATTTCAGTACTTACAAAATCATACCAATATTCATCCAAATCATCTTGATCTTCCAGAACAACATTGGATGGAATGTATTATTATTTAACCATCCTTATAAATTTTATAGATAGGTTTAATACTAGTACCCTCAAAATATCATCCTCACAATTTTCTTCAATGGAAGAATTATGAGGAACATTATTTGATTATTCCTTTTTCTTGGACCTCTTTATGTGCTTCCAATTCCTTCAGGGATGTGGAAATAATTTTCATTTATTTCCTCATTTCTTCAAGCATTTTGAAATTCTGTTAAACTTGATTCCTCAATGTTTCTCTCCATCTAGACTCATAAAAAATATTTAACAATCTAATCATATGATAAATAACTATGAAATTCCATCTTTGACTTAAGAAAAGAAATATATTCAATAAAGTTATATTTTTATTTTTAGTTTGAAATTTATGATTTTGTGTTCTTTTTTATGAATAATAGTGTGTTAAAGATAATAGTGTATTAGGAAATGACACCAAATTTATAAGAGGGTTTCTTTCATGAATCATTAACAATAAATTATTATTTTACTAAGAACGCAGCATAGTATGCACTATAGGGTTGATCTCTTAAGGAGGCCACTCACAACACTATTCTTTTATTCTCATTATTTATAACTAAAATATACAATAGATGAAAACTAAAACAATTGGGGATTTGAAATTCATATAATAAATATATATATACACATGATATAAACAAATAACAAAGAATATTAAAATACAAAAATAATTTAGCGAGAAAGAAATATTTTTTTCTTGGTAGTTTATAGTGAAGCTATAATTATTTTTTTTTTTAAAATCTTATTACCATATTCAATGTAGAGATAAACTTTATCACTATGTTCCCTATCATTCAAATTCATATTACCCCACACCAATCCTTTTCATATATGATAATATATCACACATCATCACCACAATACTACTCTACCGTATACAGAATTATAATGCAAAATGAGAGGAATAAGGATGAATGGGAAGAATAAGTTGAAAATAGAGAAAAGGGAATGATTTTATACCCTAATCAATTTTTACTCTTCCAAAATCATAGAATAAAATAAATAGAAACATATAGGCATAATAATTCAAAGAAAAACATGGATCCCTCCCTTTGAACAAAATCCAAATTTAGTTCTCCATTTTTATGGATATTAGATTCATGAAGGGAGAAAAATAAAAGGAATATAACAAGAGATAAGTATAAGATAATGAGAAGGTAATATATATTATAAATGTAAAATAATACTACAAATTAAAAACTCTACTTAGATATAGAAAATTTCTAACTCTTGAAATAAAGTGTAGTACAAATTTATATGGAAAAGGAAGTCTGATTTCACCCCTAATTTTCCTTTTGAAAGTTCATGTGTAGTTTCCCCATTAAATGGATGAAACTTGGAATGTTAATTTCTATAAAGTTGTTTATCTATGTCTTTCCCATGCATCCAAAACATTTCATCATATTTCTACATGTGTAACTTAAGATATGATAGAATAACTTGATAAAACTTTTCTTTCCTAGAGAATATTCGGATTACAATGTTTTTAAAATAAATCGACCTAAGATAACCAAACATCTCACCTGGGTTAGTCTTCCCCATGGCTCAAGGCATGTTTCTGGTATCCTTGGGCTGGAGACAAGTATCAGGGTATCACAATTAAACTTGTGGGAATGATTTGACCCTCATAAAACTAGGATCAACAATGGTCCCACTGGGAACCCGACATGAGGTCTCCTAACATTGGACTACCATGCCATAATGAATAAGCAAAAAATGAAAAACAAATAATAAAACAATTCATAAAGCTAAAATAGGTAAAATATTTTACAAAACATTTTTCCATACAGTAAACTATTTTTATAAAAATATTTTACAATTCCCAAAATAAGGAAATAAAAATTATACTGAAAAGAAATAGGTGTGCTAGGAGGAAAATACAATACATGACCTAAAACTAGCTGAACTAAATCGGGAAATAAACCTCAAAATCTCCATGTGACTCTAAAGTCACCACCATAACCCAAATAACACCCGCTTCTCAACAGAAAGTGGTAACAATCCAACCTATAATATATAACCTAAAACCCTTCATAAAACATGAAGATTGCATACCTAACAACATGGGTATTAAGGGTATGATCCGAACACCATTAGGATACCACCATGACTCTATTCACATTCCATTTATATATAAAACTAAGAATTCTAGTTTGAAAGTAAAGAGTATAAAAAAATTCATTTTTATTAGGAAAAATATAAATAAACAAGTTATACTACATATAATTTCTCTAAGAATCACATTTGTAAAACATGCCTCAAATAGGACATACCTAGGTAAAATCATTTCAAAAACCAACCAATTACCTTTTTAAAATAAAACCACTTGTATTTTAAAAAAATTGAACTTTTCATTAAAAGAAAGCATCCTCCTTCGAAAACCACCCACACATGGTCTAAAATACTATTTCAAAGGAAACACATTTTAAGGATTTCATTTAAAACAAATTCCTCTCTTCCATTTTAAAACTATAACACACACCCCCCATATGTGTGTTGATAATGTAAAACATAAAACATTGAAAATTCATAAAAATTCATAAATAAATGATAAAAACCAAACAAATTATGTCTTAACCCAACAATTCTCTATCACTAAGAACCAAATTAGGAACATAAATAAGAGTAGTAAATCATGTTCCAATAACCACAAATAAACATTAAATCAAGTAAAAATCAATAATAAACACCCTAGGAACTAATGGCGCAAATTTATCAATGTGAAAATGTGGAACCAATTGTCGGTAGGTTAGCGGTCACACAACTTGTCACTGGAATCTCTCTTGTATATCCTCATAGATGACATATCCCCTAGTAATGTGTCATAAAAAACTAGGGGTTACAATCCAGGTTGTCACACTCATCTAGTAAGGAAAGGTCCCTAAACATCTCATTTAGTAACCTAGGATCCTCAAGTCATGACTAAAATAAGGTTTTTATTATCAATCTAACATCATCATGTGACACGCACACCACCCTATGGTGTGAGGAAATAGGAA
This sequence comes from Viscum album, assembly GCA_963277665.1. Classification (NCBI taxonomy): domain Eukaryota; kingdom Viridiplantae; phylum Streptophyta; class Magnoliopsida; order Santalales; family Viscaceae; genus Viscum; species Viscum album. The sequence continues at coordinate 1,085,705,097 of OY728132.1, forward strand.
TCAAATAAGTGTATAACCTCTAATATGACCCATTTGATATTGATCCTCGACCCAAACATAAAAACATGAATCACAATTCAAATAATCAAACTCATACTCCCAAGTATAAACAACATGTGATAATGGGATCATCTAGGGTGTAATAAATAGTCAAGTATATGGGGTCAAATAAAATATTAATCAGGCCTTCTCTTTATACATAAAGATCGCATGATTTGGAAAACCCATTTTAAAAACCATTTGGAAACCAAATTCAACTCAAGGTAAAATTATACACACCCAAAGCACAACCAAAATCAAACTTTGAACATTCTCTTTTAAAATCACCTTTAAACGTGAGTTAAATTTTGGAAATATACATTCCAAAAACAAATAATAAACATGATAAATTAATGAAATGATTAATTAAAAATTAAAAAAAAACTAAAAATGAGTCACAATAACTTTTAAAATTATATAAATACCTTTTCTAAAGTAACACACCCTTATACATAAGGGAAAACCATTCACAAACAAGGAAGTTTCTTTTTAAAACTTGGGAAACCACTTAAAATAAATATACCCCTTTTCACTGAAATAATTCTTCACTTTATAAAACCCAATTGGCTTTAAAAAACATGAACCAATTGTTTTTATCATGAAAAAACATCAATGGAATTTTATAAAACATTTATAATGCACAAAACACCATTTAAAGTCAAATTTCTATGGAACCAAGTATTTTAACCAATTTTTTCAAAGGAAAAACAACACAACATGGAAAACATTTAATGACACAAAACTAGGTATCATATATATCAATATTATAGTTTAAGAAAACTTTTAAAACATCAATAAATCAAGTAACTCTTTAAAAAATGGAAATGGAATGGAAATATCTACCTCAATTGGTGGAAGAATTTTGCCTTCAATAGAAATCACTAAAAGAGGCCTTAAGAGATGGATCACAACCTATAGATACCAAAATCCCCAATTTTAGAGAAAAACTAACCATTAAAATCATCCCAAAAATCTATTAGGGTTAGAGGAAAAGAGGGGACAAAGAGAGAAACTAAGATAAGAGATGAGGATAGTAAAGAGAAATTTTGGATGAAGAAATCATGAAGAATATCTAATATTTTGTGAGAAATTTCCCAAAAAGTGGACCAATATGGAGAACGAAGGGGGGTTCCCTCTGGTCAATATTTAACTAGGAGGGGTTAAAATGGGAGTTGGAATCACTTAAATTATTTTTTTAAAATAAAATTTATTTTGATTTTAATGGTATGCATGGTTTTGTTGCACAGTTTAGTAAAGCAAGTGAAAACCATGTGAATGTAACTATAAAAATATTTTCAACTTACAATTTTGTACTCCATGGTTTGGTAAAACCTTACTCAAATAATGTGACCTAAAAAATTTCTCAAAACACTCAAATGACACCCCAAACACTAGGGGAAGTCAACTAATGATCAATGAATGAGTTAAACATAGTGACATAGTGGGTGTCATAGTTCTGTTTTCTTATACAATTATGAACTTGAAAGCACCATAATTTAAATTATCTAAAGTTAAGAAAAACATTATTCTTCTCTATCTATCATCCTTAAAAATTTAAGATTATTTAATTTTTTATTTTATAAGATATGGGTCAATATTTAACATTTATCAAAACTATACACATATTTTGAGTCCCGGATTGCATGCTTATTTTGGACCTTATATTGTTAGATTCAGCTCGAATTCTGATTTAATGAAATGTATTCCATGGTTTTTTAAAGTCTACAAAAGATGAATTTTATAATTTTTATCAGTGTATAAAAATTTTTCACGGAAATACAAAGCTGATATAAAAAAATGTGACAATTTCCTTTAAAATATCAAATTGGTGGGATTAAAATATTGAATTACTGAAGAAAATATGTGAAATTATTATTTTCATTAGATCTTAAAGGCATTATTCAAGTAAAATATTGGATATTAAATTTCATCTGATCCCCATTTAGTCAATATGATTAACTACATGGAGCGTTTGGACATATTAGGTTTTAAGTTGTTGAATGAGTTGTGCACAGATCTCATTTTATCCTTACCATCTCATAGTTTCTCTAGTTTCATTGTGATTTATAATATAAACAATAGTGAACATCCTCTCCTAATACTTATCACCTTAATTTACCAAGTAGATAATTACAAGAGGTGTGAAAAACCTAAAATCCTTATGGTGAGTAAAAGGAAAAACAAGGAAATGGGCCCTAAGACTCACTCTTAGTCTAAGGGTCATGAGCATCGTTAGTCCAAGAAGAAGAAGAAGAATGTTACAAGTGTATCAGAAGTGCCTTTGGTGAGTGTTAAACTAAAATTTATTTTAATATTATGTTTTCTAAAACCTAGAGATAGGATATTTTCATGTTAAATTTATAATAAATTTTTTATGATTGGAAGAAATGACTACCCATCTTAGGATCCTTGCATCGGTGATATTGTTGATCATCTTAAAACCATTTTGGATTACCTTCATTGCACTATAGGTATTCAAGTGTAGAATCTCTCTAGAAGTGATCCACATGTACTCCTCTGATCTCTGAGAAACTCCAATTAATTTATGTGTGCCAGTGCAGCGAATCAATTATGTTGTGTTGTTCATATTGATTGTTCCAAGATCCTTTAGACTTGAAGGGGTTCTTCCCATTATTAAGAGGAAGAGAGGTGGAAATAAAGAGAGTGAGAGAGAGATAAGTTCACTGTTTGTAAATATTCTATATTCTCACTTTTTTATTATCCCTATATAATAAACATAACCACCAATTTATAGAGATGGGGTTTAGGATAAAATATTATTTAATTGAGTATCATCCCTTAGATAATATTATAATATTTATTAAACCACATGCCATATAATATTATTATTAATATTTTATGGTGTGCGCACTAACTTGATCAATAAAAAATATTATATTACAAACTTTTAAATTAATATTTATCACCGAACATGGTCTTGGTCAGTTTGAACTCCTCGACATTTATTGAATTCTTGAATAAACATTTTATTCATAAATAAATATCATTCTTCACAAACCAGAAAATAAATATTCATTAAATATTCAATAAAATAATTTATATTTTATTCACAATCCAATGAATAAATATTTATATAATTTATGAGATCAATAAAACTTGAATAAAATTATTCATCAGTCTTCAAAATAATATTTATTATATTAATAAAATCCAAATACAATTTAATTGAGATCAATGGAAACACTAATTGTGTGGCCCACAAGGATTATTTCTCATTGGAATTAGGCAGGTATGCCTAAATTCCAAGATTACTATCTAGCAATGGATCAAGAAACCCAAAATAAAGAACTTAATGTAAAAATATCGACAACAACGTACAAATGATCACTGTGTCATATAATCTCTTTGTCACAATATCTCATCAAGAAAGTTTCACATCTACATCATCAACCTATATGTTAGAAACATCATTCTTTGACTATCTAAAATAAATTTTATTACACCATAGCCATATAATTTATGATAAAATTATATTTCAATCGAAGGGTCGATATATCAACTGTCATAAAGATAGAAAGGACAAATCCTTCCTCAAATTATCCATTAATAACATGTCATTAGTGACGCACCCAATGCACCCTACTTCCCACTAACATATAGAGTAATGGATTTTGTTAGTGAATCTAGGTGAACATTCATGACATACATTAATGACAATCTTAAATTTTAAGGACCATTACACACACTCAAAGATATTAATTTTTGATGACTCCAAAACATGTGGAATTCCTACTGATGAGTTTGTTATCATAATATCTCTTCTTAGAAATTACTAAGTACAAACTTCATGAGAAGAAGATTCATCCACTTATGAGTACTCGCACCTAAAATTTTATGTACTATATTCCCTTTCATGGTACATTTTCCAACCGTAGAACTAGTTTTAAGAATATCTTCATAGCATTTCAAGGTTCTCATCATAGCGGGGAACTATTATGCCATTTTCAATGTGATAGATACTCGAGGAAATTATCTCATCAATATTATACATAATAAAAATCAATATGTGATAATATATTTAAATTGATATTTACATCTTTGAATATACATATAATATTAAGTAAAACAATTAGTTGGCTCTAGGTACCCAACTCCAACAAACTTTCACTTTTCTAAGGAACGGTTAGTCCTCACATGTAGAAACATTCTTCTATTAAGTATGGATAAATATTCTAGGCCTATCATGTTTTCATGGATAGGGTTGTAAAATTACACATTTATTTGTCTAAAATATTTTTATTGTGCCATTATTATCTTGAGAAAATCTCAAGTAGTGATATATCTAATTATCCACCTATTTTTCTCAGGTTTGAGTCTTGAAATCCTGAATAAATCCATAGTCAAATATTATCATGATAATGATAAAACTATTTCTTTGATATAAACCAAAATCAGAAAAGGACGTTTCAAAACCACTCCTTAAGATACATCATAAGTCGCAACATACTCAGATATTGTAGATATGGATACCGCTAGCTAAAATAAGTTTTTCTTGCAAATTACCTTATCATTTTCTATAATATTAGATCAAATTGAACTAAGTGAAAACAACTGTTCAATTCACTTGATCACTAGTATTCTCACTTCTCTAGACACCAAGAACTCATCTAGTTATACTTTTTAAAATACTTTCGGATAGTTCTAAATTTAATTAGATGCAATTATGTTTTATATATTTGATATTCACATGCAATGCATCATGCATTAATAATATCAAATTTCATTACATATCATGAAATGTTATATAAATTCTTGGTACTTAAGATTGTGAAATTAGATTATTCTCAATAATCTCTTCATATTCCTATGTATGTTCTGTTGGAAGGATTATATGCCAACAACAATTTGGTCTTTAATTATTACAACTTTTATTTTTTTAATACTTAGTTAATATATGTACTATGACTATATTGAGAAAACGCATGGATCTATCTTTTAGATCTTGTTCCCTAGAACATGGTTTTTTCTTTAAGTCATACTTAGAGAAATTTTATTCCTTGGTCTTAACAAACTGGAGAGACACAACATGTGTTTTTTATATGTTATCAATATATATATATTGAAAACTTATAGTTCTTACACTAACCAGATAGTGACACATGTCACTCATTTATTTCCAACAAAAATATTCTATAATCACTATGCATCATTTATTCATAAATGAATTTATGTAATTTGCATATTTTATGGGAATTTATTGATGTAACCAACCCTTTTAAGTTATGATTAATAGACATATACTATAGGGAATCCTTTTGGTCACGTCATATAGACATCTACCATAAGGTTTCCTCTAAGTTATGTGGTTGTGACAATCAATATCTCAATATGATGATCATAGAAATATTCTTTGACAAAATATAATTCAAGAAGGATTTTATTCATAATGATTGGTTTGTAGGGTTTTTTATAGACTAGACATTTCAAAAATAAATCATGATTTATTGGTATCTTCTTCTACCATCCATGTCTATTTTCTCTCAAATACTCACCAACAGTATCAAGTATTTGAAACATTCAAAATAAAAAGTATCTAAATCTTGATACATGGAGTCCATTTCTTGAGTATATACATACTTTTCAACCTTATCATATTACCATTTTCTCTTTCATTGTAATATTATTTATTCTGAAATAATAATACATGTATCACCCATTTTGGTGAACATAAACCACCACTTTGGTTATAAATTCCTATGTAGTATGTGTCTTTGGAACTACACCTCTCACTAAGCTTAGTGGAGTCCAGTATTCCTATGCCAGCCCTTATGAATCCAGAGATTAAACTCATATATTCTATGTTTTATCCCACTATCTTTAAAGAGATAAGTTTACTTTATAAAATATATATGATCTTGACTAGAATTCAATATCCTTAGTGTCTATAGGATCTTTAACTCAAATGCACCTTAGTATTTTGATTTTCATTTGTAGCTAAGGCTAGATTTTAAAAAACAATTTTCAACAAACACTTTTGGTAGTGATCTAGTTTTTTTTATCATATTTCATTTTATATGACATCCATTAGACAATATAGTTGTCATATGGTTATTTGTTTCACTTGTATTTAAAAAATATTTCTTGGAAGGAATAATGAAATATTTTCAATATATATAACAATCATCATTGATCTTCCTTTTACTATCACCATGAAATCGATGTATAGAAGGAAATGTGAGTTGGAGATAATCTTTACTCCACATATATGATCGATTATTAATTGGATAATATATTCCCTAACAAGAAAGCTCATAGATTCCTCAATCTTTACCAATTTCACTCATTTATTTCACTGATCATTTATAAAAATTATTAAAGGAATATCATGATGTATAAGAAGTTACCTTTATTTTAGAATGATTCATGTGGACATATTTAACCAACTCCAAAAATCTTTATGATGTACCTTTATTTAATAAGTTCTCTTTATCTAAAACATGATAAGTAGTTTATTTGTATATCCAGTATCTTAGCTCAATTGAGACTAAAACACATTTATGGGTATAAACAAATCAATTAATTTCAATTTTATTTGATAATGAATTATGCTTCCATAATTAGTTAAGAGTCTTATATTTTATATTCATCATTCATTTCAATGAATATATGGGATTCAAGTTACTGAACTGTTAATTTAGTATTAAGGTACCATAACAACATTTATTCCAAAAACAAAATAATGTCTCATTGTGTCTATTTGGACACTAAGATAATGTTTTGGTAAAACTTATTAAAAAAATTGAATCAATACAATCTATAAATGAGAAATTGATATCTCCCCTTGGCTTATATAAGAATCACCCTTTATTAGCTTCATTTGAGTTCACTCTATAACATTTCTATTCTTGCTCGTTTCCTGTATTTAAATACATGTATGTTGTAATCATATTGTATTTAATACAAAAGAGGTGAATTAAAACTTGATGAATATACTTGAATTGGATGAAACTAATTTCCTCTTCAATTCATTGAAATTTATTTTCAAGTGACCATTTCTTCAACATAAGAAGAAAATATCCTCATGTTTATTCTTCCACCTTTAAATATTTTGTCTCTTTGAAGGACACCATAAAGGGTATTTTGGGTTTAGATTATCCATGGGATATTCATCATTTTCTTTCAATATTTTCACTAAAAGTGGTAGATAAGTAGGTTTTAACCGATCCTTATCTACATGGAGAAGTGTGGAAAAAAGTATCATGAGTGACTTATCTGTTTCATTTATCCAAACATGGAAAAATAATAAAAATATTTTTGGTAAGGATAATAAGATAAGATTAATGGATAATTACTTATCTAAGTGGAAGCCTAATTTTTTCAACTGATCAATATACCCCCATAATTTTTAAATCATGATTGGTAGCTAGGTTAGCTTCTTATGGTTTGCAATGATATAGTGCATTGACAATCTTATTTATTTCTAGCATTCCTTTATCTTTATCAATATGATGGAGATTTGAATGTCTTTAAGTTGTATCATCAAATCGATGGAAATAGTTGAAATATAATACAATGGACATAGTAATAATACTTAATATATCTATGATAGGAATCCTTTTTACCTTTACTCGCCAGATGGGGAAATAGAACAGTAGTAGGGGATTCTAACACATAATACAAACTTTATGATAATAATGAATCATATAAATGATTATATCATATCTGAAAATTTTTATTTGTAAGGACATACCCTGATTTATGGAATTATCATACTATTTTTTTGTTTTTTCTTACCATTTTATACAATAAATAAAATATAAGATTAATACTTTTTTATTACAAATTATGTGATAAATGATAATAATTAAATTTTTATTAAATCTACCACTATTTTATCAAGTCTCAACATCCCTCTCCCTTGAACTATAAATATATAATTTCTTTTAAATTCTAGTGGAAATGATCCATATGCCCCTTTTCATAACTACAAAAACGGTTGTTTAATCTACTTGAAGGTATTTAGGTAGGCATCTATTTTCCAACTGCGGGATTAAAGCTCCTTGATCCGTTGAGTGGACTCCCTAATCCAAAAATCCTATCTTGGATTTCCCTAACACTTGCCTCAAAACTTGTATTGAATAGAATTTGGTTGTTAAATTCAATACAATTTTGGTTAAGTCAACTCAAAATACTCATAATAACTCCTTGATAAAAGTAAGCTTCTTGAATTTATCCATATAAACACTTAGTTCTAGGGTTACATTCTCAATCAAGTAATGGAAGACTTGGTCTGACTTAATATTAAATCAAGGGATTTTAATTTATTATGTATAAATTTTATCTTATTTTATCTTGAACATGAATTCTTAATATTAAGTTCATTTTACTTAATTAACTAACCAAGTTGGATAAAACACACATGATCCATTTATTCAAATTTCTTCTTTAAACATTAATTTATTTATTTATATGATTGTGTTCTTGCATCCATAAATTAAATAATTCATAGAAAAAAATAAATAAATAACCTAATCATGAGATTATATAATGGTTTATTTATTGATAAGACAATAAATAAACCTATTACCTAGGGTAATAACTCCTTTTTCTTGTCTTAGCATTAGTTGCAGTATTCCACTTGTCCACCTGTGTATCACCTAATTTGGAATCATATAGTTTTCCTCATGAACCGACTCCACATTCCTTGGGAAAACTCCATTAATTACAAGTATTTATAACTTACATGAAAGTGAGGGGAACCAAAGGATTGGTTAAAGGGGATTACATAAATAACCATAGAAACGTGGGTCCTATATAATAATGGAGGGGGGGATGACTCATAGGACATCAATTTAATTTAATAATTAATAATTGAAAATTCATTTAATAAATTAAATTAAATTAATGGAAACACATACATAGGTCATCGTGAAACTCATGATCAGTCATACATGTAATGAAAATGAAAATTTAACTTACTAACATTCATTTCTTATTCATTTTTTATTATTTAGATAAACATGCTTGAATTAATTAATTATCTAATTAATTCTCTTTCATCTTAGTGAAAATTTGAATTCATTTGGAGATACCAATCATTAATGGAATTTGTGGAAGATAAATAGCAAAACCAATCATTACAGATTTATTATAATAAATTAAATTAGAATGTAAAATTCTTTAAAACCATTATTAAATTGGAAAACACACCAGGTATGTTATTCAATAAAATAAGGTTTTAATGATTCAATTTTTTGATTTAATGTAATTATAATTCTATCTTTTATTGAGAGCCTACACCGCATGTACTTATGAGCTACATGTCATGTACTTTAGTTGTCATGTACCCGGGTTACACATATGGGGATTCGGTCTTGTACCTTGGCTGGAATATACAGCATGTACAGGCCAGATACATGTCATGTATCCTGGATAAACATCTAGGATTAGGTGCATATCACCGCTAAACTACATGATGTGTATAAGATAGTTATACACCGTGTGGTATGAATGTCGTGTCTCTGCGCAACCTGTCTAAGACCTCGACAAGTTTTTCAGTCACGACTACATGATGTTCATAGGATAGATACACATCATGTGTCACTCATGTCGTGTGTCTTCATAACTTTTTGAATGGATCAGTGTGTATTTCGGACATAGAAAATGATGAACTACACATTTTTTACACCTAATACACATCATTTATATCATTAATACTTAAATTTATTATTCTCACATGGTTTGACCATGCATTTGACTACAAAGTTAGTGAAAAAAATTCCACTAAACCGTGTCGACTACACAATGTGTATTCCTTCTACACACCATGTAATTTGATAAGTCATGTGTCAGGTTATCCTAATCAACACATGGTGTGTAATAAATGCACCACATGTAATTTACTTCTTGGAACATTGTGTATCTTGTGACATAGCTACGTGCATTTCACTTGGGTACATGATGTGTAATTCGACTACACACCGTGTAATCTAGTCTTACCAGCCAAAATTCTTGGCACTTTCTGATGGAATCTCCAATGACTCTTTATCTATTCTTAGACTTAAGAAATTGTGAATCTTTAATGAATAAATTAAATTTTTGAAAACATGTTTACTCAAATCGGATTAAAGAACAGATAGTATGAAATGAAAATTTCAATCACAGTTTCACATATTAATCAAAAATCAAATAAATAATTATAAATTTAAAACGCAACTTCTCTAATACCACATGGAGGTTCTAGATGCAGTGGAAGTTTCTTTAGTGGGAATTAAATTAAATTTTCAATTAATATTAAGTTTCCCAAAAACCCAAAGAGATGATCTTTTCATGTTAAATTTATAATTAATTAATTTATGGTTGAAATAAATTATTAACTCATCTTAGAATCCTTTATTTGATAAAGTTGTTAAACTTCTAAAAACCCTTTCTGATTTACCTTCATTTCACTATAAGGATTCAATTGTAGAATCCCTCTAGTAATGATCGACATGTTCTCCTTTGATCTCTGAGAAACACCAATTTATTTATGAGTTCTAGCATGGTGAATCAATTATATTTTATTTTTCATCTTGATTGCTCTAAGATCCTTTGGGATTTAAGGATTTCTTCTCATTATTGAGAAGAAAAGAGGAGTAAATAGATAGAGAGAGAGAGAGAGAGAGATTGTGTGCAATGGTTCTCTATTCTAAATTTTTTATTAACCCTACAAAATAGATGTAACCATATGCTTATAGATTTAGGGTCTAAGTTAAAATATTATTTAATTGCATACCAACCCTTAAATAATATTAAAATCTTTATTAAACCACATGTAATATAATAATAATATTATTATTATTTTATGATGCATGCACTAAATTACGCAATAATAAATATTATTTTACCATCTTATAAATTAATATTTATCACTAGACATGGTCTTAGACCATTAGAACTCCTTGACATTTATTGAATACCCAAATAAAAATTTTATTCATAAATAAATATAATTATTCACAAACCAGTGAATAAATATTTATTAAATATTTGATAAAATAAATAAATATATTTTATTCACAATTTGGTGAATAAATATTTATTTAATTTATGTAATCAATAAAACATGAATTAAATTATTCATCATCCTTGAGAATAATTTTTATTTCATTAATTAAATTAAAATATAATATAATCTAGATCAACGGAAACACTTAGTGTGTGACCCGCTAGGATTCTTTCTCATTGAAATTAGGCAAGTATGCCTGAAGTACAAGGTTATTGTCTAGAAACAGGTCAAGGAACCCAAGAGAAATAAATTAATGTCATAATTTCAAAAATCACATATGAACACTCACGGTATAATATAATATCTTTTCTTAAATATCTCATCGAGAAGGTTTCACATCTACATCATCAACCTATATGTTTGATATGTCTTTCTTTGACTATCTAAAATAAATTTTTTTGCACCATGTCCTTGGAATTTATGAAATAATTATATTTCAATCAAAGGGTTGAGATATCAACTTCCATAAAGATGAGAGGAATAAATCATTCCTATACTTGTCCATTAATAACATTTCATTCATGACACACACAACATACCCTACTTCCAGCCAACATATGGAATGAAATTTTTTGTCAGTAAATCTAAGCGTGTGAGTCATGACATGCATTAATGATAATCTTAAAGTTTAAGGACCATTACACATGCTTATAGATAGGAATATCTAATGATACCAAAACATGTGGAATTTATATTGGAGGATCAGTTATCATAATCTCATATCTTAGAGATTACCAAGTATGAACTTAATGTGAATAATCCTCATCCACTTATGAGTACTCACACTTAATAGTCTATGTACTATGTCCCCTTTCATGGTATGTTATCTTAACGTAGAACCATTTTTAAGAATATTTTCATAAAATTTCAAGGTCCTCATCATAGTAGGGAACTTTTATGCCCTTTTCAATGCAAAAAATACTCTAGGATATTATCAAATAAATATTATAAATAATAACAATCAATATATGATAATATATATAAATTAACATTCACATCTTTTAATATACATGTAATCTTAAGTAAAAAATAGTTTATTCTAGGGAACCAACTCCAAAAAAAATCTCACTTCCACTAGAGCCAACTACTAATGACCAATTAGTTCTCACGTGTAGAAACATGCTTCTACTATATATATATACGTCTTCTAGGCCTATCACATTTTTGTGGCTATGGTTGGAAAAAAACACATGTCATTATGGAAAATATGTTTACTACATAAGTACTATCTTGAGAAAATCTCTCAAGTAGTAATATAACCAAGTATCCACATATTTTTCTCATGTCAAAGTATTGACATCCTATCTAAATCCATAGTCAAAGATTATCATAATAATGACAAAACTATTTCTTTGATATAAATAAAAATCTGAATATAACATTTCTAAACAACTCCTTAAGCTGCATTAAAAGTTGCAATGTAATCAGATATCATAGATATGGATACCAATGGTTGTAATAAGATTTTATTGAATATTACCTTATCATTTTCTATGATATTTAATCAAATTGAACTAAATGAAGACAAGTTTCAAATTCAATTGATCACTAGTATTATCACTTCTCGAAACACCAAGAACTCATCCAATTCAAATTTGCAAAGTACTATTAGATAGTTCTAACTACAAGTCAATGCAGTTATGTTGGATATGTTTGATATTCATGTACTGTGAATCATGAATTATTAATATCAAATGTTAGTACATATCATGTCATGTTAGATAAATTTATAGCACTTAATATTGTAAAATTATATTAATCTCAATAATCTCTCCATATGTCTATTAATGTTCTGGTGGAAGGATTATATACCAACAAAAATTCGGTCTTGAATTGTTACAACTTGTATTTTTAAATACTTAGTTAATATATGTATTATGAATAAATTTAGAAAACCCATGGATCTATCTTTTGGATCTTGTTCCCTAGAACATGGTTTCTCCTTTAAGTCATACTTATGGAAATTTCAGTCCTTAGTCTTAACAAACTAGTAAGACACAATATTTTATTTCCATATATTATCAACATATATATCTTGAAAACTTATAGTACTCCCACTTACTAGATAGAGACACATGTCACTCATTCTTTTCTAAATGAATATTTTATAATCACTATGTGAGATTTATTCATAAATGAATATGTAATATGTAAATATTATTGGAATTTATTGATTTCACCGACCCTTTTAAGTTATTCCTAGTAAACATATACCATAGGGTCTTTTTTGGGCATGTAATATAAAAATATTCTATAAAGTTTCCTTTAAGTGATATGGCCTTGACAATAAATATCCCATTATAATGATAATAGAAATATGCATTGAAAAAGTATAATTCAAAAAGGATTTTATTCATGATGATTGGAGTGTAGGTTTTTTCATAGACTAGACCATTCAAAAATAATCATGCTTTATTGGTACCATCCTGTACCATCCATATGTAGTTTTTATTAAATACTCACTAATTGTATTAAGTATTAGAAACATTCAAAATATAGATTCCATAAATCTTGATACATGGAGTCCATTTCTTGAATATATACATAATTTTCAACCTTATCATATTACCATTTACTACTACATTGTAGGAATATTTATTCTAAAAGAATAATACATATATCACCCATCATGGTGAACATAAACCACTTGTTTGGTAATAAATTCTTAAGAAGTAGATGTCTTTGGAACTACTTCTCCCACTAAGCTCAGTGGAGGCTGGTATTCATATGCCAACCCTTGTGCATCCAGAGCTTAAAATCATATATTTTAAGTTTTATCCCATAATATTTAAAGATATAAGCTTCCTTTATAGAAATATATTATATCTTGACTAGACTTTAATATACTTACTGTCTATAGGATCATTAACACATATGAACCTTAGCATTTTGATGTTAGTTTGTAGCTAAGGACAACTTTTAAAAAACATTTTTAATCAAAAACTTATGGTAGTGTTCTAATTGATTCTTATCATATCACATTTGATATGATATCAATTATAAAATATAGTTTTCATATGGTTAGTTGTTTCACTTTTATTTATAAAATATTTCTTGAAAGAAATAATGAAATATCTTCAATATATATAAGACTCATCATTGACCTTCCTTTTACTACCATAGTGAAATTGATATATAGAAGGAAATATGAGTAAAGGATAATATTTAATCCAAATATATGATCATTTCTTACTTGGATAAGATATTCTCCAAAAAAACAGCTTGAAGATTCCTCAATATTTACCTAGTGCACTCATTTATTTCATTGGGAATTTCTAAAATTACATAAAGGAGTATCAAGAAGTATATGAAGTTAACTTTATTTTAGAATGGTTCATGTGGCCATGTTGAACCAACTCAAAAAATATTTATGATGTACCTTTATTAAAAAGGTTTCTTTATCTAAATAATGATAAGTTGTTTTTTTATATCCATTATCTAAGATCAATTGAGAATAAAATACTTTTATGAGTAAACAGATCAACTAATTTTAGTTTATTTGATAAAGAATTATCTAACCATAATCAGTTAAGATTATTATATTTTATATTCATTATTCATTTCAATGGATATATATAATTAAAGAGTTACTAAACTATTTTTTTAGTGTTAAAGTACCATAAAAATATTTATTCCAAAAATGAAATAATGTCTCATTATGTCTATTAAAAAACTAAGATAATGTTTTGGTAACACTTTTTACAAACTTCAATCAATCCAATCTGGAAATAAGAAATAGTGAGATATCCTTGTATGATATAGGAATCACCCTTTCTCAGATCCTTTTGAGTTCACTCTATAACATTTCTATTCTTTCTTGTTTCCTAGATTTAAATACATATATGTTGTAAGTATGTTGTATTTAATACACAAGCGGTGAATAGAAACTTGATGAATATACCTAAACTGGATGCAACTACTTGCCTCTTAAATACATTTCAATTTCTTTTTCAACATCCATTATTTTAAAATAATAAGAAAATATCCTCATGTTTATTCTTATAACTTTGAATCTTTTGTCTCGTTAAAGTACGCTATAAAGGATCTTTTAGCTTTAAATTAGCCATGGGATCTTCAACATTTCCTTTCAATATTTTCACCAAAAGGGGTGGAGAAAAAGTTTTCAATTAATCCTTATCTACTTGGTCAAGTATGTAAAAAAAGTATCATGAGAAAATTATCTATTTAATTTATCTAGGATTAGAAAAATAAGTAAAATCTTGGTGGTAAGGATAATAAGATAATATTAATGGATAATTCCTTATACAAGTGAGATCTTAATTTCTATAACTAATCAATATAACCCAGCATTTTGAAAGCATGATCAGTATATAGATTACCTTATTCTATTTTACATTGATATAGTGCATTGAAACGCATATTTATATCTAGTCTTTCCTTCTCTTTCTTAAGAAAATGGAGATATGAAATTCTGGTAGAAGCATTAATGTATTTATTTTGCATTATAAACTCTCTAGACATAGTTGATAATATAATACAATAGGCATACCTTTTCTCACCTACTGGGGTGGTAGAACAAGAGTAGGGGATTCCAACACATAATACAAACTTTTAGATAATAACACATCATATAAAAAATTATACTATATCTAAAATTTTTTATTTATAAGAACATACCATGATTTATGGAATTATCAAATTATTTTTTGTGTTTTTTCTTTCCTTTTTATACAATAATTAAAACAAATTATTCGTTATTTGTTTTATTACAAATTTATGAGAAATAATAGTAATAAAAAATTTATTAAATCTCCCACTATTTTATCAATTCTCAACATCCCTCTCCATTGAACTCAGAATGTCTAATTGTTTGGATATTCTAGTGGAAAAGATTCATATGCCCCTTTAAATAACTTTAACAATGGTTGGTCAAGATGCTTGAAGTTATTTAGGTAGGTAAGACTTTTCTAACTATAGTCTTGCGGCTCCTTAATCTGTTGAGTGGATTCCCAAATCCAGAAATCCTGACTTGGATTTCCTCAACACTTGCCTCCAATTTTGTATTGAATATACTTTTTCCATTAAATTCAATACAAATTCAGTTAATTCAACTCAGATCCCTTATGATAACTCCCTGATAAAAGTAATTGTCCAGACTCTGGTCATATAAACACTTAGATCTATGATTAAATTCTCAATCAAGTAATGGAAGGCTTAGTCTATCTTGATATTAAGTTAGGGATTTTAATTTATTATGCATAAATTTTATCTTTTTTTATCTTTTACATGAATATTTAATATTAAGTTTATTATACTTAATTAATTAACTATGTTAGATAAAACATTTAAGCATAATCTATTTATTTAAATTTTTCTTTTTACATTAATTTATTTATTTATGTGATAATGGTCTTGCATCCATAAATTAAATAATGCTTATATATAAATAAATAAATAAATAAATAACTCATTCATGGTCATTTCTAATGGTTGATTTATTGAGAAAACAATAAATCAACTTATGACCTAGGGGAATTACACCTTTTACTAGTCTTAGCATGAGTTGCAACATTCCACCTATCCACATGTCTATCACCTCAGTTGGAATAATCTAGGTTCTATCATGAACCACCTCCATGTTCCATGGGAAAACTTCATTAATTACAGGTATTTATAACTCACATGCATATTAAAGGAACAAAAGGATTGGTTAAATGGGATTACATAAATAACCATAGACATGAAGTTCCTAGATAATAATGGAGGGAAGGATGACACGCAGTCCATAAATTTAATTTAATAATTAATAATTTCAAACTCATGAAATAAATTAAATTAAATTAATTTCAACACATATATAGGTCATTTTCAATCTCATGATTGGTCATACATGCAATGAATACATGAAATCAACTGTCTAATATTCATTTCTTATTCATTATTTCTTATTAAGATAAATGTACTTTCATTAATTGATAAATTAATTAATTAATTCTATTTCATCTTAATGGCCATCTGAATTCATTTGGAGATACCTATCATTAATTACATTCATGTAAAATAAATGGTAGAACCAATAATTACATATTTATTATAATAATTTAATTGATAATTTAAGATTATTTAAAACCATTATTAAATTTTCAAACACACTAGGTATGTCAATCAATAAAATAATGTTTCAATATAGAAATTCTTCAATTTAATGTAATTATAATTCTATACCTTATTGAGAGCCTACACAATGTGTACTTATGAGCTACATGTTGTGTACTTCGGTTTCCAGGTACTCGGGTTACACGCCTGGGGCTTTGGTCATATACCTTGGATCAACTAAACAACTTGTATAGGCCAACTACATGCCACGCATCTTGGATAAATGACTAAACTTAGGCATGTATCTCAGCTAGACTACAAGATGTGTATAAGCCAACTACACACTATGTGGTCTGAATTTCATGTGTTAATGAAACCCACCGACGACCTCGACGTATTCATCAGTCATGACTACAAGACGTGTATAGGCTAGTTATGCATTTTTTATTGCTCAAGTCATGTGTTTTCATAACTCTCTGAATGGTTCAGCGTGTATTTCAGATACAAAAATGTTTAACTACACACCATTTAAACCAAGTACACATCATGTATATCATTAATACTTCAAATTGTGAGTCTCATGCGGTTTGACCATGTATTTTACCGCACGATTAGTGAAAATTTTTCTACTAAACCATGTAAACTACACAACATTTATGCTTACTACACGCCATGTAATCTAACAAGCTATGTGTCAGGTTGGCCCAATGCACTTGCGTACATTACATGTACTCTGGCTACATGTCATGTAACTCAATCTTAGCATCCAAAATTATTAACACTTTCTGATAGCATCTCAAATCATTGTTCATCTATTCTTGGACTTAAGAAATTTTTAATCTTGAATAAAGAAATTAAAATTTTGAAAACATGTTAATTCAAATAAAATTAGAGATCAAATAATATGAAATGAAATATTCAACCATGATTGTGAATATTGATCAACAATCAAATAAATAATTATAAATTTAAAAATTGACCGCTCTGATACCACTTAGAGGTTCCAGATGCAGTGAAAGTGCCTTTGGTGGGTATTAAATTAAAATTTCTTTTGTTATTAAGTTTTTCAAAACCCTGAGGGAGGATCTTTTCATGTTAAATTTATGATTAATTTATTTATTATTGAAAGAAATTATTATCTGGTCTTAGTATCCTCTCTTAGATGATGTTGTTAATCTTCTAAAAACCCTTTTATATTTACCTTTATTGTTCTATAAGTATTCAAGTGTAGAATCCATCTAGCGGTGATCCACATGTATTCATTTGATCTCTGAGAAAAACTAATTGATTTTCGAGTGAAAGTGGTGAATCAATTGTATTGTGTTTTTTTCTTGATCACTCAATGATCCTTTGATCTTGAAGGATTTCTTCTAATTCTTTATAGGAAGAGATGAGGAAATTGATAGAGAGAGGGAGAGACAAAGTCTGTTGTGCGCAACGATTCTCTATTCTAAATTTTCAATTAACACTACACAATATACATAATAATCTATTTATAGAGTTATTATTTATATTAAAATATTATTTAATTACATATCATCCATTAAATAATATTACAATCTTTATTAAACCATATACACGCACTAACTTACACAATAACAAATATTATTTTATCATCTTATAAATTAATATTTATCAGCAGACATAGTCTTGGTGCATTTGAACTCCTCGACATTTATTGAATACCGAATAATAATTTTATTCATAAATAAATATCTTTGTCCACAAACCTATGAATACATGTTTATTAAATATTCAATAAAATAAATAAATAAATTTTATTCACAATTTGTTGAATAAATGATTTTTAATTTATGTGATCAATAAATATTGAATAAAATTATTCATCAGTCTTCATAATAATATTTATTTCATTAATTAAATTAAAATATAATTTAATCAAGATCATTGAAAACATTTAGTGTGTGACCCTCTAAGAATCTTTCTTTTGGAATTAGTCAGGTCCGCCTAAAGTCCAAGGTTATTGTCTAACAATGGGTCAAGGAACCCAATAGAAATAACTTAATGTCGAAATTTTTACAACCACATACAAACACTCATTGTGAAATATAGTATCTTTGTCTTAATATCTCATAAAGAAGGTTTCACGTCTACCTCATCAACCTATATGTTTTATATGTTTTTCTTTGACTGTCTGAAATAAACAGCGTTGCACCACGACCATGAAATTTATGTGACAATTATATTTGAATTAAAGGGATGAGATATCAAATTTCATGTTGATTTATGGGAAAAATTAGTCCTTAACTTATCCATTAATAATATTTTATTCATGATGCACCCAATGCACCCTAATTCTCGCCAACATATGGCGTGATGGTTTTTGTTAGTAAATCTAATTGTGAGAGTCAAAACATGCATTAATGATAATCATAAAGTTTAAGAATCATTACACATTCTTTTAAATATAAATATTTTATGACACAGAAACATATGGAATTCCTACTAGGGGGTTTGTTCTCATAATCTCTCATCTTGGATATTACCAAGTATGAAATTCATGAAATAAAGCCTCACATTTTTACAATTGATCTCACTTGAAATTTTATGTACTATATCCCCTTTTATAGTACGTTATCCAATTGTAGAACTAGTTTTAAGAATATCATCATAGAATTTCAAGGTCCTCATCATAATGGGAAATTTTTATACCCTTTTTAATGTAACAGATACACTAGAACATTATGACATCAATTTTATATAGAAAAAAATAAATTAGGGATAACATATTAAAATTAATAGTCACATATTTGAATATAAATGTAATATTAAATACAAAATTAGTTGGTTCTAGGGTGCCAACTCCAAAAAATTATTCTAAGGTAGAAGAAGGAATGATATACATTGTGTTTTTCATGTAGAAAGTAGGGTCACTAGAAAAATAATTGCACCCAACTAGTTTTACTGTCTTGGTTATTGGAGACTACCACCTCACATTGGAAATAGGAATGGTCTTGGTTTTAAAGAATTTTTATTATGTGCATAGTGTTACTAAAAAATTATATCTACATCTATCCTAGATATGGATGGTTTTATTTTCAAATTTGAAAATACTAGATTGTAATTTAACAAATATAACATATGTTATGATATGAAACATCTGAATAATAGTATTTATGTATTAGAATACAAAAACAAATTGTTAAAAATTGATAGAGAATCAAGTGTGTAGGAATCATATAACACCCAGTTGTGGAATCACCAACTTGGTCATGTAAACAAAAAGCACTTGAAAAAGCTCTATCAAGATGGATATTTAGGTTATTTTGAACTAAAACCGCTTGAAAATGTATTTCTTATTTATACAATAAGATGACCAACCCACCTTTTGGTGGAAATGGTGAAAGGGTCATATAGCTTTTAGAATTGATGAACATTGATGTGTGTGAACATTTTCCAGTAGAAGCTAGAGGTGGGTATTATTACTTCATTACTTTTACTGAAAACTTGAGTAGATATGGTTATATCTACTTAATAAGGTACAAGTATGAATCATTTAATAAATTTAAGGAATTCAAGAATGAAGTTACAAATCAGATGAAAAAGTTATTCCCTAAATCCTATTAGGTATATTATACAAATGGGTGAATCATATAATACATATCCTAAATGAAATAAGATGGTGAGATTAAAATACCCTTCAAATATTAAGTGCTAAATTCCTTCCAAAGTGGAACTCTTTAAGAAATCGGTCATTAAAAAAGGTATTGATGAGCTAAGAACGAGTACCTTAGGATTGTCTTTTTTAAGGAAAGAAAGTTATAAGTAACTTGGGATTATCTTGTTGGGTAGGTCAATATCATCATGATTATCACTTTATTGTCCTTTTTTAGCTTATTTTTGGTGTTTTATTTAGGTTACACTAGTCGAGAAACCCTAAAAATTAGGATACTGGAGGAATAAAATTGAGTTTATCCATATGATGAATTGGATAAAGAGTTCTATAATAAACTACCCAAGAGTAACAAATATTGTGATTGGGATGATTTCATACCTAAATAAATAGGGATTATTTGTGAAAACAAACTGATGTAATTCATGGTAAAATATAGATCTTGACTCACTAATGAATATAATTTTTAAAAAAGGGGTCATCATTTTAGTGGGATACAATTTAATAAAAGTCCTTATTTAAGGGTAATAAATCATAATACTCATCTGATAAAATCTTATGTTGCAAAAAAATGGAATCATTATTAAAATTGTTCTTGAGATAAATTCTTGAAAAAGAAAATCTATGTGGTAGAAAATTCCTTAACTGGTTCCATAATTTGAGTATAGTTATCAAACAAGAAGGAAATTTTTATACGTTAGAATAACCTCTTCCCAAGAAACCAACTGCTGAAATTTTTCAACAAAAGAATTTAGATGACTATTAAAATCATGTAAAATATGCATAGAAAGTATCTACACTCATAATTATTACCATGGAATCAAAGTTGAAAAAATAAAATAAGTCCCTAAGTGCATATCTAATGATAGATAACTGTAGAAGGTATTATCATGATAAATCAAGGCATGAATGGTATAAAGTGTCTAAAGATCTTTTTTAGTGAAATATGACAAAATAAAATGCTATATCTACTCATTTTCTTAATATTATTGGGTATTTAAATGATTTTGAAAGGCTAAGTTCACCCCTTAAGCTTTAATTGACCATAGATTTCATTCTACAGTCACCACCCATAAAGGTTCTGATAGTTTGTAGTGAATTATAATATGAATGAACTTTGTAAACCTTTATCAGACCTCCTCAATATGTTAAGGATTGCTGAGAAGGGCATGGGTGGTCCAGGATCAAGTACCACGCTGATGATACATAAGAAAAATGGTAAAGGTTATGGATAAAAGGGGAAGAAAATAGGTCATGGAGAGACTCCACCACCTATCATTCTGATAAATAATAAGAGAGGAAAATGTTTTCATTGCAAAAAAGTTGTCCATTGGAAAATAAATTTTCAAGATTACCTGAGTGGTTGCAAAAAGTATAGTGGAAGGTCCAAATCAGGTATAAATGTTATAGAATTCATTTATTTCCTTTTAATAGTATGTGATACCAACTATATATTTTATAAGTGTTGTAAATATACAAGACAACAGAAGTAGAAGTAGAAGAATGAAATGAATGATCAAAATTGAAGTTGGTATCCAAGTAATGGAGTAAAAGTGTTGTTTAATTAGGGACTTGGATACTTCAAGACTAGTCAAATATATCATAATATTTTTATTTTTCTCATTTTACTCTATATTAGAGCATTTAAACAATGATTTTTTCAATGAAATGAGATAAGTATTATGATACAAAAAAATTTATGATTTATTCAATTTTGTAACATGCTTTAAAGAAGACTAAAAATGGATTATTTTGGTTAGGGAGTTCATCTTGATGTCATTTATAAAAATGACCTGAGAATTTGAAAAAATAAAATAAAAGTTTACTTGATATTATCAAAGTGTTTAGAATAGATGAACTAAGAAAATTATGTCTAGATTATAAATATTGTATAGTCAACACTACTGGGTAAAAGTTCAAACAAAAAGAATAAAATTTTGTTAAAAAGTTAAAAAAATGTTTCTTCAAAAAGATAGTCAAGGTCATTGAAATATAGAGACTATTGAGAAGGAGGAATAATAAATCCATATGATATGATTATTAAAAATACCTAAAGGATTTTTTGGAAACTCTGTGGAATGATCATGTCAGGTACATGGGTTATATAAATCAATTCTTTAATTTTGAAGGGTATGTGATACCGAATGTATATTTTACAAGTGTTATAAATATATATGAGTTCAAAATAAAAGGATAATTGATTGAGATTGTAGTTTACATTCATATTATAAATAAAATATTTTCTATACCATATTTTAATGTATAGGAATATGTCAAGCTCAGGTGAATCTAATTAAAGGATGTGTGTCCTCGTAAAATTTCTTTTATGTGATAAGAGAGGTTGTTAGTTAACAATGAGTTGTTATGAACAACATGTGATGATTAATTGTATACATATATTTTATGATTCATTAGGATCCTATAACATGTTTCAAAGAGAATATATTGATAAAAGTGTTTATCCAAGATAAAGTGTATTCAATAAAATATGATGGAATATGTTCCCCACTCGTTTAGTGGTGTATTTTAATGACTAAAATCTCATTTTCAAGAAATTATTCAAACACATAGAATACTATACATGATATGTAGATGATATTTTATTTGTTAATTATTCCTACTAAAAAAATAAATAAATGTTATTTTCTATACCCAAAGTAGTTTTTGTATCTTAGAAATATATTTTGAAATGAATATAGTGACTAAGAGGCTATTGGGGGTATGTTTGGACTAAGAGAAGTCAAAAGTTAATAAATAAATATTTATACCAATCTGTGATTATAGAGTTTTTCACTTAATATCCTAAAGAGTTTAAGATGTACAATGATAAATAAAAATATAAATAGTTATATTTAGTTATCATGAATAAGTGAACATCACTATTTCCTATAGGATTATACCTGTAAAATGAAAAAGTAAATTACTCTTCACATACTAAAAGAGTTTAGATTATGGAAGTAAAAAAGAAAAATGAAAATAGATACATTAGTTTTCATGACATGGTAAATGTAACTTTATCCTAAAAGGGTTTAGGATATGTTGGAAAAGTAATAAAGTAAAATATTATATTATTTTAAAAAAATCAAGAGAAATTTTTGATAGAAATAGTTTCAAGGATGATGATGATGCACTTATAAATAATATAAATAGACAATAGAATTGAACATCGTAACATTTGATGTTGTGAAGCTAAAAAGATTGAATATTCTTAAATAGTTGAATAATTTGGAATATGATTACCAAATCTCACCATTATTCAAACATGCTAAATTCATAAATGTTTATCACTAAAGATTTAGTGTGGGTGTAACATCCTGACCTGGGTTCCATGCACCAGTGCCCCAAGTTTGTCAGTCACATGACCTCAAGCACACCTCCCCATATGCCAGAGGCTACCGACTTGCAATAAGGGTCAGATAAGTCGATCATGGGGTGACTATACCCTCTTTTATCATAGTAAACACCAATGGAAATAATAATAAAAATTGTAAGCACATATATAACAATTAACAATTCCATATCTCAATTAAAAAAAAGCAGGAATTACAATATCCAAGTAAATCATAAAACATGCCATACTAAAGTAAGTGTCAAGTGTCTAAAATAAAAAATAAAAATAAAGACATTGAGGACTCCTAAGAGGGTCTCAATCCATGTCTAGTTCCCTTATCTGAGCTCCATCTCTAGATCAGCTATCTAATATAGGGTCTTTTCCCTTGACTTGTCTTGCAACAATAAAGTTTATTCGGTTACTGATCAGGAATCCTACGTAGGGTGTGAGTATGACTCGGTAGGCCACCACCAATGGTGTATAAAACAATATCAATTCAAAATAGTGTATGTAGTTGTATAAAGAAATAATTACAATGTATAATAAAACATTTATCACATTATCAATTAATATTTATTTATCCACATAAACCCTAGGTTCACAACGACACTCGTACCTCAATACCTACTTCAGACCATTCCGAAATCTAAACTATCCTTGAGGGATATCAAGTGTTTTAATGTCTATGTTACCATTTTTATTTTCACAAATGAATGACCATGTTACCATTCATTAATTCACATAATTGAATAACCATGTTACCATTCTTTATTTCACACAAGAGAATGGCCATGTTACTATTCATTAATCCTCACAATTGAATGACCATGTTACCATTCTTTAATTCAAAAAAATGAATGACTATGTTACTATTCATTAATCCTCACAATTTAATAACTACACATAATTAATTCAAAAAGTAATTATCCACATCAATTTAATTACAAATTAAAAAAATTCTAATCATGCCAATCTCATTAATTAATTCACCAATTCATTAATCATATCAATATAATTACTAATTAAATAATTAGTCATCACATAATTCCCTTTAATTAACTCAAAAATTAATTAATCACTACCCCGTAATTAATTCAACAATTAAGTTTCTCAATTTATAATCACAATATCTCATAATTAATTCACTAATTATTTATCCAATTCATAACATCAATATCACACAACAAGTTCCACAATTAATTGTCTCAATTAAAGATATCATTATCCCATAATTAATTCTTCAATTAATTGTCTCAAATAATAATATCAATATCACACAATAAATTCTAAAATTAATTATCCCCAATTAATAATATCAGAATTCCATAATTAATTCTACAATTAATTATCCCAACTCATAATATCAATATTAGAAAATTAATTCTTTAATTAATTATTCCCAATTTATGATATCAATATCATATAATTAATTCTACAACTAATTGTTCCCAAATCCCAAAATTCCATAATTCCTCCATTAAACAATTATCCCAAATTAATTAATTAATCAAGAACATCAGTTGCTGTAATTCCCCGACCCCAGTTACCCAGAGTCAATGCATTATTAGATAACATTGGTATGATCACAAAAGATCAAATCTCAAAAGACCGATTAGTTTAGTAGCCTTGGAAACACTAGATACATTCATAAAGTTTACATTACATCATAAAGTGAAAACTATAACAACATCTTGTCTCCACACTCATATCCCCTTATACTATCCCTGCAGGTCATTCATAAAATACTTCTTCACATCCTGGGAAAAATAAAACATAGAAAGGGGTGATCTCAAATGCCCAGTAAGGATAACAATATAGCGGAAACTTTCATAAATAGGCATAAACATTTAAGGCAATGTATAACAAAAAAAAGCCTTTTAAACTTGAAATTAAGCATAATATGGAAAAAAATAAAATAAAATAATGCCATTTACTTATTCACATTGATATTCTACTAGTCGAATAATCACATACAATATTAATAACCACTTTTATAATAATGGAATGCATAATGCCAGACTATCATAACCACGTTTCCAAGGCCTCATGCCAAGACTACAAATAAGATTTTTTCAAGGCCTCATGCCAAGACACTAGTTTGTCTCATGAGACCTATCGATGCATCGAAGATCTATAGCAGGATCCACCCGTCACATATTAAGTCCAATTCATTTCTCATATGAACAGGTTTAAACATAACATAAACATTCATATTAAAACTAGCATACGAAATGTCAATACTTTCTCCATAAACCATGAATGGTATAAAAATAAAAAATCCACAGTAAAACATATCAAAAAACATTCAATACAATATGGAAGTTTTTTATCATAATAAATAAACTTTAAATAATCTTAAAATCCATCAAAGGATGTTGACATAGATGAAATCAAAACTATTTGAGAGAAATATCTCTTTTTTTGAAATCATTTAAAAGTCACATAATTATAAAATAAAACATTTAATTTGAAAATATTCTTATAAGATTTTAAGTGAAGCTTCGACGATTTTATAATGGTGGAAAATAGCCGCACCCGCCATATAAGTTAAAAAAGACATTCTTACCTTGATTCTGTCGAAAAGGTTAAAAAGGACCTTGTTTGGAAAACGACAGAAAGATTCCTTTATAAACTTCTTATAAAAATTAAACAAGGGTATAAATTAATTTAACCCATAGTCTATAAAATAATAATAATGATTTGAAATACATTTTTAAGAAACATGGATGTGAATGATAAAGAGATCCCAGTAGATAATTACGTATAAATAACCTCGGATAATGAAGAGATTGTGAAATAAACCCTTACCTTGTACTTTTCCTTGGTATAGGTTAGGTTAAACTCATTTATAATAGTTAAAACATTGTTATTAAGTTATAAAAGAACCATATACATAATTATGATATCATATATGATCTTCTATTAATGCTTTGTTAATAATATTTTAGTATTATCGTCGTTTCGGGTGTTAACTTACTCGTTTTATTTTATATGTTTTGTTACATAAGTCGTTTTTGTTATGGATAGGTTGTATCTTATTAATATCCAAAATTATATCAAGTCATTAAACATTATTTTTAATCATTAAATGAGAATTATTCTTGAATGGATACGATGGGGAATGAATCTCATCGCGTTCGTGGAGACGGTAGTCCGTACGTACACACGAGTGACAATATCATTCTTTTGATATTAAAATAATATATAATTGGATGTTATATCATATATATATAGAGTAATTGTTATGTTATATTTATTATTTACATGAATTAAACATCATTATTATACCCATCCAAATAATAATTTATTGAATAACAATTACACCACAACGTGGAGACGGTAAGTCGTACGTACGCACGTATGGTGACATGTCATTCAAAGGATGGATAGAATACTGAATATGGTTGTACCATATTTATAATAACATAATAGTATATAGAATATACTGTAGTTATTATTTTATAATGGGAATAACAAAGAAAGAAGAAGTTGAAGAAGAAAGGAACTTGAAAGAGGGTGGTGAAAACATTACCTCTTCTTCGGGTTCTTCCTTTTGATTTGATCAAAATGGCTCCTTAGGTTGTCTTTATGACTAAAGGAAGGCATCTAGGATTAATGGAGGATATTTTATAGGGTATTTGGGAAGAGTTTGGCCGAGCCAAAAGGCTTTTAATGTGTGAATTAGTGAGAAGGGGGAGTGCCCTTTTATAAGAGGGGTGAGGGTCACCTTAGGAAAAGCTAAAAATATTATTTTATAATAAATTCATATATGGTTTCTAATGGCTCCAAAGTGGATTATTTAAATTTCAAGGTGTTTAGGGTTCGAAATACTTTCATACAATAGGTTTTAGACAAGTTTGGGTTACTTTATTAACCTTATCTTTTAGTTTTAACTCTTAGTTAATTAGTTTGACACTTACCATGTCTCTTTTTATTTTTATATTATACAGTCAATAAACTTACTATAAACTTCCAAGAGACCCCAAATTGGTCCATTAATGATACAACTATCATTATATAAGTCTCTTGGCCTAACATTAGATTTTTAGGAATATAATATAAATTAATAATATAATATTTGTTTTAAAAACTCTTTTATGTCAGTTTTGACACTATTGGGTATTTTGTTTTTGATAATTTCATAACAGCATTATTACTTCGAAAAAAAATTATATAACCAATCATAATATGTCATATTAACCTATAAATTTAGTTTAATTCATAAAAAGTCTCAAATTACATTTATTTTGATATTTATAATATCAATTATTTTAATATTTTATTAATTAGGTAATTAGTGCATCACCATTGTGTCATAAATAAATTAAATTATTTAATGTCTAAAAATTATAAATAAAATACCATTATGTATTAAATCTTTTTATATTTCTAATGAATATTTATAATCTAATTTATCTTATATATAACCTAATATTAAAAATGTTTTATTAATTAATCTTTGATTTTAACTCTTTTAACTCTTCTTTGAATTAAATAATAATAAATATCCTAATCTAATCCAAGTGGACCTAAATGATAATATTTTATTCCTAAGGTTATTTTTTGTCAAGACACACTTGTCCAATAGAATTAGGACATGTTTTATGGTAATATTAATATCATTTTTACCCTAAATTATCCTATTTACTTTTAATTGTGGTAAATAAAAGTAAAAAGTTACTATTCACCAAAAATTATTTTTATCTTATTGAACCACATTTTACTCCTTGATATTAACCATGTCTCTCAGATTTTTGAAATTTCACTCATAGAAGCGGTAAAATTAAGTTTTATGTGAATTTCCAAATTCTCCTAGGAGGTGGGTAAAAGACGGTAAAAAGTTCCATAAAATTTTTATATATCTAAAATTATTCTAGAACTAACTACAATGAATTACATTGAACTTATATAGGTATTATGTATCCATTTTTACCTTAATTAAATTTAAATAAAATAAATAATTATTTAAATAAAAATTCAGTTTTAAACTATAACTCAGTGCTTTTTCACTATTTATCAAAAATTGAATGTTTTCAGAAAAATAACAAAAAATCACCCTAAGATAATTTCGATATTCTGAATCCAAAAATGAAGTCCATTTTGAAAGATAAAATTTATAAAATTTCATAAAGTGGTTATTACTATTCATAACGGCTAGTTTGATTGGTTGTGATGTGTGTTAGAACTCGAAGTTGCGTACAACACACGTTACTGTATTATTCAAAGAGAAGCATACCGTGGAAGCTTGGGGTGTTACAGTTTCTAAATAACTCTATAAATCTTATAATTTCATAAACTTAATCAAAATAATGAATTTGATAATTGAATATTTCACTACCTACCTCGATTTGTTGATGAACAATCACCCAATGGAATTTTCCAAAATCGAGAAGCACGATGGAATAGATCGGGATCCGGATCTAAAATCCTAAATCAAGATTAAACAATTCAAGATCCCTTAATTCTAGAACTATATCTACAATACTATATTTATATTCCTCAAATATAGATCTATATCTATAAAAATGGTAGATAACTTCCCATCAAAAGAATAAGGGAAGAAAGGAGGATAAACAGGAGAGAAACATGATAGGATCCACTTACTGGGAGTGGAGGAGATCTTTGATCCGGGTTTTGAATCACAAATAATGAAGGTTGGACACCCTTATAATTCCTCTATAAATATCTAAAATCATCCAAAATCATAAGTGTCTGAGTTTGGGTCGAAATGGTTGAGTTTCAAGGGTTTGGGGGAATTAAAAACTAATTTTTGGGCCACTTTAAAAATCATTCATGGTTTCCTGGGAAGGGATGCACGGTTTTCCTTAACCATATTCCTGTAGTTTTAAGGGTACACAGTTTCTCCTTTTCAGTCACATGTTTTTACAAACCGTGTTCCATCCGTGTGAACCCCCACTTTCTAAGGTTGCATGGTTTGCTGAGATGGGGCACACGGTTTTCTCTAGTTGTGTTCTAGCTATGCACAACCCTTTTTCCATTAATTTTTCTCAAAATTTATCCAAACACACCGCAATTTATAATCCAAATAAAAATTACTCAAATAAGGAAAAAAGAGTACCTGAAAACAAGCCCGAGTCAACTCTAGAAAATGTCAAGATCTTACAATCTCCCCACCTTATAACAGTTCATCCTCGAGCTACACTCCCAAGCATCTCTAAGATTCTAAGACAAAAATATTGGGCCACTAAGCCTGCATATCTGCTTCCCTTTCCCATGTTTCTTCCTAAAAACACCCATGTTGCCACAATATATGAACTATTGTCATGTTCTTTCCCCAAAACACTTTTTCACTGTGATCCAAAAAATGTATTGGATGCTCCTCAAAGGACTCATCTATCTCAATATCAACATCATCCACATTGATCACATGAGAAGGGTTGGGGTGATATCTTCATAGTTGTGATACATGGAAAACATCATGCATAGAATTTTATTTATTTTGAAGATCCAATTGGTACGCCATTGTCCTGATTCTCTCCACAACCTCAAAAGGTCCAACAAACCTGGGTGCCAACTTTCCTTGTCTTTGTATCCTATGGTGACCCAACCTAGGCAATACCTGAAGGAATGCATGATCACCCTCTTAAACTCTAGGGATCATTTACATCTATCAGCATGTGAATTTTTTCTACTATTATTCATATCCATACACTTCAAAATCAAATGTACCTGCTTTGATGTCTCCTACATGAGACTCGGTCCCAACAACTCTGACTCACCATCCTCCAACCATAATAGTGGTGATATGCATAGCCTACTATAAAGAGCCTTGTATGGTTCCATATGAATATTTCCAGATAAATATTTTTATAAGAATACTCCACTAAATTCAATTACTTATCCCATGACTCACAAAAGTTGAAAATACATTCCCATAGCATATCCTCAAGCACCTATATAGTACGTTCCGACTACCCATCTATCTATGGATGGAAGGTCGTATTCAATAATACATGTGTACCAAGCACCTTCTATATCCATGCCAAAAGCATGAAGTAAAACATGGGTCATGATCTAAAACTATAGTTTGTGGAACCCCATACAGACAGACTATCTCTCGAATATACAAGTATCCCAACTACTCTATTGAGAAAGTTTCCCATATAGGCAACAAATGCACTACTTTAATCAATTGATCCACAATAACACAAATAGTTTCATTCTTCCTTGGAGTGTTTGGAAGACCTACCACAAAATCCATGGTCACTTCATTCCACTTACATTATAGAATGTCCAACGACTGTAGAAAACCTCCAGGTCATTGATGCTCTGCCTTCACCTGCTGAGAGGTGTAGCATAGTGTCACAAACCCTGTTATCTTATTTTTTAGTCATGGACACCAAAACTTTCATCATAGTTCAAGGTACATTTTGGTCACACCTATATATACCACCCACTTTTAGGAATTAAATTTAGGCATAATCTCCTCTCTCATTCTTTTAGGTACAAAAACCTGATTCTGGACGTATATGATCTCATCCTCATCTATACTCCAATTTGAAGGTGTCTCCCCACCTTCAAGGATTTCCCTCAAGGAAAAACACTCTATATCCTCATAATTCATTTCCTTGATCTATCTCAAAAGATTTGACTCCACTAAAACTGATACGAGAGTCATCTGTTCCTAGTTCTCCTGAACCACCACATGCATTTCAGCCAGCAAGTTCATCATCTTCCACTTAGCACTAGACTCCTAAGCCATCTGAGTCTGTGTTTTCCTACTCAAAGCATCAGCCACAATGTTTCCTTTTCTGAGAATATATGATAGCTCAAAATCAAATGATTTTATATACTAATCCCATCTATTCCATTGGAGATTCAAATCTCACTGTGAGAAGATATACCTCAAGGCATAAAAACCAGATTGCAACTCAAGGTCATGTATAGGGTAGTTCCATTCATGATTCCTCAACTTCTAAGACTCATACACCACAAATCGATCTCCCTATATCAACACAGATCTAAGTCCAATCCCAAAAGCATCACAATACAATGTGTAATCCTCACCTGGATCAAGTTGGGTCAAGATAAGTGCAGATGTCAAATGCTTATTCAACTCCTAGAAGGAATTCTCACAAACTTCTGACCAATCAAACTTTATACCATTTTTTTTAAGACCAAAAGAAGTGCTGAAAAATGAAAAAAATCCTAGATAAACCTTTTATAGTATCCAGATAACCCCATAAATCTATGTATATCGAATACATTCTTGGGTTTCTCCCAAGAAACCACTACCTATACTTTTTATAGGTCCACTGACACACCTTCCTTCAAGATGATGTGTCCCAAGAAGTGTACCCAGTCAACCCAAAACTAACACTTAGATAGTTTGGTGTATATATGATGCTCTCTCAGTGTACTCAAGACAATGTCAATATGGTGGGAATGATTTTCATGAGTCGTGGAGTACACAAAGATTTCATCCAAAAACACCACTACAAATTGATCTAGGTATAAGGAGAATATTTTATTCATCAGGACCATAAATATTGTTGGTACGTTCTTCAATAAAAATGGAATTACAATGAACTCATAAAGACCATACCTAATTCTTAAAGTAGTACTCGATATATCAAAAGTATTACCTCTCAACTAATGATACCCCAACCTCAAGTAGATATTCAAGAACACACAAGCCCCTCTAAACTGGTCAAACAGATCATTGATACATGGAATAGGATAGATGTTCTTTATAGTAATCTTTTTTAACATTCGGTAATCTACACACAAGAGAAAACTCCCATAATACTTCTGTGTAAAAAACACAGGTGATCCCTAGGGTGATGTACTCAGACGGATAAACCCTTTATCCTTCAACTCCTCTAGATGAGTCTTTATCTCTTGAAGCTCTTTCGGTTCCATTTTTCATGGTGTAATAGATACTGGATCAACCTTCGACGTGATATCAATAGTAAATTTCACATCTCTCTCAGGTGGAAGAAATGAGAAGTCTTAAAGAAAAACATCTTGAAACTGTTCCACCACTGGTGAAAATATATCATGCTTTAGACCTCCATCATCCAATAAAATACTAAAAACCTGGGTTGTTAACTCTCCCAATTGCTGAGTAATTGTCCCTTCTCATCCCACCTAGACATCCCAATATCCACAGTGAATATAGTTGTAACCCTTAATAGATGTAAAGGTCACTCTCCTATGGTAACAATCAATGTGGTATGGGTATGTGATTAGCCAGTCTATACCCATAATTAGGTCAAAGCCTGAAATCTCAAGAATATAGAGATCCGAGAGAAAATGGTACTCCCTAACCTTGATAGAACATCCCTTGTACAAACTGATTTCTCTAGACCACACTCTCAATGGTGTATCTATAGTCATTACCCCACTCAAAAACTCCACTTCCAGGCTCAAACCATTAACAATATTTGTAGATATAAAGGATTTAGAGGCACCAGTATCAAATAAGGAACTAGATAATATTGAAGCTACAAGAATATTACCTCTAACTATTGATGGTCCAGCCTCTATATCCATAAGTGTAGGATTCACCACATGCAACTATCCTACCCCTCTTCCTTGTGATTTCGTCTGACTCTCCTGAGTTGCACCACTCTGCTGATGTGGGTTCTCTTTCCCAAAAGTGTTACATTCTATGCCTCTACTATCTCATCTAATAGAACTCCAACTTCCAGTCTGATAAGGCATAGAAGATCCCCTTCTCACACTTTGACTCTATCTAGATTCACCCTCACTAACCATTTTTCATTGTGTCTTACAGAACTTCTGTATATTTCCCATATTTCTGCAATATCAAAACTCTACTGGTGGTCAGGTATAGTCTCTATGATAATGGATTAGATTACCGCACTGATTACAGATCACTTCAGTAAGGTCCTATGAAATCGACCCTCCTATATGTGTAATTTGTTTTACACTAATCTAACTAAATTTTTCATAATGGTTCTTCCTACTCTTGGAAGTCGCACCTCCTAATCATCCAGTGGAAACTTTTTTTCCAGCACTGGAAGCCTCCTTCAGGTGTCCCTTAGCTATGAGAGCTTGATCCACCACCTTAGTAAACTTCATTAATTAAAAAAGGTTAACTTGGGACTTAATATCTCACTTAAGTTCATTCTGAAAGTATCTCTTCATATATGTATCATCTCTTTCTAATTATATAGAAAAGTGTTTCAGGTCTATAAAGTGTCCATCATAGTCCATCACAGACATTCTCCGCTAAATCAGCCACATGGACTCCACCACCCGCTCTTATCTCAGTGTCTCTAGGTATAAGTTCTCTAGTAAATTCTCCAAAAAGTTTTTTCATAGCAATCCATCATCTTTTATAGTCTGTGCATGAATTTTCCACTAGTACTTCACTGATCCTTATAGCATATAAGTGGCCAACTTGACCCTCTTCTTGGAAGGATCCTCTAAATGGTCAAGTATCTTCTTGATGGACTCAACCCAGAACTCAAATCCCTCTAGTCCACCCTCTCCAGTAAAAGTTAGAGGGTGTTGTAACTGAAATTACCTTGTTAGGTCATACATGCTCTTCACAACCCTCATAGGGTCTCTTTCCATGAATTTAATGAAGTGAGAAAATTTCTCTTATAACTTATCCCCTACTTCCCCAACTGGTACAATTGGTGCCTTAGGTTCCATCATTGTAGGATCATTCCTTTCCATGTCCTTCAGTCATCCTCTCAACAAGAATCATCATAGAGGAATATTCTCTATAATGAAAAACATTCACCTTAGGAAAAGGATTCATAAAATTAACACATTTAAGTTAATGGAAAATCACAATAATTATTTTCCCTAAACCTCTACATGCAGTCAAAACTAAGGTGTTATCACTATCCATCCTACACCTAGGTCCTGGTTAACAAGGGTAAACACATCTCATATAAAGTTTATCATCTAGAAACCCATTTATTCCCATTTTATTGTATCATTTTACCCTTATTAATTTCATATTAGGCACCATTTTCAACTCAATTTCAAAAGCAAGGAAAAATAGTACAATTTCAACAACTTACCCAAAATCCGTTTTCCCATTTATGGATAAAATGATACATGTCATAATATAATCCTGAGTGCTTAGAATGAGACATGAAAACTCATATCTCATGCCATACTGGGTCACAAGTCAATTCTCTACAATTTTTATAAATAATAATCACATAATACAACAAGTTTTTCTCCCAAGGTGAAATAATATCCAACTATAACATTTAACAGTAATAAAAACAGTTCCCACCCTAGGTACTTGGGTTTTCCCCCATACATGGGTTTGCAACTCCCATGCATGAACTCATTACCAAGGCCTGAATCTTCTTAGTCTCCTATATACCTTTCCCAAATAGTAATACAAAAGGAAAAGGAAAGAAAAATAGGCTCTGAATTTTTAATGTCCCGACCAGGGTGACCCGAGTCAGTGCCCCGAGCTAGTCGGGCACATGACCTCAAATTCACTTCCCCGTACACTAGAGGCTACCGACTAGTAGAGAGGGTATGATAACTCAAACATGGGGATACTATACCCTCTTTTATTAGAGTAAACACCAACATAAATAATAATAAAAATTATAATCACATATATAACCATTAACAATGCCATATCTCAAGTAAAACAAAGTAAGAATTATAGTATCCAAGTAAATCAAAAAACATTCCATACTAAAGTGTCAAGTTTCTGAAATGAAATC
Source organism: Viscum album (assembly GCA_963277665.1). Classification (NCBI taxonomy): domain Eukaryota; kingdom Viridiplantae; phylum Streptophyta; class Magnoliopsida; order Santalales; family Viscaceae; genus Viscum; species Viscum album. Next base: position 1,085,740,859 of record OY728132.1, read on the forward strand.
TAAAAATAAAGACACAGATGACTTCTAAGAAGGTTCTGAACCATTTCTGGCTCCCTCATCCAAGATCCATCCCCAAATTAGCTATCTAATATAGGGCATTTTCCCTTTAACTGTTTTTCAATAATAGAGTCTATTCGGGTACTGATCAGGCAGTCCGAGTAGAGTGTGAGTAGGACTTAGTAGTCCACCACCAATAGCATCTAAAACAATATCCAATCCAAATATTGTATGTAGTTATATAAATAAATAATTACAATTCATAATTAAGTAGTTATAATTTTATAAATTAATCTTTATTTAACCACATAAACTATGGGTTCCTGTAGACACTCGTACCTCAATACCTACTTCATCCTGTTTTGGAATCTGATTTATCCCATAGGTATATCATGTGTCTAGATGTCCATGTTACCATTCATATTTTCACAAATTAATGACCATGTTACCATTCACTAATTCATACAATTGAATGACCATGTTACCATTCTTTATTTCACAAAAAATAATAACCATGTTACCATTCATTAATCCTCACAATTGAATGCCAACGTTACCATTATTTAATTCACAAAAATGAATGACCATGTTACTATTCATTAATCCTCACAATTGAATGACCATGTTACCATTATTTATTTCACCCCAAGGAATGATTGTGTTACTATTCTTCAACACATAATTAATTATCCACATCAATTTCATTAAAAATTCAACAATTTGTTAATCATACCAATCCCATTAATTAATTCACCAATTAATTAATCATTTTAATATAATTACTAATTCAATAATTATTCATCACATAATTCCATTTAATTAAATAAACAATTAATTGATCACTAACCCATAATTAATTAAACAAATAATTATCTCAATTTATAATCTCAATATCTCATAATTAATTCACCAATTAGTTATCCAATTCATAACATCAATGTCACACAAAAATTCCCATAATTAATTATCTCAATTAATGATATCATTATCCCGTAATTAATTCCTTAATTAATTATCTCAAATAATAATATCAATATCACAGAATCAATTCTACAATTAATTATTCCCAATTAATAATATCAACATCCCATAATTAATTCTAAAATCAATTATCCCAACTCATAATATCAATATCACATAATTAATTATATAATTAATTTTTCCCAATTTATGATATAAATATCCTAAAATTAATTCTACAAATAATTGTTCCCAAATCCCACAATTTCATAATTCCATCATAAATAAATTCACCAAATTTAATTAATTAATTAGAAACCTTAGTTTCTAAAGAACTCTAGAGATTCTACAATTTCATATACTAAATCAAAATCATGACTATGGGAATTGAGGATTAGACCACCTACCTTGATTTTTTGATGAACGACCTCCCAACAAAATTCCCCAAAATCGAGTAGCATAATGACATAGATCAAGATCTAGATCTAAAACCCTAAATCAAGATTAAACAATTAAAGATCCCTTAATTATAGATCTAGATCCACAAGTCTGGATTTAGATTCATCAAATCTAGATCTATACTTAGAAAAATAATAGATAACTTCCCATCAAAAGAACTAGGGAATAAAGGAGAATGAATGGGAGAGAAACGGGATAGGATCCACTTACTGGGAGAGGAGGAGATCTTCGATTCAAGCTTTGAATCACGAAGAATAGAGGTTTTATGTCCTTGGAATCCCACCAGAAATCTCTTAAATCATCCAAAATTGTAAGGGTTTGAGTTTGGGTCGAAATGGGTGAGTTTTGAGGGTTTGGGGAAAATATAAACTAATTTTAAAATCCACTTTAAAAATCACACACTATTTCATGGGCAAGGGCGCATGGTTTTTTCTAACCATGTGCCAACCATGTGCCTATTATTTTAAGGGTTCGCGGTTTCTCCTTTTAGGGTGCATGGTTTGAAAATTATGTTCCATCTGTGTAAACCCCCACTATCTAGGGTTTCACGGTTTTCTGGGTTGGGGTGCACATTTTTCTATAACTGTGCGCCAACCGTGCATAGCCCTCTTTCTTTCAATTTTTTTCAAAATTCACCCAAAAACACCACAAGTTATAACCCAAACAAAAATTAATCAAATAACTACAAAAGAGTACCTAAAAAAGCCCAAGTCAACTCCTGAAAATTTTAGGATCTTATAGGGGATTTATCAGATGGTCATATGGAGATACGATAGGAATTATATATAATGTAATGAGTTAACAAAAACTCTAAAAATAAAGCATACATAAGGATGATCTTTCATTTTATAATATATGATATGATAGATAGGTTCTTATGTTGGGTTTGTTAAATATTCATAAAATATTTTTAAGGATATAAAATGTATCATATTGGAGGCAATCTTTACTTTATCATTCTTTTACATTAGTTTCATAAAAGTGTGTATATATATACATTTTGGGAAGTGTAATGTTAATTTACCTCCCAAAGTACAACTTTGGGTTATACCTAACTGATATTCTTCATGGATTATTATAGTTCATGATAAAATGTTAAGTTTGGTGTGAGTATGATTCTTATATAGAGATACAGATTATAATCATGATCCACAAAATAAAGAATATGATTCTTTGTGTGCATTGGATGACCCACTAGGTATACCACATAGAGTATCATTCATATTTTTTTGGTATATTAGGGGTGAATGAATCATATTTGAGTCTCCACTACCTAAGTTTAGAAAGATGCCTAGCATGGGAACCTTCATACTTTGATACTCTATTTACGTAAGTCTATATATTGACTTAGCTAATATGGGGATGGTTGGGTATGTTTCTGATCATGTCTTCAGTTGGAGCTCAACCAAGATGGGATTTTTCATCTCATATGATGAGTTTAACATATAGTCCCTTGATTAAATTCAATTTTGGAGTGTGTGACCACACCTAGAAAGTACATATGATGTTTTTATCTATTCTGATGAGTGATTTGCAATGTGATCATCCATATAGATGAATGACATGTGATGTATTCATCAACCAAGTCAGGATATACTCTGAGAATTAAGAACAGATGAGTAGTCTGTATGGGATTGATATACTTCATGTACCATGGTCACTCAATGTTTTGGAAAAAGGGAAAATATGAGAATTTACATTTTCATGTGATGAGGACCAGTGGACACAGGTATTGAGATACATGTGTTTGATGGAGATCACGTCAGATCTATTTATAGCTTGAATAGCATTGATGATTTTCTAGAGGCTACTCTTTCTTTTACATTTATAAATTTGGATATTTGTATTTTTTGTGAATGATATAAATGATTGTGGGGTCACACTTTGTGTTTGACTAAATGGGGATTGATTTTGACTCAAATATATTCTCTAAAAATGTTTTATAGATAATACAAAATGATTTTTGGATGGGAATTCACAAGGTATTACATATGATATGATACATGTTTAATTTAATGAAAGCTTTCCAAAAATATTTTGGAATATATCTAAAAGGTTTTTCGATATGATTTCACAAGTTATTGTATATGATACAATATAATGTGAAATGACACAAATTATATTAAGATTTAATGCAAGTGGGATATTGAAGGAGATATTCCCTAAAATCCATTATGTATATGATGAAAATGGATGAGTCATATGAGACATATCTTGAATGTGATGCAAGTCTATTATGAACCACATGGAATTTCATGACTTTGACTCTACTCAAACCATTCTCTCACATAGGCTATCAATTAAGGAATCATTTAATAAGATTAAACATCTGAGAGTTAGTTACTTTCATTCATGTGGTGAATTAACTAGCATTATAATTAACTCATGTGTTATGAACACATGAGTTAATGTTATAATTTCCAAGGAGCATCCTCATGCCTTTATAAAGTCATTATCATATGATAGAAGTCATGTGTGACTGTGTTAATTCTTGGTTGGTACTCTTGAATACTCTAAGATCTATTTTTATTTCTCCTTATCATAGTGAAGTTCTATCATAATGTGGAGTCAAGGAGAACCTCATTTTTACAATGAAAATTTTTTCTCTAACCATGGAAACCTACAGAGGTGGGAGTCTTACGTCTATCAATTTGGTGATCATCATCAAATACATCGGATGAAAATCAAGAAGTTTGAAGAAGTTTCTTTGGTGAATGGTATGTGTGTTTACAACTATTATTTGGAGAACCTTTATGATGTTTTTTTTAATAGAGTTTTTTATTTTTAAAAAAATAATATTTTGTAAAAGGCTATTTTTAAAAAATAGGTGAAATTTGTTGAATTTTTTAACCCTAACACAAAGAGGTATAAAAGATTCATTTTTATGAATATTTTTTTATAGACGCAAAGGATTGGACTGGGCAGTAATGGACATTGAAGTATTCAGAAAGATGAAGTTTTTGATTAGACACATCATCAGTCTTAGATTCATTGGCATTACTTTGAAGAGTCATCAAATTCGGTTTTAGATATAAAGTCATAAGTCTTTGAGTGAAAGAAATTCAAAATTTTGATGAATCTTGAAATGTAAGTTTCAAGGGAAGCATGATTTAGAAAGTTCTTTACATTCTAATCTTAATTTAGATTGTGTTTTTCCGATCTTGGAGTTCTCATAAATTATGAAACATTCACATGATAAAAGTTGTTGAATAAATGGAGGAATTGTATAGATTTCATCGGTTCCAAAAAAACAAGAAAAAGTTGGTGAATGAGTTGTGACACTGATAAGTCATCATAATGATAAGTTCATCGTAACAAAAAAATATCAACATATTGATAAAGTTTAAGAATAATGAAAATTAATGTTTTTTTAGATATGGTGAGTGAAGTCATCATCAGATCAGGAAAAGGAACTAATCCATCAGATTGATTGATCAACTGGATGATGATCAACAATGTAGTCAACTATTTTCATTAGTTTACTTCTTTGTCTTTCAATAGGGTCAAGAATTAAATAAAAAAAGTTTTTTTGTTTCATGAGTGGGTTAATAATCATCAAAAAATAATTGGTGTTGATTCATTAGAATTTCACTAACACCAATCCATCAGAGTGATACAAAGGCTGATCAAATAGATGTAGGATGACATTGATGGGTCATCAAATGAAAGCTGAGGAAGTTTTGAACAATTGAAGAAAAGGTGAAATGTTGTGAAGTAGTTTTCAAAAAAAAATTCAATAAGGTTTGAAGTTGATGTTTCCAAGAGGTGTTGATATCTTTAGAAGTTGCAACTATGTTTATAGAAAAATAAAAATGACAGAAGTCTAACAAAGTTGAAACAATGTTTAAGGTGGAAATGTTTCAAAGTTTCATGTATTTCAATTAATAGAGAACATAGTAATGAGAATACATTTTTTTGTTTTCAATTGATACTAATAATAATAATAATAAGTCTTCAGTATTACATATGTTTTCATTATAATGAATAATGGTTAGAAAATTCTAAATCAATATTAAGTTGTTATAAGATTAAATAAGTTTAGAGAATATTTGAGAAGGGTTTAAGTGTTCAATGATGAAATTAAAATGTGAATGTTTTTCTGAGATATGAAAATTTGAGTGAGTGAGAAAATATTTTCAGTTTCCTACCATTGCTATTCTGAGACACCTAAAAATAGTTGCACAGTACATTCATACTTTGCATCATTTTCATGTTATAAAAAGGTGGAGCGCTTTAGAGTTTGAGTTATAGGTTGAGTCAGAGTTCCTTCCAGACAAATATCTTGTTAAACTATCAGACAGTTGAAATTTTTCTTACCGGGCTGAGGAAGATCAGACTGAGTAAGATCAGATTGAGTAGTTGAGTAGAGTTTGAGAAGTGGAGTTTGAGAAAAGGGTTCATCATAATTATTCCATCTTAATGAGTCAATCAAACTGAGGAAAATGAACCTAGGGTCATCGAACTAAGGTTATGAATAGAATTTTTTGGATCAAAATTTTTTGTGATATTTTATTTTGTGGCTCAATTTGTTTTTAATCAAGCTTTATAAATTGATAGGAGTTAGTATAACCATTACTATTAGGAGATAGAATGTGTCTAACAGGAGTTGGCACAAGTTTTATTCACTTATTCTTTATTTTTAATTTCCATAGACCCAAGGGTGTGACTATGGAAAGGATTTAGGTACTCACACTGAGGCCAAACCATGAAAATATTGCATGCTTTTCTTTATTTTTCACTTTTCCAAGTATGAGTATTTAATTAATTATGATAAGTTTATAAACTTTAAAAAGTTACAGGGGTTAAGTTTTAAAAGTATTGAAACTTATAAAAAGTGAACAACTAATTCAACCTCCCCCCCTCATTTTTTATTCAATACTTTGTAAATTCAAGTGGTATCACAATGATGGTTCCATTATTGAATCATTGTTATGTATAATCTCAATTTTTTCTATAGAAGATGGATTCCTAAATTTTATGGAAAAAATATTATGGTTTTAAAAATAGGATGATTTTATATCTCTTATCTCTTATCCTGAAAGTTTTCAATGTTGCTACAATTGGGTTTCCACCTATTGAGAAATATGCTCTAATGAATTTTACTGATAAGAGAAATATTGATGTTGATGGAAAATCTAATAATTCTATTCTTATTTATCTATCATAAAATATTTATATAAAGTTGATGTGTCTCAAAAATTCAAAGATTATGTGGGACAATTTTTAAATTATTTTCAAAGGGAGTACTTTAGTGAAGGAAGAAAATATACAAATCTAGTGTAGTAAGTTTGAATACATAAGAATGGGAGATGAATAAACTATTGAAGAATAATTTTCCAGGGTAAATGAAATTGTTTGCAACATCATAGTATTTTGAGAAGTTCTAGAAGATTCTAAAATTATGAATAAACTCATGAGAAACTTTCTAGACAGGTTTTATTCTAAAATTTCCTCTTTAGAGGATAAAGATGATTTATCTCCTGATGAGTTGCATAAATTTCCTATTTCTTATGAAATGAAAAATATTAAATGTTCAAAAACAATATAAAAGATGAAATGGATTTTGAATCTATGAGATAGATGAAAATTCAATATGTTGAATATATTGATCCTTTTGATTCTGAGGATAAAGAGGATGATTAGTAGAATGATAAAATCATGTCTCTTATCTCAAAAAATTATCGTAGAGGAAGAGGGAAGTATAGAGGTAAACTTCCTATCAAATTTTTTGAGTGTGGTGGAATTGTGAATTTTTTAATGAACTGCCCTAAGAATAAATTTAAATAATATTGAGACAATTATAATGAAAAACATTAATGGAATAAGTGGAACAAAATTTATAAAGAAGAAAATTCATCCAAAAAATATAAGAAGAAGTTTACTGAGAACAATAGAAGTATTTTAATAAAGAAATGTGAATTATACTCAACTAAAAATAATTCTTTAGAAGATAAAATTTTAGACAAGGTTATAAAATTCATTAAAAAAGTTGATAAAGTTGAAGACTCCTCAAATAGTGAAGAATAAGAAGGTGAAGAATCTTACAGAGGGTATCATCTCATAAAATAACATGTTTAGTTTAGTGAGAAAAACATACCTCTCAAAAAATAAATAATAATGATAAATAAATATGGTGTAAAAGTTTTTGAAGGTGAAAAATATATTTTTAATAAATAATAATAATACATCTATGAGATTTTAAGTTATAAACTTAGAATTTTTGAATAGGGAAAGATGGTTGAAGATCTCAGTAAGAAGTTGGAAGCTAAGGAAGAGGGATTTAACAAGTTTCCATAAAAGCTTCATGAGTCTTAAATTACCTTGAGAAATATGAATGAAAACTTCAAAAAATATTTGGAAGTAAAATATGGTACTTTTAAAGTTTCTAAGAAATCTCAAATCAAGAATAAGGTGAATTTATCACCCTCCAAAAATAATGTTTTATTCAATTTTTCAAACATTTCATGTGATAAGAAAAGTTCTTGGAAATTTTGGGTAGATAAAAGATGTTATAAAACTATCAAATCTACACAATTTCAAAACTCGCTTAGAAGGAAAGATGGTCCATGCCCAGAGTATGTTAGAACATAAATAATTTTTCAACCTCAACAAATTTTCTATAGAGAAAGATCTTACTTTAATAAAAAAATCAAGATTTTATGTTTTTTGTTGGTGTTCTGAAATCTATGGGAATAGGGATTATTTTTTTGTCATGACTTATCTCTTACCTGAAGAAGTATTGAATAGAAATAAATAAATGGTGAAATAATAATGAATACAATTCTAACTCACATGAAGTTAGAAAAGAAAAATCTAAATATGTAAGAAAATTTCCAACAAAAAATAATTTTGAATGTCTTGAAGAAGTTTGTGGAAGATGTAATCAGCTTGGTCATCATGATGAAAGATGTATTAAACTCCTTCCAGAACAAGTTTCTTATGTTATAAAATAAAAGTAAACTAGAAATAATAAAGTTGAGGAAAAAACTTTTGTTGTTGAGACGGATTTGAAAGCAAGTAAAAAATAAAAAAAACATGGATACTTGATAGTGGTTGTTCATCACACATGACATGTGATTTTAAAATATTGAAATGTGTTGAAAATAATAATGGAGGTGTTGTTACCATTAGGAATGATAGTTCTTTAAAAATCAGAGAAATTAAAAAGATTGAAATTGAAGTGAAAAAGTTGAATATAAGGAAGTTTTATTTGTTTGTGGACTAAAACAAAACTTACTTAATGTTATTCAACTTTTTAATGATAGAAAATAATTTATTTTCATAAAATATTCTTTTATAATCAGAAGTGGGAAAGATGGAAATTTTATTACAAAAGGATAAATAACTAGTGGAAATATTTCTCAGATTAGAGAATATAACTACTCATGTTATATAAGTGCTGAATATGAGAATAAGTTGTGGCACCTAAGACTTGACCACCTTGGGTAGAAAAGTATGAAAAAAACTCTTTAAATTTGATGTTGTGTGAATCTTTTTAGAATTGAAAAGAAGAGAAGAAGATATTTTTGTAACTTGTTAGAAAGTTAATGTGACTAATAAAAGTCATAATAAATTTGAGATTCAGTCTACCAAACCTCTTAAAACATATTTATTCTGATTTATGTGGGCTGATGAGACATCAATCAACAAAAGGTGATTTTTACTTTATCAAATTCATTGATTATTTCAATTGAATAACCAATATCATGTTTCTGAAACATAATTCAGGGGATACTAAAATGTTTTGATTCTTCAGAAAATATCTTGAGAAAGAAATGGGGGTTTAAATAAATAAGTTGAGAATAGAAAATGGTATAGATTTCACATGAAATACTTTTGATACTTATCTTAGGAATAATGGAATAAAATATCAGTATATTTCTCCATATACCCCTCAACAAAATGGATTAGTATAAATGAAGAATAGAAGTTTGGTGGAAATGGGAAAAAGCATGTTAGCGGAATACAAAGTTTCAAAGTTCTATTGGAGAGAAGATATTAGTACTATTGTACATGTTCAAAACAGATGTTTATTGAGATAAAAATCCAACATAACTCCCTATGAAATGTGTTATAATAAAAACCTTCATTGATATACTTCAGGGTTTATGGAAGTCCATGTTTTCTAAAAATCAAAAATCAGGATCTTGTAAATTTTGATGAGAAAGATAAAGAAGGAATATTTATGGGTTATTCACTCAATTTAATAAGTTAAAAATATTGGAACAAACATTTACAAAAGTTTATTGACTCGTATAATGTGAAATTTATTGAAAATATAACTTCCTTAATAAAGTTTTATGGATTTCTGAGGAAGAAAAACTAAAATTTTCCAATAAAAATGAAGGTTAGAAATTTAATGTCCATGAAGATTTATATAAATCATGTGATTAGTAAAGTGAATATGGGGGAGGAACTATGAAATTTCCTACTTTACAAAAACATGTTGAGACTGAAAATATTCTTGGAAATTAGAAGGCTCCACTTCAAACTAGAAGGAAGATGAGATTATAAAATCAAACTTCACTCATTTCAAAAGTGAAACCAGAATCATTTTTATAAGCTATTCTATAAAAATAATAGTTGAATTATATGAATGAATATTGGGATAAAATTGAGAAAAATGAAACATGGGAACTTATTTCACATCCAAAAGGTAAAAATGTTATCAGAACAAAATGGGTTTATAGAAACAAGTTTAATGAACATGGAGAAGTTTTAATAAATAAAGCAAGGCTTGTTTGTAATGGATATGCATAGTTGTAAGGTATGTATTTTAAAGAAACTTTTTTTCCATTTTCTATATTAGAAACTATTATAATGTTTCTATTAGTGGATGCACATTGAAATTACAAAGTTTATCATATATATGTAAAGTCATTTTTCTTAAATTGAAAGATTTAGGAATAAGTTTACATTGAAAAACCCTATGGTTTTCTACTTGATAATGATTAAAACAAGGTTTTTATATTAAATAATTCCTTGTATGGTTTGAAATAAGTCTCACGTGTCTGGTATTAAAAACTTGATATTTTTTTGAGAATGATGAGTTTTTTTAAAGGAAAGGTTGATAGTAACTTGTATGTGAAATAATTTAACTTCATCACTCTAATTAAAATTATTTATTTGGATGATATAATTTTTTTGGGCTTAAATAAAGAGTGTGTTAAGAATTTTCTGACGAAATGAGGAAGAATTTTGAAAATTTAATGTTGGGAGAATTAACTTTATTCCTTGTCTTACAAGTTTAAAAAAAATAAAAATAAATTTTCTTATCTTAAGAAAAGTATGTCAAGGAATTATTAAATAAGTTTGGGATGGAAAAATAAAAATAATTTTCTACTCCTATTTCATTGAGATCAAAATTGAGTAAAAATGAATCCGGAAAAAGTGTGAATTAGAAAGATTTTTGGAAACTGATAGGAATATTGCTTTATCTCATAGCCTCAAGGAAAAATATTGTTTATCATGTGACTTTATGTACCATGTATCAAAGTAATCTAAAATAATCACATATATTATAAGCAAAGATAATTATGAGATATGTCAAAGGAAAAAAAATTTACATTGTTTTTCATACAAAAAGAAATTTTGAGATAAAATTTCATGGTTATACTGATGTTGATTGGGATGAAGATTGTAATGATATAAAATCAACTTCTGGAGGAACATTTTTCTTGGGAGAATGTTTTGTAAGTTTTTATTAGTAAGAAATAAGGATCAATAACATTGAGCACAGCGGAATCTTAATAGCTACTAAGGCTTTTACTTAGATGTTGTGGATGAAAGTTCGGTTGGAATATTTGAAAGTAAAAGTTTTCAAACCATAGAAGATACTTTGTGACAATTAGAGTGTAATTGATCTTTCTAAATATCATGTCCAACATTCAAGATCAAAACACATTAATATAAATTTTCAATTTTTAAATGATAAATTTGTTTTTGGAGATATTTTACTGGAATATATCTTAATGAAATATTAAATTGTCGATATTTTTAGAAAATAAATTCCAAAATAAATATTTGTTTATTTAAGCATGAAACTTCATTTTCAGCCTCCTCCAATTACTTCTTGTTCCACATAATTAAGGTCCCCCACTGTGATTTGGATTGTGTTGATAAAGGAGGATAGAATTAGCAACTTTTTACTTAGTAAGAATTTTTTACTTATCTTTATTTTATGAATCTGAATCTTTTTTATCGTATAATAGGGGAGATAACAATCAAGGGGGAGAGAAAAATAAAAGTTAGTAAAGATAAAAGTGAGGGATAGTTTATCTTTACATGACCGTAAAATTTTCTTATCAACAAAAAATATAGTTACTTAAAAAACATTACTTTATCCAGTAGTGTGGTGTCAGAAAACTCTATTTTGAGAAAAGGATATGTTTTGATAAAATATAAAAACATTTATTTGTTTCAAAAAAATTGTTGAAGAAATTATGAGTGTTTAAAAAATTATGAGTTGAAAAAAATTATTAACAAAAGTTGTCAAACAAATCCAAATGGGGAGATTGAAGAACCTTTAGAATGTTTTTTTAACAAAGTTTTGTATTTGTTGACAACTAATCTATTGTAAAAGAATGTTTTTGAAAAATATGTCAAATTTTTTGAATGTAAGAACCCTAACATAAAGGGGGGATTTTTGTTTTTAAGAAAAAAAATTTCCAGACACAGATGATTAGACTAGGCAACACCAGATGTAGAATTAATCACAAATATGAAGTTATTGAATGGATGCATCATTAATCTTATATCAATCAGAATGAATTTTAAGAATCATTAGACTTATTGTGGGTTACAAAGTCAGGAGTTTCTAATTGAAATAAAGTCATAATATTGATGAACCTTGAAATGTAATTTTCAAGGGAATTGGGTTAGAAAGTTATTTACTTTCTAACATTAAGTCATATGATGCCTTTATGATCTAGGAGTTCTTATAAATGATGAAACATTCTCATAATAAAATTTCTTGAATAAATGGATGAATTTTAAAGATTTTATTAGTTCCAGAAAAACAAGACAAAGTTTTTTAATGAGTTGTGACACCGATAAGTCATCGTAATGAGAAGTGCATTGTAATGAAAATGATCATCGTATTGAGAAAGTGGAAGAATAATGAAGTTTAAAGTTTTTTTCAAATCTTCTAAGTGAATTCTCCATCGGATTAGTAATGGGAATCGATCCATCAGATTGATTGATCAACTAGATGATAATACACAATGTAGTCAACCATTCTTATCAGGTTACTTTTTTTGTTTCAATTGGGTCAAGAATGAAAGAACAAAAGTGTTATTTGTTTCATGATTGGGTCAAGAATCAATGGAAAAGAACTAGTTTTGATTCATCATACTATCATTGATGCCAATCCATCAGAGTGATATAAATACTGATCAAATAAATGTTGGATAACACTGATAGGTCATTAAATTCAGGATAATTAATTTGTAAACAATTGAATAAAAAGTGAAATGTTGTGAAGAAATTTTCAAAATGTTGTCAAGAAGGTTTAAATTTGATGTTTAAGTGTTTCCAAGAGGTGTTTATGTCATTAGAAGTTGTTACTATGTTTATAGAAAAATAAAAGTGACATAATTCTAATGAAGTTGCAATAATGTTAAGGAGGAAAGGTTTCAAAGTTTCATGTCTTTCATTTGATACAGAATATAGTAATAATAAGACATTCATTTGTTTTCAATTGATACTAAGTATCATAATGATAAGTATTTATTCATACATATGTTTTCATCATAATGAATAATGGTTAGAAAAGTTTGAATCAAGATGAAGTTGTTAGAAGATTCAAGACGTTTTGAGAAGAGTTGAGACAAGTTTAAGTGGTCAACAATGAAATTAAAATGTGAATTTTTTTTTAGAGATATGAAAATTTGAGTAAGGAGTAAATATTTTAAGTTTAAAACCTTTTAAATTATGAGGAACCTATAAATAGTTGAACATTACATTTTTACTTTTCATCCTTTTAATGTGAAAAAAAATGTAGAGCACTAAAGAGTTTGAGTCAGAGGTTAAGTCGGAGTTCTTTTCAGATAGAGATCTAGTTAGAAGATCAGACAACTGAAAGTTTTCTTACAGAACTGACAAAGAATGGAATGAGAATTTGAGTAGAGTTTGAGAAGTGTAATTTTAGAAAAGGGTTCACCGTAATGATTCTATCATAATGAGTCAATCGGACTGAGGAAAATGGACCCAAGGTCATTGGACTGAGGTTTCGGACATAGTTTTGCGGAGAAAAAGTTTTTATGATCTTTTATTTGTGGCTCAAGTTTTTTGTAAGAAAACTTTTTAAACTGATGGGAGTCGGTATAATCATTCCTATCAGGATATAAAAGGTGTATAATGGGATTTTGCACAAATTTTATTCACTTATTTGTTATAGTTAATTTCCATAGACCCATGGGAGTGGTTATGGAAATAATATAGGTTCTCACACTAAGTCCAAACCCTGTAAATCTCATGTTCATTTCTTAATTCTCCACTTTTTCATTCGTGATTATTTACTAAAATATGATAAGGTTATAAACTTTAACAGGTTTTGGGGGTTAAGTTTTAAAAGTATTAAAACTTATAAAAAGTGAAAAAATGATTCAACCTCCCTCCCCCCCCCCCCCCTTCTCAGTTGTTATTAAATCTTGTGGAACTTAATTCTTCATTTTCAGTGTTTACACAATTTCATATTTCTTCCACGACGATCCTGGATTTTTTGTTGTTTTGATTATGCTACTTCGAGTATGTGTTAATCAACCTTGAACAGAACCAAACATTAGTTTGATGAGAAGATAACGAAGCTTCAAACTGATCAAGTCAAAGAATATCTTAATCAAGAGTCCGTTGCCTATTTATGGGAGTTTGGAATTATATCTTAACTCACTCCTTGTTATACACTATAGTGGAATGGTGTTAGTGAAAAGAGGAATTTCACCTTGTTAGACATGGTGAGTTTGATAATGAGTCATGCAGATCTTACATTATCATTTTAGGGATATTCATTATAGATTGTGGCATACACACTAAATTGTGTGCCAACTAAGGTGGAAAATGGGATTCCATTCGAGTTATGGAGTGGAAAGAATATCATGTTGTTTCATACTTTTGTATGGGGTTTCGAGGAATTTGTTAAGGCCACCTCTGGCAATAAACTAGCACATCAAGGCACAAAGTGTATCTTTATATGAAATCCTAAGGAAACAAGAGGTTATCAGTTATACAACCCCTTATAAAATAAGGTAATAGTGGCAAGACATACCATATTCCTTGAGAGGGAACACATCGTCAAAAGAGATAGTGGTATAAAGATTGACTTCAATGAAGTTAATGCACATGATACACAAGAGTTGGAACAAGAAAAATTTCTACAAGACCCCACAGAAGAGGTTGTTCCAGAGGAACAAGTACTATGTAGGATCACCATAGAGGTTATATAACCAAAGAGATATAGTTTTCTAGTCACTAAGGATGGTGACTCATTATTAGTTTAGAATGATGGACATTTTTTCTATAAGGATAAAGTAAGTAGCTCAAAACCTATAAGATAGAAAGGAGTAATGAATTCATATATGGATTCCATATATCATAACCAAGTACAGGTTTTTGTCAATATATTAGTTGATGTAAAGCTTGTTGTATGAAAATGGATATTCAATAAGAAACTAGACATGAAAGGTAAAGTTAGTACCTATAAAGGAAGATTAGTGTATAAAGGGTTTAAGAAACATAAAGACATGGACTATGAAAAAACCTTTCCACCAGTAGTCATGTTGAAATCCATCAGAATTCTTCTTTTCATAGCAGCTTACCATGATTATGATATTTGGTTGATGGATGATAAGATATATTTTCTTAATGGGAACCTTATGTAAGATTTCTATATTACACAACTAAAAGAGTTTATAGATCCAAACGATGTCAATAAGCTATGAAAGTTGTAGAGATCCATTTTTGGATTAAATAGAGTATCCAAATCATGGAACATTTGATTTTATGAATCCATAAGAGACTTTGGTTTCATAAAGAATGGATGTGAGTCATGTGTCTATAAATATTTTATTAGGATTCCGTTCATTTTCCTAGTAGTATATGTCGATGACATATTACTAATTGGAAATGAGATACCGGTCTTAAAGTTTATTAAGGCATGGTTGAATAAGTTTTTCTCCATGAAATACTTGGGTGAAGAAGACTAAATTATAGGGATCAAGATCATTCATGATAGATCTAAGAGGTTTCTTGGTCTAAGTCAGGGTACATACATTGACTAGATATTGAAGAGAATTGGTATAGGACAATCCAAGAGGGGGATTGGTTCCAATGTTGGATGGTATACATCTCTTTAATAAAATGTGTCCCCAGACACAAGAGGAGGGGGGTGAATGGAATTCCATACACATTTGTGATAGGTTTTATCATGTATGTCATGCTATGTACTAGGTTTGATGTTACCAATGTAACAACCTAGAACCTGCACTTACGGGTCTAGTGATAAAAACATAAACTTTTCATTTCTATCTTTGATACTAATAAATGTGACCTAAATTTTTCCATCAAAAACTTACAACGTCAAAAGGAAATATTATATCACTTACATACTCATGAACCTTTTAGGTTTATAGTTTTAGAGATTTAGAATAAACTATTACATAAACAATAATCATGACGTCAAGTGAATTTTATTCCCATTATTCTTGGATTTTCATATTCTATATAAGTCTTCAACATCTACCATAAAATTATTTATATATGAAACCTTTATAGACACAAATCATTTAACATAATTCTTTATGACCTAAGAAAATAAAATATAAGAAAGGGTAAGATTAGATTATTAGTAAGGGTAAGCATGGGAGATATCAATTTATGATCATATGAAATATTAAGATAATAATAAGGGTATAATATCATGACCATAACTTAAAAAATTCATACACAATCTGACAAAGATCATAAACATGATTTATGGCATAAACAATTAGCATTTCAAAAGATATGAATCATAAGAATGAGAAATCATCATAACTCAATCATGAACCATAAGTTAATTTTATAAATGTGTGTGGAATCATAATAATTATATAAACCATTTCATATTTCAAGTTTAACTACCAATACCATTGGATTAGGTATCAACACCTCTTTCCCATAACGGATCAAGCACATTGACTTGTTTCCTCATAACGGATCAAGCACATCGATGTGTTTCCCATAACTATCTCATGATATATAATAATTTATCTAATGCATTGGAGGGAGATATAGGTCCAACCCATCACATAATTAAAACCATACATATGTGTTCCATAGGATCATAAAACATTCATCATATCAGAACTCATGAAAATAAATGGGTTTTATTACCACTTCATCTTTTCATCATAAATATAAACTATCCAGAGAAAGAATAAATATGGTAGTATTGAATCATATATCCATTAAATTATAAGTAACATCAAAGTATTTCAACTTAGTTGAAAAAATATTTTTAAAGATCACTTAGATTAATTCTTGAGGAAAATAACTTTTCTATTTTAAAATCCCTTTACTTTTCAAAAAAATGCGCACTTATAAATGAAAATATTTTTTTTTAAATAAACTTGTAAACTTTCAAAGGAAGCTTCAAATAATTAAGGTTTCATAACAGCGAGAAAATACACTCATTTCGTATAAGTTAAAAAACATTTATTCTATATTTTTATCAGAAAGGTCAAAAAGAACCTCATTTAGAAAACAAAAAAAACATTCCTTTCAAATCATTTTTAAAAAAATCAAACATGGGTAAAAATGATTTTAAAAAATTATAGGAGAATATTAAAAACCTCTTTAGAAACATTTTTATAAAACATTTACATGGAAGATAAATATTTACCATTAGATACTTAAATATAAACAATCCCAAATAATGATGAGATTGTAAAATAAACCCTTACCACTTAGATATCTTTTGAATAGTTAGCCCCATGAAAGAAATAAACATAAAGGAATATATAAATACCAATAAATTTCATAATATGAAACATAAAATGAATTAATGGGTAGTATATACACCATACAAAGGAAACAAGTGGTGACTATGTCATGCATCCAATAGAAATAAAAATGTGATGAAATTCCCTTACCTTGAGTCTGACTCATCATGTATGTTCTTTGTCTTCCTAAATAATAAAATTATGTAAATTATTTACTTTATTAAAAACATTTTTAAATTTTATTATCCCTTTTATCTCATTTATTACCATTTATTTCAATTACTTAATATTTTATGTTCATATTCGATGTTTCAGTGATATTTGGTACATAAGTCCAAAATGACTTTGGTAGGTTAACTATGGTAAAATATTTCATTATTATATCATCTACAGAATAATAATCATGAAATAATTATAATTTTTATACATCAATTATAATTTTAAATCCATCCATTAAATATGGTTATGAAAAATGAACTATGTTACAATCATGGAGATGGTAGGTCGTACGTACGCATGAGTAACATTTTCATTTTTCAATGATCATTATGGAAAGAAGATAGGTATTAATTGAATTTATAGAATGATAATAACATAATATATATCATATTAATTTTTAAAATATACTTATATATATCATCCATGTAATTTGGTGATGAAAAACTAATCACATCGCTTCGTGGAGGTGGTAGTACACACGTACGTACGAACAGCGTTATCATTTTTTTAGTTCATGGAATTGTAAGAAGGTAAATGTTATATTATTTTTTAGAGTGGTAAATATTTTATGAATATCATATATAAACCTTCGTTTCATCATTACAACCAGTCTTTAGAGATGGTTATAGAAAATGAATTAGTGATCCATTCTGATCATGAGGCTCTTAAATACCTTAGGAGCCAACATAAACTAAATAGGAGACATGCTAGATTGTTGGAATTCATTTAATCATTTACATACGTCATCAAGAATAAAAAGGGTAAATAAAATATTGTGGTCGATGCACTTTCACATAGATATTCTCTTTTATCCTTTTTAGATTCAAAACTCCTTTGTTTTGAATGCATTAAGGATTTATATGCAACTGATAGTGATTTTAGAGAACCTTATGAACATTGTAGACCTAGAGTTAGTTGGTAAAAGTTCTATTTACATGATGGATTCTTATACCATATTGATAAGATTTTCATTCCCAATTTCTCTATCCATTTACTTTTAATGAAGGAGTCACATCCGGGTGGGTTAATGGGACATTTTGGTGTTGAAAAAACTCTAAGTGTTCTTAGTGAGCATTGTTATTGGCCTAGGATATCTAGAGATATTGATAAATTTGTGGGAAAATGCATTGTCTTCCATAAAACCAAATCAAAACTGAACCCGCATGGACTATATCTTCCTCTCCCAATCCCCAACACCCCTTGGGAGGACATATCAATGAACTTAATTATGGGGTTACCATGGACCAAAAGGGGGATAGATTCCATTTTTGTATTGGTGGATCAGTTTTCAAAAATGGAACATTTTATTCCTTTTCACAAAACAGCTGATGCCGCTAACATTGCAACACTTTTCTTTCAGGAAGTAGTCAAACTTCATGGAATGCCAAGGACGATTGTGTCGGATCGAGACACAAAATTCCTTAGTTACTTTTGGAAGATATTGTGAATCAAACTAGGAATGATGTTACTATTTTCCACTACTTTTCATCTGTAAATCGATGGAAAAATAGAGGTGGTGAATCGAACACTATAATTACTTATGTGAACTCTATTGAACGAGTTGACAAAGAATAATATTCCTTTCAAATAGGGGATAACTCAAGGGAAATACTTCTAAGAACTTAAGGAGAGACTCACCCACACCCCTCTACATGCACTTCTGGACTTCAGTAAGACCTTTTAAATTGAATGTGATGCAAGATTAATTGGCATAGGAGGAGTACTCATGCAAGAAGGTAAGCCTATTTATTTATTTATTGAGAAGTTAAATGGCCCAACCCTAAACTATGCTACATATGATAAAGATTTGTATGCATTGTTTATAGTTCTATAAACATGTAAATATTATCTTTGGAATAAAGAATTTATGATCCATTATGATCATGAGGTTCTTAAATGCCTTCAGATCCAACATAAACTAAATAAAAGATATGCTAGGTGGATAGAATTCATTGAATCATTTCCATATGTCATCAAGCATAAAAAGGGTAAATAAAATAATGTGGTTGATGAACTTTCATGTAGATATTCTCTTTTATCCTTATTAGATTCAAAACTCCTTGGTTTTGAATGTATTAAGGATTTATATGCCACTGATAGTGATTTTAGTGAACCTTATGAACATTGTAAACCTAGAGTTGGTTAGGAAAAGTTCTATTTACATGATGGATTCTTATTCAGGATTCACAAGATTTACATTCCCAATTGATATATCTATTTACTCTTACTAAAGGATTCACATTCTGGTGGGTTAATGGTACATTTTGGTAATTCAAAAACTTTAAGTGTTCTTAGTGATAATTTTTACTGGCCTAGGATATCTAGAGATGTTGAAAAGTTTGGGGTAAAGTGTATTGTCTTACATGAAGACAAATCAAAACTGAACCCACATGGTCTATATCTTCCTCTCCCAATCCCCAAAACCCCTTGGTAGGACATATCAATGGGATCTATTGTGGGGTTACCATGGACCAAGAGGGGGAGGGACAGAGCAAATTTACGTGCATATTTTTGATCAAATAATGAGTATTTTTTAATGTTTTTAGATGATAAAACCAATGTATTTCATTTTTTTATTAAAATAATGTGTAATTTTAGTTTTAGAATGAAAATGAGCAAAATTGTGAAAAGTGCATAATTCTGGATTTTTGGACAGATTTTCAACACAAGGGTATTTTTGTCATTTCAAAAAAATATAATTTTAAATTCAGTGAATCTAATTTTTTTAGAATCGTGATTTTATTTCCTTCATCTTTTTCTTCTGTATCAGGAGATTATTTGGCCATCTAGTGGTCCTAAAAATTCATTGAAGTTTGACATTTTTCCGGGCGGACAGTGTGGACCACACCACTGTAATGGAACCCAAAATCGGCCTACACATATCCAAATGAGGTGATTCCACCTGGGATATAACTAGGACAGATAGTTCCGGATCTAAACCATATTTTGTGTAGTTTTGAAGTCATTAAGACATCCATTAAATGACATACTTTTGGAGGAACCTTCATGGAAGCTTCATCCAGAAACAGAAGCCTTCAATGAAAAATTCATAACTCCTTCATCTAGGGTCCAAATGCGCTGGAATTTGGAGGGTGAACTTCCAACACATATATTAACAATATTGAAGAAGGGTTCCACGCTTGAATATTCCATTTAAGGTTCCAACAACATGAAAACTTTCGGGGTATAGAAATATGCCTATAAAAGGAGGCCCTCTCCTCCTTCCAAAACCATTAGCTCGACACCCAAAGCCTGGGAGGGATCCCAGCAGGGTACGGGCCACTGATTCTCCTCTATTACCACCGCATTTCTTATTTTTATTTTATTTTCATCTTAGTTTTATTTTATATTTATTTTCATTTGTAATTTAAATTTAAGTTTAATTAATCCATGCATCTATGTTTCTCCATCCACTTTTCTTCTTTTCTCTCTCTATCCCTCTCTCAATCTTTCTATCTTCCTTCACCCAATCCACAAAGTAATCTCATACTCTCGTAAATGAGAGACTAATCACGAGACTTGGCCTGGGGGGAGGTGAAAGTGATCATGAATTTTCTTTAATGTTTAATTTTATGTTTGTAGATAGAATTGAGTAGCATGCACGGGTAAGGAGAATGTCCCCAATGTTGTGACTACCTCTGATGTCATGCAACTCAACCTATATCTATTATTTTATTTAATCATTTTTTCCTCTCTCCATTGGTTAGTTCTTCACATGTTTTATTTGAGCTAATCAATGGTTGAAACGGTTTCGATTGAATCGGGTCCTGGAAGATGACACATCCTAGACAAAGGTGTGTCATCAACTTGGATTAAAGGAGGAGGTGAAATTGAGAGTGCTCAAACATTCAATGATATTCCACAATTTATAAATAAATAATATTAGTTCAAACATGAGATTTCATTTTTGAATTATCAAACTGAAATAAAACATATAAAGAAGAATAATGATTGAACATTAAACCAACCCCCAAAACCAAGTTCTTTCTTATTAACTCATTCTATTTAGATTTTCATGATAGTTTAAATTATCATTTTACAAGTTTTAAATAATCAAAAACCCAAAAATATTTTCATCACTTTCATTTAATAAACAAAACCAAAAAATAGATAGTTTAGGTGATATATAAGAAGTGAACTACTTTGAGAAGGCTCCTCAAGAGAGATGACCCCGGTCACCCACTGTGCTGCACTAGGAAAAATATAATTATTTTTGTCCATGCCCCGTGATAGGCGTACGTAAAAACTGGCGTTGTTTCTAGGGAACCAATAAATTGTTTATTTATTTTTTTCTATTTTCACATATTAGGTAGATTTCATTTTTTTAAAAAAACTAAAAAAAACTAAAAAAACTAAAAAAAAATCATGATGGATTCAAATTCAGATTATTATACATGGATAAATTACTCACAGGTGCATCAACAACAAGAAGAAGAAGAAGATTTTAGAAGGACTCAGGTGAAATAACTTAGAGAAAGCATTGAACAAATGACGAGAAAAGCTGAAAGAACATTTGACTATGTTCATGCATTAATGGAGCAACCCAACACCGATCAGGATCAAGAACTTGAGATGTAAAAGGATAATGACTTGCCTACTGAGCTAAAAGTGGGAGATCAAGAAGGATTGGATGATTTTTTGATTAAATGTGAGGAACTGCCTGATCTCCCCATACAATACAAGGAAGAAAATACAGCACCACTGAAGGAAGAAACCACCCAAGTGGTGGAATTTGAAGTTAAGATGGAGGAGCCCGGCTACCTGCCTTCATCCACAGTGAGTCTAATCCAAGAGGCACTTACCACTGAGGTAGATATTGAGGCTGAACCAACTTAGGGAGTTGAACCATTATTTGACTCTATATCTTATGATTTTATTGAATCTGAATTCTACATCACTCCTTGTGATTTTGATTATATAGATTCGGAAAATCTCATCTATGCCTTGGAGGATGAAAAAGAACCTGGATTTGCACCTACTGAGGAACATATGGAGCTCCCTGGACAAGTTGAATATTTATTGAAGGAAGCTCGTGAATAGATGCTAGTGGATTTTTCTAAGGAGACCATGAAAAAAGATGCTTACTTTGATGGGGAAGGAAATGATCTTGATACTTCGTGTTTTAATTTTATTAAAATAGAATTACACTCTAACTTTCCCATTGACTATTCTTTTGATGTATCATACCTTGAAGAACCACTGGAAAGAAGAAGAAGAGGTTGCACAAGTAGCAACCAAAAATAAGGATGATGGTCCATACTTCATCTCACCCCACCATGCAAGCTATACATCATTGTGATGGGGGAGGATCTGGTGTACTCTATCCATGGATCATTACTCACCTAGAAGGATGAAGCACAAGCTGGGAAAATCTATATGTGGTGGTTAAAATCAAAGAAGCTTCATCCTCCATCAGACTTTGGATAACAGCTGGTACTGCCCTCTGGAGGCAGTAAAAATTCAGGACCCACTTGGGGGATCGTACCAAGATTTATCTTTACTTGATTTTTAGGAAATTATATTTCAATTTAATTTCATAGTAAGTAGTCTAGCATGAAACCCCATCCCTCCTATATTTTTGATCTTAAAAGACATGATCCTTATGCTTAATTGTGTTATTTTATTTCATAGGATCGTGATGGAAGAAGAAATCCCTAGAAAGTGAAGAGGAAGGATATGACTAAGTTTCATGGAAAAAGGGAGTTCAATTTTAGTGTTTTATATTTTAAACTCTCCACATTTTGGTCCAAAACATGTTTTGAGTTTTAAAGATAAAATTACATGGCCACACTTGATTTCATGTTTTACTCAACTTATCTAGGAGACATGAGTTTCTTAGGAACCCAGTGATGCCATGTTTTAGGTTTCAATGTTTATTTGATTAAATGATTGAAATGGATAGTTGAACTTTTAAATATGAATCATAGATATTGAAATGATGACTCGTGATTTGAAGGAATTAATTAATTCATGTAAATGAAATTTCCCTACCATCTTTCATGCTTTGAATTTCTGAAATTTATGTGAATTGATTTTTTATTATTAGTCATACCATGAGTGATTGTCAAATGTTATATTTCTCATTCCCGAGAGGATTTCTAGACCAAGAACTTCCTATTTATTCTTGATCATATTTCTTGAGTGATCTTGGGACATGTAACCGACCAGAACTTATATTGAAACTTGTCAAAGCTATGACTGTGCAAAAACACATTTAAAATGATTAAGGCATCCTTTGAAAAGCTATATTTCCTTAAAATACCACCTTTACATCAATCCTTCATTTAGCTCATAGATACCATGAATGACCTTTATAGGGATGAGCCATGTTTCAATCCATTTTTATCCATTCCTACCCAACTCTTGGTGTTTTCATGATATTTTAAAGTTGAAGTATGGGGGTAAAGGGAATCATGGTGGACGGGATGATACACATTGTGAGGAAGAAGTGTGGGGGTTTTATTGTGGTAATTGTAAAAGGTTGTGAAATCATTCATTATACTCTATTGTTTTCCCCTATTGAATTAAAAAAACAAAAAAAAGAAAAAAAAGAAAAAAATAGAAAAATGGGTTTTGATTTTGGAGAACCAAAAATCACTATTTTCCAGACCAACGATCTTATGATCGTATGTGGTTAGGTGATGGATGTGAGGTTTTATCTAATTATAAATTTCAAAAAATGAAAAAAAAAGTACAAAATAAAAAAAAATCAATAGGGTGCACAAATCATCCATTATGCTTACTTGATCATAACCTTTTCTTTGAGTTTTGCGAAGTGGGTGTTACTATTTTTGAAGGGGAGAATTTCATTACAGTTTTACTTTTAATATCATGCATTGTACTTCAGAGATTAGCCTCCTCCTTGAGCCTTAATTTTTAAAGCATCAAATCCTACCAACCTTAAGCCTCAGAGTCATTTGAACCTTTATTGCAAGTCTTCGTGATTTTATGTGTCTTTTGTCTTTACAAAGTGGAGAAAGTAGTTCATTTACAAGCCTATGGATAAGGAGCATGTTCTCATGATATGAGAATAACTCTACTTGAATTGTATCATGAGTGATGAGAGAAAAAAAATCTAAAGTGAGGTAAATCATGACATGGCATGTTTAATAATGATGAATCAAGGAGCTTGAATTAATGAAAGGATAAGTTCCATCAATTTTCAAAGGGGAAAAGTAAAATATGTGAATTATTTGTTTCTTTGAAAAATGGGAAGTCAAATTGAAATTTTATGAATACTTTTGATAGTTTTATTTCACATTGAAATTTTTTTGATTTTATTTCATTGAAATTTGAATATTGGTAACATTGGTGTCCTCTGATTTCCACGTTGAGGTTTTATGCTTGAGGAAAACCATAGTTTAAGTGTGGGGGTATTTGACATAGAAAATTTACGTGCATATTTTTTATCAAATAATGAGTATTTTTTAATTTTTTTAGATGATAAAACACATTTTTTTCATTTTTTTATTAAAATAATGGGTAATTTGAGTTTTAGAATGAAAATGAGAAAAATTGTGAAAAGTGCATAATTCTGGATTTTTGGACAGATTTTCAACACAAGGGTATTTTTGTCATTTCATAAAAAATAAAATTTCAATTTCAGTGAATCTAATTTTTTTAGAATCCTGATTTTATTTCCTTCATCTTTTTCTTCTGGACCAGGAGCTTATTCAGCCATCTAGTGGTCCTAACAATTAATTGAAGTTTGACATTTTTCTGGGCAGACAACGTGGACCACACCACTGTAATGGAACCCAAACTTGGCCTACACATATCCAAATGAGGTTATTACACCTGTTATAGAACTAGGACAGATATTTCCGGCTCTAAAATATATTTTTTGGAGTTTTTAAGTCATTAAGGCGGACATTGAACTACATACTTTTGGCGGAACCTTCCTAGAAGCTTCATCCAGAAACAGAATCCTTTAATGAAAAATTCATAACTCCTTCATAAAAGGTCCAAAAGTGCTGTAATATGGAGGGTGAATGTACAACACATTTATGAACAATATTTAGAAAGGGGTACATGCGTGAATCGGCCATTTAAGGGTCAAAAAATGCGTAAACTTTTGGGGTACGGAAATCTTCCTACAAAAGGAGGCCCTCTCCTCCTTCCAAAACCATCAGCTCGACACCCAAAGCCTAGGAGGGATCCCATAGGGGCACGGGACACTACTTCTCCTCTATTACCACCCCTTTTCTTCTTTTTATTTTATTTTCATCTTAGTTTTATTTTATTTTTATATTCATTTTTAATTTAAATTTTAGTTTAATTAATCCATGCATCTATGTTTCTCCATCCGCTTTTCTTCTTTTCTCTCTCTCTCCCTCTCTCAATCTTTCTATCTTCCTTCACCCAATCCACAAATTAATCTAATACTATCATAAATGAGAGAATAATCATGAGACTTGGACTGGGGGGAGTTGAAAGTGATCATGAATTTTCTTTAATGTTTAATTTTATATTTGTAGATAGAATTGAGTAGCATGCACGGGTAAGGTGAATGTCCTCGATGTTGTGACTACCTCCGATGTCATGCAACTCAACCTATCTCTATTCTTTTATTTAATAATTTTTCCCTCTCTCCATTTGTTAGTTCTTTACACGTTGGAGTTGATCTAATCAATGGTTGAAACGTCTTCGATTGAACCGGGTCCTAGAAGATGACACATCTAGACAAAGGTGTGTCATCAACATGGATTAAAGGAGGAGGTGAAATTGAGAGTTCTCAAACATTCAATGATATTCCACAATTTATAAATAAAGAATTGTAGTTCAAACATGAGATTTCATTTTTGGATTATCAAACTGAAATAAAACATATAATGGAGAATAATGATTGAACATTAAACCAACCCCCAAAACCAAGTTCTTTCTTATTAACTCATTCTGTTTATATTTGAATGATAGTTTAAATTATCATTTTACAAGTTTTAAATAATCAAAAACCCAAAAATATTTTCATCACTTTAATTTAATAAACAAAACTAAAAAAAGAGATAGTTTAGGTGATATAGAAGAAGTAAGTGAACTACTTTGAGAAGGCTCCTCAAGAGAGACAACCCTGGTCAACCACTGTGCTACACTAGGAAAAATATAATTGTTTTTGTCCACGCCCCGCGATAGGCGTGTGTCAGGGAGAGATTCCATTTTTGTTCTAGTGGATCGATTTTCAAAAATAAAAAATTTTATTCCTTGTCACAAAATAGACGATGCCACTAACATTGTAATGATTTTCTTTCAGAAAGTAGTCAAAATCAATGGAATTATAAGGATTATTGTGTCAGATCAAGACACAAAATTCTTCAGTTACTTTTGGAATACCTTTGGTAGAAAAATGGGTACGAAGTTACTATTTTCCACTATGTTTCATCTGCAAACCAATGGTAAAATAGAGGTGGTGAATTGAACACTGTCATCCCTTCTATGAATAATTGTCAAGAAGAATCTCAAGAATTAGAAGGAGTGTCTTCCACATGTGGAATTCACATATAATAGGGAATCAACAAATATGGATGCAAAAGGGCGTGTATAATTCATCAAGAAAATCTATGAAAGGATAAATATCGAGTCGTTGACCTAGAAACACATTGATCATGAAAAAAAGGGTCGCAAGAAAGTGTTGTTTGAGCCTGGTGACTTAGTCTAGGTTCATATGCGAAAGGAAATATTTCCTAACAAGCGTAAATCAAAACTCACACCATGATAAGATGGACCTTTCCAAGTTCTTGAGAATATTAACAATAATGCTTACAAGATAGATTTTTCAGGTGAGTATGGTGTAAGTGTCACTTTTAATGTTTCTTATATTTCTTCTTTTTTGGGTGTATAGGATAAAGAGTTGAGGACAATGCCTTTTCAAGAGAGGTAGGATGATGAGAACTATGTTGAAGGCACCAAGTCGATTGCGTGGGATGAGGAGTTTTATTTTCAAGTCCTGATGATGTGTGGGATATTAATGAGTTTGGATGCAACAATAGGAACTCATCTCACTTCATTGAATGCCCAATAGACCTTTCCTTACATGGATGGAGAAAATGAGACTATTATCTCACTTATTCAATCCCAAATATGATTTTTAAATCTTGGCCCACATGGTTGCATGAATTTTAAAATCCTTACCCACATGGAGAATTCTAGAATGGCATCTTTTGACACCAAAGTCAAATATGGTGGGCTAGGTACTCAAATTCAAATCTGGTAGGCTATGGGTGGAAAGGAATGTGCTACTTTTCCCAAAAGCCTTTTTTAGACTTTATCTTTTTGAATTTATGAGGGCAAGGTAGGTTTAACCTTTATGACTTTAGAGTATTAGACCCTTGACTATTGTATCACCCCTTGGCTACAAATATCCACCCCATGGTATTGTATTTTAATTCAAGATTTTAATAGAGAGATTATTCTTTGTTTCTCTCCATTGTGTGAGGATTGTTCTTAATTTCCCCCTTTATCTTAGACATTCTTTCCTTGTCAATCTATAAGTTAGATTGGTGATCCAAAATCACAAAGCCCCTAATTCCATGACTCAACCCAAATGAGTTATTGTGTGGATTGTCTATCACATCCATCCCTTGAATGTGTTGTCTAAGTAGTAGGTCATGATCCTTATAGCGTAGATTGAATACTTGCATCCACTATCCATACTCATCATCTTTCATGTATCCCCAAACCGCATCTTTCATCCTCCACCCTACGCCGTGAAGATCATTCCACCCCGTGCGTCTTGCATCATTGAGATAGGTGGATATCTCTTTGTATGGAATATTTTCATCTTCAACATGATAGGGTTTTATGTAATGATCTAGATGAACTATTTTATTCCCTATCAAACTTGTATTGAATGCTATCACCAAAGGTTGATGTTTACATCACTAAAGGGTAGTAGGCACATACACAATGGAGGATGGGATGTTCATATGACTCGAGCGGGACCTGAGCAGCAAAGGCTGGGTAGAGTGATAGCTCAGATTTCCAGTCTCTTCTTGGATAATCAAGGATTATGACCCACTATTTTCTCTCTTATGGTTGATCATTTCAGGGACGTCTTCCTCGACAACTTTTCTGGGATACCACCAGTGTGAGAGGTATAATTCACTACTGAGATCATGTTAGGAGTAACACCAGTGACCATTCATCCTTATAGTATGAAACTTATGGAGGTTTTGAAGCTCAAGAAATAGTTAGAGGATCTAGAGGGTAAAGGATTTATATACCCCGTCACTTCTCATTGGGGTTCACCGGTCTTTTTTTTCAAAAAGATGGATGGTAACCTCAAGATCTGCATGGATTTTTGTCAATTAAAACAACTGATGGTAAAGAATTGGTATCCACTGCCTCAAATAGTCGACCTATTTGATTAGCTCCAAGGAGAGAGAGTGTTCTCAAAGGTAGATTTGTGTTTGGGCTATCATTAAGTTCATGTCAAGTAATTATACATACATCACATAGCTTTCAGAAGACGGTATAGTCTATATGAGTACCTATTCATGTTGTTTGGTCTCGCGAATTCACCTGTAGTTTTTATGGATCTAATTAATTGGTTATTCTACATGTTTCTATATTAATTCATGGTAGTATTTGTTTACGATATCTTAGTGTATTCTTTCTCTCAATAAGACCATGTCAACCACCTTGAGATCGTGATGAATTCACTGAGAGAGAACTATCTTAATACTAATCTCATCAAATTCAAATTTTGGATCAAAAAATTCCACTTCCTTGGTCAAATTATCTCAGAGTCAAGAGTTTTAGTAGACCTAGAGAAAGTGAGAGTTGTAGTTTCCTAGGAGCAGCCCAAGAATGTATTTGATATAAAT
The DNA here is from genome assembly GCA_963277665.1 of Viscum album. Lineage (NCBI taxonomy): Eukaryota > Viridiplantae > Streptophyta > Magnoliopsida > Santalales > Viscaceae > Viscum > Viscum album. Next base: position 1,085,770,293 of record OY728132.1, read on the forward strand.
AATTTTTTGAGGTTAGTTGGGAATTAAAGATGATTCATATAGTATTTCACATTCCTTGTAGTTCCCCTTACTAGTTTGACTAAAAAGGGTGTGAAATTCATATGTTCATAAGATTATGAAGTATCCTTTCAGGAGTTGAAGGGTCATTTGACTTTAGTGCTGATACTGATTCTGCAGGAGCCAGGCAGGATATACACTATTTACTATGACGCATCAGGTATTGATCTAGGAGCTATTCGGATACAAGATGATACCTGGGAGTGGGAAGCTGATATACGAGTCCGGTGGCCAGAGCTATCTTGTGATGATACCTCTTTACCCTCATAAGGAAAAATCATGGATGAGTTTCTTTAAGGAGGGTAGATTATAACGACCCATATTTTTCTCGAAGGTACGACTCATTTTTTTGGTTTGAAACATTTATTTTATCTTAGTAAATATTCACTATGGCCAAAAAAATATTTAGGGATTGTCCAAGGCTTTTTTAGAGCCCAGAGCACTGAGAATTGGGGAAATAGTATAGGTCGCATGGTTATTGCATGGTTAGTACTAACCATACAGTGTAACCGTGTGGGGCTCTCAGTGGCTTGTAGGAGGCCACATGGTTTTCTAAAACTATGTGGTCCTGGGCACATGGTTGTGTTATTTGTCTCATTTAAATTGTAGATGCAATTATCATGGGTTGTGCACGGTTACCCAAACCATGCGCCTAGCCTGTGTGGGGTCCCTCCTTAGATAGTGAGGTGTGCACGGTTTGGAAAACCATGCAGCCAAACCATGTGAACCTATATCTATAGGTGAAATTGAATTTTCTCCCTTGAAATATTTTTAACTCAATCTATCTCTTCCTCCCTTCATTTCTAGTGTGCAGCACCCCCTTCCTCTCCTGAAGGCTCTCCTCCTCCCTGATTTAGGTTCTTCCATAACTCACTCATTCGGACTCATAATCATTCATCATTGGAAGAATTGGATAACTAGAGGTAAGCTTCTTGATCATATTTCTTCCATTCTTGGTTTCTCTTCTCGTCCTTTGTTCTATTTAGGTGCAAGATCATATTCCATATTTCCAAGGCGTTGAACTGTTCTTACGATTTCTTCTAATCTACTTCAAATCTAAAGCTAGTATTGGTTGATGAGTCGTCTATAGCCCTAGGGTAGGTGGTATAGATGTTTTACCTAAAATTTGTGGTGTTTTCATAGCTTTTTCATTATACCACACACCAGACTTTGTCGTTCATTACCTTAAAATGCGTTCTTTAATTTTAAATTAATTGATTCATGATTTTATACTCCCATAGACCCTTGATAATGATCAAAGGATGTAAACCTCATTCATTTCCACCCATTTGGGTGTTCCGACTTAATTTACCTCTTTAATTTAATTATTTAAATGGATTTAATACTGCCTAAGAATTTGTATTGGATTGAAAATGGATTTTCCATGTCTTATATAGTTGTTTAGTTCACCAAAGCACCACTTAAGTGATTGGATTATTATAAGATTGAATTTTCTTTCCTTATAATTGAACTTATTTGATTTAAGATAGTTTTCCTTAATTAAATGAATAAAATGGATAATTATTATTGAATAAAAATGGGTGTCAAGTCCACGCCACTTGTTACAAAATTATAAATTGCAAATGATATGATATGTGACACTCTTGTTTATAATGGGATTGTTGATTTTAATGTTAATATGTGAACCCTCATGTTATTATTATTATTATTCCATTAATATTGGAAATGGAATTATGGTTAAGTGAATTTTTGATCATGAAGATTCACTCTCCCTTACATTGGGTGTTGAGAATGGAATCTCTCACTGTTATATTTGTATTTGGGTGATGGGAATGATGTTCCACGTCTCTTATATATCTAGACAATGGGCATGAAGTTCCATGCCTCTTCTGTATCAGGTGTTGGGCATGATGTCTCACCCCACCTATCTTAAGTGTTGAGCATGATGTCTCGCATTCATTATGAGATTTAGCTCATGTACCCTTATTTGAGCCTATAGATCGTTAGACTGGTTATGGATGATTGAGTTATGCCATAGGTCTATCTAGTATTTAGTATCTAGGTATATGCCTACTTATGTGTGAGATCCTGTCTTTTTACAGCTAGCCATGCTCTAAATTTTTCATTAAACATATTTTGTTTTAGTTTTTCCCTCGTCTTTAAACCTTGGTGGTTGTGTTTCATTGTGGATACATGTTATTTGAATAAAAACGGTCTTGGTTTGTGATGAAACTTGAGAAAAACTGGAGAGGATCCATATGGAGATCCTTTGTTGGGGAAAATGACATAAAGTTCATGGGTGTCTATTAGTTTGAATTAATGGAGTCTGGGTAAAATGGGTTAACTATTATCACGGTATCTTGGTAAGTTGAGAAGATTTAAATGGGGTTCTGGTTTTTTATAAGGAAAATGGGCTAAAAACCATATCCAGAAAATTACACTCTATTTAAATTGATTACACATCATATAATTTTTTAACTAGTTTTAATAAAATAATATGAGTCGACTAGTTTTTTGGTTTATCCCATTAAAAATATTTACACGGTGTATAGCTATATTACACGCCATGTAATTTCTTGACCTATTGTTTTAAGGTATGTAGTGTGGATGGATTTTATTTCATCTCACCTATATCTTTCTCCTCTCGGCCTTAGGGAATCTTATAGGAAATTTTGGAGTGCCAACCTCCCTTCTGAATGTTCTGTTTGTTCAATCGATCTCTCTTAAGTCTTTTTTGTTAGGTTCTTCCCTTCTCTCCCTTGGTTCTCTAACCATTGTAGTTTAATCCCTTGACCATGTGTATTGTAGGTTTTGATCTTGATCAGTTTTGATCTAGGATCCTCTTGGAGATCATTTACACCTTCTTCCTCATGATCGTTTTTCATTGGAAGTGTTTCATTCATCGTTGGTTAAAGATGGGTGGTCTAAATCTTAACCCTATGGTTTGATAATTGTCAAGCGTATTCAATATTGTGATTGCACCAATGTAACGTGTGCCTAAATTAATTAAATCATGAATGATATTATTCCTTAGAGTCTGTTGGCATAAATTTGTTTTTGACCTAGCTTATGGCTACCCATTGGGTGAGAAATCCTTGAATATAATTGAATTGGATAATGACTTAAAGTGTGTTTAGAAATGACATGGAACCTTAGGTGATTTATTAATATAGAATACCTAAGTTATGGATTACTGTATAATTATTTAAATGTTGATAAATTATGATGTGAATGAAAGAGGTAAATTAAATAAAAATAGTAATTTTCAAAATTAACTATTGTAGATTATGATGTGATATTGTGATTTTCATACTTTTATGACAGGACTTGTGATTTTTATTGAAATTATTATATATTGGACATGGCCCTAGAACTTTCACACTTATATGTTGTAATGATGATATTGAGCGGGTTCAACCCAGTCCCATGCTATAATGCTTATAGTGATCGGGCTCAACCCAGTCCCATGATGTAATTCTTATAGGTATTTGACCCAAATATTGTAATGCTTATAGGTATTTGACTTGGTTTGTTATGTTTACCATGGTTATGGTTTTAGTTGACATGGTTGTAAGATATGATCATAGATATTCTGACATGAAACCTATAGCACCCCTGGTTTCAAGAAAGCAACCCTTTATTTATTCTTTTTAAGTATGTAAAGTGTTTGGGTGAAGTTTGGAGGACTTTTGGAATGTTTTGTGACTTTTATAATGGTTCACGAGTTGATCACTATTAGTGGAAATCATTCAAATCCTACAGGAAATCATGCACAGTGAGATAGGGGCTAATGGGAAAGTGCATGGGTAGGTGCACGGTTTTTCCAAATCATGAAGACACCCATGAGAAACTGTACAAAGTGGGACAGATGAATTTTGCATGGTTGGCGCATAGTTTTTCTAACTGTGTGGGAAAACCATGTGAGGTGCTCCTTGAGGCAGATTTCGGTGCACGGTTAGCGCATGGTTTGCCTAAACATGTGACTAACCATGCAAATTTTAAAAATTAGATCCTTAAAAAGTTTATCTAGCTTGGGATTAGGTCTAAACCCCTATTGTTTCCCTATTTTCATCCCTAACTCAAAATTTATTCCTCCCAAAGGTTGTAGAGTCTCTCCCCTTCAATCTAGAAGAAATACAAAGGCAAATCTTGGTGTGTTGATGCCTGATTCCCTTGGTAAGCCTTCATTTTCCATAGTTTTCCTTATATCTACTTCTCTTCCCTCTCTTAATTTCTTATATATAGTCCATTGTGGATAGATCTATGGATTTTGATTCTAATCATGATGATTTTTAGATTTTTTGATGTTAGGAGAAGTGATCTAAGGCAGCTTTCAGAGATTCAACCTGGTTTTGTGGGTGTTTTCATGTTGTTCTTTGTTTTCACCATAATTCCTGAGATAGGTGGCTTCACTCCCGACTCCTATTATTATAACTTTAAGACTTAGTTTCAAATTGGTTAAATTTATTGAATTTTATTGTGAAATTCTCATGAAAAAATCATGGTATAAACCTTCCTTAGTGATACTTTTTGGATTTGTGGATTTGTGGAAATTGGTTGTGTAGAGTGCTTTTTTTCTTGATTTTAAAATGTTGATTTTAAAATATGGCTTGGTTTGATTTCTAAAAATTGTTTGTTTGAAAGGTTTTAAATAAAAGAACGGTTTTATTGAAATGTATTGGAATGGTTGATTTGAAATTGTTTTGAAATACATGGGTTGTTTGAGTTCATTCTTTTGACATGAACATGAATAAGGGTCATGTACTATTGGGGTATAATGGGACGTGACCCTGGATAAAGGAAGTGTTTCATTGGGGCACAAGGATATTGGCCACTTGGTGATGACTTAGTGTATGGATTAAAAACCTCTCATGAGTATAGAACTATCATTGAAGCATGCATGTTTGGGTGTGTGTGTGAATAATGAAATGGGTATGCCAAAAAGGAGTGTGGAATAGTTTAAAGAATTGTTTGTGTGCTTTCCTTGGAAAACTATTTTGTTTAGAAAACTATTTAGATATGGAACTTTATGGCTTTGTTATAGATTTTTCAACTGTTTATAATGGTTTTGTGTAAATTTATTTATATAAATGTGATAATTTGTTCTACCCTAGTGGCATGAGTATGGAATTCATTTAGGGAAAACCTACTGAGTTTCATTACTTACCCCAGATTTGGAACGTTGGTGCTTTTGTAGATGTTGTTTACTAGGACACAGGTAAAGGTAAAGCATCACATTTCATTAGTGGTACTTCATGATACATGAGCATAGAGTTGGAGTTGGATCTTGGAGTTATGTCTTGTAGTCTTTATGCTTTGTTGGTTTGGTTTTATCTTGTGTACTTTGATGTTAGTAGTCTTCTATTGTGTTACTTTGTTGTAGTTTGGTTTTAATATCAATAGTATTACATTGAGTTGTTTCACATTGTTATCATGAATCATTAAGTAGTTATTTTTTTATGGTGTGTCAGTTGGGTTGTTTTATTTCTCAAAGGAAAAATCATTCCCCAATTGCATGAATCCCTTGGAATTTATTGTCATCCTTTGGTGCATTGGCGATGTATCTTAAGGGAAAGTAGTTATTCCAACTTGACTCAAGCTAATGAGGAGGGGTGAGATGTTACAAAACTGAAGTAGATTGTTTTTCATTGTTTTATGGTTGTGGTTGGCATGGTCGTGAGGCATGCTCATAGATATTTGAGTATGGTGCTGAAGTTGGTTGATGTGGTATTTAATTAATTGTTGAATTAATTAATACACTTTTTTTGCTTTATTGCATACACTTATTATTAGACTGGTTTATTTATACACAGCGATGTCGACCTAGTGAGTTATACTCACACCCTATTTGGGTCATTGTTTGGTACCCGAATAGATTTCTTGGATGTGGGTTTGTACAAGATCAAAGGAACTTGTTGTTGATTGTATTTACTAGATGGGTTGGAGTTTTAAGATGGGACCGATGTGGGGTTTGGGACTGGGGACTGTTGAGTATTTATTTGAGTCTACTACTCTTTTACTTGTATTATTTCGAGCATGACATTTAGTTACATTCCATCATGTCATTACATTATTTTCTTTATTATGTAATGGATTGGTTAGTTGTATTTTATTATTGGTTTCAACTATATTATATTTTTTTCATTATTTATGAACTCTAATATTTTTTTATTATTATTGAATATATTTTTTGATGTGCAGTAAACTCTGAATTCAAGGGGTAAAGTCTCCCCAATATTTTTATCACACCCCCGCTACTAGTCGACAGTATCTAGTGTATGAGGAGGCGTGCTTGAGATCTCATGGACAACCCTTTCTGGCCATGTGAGAGAGTGCCGGATTGGGGGACATTGCAAAGTGGTATCAGAGGAACCAAGGTTTCTTTTCTGTTTCTTAATATTTTTGGAAGATATAAATAAGACTAAGATATGTTGGGAATTGGTAATTAGCTTGTGCATGGGAGTAGCTAACCCATGTATGGGGGGAAATATGAGTGCCCAGGGATGGGATTGTTGTTTATACCTTTTTATTGTTATAGTTGATGTTATTTCACCTTGAGTGATTCAAATGTTGTGTAAAGTTATTGTTTTATGATGTATTGGTTCTTGAGATCTATACTCATGGTCTGGTATGGTGCGAGATGATTATACATGCATCATAATAGGCATATAGGGATATATTGACATTCATTATTCATGGTAGGAACATTTTTATTCACATGTGATATATAATTACCAGTTTTAACTATGATATGAAATATCTGTTTTACCTAATAAATGAAATGGGTAATTATTTCATTCTAAAATACTTGTAAGTCATGTCTAGAGAGACCAAGAGTCGGTGGTTCTCTATTGTAGTCACTTGTTGACGTTGAACTTGTTGTTAGCAGGTGTTTTAAGGTGTGCATTTGTATTTTAGAGAAAATGTATCATTATCATCTTCGACTTGAATGTTAGGAGAGTGGTAATCAGCACACTCCTAACACAGCTAAACCAAAGATTCCTATAGTTCATGAGGATCAGGTAGATGTTCAGCTTCGTGACAGCTTCTTGAGGTTCATGTGATCCATGGAAAGGGATATTTTTCGTGTTGTGCCTTCTATGTATGAACTAATAATAGAGTTTCAACTTCATTATCCACCTACATCTACTAGGGAAGGACCCCAGGCAGTTGAGTTCTAGATCGATTCCATCCAGACAATCTTCAAGCATCTTAAGACACCCATAGATAGAAGGGTGAAGCTTGTTGCATATATTCTTCATAGACCTAACAAGCATTGGTGGGATATTATGGAGGAAGTTAGGAAGTATGATGATCTATCTAGGAAAGAATTTGAGACAAATTTGTTGAGCTATTTCTACCCTAATATGTTAAGGGATGAAAAATATTAAGATTTCATTCGTCTGATGTGGGAGGGCATGTTAGTGTGGGACTATGTTGGACGTTACACCGACCTATATCACTTTACACCATCTTTAGCAGCTAATGAGATCTCTAAGGAGAGATGTTTTTAGGATGGTCTTTGTTATGAGATTAGGTCACAAGTGAATGTTTTTTGTTTAAGCAATTTTGAGGATGTGATGATCCAGGAACTCATCACAGAAGGGAATTTGAGATAAGCCCCAAGAAGTGGCCAGGATGTTCAACAGGGAGAACTATGAGCTCTTATTTGGGAAGAAAGAAGCCCACTATGATAGTTTCTGCCAAACCAGTAGTGGGAAGAATAGTCGGGGTAGAGGAAAACCATCTCATGACTATGTGAATTATAAAATATTGAAACAGTTGGAGGTCAAGAACCAATATCCTCTTCCACGCATTAATGATATTTTCGATCAGTTGAGGGGTGTTAAGATCTTATCCAAGATAAATTTGAGATCAGGTTACCAATAATTACAGATGAGACCATTGGACACACCTCGGATTTCTTTTAGGATCATGTCATGAACCAACCCAAACACCCTAGTACCCTGATGCCCAAACCGATCTTGACATGGCCTGAAGGGCGTTCATGATCTCCATAGGTTGGTGAGTAGCACCTGCCATCATACAAGATAAAACCAGGAATGGTTTTACCACATAAATAGTTAAAGAAATAGTTACAAGTCAGTATGATCATAAGAAAACTTCATAGAGAGAACTGTACCAGAAGTCAAACAGGTATAAACAACCCAAATTAAATCATCAAAGTACCAGAAAACATGATGAACAATCCAAGTCTTAATGGACACAGCATCTCAAAGACAAAATATCAAAATAAACTACCACCTAAAAGTGGTGATTTCCCCTATCTTGAACCTAGTAGGAGGAAATATAAAAAGGCCCAAAGGCACGGGTAGTGTGTGAGCTAAAATCCTAATAGGGTCTCACCAAGGATTCCATAATAAAATGTCACAATGATTAACTAAATAAATATTTCAATTTTAAATAAATAGACATGTAATTTCAAAAGTATATTTAAAACAAATCATGGTTTACATTTCAAATGATGGAAATATTTCAAATAATGGATTAATAAACATTTTATATAAAATAGTTTATATAAATTCACAAGACATGTGTAACATAGTTTAGAAAAAATGACATATATATCAAAATAATCACAAATGAGAAACATCTTCATCTTCCAAGAGGTGTGATAGTTCAAGGTTATGGGATCCTCACACACTTATATAATTACAACAGTAATGTGCCCACATATACCTTTGACACCGGTTAAAGAGGACTAACTAACATCCTAGTAGGGATAAGACCTGTCAATCAGTTTATGTTAGAGTTATAAAGTGTCAATCAGTTTCTAGGGAATTCTAATCCTAACATTTTTGTCCCTAATAACTCATTGACTACCTAGAATTTAATGTGCAAAAATAACAATCAATCAAGAGAAATTTATTTCAAAACTGTTCAAAATACAATTAACCCATTTCTTTTCATTTCAATATGTCAATTTCCATTTAAAAACCAAAATTGGTTCTTAATCAAATCATGTTTTATTCCAGGATAAAACCACTGAGTTTCTATCAAAACAATTTAATCCATTTTTCTCAAATACAAATTTGAAATAAATTTCTCAAATAAATTTCACAATTTAAATTGCACAATTCAATTTCATGACATTCCATCAAATTTTCTCAAACACGCCTCAATTCAACGAAATTGAGGTTTTTTCCCAATTTCATGTCAAAGAAAATTGAAATCTTAATTTACAACAAATTAGGTTTTCACAATCCAATTAAAAGAAATTTAATTTAAATCAAGAAATTTAGGGTTAAATAAATTGGCCAAGCATAAATGGAACCACCTATCTTGGGATCACGATATCACGAATTATAAATCCCAAAACAGGAAACTCCAATGGAGAATTTCAGCAACAAATATTCAAGAATCAAATGTAGATTCAAGATCTAAAACAACATAGATTATATCCTCCAACAAAATGGAGATCTAATAAACCCTAAGGAAGAGAGAGGAAGAGATCAGGAGATAAAGAACAAGAGAGGAACTCTTATCAGAGAACAACTAAACCACAATCACCACACTTTAATTCACTTCAAAAGAGGTTTGGAGGAGCCAAAATTGGTCCTTGAGAGCTCAATGACCTAGGAAACTGTTCTAGGTCGATTTAGGCCTGAGTAGGGGTCTAAATGAGGGGTTTGGGAATTTTTAAATAATTTTTTTAATTAATTAAAAGTCATGTGCATGGTTTTTCAAACCGTGTGCCAACCATGCAAACCATCACTGCCTAGATTTTCATGGTTTACACTAGCAGGGTGCATAGTTTGGGAAAATCGTACGCCAATCGTCCACAGCCCAATAGCCCTTCAAAATTTCCAAAATTTCACTTGAAACATCCCTAAATGAAACACTACCAAAGCATGACCAAAATAGTGGTTGATGAGTGCCTGAAAATAGTAACAGAATGTTAGAACCTCAACACCATAGAAACTTTTTGTCCCTAAAAATCCTGTTAAGAAGCTTCTATGTCAAAAATATAAGGTCATTTCTCTCTCATCAGTTCCTCCCTCTCCTAATTCTTATGAGTATTAGAACCATGTTTTTATAGCACTCGAACCAAAGGTATCATCCTCCTGTGAAGTAACTTGGTTTCAAAATGAACTATACTGACTGGATACTCAGTCACATATAAATTGAGATCAATGTCAAAATCACTCCAACTCAAAACATGTGATGGATCAAAGAGATAATTTCACAGTTAAGATACATAAAACATGTTATGTATCGATGTCAGTTTTGGTGAAAGTGCGAAATGGTAAGACACCTTCCCCACCTTCTCAACAACCTCAAAAGGTCCCACAAAATGGGGATAAATCTTCCCTTTCCTCCCAATATTTCAATGACCCAAATGAGGTGAAACTTTTAGGAACACCTGGTCACCAACTGAAAATTACAATAGTCTACGATGAAAATCAGCAGAAGACTTATACCGGCTCTACACTGTTAACATTTTCTAATGAATCAAATGAATATTTACTATCGTCTCTTGAACCAATCTCATTCTAACCAATGAACTTTCACTAATCTCCAACCAACACAATTAATATTTACAAGGACAGTAATAAAAGGCCTCAAAAGGAGTCATTCTAATTGAATACTAGTAACTATTGTTATAAGAAAACTCAACCAGCCCCGTATGATCATCCCAAGCTCCACAAAAGTTAAGAATATAGGTACGAAGCATGTCCTCAAGAATATGTATAGCTCTTTCTGTCTGGTCATTCAACTGCAGATGGTATTCCATACTCAAACAGACCTGAGATCCCAGTGCCTCCTGAAGGCCTCTCCAAAAGAAATAAGTAAACTGGGGATATCTATCAGAGACTATAGCATATGGAACTCTTTGAAAATGAACAATATCTTTCACATAGATATTTCCTAACTCCTCGAATATTTTTTTATCACAAATGGATTTAAAGTAAGTTAATTTGGGCAGCTTATCAATTACATTCATTTTCTTGGTATGCAGTAACCCAACCACAAAGTCTATAGAGATCTCATCGCACTTCCAAGTCGGCACTAGAAGTAGATGAAGTAAACCCAAAGGTTTCTGGTGCTCGGTCTTGACTTGTTGACATGTATAATAATGAGATACAACATTAGAAACGTATCATCTCATACCTAGCCACCAGAATCCATGCTACATGTCATAGAACATATTTTCGGTTCCTGGTTTCACTGGCCACTAGGAATTATGGAAATACCCCATCACATATTTCCTTACCGCTAATGAAACAAAAAAAAAGATTCTAAAAACATAGAATGTCCTCTGTGGAGAATGACCACTCAGCAACGATCTCCCCATTATAAAGAGGGTATCTAATGTTATGGAACTCATTATCAAGATTTTGTTCCTAAAGAATCATCTCGAGAAGAGCGAAGGTCAACTGAACACTGGAAAAAGAAACCCCAATCTATGATTCCCAGATCCCAATATGAAACTGTGAAAAAAGAGCTATCAAGTTCCACTCTTTCAATGATTCTTTCACGGCCTAGGTACAAAACAATTCTGAACCTAATGCACCAAAAAAGACAACATATCTATGCCTGGCCTCAGAAATATTCAACACCGGCACAATATTCAAAAGATATTTCAAATCAATAAAAAAATTGATATTTTTCATCCTAAGAAAACTTTACTCCCTTCTGAGTTAGAGCAGTCATGGGAGAATCCAACTTTGAGAAGTCCTTTACAAACCATCAGTAACATCTAGCTAAACCCAAGAAGCTTTGAATCTTGAAAATATTTCATGGTTGTTCTCATGTCATAACAACTTTCACCTTTTTAAGGTCAACTGAAATACCATTTTCAAGAATCGTCCCAGAGGGGCTTGTGTCGTGACAACCCCAAACCTGCCTTCAATAGACCAGGGACTAGATACTAGCATTGAGTAGGCATATATCACAATTGGAGGCATTTTCCTAAGTACCATTACACACACACATATCTAATCCCAAAATGCTAAAAAGTAAAAACACTAAGTAAATAAGTATGCATACCACTAAGTATATCAAAAAAAGAGTATGATAGTGGAAAACTAGAAAGTAAACAGGGCCAGAATACAAGTCCACCAAAACTAAGAGTTTGTAAAAGTGAACCCACAAGTTCTCAAAATTCATCCACTGAAAACCCAACCTGAATGGTAGGTAGAGGGACAGTTTTCTGAAGCCACAAGATCACACCTTGACTTTTTGATCTCTCTAATCATCACCTGGTCCTGGTCCACCTAGAAATCTATCAAAACATCAATCGTCTTCACAAGACACAACACGTGCAGGTAAAGCCCGTGCAAGGGTGAGTAAAACAATATTTAGTAGGACACCGCAAAACCACAAATGAATACTACTAATAAATACATGAAGTAGAACACAAAGAGATAAATGAAGTACACCACAAATAAATAAATGAAGTACAATAAAATCTACATAGATATATGTCTAGATCACATATATCAAGAATATCTAGATATACTTATCTCAAACACTAATTATCATAAGGTTACAACCTCACAGCCAGCCACAGAATTCTCATCATAGTCTTGAATCGTAACATGAAAACTAGGAGGACACACTCCATGAGCTCATCCATCTCAAATGGCACCCATCCAAGAGATTCACTCCATCGGGAACATTTCACTAGGTCCAAATCCAGTGCCCAACACTCAGGGTCTAGTCATCACTGCCTTGCGCCCAACATAATCAAAGAAACCCAAGTGAAGAGTCCCTCCCCTCACCATTTCACACAGTTGAGGGAGCACTACTCTAACTATGTACCATGTGCATCCTCTCTATCAAGAGAGAGTGGAGGGACTCACACCTTTCCACTGTCCCATAGTCAATGGAGTACTTGCCCCTAACTAACTCACGAAACTTCTATCACTCCTAAACGGAGTAACCTCCTCCTCATTCTATTGAGGAATAACTAACTTATATCTAGGTATCTTTAAAACCTAGTGAATGGGCCCACTTCTCGTAATTATATCCAACAGTTGAAGGAGATCCAACTCCAATGGAGGACCCGCTCCCACACGATAAGACACCCAGTGTCGATAACACATGGAGTGTCAGTAACACACGGAGTGTTGGTAAAACACAGAGTGTTGGTAACACACGGAGTGTCGGTAACACATGGAGTGTCAGTAACATGAGGAGTGTTAATAACACACAGAGTGTCTGTAACACATGGAGTGTCCATAACACACGGAGTATTCGTAACACATGGAGTGTCGGTAACACATGGATTGTTGGTAACACACGGAGTGTCAGTAACACATGTAGTTTCAATAAGTAATGTATCCTCCAATTCATGTAGTCACCAAGTCACATAGTCACCAAGTCACATCCAGCCACAGGATTCCACTCGTAACGCACTTGTACCGAGAGAACCTACTCCTCAATTCATTAGGTCATATTCCAACTTTCACAACAACTAACTTAGAGTATCTAAAATGGAAGGTATCATCACAAGGATCCCAACACCATCAACAGCTCATCAAATGGACACACGGTTTGAAAGATATGGTTGTTTTACTAAAAAGATTTGACACGGGTCTGGCCCGGTTCACACTGGTCTGGCCTACTGAATACAGGCTGGTTTGGAGTGTCGCACGTGGTCCCCCTGACCACGTGCCTGGATAGTCAAGGATGAATCATGTCATATTTCATGTGTTTGGCCCACCACCTTTTCATGCCATGTGGCCTCGCTGCCGTGGGTTCCTCTGATGCTGCTCCAAGTCGCGTCCCAGCTTGCCATCATGGCCTCCTATCATAGCCCCTGATCAACGCGGCCAGCCACGTTACACGGCTACTACCTCCCGCTTCAACGCAGCTTTGCTAAGCTGCATTCTAGCCCTGTCAGCAACCATCGGCAACCCATCTCCATCTGTCGCACTCGTACACGGCTGTCGTCGCATACCACCACCGGTCGCCGCCAGCACACCGATGACCCCTTCCGCGAGAAACCGGTTCACCTCTGGTACTCTGTTTCTCAAACAAAATTCATTCATGCAATACTTATGTTGTTTAATTCATCGTTCTTCTCTTTTCTTTACCTTTCCACCAATCTGGGGGTCTTATTGCGTTTGGAACCTCCCAGCAACTCGAACTGCGACCATGAGGGTCCAGCGGCGAAGAACACCAAGAACGGGGGAGGAGAAAGCACAAGAACACTCAGATGAATGAACCTCGGCCTTTGTTCATGTTGGGATAGATTTGTTCCCATTATAATGAATAATTAATACAATGATAATCACAAATATACATCTCCCCATAATCCCTGCAACAATTAACTATCCTGTAAGAATGATCAAAACACAAATCAACCTGTTCGTTGGTTGATCCGCATTCATCGTTGAATCTAAGAACGGGGAAGAAAATCATGAAGAGATTAAATTCCCTAACTTGAGTTTTGATCATTCATTGAATAGGAACAGTTGTTTCTTCATCATTAATGAGATCCTTCAACTCTATTGGCACGATGATCCACGATCCAATCTCTGATCTGTCGCCGTTCGCTCGAGAGGATTCTTTCTCTAAGATCTCCCTATAAACTCTCTGGCATTTCCAGGGTTATGCGGATAACCCTGGGATTTATACATAAGTATTATTTTAAAGAAAATAATAATTGCGTCAAAAAAATAATTTATCTTTCAATTATTTAATGACAATTACGTCCTTTTCAGGTTTTCCACAGAAGACATGCTCTGACTAAAGTTAAGTTGTGCCTAGGAAAAACATCACATTAAAAACTCAACAATGGTCTCATATTTATAATCTGAGTCTTCATTCATGATTTATTAGGATTTTAAAATAAAAAATATATTTTATTATTTTATTTATGGTTACATCCAAAAAACTATCTTTCACAGCTGGCCCACACCAGCCGTTGTTAGGCCTCGCCTAAGGTAAAGACCCTACTCTGAACATAACGGTGCCTTTGTATTTCTGATCTAGTCACCCATTTAATATTTATTCCACTTTTTTATGGAAATCGTGCGCATGTGCTATTAAAAACATAACATTTTTCAATGAACTACTCCGGGCACAATGGGTCTCAAAATCGCATGTCGTCTCAGAACTTGGTCACTGAATTTTTTCAAATAATTTATAAAACTAAATTTGGGAAAATCAGAGTCATTACAACTATTTTTTGACACCACATGTCTTAATAAATCTGCTTCTCGATTCCAAAAAAATAGATTTCGATAGCTTGGCATAAAGTCAGTGATTTCTCAACAATTTCACAACTACTTTCAGATGACATACATGATCCTCTTCAAATTTAGATTAAACAAGGATATCATCCACAAATACTACCAAAAATTTATCAAGATACTCATGGAAAATATTTTTCATTAAATCCATAAAGACTACAGGTGCATTGGTTAGACAAAATGGCATGACAAGGTACTCATAATGGTCATACCTACTTCTAAAGGTAGTTTTCTGAATGTCAAATTATTTTATTCTTAACTAATGGTAACCAGATCGAAGATCAATCTTTGAAAACCACTTTACCCTTTTCAACTGGTCAAACATATCATCAATCTGTATCAATGAATATTTTTTCTTTACGATAAATTGATTGAGTTTTTTTATAATCAACATAAATGTGAAGTGACCCATCAACTTTCTTAGAAAAGAGAATAGGCACCTCCCAAGGTGAAAAACTCAGGCATATAAAGTATTCTTATAGAAGATCATCATGTAGGTTCAGGGCGTAGTGGAAGCATGTGATGGGTCATTCCCAACTTTTCTTTTATCGTGATCGATGATTAATCTGATATCTACATGATGATAAACATCATGATCTACATAATTGAACCAAAGGAAATAGACAATGTATAAAATGTTGAAACCATAGAGAGGGTCATCACATATTATTTATAAATAATTTAATCAATTAAAGAATTACCTTGTTGAAATTCATTCTTTGATAATGGATTTGACAACAGATATGTGTTGTATCATCATTGGATTGTAGGAATCAAGATAAGATTACCTCTATCGGTGATCCACTTGTATTCCACAAATCTATGAACGTCGTCCTAGGGTACTCTGGGTGCTAGCATGGAAAATCCTATAGCTTGTGTCGGCTGCCTTTAATCGTCACAAGAATTGCTTCCAAAATGTTTTCCTTGATCTCTTTAGACTTAAGAGTGGGAGGTGGAGGAAGATCGCTCTCTATTGTTGGGAGTGTTCTAGGATAAGGGATCTCTCTAGGGCTAAGAAGATTCTCCAGGTCTATTGTGCACAACAAAAATAGATGAATTAGCTCTCTTTAAAATAATATAATTGGGTTTATATATTTCTAGGGTTATAAATAAATAATTGAACAAATTCCCCTTATTATTTATTTAATACCTTGTGGAACCCCGTGTCTAAAATAATAATAATTTTATTATTTCCTTGACATGTTCTTAACTTGAAAATTAAATTAAATATTATTTAATAAAATAATATTTAATATATATTATTTCTCACCTGACCATTAAACTCAGTCTATCATTCATCCACAATATTTATCAGGCCTTGAATAATGACTATTTATTTATTAAATAAATATCACTGCATTATTCACCAATAAATAAATAAAAAATATTCACTAAATAGAAAATAAATATTTATTATATATTTCACTCACATTATATTCTCTCAAATAACTGGTGATGGAATATATGTAATTAAGAAAACATTAATAACTATTAATCCACATGTGGGATAATATTTATCCAACTTGTTAAATAATAAATATTATTATTATTATTTAACTGAGATTTTGGATACACTTAGTGTTTGACCCTCTAGGCCTCTTTCTCAGTGGCATTAGGTAAAGCATCCAAAAGTCCAAGGTTAGAATCTAGAAACATATCAAGGCATCTATATAGAAAAAGGTTAATGTCGCAATGACATAACACCTCATACAAATGATTACTATATAATATAATCTTGTTATCATTATATATTTAATCAAACAAGTTGCACGCTAGTGCCATCAACCTATGTGCTTGATGTTTCTTTCTTTGACTTTCTAGAAATTGAACTTGCTTATTGAAAACCATGACCATGAATTTATTTATCTATATCATTTTCATCAAGTTTTCTGAGATATCAACTTCCATTAAATAACATAAGGGAAAAATCCTTTCTTGAATTATTCATTAATGCAATATTACTCATGATGCACCCAACGTATCCTACCTCATCGTGAACATATGTCATCACATTTTTCATCAATATATAAAATTAAGTGACTTATAATATTCATTAATAATAATATTAAAGTATAAGGATCAATACACATGTCCACATATAGGAACATCCAATGACACATATAAATGTGGATTTCCTACTAGTGGGTCTCGTTCTTATAATATCTTGCACTGAATATTACCAAGGGAATACACCATGAGAAGGGGCCTCAATGTCCTATGAGTATTTACCCCTGATAGTTTGTATCATTTGTATCTCTAAAATGATATCATCTATCTTTATAACATATATTTAAGAATATTTTCATAGTACTTTTGTGTTCCTATCATAGTAAAAAACTATTATGACCTTTTAGCATGACATCTACTCTTAGTAAATTATTAGATACTATGTTATGCAGAATAACAATCATGATGTGATAAGTAGTTTATTAATATTCAAAAACTATGAATACTGGTTATCATAAAATACACAGAAACTTGTTATAGGGAACCAACTCCAACAGACTCCCACTTGCACTAGAGTCAACTACTAACAACCTTCATTTTTCGAGCTCTCACATGATACTCATGTTTCTTCTAAGATAGGCCTTTAGTTAAGGGTTATATCACATTCTCTTATTTGGGTACTCTGCTTACTGCAAATTTACCCCTCTGATGAAAATCCCTCAAGAGGTGATACTTCTGGAGTATATGCTTTGTCTTTTGGTGTGACCTTGGCTCTTTTGAAAGATCCACCACTGCAGTATTATCACAATACAATGTGATATTGTCATTACTTCTAGGTGTCACATCAATATCCTGGAAAAAGTTTCATATCCAAATGGATTCCTTGGATACATCAAAAGTTATTATATACTCAGAATCTGTAGTAGAATCAGCAACAACTGAATGCTTTGAACTCTTCAAACTCATAGCCTCTCCATTGAGACGGAAAATATATCCTGACTATGACTTCAGATCATTTTTATCTATCTAAAATATAGCATTAGTATAACCTATTATGACAAGATCCCTTTCTCCTCCATACACCAAGAACATATCCTTAGTTTTTCTCATATACTTAAGGATATACTTAACAATGGACCAATGATGTTCTCTTGGATGTGCTTGATATCTACCTACCATGCTCAATGAATAGGCAACATCAAGTCTAGTATATAACATGTAATATGTTATTGATCCTGTCATTGAATCATATGAGATCTTACTCATTTTCTCTTTCTCCTGTTGTATCTGAGGAAACATTTACTTAGAAATATGTAAACTATGTGACACTAGAACCAATACCCTATTGGATTGTTCCATACTAAATCTCTTTAGTATCTAGTTAACATATGTACTTTGACTTAGTCCAAGAATCCTCTTGGGTCTATACAAATGATCTTGATCCCTAGAATATATGCTGCTTCACCTAAGTTCTTCATAGAGAAACACTTGATTAACTAGTCCTTAACAGAATGTAAGAACGGTATGTTAGTTCCAATAAGTAATATGTCATCAACATATACTACTAAGATAACAACTGCATTCCCACTAAACATCTTGTAAACACATGGCTCACATTATTTCTTAATGAAACCAAATTCTTTTATAACTTCATCGAATCAAATGTTCCATGACCCGGATGCTTACTTCAATCCGAAAATGGATCTCTATAACTTGAAAATACTTTTGGCATCACCTGGAGTCACAAACCCTTCTAGTTGTATCATATAGAAATCTTCCCAAAGGCTCCTATTAATTAATGAAGTTTTGACATCCATCTTTAAAATCTCATAATCATATAAAGTATAATTCTGATGGATTTAAACATGGAAACTAGGGAAAAGGGTTCATCGTAGTCAATTCCTTAATGTTGTTTAAACCATTTATCCATTATCCTTGCTTTGTGGGTATTTACTTTACCTTACATGTCTATTTTTCTTTTTTAATACACATTTTCACCCAAAGGGATTTACATCAACTGGCACATCGACCAGAACAGAAACTTGGTTTTGATAGATGGAATTCATTTCAGAATTCATGTCTTTTTTCATCTTGAAACTTATGATCCCTCTACCGCATCTTTGTAGGAGAGGGTTTCATCATTTTCATCCAATAATGAGTCACCATCTTTGGTTACTAGAAAACCATCTCTCTAGTTATCTTACCTCTCTTGTGCTCCTATGCAGTTCTTGTGTTTTAAGAACTACTTCTTCCACGAGGACCTATGGAATCTGTTCCAATACCAACTCTTGTATATCTTTATCATTGACTTCATCTAAGTCAATCTTTCTCTCACTATCCTTTTTTAGGATATTCTCCCTATCAATAAAGGCATCTTGTCTGGTGAGATCCACTTTCTTTTCTAAGGGGTTGTATAATTAGCATCCCTTTGTTTCCTTGAGATACCCTATAAAGATACAATTTGTGTCTTAGGGTGCTAGTTTGTTTCTTGAGAACACCTAAAAAAATTCCTCCCAAACTCATACACATGTATGTAACAAAATAGGTTTCTTTCTGCCCCATAACTCAAATGGAATTCCATTTTCCACTTTAGTTGGTACTTGTTTTAATGTGTATGTTGCAGTTTTTAATGCATATCCCCAAAAGGATAATGAAAGATCTTCATGACACATCATCATCCTTACTATTTCTAACAAGGTATATTTCCTCCTTTCACTAAAATCATTCTTTTAGGGTGTGTAATGTGAAGTGAGTTGAGATAAAATCTCAAACTACCGTAGAAATTCAATAAACTCTTGGTTAAGATATTCACCACCTCGGTCTGATTAAAGGTTCTTTATCTTCTTTACAAGTTGATTCTCTACTTTATTCTTGAATTCCTTAAATTTATCAAAGGACTTGTACTTATACCTCATCAAGTATACATATTCATATCTACTCAAGTCATTAGTAAAATTTATGAAGTAATAATACCCACATTTATCTTCTACTGGAAATGGTCCACACACATCAGCGTGTACCAATTCTAGAAGATTTGTGGGACTTCCACCTTGTCCATTGAGTGTAGGTTTGGTCATTTTTTCTTGTAAACAAACATGAAATCTTTCAAGTTGTTTTAGCTCAGATGTGTCTAAATAACTATCTTGACAGAGCTTTGTCAAACACTTCTCATTTACCTGACCAAGATAGTGATGTCATAGTTGGGTATTATATGAGTCATGTGAACATGATTCGTTATCAATTATCAATACTTGGTTTTCATAATTTAATACATAAATATTTTTATTTAAATGTTTCATACCATAACATATGTTGTCTTTATAAAAGAAACAACTTTTATTTCTAAACTTGAAAATAAACCCATCTGCATCTAGGCATGATACAAAAATTATGTTATTTGTAACCATTGGTACATAATAACAATCTTTTAAAACCAAAATCATTCTCATTAGCAATAAAAGGTGGTAGTCACCAATGGCCAGAGTGGTTATCCTCACACCATTAGCAGCTCTCAAATCCACCTCTCCTCTAGCAATATTTTCAAACCTACTTGTTTCTTGTATTTGGATACAAATGTGAGCACCAAAAGTTGTATCTAATACCCAATGTGTAGATATTGAAAGATTAAAATCGATAACAAATTCACCTTTAACTCCCCCTTTTTTGGAGTAGTTCATCTTCCAGTATCCTGGCTTGCCACATGAAAAACATACTGCCTCTTTTTCCTTACCCTACCTCTGGATCTTCCTCTTATTAGAAGGATGGTACTTAGGAGCTTTAGACTTTTTATGATTCTTAGACCCCTTTGACTTGTTCTTCCTTTTCTTATACACCATAAGGACTACAGGTTTGTCACATCTCGTGTCCTTATCTACTTGACAGATCAAAGTAAAAAGGTTCTGAAAGAATCTTCTAATTATTGATCATATTGTAATTAACAATAAAACTAGAGAAGGTATTGGGTAGTGATGAAAGTATGAGATCTGTTCACAACTTATTTGGGGATTTAATCCCTAAGATGTATAAGCACTAAATGTAGCCAGTAAGCTTGAATATATGAGGCCCAGATGGTTCAAACTCTCCAAGATTAGTTGTAAAAAAGAATAGGAGATCTCGTATATCTCTTGTCTCACCTTCTCTTGATATAGATCCTAAAGGTGAGACATCATGCTATACGCATCCATGTCCTCATGTTGCTTAAAAATATCATTGGTCATGGATGATAGCATGAAACATTAAACATATTTGGAATTGTTAAAATGTTTCTCATAGAGTGATAACTCTTCATCACTTGCCTCATTATCAGGCGCATCATGAATAGGTTCTTCCAGCACATACAATTTCCTTTCATGGTGAAGGATAACACGTAAGCACCTTTCCCACTCTTTAAAATTTGTGCTAGAGAGAAGGTCATCCTTCTCAAGTATGGATCATAGTGATATGTTTGATTTAATTTTATTTTTGAATATAAAAATAATATAAGCATAATTTTAGTATTTTATCTGATAAAATTTAGACAAATAAATAAATATTATATTTATTAATCTCCTACTATTTTATCGAAACCCAATATCCATCACCATTGGATTTGGAATATCATGTTTCTTAGATGTTCTAGTAGAAAGGATTCATATTACCTTTATAATTACCCCATATTTGGTTGTTCAAGCAACTTGAATGGTTTTAGGTAGTCATTCCAAATGCCAACTGCATTAACCCATAGTTCCTTGATCTGTTGAGTGGACTCACCAATCCTAGAATTCATAAATTGGATTTCCTCAAGAATTTCCTCTCAGTTACACAAATTCCTTTATTGGTTGTCAACCCTTGATGTGAACTAAGTTAATTCAACCTAAAACTTCATGTTAAAATCCCCCAGTAAGAGGTAATAGACATTGGTTGAGTGTCAGGTACTAAATCAATAGAGAACTTCACCTCTCTTACCAGTGGAAAACTAGATAATTCATAAGGAAACACATCGGGAAACTCGATGAAAATGGAATGGGGATCACCACTCAAAGATTCCCACTCCAAATTAAAAATAAAACATGGATATTACTTTCCCAAACTCAGGATAAAAAGGTTTCACCCTACTTGACCTTGGGTCTCATTCTCCTTGAATGATACGACGCACCCCATCGGGTGTAGTAAAGGAGAACCATCAAAGGTAACAATCAATCTGGGATTTACTGGAAATGAGTTAATCCATCCCAAATATGATGTCAAGAGTTTTCATGTCAAGAACCAGAAAATCCAAGAAAGTTCAATATCTAATAATTAGAAAACACAAGCAAGACTATGGAGACCCTGCTCTCTCTTCATTCTGAGAGGTGTCGTAATATTTATCACATGAGATAAAATATTTGTATGAAGATTTAGAATATTAAAAATATGAGTTGAAATAAATGAATGAGATGCACCAATATCAAATAACACATTCACTAATAACAAAGTTATAGTGACATTACCTATCACAGTCACTGGACCCATATCTACTTCCTCTGGAGAGTATTCCACTATGTGAAGAAGCTTCATTCCAGATGCCTATGTATAAAACCCCTGTGTTAATGAAGTATCTGATTTCACCGTAGTTTTATTAGGTGATAATGACCCCATTCCACTATTCATAGTGTAATAAACATGGCAGAACTTCTGCAAGTGACCTGACAATCCACAAGAGACACATGTTTTAGGTGTCTCAGTGCAAACTCGTTTCGAGTTCCTAGGTTTTCCACACTGGTAACAAATAAAATTGCCTCTATTAGGCACTACAAGAGGTCTAAAAACACTACTGTCAATAACCACCATGAGAATAACCACGCTTCCTATTTCCTTAAGAGGAAAGCAAATAATTTCTACTGGGAGAAAAAGGAACTCTCGTCAACCCTAACTTACCATCTAGGTCCATTTCAATCATAAACATTATATCCATCACATTAGTATAAGAAGATAGTTTCAGAAAGAAAAACTAAGATAAAATATCATATCAAAGTCTCATCTCGAATTTATGAGTCTTCATCTCCTCATTTGATACAATCTCAGGTGAAAACTACACAAGCTCAGCAAATCGATTTGCATATTCTATCACGGTCCTATTAGCCTACTCGAGTTTGAAAAACTCTATAGCCTTGGCCAACACCATCAGCTCTCGATATAACTGGTCAGTGAAAAGAACTTTAAAGTCCTACTCTAAGACCTCGTACTTCTTCAACGTCATCATCGTGTCCCACCATCTCCTAATCGGTCCCTCCAGCACGAATGTGTCACACTTCACCTTGATTTCATCAAGTGTCTCCAAGAACTCAAACAAACGCTCAATCCTCCTCAACCAATCCTTAGCCTCTTGGGGATCATTTGATCCTTTGAACGTTAGTGGATTCTAGAAAAGGAACTCTTGAGAATGACTTCAGAAAACATCCCTCTGAGGTTCCATAGTGGGAGCCTTAACAGGAACTGGTGTAGGTGTTTATCCCAGAGCTTGGACAGCATGCACAATAACCTCAACTAAATTCTAGCTCACGAGAGGATTTTCTTGCTGAGGTCCATCAATATATTCCTCCTGGATCCAATTATCACATCTTCTTGGAGGCATGATGCTACACAACATAAATAGATAACATTGAAGACATCAGATTAACACTCAAATAGAGAAATAATAGAAATTAATCTCATCAGATAGACAAATAAGATTTGGATTTCAACCTATCCAAACCAAAAGCAAGGAAAATAATAAAACTAATATTCAAGTCATCTTTCCCAAACCACCTCTGGTGACTTAAGGTTCATTGAGATGAGAGATGGTCAGACACTCAATCACAACTACCTCTTAAGTCCCGACAAGATTACTCAACGGCATACTGTCATCAAGGCATGATGTTTAAATTTTACCTTTGATATCAATTTGTCATGAATTATCTCGGACACCCTGGTAACCTGATTCCCAAACCAATCCTAACATGGACTGAATGGTGTTTCTGATCCCCATGGTTTGGTGACTAGCACTTGGCATCATACAAGATAAAACTGAGAATGGTTTTACCACATAAATAGTGGAAGAAGTAGTTACAAGTAGGTATGATAAAAATAAAACTCCATAGGGAGAACTATACCAAAAGTCAAATAGGTCTAAATAACATAAATTACATCATCAAAGTACTAGAAAATAGGATAAACAACCTAAGTCTCAATGAACACAGCAGGTCAAATCCCAAAGATCAACAACAAATGCCACCTCCAAGTGGTGCTTTCCACTTACTTAAAACTGGAAGGAGGAAATCTAAAAATGCATGAAGGAATAGTTAGGGTGTGATTTCAAAGCCCAATAGGGTCTCACCAAGGATTTCAAGATAAGATTTCACAGTGATTAACCAAATAAAGTTTTCAATTTAAAATAAACAGACATGAAATTTCAAAAGCATAGATAAAACAAATCATGATTTACATTTCAAATGATGGAAATATTTTAAACAATTGATTAATAAACATTTTATATAAAACAGATTGTATAAATTCACAAGGCATGTGTAAAACAGTTTACAAACAATGGAATATATATTAAAATAATCACAATTGGTCATCTTCCAAGAGGTATGATATCTCCATGTTATGGGATCTTCACACGCTAATATAATGAAAATAGAAATTTTAACACATGTCTCTTTGACACCATTCAAAGAGAACTAACCAACATCTCACTAGGGATAAGACCTACCAATCATTTTATGTTATAATTGTAAAGCAGCAATCTGTTGCTAGGGAATTATCATCCTATCATGTTTTTCCCTAATAACTCACTAAATACCTAGGATTTCATGTGTCCTAACAACAATAAATCATGGGAAATTTATTTCAAAACTATTCAAAATACAATTAACTCATTTATTTCTATTTTAATATGTTAATTTTCATTTAAAAACCAAAACAGCTTCTTAATCAAATCATGCCTTTTCCAAGATAAAACCATTGAGTTTCTATCAAAATAATTTAATCCATTTTTTTCAAATAAAAATTTTAAATCAATTTCACAAATCAATTCCACAATTTAAATTACACAATTAAATTTCACAACAATCCATCAAATTTCAACAAACACACCCCAATTAAATGGAATTGGGGGGTTTTCTCAATTTCCTACCAAAGAAAATCCAAATCCCAATTTACAACAGATTAGGTTTTCAAAATTCAATTGAAATAAATTTAATTTAAATCAATCAATTTAGGGTTAAATCAATCGGTCAAACATAAATGGAAATTCCTACCTCAGTATTACAGGATCACAAATTACAAAGCCCTAAACAAGAAACTCCAATGGAGAACAGTAGAAATGAAGATCTGAGAATCAAACCAAGATTCAAGATCTAAAACAACTTAGATTAGATCCTCTAACAACACATATATCTAATAAGCCCTAAGGAATATAGAGGAAGAGATCAGGAGATAAATAACAGGAGAGGAACGCTTACCGGGGAAGGATCGAACGACAATCTCCACAGTTTGATTCGATTCAGAAGGGGTTTGTAGGAGCTAAAATTGGTCCTTGAGATCTCCAATGACCTAGAAAAACATTCTAGGTCGAGTTAGGCCTAAGAGGGGGTCTAAATGGGGGGTTCGGGAATTTTTAAATAATTTTTGGATTAATTAAAAGTCACATGCACGATTTCCTGGGTAGGGTCACACGGTTTTTCAAACCATATGTCAACCGCGCAAAGCCTCACTGCCTGGGTTTGCACGGTTTGTACTAGAATGGTACGCGGTTTGGGAAAACTGTACATCAGCCGTGCATAGCCCAAAGGCCCTTCAAATTTCCAAAATTTCACCTAAAACACCCATAAACGAAACCCAACCAAAGCATGGTCAAAAGAGGGGTTGAGGAGTGCCTGAAAACAGTAATAGAATGTTACAGAGAAGGTATGGTTTGTATGAGTTCTTAGTGATGTCATTTGGTTTGACCAATGCACTTGTGATATTCATGGCCTTGATGAATAGGATCTTTCATCCTTTTTTGGATCAGTTTGTGGAAGTTTTTATCGATGACAACTTAGTGTAATACCGATCAGTAGACAATCATGTCAAACATATTGACATCATCTTGAGTACATTGAAAGAGCATCATCTTTACGTCAAGATAACCAAATGTAGTTTCTATATTAATGAATTGCACTTCTTGGGTCATGTCATCTCAGAGGCAGAATTGTTAGTGGACCCAGAGAAAGTTGCAGTCATGGTATCTTGGGAACAGCCCAAGAATGTCTTCAAGATTTGGATTTTCTGGGTTTAGTAGGTTATTATCAGCGCTTTATCTAGGATTTCTCCTGTTTGGCAGCACCGATTTCTAGGTTGACCAAGAAAGGGTGAAGTTTTTTTGGTTTGAATATTGTGAGAGAGATTTTCAGGAGATGAAATGCAGGATAACCTCAGCACCTATCCTATCTTTACATGTGTTGGGTAAATCATATATTGTGTATTGTGATGCATCTGGTGTTGGAATTGGAGCAATTATGATGCAAGAAGATTGGCTAGTTTCTTATGGATCCAGGAATCTGAGACCACATGAGAGGAATTACCCTACTCACGAGCTGGAGTTAGCAGTAGTGGTACATTCTATGACATGTTTGAGACACTATCTCATCGGTGAGAGGTTTGTGGTATACACTAACCACAAGAGGCTCAGGTATATCTTTTCCCAGTGAGACCTAAACCTTCGATAGAGGAGGTGGGTTGAATATCTATAGTCTTTCAACTTTGATTTGGCTTATACAATGGGAAAGGTAAACGTTGTTATTGATACATTAAGCCAAAAGGCATAGATAGAGTCAGTACGGGAGTCTTGTGATGAGTGGCAGATAATGGATCTCATTGAAAATATGAATCTGGATGTTCAGGAGTCTTAGGGATAAGTAACTTTGTTTTCTACATCTATTATACTTGTTATTTTGGATCGAAATAATACTAAGTAGTTATCTGATCCATAGGGCGTAGTTCTAAGAGACAAATTTTTTGGTGGGGAGACACCATCAGGATGGTCTCTTGGCAGTGACAATTCTCTTCTTTTTTACTCCTGAGTATGGGTTCTTATGGTATTACACAAGAAAATGATGATGGAGTTTCATGCTTCTAGATGGGGGTTAATCCTGGTTTGACAAAGATGCATTGTGATCTCTGTAGAAAGTATTGGTGGTCAAGAATGAAGTAGGTGGTTGGATTCATTACTAGATGCTTCACTTGTTAGTAGGTGAAAGTTGAGCATCAGAGGGAAGTTGGGATTTTGTAGTCTTTACTCATTCCTGATTGGAAATGGAATTATGACATAATGTATTTTATGATAGTATTACCTAGTACAACCCATAAGAATGATGTTGTATAGGTGATTGTGGATCGACTGATGAAGGTATCCCATTTCTTACCTATCAGGTAGGTCTTCATAGTTGATGATCTGGGGAATCTTTACCTACATGAGGTGGTTTGATTGCACGATGTTCTAATGATTATTGTTTCTGATAAAGATCCTCATTTCACATCAAATTTCTTGTAGGGTCTTAAAAAAGCTCTGGGATCGCGGGTTCTTTTGAGCATAGCCTATCATCCTCAGACCGATGGTTAATCTGAGTAAACGATTCAAGTTCTGTAGGATATGTTACGAGCCTGTGTTTTGGAATTTGGTGCTTCATGGGAGAAAAATATGTCACTCATGGAGTTTACATATAATAATATCTTTCAATCATTGATCCAAATGGAACCTTTTGAGGATTTGTATGGTAGGTCGTTTCATTTTCCTTTTTGTTGGTTGGAGGTAGGTGAGTTAGCACTTGTTGAACCTAGTCTCATGCAGAAGAAGTATGAGTAAGTTTAGTTGATCAGACAATGGTTGGTGACCACATAGAGCAGTCATAAATTGTATGTTGATCATCGGATACAACCTTTGAAATTCGAGGTTGTTCATCATATTTTCCTTCTGGTATCGCCAATATTGGCGAAACGCTGTATCAAAAAATAGGGAAAGTTGTTCCTAGGTTTTTCGGTTCATCTAATATAGTGGAAAGTGTTATTCTAGTGGCATAATGTTTAGCCCTTCCACAATGTTATAGTGCCATGAACGACGTGTTTCATGTGTTGTAGCTTTGGAGATATCATCCAGACCCTTCTCATGTGATAGATGTAGTAGACATAGAGCAATGTGATGATGTTTGAGGAGAGTCCTGGGAGATGGAGTCTGATATGTGGATGCAGTGGATAGACTTTTTCATTGAGACCTCACAGTGATGCTCGTAATATCTTAGGGATGAGCTGTTATATGGTGGGGAGGTTGTAAGATCCTATCTTTTTTTAGGTACGTCTCTCTCTCTCATTTTTTCATTAAAATTATTTTGTTTGAGTTTTTTCCTCATCTTTAAACCTTTGTGGTTGTGTTTCATCATGGATACCTATCTTTTTAATAAACATGATATTGGGTTGTGATGAAACTTGAGAAAAAATCAGAGAGGATCCACTTGGAGAGCCTTTGTTGGGTAAAATAACTTAAAGTTTAGGGATGTATGTTTGTTTTAATTAATGGAATACTAGTAAAATGGTATAAGTTTTATCATGGTTTCTTGGTAAGTTAATAATATTTAAAGGGGGTTTGAGCTTTTTATAAGGAAAATGAGTTGAAAACCCCATTTGTATAACTTTACATGGTGTGTAAATGGATTACATGTCATGTAATTTTTCAAGTGTTTTTAATAAAATAATATAATGTGGCATGTTTTTTGACGTATCCCGTTAAAGAGATTTATAGAACATGTAACTAAATTACAAACCATGTAATTCTCCAACCTGCTATTTTAAAGTATGATGTGTGGATGAATTTTATTTCATCTCGCCTACAGCTCTATCCTCTTGACCCTAGGGAAACTTCCATACAATTTTGGAGTGTCACCCTCCCTTCTGGACATCCTGTTTGTTCAATAGATCTCTGGTAAGTCTTTTTTGTTAGGTTCTTCCCTTCTCTACCTTGGTTTTCCAACCATTGTGGTATAATCCCTTGACTATGTGCGTTGTTGGTTTTGATCTTGATCATTTTTATCCAGGATCCTCTTAGCGATCATTTTCACCTTCTTCCTCATGAGCGTTTTTCATTGGAAGCATTATGTTTGTCGTAGGTTAAAGGTATGGGGTCTAAATATTAACTTGGTAGTTTGATAATTTTCAAGTATATGCAAAATAGTGATTACGCGAACATAATGTGTGCCTGAATTAATTAAATCATGAATGAGATTATTCCTTGGAGTCTGTTGGATTCAATTAGTTTTTGACCTAGCTTATGTATACCTGTTGGGTGAGAAAACCTTGAATATAATTGAATTGGCTAATTTCTTAAAGTGTGTTTATAAATGACATTAAACCTTAAGTGATTTCATAATATAGAATCCCTAGGTTATGGATTACTATATATTGATATGACTATTCATCAATTGTGATATAAATGAAAGAGGTAAATGAAATACAAATGGTAATTTGAAAAATTAACCATTGTATATTATGATGTGATATAGTGATATTCATGCTATTATGACAGGACTTGTGATCTTTGATAAGATGTATATGTCGGGCATGGATCTGGAACTTGCACACTTATATGTTATAATGTTGATATTGAGTGGGTTCAGCCCAATCCCATGTTGTAATGCTTATAGTGATCGGGCTCATCTCAGTCTCATGTTGTAATGATTATAGGGCCTTGACCTGGATGTTGTGATGCTTATAGGGCATTGACCCAGTTTGTTATGTTTTCCATGGTTATGGTTGTGGTTGGCATGGTTGTAAGACATGCTCAGAGATATTCTAGCATGGATCCAAAGAAGTTTGTTTACCATGGTTATATGGTTGTGGTTGGCATGGTTGTGAGACATGATCAAAGATATCCCAACTTGGTACTAAAGTAGGTTGATGTGGTATTTTATTAATTATTGAATTAATTAATACGCATATTTATCGCTTTATTTCACACACTTATTATCAGACTAGTTTGTTTAGACACGATGGTGTTGAACTACTAAGTTATACTCACACCCTATTCAGACCATCGTTTGGTACCCCAGAAAATTTAATAAATACGGGTTTGGACAAGAGAAAATGACCTTTCTGTTGATTGTATTTTCTAGATGGGATGGAGTTTGGAGATGGGACCGATGTGGGGTTTGGGACCGGGGATTGTTGAGTTTTTATTTGAGTATACTAGTATTTTACTTTTATTGTTTTTATAATGACATTTAGTTACATTTCAGCATGTAATTACATTATTTCCTTTATTATTTATTAGATTGTTTAGTTATCTTTTATTGTTGGTTTTTGTTGTATTATATTGTTTTCATAATTTCTGTACTCTGATATTTGTTTATTGTTACTGAATATTTTTCTGTTGTGATGTAGACTCTGAATCTAGGGGGTATATTCTCCTCACTATACTTATCACACTCTTGCTACTAGTTGGTAGCCTCTGGAATATGGGGAGGCGTGCTTGAGGTCTCATGAACAACCCTTTCTGGTCACATGATAGAATAACATATTGGGGGATGTTACAAAGTGGTATCAGAGGACATCAGGTTTCTTTTTTGTTTATTACTATTTGGGGAAGGTATAAAGGAGATTAGTATGTGTTGGGACTTGGTAATTAGATTTTTCATGGGAGTAGCTAACCCATGTACGGAGGAAAATATGAGTGCCCAAGGATGGGATTTTTGTTTATACTATTTTCTTATTACAGTTAAGGTTATTTCACCCGGATTAATTCACATGTTGTGTGAGGTTATTTTTTTATGATGTATTGGTTCTTGATATTTATACTCATGGCCCGGTATGGAGTGAGATGATTATGCATGCATCATAATAGGAACATAGGGATATATTGACATGTATTGTTCATGATAGGGATATTTTATTAGTATGTGATATATACTTTCCTGATTGAATGAAAGAGAATTGTTGTGGGTTCCCTCAAATGATTAGTGGTTTTTGGGTTACCTAGGTGCAGTAGAGTGGTTGACCAAGGTCGTCTCTCAAAGGAGGAAGTAAATTTAACAACTTATTAAAGGTATTTTGAAAATAAAATAAAATTAATTAAGAAAACTACTTGAAAGGATGGGGGTTATTTATCATTTATAAAAATAGAATAAGTTTTTTGGAAGAAGATTTCATATTTTTTTGTTTTTAATTTTGAAATGTAAGTTGATTTACAAAGCACTACGAGAAGATGTGTTTTTTTTAGAAAAATATTTTTAGAAAGTGTAATCGATCTAACTCTACCTATTCAATAATTTATTAATCATTATAATTTAAATTAATATTCACTTAATTATGATCCCTTAATTTTTTAAATCCTGAACCCTATGAGAATTAACTTTACCACAAAGATGAAGTGAATTTAACCCTAGGCTAACTTCGGAACATGCAATCGCATCACCCTACTTTGATTGATGTTCTAAGGTTAGCTTATGGTCAGTGTTAAATTAAGGCACATATTCTCTTTGGAAATTAGAATTAATTGAGTTTAAGGATTATATTTGAACACTACAAATTGATCTCGTGTGGTTTTGAATTACCAATTAAGTTCGCACTCTCACAATTCACACAATTCTCGACTTCGCGTGTTTTTGTGTTAATTGTTCAATTGCTTGATTAGTTTCTTATAATTTAAAAACATAGTTCATAGATCATATTAAGTGAATTAAAGTATCTCAATGATTTAAAATAATTAAATGAAGAGGGTAGAAGATAGATCGATCACTAAGAAAATTACTCTTCCATGGGCGGTGTGGTCATCGTGTAGACGTTCTGCATGAGCAAAGGATTTAAAGGGTAGAACCCAATATTGTATCCACTATTGATTCCAACCCAATTAGGAGGATTAAGAGAATAATAAAAGTTAATAACACAGAAGATTAATTGAAGAAAAATTCAAGATACAAACATGAAAGAAAAGAAATACAAAGAAGAGGTGGGAGAGGAGAGCCTTTTTGGAAGAGAGGTTTGCACAAAGCCTTACTTCTTCCAAGAGTTGTGAGGGGATCCCAAGAGACACCCTTTCGGAAAAACCTTCAAAAATCCTCAAAAAACCTTACCAAAGAGTAAAACCCCCTTTAAATATAATTTGTGAGGGCTAGGGTTACATAACTTTTTTAAGTGTGAAATGAAAACTTGGCCAAATATTTTATACCAAGTTTCACTGCATAGTTGACCTTCAAAAAGCATGAATTGGAAGGCCTTATAGAATGATTATTTGTTATTAATTATGTCCCCAAGATTCCCTCAAATTGGGGCTCAATCTAATCCCGGATGAAGAAGATATGGCCCAAATGGTGAAGTAATGTCCAATCTGAATGGTTCTGTCCAGCTTTGTCTTCATGGCCCATTTACTCCCCTCAAATGCACGATCCAGCTCCCATGTCCTAAAAAGAATTTTTATCCCATTAATTCAGGAACACAGTTACAAAATTTTAAGTCAAAATAATATACATAAAAATATTTATTCCCGAAATACTACAGTGAATTTTAAAAGGGTAAAACTGGAATTTTCATCAAATTTGCAAATGAATGATCTAATCCCAAATATTTCATAATTGAAGATATTTAGAATAATTTGAGGAAATTATATCATCTATTATCAATAAAATATTCAATAAAATTGTGTTTTATTAACTCCCCCACACTTACCATTTTTCACTCCTGTGCAAAACCTCATATCAAGTAAACATCAATATCAAATCAAAAGGAATTTTAAAACACATATCCTTGAGATCCAACAATTACACACTAAGAAACAAAAGATATCATGCCTCATAAGAACCATTATTTAAAGTTCTTAATTTATATCATTCAATAGATTTCCACTTCATTTATCCTCTCATGCACAAAACACTTACCTCACTTGAATTTTCTCTTATCACACAAATGTCAATTTTTAGCAATGTCTTTCTCATCCGAACTCATACAAGGATCACCATAGGCTTGATAAATTCCTACATCACCACCCGATGTGAGTCAAGGACATATGTTTATCATGAGAACTTTTTAGGGTTGTTATTTGGCTTTTGGTTGGTAGGATTTAGATGTGAAAAACTATGAGGCTGAATGAGGAGGGCTTGACTCTTTTTGAAGAAAAATTGCATTAATCTAATTTTCACTTAAATATGGCATCCTCATTAATACCCTTATCATCAATTAAGCTCCATAATCATGAAAATTCATGTAAATATTACACCATTCATCATTCCAGCAACAAAAAATTCAATCTTCTCCAAAATAGTTTTTCGTGAAAGCTCCAGATAGGCACAGCTTTCTTTCTTTTTAGAAGCTCCAGAAAGGCACAGCTTCACTTGTCATGAAAGCTCCAGAAAAGGAAAAGCTTTCAATAGAATTATTTTTTCAACAAAAAACACATCTCTTCATAATTTAAATTTCCACACAAAGTATCACAGAATGTCGCAGCACAACACAAGATAGCTTCCCCCACACTTAAGTTCAACTAGATTATGAAATTTCACTTCAAGAGTTGGTTGGATAGGGAAAATTGTCTTGTAATGTGGCTAACATAACAGGATGTTCATGGATTCTAAGGGATAAAAGGATTAAATGTTCAAGGTAGGACATTATAAAAAAGGATTCTTTGAAATAGAGGCTTTAATACCAATCAAACGCCTTAACCATTTAAACATAAGTACCTCAAACCCTCAAGTTTTGACAAAAATAAAACAAATTCTGGTTAAATCAAGCATGGTTTGGTTCTCTCAAGAAGTGAGGTGAATGTAAATAATATGAAAATAATGGTTCAGAAGCCTCATAGGAAAGTGATTTCAAATATAAAGACAGTGATATGTGGCATGGTATTCAAAATTCAGTGTACTTTTCATGAAATTACTAAATATTTGAACTTGAAACAAAGTCATTTTAGCATTCATTTAATATTAGTTTCAAGGGATAAATTGATTCAATTATTGATATGGATTTCTAAATGGTTATGAGAATCATTTCAGCTCCAAAGTTTCAAAAACACATAGAAAATTGAAAAATAAACACACAAAATTTAAAAAACACGCAATTTTTTTTAAAGGGGAAAACAATTGAAATTATTAAAATAAAAGGTTCCCTCCCCCACACTTAAAATATTGAATTTTCTTCAATGTGAACCCATGAGATCATATATTCACATGAAATGTATAATTTTAAATAGGAAAAATAATAAAAAAGTTAAAGGGTTAGGAACAGCCTTATGTTCTCAAGTGATGATGGGGTCATGCAGTGTGATAAAATCCACTGCATCAGTAGGAAGTCCCTCAATGTATCTCTTAAAATGT
The DNA here is from genome assembly GCA_963277665.1 of Viscum album. Taxonomy (NCBI): domain Eukaryota; kingdom Viridiplantae; phylum Streptophyta; class Magnoliopsida; order Santalales; family Viscaceae; genus Viscum; species Viscum album. The sequence continues at coordinate 1,085,804,809 of OY728132.1, forward strand.
TTCCCATTGACTATAAAGCTCCTTACTGTATCCTCTTGTGTAATCTCCACTACACCATAAGGAAAAACATTAGTCACAACATAAGGACCTAACCATCTAGAACACAACTTACCAGGCATCAGCTTCAGTCGTGAACTATAGAGAAGGACTTTCTCTCCAACATGAAACGCCCTTTGTTGGATCATTTTGTCATGAGATGATTTTGATATTTCCTTTTAGAGCCTTGAGTTATCATATGAATACAATCGAATCTCCTCAAGCTCTTGAATTTGCAACTTCCTTTGGATTTCATCTTGGGCCAAATCCATGTTGCATTTCTTTATAGCCCAATAAGCCTGATACTCAACTTCCACAGGGAGATGACACGCTTTCCCAAAAACAATATGAAATGGGGACATACCAATGGGTGTCTTGTATGCTATCCTATAAGCCCACAATGCATCATCCAAGCGCTTTCTCCAATCCTTACTATTTGGCTACATGGTTTTCTCTAAAATCTGTTTCAACTCACGATTTGAAACCTCATCCTGGACATTTGTTTGGGGTGGTATGGTGTTGATGTTTTGTGTATCACCCCATACTTTCGAAGGAGGGAATCTAAATTCCTATTGCAGAAGTGTGTCCCTTGGTCACTGATGATGGCCTTCGGTACTCCAAGCCTACAAAATATTTGCACTTTGACAAAGTCCACAACAACATGAGAATCATCAGTCCTAGTGGCCTTAGCCTCCACCCATTTACTAACATAATCAACAGCAACCAAAATATATAAAAATCCAAATGAACTAGGAAAAGTACTCATAAAATCAATGCACCATGCATCAAAAATCTCACAGAATAGTATGGGTTGTTGGGGAATATCATGTCTCCTAGAAATGTTTCCAGTGTGTTGGCAATGAGAGAATGACTTACAAAACACATGAGCATCATGGAATAAGCTAGGCCAATATAATTCAGAGTCCAAAACTTTCCTAGCTATCCGTTGGGTCCCAAAGTGTCCACCACAAGAAAGTGTATGACAAAAATGTAAAACAGACTCCAACTCATGATCAGGAACACACCTCCTAATAACTTGATCACTACACATACACCAGAGGTATGGATCATCCCAAAAATAAAATCTAGACTCACTCTTTAACTTTTGGACTTGATGTTTCTTTAAATTTGTAGGGATTTTAGATGCAACAAGGTAGTTAACTAAATCTGCATACCAAGGATGCATACCTGAGATGGAATAAAGATGCTCATTAGGCAAAGTGTCCCGAAGTGGTACATAGTCTAAGGTGTCATCCTCTAGTGTGTGAGTAAGCATACTCATGTGGCCCTCCACTAGTTTTTATAACCCCTTTTTGTCTTTTATCTCAATGTAAAATTCTTAAAGAAGAAGAATCCATCAGATTAGCCTGGGCTTTGCATCTGGATTCTTCAAGAGGTACCCCAGAGCTGCATGGTCAGAAAAAAAAACTACTTTAGAGCCCAATAAATATGAACGGAATTTATCTAAAGCGAATATAACAGCAAGAAACTCATTTTCTGTGGTTGTGTAGTTTTATTGGGCTGAATCCAGTGTCCTCGATTCATAGGCAATCACATGTGAATGTCCCTCCACCCTCTGAGATAAGACAGCTCTAACTACGAAGTTGGAGGCATCACACATAAGCTCAAAAGGAATCCCCCATTGTGGGGGTTGTATGATCAGTGGAGTGGTCAGAAACTTCTTTGTCTCATCAAAAGAAGTCCTACAAGAATCATCAAACATAAAATCATAATCCTTTTTAATTAATCGTGACATAGGAAGAGCAATATTACTAAAATCTTTGATGAAGTGCCGATAAAATCCTTCATGCCCTAGGAAAGATCTAACATCATGCACACATGAAGGATATGGTAAGGATAAAATAATTTCTATCTTAGATCTATCAACCTCTATCCCATGTTTTGAAACTACATTCCCTAAGACAATACCATGCTCTACCATGAAATGACACTTTTCAAAGTTCAGGACCAGATTCTTCTCAATACAATGATTCAACACCTTTCCCAAACTACTTAGACATTCATCAAATGAAGACCCATACACTGTAAAATCATCCATGAATATCTCTATGCAGGTCTCAATAAAATCAGAAAAATACTCACCATGCATCTCTGGAAGGTACCTGGGGCGTTGCAAAGTCCAAATGGCATCCTTCGGTAGGAAAACGTACCAAAAGTACAAGTGAATGTTGTCTTCTCTTGATCCTATGGAGCAATAGGAACCTGAAAATATCCAGAAAATCCATCCAAGAAACAATAATGTGTTTTCCCAGCAAGTCTCCCAAGCATCTGAAAAATAAATGGGAGGGGGAAATGGTCCTTGCGAGTAGATTTATTTAGTTTCCTATAATCAATACACATGCGCCAACTATTTTGCAACCACATTGGAACTAACTCATCTTTCTCATTTTTAACAACAGTAACACCACTTTTCTTAGGCACAACCTGAATAGGACTTCCCCACTGGGAATCTGAAATGGGATAGATTATACCTGCCTCAATCAATTTTTCAACTTCTTTTTTAATAACCTCCAGAAGGGTTGGATTGAGTCTCCTTTGTGGCTGCCTAACCGGTTTAGCACCATCTACCAAAATAATCCTATTCATGAAAATGGAGGGGATAATACCTGATATGTCAGCCAAGGTCCACCCAATTTCCCTGATGTTCTCCCTCAAAATATTCAAAAGTTTTTCTTTATGTTCAAAAGGGATATTGTTAGCAATGATAATAGGTAATTTCTCACCACTTAATAAGTATGAGTATTTGAGATTTGGTGGCAATGGCTTGAGTTCCAGTGTAGGGGTGGTGTATGGATGGAGGCATAGAAGTAACTGAAATATGTGCACAAATAGCATTAGTATCAGAATATACATCATCAAAATTAGAGAATAAAGCATCAAATCCATCAGCATACTCAATAGCCATATCATAATTAGAGTTTACATGATCAAAATCAGAATATTATTCCATTTTAAAATCAAATCTAAGAGAGTCTTGTGAATTAGAAATAGGTGTGGAAGTACTTTTAGACATTAAACTGAAACCAATACTCATAATCTCCCTAAGCATAGGACAATCAAAATCCATGTGGTTTTTACTTGGTGGTTCAAAATGGGAGATAACAAAAGAATAATGTTCCTATAAGGGGTACTTCATGAAGTCCATAACATTAAATATAACAACTTCATCTCCAAACTCCATGGAAAGTGTACCCTCATTGACATTTATGATAGTTTTTATAGTTTTGAGGAAGGGTCTACCTATGATAATGGGAGCATGAGAACTTACTTGATCATCCTCCATGTTCAGAACATAGAAATATGCTAGAAAGATCATGCCTCTTACCCGTACAAGTACATCCTCAAGGACTCCCACTGGATATTTCATAACTCTATTCACCAACTTCACCACTACTCTCGTCGGCTTTATCTCACCAACCTACAAATAAGAGAATATAGAGTGAGGCATCACATTTATGGAAGCTCCCAAATCACAAAGTACATCAGAAAAGTGAAACTCCCCTATGGTTCATGGGGTGGTGAATGTCCCTAGATCCTTTCACTTTGTCAGCATTTCTAGAGTTATTGTAATGAGTGTTGACACATTCCTTCCAAGATTTATCCTCTCATTTCCCTTTAGACCTCTTCGATTGGTACAAATTTCTTTTAATAATTTCGCATACCTTGGAATTTTCTTAATGGCTTCAAGTAGAGGAATGTTGATCTCCACATGCTTGAATGTGTCCAAAACCTCCTTTTGTATTGCTTCTTTAGCCATCTTCTTGGTTTGAACAACCCTGTTTGGAAAAGGAAGGTGTTTAGGAGGAACATCGTTAATCTTTTTCTTACCTTTATCTTTCTCCTTGGGTTTCTCATCAGTTGATGTGGAATTGGGATTTTTTGGAGTTGAGGTGGATCCCGGTGGAATGGTAGGTGGAGAAGCATCAATTGTTTGCTTCCAACTTCTCAATGTGATGGCACTGACATTCCCCTTTGGATTTGGAGTGGGTTGGGAAGGTATATTTCTATAATTCTTACTTACAAGTTCATGGAGGGTGGTGGAAATCTGGCTCATTTGAGTTTTCAACTCCCTCAGCTCTAAACCTTGACTCTTCAACTCATTCTATTGATTAAGAACAATTTGTTTCAAAATATCATCAGTATTAGAATATACCTTTGGTGGGGGATTCCCTTGTTGTTGGCTTGTTGATGTTTGGGTTTCAAATATTCTTTGGGGTTGTTGGAATCTATGCTGGTAAGGCGGAGGTTGCTGTAAGTTTTGTTGAAAGGGTGGCCTTTGTTGTTTTCCAGATCCATACCTCATGTCTAATTGATCCTTCCACCCTTGGTTATATGTTGGAGTGAATGAATCAAACTTCTTTTGGGGGTATGTCTATTATTGATGTCGATATGGTCTCCTTGGGAATACTGTTGCGCAATCCTCTATCTCTTGTAGTTGTGGGAAACAGTCAGTTGGGTGGCTTGTCTCGGTGTAAATGCCACAAGGCCTTGAAGGAGGGGGTTGGTATGTCTTTTGTGCCAAAGAAAACTGCCTCACCATAGTTTTTAATTCTTCCAAGTTGGTATCAATCAAATTACTTTCAAGATAATATGGACTTACCTGATATACTCCCCTGACATGTGGTGTACCTCGATCGCCAAATTGTTGGGAGTTTTAGGCCATTTTTTCAATCAATGCACGTGCAGCTACTGGTGTCTTGTCCACCAATGCTCCTCTAGCTGCATCATCCACCATTCTCCTCTCCATAGGTGTGATTCCTTTATAGATGTATTGGATGAGGATTTTCTCACTGATTTGGTGATGTGGGCAACTTGCGTACAACTTCTTGAATCATTCCCAGTACCCATACATTGACTCCACTTAGGCTTTCTTAATCCTAGATATCTCCTTGAGAATGGAAGTGTTCCTTGATGCTATAAAAAAATCTCTACAAGAAAATACATTTCAAATCGTTCCAACAAGTTACATCTTCAAGTTGTAAATAATACATCCAGTCTTTCGCAGCTCCATCAAGTGAGAATGGGAATGCTCTTAGTTTGATTTGGTCTTCAAAAACATTTATGGGTTTAAGGGTTGAGAAAACCACATTAAATTCTTTCAAATGTTTTTTTGTATCCTCACTAGATAATCCATGAAAATTTGGAAGAATATGAATTAACCCAGATTTCAGTTCAAAGTCTGATTCGAGATTTGGGTATGCAATACAATTTGGTTGATAGTTAATATCTGGTACATCCAATTCTCTAATAGTTCTATTAAGTTCATATCCATTATTTTTAGACATTGGTTCTTGTTTTATATTGTAATTATAAGTTTTTCTAATTTCAATGTTCTTGGAGTGGAGAAATTCTCCAACTGTTTGAATGTTAAAACTTCTCGTAGACTGAGAATGTTTGATTCGAGCCCTAAGGTTGTGTTCAATCACAGGGTCAAGATATAAGAGATCTTCAGGATTAGTTCATGTAATAAATCAAATAAAAATGAAATGTATGAAAGTAGACCATAGTAAAATAAAAATAATAAGTTTGAGTTGATGATCCAAAAATAAATAGAAGAAAATAAAAGAAGAAGAAAATAAAAATTCAGATTGGGTAAAGAAGGGAAAAATAAAGAGGAAGAGAATAAAATGTAAAATAAAATAAATATCTCTAATTGGTTGAAATAATTACTTGCCTCCCCGGAAATGACACCAATTTGAAAGAGCGCTATCGTGGGCTCCCTCAAATGATTAGTGGTTTTTGGGTTACTTAGGTGCAGCAGAGTGGCTGACCAAGGTCCTCTCTCAAAGGAGGAAGTAAATTTAACAACTTATTAAAGGTATTTTGAAAATAAAATAAAAGGAATTAATAAAACTACTTGAAATTATGGGGTTTGTTTATAATTTATAAAACTAGAAGAATTTTTCTGGAAGAAGATTGCATATTTTTTTGTTTTTAATTTTAAAATGTAAGTTGATTAACAAAGCACAATAAGAAGATGTGTTTTTTTAGAAAACTATTTTTAGAAAGTGTAATAGATCTAAATATACCTCTTAAATTATTTATTAATAATTATAATTTAAATTAATATCCACTTAATTATGATCTCTTAATTTTTTAAATCCCTAACCCTACAAGAATTAACTTTACCACAAAGATGAAGTGAATTTAACCCTAGGCTAACTTCGGAACATTCAATCGCAGCACCCTACTTTGATTGATGTTATAAGGTTAGATTGTGGTCAGTGGTAAATTAAGGAACATATCCTCTCTGGAAATTAGAATTAATTGAGTTTAGGTATTATATTTGAACACTACAAATTGATCCCGTGTGGTTTTGAATTACCAATTAAGTTCGCGCTCTCACAATTCACACAATTCTCGACTTCACGTGTTTTTGTGTTAATTGTTCAATTGATTGCTTAGTTTCTTATAATTTAAAAACACAATTCATGGATCATATTAAGTGAATTATAGTATCTTAATGATTCAAAATAATTAAATGAAGAGGGTAGAATATAGATCGATCCCTAAGAAAATTACTCTTCCATGGGCGGTGTGGTCATCATGTAGACGTTTTACATGAGCAAAGGATTGAGAGGGTAGAACCCAATATTTTCTCCACTCTTGATTCCAACCCAATTAGTAAGATTAAGATAAGAAGAAAAGGAAATAACACATCAGATTAATTGAAGAAAAATTCAAGATACAAACATGAAAGAAAATAAATACAAAGAGGAGGTGGGAGAGGAGATCCTTTTTGGAAGAGATTTTTTCACAAAGACTTACTTATTCAAAGAGTTTTGAGAAGCTCCCAAGAGACACCCTTTCGTCCACACCTTCCCAAAGCCTCTACCAACCTTCCTAAATAGTTAAATCCCCCTTTAAATATATTTTGTGAGGGCTAGGGTTACATAATTTTTTTAAGTGTGAAATGAAAACTCGGCCAAATATTTTATTCCAAGTTTTACCACATAGTTGACCTCCAAAATGTGTTAATTGGCCACGGATTATTTATTCCTAATTATTTCCCCAATATTACCTCAAAATTTGGGCTCAATACAATCCCTAATGAAAAAGATATGGCCTAAATGGTGAAGTAATGTCCAATCTGGATGGTTATGTCCAGCTTTGTCTTCATGACCCATTTACTCCCCTCAAATGCACAATCCAGCTCCCATGTCCTAAATAGAATTTGTATCCCATTAAGTCAGGAACACATTTTCAAAATTTTAATTCAAAATAATATACAGAAAAATATTTATTCCCAAAATACTACAATTAATTTTAAAAGGGTAAAACTAGAATTTTCATCAAATTTGGAAATGAATGATCTAATCCCAAATATTTCATAATTGAACATATTTAGAATAATATAAGGAAATTATATCATCTATTATCAATAAAATATTCAATAAAATTGTGTTTTATCATTGAACTATGATATGAGATATCTATTTTACCGAATAAATGAAATGGGTTGTTATGTCATGCTAAAACACTTGTAAGTCATGTCTAGAGAGAACAAGAGTCAGTGGTTCTCTATCATAGTCACCTGTTGAGGTTGGACTTATTGTTATCTAGTGTTCTAAGTTGTACATTTGTCTTGTATAGAAAATTTCTCCTCTTCATCTTCTGCTTGAGCGTCAGGAGAGTGGTAATCAGCACACTCCTAACGCAGTTGAGCCAGAGCTTTCTGTAGTTCCTGAGGATTAAATAGATGTTAAACTTTGTGAAAACTTTCTGAGGGTCATGTGATCCATGTAAATGGATATTGTTTGTGTTGTTCCTCTGATGTCTGAGCTAACAATAGAGTTTCAGCATCAAAATCTGCTTATGTTTACCGAGGAAGGAGTACCCTAGGCATCTGAGTTCTGGATCGAGTTCATCCATACTATCTTCAAGCATCATGAGACACCCATGGATAGGAGGGTGAATCTTACTTCATATATACTTCATGGACCTGCCAAGCGTTGATGGTATATTCTAGAGGAAGTTAGGAATCATGATGATCTATCTTGAAAGGACTTTGAGATGAATTTTCTGAGCTATTTCTATCCCAAGATATTAAGGGATAAAAAGGCTCAAGATTTCATGCATAAAAAATGGAAGGGCATGTCAGTGTTATACTATGTTGGACGTTTCACCGACCTACAGCACTTTGCACCATATTTTGTAGCTGATGAGATCTTCAGGGAGAGAAGTTTTTCAGGATGGTATTTATTATGAGATCAGGTCATAGGTGAAAATTTTTTGTTTGAGCAGTTTTAAAGATGTGATGAACCAAGAACTTGTCATAAAAGAAAATCTGAGAGAGGCCCCGAGTAGTAGCCAGGCTATTTCAGTAGGGTGAACTAGGATCTCTTCTTTGGGAAGCAGGAAGCACCTCTATGATAGTTTCTGCCAAGGAAATAGTGGGCATAGTAGTCAGGGAAGTGAAAATCCATCTCAATATTGTGTTCTGTTGCAGTGCTATCAGTGTGGAAAGTTTGGATGCAAGTGTCTGCAGTGTCTTTACCCTACAGTCAAGTGTATATGTGGAAGATTGGGTCATCTTCAGAGGTTCTATTGAAACTTTCTGTAGAAAACTAGTGGTAGGGGATCAAGACAGTCACCTATGTCAGGAAGGGGCTCAGCTACCCCTCAGTAGGCTGGTAGCTGGAGTTCCTTGACCATGTGCCTTGTTGGTTTTGATCTTGATCAATTTTGATATAGGATCCTCTTGGAGATCATATTTCTTCCTCATGAGTGTTTATCGTTGGAAGCATTGCGTTTGTCATCAGTTAAAGGTATGGGTTCTGAATCTTAAACTTGTGGTTTGATAATTGTCAAGTATATGAAAATTTGTGATTGCATCAATGTAAAGTGTGCCTGAATTAATTAAATAATGAATGAGATTATTACTTGGAGTTTGTTGGCTTCAATTGGTTTTTTACCTAGCTTATGGCTACCTATTGGGTGAGAAAACCTTGAATGTAATTGAATTGGATAATTTCTTAAAGTGTGTTTAGTAATGACATGGAACCTTAAGCGATTACTTAATATAGAATCCCTAAGTTATGGATTACTGTATATTTATTTGACTATTGATCAATTATTATATAAATGAAAGAGGTAAATGAAAGACAAATGGTAATTTGAAAAATTAACCATTGGGTATTATGCTGTGATATTGAGATATTTATGTTATTATGACAGGACTTATGATCTTTGTTGAAATGTATATATCAGGCATGGCCCTGGAACTTTCACACTTATATGTTGTAATGTTGATATTGAGCGAGTTCGAACCAGTACCATGTTATAATGCTTATAGTGATTAGGCTCGGTCCAGTCTAATGTTGTAATGCTTATAGGGCTTTAACCTGGATGTTGTAATGCTTATAGGGAATTGACTCGGTTTTTTATGTTTTTCACGGTTATAGTTGTGGTTGGCATGGTTGTAAGGCACGATCAGAGATATTCTAGCATGGAGTCAAAGAAGGTTGTTTACCATGGATATATAGTTTTGGTTGACATGGTCATGAGACATACTCAGATATATCCCGAGATGGTGTCGAAACAGGTTGATGTGGTATTTTATTAATTATTTAATTAATTAATGCACCTATTTATCACTTTATTGCATAAACTTATTATCAGACTGATTTTTTTAGATACAGTGGTATCGACCTACTGAGGTATACTCACACCCTATTTAGACCATCATTTGGTACCCGAGCAGATTTCATGGATGTGGGTTTGGACAAGGGAAAATGACCTTTCTATTGATTGTATTTTCTTGTCTTTACTGGATGGGATGGATTTTAGAGATGGGACTGATGTGGGGTTTGGGATCAGGGACTATTGAGTCTTTATTTTATTCTACTAGTATTTTACTTGTATTTTTTCTAGCATGACATTTAGTTACATTCCAGCATGTCATTACATTATTTTCTTTATTATTTATTGGATTGGTCAGTTGTATTTTATTATTGGTTTCCGTTGTATTATATTGTTTTCAGTATTTCTGCACTCTTATATTTGTTTATTTTTATTGAATATTCGTCTGTTGTTATGTAAACTCTGAATTCAGGGGTTATAGTCTCCTCACTATACTTATCACACCCTCTCTAGTAGTTTACATCCTCTGGCATACAGGGAGGTGGGCTTGAGGTCTCAAGACCAACCCTTTCTGGTCACGTGAGAGAGCACTGGATTGGGGGAAGTTACAAAGTGGTATCAGAGGACACCAGGTTTCTTTTTTGTTTCTTACTATTTAGGGAAGTTAGAAAGGAGACTAGGATGTGTTGGTACTTGGTAATTATCTTATTCATGGGAGTAGATAACCCATGTATGGGGGGAAATATAAGTGCCCAGGGATGGGATTGTTGTTTATACTATTTTCTTATTACCGTTGATGTTATTTCACCCTAAGTGATTCAAATATTGTGTAAGGTTATTGTTTTATGATGTATTGGTTCTTGAGATTTATACTCGTGGCCCAGTATAGTGTGATATGATTATGCATGCATCATAATAGGCACATAGGGATATATTGACATGCATTGTTCATGATAGGGACATTTTTATTCACATGTGATATATACTTTCCTGTTTGAACTATGGTATGAGATATCTGTTTTACCTAATAAATGAAATGGGTTATTATGTCATGAAAAAACACTTGTAATTCATGTCTAAAGATACCAAGAGTCAGCGGTTCTCTGTTGTAGTCACCTTTTGAGGTTGACCCTGTTGTTATTCAGGGTTCTAAGGTGAGTATTTTTCTTGTAGATAAAATATCTCCACATCATCTTTGACTTGAGCGTCAGAAGAGTGGTAATCAGCATGCTCCTAACGCAGCTGAACCAGAGCTTCCTATAGTTCCTGAGGACCAGATAGATGTTCAACTTTGTGAAATATTCCTAAGGGTTTATGATCCATGGAAAGGGATATTGTTCTTGTTATTCCTTTTACTTTTGAGCTGACAAGAGAGTTTTAGTTTTAGCATCTTCTTACATTTACTGGGGAAGGAGGACCCCAGTAAGCTGAGTTTTGGATCGAGTCTATCCAGACTATCTTCAAACATATTTAGACACCCACAAATAGAAGGGTGAATCTTGTTGCATATAAACTTTTTGGACCTTCCAAGCATTAGTGAGATGTTATAGAGGAAGATGGGCATCATTATGAGCTATCTTGAAAGAAATTAGATATGAAGTTCCTAATCCATTTCTATCTTGATACATTAAGGGATGAAAAAGCTTGAGAGTTCATGCATCTAATGTAGGTAGGCATGTTAGATATGGACTACGCTAGAAGTTTCACCAACCTATAGTGCTTTGTGCCATCTTTAGAATCTAATGAGATCTCCTAGGGGATATGTTTTTCCTGATGGTATTTATTATGAGATCAAGTTACAGGTGAATGTTTTTTGTTTTAGCAGTTTTAAGGACGTGATGAACTGGGAACCCATCGCGAAAGGGAATCTGAGAAAGGACTTAAGTAGTGATCAGGCTATTTCAGTAGGGAGAACTAGGAGCTCTTCTTTGGGAAGTAAGAATCATCACTATGATAGTTTCCACCAAGGAAATAGTGAACAGAGTAGTCAGGGTAGTGAACATCCATCTTAGAACTGTGTTTTGTTATAGTGCTATCAGTGTGGAAAATTTGGCCGCAAGTTCTCACAGTGTCTTTACCTCATAGTTGAGTGTCATATATGTGGAAGATTGGGTCATATTAAAAGGTTCTGTTTGAAATTTATATAGCAAACCAGTGGAAGGGGATCAGGACAAGCACCTAAGTCAGGAAGGGGCTCAGCTACCCCTCAACAGGCTAGTAGCTGGAGTTCCACTGGTCGTGCAGGCCGAGGTAGAGGACATGGTATCCCAATTCAAGAGAAGTAGTACCAAGCAAGGGAAATAACTTAGGGTATTCAGACTTGATCCCAAGGTATAGGGATAAGTTAGTTTCATGTTATGCAGACTACTCTAGTTATTGTGGATGCAGGACCGTCTACCGTCAGAGGTACGATTCTTGTATCAACTACCTTAGTTTGTGTTTTGTTTGATACAGGAGCATCACATTCTTTTCTATCTTATCTTTTTTCAAATGGTTTGGTCTTGGATGTGGAAAGTTTGGATGGTGCTTTTACCATCGACACACTGTTGGGAGTGCGGTCAGAGAATATCAGACGTTGCAAGGTGTGTTCTCTAGAGATTGATGGTTATTGATTCTTTTGGGAACCATTCGTGCTAGAAATGGTAGGTTTAAACTTGATTCTTGATATGGATTGGTTATTTTCATACTAGGCTCATGACAACTGTTACAAGAGGATGGTTATCTTTATATCTCCAGAAGGAGGCAACTATTCCCACCAAGGTGAGTGGGATCTTTAGGTTGATCATGCAAGACCAATTTAGTGTAGATTGGAATGTCTCATGACTCAGATAGCTGTTCTTGATCTAGATGGTGGTGGAATGAAGCAAGATTCTTTTCTTCTAGTGATAGACTGTTTTCAGGATGTCTTTCTTGACGAGTTCTACAACTTACCACCCGAGCGAGAGATCAATTTTATGATCGAGTTAGTGCCAGGAGCAGAGCCAGTTTCTATCCTGCCTTACAGAATGGTACTAGCAGAGCTTTAGGAGTTGAAGGTTTAGTTGGAAGATCCGAAACTAAAGGTTTCATATTGTCTAGTACATATAATTGGGGTTCTCCATCTCTCTTCATGAAGAAGGTTGATGGGTCTTTGCTCTTATGTGTGGATTATCATAGGTTGAACCAAATGAGGTTCAAGAACCAATATCATATTTCGTGCATTGATGGTCTTTTCGATCAATTAAGAGGTTCTAAGATCCTCTCCAACATCGATTTGATATTTGGTTACCACCAGTTAAGGGTGAGACCATCAGACATACCTCGGACTACTTTTATGAGAAGGTATGGTTTGTATGAGTTCATAGTGATGTTGTTTGGCTTGACCAATTAACCTATGGTATTAATGGCCTTAATGAATAGTATATTTCATCCTTTTCTAGATTAGTTTTTGGTTGTTTTCATTGAAAAAATATTAGTGTAATCTCAGTCAGCAAATGATCATGTCAAACATTTTGACATCATCTTGAGTACATTAAGAGAGCATCAGCTTTACGCCAAGCTAACCAAATGTTGTTTCTAGATTAATGAAGTGAACTTATTAGACCATTTCATCTCAGAGGAAGGAGTTTCAGTGGACCCAAATAAAGTTTCATCAGTGTTATCTTGGGAACAACCCAAGAATGTATTCAAGATTTAGAGATTTCTAGGTTTATCAGGTTATTATCGGTGATTTATCCATGATTTCTCCTATTTTGTAGCACTGATGTCTGGGATAACCAAGAAAGGGGTAGAGTTCGTTTGGTTTAAAGCTTGCGAGAGATATTTTTAGGAGCTGAAAGCCAGGATGACCTTATCACCTATCCTCACTTTACCTATTCCAGGTAAAGTATATACCATGTGTTGTGATGCATCCGGAGTTGGACTTAGAGCAGTTCTGATGCAGAAAGATATAGTGGTTTCTTATGGCTTCAGGTAGCTGAGATCGCATGAGAGGAATTACACTACTCATGATCTAGAGTTAGCAGCAGTGGTACATGCCCTGAGATGTTGGAGATATTATCTCATGGGTGAGAGGTTTGTGGTATACACAGACCACAAGAGGTTTAGGTACATCTTTTCTCAGTGAGACCTGAACATTTAGTAGAGGATGTGAGTTGAATATATGTAGTCTTTCTACTTCAAGATGAATTATACACTGGGAAAGGGAAACGTCATTGTTGATGCATTGAGCTTAAATACATAGAAAGAGGCAATACAGAAGTCTTGCGACAAGTAGTGGATAATGGCCCTCTGTGCAGACATGAACCTAGATGTTCAGGAGTCTCAGGGATGAGTAACTTTATTTTCGATGTTTGTTATACCCATTATTTTGGATTGGATTGAGACTGAGTGGTTATCTGATCCAGAGGGCATAGTTCTGAGAGAAAAATTGTATGGTGGGGAGACACCATCGTGATGGTCTCTTGGCAGTGACAATTATCTTCTTTTCTATGGCTGAGTATGGGTTCCTATGGGCTTACGCGAGAAGATAATGAGAGAGTTCCATGATTCTAGATGGGTAATAGATCCTAGTTTGACAAAGATGTATCATGATCTTCATAGACAATACTGGTGGTCAGGAATGAAGAAGGAGGTGGTGGGCTTCATAGATAGATGTTTCACTTGTCGGAAGGTGAAAGTAGCACATCATAGGCCAGCTAGGATTTTGTAGCCTTTGATCATTCCTAAGTGGAAATGGGATGATTTAATAATAGATTTTGTGATAGGATTACCCATGACAACTCATAATAATGATGTTGTATGTGTGATTGTGGATTGATTGGCAAAGGTATCCCACTTCTTACCTATCAAGGAGACCTTCATTGTTGATGATATGGGCAATATTTATTTGTGCAATCTGGTTTGGTTGAACAATGTTATGAGGAGTATCATTTTTGATAAATATACTCATTTCACATTGTGTTTCTAGCAGGGTTTTCAGAAGGCTCTGGGATCATATATTCTTTGAAGCACAGCCTATCATCCTCATACTGATGGTCAATCTGAGTAAACTATTTAGGTTCTAGATGATATGTTATAAGCCCATGTTTTGGATTTTGGTGGTTTGTGGGAGCAACATATGGAACTCATGGAGTTTTCATATAATAATAGATTTTAGGAATCGATCCAAATGGAACATTTTTAGGCTTTTAATGGAAGGTCGTGTTGTTTTTCTCTTTATTGGTTAGAGACAGGTGAGTTAGCACTTTTTGGGCCTAGTCTCATGTAGGAGATGTCTGAACAAGTTCGGTTGATCAGACAGTGGTTGATGACCGCACAGAGCATGCATAAATCATATACTGACTATCATAGATGAACTTTGGAATTCGAGGTTAGTCCTTATATTTTCCTTCGGGTGTTGCCAAAATTGGGGCAATGTCGTATCAAGAAACAGGGAAAGCTAACACCTAGGTTTTTCGGACTGTTTGAAATAGTGGAAAAGGTCGGTCTAGTGGAATAATGTTTTTCCCTTAAACAGTGTTACAGTTCCATGCATGACATATTTCACATGTCTCGACTTCGGATATATCATCCAGACTCTTCCCATGTGATAGATGTAGTAGGCATCGAGCTTTGTTTTGATGCATCCTTTGAGGAGTATCCAATATGGGTTGTGGATCATAGTGAGAAATATCTTTGAGGTGGGACTATACTGTTGGTTCAACTACAGTGATAGCATGGGAGAGTTCTGAAGGAAATCTAGGAGAGGGAGTTTGATATGTGAACACAGTGTCCAGACTTGTTCTTTGAGACCTTATAGTGATTCTTGGAGCATCTCAAGGATGATCTGTTATATGGTGGGGAGTTTGTAAGATCTCATCTTTTTTCAGGTACTTCTCTCTCTGATTTTTTCAATAAAATTCTTTTGTTTCAGTTTTTCATCATCTTTAAATATTAGTGGTTGTTCTTCTTCATGGATACATGTTGTTTGAATAAACACATTCTTATGTTGCGAGGAAACTTGAGAAAAATCAGAGAGGATCCATGTGGAGAGCCTTTGTCGGGGAAAATGACTTAATGTTTAGGGATGTATGTTTGTTTGAATTAATGGAGTCTGGTTAAAATGGGACAAGTGTTATCATGGTTTCTTGGTAAGTTGAGAATCTTTAAAGGGGTTTCAGGTTGTTTATAAGGAAAATTATATGAAAACCCATCTATAGAACATTTACACACTGTGTAAATGGATTACATGTTGTGTAATTTTTCGGGTGTTTTTAATAAAATAATATGAGGCTATGGGTTTTTTGACGTCTCTCATTAAAAATATTTACATGATGTGTAACTACATTACATGTCATGTAATTCCTCGACCTCTTGTTTTAAAGTATGTTGTGTGGATGAATTTTATTTCATCTCGCCTATAGTTTTCTTTTCTCGACCCTAGGGCATCTTCCAGGCGATTTTAGAGTACCAACCTCCCTTCTGGATGTTCCATTTGTGCAATCGATCACTAGTAAGTCTTTGTCATTGGTTCTTACCTTCTCTCCCTTGGTTCTCCAACTGTTGTGGTATAATATCTTGATTGTGTGCATTGTTGGATTTGATCTTGATTGGTTTTGATCTAGGATCCTCTTGGCATCCACACCTTCTTACTCATGAGTGTTTGTCATTGTAAGCATTGTGTTTATCGTCAGTTAAAGGTAGGGGGTCTAAATCTTAACCCTATAGTTTTATAATTTCCAAGTATATATAATATTGTGATTGCACCAACATAACATGCGTCTGAATTAATTAAATCATGAATAAGATTATTCCTTCGAGTCTGTTGGATTCAACTGGTTTTTGACCTGGCTTATGGCTACCCGTTGAGTGAGAAAACCCTAAATATAATTGAATTGGATAATGTCTTAAAGTTTGTTTAGAAATGGCATGGAACCGTAGGTGATTTCTTGATATAGAATCCCTAACTTATGGCTTACAGCATATTGATTTTATTGTTGAACATTTGTGATATATATGAAAAGGTAAATGAAAGACAAATGGTAATTCTCATAATTAACTATTATGTATTATGATGTGATATTGTGATATTCATGTTGTTATAATAGGACTTTTGATCTTTACATAAATGATTATATATCAGGCATGACTCTGGCACTTGCACACTTATATGTTGTAATGTTGATATTGAGCGGGCTCAGTCTAGTCTCATGTTGTAATGCATATAGTGAGTGGGCTCGGCCCAGTCCCGGGTTGTAATGCTCATAGGGATTTAACCTAGATGGTGTAATGCTTATAGGGTTTTGACCCATTTTGTTATGTTTACCATGGTTATGGTTGTGGTTGGAATCGTCGTAATACATGCTCAGAGATATTCCAACATAGAGATGAAGAAGGTTGTTTGTCATGGTTATATGGTTGTGGTTGGCATGGTCGTGAGAGATGCTCAAAGATATCTCGGCATAGTGTTGAAGCAGGTTGATGTGGTATTTTATTAATTGTTGAATTAATTAATACACATGTTTATTGCTTTATTGCATACACTTCTTATCAGACCGGTTTCTTTAGACAAAGTGGTGTCGACATACTGAGTTATACTCACACCCTATTCGGGTCGTTGTTTGGTACCCGAGCAGATTTTGTGGATGCAGGTTTGGACAAGGTCAAAGCACCTTGCTATTGATTGCCTTTGCTGGATGGGATAGAGTTTGGATATGGGACCGATGTGGGGTTTGGGACCAGGGACTGTTTAGTCTTGATTTGAGTTTTCTAGTCTTTTACCTATATTTTTTCTAGCATGAAATTTAGTTACATTGCAGTATGTCATTACATTATTTCCATTATTATTTATTGGATTGGTCGATTGCCTTTTATTGTTGGTTTCTGTTGTATTATATTTTTTTCATTATTTCTGCACTCTGAAATTTTTTTATTTTCATTGAATATTCATTTATTGTGATGTAAACTCTGAATCCAAGGGTTATAGTCTCCTCACTATACTTATCACACCCCTCGCTACTAGTCAGCAGCCTCTAGAATATGGGGGGTGCACTTGAGGTCTCATGACCAACCCTTTCTGGTCACGTGATAGAGTACCGAATTGGGGGACGTTACAAAGTGGTATCAAAGGAAAATAGGTTTCTTTTTTATTTCTTACTATTTAGGGAAGGTATAAAGGAGATTAGTATGTGTTGGGACTTGGTAATTAGATTGTGCATGGGAGTATCTAACCCATGTATGGGGGGAAATCTGAGTACCCAAGGATGGGATTATTGTTTATACTATTTTCTTGTTACCGTTGATGTTATTTCACCCTGAGTGATTCACATGTTGTGTGTGGTTATTGTTTTATGATGTATTGGTTCTTGAGATTTATACTCATGGTCCAGTATGGCGCGAGATGATTATGCATGCATCATAATAGGCACATAAGGATATATTGACATGCATTGTTCATGATAGGGACATTTTTATTCACATGTGATATATACTTTCTCATTTGAACTGTGATATGAGATATTTGTTTTACCTAATAAATGAAATGGGTTGTTATCTCGTGTTAAAACACTTGTAATCATGTCTATATAGACCAAGAGTTGATGGTTTTCTATTGTAGTCACCTGTTGAGGTTGCCCTTGTTGTTAGCTAGTGTTCTAAGGTGTGTATTTGTCTTGTAGAGAAAATGTATCCTCATCATCTTCGACTAGAGTGTCAGAAGAGTGGTAATTAGCATGTTCCTAATGTAGCTAAACTAGAGCTTCATGTAGTTCCTGAGGATCAGATAGATGTTCAACTTTACGACAACTTCCTAAGGGTCATGTGATCCATGGAAAGGGAGATTGTTCGTGTTGTGCCTTCGATGTCTGAGCTGACAAGTGTTTCAAATTCAACATCTTCTTATGTTTACTGGGTAAGGAGGACCCCAGGCAGTCAAGTTCTGGATTGAGTCCATCCAGACTATCTTCAAGCATCTTGAGACACCCACATATAGGAGGGTAAATCTTACTTTATATATACTTTGTGAACCTGCCAAGCATTGGTGGGATATTCTAGAGGAATATGGGCATCATGGTGAGCTATCTTGAAATAAATTTGAGATGAAGTTCCTGATCCATTTCTATATTAAGATGTTAATGAATGAAAAAGCTCAAGATTTCATGCATCTAACGCAGGAGGGAATGTTAGTGTTGGACTATGCTGGACGTTTCACTGACCTACAGCACTTTGCGCCATCTTTGGAAACTGATGAGATCTCTTAGGAGAGACGTTTTTCAGGATGGTCTTTGTTATGAGATTAGTTCACAGGTGAAAGTTTTTCATTTGAGTAGTTTTAAGGACGTGATGAACTAGGAACTCATCATGAAAGGGAATCTGAGAGAGGCCCCGAGCAGCGGTCAGGCTATTTTAGCAGGGTGAACTATGAGCTCTTCTTTGGGAAGAAATAAGAACCATTATGACAGTTTATGCCAAGGAAATAGTGAGAAGAGTAGTCAGGGTAGTGAACAACCATCTTAGGACTGTGTTCTGTTGCAGTGCTATCATTATAGAAAATTTAGTCACAAGTGTCCATAGTGTCTTTACCCCGCAGTTGAGTGTCGTATATGTGGTAGACTGGGTCATCTTCAGAGGTTCTGTTTGAATTTTCTGTAGAAAAAAAGTGGTAGGGGATCATGACAGGAACCTAAGTTGAAAATGGGCTCAGCTACCCCTCAACAGGCTGGTAGCTGGAGTTCCGTTGGTTGTTCAGGCCGAGGCAGAGGACATGGTATCCCAATGGAGGAGCAGCAGTACCAAGCAAGGTAAATAGCTCAGGGTAGTCAGACTTGATCTCAAGGTAGAGGGATAAGTCAGTTGCATTTTATAAATACTACTCCAGCTACTGTGGATGTAGGAACATCTACCGTCAGAGGTACGATTTTTGTATCAACTACCTTGGTTTTTGTTTTGTTTGATGCAGGAGCATCGCATTATTTTCTATATTCTCTTTTTTCAAATGGTTTGGTCTTGGATGTGGAAATTTTGGATGGAACTTTAACCATTGACATGCCATTGGGAGTACGGTCAGATAATATCAAACGTTGCAAGGTGTGTTCTCTAGAGATTAGTGGTTATTGATTCTTTTGGGAATTCTTCGTGCTGTAAATGATAGGTTTCAACTTGATTGTTAGTATGGATTGGTTAGTTTCATACTAATCCCATGTCATCTATTACAGTAGGAGAGTTATCTTTCTATATATAAAAAGAGGCAACTATTCCCACTAAGGTGAGTGGGATCTTTAAGTTGATCATGCAGGACCAATTCCGTGAAGATTGGAATGTCTCATGAATCAGATAGACGGTCTTGATCTAGATGATGGTAGAATGCAACAGGATTCTTTTCCTCCAATGGTATACCATTTTTTATGATGTCTTTCTTGACGAGTTCTACAACTTACCACCTGAGTGAGAGATCGATTTTACAATCGAGTTGGTATCGGGAGCAGAGCTATTTTTTATCCCGCCTTACAGAATGGTACTAGTAGAGCTTTGGGAGTTGAATGTTTAGTTGGAATATTTGGAATCTAAAGGTTTCATATTACCTAGTACATCTCCTTGGGGTTCTCCAATTCTCTTCACCAAGAAGGTTGAAGGGTCTTTGCGCTTATGTGTGGATTATCAGAGGTTGAACCAAATGAGGGTCAAGAACTGATATCCTATTTCGTGCATTGATGGTCTTTTTGATCAATTGAGAGGTGATAATATCTTCTACAATATCGATTTGAGATCGGGTTAAGGGTGAGACTATCGGACATACCTCAGACTGCTTTTATAATCAGGTATGGTTTATATGAGTTCGTAGTGATATCGTTTGGTTTAACCAATGCACATGCGGTATTAATGACCTTAATGAATAGGATCTTTCATCCTTTTTTGGATCAGTTTTTGGTTTTTTTTCATCGATGAAATCTTAGTCTCATTCAGCAAGCGATCATGCCAAACATATTGACATCATCCTGAGTATATTGAGAGATCACCAGATTTACGCCAAGCTAACCAAATGTCATTTCTGGATTAATGAAGTGCACTTATTGGACCATGTATTCTCAGTGGCAAGAGAGTCAGTGTACCCAAAGAAATTTTCATCCATGGTATCTTAGGAATAACCCAAAAATGTATTCGAGATTTAGAGCTTTTTAGGTTTAGCAGGTTATTATCAGCGCTTTATCCTTGATTTCTTATGTTTGGTAGCACCGATGCCTGGGCTGACCAAGAAAGGGGTACAGTTTGTTTGGTCTGAATCTTGTGAGAGAGATTTTCAAGAGATGAAAGGTAGGCTAACCTTATCACTTATCCTCACTTTACCTTTGTTGGGTAAAGTATATACCATGTGTTGTGATGCATCCAGAGTTGTACTCAGAGTAGTTTTGATGCAGAAAGATTGAGTGGTTGCTTTCGGCTCCAGGAAGTTGAGATCGCATGAGAGGAATTACTATACTCGTGATCTGGATTTAGCAACAGTGGTACATGCTATGAGATGCTGGAGACATTATCTCGTGGGTGAGAGGTTTTTGGTATACACAGACCACAATAGGCTCAGGTATATCTTTTCTCAGCGAGACCTAAACCTTCGATAGAGGACGTGGGTCAAATATCTGCAGTCTTTCAAATTCAAGTTGAATTATAAACTGGGAAAGGGAAATTTCGTTGTCAATGCATTGAGCTAAAAGACATGAAAAGAGGCGGTATGGGAGTCTTGCAATGAGTAGTGGATAATGGCCCTTTTTGGAGACATGCATCTGGATGTTCAAGAGTCTCATGGATGAGTAACTCTATTTTTGACATCTGTTATACCTATGTTTTTGGATTATATTGAGACCGAGAGGTTATCTAATCCAAAGGGAATAGTTATGAGAAAAAAATTGTATTTTGGGGATACACCATCATGATAGTCTCTTGGCAGTGACAATTCTCTTTTTTTCATGGCTAAGTATGGGTTTTTATGGGCTTACGCAAGAATCTAATGAGAGAGTTCCATGCTTCTAGATGGGAAATGAATCCCAGATTGACAAAGATGTATCGTGATTTCTGTAGACAATACTGTTGGTCAGGAATAAAGAAGGATGTGGCGGGCTTCGTGGATAGATGTTTCACTTTTTAATAAGTGAAAGCCGAGCATCAGAGGCCAGCTATGATTTTGCAGCCTTTACTCATTTCTGAGTGGAAATAGGGTGATTTCACAATGGATTTTTTGATAGGATTACCCATTAAAACTCGTAAGAATGATGGTATATGGGTGATTATGGATTGACTGAAGAAGGTAGTCCACTTCTTACCTATCAAGGAGACCTTCATTATTAATGATCTGGGAAATATTTACATGTGCAAGGTTGTTTCGTTGCATAGTGTTCTGAGGAGTATTATTTATGATAAAGATCCTTGTTTTGTATCACTTTTCTGGTAGGGTCTTCAGAAGGATCTAGGATCACAGGTTCTTTGGAGAACCTATCATCCTCATACTGATGGTCAATATGAGCAGACAATTAAAGTTCTGAAGAATATGTTACGAGCCTATGTTTTGTATTTTGGTGGTTTGTGGTAGTATCATATGTAACTCATGGAGTTTTTATATAATAATACCTTTCATGAATCGATCCAATTGACACATTTTTAGGCTTTGAATTGCAGGTCATGGTATTCGTCTCTTTATTGGTTGGAGGTAGGTGGGTAAGTACTTGTTGAGCCTAGTCTCATGCAGGAGACGTGTGAGTAAGTTCAGTTGATTAGACAGCGGTTGATGACTGCACAGAGCAGGTAGAAATTGTATACAAAGCATCATAGATGACCTCTAGAATTTGAGGTTGGTCATCATATTTTCTTTCGGGTGTCGCCAAGATTGGGGTAACGCTGTATCAGGAAATAGGGAAAGCTAATGCCTAGGTTTTTTGGACCGTTTGAGATAGTGGAAAGGGTTGGTATAGTGGCACACTGTTTAGCCCTTCAATAGAGATATAATGCCATGCATGACGTGTTTCACCTGTCGCAGCTTCAGATATATCATCCAAACTCTTACCATGTGATAGATGCAGCAGACGTTGAGCTTAGTTTTGATTCATACTTTGAGGAGTATTTGATACGTGTTGTGGATCGTAGTGAGAAATATCTTCGGGGTAGGACTATATCGTTGGTTCAACTACAGTGGCAGCATGGGAGAGTTTTGGAGTAGACCTGGGAGAGGGAGTCTGATATGAGAACATAGTGTCCAGACTTGTTCATTGAGACCTCATAGTGATACTTGGAGAAGCTCGGGAACGAGTTGTTTTATGGTGGTGAGGTTGTAAGATCTCATCTTTTTTCAGGTACTTCTCTCTCTAATTTTTTTGATAAACTTATTTCATTTGAGTTTTTGCCTCGTCTTTAAACCTTAGTGGTTGTGTTTCATCATGGATACTTATTTTTTGAATAAACACATTCTTTAGTTGTGAGTAAACTTGAGGAAAATCAAATAGGATCCACATGATCCTTTGTTGGGGAAAATGACTTAAAGTTCGGGGATGTATGTTTGTTTGAATTAATGGAGTCTGGGTAAAATGGTTCAAGTGTTATTATGGGTTCTTGGTAAGTTGAGACTCTTTAAAGGGGTTTCGGGTTGTTTATAAAAAAAATGGGATGAAAATCCATCTACAGAACATTTACACACCGTGTAAATGGATTACATGTTGTGTAATTTTTCAGGTATTTTTAATAAAATAATTTGAGGCTATGGGGTTTTCAGCGTATCTCATTAAAAATATTTACTCAATGTGTAACTACATTACATGTCATGTAATTCTTTGACCTATTGTTTTAAAGTATGTTGTGTGGATGAATTTTATTTCATCTCAGCTACAGCTCTCTCCACTCGACCTTAGGGAATCTTCCATGCGATTTTGGAGTGCCAACCTCCCTTCCAGATGTTCCATTTGTGCAATTGATCCTTAGTAAGTATTTTTTGTTAGTTTTTCCCTTATCTCCCTTGGTTATCCAACCATTGTGGTATAATCTCTTGATTGTGTATGTTTTTTATTTTGATCTTTATTTTTTTATCTAGGATCCTCTTGGCATCCACACCTTCTTCCTCATGAGTGTTTGTCATTGGAAGCGTTGTGTTTGTCGCTAGTTAAAGGTAGGGGTTATAAATCTTAAACCTGTGGTTTGATAATTTCCAAGTATATATAATATTGTGATTACGCAAATGTAATGTGTGTCTGAATTAATTAAATCATGAATAAGATTATTCCTTGGAGTCTATTGGATTCAATTGGTTTTTGACCTGGCTTATGACTACCTGTTGAGTGAGAAAACCTTGAATATAATTGAATTGGCTAATGTCTTAAAGTGTGTTTATAAATGACATGAAACCTTAGGTGATTTCTTGATATAGAATCCCTAAGTTATCACTCACAACATATTGATTTGATTGTTGAAAAATTGTGATATAAATGAAAAGGTAAATGAAAGACAAATGGTGATTATCATAATTAACCATTGTGGCTTATGATGTGATATTGTGATATTCATATTGTTATGACAGGACTTGTGAACTTTTTAGAAATTATTATATATTAGGCATGACTCTGGAACTTCTGCACTTATATGTTGTAATGCTGGTATTGAGTGGGCTCGGCCCAGTCCCGTGTTGTAATGCATTTAGTGAGCTGGCTCGGCCTAGTCCCAGGTTGCAATGCTTATAGGGAATTGACCCGGATTGTGTAATACTTATAGGTATTGGACCCATTTTGTTATGTTTACCATGGTTATGGTTGTGGTTGGCATATTTGTAAGACATTCTTAGAGATATTCTGACATGGAGATAAAGGAGGTTGCTTATCATGGTTATATGGTTGTGGTTGGCATGGTCATGAGAGAAGCTCAAAGATATCCTGGTATGGTGTCAAATCATGTTGATGTGGTATTTTATTAATTGTTGAATTAATTAATACATATGTTTATCGCTTTATTGCATACACTTCTTATCAGATCGGTTTGTTTAGACATGGTGGTGTCGACCTACTGAGTTATACTCACACCCTATTCGGATCGTTATTTGGTACCCGAGAAGATTTCATGGATGAAGATTTGGACAAGGGTAAAGGACAATGCTGTTGATTTCCTTTGTTGGATGGGCTAGAGTTTGGATATGGGACTGATGTGGGGTTCGAGATCAGGGATTTTTGAGTCTTTAGTTGAGTTTTCTAGTCTTTTAAATTTATTTTTTCTAGCATGACATTTAGTTACATTACACTGCGTCATTGCATTATTTCCTTTATTATTTTTTGGATTGGTCAGTTGTCTTTTATTATTTGTTTCCATTGTATTATATTGTTTTCATTATTTCTACACTCTAATATTTGTTTATTGTTATTGAATATTTTTTCATTGTGTTGTAAACTCTGAATCTGGGAGGTATAGTCTCCCCACTATACTTATCACACCCACACTGCTAGTCGACAGCCTTTAGCGTATGGGGAGGCGCGATTGAGGTCTCGTGACCAACCCTTACTGGTCACGTGAGAGAGTGTTGGATTGGGGGACGTTACATACATCCTCACATACTTAGTGCATATAGGTGGATACATACTATATATATATATTATTACTATATATATTATTACTATATATATATTATTACTATATATATATTATTACTATACATATATATAGTCACTGATTAGACTCTCATTCTGGCCTATACTGAAGCAGGTAGAGCCGCTAGGTGTCCTTTAAGAACCTGAGTCGGGAAGTATCTATTTATTCAGAATTTTTTATCATTCCTTATATCTACACACTTTCGATGTTATGTACACAGCTTGGATTATTATTAGACACCATCGGTGGTGGCCTACTGGGATTTTATCTCACACCCTACTCAGACCATCTTTGGTAGCTGAGTAGATTATTTGCTTGCAGGTATGGATAAGGACAATCTCCTACTACATATGTCTGATTCATTTTACTTATAGTATGAAGCATGGGAGTAGAGGACCGAGAATATGCTCAAGATGTTGGTGGAGAAATTTTTTGTTATTTTTTGTATTTTTGTATAGCATTTTGTATTTCTGCCCCATGTTTTCCCCTTTTTGTATATTAGTATGTCATGGCATCATTGTATATGGCTCATCCTTTGGAATTTTGATATTACTACAATTTTTTTTGTTATTTACGCTTCTGCATTTGATTATTGTATTTGATTCTGCTGTGTTATTCTATTATATCATGCTTCCGCTACGGCGGGTTACTAGTCATGTTGTCATAGTGTCTATTTATATATGCCTCCATTGTTGTCTTCTTGTCTATTTTATCTGTTGTGTCAGTCTGATATGAGGGTATAGTCTCCTCATTGTGTCATCTTAGAACCCCACTGATACTCGGCAGTCTCTGACATACGGGGAGGCACGCTTGAGGCCATGTGACCCACCAACTCGGGCCCCCGGTTAAGTGGACGTTGGGGCGGGACGATACAATTTATCTAAAATTATATTTATTGTAATATTTTTAATATCATTTATTTGATTTTTTTTATTAATTGAATAATTACTACATCACCATTGTGTAAGTATTTAAGATAATTATGTATTCACTAAAAATTAAAAATAAATTACCATGATGAAGATAAATCTTTTAGTTTTCAAAAAAAATATCTATAGTGGAGAATTTCATCTAGATAACCTCATGTTAAAAATATTTTAGTTATTAAAAATAAAAGGGTGACATGTTAGACTTTTCTTTAAATAAAATATTATAAAGGTTATAATCTCATCCAAGTGGTTCCAAAAGGTCATAAATTTGAGCATTGAATGATTATGGTCAAGATATACTCATCCAATAAGAAGTAGTCAAGTATTTGGGTCATTTAATGGTTCTTATCATTTTATTTGTAACCTAATTTACCCTTAAATTTTAATTTAAAATTAAACTGGAAAAATACAACGAAAAAAAAAATTAGGGAAAAAAATGCTCTTTTTAAATATAAAATGTTTTTATACTAAATTCAAGTATAAAATCCATTTAAAAAACTAGAATTGGTTTTTTTAATCAAAATGAACTAATGAAAATTTAAAACTACTCCAAAACATAATTTGATATTGTAAATATTTAAAATAAAATACTTGAATGGCCTGAAGGCCTTATTTTTTATTTATTTTTGGATAATCCCTCTTTTAAGGGTTGAAGGGGAACCCTTACATGACCTATAAGCCCAATACACAAGGTCCATACACAACACAAATACATGACCTTTAAAGGACCAAGACCTGACACGCTTGAAACAGCTCCTCCCCAGCATCTGCATCTTGAAGGCACCTAACTCCCCACCTCGCATGGTTGATCGACTAGCATTGCCTCATGCAGAACTACACGATGCCTGGTCCCGATGGCAGTTTTCATACCCTCTCATTTTTTCAATCTGGTTAGCTCTGCTCTGGTGGTTGCTATTTTTGCTCTGAATCCTCATCTGGGTCTACTCCTGTGTGGTATACTCGTGCTTCTTAGTCTTTTTGTGGCTCGAAAACCCTATGGTCTGAAGGCCATTTGTGCCTCAAAGGCCCTACATCCTGAAGGTCTCGAGACCCATAGGCGCAAACCGGTGGCCCGAAGGCCCAAATCAGGTGAATAGTGTTGAACAGTGCCGAATAGTGCCTACTACAATGCTGCTACAGTGCCCGGAAATTCACCCCACCTGGATTTGATCCTGGGTCTCTTGGATTCCAAGCAGGGGTCTCTACCACTCAGGTACAGACTCATTGGCTATTTAAAATAAAATTCATCTTTCAATAAAAATCAGTATTTTTTTACCATTCCTTGAAAAATCAATATTTTCATAAAATTCTCAAAAACTCATTTTAAGATAATTTTGACATGTTGAATTCAAAAATATAATTAATTGTGTCAAATACATTTTCTATAACTTCTAAAAATTAATTATAACATTCACTCATAAAAAGTAAGGAAAACTAATTTTTGAAGAAAACATATTTTTGAAGAATAAAATAACTTTAATAAAAATGAAGTGATTATTTCCTAAAAATTATTCAATACATTTATATTGAATAGGACATTTATATTTGTTTCATAAATCAATTATTCTTATTCATACCCGCCAATTTAATGACTATGTTATAACACACATTTAAATAATATTTCATTGTTTGTTTAAGCTTAGTGTTTGCATGTTATAGACTTTCACTACTAGAAAAACAGGTATTTGCGATGGGGCATTTGTGACGGGATCCCGTCGCAAATGGCTTTTTGTGACGGGGTCCCGTCGCAAATAGCCCGTTGCTGAAAACGGCGTCGCAACAACACTTATTTGCGACGGGCCCGTCGCTAAAGCCTTTTTTTGCGACGGTCATTCTCCCCGTCGCAAATAGTATTCCGTATTTTTGTAAAAAACTTTTAAAATAGTTTTTGCGACGGCACCGTCGCAAAAATTATTTTTTAAAAAAAATAAAAAACTATTAATAATGCTAGTATTTGCGACGGGCATAGTATCCCGTCGCAAATACTATTTTTTTTAAAAAAATAAAAACTATTAATAATACTAGTATTTGCGACGGGCATAGTATCTCGTCGCAAATACTATAAAAAAAATAATAAAAAATAAATTATTAATAAATTATTTTAATTAATATAATAATAGAATTATAATTCACAAATAAAAATAATTAATTATTTTAATTAATATAATAATAATAGAATTATAATTCAAAAATAAAAAATAATAGAATATTAATAAATGATTTAATTAATATAATAATATTAGAATTATAATTCATAAATAAAAAAAATATTAATAAGTTATTTTAATTAATATAAAAATAATAGAATTATTTTACATTCAAATATTAAAATAATTCAAGTATTACAAAAAATATAATTAAATTATAATATTATAAAATTTTAATATATATATATATTTTAATATTATAAAATATAAATAATTTTATTATTCATATTAATATTGTTATTTAAAAATATAATATTATTAATATTTTATAATGAGACAAAAACTAAGAATAGAAAAAAAAATATTTTGATTTCCCAAATTTTATAACATAAATACAAACTCTAATCTGAAGGAGGGGGGGAGGTGGGGGATCTGCAGATGGTGGTGGAGGAAACTCCATCCCTAAAGCATGAGTGAGTCGGCGCATGTACTTCATCTGCTCCTGATACTGCTGCTGCCACCGACTCATCTGCTCCTCGTACAACTGCTGCTGGCGTCGACGCTCCTCATCATGCTGCTGATGCATCTTCTCCTGCTCCTGTCGGAGACTCTCTATCTGTGCAGTCTGAGATCACAACTGATCCTCATACTGTGTAGTAGAAGAAGATGCACGAGCTCCTCTCGAGTTGGACGCCGACATCGCAGCACTGCCATAATAATCTCCGGGAGTCAGTCGAGAGCCGATACCAACTACCCGGCCCTTCTCGAAGGCATACTGGGTGGCCTGCATCCATGCCGCCTCATCAAACTGACGGGCAGTGGTCTGATCTGATGACTCGGCCTGACTCTCAGGCCGGGCCTGTGACGCTGCGGCCTCATATGACTCCTATAGTTGCAATTTAAAATTAAAATTGTGAATATATTATATGCAGTTAATTTTTAAACTTGAAAACAAATAATACTGACCACGATGTGATGTTGACGATCACCTCTGAGCTCCCCAGTAGCAGGATCACTATACATCCTCCGATATACGTCGTACTCTGTAATATCGGGGTGCTCGACAGCCTATAAGAATAAAAAATAAACTGTTAATATTTATAGTTATATAAAATATTTATAAATAATGTACGTACCAGATGCTGTCTATGAGTACTGAAAGAACGACTCCCAGCTCAATGAGTCACCTCCTGTCTCCCCCGATTCTGCCTCCCCACCGATGATCTCCTCTAAAAGGCACCACTCAACCAGTGCGCACATAATCCATCCCATACATGGGATGAAATATACTCTGGTCGGTGTGCTCTACATGACTCCTCAAAATCTGACACTCCTGCTTTCTTCATCGCAGCTTTTCTTAAATTGTGCAAAAACTGACGAAGGCGATCACGCATGGCCACCTCCCATGCCTCGTGGATGGCGTCATGCATGGTATCCTCGATCGGATACCATAAACCCTACAAATAAATCAAAATATCAAGTTAGAAATGAAATAATTTTCAAAATAAAAATTATTTATTTACGTACGTACCAACCAATGGCCGAACATGGCCTGCTGCACATCAATGGGAATCTGCTCCCATGTGGTCCACGGCTGAGAGAAATAGTTGCGCAAAATAGCGCTGCCCTGTCCGACTGCTATATGCGGAAAACTGAAAAAATAATAAACATTTATTATGTGAATAGATTAATGAAATATTAGTCAAATCCACAGGTTATCACACAGGTTATCACACCTCCGTGTGCGTGGATCAAACCCAAGACGTGGACGTCGCTCGGGGACGGGGTCAGGAATCATCAATCGTGCAAGACCGCGCCCCCTCCGCGTACTCCCTGGAGCGCCTGCAGGCTGAGGGTCATCTGTCAGCAACGCATCCGCATCGAAAGTCAGGTCAGCATCCGCCAACTCACGAAATGTGGCCTCGTCCATCTGAAACAGAAAATGTTAATGTTAGCAAATAATTGATAATTACTATTATATATACATATATACATATATACATATTATGATTGTATATAAATACCATGGAATGCTATCAGTGTTCATCTTCATCATCATCTTCATATATGTCAATGTCATCTTCATATTCCTCCTCAACATCATCGATATCCATTCGAGTTACAGTTGCTTCATCTCTTACCATTTCAAATTCATATGTGACATCATTAACATCATCGTCATCACCGACTCTTAAATGTGGGGTGTCGTCATCGATACTCATGTCTCTTTGTAAAAAAGATTGATTTTGAGTACTCTCTTGAAAAACTTCAATTCTTTGCACATCAGTGAAAGCACATTCACTTTGACTAAACTGATTGTCTCGAATTTTGATTTTTATTATACTCCACCAATCAGTCAAGTCTCTTGATGTTGCACAGTACTTTGCATAATAAACTTGATATGCCTGTTGAGCCAATAAGAATGGTTCATTGACTGCGAGAACACTTTTACATTTAATATCGATGATTCCATGAGTCGGATGAACACGCACGCCTCTCTCTGTATCCAACCACCGACATTTGAACATGGTTATGTAATGTTGTCCAAGATAACAGAGTTCAATGATTTCATCAAGTATGCTATAAAAGTCAACTTCATTTTCTCGATGATGAGATCCTCTCAAGCTAACTCCATTGTTCATTGTTTTTTTCGATTCCCCATATGCATGTGTGTGGAATCGAAATCCATTCACCACATATGCATTATAAGTTTTAACAAGTTTGGAAGGTGGGTTACTCAATACACACAGCCGTTTTTCAATTTTATCAGCATGTCGAGACACCTGAAAATTTGTGAAATAATTATCAATATAGTAAACTATACATTGAATGAGTTGCTAAAAGATAAAGAATTTATGTTACCAGTTTTTGAAACCACTGAGAGAAATTTTTCAGTCGACGTTCTTCGAGAGCAGCTGCTGTAATTTGTGGAATTTGTTTCTTGATATGATTATCATACAACCTATAAAAACCAAAGTTATTTACTGTAACATAAATGATAGAATAAGTGATATAAACACTTACAGTATAACTAATGTCATCTCCTCACAGTTGAGCAGAACATACGTATGAGCTCTCTGATGTTCATCATCTGAAAGCCAGCGTTCATAAACTCCACCAAAACCAAGCTCTGACTGGTTGAAAATAGATAATTGATTGTCGATTTCATCAATATTCCTCTCGTTCCGTCCCATTCGGTTGTGTTTTGAAGGATACTCAGATTCAAAATAATGGGAGCAGAAAAAAGATATTTCCTCTTGCAAATAAGCTTCTGCAATAGATCCTTCAACAGATGCTTTGTTACGTACTTTTCTTTTCAATTTTTGCATGCATCTTTCAAATGGGTACATCCATCAAAACTGTACCGGACCTCCACATTTGGCTTCATATGGCAAATGTAACATCAAATGTTCCATTGAGTCGAAGAAAGACGGCGGAAATATTTTTTCCAGTTTACATATAATTACAACAACATCTTTTTCAAGTTTGCCTAGAGCATCATAATCTGCCATAGCCACACAAATTTCCCGAAAAAAATGAGACATGTCTGTTATGGAATCCCAAATCACAGAATTCAACAGACCTCTTAATCCAATGGGTAGAAGTCTCTCCATTATAACATGACAATCATGACTTTTTAATCCAGTAATATGACCATTCTTTACACATCTACCCAAATTAGAAGCACAGCCATCTGGAAGTCTCAAATCTGCAATCCACTGACAAAATAATAAACGGTTTTCTTTAGACAGTGTATAAGCTGCTTTTGGTTTCAGTAACCTTTCTGTTCTGACATTCTCAAATAGTTCCAATTCTGGACGCCTGCAAATTTGGGCAAGATCTAAACGTGCATTTACATTGTCTTTTCTCTTTCCTGGCGTATCCAAAACTGTATGAAACAAATTATCAAAACAGTTATTCTCAATATGCATGACATCTAACATGTGTCGGACCAACAGATCAGACCAATATGACAAATCCCAAAATATGCTACGTTTAATCCAATTGTGTTCTTTCCCAAAACCAGAAATTTTCTGTTGATTTATTGTGGGACCAAAAGTGATGGGAGGTAATGAAAATACAACTGATTTTAACTCCGAACCTGATAGCATTTTTGGAGGTCCATCCCTTTCAACTGTTCCTTTTCTGAAATGAGATCTGTTTCTGCGAAAAGGATGATCAGCTGGAAGAAATCTGCGATGACAGTCAAAATAACAAGGTTTCTTTCCATGAATGAGCATAAATGCTTTGTTCTCTCCCATATAGTAAGGACATGATTTCTGACCATGTGTACTCCAGCCAGATAACATCCTATAAGCCGGGAAGTCACTTATTGTCCACATCAATGCTGCTCTCAGTATGAAATTCTGTTTCGTTGCAACATCATATGTACTGACACCAGTACTCCACAATAAATTTAATTCATCAATCAATGGCTTCAAATAAACATCAATATTTTTCTTCGGATGTCCTGGAATTAGTAAAGTCGAAAAGATATATGGCTCCTTCATCAACATCCATGGAGGTAAATTGTACGGAGTTAAAAAAACAGGCCAACATGAATATTGACTACCATAAGATCCAAATGGACAGAAACCATCAGTGGAAAGGCCCAGTCGAAAATTTCTAGCTTCTAAAGCAAAGGATGGATGCACTCTATCAAAATGTTTCCATGAATCACCATCGGCTGGATGATTCAAGCTTTTATCGGTTGAAATATTCTCTTTATGCCATGACATCATTGTCGCTGTATTCTTAGACATGAATAAACGCTGAAGTCTGGATGTAAGCGGAAAATATCTCAACTGTTTTACAGGAATCAAACCAGACTTCCCGTGTTGTCCTTCTTTATATCTCAGTTGCCCACATGTAGGACAACTATCCAACGACTCATTTTCCCCAGAATATAAAATGCAGTCATTTGAACATGCATGAATCTTCTGACAAGTAAGTCCCAAATTTCGAACCAGCCTCTTACTCTCATAGTAATTTGCAGGTAAAACATTTCCTTCGGGTAACATTGTTTTCATCAAAGAAAATATCTGGTCAAAACAGGTGTTTGACATTCCGTTATCTGATTTGATAGCCATAAATTTTGCAACTGCTTCTAATTTGCTCATCTTGCAGCCAGGATATAATGCATCCTCAGCAGATTTCAACAACTCATAAAATTCAGACGGTGCCAACTCAGGATTTGAAGCTATATCAGCCGGAGTTTCTGTATGTTGAACAGATGAACCTGCAACATCATGTACTAAATCTTGAAACCAGGATGGATCCGGAATCAAGTTGGTATCACCTGCTCTGGAACTGCGTTCACCGTGTTGATACCAAAAAACATAATCTGGTTGAAAACCAAAACGCAAGAGATGTTCTCCCACTTTGTCAAACGTGTCAAACGTTCTCAATGCACATTTTCTGCAAGGGCATTTTATTTTTCCTTCTGAAACAAATTCTGAATTTGATTCCGCAAATGATAAAAAAGTCTCCACACCCTCAACATATACTGGATTTAAACCAGAACCGTTTGGATTTCTACGTTGATTTATCCATATGCGGTCACCTAATAATGATTGTTGACGACCTCGTTGTTCCATATTTCTCTATAAAATATAAAAGCATTTCTGGTTTTGAATAATTTGTTAGAAAAAACACTTAAGTAAAGATTGAATATATTGAGAATAAAGCAAAACATGTTACAAATATTGATAATTTTAATATTATATTGATTTTTTATTATTTTAATAATACTAATATAATTTTTTCATAAACATTAATTATATAATAATAACATTATTACATTATTAGTATATTTTATTATTAATATTAAAATATCATAATTTTTTATATTATATACAATTCTCCTTTCATCTGTGTGTTTAACATTCTGTCTCCACATGTAATATTTGCATTCACTTTCACCTCTCCATTGGCGAGTAGGTTGATAATTTTGAAAAAGAATGCGAATATTACATGTGGAGACAGAAAACACACAGATGAAAAGAGAATTGTATATAATATAGAAAATTATATTATTTTAATATTAATAATAAAATATACAAATAATGTACTAATTATTGGTAATTATTACTAATTATTACTAATTATTGGTAATTATTACTAATTATTACTAATTATTGGTAATTATTACTAATTATTACTAATTATTGGTAATTATTACTAATTATTGGTAATTATTACTAATTATTACTAATTATTACTAATTACTGGTAATTATTACTAATTACTGGTAATTATTCCTAATTATTACTAATTGTTACTATTTATTACTAATTATTACTAATTATTACTATTTACCGGTAATTATTCCTAATTATTGGTAATTATTACTAATTATTGGTAATTATTACTAATTATTGGTAATTATTACTAATTATTGGTAATTATTACTAATTATTGGTAATTATTACTAATTGTTACTATTTATTACTAATTATTACTATTTATTACTATTTACCAGTAATTATTCCTAATTATTGGTAATTATTACTAATTATTGGTAATTATTACTAATTATTGGTAATTATTACTAATTATTGGTAATTATTACTAATTATTGGTAATTATTATTAATTATTGATAATTATTACTAATTATTAGTAATTAATACTAATTATCGGTAATTATTGATAATTATTGTTAATTATTGGTAATTATTACTAATTATTGGTAATTATTGCTAATTATTGCTAATTATTACTAATTATTGGTAATTATTATTAGTTATTGGTAATTATTACTAATTATTGGTAATTAATACTAATTATTGGTAATTAATACTAATTATTACTAATTATTGTTAATTATTACTAATTATTACTAATTATTGGTAATTATTGTTAATTATTACTAATTATTGGTAATTATCCCTAATTATTGGTAATTATTACGAATTATTGGTAATTATTACTAATTATTACTAATTATTACTAATTATTACTAATTATTGGTAATTATTACTAATTATTGGTAATTATTACTAATTATTGGTAATTATTCCTAATTATTGGTAATTATTACTAATTATTGGTAATTATTACTAATTATTCCAAATTATTGGTAATTATTAATAATTATTGGTAATTATTACTAATTATTACTAATTATTGGTAATTATTACTAATTATTGCTAATTAATACTAATTATTGGTAATTAATACTAATTATTGCTAATTAATACTAATTATTGGTAATTCATACAAATTATTGGTAATTAATACTAATTATTGGTAATTAATACTAATTATTGGTAATTAATACTAATTATTGGTAATTAATACTAATTATTACTAATTATTGGTAATTACTGGTAATTATTACTAATTACTGGTAATTATTACTAATTACTGGTAATTATTACTAATTACTGGTAATTATTACTAATTACTGGTAATTATTACTAATTACTGGTAATTATTACTAATTATTGGTAATTATTACTAGTTATTGGTAATTATTACTAATTATTACTAATTATTACTAATTACTGGTAATTATTACTAATTACTGGTAATTATTCCTAATTATTACTAATTATTACTATTTATTACTAATTATTACTATTTATTACTATTTACCGGTAATTATTCCTAATTATTGGTAATTATTCCTAATTATTGGTAATTATTACTAATTATTGGTAATTATTACTAATTATTGGTAATTATTACTAATTATTGGTAATTATTACGAATTATTGGTAATTATTACGAATTATTGGTAATTATTACTAATTATTGGTAATTATTACTAATTATTGGTAATTAATACTAATTATTGGTAATTAATACTAATTATTGGTAATTAATACTAATTATTGGTAATTAATACTAATTGTTACTAATTATTGGTAATTATTGCTAATTATTGGTAATTATTACTAATTATTGGTAATTATTCCTAATTATTGGTAATTATTACTAATTATTGGTAATTATTACTAATTATTCCTAATTATTGGTAATTATTAATAATTATTAATAATTATTGGTAATTATTACTAATTATTACTAATTATTGGTAATTATTACTAATTATTGGTAATTAATACTAATTATTGGTAATTAATACTAATTATTGGTAATTAATACTAATTATTGGTAATTAATACTAATTATTGGTAATTAATACTAATTATTGGTAATTAATACTAATTATTGGTAATTAATACTAATTATTACTAATTATTGGTAATTACTGGTAATTTTTACTAATTATTGGTAATTATTACTAATTATTGGTAATTATTACTAATTATTACTAATTATTACTAATTACTGGTAATTATTACTAATTACTGGTAATTATTCCTAATTATTACTAATTGTTACTATTTATTACTAATTATTACTATTTATTACTATTTACCGGTAATTATTCCTAATTATTGGTAATTATTACTAATTATTGGTAATTATTACTAATTATTGGTAATTATTACTAATTATTGGTAATTATTACTAACTATTGGTAATTATTACTAACTATTGGTAATTATTACTAACTATTGGTAATTATTACTAATTATTGGTAATTATTACTAATTATTGGTAATTATTACTAATTATTGGTAATTATTACTAATTATTGGTAATTAATACTAATTATTGATAATTAATACTAATTATTGGTAATTAATACTAATTATTGGTAATTAATACTAATTATTACTAATTATTGGTAATTATTGGTAATTATTACTAATTATTGGTAATTATTACTAATTATTGGTAATTATTACTAATTATTCCTAATTATTGATAATTATTGGTAATTGTTCCTAATTATTAGTAATTAAATGAATAATTACTAATAATTAGGAATAATTACCAATAATTACAAATAATAACATTATTAGTATATTTTATTATTAATATTAAAATAATATAATTTTCTAATTTATATACAGTTCTCCTTTCATCTGTGCGTTTTCTATCTCCACATACAAATAATACATGTGAAGACAGCAAACACACAGATGAAAAGAGAACTGTATATATATAAAAAATTATATTATTTTAATATTAATAATAAAATAGACTAATAATGTAATAATGTTATTATCCCTAATTATTGGTATTTATTACTAATTATTAATATTTATTCTTAATTATTAAAAATTATTACTAATTATTCCTAATTACTATTAACTATGAACAATACTAATAATTTAAATTTATTAAGTAATAAAACAATATAAACATAATTAAATTACAACTAATTAAGAATAATTGAAACTAATAAAAAATTAAAAATAAATATTAAATTAAATTGAACATAAATACCTTGAAAATTGATCTGCTCTGATCGTTCTTCAAAACTTTAATATCAGCTCCGGAGAAAAAA
Organism: Viscum album; assembly: GCA_963277665.1. NCBI lineage: Eukaryota > Viridiplantae > Streptophyta > Magnoliopsida > Santalales > Viscaceae > Viscum > Viscum album. The sequence goes on from OY728132.1 coordinate 1,085,842,454, forward strand.
ATTAAACTGAAGAAAAACTGAACTTTAGAAATATAACTTTGAGAGAAGAAGAAGATGGAATTTGAGAATGTTTTGAAAAAAACGGATGGGGGTATTTATAGGTTAGATTATTTGCGACGGGACCCGTCGCAAATAACCACCTGCCGACATACTATTTGCGACGGGGGAATATTCCCGTCGCAAATACCTTTTACCGCCGCCGGTTATTTGCGACGGGAATATTCCCCCGTCGCAAATAGTTTCCCCGCGATTTGGCGCGCAACGCGCGCCAGTTCTTTTGCGACGGGGAAAGAAATCCCGTCGCAAAAGCCTACTTATTTGCGACGGGTAAATACCCCCGTCGCAAATAAGTTTTTAACAGGACTATTTGCGACGGGATTTATTCCCGTCGCAAATAACCCGTCGCAATTGCTCATTTTTCCCGTAGTGTTTCTTTTTAAAATCTCAGAATATTACAACCTACGCTTTGAGCATGGTGGAAAAATATCAAGCAGACCCAAGAAAACAACATTGGATGTCTTTTAAGGTTATCTTTAAGTATCTGAGGCGTACTAAGGATATGTTCCTAGTTTATAGAGGAGATGAGGGGATAGTCATCATGAGATATACAGATGCTAGTTTCCAGAAAGATTAGAATGATCTGAAATCACAGTCAGGATATGTTTTACGTCTTAATGGAGGATCTCAAAGTAATATGTGGTCGTTGATTCTACAACGGATTCTGGGTATATTATGGCTTATGATACGGCTAAAGAAGCGGTTTGGATACGTAACTTCATTCGAGAGCTTGATATTGTGTCAAGCATTAAAGATGTTATCACAATGTATTGTAATAATACTGTTATAGTGGTTCTTGCCAAGGATCTCAGATCACATCAACAGATGAAGCGCATATTTCAAAAAAATAACCTTGTGAGGGATTTTTCTCAAGAGGAGTGAGGTCGCAATAAGCAGAGTTTCCACAAAGGAAAACATAGTAGGCTCGTTGACTAAAGTCTTATCTCAGCAGAAAAATGAACGCAATGTGAGAGCTACAATTGGCTCTAGTACAAGTGGAAGTCTGTTGGAGTTGGTGCCCTGGAACCAACTGCCTTGTACTTTAGGATTACTTGCATATTCAGTCTTGAATATTAATAAGGTTCTTATCATATTATGATTTTTCTTTTGTGTGACATTGAATGTGATAATGTTTTTAGGGTACTTGTCGAACTAAAAATTCATAGAAATTCCTCACTAAGATGAGAACCTTGAGGTATTATGACAGTATTCTTAAACATATGTTCTATGGTCAGATGGCATCATCTGACCGAACACATATGATATAGGTTATCGGGGATAAGAGGCTCATAAGACATTGAGACTTCTTATCATGAAGTTTTCTCCAAGAGATGAGGTTATGAATATTGACATGCCTATAAGAATTCCACATATTTTATGTATCATTGGATATTTCTCTTTGTGAATGTGTGTAATAATTCTTAGACTTACGATTATTATGACATTGGTGTGGGGAGGGGGATAAACAACCAAAATCTACTTACAAGTGCGCGGGGAGGCTCAAAACCGAGACCTCCCAAACACCACCACAGGGACGCAACCAAAATCTACTTATGATTATTAATAATGCATATCATGAGTCACGTACTTCGATGTATTGATGAAAATCATGACAACTTATGCTCGTGGTAAAGAAGGATACATTGGGTGCGTCACGAATGGTATGACATTGATGAATAAATCAAGATAGGATTTATACCTTAAAAATTTGATATCTCAATCCCTTTGAAGGAAATGGAATAGTCTAATTAAGATCATGGGCATGGCAGTTTGTAATCGACATGTTCGTTTCTGAAAAGTCAAAGAAAGAGATTTCAATCATGTAGATTGATGACACAAGTGATGCAACCTACTTGAATGAGATATCGAGACAAATGGATTATATTACACAGTAAGTGTTTGTGGGAGGTAATCGTTGTAATATCACGACCTCAACCCATTGACTTGGGTAAAATCAGAATGTCACTAACCTGAGGTGACATCCCCTGGACAGCAAAAGGTGTCAATAAATGTCAAGGGTTTTATTGAATCGTAAGGGAAAATTTTCCCTTAAGTAAACAACCTACAATAGACAACAATGAAGAGACATAATATGATGCATGATATAAAACCAAAACAAACCTCAATAGTATAACAAGGCATTAATCAAAGTAACAGCAGAAGACAGTACATAACAATCATCTGTAACATCCTAGGATAAAAAAGACTCTAAGGCACCAATGTGGTGACATGACGACTTCACTACAAAAGGATCTCCAGACTCCAACTCCCAAAGGACACGACTGCAGCAATCAGGATGTCCGGATAGAAAACTATGAAGTCATCCCCTTACTTGTATCATGGTAAACCAAGTCAGCATACGCACCAAGGTGCATATGTAGGGGTGAATATATCGACTCAGTAGACAATCTGCTGAAGACTTCTCACACATGCCACTAAGATCAGAACAAATTAGCATAATTTATATAAAACAAGCAGAGAGTATGAAACCGGTTATTGAGACTGATGCAGATAGACAGTGAAATCTACACCAAAAGCACACTCAAGTTCTCAACTCACACACCAATGTAATGCATCAAACCCAAGTCATGCACATACTCACACATGAGATGCCCCAACCCAATGCATTTCCCATCAAAGTGGATCCTCTAAACAATCCAACTCACGAGCCGAAACTCATCCCTCCAGACCAAAGTCGTCACTCGGCGATATAACCCAGTGTTCCCCAAAATTGGCACTACGACCAAGTCAAGCCCGACAAGGCCCTTCCAATATGCATATGAATACCCCATAACCCATGCAATCCAGTGTGCCCCAATTGGCACTACGCCCAAGTCTAACTCGCCAAGGGCCTTTTCAAATGCATCATGAACACACACCAAAACATTCTTTATTCAAAACACCATTTGAGCATTTCATCAAACATGTTGTGGGCAACACCCACAACCCATCAATTTAAGGCCAAGCAAACAAGAAAGGTTTTGAAGTGATTTTCATCATAGGTTTTTCATTAAAAGAAGACTAAAACTAAATTTCAAGAAAACTAAGCCACCAAATTCCTAAAAAAGTAGAGTGGGAGAGAAGTCACCTACCTCAACACATTCGTTCTGACAAATAACACCACAACCAAACAGATTTGGGTTCCTCTCCCCTTTCCTTTGACCATAAGAGAGCCCTAAAACAAATCCAGAGCACCAAACCACAAATTCTCCAAGCCAAGGATTAAGCTGTGAAGGGGAAGGGTGAAAGTCCTCTCAAAATCGTGATCGCCTACCAATCGAGAGGAATAAAGGAATTCACGTCATGAAATCTTCGATGCCCACATACGTGGAAATTCAAGGCGCCTCAATCTTACAAATCCTGAAACCCATTCACATTGTGAATAGAATTTCATGTCGTGAACGACCTCAATTCAGATTTCTGTCGAATATGCCCAGAAACCATTCACATTGTGAATAATATTTCACGTCATGAAAACCAGATTCCAGCTCTAGTTCGACTTCCTCCACCTTGAACCTCTCCAAAACCTTTTGAATCTTCCTACAATACAACCCAACTAGATCATAACTTAGAAAAGACATTATAAAAGCAGAATATCCTCAAACCAGGGGTGCTATAGTCGTAGCTTTGACTTATCCTAGTCTCTTTAGAGGTCATGAGGCATTGCTAAATATCACTCTTGGTTTGTGAGTTGGACCCCATTGCTATCGAGATAAGGATCCAGAGGGTCACACGCAAAGTGTACACAACGGGTTCCACCAATTCAATTGGATTGGAGTTTAGGATGAAATGAGCCCAAACTACAATACAACCCAAATAGATCATAACTTAGAAAAGGCGTTATAAAAGCAAAATATCCTCAAACCAAGGGTGCTACAGTCGTAGCTTTGACTTATCCTCGTCTCTTTGGAGGTCATGATGCATTGCTAAATATCGCTCTTGGTTTGTGAGTTGGACTCATTACTATCGAGATAGGGGTCTAGAGGGTCACACACAAAGTGTACACATGAGTTCCACCAATTCAATCGAATACGAGAAAGCATTATTTTTCGAACGAATGTTTCATCGTTCAAGGTTCATTTAATAATTATGAGGAATAAACTGAGTTAATCACTCATGATTCATCACATGACATTTTAATTAAGTCGCTAGTGAGTAGTGAAATGGTCGTGACACATACGACACATTTGCTCAGTTTGTGGCATTTTAGACCGATTGAAGAGGTTTAACTTAGGGCTTGAGGGCCATTTTAGAAAGTAAAACTAACTTTTTAAGCTCATTTTTAAGCCATGAATGAAAGGTCAGGAGATTTGCACAGATTTGAGAATTTCTCTTCTATTCACTCCTTTCAAGTTTCTAAAAATAGAAAGATCAAGAACAAATTGATCCAAGTTTGAGGATCAATCACGTGATTTTTTTTAGCAATCATGTGAGCGCAATTGATCTTTTAACAATCATGTGAGCTTCGTAAGGTCCTCGATTTGATCTTTTGCGCTGACATCAATAAATCGAAGCACATCGATCGTGGAGTTACAGTACACGTGTGGACGATCTAAGGGGCAACTACTTTGATGTCTTTGGGCTACGACAATCCAAAGAAGAGCAGATATCAACAAGATTACAGCATTACACAAAGATACCATTTTGGTTTAGTTTTCATACTTAAATTAATTTGCACAAGATTTTTGGCATGAATCAAGCATCACTCAACCGAATCAAGTATATTATGATTGATTTGGCATTAAAAATTAAAATCACATATAGATATTGTCATGCTTCCGCTGCATGGTTGATTCCTTCACTTATCTTGGTCCAACTACTACACCATTGGACCATCCAGTTCATGGACCCCATCATATATATCCAACCAAGTCTAACTTTTGGCACCATTGGCTTCCATCAGAGATTTTAATTATGAATTGACCCAAAGCAATCCATGATTTTTAGTGTGTCACCACCACAATCCTTATATTGACTCAATCATTGATTCCACCAATCACCATTCATTGGCGTTAGAAATCCCAAAAGTTTGGGGGGGGGGGGGGCTTTATCCAAAACCTAATTCAACAAATAGGAGTTGCTAGGATAATTGAGAACATGTATCGATCAATCAATACAATTGTGACGTATGATACAACTTCTAGGTTGGCAAAATTTATTATAAAAAAGATTGTCAATCCTCCAAAAGAAAAATTAGATTAATCAATGCTACCATGTTGCAACTGAAAAACCCCATGTGAAGGGTATCACTCTTTATAATACGTATGTTACATTCGAAAGCTCATCGTCCAAAACAATACCCGAGAAAATTCACTAAAACCCATGAAAAACTACTTCAATCAATCAATAACCAAGGGATCGTGCGACTAAAACCTATGGCACTCCAAGAAATCCTTCTATGAAAGCTTTTTTACATAAACTCAACAAAAACAAAATAACACCTTACATTCAACACTAACAATATATTGTGAGAACCACTACGAAGTTAAATGATGAAGGCAGTTCATTTACAGGCATACATGAATCCAAGAGTTCTTTAATCAGCGACATGTAAATGTATAAACTTAATTGATGACAGAAAATTGATTGATGTCTATTTATGACATTTATAACATCTTCATGAGCCCATGTGAAGATGCATGGTGTAATTGTTACAAAAACACAAACCAACACAACTCAACATCACTGCTCAGTTGGACAAAAGTGGATGATATTTGATAGCAAGGGTGTAAATAATAGCACAAGAACCATGAGATTAACAAGGAGAGAAAAAAAAACATTATAATCCACTTTTCCACAGGTTAGGCTGGAATAAAAACAATAGAACTATTAAGTTTGCACCCATCACAGACTCCCAGACAGGTTTCATTGTCGTTTCATAGTTGAACGTAAAGGTCGCCATAGTCCAAGCCGATAGTAGTTAGCATACCTCAAGATCAGCTTCCTCTGCCACGCCAAAATAAGATGTGGAATTTGCTTACAGAAAGGAAAATACAGCCAGTGATGTATATGATGAAACAAAAACATGACATGAACTGAAATGACTGGTGAACCACCAATTATCTGTGTCCTGGTTGGAGGAGGATGAACATTACATTACTACTTTTCCTGCAATTTAAAAATTGCATTGTATACAAAACACTACAATGTTACTTTTACAATAACATCAAGTGTTCAAGTATAATTGATAGATCTTCAACTTAAAAGTTAAGAATGGATGGGATGTAGTTAGATGAAAGAGGTAACATGAACAAAAAGTGAACAGCAGCATCAATTAGTGACCTGCTCCTGGATGAAGTGGTGACCTGCTCCTGGTTGGAGTGGCAACAGGACTGAAAAACCTAAATTCAACAAAAGCATGACAATGATGTGAAATGCAATATGTTGGATAATGTCACGTGAACATTTTAATGCACTGCAAACTCTCGTGCTGAACCACTGAACAGACGAGAACGGAACAAACCAAATATTCTCTGAGCTAGACAGCTAATATGGCATTTATTTGGGTTAAACTCGGGCAACTTCCTTATTCAGAAGTTAATCACTCTTACAATATAAAAATCAGAAGCTTCATTTGTTTCCAAATTGACACTTGAAGAAATGATACTTTTAAGTAGATTGGGACAACCCGATCCTAAAAGAGCCAAGTCGTTTATGAAAAATCCAACCAACAAAAACAACAACCAAGTGAACAATCCTGCCAATATGAAAAATAAAAAATTACAAAAAAAAAATCTCCTTATAACCTTAAGACGTGATCTTTATTTACAGTTGGATTCTCCTTATAACCTTAAGACGTGATCTTTATTTACAGTTGGTGGGTTATTGCATTACAGTGTAGCCTGATGACAGCACCAGGATCCAAACATGATGCTTTTCCAAAAGCCAAAAATGAAGAATAAAAATGAAATAAAGATTAGCAATCTATAACAAAAAAAAACAAATAGATGTGAAAACACTAACATGCTTGCAGGGAATTCCAAGCCCCTTCAACATTCTGGTGCGGGTTGTGAGCAATCTCTGTAAATCACGAATTCGAGTCTCCAGTTTTGGGGCATGTACATCCACGCCTTTCCCAATCCCCTGCAGAAACTCCAATATTCCAACCTTCACTGTATCAAACAACACCACAAAGTAAAAACTCAGAACCAAATTAAATCCATAACCCTTTGTTTTTGTTTGCAGGGATATATAGAGGAATAAACAGTCACAGGGCACAAAATTGTCCCAGTTTTTTTTTTTTTTTTTAAACTCAATCTCAACACTGATTAATTGCTTAGACGTTTACCAACATAACGCTCCATGCACTTGGAAAATAATCTGGGAGAGCCTGCTGATAAATTTGGAGCCTTAGTGATGGGAAGTGCTGTTTCATTTGTTAGTAGTCGTCTCAATGCAATGGACATAGCCATCACAACGTATCTTCTGCACACCACTGCACACCACTTCAGTTACGCAAACATAAAAATCCATCTTATGTTTAACAACGACTGCACTTTAAAGCCCTAACAACAGATTTGTTTAGCCATCAGGGAGTTGCAACAGCTCGATGCAGTAACAAAGAAAACTGATCAAAAAGCATCTGAACCCAAACCATGTGATCACTTTATGGACTAAACCCAAATCATCCTATTCAAATCAACAATCCTTGGACCCACCACAGTCAAATCTGCTCAAATGAACGAACAACTCCAAATTTTTCTGCAAAAAAAAAAAACAGAGAAAAGAAAGACAGACTGCAGAGAATTGAAAGACAGAGGCCACTAACACGGTGCAGAACCCTGCTGACTGGTTACGTCCAGACAAAAATTGACTCCGCTATCCAAAAACTATCAAGCTGCCAGAAGCACTACTTGAAATCCAAAATAAATTACTAAAGCAACAGAGAAACGGACATCAATTTATAAAATTACTTGAATAGATTTTTAAAAACCCATAAAAAATAGGAAACTCTAGCACAAACACAGTCATGGAATTAAAGTATAAAATTAACTTGCAAAATTTTTGGGAAACGTTACCCAACAATAAACTTTAGCAGAAACAAGCGGCGATCAGAATCAATTCACTATTTTTCTGGGAAATCAAATAAACCAGCACAAACTAACATAAACAAACCCTACTGGCCATACAAACCGTCCTTTTGGGGGGAGAATATTATACATCAACAGAAACAAAAAAAAAATTTACCTACTTTGCATTAATCAATGTTTAAATTATCAGAAAAATTATAAAACAGCAATGGTAAGTTTTCTTGTACGAAACAGTTTCCAGCCTTCATCAGATCCCGGGACCAGATAATACGGATGAAGCATTTTTATAGAAAATGCAAACCTCGATTTTAGAACCGTCTGCAGCAATTTCAGATCTGGAGAGCGAACCGGTGTGTCTGCTTCGTCACTGGATTATCTGCTCTCCAAGGCCTCCGAATACGTGCGACAAAGAACCAGAGCCGACGATGAAACTTACATGTAATTGTGATTTTAATCTTGCAGTGAAGGGTAATTGTTTAAAGTTTGTTTTTAATTTTAATTGTGCAAGATATAACCATTAAGGATGAGTTTTTTTGTAAATATTTATTGAAGTTTTATTGTCTAGTAAAATGAATTGGGAAATTTTTATATATGGGTTTTTTTTTTAAAATTTCATCAAAAATAGATAGGGTTGACAATATTTTAAAAAATGGGTCTCAAGATGCGTGAACCCCGTTCACGCATCTTCTCTCCGCCAGAGATGCGTGAATGCGGTTCACGCATCTTTCGTCGTGTCAAAAATGCATGAACTCTGTTCACGCATGTAACTACCCAAACTTTTATTAATGAAAATTAATATTGATCTAATTAAATGTCTTATTATGTAAAATGGTTATATAACATATGCACTTCCTTGGTTTTATGTTTTTGGATTTTAAAATACCGTTGAGAATTGTTATCGTTGCTAATTTAGTCATTGAACAGTGATCACATGATTAGTATAAATGTAGGGTTTTAACAAATCCAATTTACTCAGACAAAGCAAGTGATGACCTCATCCGGTAGAATTGCTTCATACGAAGCCCATTTGTCGGAGCTCGGAAAGGAGGTGACGTCACTGAGTTTCGCTCTTGACCAAGCTCAAGCCGAGTTTCAACATGTTAAGCTTGAGTAGAACCACTTACGAGAGAAGTGGAAGTTAATAGAGATTACCACCCGAGCGATGTTATCCGAGCCACCCCAGTAGTCTATCACCATCGCACATCTTACCCTTCGGTCTTATGCGGGTGTTATAAAGAGTTATGTAACAAGACTCTAGCACTGTGATTATGTACAATATTTTTGTATAGAGAATAAACATTCATTTTATTATTGTTACTTTGTAAATAGTTTTTAAAGTACAAATAGTATTTTTGGTTAATATTCAATTGAGAAATATATTTTTAACGAATTAATGATTTTTTTAATTAAATAATTTTTTAATAAGATATTATTACTAAATTAATTTTTATTAAATATAAATGATCGTATAATTTTTATGAATACAATTGTAAATTTTATTAAGGTTTGAAAGTCATTTTTGTCAAAAACCCATGAATTTTCGATAAATGCCGGTTTTTATTTTAAAAGTAAAAATTAACATATTTATAAAATTATTTAGATAAAATGAATATCATTTTTGGATTCAGGAAGTCGAAATTATTCAATGGTGAATTTTTCATAATTTTCTGAGACAGTCAAATTTTTGAGTAAAAATTAAATACTGTTTAATATATAATGTGTTTTATGACATCATAATGACTCAATAGTGATGTAATAAAATACTATAAATGAGATGTTCAACCAATATATGTTTTAACTTTAAAATAATGTGATTTTAGGTTTGTTTGATTTATTTTACAAAGCTTTAGTGGACCCTCCAAGACTTATAAAATATTTTAACATTTTAAAATGATTTCCTTGAGAGTGTGACTCATCTCCACATAAAAAACCTAATATTTTAATAAGTTCGATCATTGACCTTATAAAATAATGTTCTACTCCCCTTTGGCAAAAACCATGGGTAAAAACCATGAGTTGGTTTGTGGTTTTGATTAGTTTAATGTGTAGTGTCCAAAACCTAAATAATAAAGAATTCTCTCTCTTTTCCTATATAAACTCACCCAAGCTCTCATTTCTCTTCACTCAAAACCCCTAGAGCACGTCACTACCCTGCACTCATCTCTCTAAAACCCTCCCAAGGCGCCCCAAGCTCCCAAGAAGTCTCTCTCAATCCTCTCCCAAGCCTTTGGGACCACACTTCTAAGTAAGAGATTTCTTCCTCTCTCTTTTTTGTCCAAATTTCTTCATGTTGTTATACCCTTTTATTTTCAATTACAAATGTTGGGGTATGATTTCGCACCTTCCTCGTACTTCTCTCCTTATGTTTGAATGATGAGAGACCTTTTTCTCTCTCATTAATGCCTCCTATGTACATCCGTTACCATGACAAAATTTTGTACTCTCTTCTTATTTACATTAAACCAATTCTTTTATTTTATGCATCTAAATTCCATTACATATGTTGGGATATTATGTTCCATGACCCCATTACTATCCATTTCATGTATAAATGATGAGAGACCCCTTTCTCTCTCATCAACCCATTTTATGATTTCTATTTGACGTCGTTATACTGCCGAAGTTACACCAAAATTTCTCATGCCAAAATCATCATGTAAGTGAATATCATACCCATTTATCTATCAAGGGTATTCACCTTTATGAACATGTACTTGTTGATTGAGGACTTTCATTTATGTATTCCACATCTCTTATTCATGGAATAAATTATGATGTTTAATGAATCCATGTTGTATGATCCATGTGGTACACTTATGCATGAAATGAAATGTTTATAAAGGGTGTGCCCTGATAGCGCTCAAATGCATTGGGTAAAGATTAGTATCATGATACGTCAAGTGCAAATTAGGGTTTACTCATGTTAATGCAAGTGCAATGAAGTTTTACTCATGCTTCATGTGCAATGAGTCTTGGCTCATGCTAATATCATGTTAATTGTTGTTGCCACATTTCCATGTTATGATAATCGTGTTATACCATGCCTTTATGTTCATGTTTCTCTTATGCTTCATTGATATGCATATTTCCTAACATGTATTGTATTCTTTATGTTATGCCTTGTTAACTCCATTACTGGGCTTTATAGCTCACCCTTTTCACATGCATGTCCTCGGGTTATCTCATAAAATGCTAGGTACTAGGGAATGTTGTAGTCATGTAAATGAAGTTTTCAATAAAGATGTCGTATTTTTATGTCTTAAGTTGTCATGTAATGTCCCTAATTTCCCAAGACACTAGACCTCTCGATCCTCAGAGTTGTCTTAAGTGCAAGTTTATGTAATAAATCATGTTTAAGTGTGTAATAAAGAGCAGAGTTATTATAGTTGGTATCAAATGATAGGTTTAGTTATTTTTGGGATTAGGATTAAAAAACCCTAGTGAAAGCCTTAGAGATTGGACTAAGTATAATAAAAACATCCCTAAATTTTGGTGAGTATCAAGTAAGTGGTTTATCAAGCAAATACATCTCTGTCTGGATACGAGCATGTAGAGGCGGCTCTGGCACAAATGTATCTAGGGGTAAAACCTAAAAACACCACTTTGAGCTAGACTCGAACGAGAACTGGTGCACGACAACGGGCCTTGTTGCACTCTTGGTTACGACACTCCCTGTAACACCCCAAGGTTTTAAAAAATAAATAAAATGCATGAAACTTTATTTTAAGTAGATATTTATAACTAGCCTTTAAACATAATTTTGTTGCTTCTAAGTTTTGAATTTCAAAAAACAATCATCTATAATTGTGTTCAGTAAGTTATTTGGAGTCTGATGGAACCAACTTGTTTTTTTGGTGAATAGTAACATACCCTTATGAATAGTAATATGACCATAATGAATAGTAAATTTTATTATTATTTTATTTTCTTAAGGCTTTAAGATAATGACATCTTGGTTAATTTTTCAATGTGATATAAAAACAGTTATAAAATTAAAATTGTTAATTTTTGAATTAAGTATGATTTTATTTAAAAATTAAATTAATAATATTTAAAAAATTATTTTCAAAAAATGGGGTTCATTTTTGAATTCTACACATCAAAAAATAGTTAGGGTGAATTTTTGGTATTTTTCTGAAATTCTTCAATTTTTGATGAATAGTGAAATACGGTAAAATACTGTATATTCAAATTATCAGTTAAATACACTATTTATGTCACCATAAGTGATGTAAAACTACTTGGTTCGAACTCACATGTCATTATTACTATTTGGGGTCACATGAATTAAGATTATTCATAGTCTTGAGCAAAAATATCATAATAATGATTTAAATAATGTAAAATACCTCCTCTCCTCCACTATAAATACCACCCTCATTCTCCTCTTCCTTCCACACCTCTCAAGCCTTGAGACTTACCTAATTTGTACCCAATAACCCTCCCAAGGATCTTCCCCACGTCCTAGAGTTTTTGGTCTCATCAAAGGCCAAAACCAAAGGTCTTAAGTAGGATCTCAAGGAGAAGAGATCAAGGGGTAAAAATCTCCTTTCATTTTCATGTATTTTCCTTTCATTTCCTTTTATTTTCTTATACACTCTTCCCCTCCTCTTATCCAAGAGGCATGAAAGCTTCAGAATATTGTATATTCTAGATGTTCTCATGTTCATGGAAAATTCCTCATCAATCTTTTTCTCCTCTCCCACTCATTCAAGAAATTAAAACATCATTCGTGATGTGTCGATTTACCGACACCGTGGACGATGTGATTTCAATTTCATTTACCTTCTTCAAGACTGGTTATGAAACCATTTCTATGGTTAAACCAGATTATAATTTATGTATTATATCTTATATAAGGTTCTATAATCATTTTATACACATGTTATTAATTTATAAAACAAATGAGTTCATTATGATCGAAGAATCACCAAAATGACCTAAACAAATATCAATAATGTTTTAACTTATGAATCATCATAATTTCAGAATTCAAAATGATAAATGGTATAATTTATGGTTCTAGAAATATGTAAATACCATTCCATTCCAATTCTGGAGTTTCACTTCCAATCAAAAATAATATCCATCATGAACCGATCATAGAAACCATGTAAAGAACGCACCCGACACAATGTAAATAACAAAATATTACAAATAAACGTGTTGAATGATGTTGTAAAATGATCATATAAGGTGTTATAAACATTAATATGTTTCATTAAAATATTAATAACACTCTTTTAACCATTATACAGGAGGTTTAAACACTTTTTAAGTAAGAAGAACCCAAGGTAAGAGAATTCTTAACCCAATTTCTATTCTTTGGGTTAACCTTCTTCTTTATTCATTATGTGGTATTAAGATTATTGGTGTGATTATTTTTTGTTTATATTATGTTTCACTATGTGTATTTACAGTTTATACACATATCCATTCCATTCTATTAATTCTCGCTCCAATTATTTTTTAAGGGACTTTCTTTTTAAAATCCTTTTGAAAATCTCTTTAATAAATTTCAAAAAGATTGTTTTTTATATGTATATGGAATGAGTGGTTTCTTCTAATTTTCAAGATACTTTATTACCATGATATGTTCCTTGGAAATTATTTATGTTGGTTTGATTCCATTATAACTCAAGATATGTTGGGTTGAACCCATTTAACTCAAGATATGATGGGTGAGCCCCATTATAGTTCTCCAATGCATTGGATACTCCAAAGATGGAAGTTGACCAAAAGGTTATTCCATGTGTAAGGGTGAATATAAAAGTGATATGGTAAATATGTCCCAAGGAAACTACATGATGTTTCTATGCATATGAGTTTTTATGATTATGGGTTTTATTGGTTTTTACGTTATCACTTGACTAACGCTTTCTTTTTTTATATCCCTTACTGAGTTTTATACTCATTCCAAATTTTTAAAATGATTTTTCACATGATATAAGGATGTGTAAGAGAAAGAAGGGATTCATGATGTTTGATATGGAGTGTTGTTAAATAAATCATGTTTTAAGTTTTAATGTTTTATATTTTGAAAAAAATGGATATTGTTTTAGTAGTATCCTCTTGTATGAATGTGGTATGTCGTGTATGTAAGTGATTAGCCACTGAAATGAGATAATATTCATTGTTAATATTTATAATATTCACAAGATTAATTATTAATAAACACCATTTTAGTGCATTTTACACTTTGAACATTATTTCACATTATGATTGCAATTCTTTGTTAAAGTGCACTATACCTTGGTACATATCTGAACACATCCTAAAATACAAAATGGTCTTGATTTTATTTTTATATTTTATTTTCAGGTCTCCCATTATATAAGTAATAATTCATGGTTTTGGAGTACTTTAAGATTCACATTGGAAGACAACCAAAATGAGATTTCATGACAATACGTCGGAATGGACCGAAGGCCTTAATTTTTTATTATTTTTGATAATCCACCTTTCAAGGGGTGAGATGGAACCCTTACAAGGCACGAAGGCTTAAATACAATTACATGACCCATAGGTCTTAGAGGGAATCACCTAGACAAGATAACTTGGAACTGCTCCTCCCCAACATATGTCATGATATCAACATTCCACCTTCGCAGGGCTGGTCGGCTAGCTGTCCTATAGAAAGCTGCACAGACCTGGTACCGATGGAAAAGCCATACCCTCTCATTCTTCCAAATTCGGTTAGCTCTACTCTAGTGAATGAGCCGGCCCTGAATCCTCATCTGAAGCCTTGTTCCTTGTAGTCAAACTGGTACATCTGAATTCAAGTGGCCCGAAGGAATTGGGGTGGCCCTAAGGCCTTAAGGTGGCCCGAAGGTCTTGAGAAACAACTGGACCTAAGGCCTTGGGTGGCCTGAAATCCTTGCAGGACCCGAGGCCCAAAACGGTGGCCCAAATGCCCAAATGGATGAATAGTTCCAACTGCTACAGTACCAAACAATGCCTGCTACAGTACTGATACAATACTGTTACAGTAACGGAAATACGCCTCCACCCGGATTTGATCTCGGGTCTCTTGGATGCACCTACCGAGTCCTCACCAACCGGACTGAGGCTCATGTGCACACAATCTGGGCAAAGTAAATTGGAAAACAACCCAATAAAGAGACTTTATAGGCCATGATCCAAGCCCAATGATTCTAAAAATTTAACTAAAGATAGAGTATATCATTTTGAACATTTCGTACCATAGCTACAAGAGATAATTCAGATGTTTTAAGGGGGTTTCAGGCAGCCCAAGTTGGAGATAAAATTATGGGCCAGATTCTTCGGCCCAGAAAAACAACCTACCATTTCGATAATACATCGTAAAACAAAATTTACTTTGGGATGAAATTTTATAGGATATTAGGATACATCTGGAGATAAATTTTCTTCTTTTATGTACCACTCTAATTATACCATCTAGAAGGTCATTTCGACACATCTGTTCAGTGGATGCAAGCTGACTTCCACTTCAGGTCAAGAATGGAAAAGTCTAAGTTCCACAAGCTTTCCACCACCCTAAACCTACCATACTCAAGTGGGATGACTTTAACTATTTTAGGATAGAACCAAGGCTCCAAAAATTCCTATTTAAGGTAGTTGTGTTGGAGGATTTAATGATCTTTGGTGCTTTCTTTAATTGTAATGTTATGCTGCAATTTTGTTGCCTTGAGTTTGTTTTTCTCATGTAACTTGTTCAATTCACCTTAGTTTCTTAATAAAAATTTCTTCTTATCCTATTATTTTGTTTTATTCATATCATGTTTATACCATTGGTTCAAGGTGTGAATTTATTCACGCCAAACCTTGTGAAATTATCACACAACGGTGGAGTGATCGTTATTTCATTGTCTTTTTTTTACTTCTCCAATTCCTCCCTCATGAGTCTACTTTACGCTTCCATTGAAACCATGGAATCAATGGAGGGATAACCCACTTATGTTTTGATCCAAAGGATTATCAAGGTTTTGGATTGGATGTTATTTCTCACTCCATTAATGTCCGATCACTTCCTTTAATTGAGAATTTAGTTTTATGATCTTTAAACTCCTTCGTCCTTATTGAATTTAAGGCCACACACTTCAAGTGCTAATATGAACCTCTACCTTGTAGTGCTCAAAACATTGATCCTTTAAGTGTATAGGTGATTAGTATTAGGGTTTTTAGGCATTAAACCAGTAAGTGATGATTGTGTTTGATCTTCTTAAATGAACTCATCTCAAGTATAAGAAATTGAAATAGTTGAAAATAGAATGCATCCAATCCACCCAAAGTGATAACCTAGGATCAACTCATCCTTTTAAATTAAATTAAATTAATTATTTTAGTTTTCACTTAAAATTATCTAAAATCAACCCAAATTTGTCCACTAATATCCAAAAAATAGTCCATATAATGTTCGTGTCTGTAGGTTCCTTCTTAGGTCTCCAAGGATTCAACAACCCAAGCTAAACTACAAGTGACTGCTTAAACCTAAAATCTTGGGTAAATTTGGGCGAGACCAAATTTTGGAATCATTGCTGGGGAACCAAGTAATTCATATCAACAAACATTCTATTCTTCCCCATTTATTTTATTCTCATCCAAATTCTCTTATCTTTTCCTTTTCTCGTTTTTTTTCTTTTGGCGCATGTACGCCTACACTCGTGACCAATCAAACTGTCTAGTTAGGGTGGATAGTCCTGGGGTTGGGGAGTAAATCACACTAAGGGAACTCTTTACATTAGATAATACTCGAAAGTCAAAAATTGATCCCATTTAAATGGAAGGTCTTCAAATAAACCAACTCATAAACCCGAGTGGGAACCAAAATGGAAATCCAAATGAGCCAGCCCCAAACTTAGAGAATGTAGTTGATCAAACCATGAATGACTACCTCAAACCTGCTTGGACCAATTCCCCCTCATGCATTAGAAAAAATTAATTAGGATATTTCAACTACATCTTTAAACCCCATGTCCTAAACCACCTTCCCACATTCCATGGAATGGAGTCTGAGATGCCCTACCTTCACATTAAGGAGTTCAATGAAATTGTAGAAACCATGTTTCCCCCACATCAACTAGAATTATCTAAGATGAGGATGTTTCCTTTTTCTTTAAAGGATTAAGCTAAAAATTGCCTAAAAAATTTGAGACCATCATCCATCAACTCTTGGGACCAATTACAAAGAGAATTCTACAAAAAATACTTTCCCTACCACAAAACAATTTCACTTAAAAAGAGCATCCAATTTTTTTTTGAAAAAGAGGGAGAGTCATTATATGAAACATGGAAGAGGTTCAAAGACACCGTAAACATGGTTCCACACCATGGTTTTTATATTCCTGAACAAGTGAGAATTTTCTATGACGGGTTGGGCCTAGGGAATAAATAATTCATTGACCTGATGTGTAATGAGACCTTTAAAAACAAATCCCCAAATGATACTTATGAGTATCTAGAAAGAATTTCTGAACAAAAACAAACATGGGGAACATCACCTTATTCTGAAAAGTCACAAAGAACTACTGTAATTCATACAATTAGAGAAGAGGAAAGCCTTATGGATAAAATCGCAGCACTCACTAGGAAGGTCGAAGAGACAAACCTTAGGAAAATCCATGAAATCCAAACTATAGATCCTGTTTGCACATTTTGTGACAAACATGACCACAAAACAGAAAACTTCCCAACCATTCCATCCATCAATGATGTTATTCTAGGAGGACCAACTACTAAAATCAATTCCCTAAACTTCCAAAAGCTCCAATACCAAAACACATTAAACCCAAGGTATAATGAACACCCAGGCTTCCGCTGGAAAGATAACCAACAACCTAGCCAACCATAAAGAACAAACCCCTAACCTACACAAAATTTACGAAACCATAACCAATTCCAACCACAACCAGTACAATATCAACATCCTCCTATCCAATACCAACAACCCATCTAACAACCAAAGTATCCTTCTGGGATAAACCAACCAACACAAGCCCCCTCCCAGTCTATCCCTCTCCCAATCCTTGTATAGTTGTGTAAAAAAATGGAGAAAATCAATTCAGAGGTCTCCTCCCGTAAACAAGAACTTCAAACCATAAAAACCGGGAAGGCACCCATTCCTACTTAGGTGGTACCATCCTCAACTTTAAGGGGAGATTCAATTTGCACTCAAACAACTCATGAACAACTAAAGGCTGTGACAGTTTTAAGAAGTGGGAAATCAATTGAGAAGCCTAAACAAATAATTCAAAAACCATATGAAACTTCAAAATCTAATGAAAATTCAAATGAACCACATGATCAAACCGAAAAAACTAATAACAATGTGAAATAAGCAACTCTTCAACAAACAATCCCACAACCTACACCACTTCCTCAACGGATGAGGGAAAAAACCAAGCCTGAATTGAATGAAACATTGAGGGAAATATTCTCGATCACAAGTCAAGTTGAATATTCCACTCCTTGATTCTATTCAAACCATTCCTAAATACTAAAAATACCTAAAGGACCTCTTCACATTTAAAAGGAAATTCTCACATAAGAACCAAGTCCTTCTGGAAGTAAATGTTAGTACAAAAATCCAAGGAACCCTTCCACCAAAGATGGAAGACCCAGGATTCCCTTACATCAATGTTGAACTAGGAGAGAAAAAAGTTGTCAAATATATCCTAGGTTTCAACAAGTAGGGTCCATCACCAAAAGAAATCAAATACCACTCACTCCCATCTTAGTGATTGAAATCTTTGACTATTGAGGAATCAATTTCATGGGTCCCCTCGTAAACTCTAGGGGATATCTATACATCCTTTTAGTTGTCGATTATGTCTCCAAATGGGTTGATTCCATTCCTAAAAAATCCAATGATCATCAAACTATGATTAGATTTCTCAAGGAAAACATCTTCTCTAGATTTGTAATTAATAGGGCTATCATTAGTGATCATAGAAATTATTTTTGCAATCGTTCATTCTCAACACTCATGGAAAATTATAAAATTTCTCACAAAGTGTCCAATGCTTACCACCCAAAAACCAATGGTCAAGATGAGTTATCCAATCAAGAAATCAAACAAATTTTTGATAAAACTATTAATTCATCTAGGAAAGATGGGTCGAGAAAACTCTTAGATTCTCTTTGGGCCTATCGAACCACATATAAAACCATTTTAGGAATGTTACCATATAGGTTGGTTTATGGAAAATCATGCCATTTACCATTAGAAATTAAACACAAGGATTTTTGGGCAATTAAGAAAATTAATTATGACCTCTCATTGGCCAGAACAAAAAGGAAATTAGATCTCAATGAACTTGAGGAACTTAGAATGGAGGCTTATGAAAATTCAAGGATAAATAAAGCTAGAGTTCAAGCCTACCAATCTTGAAATATTAAAACCAAACACATTATACCGGGTAAACCTATTCTTTTTTATAGCTCTAAAATTTATTTACACCCAGGGAGGTTGAGGTACAGATGGTCGGGTCCATACATAGTTCATAAGGTGTACCCCCATGGGGCTATAGAAATTCAAGATCCCACCAATGGTAAAACCTTTAAAGTTAATGGTCATAGAGTCAAACCATTCCAAAAACATGAAGTTGATGATGAGTTGTGCGAACCAACCTTAGATGAGGAAAATACTTAAACAATTAGGGTTCTAAGTTGATCTAGTGATGTTAAAAAAAAGCGTTGCATGAGAGGCAACCTGTGCTTTTGATGTTTCCAATCTTTGTGAATCATCTTTATTTTAAAATAGGATTAATGAATCATTTTGATATTTAAAAAAAAAATCAACCAACTCTAAATATGATAGTACCTTAGACTATTGACATGTTCTTCTATTATGAGTATGGATGAGTATGAAAGGGGAGCATCGTATTCATCCGTGTCACACGACGTGATCCCTAAGTAATACCTTACCCAAAAATTTAAAAAGAAGACAATGTATCATCAGTTTATTTTATGTTATTTTTATCGGGTTTTAGGTTAAAAAAAATAAAAAAAATAATAATAATAAAAAAAATATAAAAGTACACGTCATAGGTCATGGGGAAAACCCTGTCACAACCGGCGAAGCCACGGGGACTCGAACCTAGGACCGAAGGGAGACAGGGGAACGCGCTTACCACTAACCTATGGCTTATAGTGCTTATTTATTATATATTTTTTGTATATATACTTATATTTTAATTTTTAATATGAATGAATAAATAAATAAATAAATAAATAAATATATATATTTTTTTGTTTGTTTGTTTGCTTATTTTTCCTTTTTCCACTAGGGAAATCTGCAAGAGAGATGGATATAAAATGACTAAATTGGAGCAGTAAGAAATTCAACTTCAACCACCAGGTGAATTTGTTCCATATTTATTATTTCAAATTCCTTTTAGAACTCCTCTCCTCTACCAATAACCCCTTCAAAATTTTATTTTCTTTAAACCTTGGGGACAATGTTATTTTAAGTTGGGGGGAGGGGTGAAAAGGAAGAAAATTTTAATTTTGTGTGCATAAAAAAAATGCGTAGAAGGAAAATTTTCTTTAACCTTGAACACGATAATACACATTGAAAACTTTAAAACTGAATATCAAATAATTTAGCATGCCATGATTCTAATTTTAATCCATGTATAGTTTCATGAGCATAGATTTTGGAAAGTGTGGCTATCTAATGTGATATTTCATCGTTTATATTTTTATCCAAATTAAAAAAGATCACAATGAGCATCCTTTGGATAGTGGAGTATTAGTTTGAGTTCATGGGGTTCCCCAAATAAATAACATAGGTTTGTCAATCATTTTATTTTTTATATGAGTATTCAATAAAAAAATAAAAAAACAATAAATTTGTGCGTAGATCAATGAAATGCCTAATGTGTGGCTTTTAGCACTCAGGGATCGCGACTCCATAGTTTTCTGGCCTGGAGTTAGTAATTTTATCTCTATTTGTGGTAATTTGACTTTGTTTTTGATTGAGTTAACTTGAGATGGTGCTCGAGTATGCGGGCTTCACTTGGTCCCCTAAGGTCTTTGAGCTTGTGAGTCATCGGCAAAGTCTCGCAGCATTGGTTGACTCTATTGAGTGCAATTTCAATTACCATGGAAAAATTGAAAAAAAAAATATACAATAAAAAAATTTTGATACTCATCTTAATATTGAAATGTGATTCCATATAGTGCTTCCATTATTTCCCCTTCGAATAAAGATAAACCCCCCATGTCTATTGCGATGCACAACACATCATCACACTTAATTAATATTGGATGAAATATGAAGATGAATTTGAACAAAGGAATGGAATTAGGATTGGGACATTATTATGAAAATATCTTGTATTAAAATATTTTTATGGGTTTCATGATTGTTTGGTATAAGGGTTTTTGGTGATCATTGTGTATTAAAATGTTTTTGGAAAAGGGAATTCGAATTTCATATTTTTGAGATACATTTTGCCCGGGACTAGAAAAACTCAATTTAGAGGGTGTGATTAGCCACTTAAATAGGCTAATATTCATTGTTAATATTTATAATATTCATGATATTAATTATTCATAAACACCGTTTTAGTGCATTTTACACTTTGAACATTATTTGACATTATGATTGCAATTCTTTGTTAAAGTGCACTATTACTTGGTACATATTTGAACACATCCTAAAATAAAAAATGGTCTTGATTTTATTTTTATATTTTATTTTCAGGTCTCCCATTATATAAGTAACAATTCATGATTTTGGAGTACTTGAATATTCACATTGGAAGACCACCAAAATGGGATTTCATGACAACACAATCTGGGCAAAGTAAACTGGACATCAGCCCAATAAAGATACTGTAGAGGCCAGGATCCAAGCCCAATGATTCTCAAAAGTTAAAGATAGAGGAAATTATTTTGAACATTTCATCTAATAGCTACAAGATATAATTCGGATTTTTTAAGGGAGTTCCAGGCAGCTCAAGTTGGAGATAAAATTCTAAGCTAGATTCTGCAGCTCAGAAAAACATCCCACTATTTTGATAATATATCACAAAAAAAAATTCTATTTGGGCTGAAATTTTAGAGGTGGTTAGGAGACATCCATAGATACATTTTCTTATTCTATGTAGAACTCTAATTCGGCCATCTAGAAGGTCATTTTGACGCATTTATTTGTTGGATGCAAGCTGGCTTCCACTTCGGGTCAAGAGTGGAAAAGTCTAAGTTCCACAAGCTTTCCACCATCCTTAGCCTACTATACTCAAGTGGGATGACTTTAACTATTGAAGACTCGACCAAAGTCTCCCAAAATTCCAATTTAAGACAGTGGTGTTGGAATATTTAATGATCTTTTGTTCTTTGTTTAATTGTAATGTTATGCTGCAATTTTGTTGCCTTGAGTTTGTCTTTCTCATGTAAGTTGTTAAATTAACCGTAGTTTTGTAATAAAAATTTCTTATTATCCTATTATTTTGTTCCTCTTCATATCACGTTGATACTGTTTGTTCAAGGTGTGAATTTATTCACACCAAACCTTGTGAAATTATCACACAACGGTGAAGTGATCGTTATTTCATTATCTTTTTTTTACTTCTCCAGTTCCTCTCTCATGAGTCTACTTTTTTGCTTCCATTGAAACCATATAATAAATGGAGGGATAACCCACTTATGGGTTGATCAAAGGGAGTAGAAAGGTGTTGTATTGGATTTTATTTCTCACTCCATTAATGTATAATCACTTCCTTTAATTTAGAATTTAGTTTGATGATCTTTATACTCCTTCATCCTTGTTGAATTTAAGGCCACACACTTCAAGTGATAATATGATCTTATACCTTGGAGTGCTAAAAACATTGATCCTTTAAGTGTATAGGTTATTATTATTATGGTTTGTAATAATTAAACCAGTAAGTGATGATTTTGTTTGATCTTTTTAAATGAACTCATCTCAAGTATAAGAAATTGAAATAGTTGAAAATGGAATGCATCCAATCCACCCCAAGTGATAACCTAGGATAAAATAATCCTTTTAAATTTAATTCACTTAATTATTTTAGTGTTCACTTAAACTTATCTAAAATCAACCCAAAGTTGGCCACTGATATCCAAAAAACAGTCCATAGAATGTTCGTGTCTATAGGTTTCTTCTTAGGTTTCTGAGGATTCGACAACCCAAGCTAAACTACAACCGACCACTTAAACCTAAAATCTTGGGTAAATTTTGGTGAGAACAGTGAGATATCCTAATTATTTAAAACTCTAAACCTGAAATGATTCTTAATGTGTAATAATGTATGGTCTTGTGTAACATTCAATATTAAGTAACGTTTTAAGGACAAGTCCTTATAGTTGGTATCAAAGGATGGTTAAGATAACTTTAGGGGTTGGGATGATATTTAAAGAATACCATAACTGATTTTTACTCTATGGTAATTTAAAATGTTATAGAATTTAAGGATTACCATGTTTCTTCATCTAAGTTATTTTTGTATAGAATGGTTTTTCGTCAAAGAAATAGGGAAACTGAAGTAGGAAGGCACCAAGAGGTTGATGTCTATATGAATCTGTAGCCTGAAATGGTGGGAATCGGAACCGAGCTATTTGTGACAGAAATGGATCATTTTACTCAAGAAATAAATGGGGGTGGTATCCATTCTAGATAAGAACATGATCTACCATGAAGAAACATGTCTTTTGTGGAGCATTTTATGAGGCAACATCTTCCAGCATTCAGTGGAACTGCAGACCCAGTGATAGCCGAAGGATGGATCATTGCTCTAGAAAAGTTATTTGATATCATGGAATGTTCGGAACGCCAAAAGGTAATACTAGTCATTTATCGTTTGGAAGGTGAATCCGATCAATGGTGGTCTTTAGTTAAGAATACGAGAGAAAATATGATCTTGACAATCTGGAATGGGATGATTTTAAGAGTCTTTTTATAGAAAAATATTTTTCCAAAACTGTTCGACTCATAATGGAGAAACAATTCTTGGAGCTGAAGTAGAAATATGATGATTCTATGGCAACATATTAAGCCAATTTTACAAGACTGGCCAGGTATGTTAAAAATTTTACTCAGGATTTTGAAAGTAAAATTAATAGATTTTACTTTGGTTTGAAACCGTTTTTGAAAAGAACTTTGGATTCACGAGAGTTTAAAAGCTATGAGAAGCTTGTTTATTGTGCTGAAAAAGTTGATATAGAGTTTTCTGACACATATATTTCTCGTTATGACAATAATAAGAAGAGGTCAAGTTGGAAGGCAATGGGGAAGAACTCGTCAAAGAAGTCTGGAGGTAAGAAAATGAATTTCCCTTCTTGTGAAAAGTGTGGTAAAAGGCATCCTAGTGAATGTCTTGTAAATTATGGTAAATGCTACTAATGTGGAAAGTTTTGAAACATGTCTCATGATTTCAAGTAAAATGATCCGAAAATTAATGAGAAGCTGATGGTGAGATGCTTTAACTGTAATGAATTGGGTCATTTTGCTAATGTTTGTCTGTAGCTAGTTACTCTAGTAGGGAATCAATAAGATTGAAAGCAAAAGGGTTTGGTAAAATCATTTTCAACCACTTCAGTAGATGTTGATCCATCAAATGAGGTGGTATCAGGTACATTTCTTGTTTTTACAGATTTCACAAATGTGTTTTTTGATTGAGGGTCTACACATTCCTTCATTTATGAGAAATTTTTAGAAAAATTGGGAATTCAACCTCATGAAATGAAACAAGATATCATGGTAAAAACACCTATAGGAAATATTGTGTCAAAAATAAATTATAAGAATATGACTATCCTTATCTGTGGAAAGATTTTACCTGCAAACCTTTTTGTTTTGCCTCTAGCAAAGTTTGATGTTATTCTGGGTATGAACTGACTTTCTTTTTATCATGATAAGATAGATTACATAGAAAAAGAAGTTTTTTTTCAGAAAGAATTTCAGTTCGTGTATAAGAATGAACCCATACCATTAATAATATATCAGGAAGCTAATAAACTAATAAAGGATAGAAATGAAAGTTATCTTGCTCATATTTTTGAAGATAAGGGAACTATCTAGATTAATGATCCACCAGTGATAAATGAATACTTGGATGTTTTTCTCAATGATTTGCCTAGTTTTATTCCTAATCGAGAGGTTGAGTTTACTATTGACTTAGTTATTGATGCTAATTCAATTTCTAAACCCCCTTATCAAATGACCCAAATGGAACTTCTAGAATTAAAAAGGCAGTTGTAGGAATTATTAGATAAAGGCTTCATCCAACCTAGCACTTCACTATGGGGCGGTCCTGTCTTATTTGTTAAAAAAATATGATTCAATGAGACTTTGCATCAATTATAGAGCCTTGAATAACATTACTGTTAAAAACAAGTATCCTTTTTCTCATATTGATGATTTGTTTGATCAGCTCCAGGGAACACAATATTCTTCGAAGGTTGACCTGAGGTCAGGGTACCATCAGTTGAAAGTAAAGGATAAAGACATCCCAAAGACTACGTTCCTTAATAGATATGGTCATTATGAATTTGTAGTTATGCCTTTTGGGTTAACTAATGAACCTGTTGTATTCATGGATCTTATGAATAGAATATTTCATGAGTTCTTGGATAAGTTTGTGGTTGTGTTTATTGATGACAATCTGGTATATTATAGAAGCTAATAGGAGCATGAAAAATATATAAGGGTTGTTTTGAAAACCTTAAAAGAAAAGAAACTATATGGAAAATTCATCAAGTGTGATTTTTGGTTGCAATAGATTTATTTTCTTGGGAACATTGTAAATAAGGATGGAATAACATTTGATCCTACCAAAACAAAATTGGTTGATGAATGGACAAGACCTACAAATGTTACAAATATTCATAGTTTTCTTGGATTAGAAAGTTATTAACAACGGTTTGTTAAAAAATTTACACGGTTATCTAGCCTTATAACTATGTTACCACAAAAGGGGTTAAATTTGTTTGGACAAAAGAATGTGATGTTTGTTTTCAGGAACTGAAGAAGAGATTAACGAATGCTGCAGTTTTGGCCTTGCCTTCTCAAAATAGTGATTTTGTCATCTATAGTGATGCTTTATTGAAGGGACTTGGTTGTGTTCTGATGCAGAATGATCAGGTAATTGATTATGCTTCAAGACAACTAAAACCTCATGAATTAAATTATCCCACACATGATTTGGAATTGGCAACTGTGGTTTTTGCTTTGAAAATTTGGAGGCATCATTTATACGGAACCAAATGTCAAATATATACTAACCATAAAAGTCTGAAGTATATATTCACTTAGAAGGAATTAAACATGAGGTAGAGAGGATGGATTTAACTAATAATGGATTATGATTGCACAATAAATTACCATTCAAGAAAATAAAACAAAGTGGCGGATGCCTTGAGTTGAAAACATCATGCATCATTAACCATGTTACGTTTAGAATATGATACATTGATTAAGGATTTGATGAATTTTTTCTTAGAAGTTTTTGGTGCAGGTAATACATCTGTTTTGTTTTAGGTTTTAGTGTAATCATCATTATCAGACATAATTAAGCAATCACGGAAGGAAGACCGTGAGCTACAGAAAAAGGTAGAATTGGTTAAAATGGGTAAGTTACTATAATTTAACCTTGATAAAGATCATGTTTTAAGATTTTGAAAAAGGTTGTGTGTGCCTTGTGATTCCCATTTAAAGAAGTATTTGTTGTGTGAAGCTCATAGTTCTCCATTTTTAGTTCATCCTAGAAGTACTAAGATGTATAGAGACCTTTAGGAGTATTACTGGTGGGATGGAATGAAAATGGATATTGTAGAATTTACTATAAAATGTTTGACATGTAAATAGGTTAAAGCAGAGCAATTGTTACCAAAGGGGATGCTTCATCCTTTTCCTATACCAGAGTGAAAATAGGAGAATATATCCATGGACTACATGGTGGGACTATCTAAGAATTCTCAAGGCAACAATACGATTTGGGTTATTGTTGATCACCTGAAAAAATCTGCACATTTCCTTTCTATTCAAGATAAATGTCATTGGATCAGATTTCTCAACTGTATTTCAAAGAGATTGTCAAGTTACATGGAGTTACTCTTTCCATTGTATCTAATCAGGATCCTAGGTTCACTTCTAACTTTTGGAAGGGGCTTCAGAAGTTGTTGGGCACAAAATTAAATTTCAGTACAACTTTTCATCCTCAATCAGATGGGCTGTCATAATGTACAATTCATACTTTTGAGGATATGCTTTGAGCTTGTTCAATGGACTACCAGGAAAGTTGGGATCATCATCTTTATTTAGTTGAATTTTCTTATAATAATAGTTTTCATTCTAGTATACAGATGACACCTTTTAAGGCATTATATGGGAAGCAGTGTCAAACTCCAGCTTTTTGGGATGAAGTCAGGGAAATGAAGTTGATGGAACCAAAATTAGTAGAGAAAGTGGCCAAGAAAGTGAAGATGATCCATCAGCACATGAGGACAGCTCATAGAAGGCAGAAAATTTATACAAATAACATAAAGAAAGACTTATCTTTCGAGGTAGGCGACCATGTTTTCCTTAAAATATCTCCTTGGAAAAGTGTGATGCGTTTTGGTAAGAAAGGAAATCTAACTCCACTATTCATTGATCCTTTTGAAATCCTATAGAAAGTTGGACCAGTTGCATACCGAGTAGCTTTGCCTTCGATTTTATCTCAGGTACACAATGTTTTTCATGTTTTGATGTTGGGGAAGTATGTGCCAGATTCATCATATGTCTTGAGCCCAGAAGTAGTTCAACTGGAATAGAACCTTTCTTATGAAGATAAACCAATTCATATTCTTGATTGAATTGAACAAGTATTGATAAATAAGGTAATCCACTGGGTAAAGGTTTTGTTGAGAAACCATATGGTTGAAGAAGCAACATGGGAATCTGAAAATGCTATGAGGGAAAGATACCCTCACTTGTTTAATGAGTAAATAAAATTGCAAGGATTCAATTTCTAGAAGGTGGGGATAATGTCACACCCCAAGGTTTTAAAAAATAAATGAAATTCATGAAACTTTGTTTTAAGTAGATATTTATAACTAGTCTTTAAACATAATTTTGTTTCTTCTATGTTTTGAATTTCGAAAAACAATCATCTACAATTGTGTTCAGTAAGTTATTTGGAGTCTGATGGAACCAACTTGTTTTTTGGTGAATATTAACATACCCTTATGAATAGTAATAGGACCCTAATGAATACTAAATTTTATTATTATTTTATTTTATTAAGGCTTTAAGATAATGACATCTTGGTTAATTTTTCAATGTGATATAAAAGTAGTTATAGAATTAAAATTGTTAATTTTTGAATTAAGTATGATTTTATTTAAAAATTAAATTAATAATATTTAGAAAATTATTTTCAAAAAATAGAGTTCATTTTTTAATTGTACACGTCGAAAAATGGTTAGGGTGAATTTTTGGGATTTTTCAGAAATTCTTGATTTTTTGATAAATAGTGAAATATGATAAAATACCGTATATTCAAATTATTAGTTAAATATACTATTTATGACATCATAAATGATGTAATACCAATTGGTTTGAAATCACATGCCATTATTACTATTTGGGGTCACATAAATTAAGATTATTCATAGTCTTGAGTGAAAATATTATAATAATGATTTAAATAATGTAAAATACCTCATCTCCTCCACTATAAATATTACCCTCATTCTCCTCCTCCTCCCACACCTATAAAGACTTGAGACTTACCTAAGTTCTTCCCAATACTCCTCCCAAGTCTCTTCCCCACGTCCTAGAGCTACTGTTCTCATCAAAGGCCAAAACCAAAGGCCTTAAGGAGGATCTCAAGGAGAAGAGATAAAGGAGTAAGAATCTCCTTTCATTTTCAAGTGTTTTCCTTTCATTTCCTTTTCTTTTCTTATACACTCTTCCCATAATCTTATCCAAGAGGCATGAAAGCTCCAAAATATTTTATATTATATATTTTATCATGTTCATGGAAAATTACTCATCAATATTCTTCTCCTATCCCACTCATTCAAGAAATTAAAACACTGTCCGTGATGTGTCGATTTACCGACATCGTGGATGATGTGATTTCAATTTCATTTACCTTATTCAAGACTGGTGATGAAACCATTTCTATGGTTGAACCAGATTATAATTTATGTATTATATCTTATATAATGTCCTGGAATCATTTTATACACATGTTATTAATTTATAAAACAAATGAGTTCATTACGACCGAATAATCACCAAAATGATCTAAACAAATATCAATAATATTTTAACTTATGAATCATCCTCATTTCAGAATTAAAAATGATAAATGGTATAATTTATGGTTATTTAAATATTTAAATACCATTCCATTCTAATTCTGGAGTTTCAATTCCAATCGGCAAAAATATCCATCATGAACCGATCATGGAAACCATGTAAAGAACACACCCAACACAATGTAAATAAAAAAATATTACTAATAAATGCGTCTAATGATGTTGTAAAATGATCATATAAGGTTTTATAAACATTAATATGTTTCATTAAGATATTAATAAAACTCTTTTAACCATTATACAGGAGGTTTAAACACTTTTGAAGTAAGAAGAACCCAAGTTAAGGGAATTCTTAACCCAATTTCCATTCTTTGGGTTAACCTTCTTCTTTATTCATTATGTGGTATTAAGATTATTGGTGTGATGATTTTTTGTTTATATTATGTTTAAATATGTGTATTTATAGTGTATACACATATCCATTCCATTCTATTAATTCTCACTCCAATTATTTTTGAAGGGAATTTCTTTTTAAAATCATTTTGAAACTCTCTTTAATAAATTTCAAAAGGATTGTTTTTTTATATGTATATGGAATGAGTGATTTATTCTGATTTTAAAGATACTTTATTACCTTGATATGTTCCTTGGACATTATTTATGTTGTTTTTATCCCATTAAATCTCAATATATGTTGGTTTGATCCCACTATAGCTCAAGATATGACAGGTGAGCCCCATTATAGCTCTCTAATGCATTGGGTACTTCAGAGATGGAAGTTGAACAAAAGGTTATTCCATGTGTAAGGGTGAATATAAGAGTGATATGTTAAATATGACCCAAGTAAACTAAATGATGTTTCTATTCATATTATTTTTTATGATTATGGGTTTTATTGGTTTTTATGTTATCACTTGACTAACGCTTTATTTATTTATATCCTTTACTGAGTTTTATACTCATCCCAAGTTTTTAAAATGTTTTTCATAAGATATGAGGATGGGTAATAGAAATAAGGGAGTAGTAATGTTTGATATGGATTATTGTTAAAGAAATCATGTTTTAAGTTTTAATGTTTTATATTTTGAAAAAAAATGGATACTGTTTTAGTAGTATCCTCTTGTATGAATGTGGTATGTCGTGTATGTAAGATATTCTAATTATTTTAAAATATAAAACTGAAAAGATCCTCAATGTGTAATAATGTATGGTCTTTTGTAACATTCAATATTAAGTAACATTTTAAGGTCGAATCCTTATACTCTTGGGGGATATGCTTTGGTAAATTCATGATCTTAGTATGAACCAATATTAGAGGAAAAAAATCCCCCTAAGAATATATGTTGGGAAGTAGATCATGGATAACATAGATTAAAGCCTAGGAATTCACAAGTTAAGGAAATAAGTGTAATTTATAAGTTATACCTTTTTGTATTTGGATTCCCTTTTTTGTGTTACCCTTAACTTTTCTTTTATTCTATCCAATGGCTGGTAATAGGAGGACTTGGGATAACAACCAATGTGAAGATCAATGTGATGATTGTTCTAATGAGATTCCCAATCCAATGGAAGAAGGAATTGAAATTTTTTTCATTATAATATCTCATTTAACTCAAGTTTTGAATAGAAACATGGGTCAAGAGGAATGTTCAAACCCCCGTAAGAAATAACAAGTCACAATCAAGAGCTTTATGAGACAAAGGCATTCTACTTTTAATGGATCATCTGATCCCTCAATCACTAAACAAAGGATCAAATCCATTGAAAAGATCTTCTCCATCCTTAAATGTTTCAAAAAAGAAAAGGTTCTTCTAATTGTTTATCATATGGAGGGTGAATCTAATCAATGGTGGACATTGAAAAAAAATATGAAGCCTAAGGATGAGATCGAGGCATTGGAATGGAAGGATTTCCAGAAAATGTTTTTCAATAAATATTTTTTGTGCACCCTCTGACTAAAAATTGAAAGTGACTTCCTTTCCCTAAAGTAAAAAAGATGACAAATCCATTAGAGTGTATGAGGAAAACTTCACAAGGCTTGCACAATATGCCTCTGGATTTGTCATTACCCCCGAATGCAAGGTTGACTGCTTCTTTGGTGGGTTAAAACCTCGCCTACGAAATGCACTATCGATATGTGACTTTGATAGCTATGAAGAAATTGTCTGATGTTCCCTCAAAGTTGAAATGGATATTGGAGAATCTTAGGGGTATCATGGGGATAAGAAGCATAAAGTAGAATTTAATTATGGAGGTCTGATGGATAAATCTAATGTTGTTAAGAAAATCCATCACCCCACTTGCCAAATGTGTGTAAAGAAGCACCCAAAAAATTGACTGAAGGGGATGAGGAAATGCTTTAGGTGTGGAAGAGAATGGAACCTAGCCATTAACTTCTAACAAGAAAAACCTGTGGCTACGAAAGAGGAGAGGAATGCTCTGTTCGACCCTCAATTCACTATTCATTGCTTCAACTACAAAGAACCAAAGCACTTTTATTTTCTAAGACAAGGGTTTTTGGAGGAAACCAACAACCTCCAAGGCAGAAAGGGAAATCTTTTTCCATCACTACCGCCGAAGTGAACCCCGACAAAGAAGTGGTGATAGGTACGCTAGTTATTAATTCAAGAATAGAGAACATAACTTTTGATTTTGGTTCTACGCATTCTTTTATATCCTGAAAGTTTAGTATAACAATCCCAACACCACCAAAAATCATTGAAGTAAAGATGTTGGTGAGAATGGAAAATGGAAAAATCATTGCAACCCATGAATATAACTCCTCCCCTATCAAAATTTGTGGATTGAAATTCTTGGAGAACCTCATCATACTCCCTCTGGTGGAATTTGATGAAATTTTTGGCATGGATTAACTTTCCCTATATAAAGCCAACATAAATTTCCATGAGAGGGAAATCACTCTCCATATGGTGAGTCGACCCCCGATTCTGTACAAGTGCAAGGAGGAGGATGAATCTTCTTTAGCACCATCATCTCAAGTGTGAATATTACTTACCTATGAGCATGCATATCTTTCTCAAATGACTGAGTCTAAGGAAGCAACCATCCTTGAAGACATTCCAATTGTGAGGGAATTTGCTGAAGTGTTTCCCAAGGAATTTCCTGGTCTTTCTCCAAGAAGAGATTTTGAATTCTCAATTGATCTTATACCTAGGGCGTTGCCAATATACAAGACTCCATATATAATGGATATTGTGGAGCTGAAGAAACAACTATAGGAGAATCTGGATAAAGGGTTTATACACCCAAGTACTTCACCATGGGGTGAACCAGTCCTCTTTGTCAAGAAGGATGGGCCAATGCGCCTTTGTATCAATTATTGAGAGCTCAATAAAATCATGATAAAGAACAAGTATCCTATTCCCTGAATTTATGACTTGTTTTATCAGCTATATGGAGCACAATACTTCTCCAAGTGGATTTTCGGTCAAGATATTACCAAGGGTGAAAAAGGAGGATATACCCAAGTCTACTTTTCGTACAAGGTACGAGCACTATTAATTCATAGTAATGCCTTTCAGATTCACTAATGCTCAAAAAATCTTCATGGTATTGATGAATAGAGTCTTTAGATATTACCTCGACAAATTTGTGGTAGTATTTATAGATGATATTCTAATATAATCCAAAACCAAGGAGAAGCATGAGGAGCATCTAAGCACTATACTAGAGACCTTACAAAAGGATAAGCTCTATGAAAAGTACAACAAGTGCAAGTTCTGGTTGAAGGAAGTTTCATTCTTGGGTCATATCATCACAAGCAATGAGATATCTATGGATCCCTCCAAGATAGATGCAATTGAGGGATGGAAAAGGCCAATATTGGTGATGGATATCCCTAGCTTCTTAGGGTTTTCTGGATATTATCGCCGATTTGTGAAAAATTTATCATGATCGTCAAACCCTCTTGCCAAGCTAACTCAGAAGGGAGTCAATTTTCTTGGAGTGATGAATGTGAAGAGAGATTCAAGGAGTTAGAAAGGAGGATTATCACTGCATCCGTGTTCACACTACCCACAAGTGGAGAACTTTTTGTGGTATTTAGTAATGCTTCGAAGAAGGTCCTGGGTTGTGTGTTGATGAAAAATGACAAATTCATTGCCTATGCTTCTAGGCAATTGAAAGTTCATGAGAAAAACTATCCAACACATGATTTGGAGTTGGCTGTAGTAATATTCACTTTAAAAATTTGGTGACATTACCTCTTTTAGGATAAGTGTGAAATATATACGGATCACAAAAGCCTCAAGTATATATTCACATAGAAAGAGTTTAATATGCACCAACGAAGATGGCTAGAGCTGATCAAACACTATGACTGCTCAATCCATTACCACCCTAGGAAAGCGAACAAGGTGGCAGATTCTCTAAGTAGAAAGGACCCAACGATTCTATCATTGATGAGAATTGTAAAGGATACAATCTTCTTAGATTTTATGAATATGGACATGAGAATCATAAAGAATGGAACATCATCAATCCTTTCACAAATGATTGCTCAACCGTCTCTTTTGGAAAGGTTAAAGGATGTTCAAAAGGATGATGTGGGAATTCAGAAGAAATTGGAAACTATCAGAAAAGGGAAATCCTCAGAGTTCAATGTTAATAAAGAATTAATTGTGAGATTTGGGACAAGAATATGTGTTCCAACAAATCCGGAGTTAAAGAAAGAACTTTTGAATAATGCACATAGTTAAAATTTCTCCATTCACCCAGGAAATAAAAAGATATATCGAGATATCTGAGCGCATTATTGGTGGGATAACATGAAGAAGGAGATCACTAAGTATACATCAAAGTTATTGGTATGTCAGCAAGTGAAGTATGTGAGGCAGAAGTCTAAAGGGATGATGGAACCATTACCCATACCAGCATGGAAGTGGGAGAACATAACCATGGACTTTGTCACTGGACTTCCGAAGACATCCAAAGGAAACAATTCTATTTTTGTTGTTGTGGATCATCTTACAAATAATGTACAGTTCATTGCAATTTGAGAGGATTTCTCATTGGATCAAATGGCACAAATATACATCAGAGATGTGGTAAGGTTGTAAGGAGTACCACTATCGATTGTATCTGATCGAGATCCAAGATTAACCTATAAGTTTTGGAAGAGTCTTCAACATTCTCTGAATACTGATATGAACTTCAGTACGACTTATCATCTTCAAATTGATGGCCAATCTGAGTAGACTATCCAAACACTTGAGGGCATGTTGAGAGAATTCTCAATGGACTTAAAAGGAGGATGGGATCAACATCTTCATCTAGTTAAGTTCTCTTACAACAATAATTTCCACTCAAGCATCCAAATGACTCCTTATTAATCCCTTTATGGGAAGAGGAGCAGGACACCGACATGTTGGGATGAAGTTGGGGAGTGAAAAAACCTAGGTCCAGAAATGGTCAAAGAAATGGTGGAGAAGGTTAAGACCATCCAACAACACATTAAAGCTGATCAGAGTCGACAAAAGAGCTATGCATATAATCATCAAAAAGACCTATATTTTGATATTAGAGACATTGTATTCCTATGTATATCACTGTGGAAGAGAGTTATGAGATTTGGGAATAAGGGAAAGCTTAATCCAAGGTACATCATCCCTTTTGAGATCCTTGATCATATTAGAGCAGTGACCTATCAACTAGTACTCCCACCGAACCTATCTCAATTACATGATTTATTCCATGTATTACTCTTAAGGAAGTACATACCTGACCCATCATATGTACTCAATCCAGAGGTGGTACCATTGGAGAACGACCTCTCCTATGAAGAGAAGTCAGTGATGATTTTATATTGTAGGGAAAAATTTCTACGAAATAAGACAATGCCCCTCATAAAAGTGTTGTTGAGAAACCAAAAGTTTGAAGAATCAACGTGGGAATTAGAGTAAGTGATGAATCAGAGTTACCCTCATCTTTTTAGTGCGGGAAAAGGAAATTTCAAGGGCAAAATTTCTTAAGGGGGGAATATTTTAATGACCCAAAATTTTATTAATGAAAATTCCTATTGATCTAATTAAATGTATTATTATGTAAAATGGTTATATAACATATGAACTTCCTTGGTTTTATGTTTTTGGATTTTAAAAAACCATTGAGAATTTTTACCGTTTCTAATTTAGCTGTTGAATAGTGATCACATGATTAGTATAAATATAGGGCTTTAACAAATCCAATTTACTCAAACAAAGGAAGAGATGACCTTATCCAGTAGAATTTCTCCATACGAAGCCCATTTGTTGGAGCTCAGAAAGGAGGTGGCATCAATGGTCTTTTCTCTTGACCAAGCCCAAGCCGAGCTTCAACACGTTAAGCTTGATAAGAACCACCTATGAGAGAAGTGGAAGTTAATAGAGATTACCACCCGGGTGATGTTATCCGAACCACCCCAGGAGTCTGTCACCATCGCACACCTTACCCTTCAGTATTATGCGGGTATTATAAGGGGTTATGTAACAAAAACCTAGAACTATGATTATGTACATTATTTTTGTATAGTGATTATACATTCATTTTATTATTGTTACTTTGTAAATAGTTTTTAAATAAAAAATAGTATTTTTGGTTAATATTCAATTGAAAAATCTATTTTGATGAATTAATGGATTTTTTTAATTAAATAATTTTTTAATAATATATTATTAATAAATTAATTTTTATTAAATATAAATTATCATATAATTTTTATGAATAAAATTGTAATTTTTATTAAGGTTTGAAAGTTGTTTTTGTCAAAACCCATGAATTTTTGATAAATGTCAGTTTTTATTTTAAAAGTAAAAATTAACATATATAGAAAATTAATTAGATAAAATGAATATTATTTTTGGATTCATCATGTCGAAATTATCCAACGGTTAATTTTTCATAATTTTATGAGACAATCAAATTTTTGGGTAAAAATTAAATACTATTTAATATATAATGTATTTTATGATATTATAATGACCCAATAGTGATGTAATAAAATAATATAAATGGGATTTTTGGACAATATATTCTTTAAATTTAAATTAATGAAATTTTAGGTTTGTTTTATTTATTTTACAAAGCTTTGGTGGACCCTTCAAGACTTAAAAACATTTTAACATTTTAAAATGATTTCCTTGCGAGTATGACTCAACTCCACATAATAAAGCCTAATATTTTAATAATTTATTCCATTGTAATTATAAAATAATGTTTTACACTCCCCTTTAGAAAAATCCATGGGCAAAACCATGGGTTGGTTTGTGGTTTTGATTAGTTAAATGTGTAGTGTCCAAAACCTAAATAATAAAGAATTCCCTCTCTTTTCCTATATAAACCCACCCAAGCTACCACTTCTATTCAGTAAACACCCATTTATAATTTCCCTAACCTTAAATACTATCTCTAAAATCCTCCCAAGGTTCCCCAAGCTCCCAATAATCCTCTCTGAATCCTCTCCCAAGCCTTTGGGATCACGCTTCCAAGTAAGGGATTTTTTCCTCTCTCTTTTTTGTCCAAATTTCTTTATGTTTTTATACCCTTTTATTTTCAATTAAAAATTATGGAGTATGATTTAGTACCTAACCCATACTTAACTACTTATTTTTTAATGATGATATACCTCTTTATCTCTCATTAATTCCTCCCATGTACACCTGTTACCATGCCAAAATTCCATAAGGAATTTCTCTCTTCTAATTTACATTCAAGAAATTATTTTATTTTATTCATATAAATTCCATTACATATGTTGGGATATTATGTTCCATGACCCCATTACTTCCCATTTCATGTATAAATCACGAGACACCCTGTTCTCACTCATCAACCCATTTTATGATTTTTATTTGATGTTGTTATGCTGTCAAAGTTACACTAAAATTTCTCATGCCAAAATCATCGTGTAAGTGAATACCATGCCCATTTATCTATCAAGGGTATTCAACTTTATGCACATGTACTTGTTGATTGAGGAATTCCATTTATGTATTTCGCATCTCTTATTTATGGAATACATTATGATGTTTAATGAATCTATATTGTGTGATCCATGTGGTACACTTATGCATGAAATGAAATGTTTATAAAGGGTGTGCCCTAATAGTGCTCCAATGCATTGGGTAAAGATTAGTATCATGATACTTCAAGTGTAATGAGGGTTTAATCATGCTAATACAAGTTCAATTAGGGTTTAATCATGCTCCATGTGCAATGAGCCTTAGCTCATGCTAATATCATGTTAAATGTTGTTGCCACATTTCCATGTTATGATAATCATGCTATACCATGCCTTTATGTTCATGTTTCTCTTATGATCCATTGATATGTATATTGCCTAACATGTATTGTATTCTTCATGCTATTACTTGTTTACTCCCTTACTGGTCTTTATAGCTCACCCATTTTACATGTATGTCCTCAGGTTATCCCATGCAATGCTAGGTATGTGGGAATGTTGTGGTCATGTAAAGGAAGTTTTCAATAAATATTTCATATTTTTATGTCTTAAGTTGTCATGTAATGTCCCTAATTTCCCAATAGACTAAAACTCTTGATCCTCAGAGTTTTCTTAAGTTCAAGTTTATGTAATAAATCATGTTTAAGTGTGTAATAAAGATCAGGGTTGTTATAACGCATCTCACCGAGATAAATCTATAAATGCCCCCCCCAAAAATTCATTCTTCTCCCATGGATTTTGCTGTGAATCCCTACAAAATTTATTTCACAACAAATATTTGCTGCTTTTAAGAAGGTAAAATTTCTATTTAAATTTTTAATTATTTAATTGTGTTTATTTATTTTATTTTTATGATTTATTTATTTGATTTATGATATGTAGAAATTAGTGTTTGTGTGTATGGTTTATTTATTTCATATGTATTGATGTGTAAATTAGTGTCTTTTATATGATTTAATTTTTGAATGGTGTTTATGTTTTATGAATTCATATTGAATGTTTATGAAAATTAATTATGTTATGTCTAAAATATTGCATGAATTCATATTAAATGTTTATGAAAATTAAATTTGTTATAAAATATTTTATTTTGAAATTAATATTAATTTAAATTATAATATTTTATACACTAGTTATATAATTTATGAATAATATTTTATTTATATGTATCATATTTAAATTTATAAAAAAATATATAGAAAACTCTTTTTGTTAATGATATAAAAACAGTTTTGTACAAATAATAATTCTAAATTATATTAGTTATAATTAAATTTATTAAATGTTATTAATAAATATATATATACACATAGAAATTTAAAAGTTATTTTTTTGGAAAAGAGAAGTAGATATTTAATATATATATTTCATCTAGTAATAGATATAATATGTACACCAAAAAACATGGTAAGTTGCGTGATGACTGATCTTGAGATGACCAACCAATTCATAGTTGAAATTGCGTGTCTTATTTTGTGAATGTGGTTATTTAATTTGTAATAATTGAATTTATTTTTCCGTATTGATGACTTGTGGGTCATCTCTGACTAAGTATGTAAGTACATGTGTGTTCGCTTAAAAAAAGTTGTGTATTTCATACCCCTAGACCCCCTCACATGAATGTGAGTAAATTTGTAATTAAAAGGCAATCAAAAAGAGGTATCCCCAAAGAGGTGTCCCCGAATAAGCATCCCCAAAGAGGCATCCCCAAAGAGGCGTCCCTGAAGAGATGTTCAAGAACAAGTGTTGAACAGGAGGCATTATTGTTTGAAAGGAGACTAGTGGTTGCTGAAATATTTGATAATAGAGACTCCAGGAGTCTACCCATAGGTTTTGGTTAGTTTATCAAATAATGATAAACTAATCGTAAGCCTCAATATCAAGTCATTATTATTTCATAAGTAATTAAAATATATAATGTTATATTAAATTTTCTTTGGTAATAATACCACCATCACTATACCTCAATAGTGATAAATAAATACATAAAAAAGTCTCAAGATAAAGTCAATTATCCAAAACCAATTTAAATAATGTAAAATTTTGATGTAGTATATAATATTTTATTAATTATTTTTTTATAGGTAATAATGTCTACGCAAATATATTGCAATAGTGATGCTATTTATAATAAGAAGGGATTTAGATATAGTGTTCCACCTATCAGAGTGGTAAATCTTCATGGTTGTATGACATTGGATGCAGTTCATAATAAGATTCATAATTGGTTAAAACTGAGGGCAATCAATCCATTGCTTCAATAACATATCGACATCTACAACATCCTGAACGTTTCTAGCACACTGAGTACCCTTTGGTCGATGATGATTGGATGGATGCATCTTTCTTATTTAGACAACAATGTGCTAATGGTTTTATGGAGTTGTATATGGTGATTTTTGATATATATGTGGTGAAAACAACTACTACAGAATCATGTTTTGTGAGATCTGTAGAAATTGGTCATTCACATCAGTCTTTTTCACTGCCTCCTTCTCATATGACTCTAGTAATAGAAGAAAATGATCAAAATTTGGAAGGAAATGTATATGACATCCCTTTGTGTGCTGATACAATGAATGAAAGTTTATTTGAGGAATAAGAATATGAGGAGCCATCAAGAGATGATGTGGGTGAGGGTGATGTGAGGGATAAACCTTCTAAGGTTCCTTTGAGAGATGTGGGTGAGGGTGATGTGGGGAATGAACCTTCTAAGGTTCCTTTTAGAGACATGCATCCACGACATCCACCGTTTAGTGGTAATCATCCTTTAGTATTGAGTTCCTCAGTTGAAGGAATGTATCGTGAACAATATTTTGATTGGGATGTTATTAAACCAGATTCTGAATTCCCTAGAATTATAGGGAATAAGACCGCATCAAATGATAACGCCATCTATATTGGGTATGATTTTGAAAGTAAAGTGGCCATGAAAAATGTGATAAAGAAATACCACATTGATCGACATTTCACGTCTGTGGTTGATGAGTCAAAGAAGAAAAAATATCTCATTCATTGTGAAAAATATGGGTCAGATTGTAAATTTTGATTAAGGTAAATATTTGATAATTTTTTTGCATGTTGGAGGACAACCAAATTAGAAGGGCCGTACACTTGTGTGCATCCA
Organism: Viscum album; assembly: GCA_963277665.1. Lineage (NCBI taxonomy): Eukaryota > Viridiplantae > Streptophyta > Magnoliopsida > Santalales > Viscaceae > Viscum > Viscum album. Next base: position 1,085,882,880 of record OY728132.1, read on the forward strand.
AGCTTGTCACATGATCACTCTTCCCTTGATTCAGAGTTTATATAAAATTTTATTTGTGAGATGATACAAACATGTTAGGATGTTCTCATTTCCCTTGTTCAGGAAAGAATTCAACAGTTGTATAACTATAAGATATCATACACAAAAGCATGAAATGAAAAATAGAAGGCAATTTTAAAAGTGTATGGTTATTGGGATGAATCTTATGCAATGTTGCCATAGCTTATGTAATTGTTGTATCTCAACAATCATATTGTTTATCAGTTGAAAACTATTGAGTATGTATCCTCCAATCACCGAGTTGATCGAAAAAAGGTGAAGTTCAATAGGTTTTTTGGGCATTTAGTCCATGCATTCATACCTTTCCCTATTGTAAAAAATTTATTCAGGTTGATGGAACTTTCCTGCATGGAAAGTATACAGGTGTTCTACTCATTACTTCCATACAGGATGGTAATCGTGATCCTCTGTCACTTGATTTTTCTATTGTTGAAAAGGATAATTTTGAATGCTAGAGTTGGTTTTTGGCATGTGTACATGTTCATGTCACACAAAACTAGGGTGTGTGTCTAATATCTGATCACCATCGAGCGATTATAGAGGCTATGGCTAGTGATGGGGTTTCATGGACTGAGCCGAATGATTATCATCATTATTTCATTAGACATATTGTAAGTAATGTGCATAATAATTTCAGAGATGAGGCCATAAAGAAGGCGATCCTCAAGTTGTGTATGTTTTTCTAAAATTATTTTTTTAAAAAAAAAATTTAATATCCATTTTAATAAATTATTCTATTATGGTTTCAGAATATGATCCCTAATAATAAATATTTGATCGACGCCTTTAAGAGATTCGAACTAATAATGAAGATGTATATGAATATATGATACAGATTTCAAAGGAAAAATGATCATTAACATATGATGGTGGTAGATGATATGGACATATGACCACTAATATAGTGGAGTGCATAAATAGGGTCCTCAAGGGTTTCCGTAAACTCCTAATCATAGGGTTAATGCAAGATACATTTTATAGATGTGTTCACTACTTTGTTGACCGGTCCAAAAAGGCCTATCAGAGGATGGAAAACAGAATGCGTTTTACTCAACATTTCCAAAGTGATATTGATCAGATACTGAATGAGGCTTCAAGATAGACTGTTCTAGACTTTGATATGGAAAAGATGAGATTTTAGGTAAGACAGTTCTACGACCAGGCTACATGCACTAGTGGTCGAGTGTTTTTTGGTGATATTAGATAACTGGTACTGTGATTACGGAAACTTTCAGGAATTTAGATATCCATGTTCACATGTTATCGCGGCTTGTGATTCGATAAATATATCATGGGAGTCATATGTTGACATGGTGTATCACATGAGAACTTTGGTTAACTATTATCGTACAACTTGGATGCCTGTTGGTGACTTTCATTCTATCTCATTTTCAGTTGGTCAGCCGACCATCATCCTTGATATTTCTAGGTTTCATAATTTGGTTTTGTTTTCATTTATGATTTTTTCAATGTCTATCATTTTTTAAATTATTGGTTTCATACTACCAAGTTTAAACCCCAAGGAAGACCAAAGTCAACTCTAATAAAAAATGAGATGGATTAGCTTCGACAATAAGGAGGGAGAATACGATGCAGTATTTGTCATGCATAAGGACATACTCATAAGAGATGTCCCCAAGTGGCAGGACAGAGCTCCACATCCTATCATCCATGATTGAGTCTGTGTATTATATCATGAATATGTATATTTTATTTTTTATGTGGGCGTTTCATTATTAAATCCTTTTATTCATGACTTGCTCAATTTCTGAAACATTTCAATTTTGGTTTGCCTCATTTTTGGATTCTATAATAAATAATTTTTTGATTCTAAGACTATTAAAAAAACAAACATAGAATGAAAATGAATATATCATGCCTCCACATGTAACAAAGACACTAATGCACACACAAAAATCAAGCATAAATCAAAAATATTAACACAATCATTTTTCATTTTCTTGTTGTAGATTTTTTAAAATAAAAGTTTAAAATTTTTATTGAATTACCTATAAAAAGTAATGATGATATCATTTGTACAGATGGTAGGTTTTCCATTTCTCACATCCTAGGCTACTCATGTATCATGATTGCTTTTAGAGGGATGTCCTGTGCTTCAATTGAGTGTACACATATCTCACCATTTTCATCATACCGCACCACCTCCCGCTATCATCCCTCATCTTCGTCGTGCTAGATTCTATGGCATAGCTATGTGTGAATTCACCTTTCTCAATCATCATCTCATTACCGTGCTTATAGAGAGATGGAGACCAGATTCACATACATTCCATTTTAGAGAGTGGGAGATGACTATTACCCTATAGGATGTGGCCATTATATTGGGCCTCCCCATCGATGTTGCGGCTTTGATAGGCCAAGTTGGAGCATATTTGTAGGAGCTTGTTCATAGAATACTTGGTATAGAAGTCCCTGATGATGGAAGAACCATCGTCATTGGTAGATTACACATGCCTTAGTTAGACCAACACTTCACACATTTATCATAGGATTTTGATGAGATCACCGTGCTGCGATTTGCACATGCATATATTTTGAGGATGATTGGTGGCATGCTTTTTGTTGATCACTCCACTACTTTTTTACATCTGATGTATTTACCTTTTTTGGAGGATTTGGATGAGGTAGTCTATTATAGACGGGGGTCTGTTTTTCTAGCATATACATATAGGGTGCTATGTAGCGCATGTCACATCGATAAGATGTAGATCATGAGATGCATGGTTCTTCTACATATGTGGGTATGGGAGAACATCCCTCATTTAACTCCACATTCCTGTACTCCATTTCCAACAGATATTGTAGCAGAGGCTCTGCGTGGATGTTGGTATGTTATTCCTTCCTTATAATGTCTAACTTAATTGTATAAATTTCTATTATTAAATGTAAATATAACAATATTATCTACAAGTGTAGTCAAACACATCGACATTCAGATTCCCCCAGACACGACGTCCATGCCTACAGACTTATGTTGGACAACATTCAACCACACTATATAAGTGATTAGTATTTATATTGTTAAATATTTATTCTTTACTATACATGTATTCATTTATTAATTGATTATTTATTTTTTCTTTCAGATTATATGGATTTCATATACAGATGATATTATCCAAAGTCTTCCACCATACTATAAGGCGATGCTTGCTACTGGCTCTTATAGGGGTTCCATTGATTCATTTTAATATAGTCGAGTGGCATCAGATTGATAGAGTTATTAGGCAGTTCAGATTCTTTCAGCTTATTCCTAACCCACCCAGTCATTAGATTTACTATATTCCCTAAAGATGTTTGGGAAGAGAGATTTTGATTGGAGGAGATACCATGTTAGATATATTGACTTATGGGACAGATGACAGGATTCCTGGTTGCGAGGTTCGGGGACAATATGTTTTCATTTGGTGGATCAGATGGATTATCCATCTTGGTACTCCAGGTCCCCAGTCATATTTCTGACACGACATGAACAAGGCCTTCATGAGTTGGTATACATTGTTCCTTCCACTATTCAATAGATTTTTTATTCATATTACTTAACAAAGGAATTTTTTGTAGGATGCTTGTATCTTTCATCTACTTCACATGTCTGATCCAATAGAGATAGTTGTATTTGACCTGACATATTTTCACACCATTGTATCAGAGTTACTTCCTTTGATGGATGAGCTTTATCATGGAATTTTCTTTGATCCAACACATTTTGAGGAGGCTGTGGAGCCTGATGAGCCTCATATAGATGTACCAGGGGGTGAAAACCCTATTATAGATCTTTGTGTTCCACAGGAAGAGGTTGTTTAGCTTGATCAGTCAGATGCTGCTGTTCCATAGGAGGAGGGTGTTCAGTATGATCAGTCATATGCTTCTCCATCTTCTTAGGCTTAGCCATAGGTAGATACAAACGTTGACTGGGTTGATCCAGATTCTTTATTATAGACATTTGTAGCACAATAACCATATTCTTTCCATGTTGGTGAGAGTTATAGCCAGCATCCACTATACTTAGATGCAGGATAGGGTACAGACGGTGAGATTGTACATCCACTACCTATCACACAGGAGGATGTGAAGGTGGCTGATGATGATGATGTGCAGCGTATGTCAGAGCACAGACATAGACGAACACGACGTGGACGCATCTAGTACATGCCTAGCTATGGGAAAGAGGATCATCCACACCAGAGGCATAGATTAGATTTATTTTTGATTTATGATACATTTTGTATGTGCATTACTATTATCATTTATATAGTTCTACTTTTTTTAATGAGTGTCTTACTTTCATCAAATTATCTTCCAAAATTAATAATTTCTATTTTATATTCATTAATAAATATTAATACTGCGGATGAAAAGATCTGTGAACTTTAAGAAATCTTAAAAAATATTATTGATCTCAATGATTTGAATCCAAAAATCATGGAAAACGATTCATTTTTTTAAAAAAATTATATTGGATGAATAATAATTTCAATGAATAATGGATACTTGTGAATATTAGATTATTATGATTGAATATAAGAAAAACCACAATATGAGATGTATATAATTATAAGTTCATTTGGCCAATTTTGAGAAGATACATATTCAGACTTTATCAAAGGACACAGGTTTTACTAGTACACAATCTTCACTAAAGGATTTTACTATTAAAATACCTCCATCATGTGATAAAATTATAGACATTATGAAAAATATTGATTTCATATTCTTCTAGAATAAGAAACAATCCTTAATATGGTTAAGATTTCACCATCCATGAAGGTTAATAAGGAAAAAAATCTCCACAAAAATTAAAATGTAATGTGAATAGATCTGTTCTAAACAATATAAATTAGAACAGATGTTCATATATACAATCATGAATACTAGAGGAACTGGACCAACTTCATTGAGAAAAAACCTCAATATTCTTATTCACATTAATAAGTAAGGAATATCCACCATATTTCCTTATTAATTGTTTAATTTATCTATTCTTATGATGTAAGTAAGAGTTTCATCATTGATGAATTTTAAGAATGTGTTAGAATATCCAAGACAATAAGTATAAAGAAGATATCATCATGGTTTGATCATATTTTTGGTATCCTGAAGAATAAGTATTGAAGAAGATCATCCTTGGTGAAGTAATATAAGTTTTCAAAACTGATGTTTATGAGTGTTTGCTCTACCTCTGAGGTGGCGTGTTTCGGGTGGTGGGGAAATGGTCTGATGAGAATCATCACCTATCTCCTTTTTTAGAGATGACTTCTTGTCAAATTCACCATTTATTTTGTTTCGACCCATTCTACGTCATTATCCTTTAAAATAGCATTGTATTAACCTTGTTGGGGATGGGAAATTCACCCCTCTCATATTAATAAGGAGATGCCACAGTCAGTTAGTCCTAGCGAGCGATTATGTGGGGTCAAGTACTTGTACAACCGGTCCTCCTCAGATATAACTTCCTCAGATGGTCTCCAATGGGTTTATTTGTAGATCCAAAAACACCCAACAACCCTAACATTCAAGATTCATGGACCTAATTTCCAAAGGTAGGCACTTGTTGATTGACGATTCATCCAACGACACCTGGGGACTACATTGGCCGAGAGGATGGGAATTCAGGCTCACCGTACCCTTTTAGGGGAGGATTATTGCATGTTCTAGGACTCTCTTATAGATTTAAGTCGTATTAATATGTACATGAATCCTTGGTTCATTCCTGAAGAGTGTGTCCATGGGCTACCCTTGGTTTGCAGGATCGTTATAGGCATGCATATATTTTATGCTATAGAGGTACTGTTGACTTGAGCCATTCAATGAGGAGCTCTGGAGTTTATCGTCATCCAGGGGGGACAGAAGGTGACTTGATGTTGGGATTAGACCCATAAGATGGGTTTCTTACATATCCTCGGGAGTGGAATCAGAACCCACATAGTTCGGAATGACTGGGGCTTACGCATGGAAGCTGCCCATTTGGGGGGACATGATTGGGTGGACCCTTTCATAAGGGAAGAATTTTGAGCTCGGGCCTTCAGGTTGGCATCCTGCGTATCCTAGTTTAATCAGGAATCAGAGTTCTCGTAGTTCATATTTTCTGGGGCTTACGCACAAGAGCTTCCCATTTGAGATGACATAGTTGGGTGAATCCTTTTGGAAGGGCACCCTTTTGAGCTTGGGCCTTCAAGTAGGCATCCTACGTATCCCGGTTTGATCAATAATCAGAGTTATCATAGTTCAAATTTTCAGGGGATTACACACAAGAGCTTCCCATTTGAGAGGACATAGTTGGGTGAACCCTTTTGGAAGGGCACCCTTTTGAGCTCAGGCCTTCAAGTAGGCATCCTATGTATCCTAGTTTGACCAGAAATCAGATTTCTCATAGTTTAGATCTGTGTGGATGTTATAATCATTACACACCTCTAAGACCATGTGAGTCATGATCGGTGTGAGAAATAAGAGGATGCGAGATATCTAACCAACCACATGCTTCCTCTCCTACTAGTGGGAGAGGGAGAGCCTACGACAGACAAGGATGGGGTGATGGTGGGAGTGGGCTTGGAGCAATGAATCCTTTAATGTGAGATGACATTAAAGGTCATGCGTCCAAACTCAGAAGATTAGGGACTTACCTAAGTGGGAGTGCCCTGGAACTCCATATGAGGTATACTACAGTTTAAAGTTATATAGCTTGGCTGATGGAATCACAGTTTAACATCATGCGATAGAACTATTTGGTGTCTTGTAGTTTAGAGTCATGCGATGAGGACCACTTGTTATATAAACCATTATTAACTAGAGGAAAATAATGTTTGGATATTCTGACGTGCCTCAAACATGAGAGGGACAGAATGTGTAAACCATGATTATGGAGGATCCTAGATTGGGATAAATGATATGAGACATGTAATCCATTGAGGCATAAATAGGTAGGAAAAGGACTCTCCTGATGATGAATTTTTCTCTTGTTAATAGGCCATTTTTGTGGGCAACATATGCAGAGCCACCAGGGCATGATGTGCATAGTCAAGCAGAGGTGTCCTTAGGACACTGTCCTTCCATATCCAATGGACGGGGATGTTTATAAAGATTCAAAATCACCCAATATACTACAGTTTAAAGTCATATAGCTTGGAAAATGGAATTACTATTTAATGTCATGTTGCATGGACTAATACCGAATAGTTTAACATCATATGGTAAGGACGATAACTCATAGTTTAAGGTCATAGGGTTTGGACCATGTGTTGTAGGTTCCATTATTAACTGAAGGATAATCAGGATGGGATGTTATGAAATGCCTCGAACATGAGAGGGAAGGAAAGTGTAAACTGTGACTCTTAGGATTCTCAGATCAGGAGAAATGGTATGGGGCATGGAATCTATTAAGGCATATAGAGGTAGGAAATGACTCTCCTGAGGATGAATTTTCCTTTGTTCGATGACCGTTTTGTAGGAAATATATGCAAAGCCACCTAGGCATGATGTGCATAGTCAAACAAAGGTGTCCCCAAGACACTGGACTTTGGCTTCTGATGGCCATGGAGGTTTATGAGGATCCAAAATCAGTAGAGACACAAAGTTTGATGGATGAAAAGGATGTGTCCAGGAATTTAAGAAACATTCAAGTTGTGATTTTCCATGGAGTTCTGGGTCAAACTGGAATAGGAGGCAGGTGATATAATTTTTGGGAGGTACATGAGGAACGTCTCTTCTCATGGTATTTAAGGGATGAATGTGTTGGGTGGCATAAGGGTGCAATGTAAAATGTCGTCCACCCAACCCAAAAAGTTTACGGTGTGACTCTCCATTTTTCATATAGGTCAATGACGGTAGTGAAGGGACCGACCTGGGACCATATACCAACACTGATCCCAAGTGAGGGTGTGGGGGCGTAGCCCCCATGGTATAAATTGGTAGCACGTGAACAGTTATCCGCATAGGGCTGTATGCATAGGAGCTGGCCGCATAGGAGCGTTCGCATAAGAGTTAGCTGCGAACTGTTTGTTCACAAAGGATCTGGCTGCATATGAGATGGCTGTGAACTATCTATTCATGAAGGATCTAGACTCATAGGAGATAGACACATAAGATGGTACATGGAAGAGTTGGCCTCAAGGACCGTCCGTTTATTGGGTTCCGCATATGGGAGTCTACATACTGTCTTCTGCATATGGGAGTCTATGTACTGTCTTATGAATATGGGTTCATGCGAACCATTTTTATTATATTTTTTATATGTTTTCTAGTTGGATGCAGAGGGTCTTCGAAATATAGTTCGTGAGGAGGACTTCCGCAAACTACTTTCTGCATATGATTTGCGGGATGGATTCTACAAATAGTTTATTGCTCATGGGATGGAATCTGCGAACTGCTTTGGGTGCGGGAGAAATTTCCCCCGCACCCTCTATGTTCTTAGTCCCCTTTTTGTTGTCTAAGATCAATCTCCTTGTCTTCTTTCCCTTCATTTTTATTCCCTTGGTGGTCCTTTTATAGAGTTATATGGAATCTGTATCTACGGTACACGTGACACCTTCTCTAGAAGCCCATAGAGGAAATCTAGCCCGCAAATGACTCGATCAACCATAATTTTTGGATCTATAATTGGCAGGGCACTGCCAACTACTCCTCATATGCGAACTACTCGGTTAGCGGGGATGGTATGTAGGACGTACTTCCGTCGGATTTTCTCCAGTGAAAATGGTTCACAACGGCTTCGGTTCACGGGTGGAAATTCACCGCAAACAGTTCTATTTTCTGTCCAACACCTCACAGGCCAGTGCGTCATAGGCCATATGCATACTGGTGGTTCGCATTTTATGCCTTCAGAAAAACTTTTCCAGTAATCGGTATGTGGCCATTCCAGATCCCTTTACAAAATTTTATTTCTTCAAATTTATTCTCAAATTTGCAATCCAATTTTTATTTCTTTGATTCTCCCAAATTGAGGGAGTATTTTCCTTCAATTTGCTGAATTTTTGGGACCCTATAGTGTTTCCCTTGAGGGGGAGGTAAATGAAGTAATATGAAATTACTGTCAGAATTAGTATATCAATTATAATCAAACCTAATTACTGTATAATGTTCATGAAGATCATGTTATTGAAAGAAGAATGTTTTTCTAAATCTCTCTTCCTTTGTTAAAAAAAATAAACTGAATAGAAAGGGGTTGTAATTGAATTAATCAAAGACATAAGAAAATCTATCTGGTAAAGTGAGTGCATGAGTTTTATGTTGATTGTTCTAATAAAAATTTTATATCTCATTTAATATCTTAATCCTGAAATAAAATTAGATTACCCTTGATGATAAGTGCATGAGTTCTCATTTCACATGGTATCACGATCAGTTGGTAGAGGACACCATTATTTACCAAATCAAATCCTATTGTTTTCTAGAAAAAGTATGAATCATGTAGACTTAGAGTGGAATAGTGGAACTTGTATTGTAAATCCCTGAAGGAGGTAGGTATAGGCATTAGAAACTTTCCTTTAGTAAATTGTATTATCTCTTCTTTTCTATTAATCCATGCATTAAGAAGACATAATCAGATGTAATGATTTATAGTAAATGGATTCCTTTTCAAAATTATGATCTGAAATTTTGTAAGTATAGGTAGTTGGTCCCTCCACTAATGGATGATTTTAATAGAAAAATACAAGACCCAAGTGTTACAATCACGAATTTTTTTTAACTATAAATGGATTAACTTACCATATCTATATGGATTCAATTTATTCATTTTAATTCAATAAAATCAAAGAAAATCCAGTTTGGGAGCCTACAAGACATGGTTCCTTTACCTCTAAACTTTATTATAACTTCTGTATAGGCAAGCCTTTGAAAATAACCTCTTAGTAAAATCCTGTTTGGAAGCTTTGGATTACTCCTTCTAAGTACACTATTATTTGTAGGTCATCCTTTCATAGGATCCCCACAAATTAATGGGTTATGAATATTGGCATGTTCCTTTTCCTAAGGTGCAATTTTTTTAAAGATGGAGAAGATTACATAAAGAACATATTCATTTAGTGATTCTTTTCTAAGACATTTTGGATCATAATAATAGCTTTCTACTCAACGATACATCTAATCGAAACGATTTAGGAAATAATATTTTTGACTATTTAATATTTATTTATATTTATTGATATTTTATACATATTGATGATTTTTTAATTAATAATATATATATATTTAATTGGTATTTACAAATATTGATGATTTTTATTTTCATTAAAAATTTTCTAGGAAGTTCTAATATTTGTTAATAATTATTTAATGGATATATATTATTCATGAATATTTAATAATAATTATTAACATCAATTAATATTTATTTAACATTTATTAATAATTAATAAATATTTATTTATATTCATTAGTATTTAATTAATATTTATATTCTTAATAAGAGGGTTTTACCCTCAACCTGTTAAAAAAATTATTAAAATTTATCAATATTAATTTAATATTTACTATTTTAATTGATATTTATTAATATTTTTGAATATTTGTTAATTTTTACTTAATATTTATAAATATAGAAAAATATTTGGTTAATATTTATTAATATTTGTTTTGTATTGATGAATTTTTTTTATTTAACATTTCTTTAGAATGCATGAATGAGGTTCATGCATCCTTTACAAACTTCATACAATATGTGTGAACCCCATTCACACTTCCTAGCAAGGGCTGATGCGTGAATGGGGTTCATTCATCTTAAGATCAATTTTTAAAAATACTCTTAACCCTATCTCATTTAAAAAAAAATTGAAAAATCCCATTTTAAAAATTATCCAAAATGAATCATATCATGCTTTTCTGTATTTCTATTATTTGTTTGGTTATTGAGTATAAAATCGATCTTTTGTTTATTGTTTCATTTGTTTTACAAGTTTGTGTGTACTATAGTTATTTCTTTTCTTTTCTTTTCTTTTTTGATTTTTTTTCATACTTCTATCATTTTTTAAGGCAAACACAAATCCATTCAAACATGTTCTAAATCCATGGATGCAAAAGATAAAGCCTGAAGAGGCAGAACCAAGATAAATTGATGCATCATAAGAAAGATGGGACTTAGCAATATGATGGTCCACCATATTAGAAATAGTTGGGTGAGCCTTAACCAAAGATACAAGAGAGAGATTTCAAAATAACCTTACGCCAACCCTAGCCCCTCACAAAATTGTGGCCAATAAAAAATGAAAAAAATTTATCCATCTGTGGACACCAACTAGAAATAAAAACATGTTGTATAGAAGCTCAGACCACCCTAGAGGAGTCACGACCAACCAACCTCACTCCAAATCAAGCATCTTCAAAGATAATGAAATCTACATCAATCTTTACAACATCCATTAATGGGAAAGACCAGGACACACCTTGTTGCACTACTCGGTCGCAAAACCCCTTTACCTCACAGTTGTTCCAAACCTCAATCAAACCTTAAGACCATTTTACCCAAGCTCTATCAGGGATCAACTTATTATTAAAAATAAATTCATTTCACCTCATCCAGACAAACCAAACAATGGTACAAACAATTCTTGAAATCCTAAAGAATCAAAATCCCCAAACCATTTGGAGAGGCGATAAGTGGCAGAAGAAACCTCATCGAGCCCCAAATAAATCACCTTATCCCATCTTTCTCAAATAAGATTAATGCTTGGTAATTGAAAGACTAAATGCAAATTCGTCTCTGGGAGGCACTTGGAAAACGATCATAGATCATCTGTGATAACATACCTCCCTCATAAAACAATTTTTTAGGCCCAAAAGAGACTTAGGGTGAGATATACTCTGAGAGGGGGGGGGGGGGTGAATCAGTGTATACAACTTGATCATAATTTTCCTCTTAATCTCACACCGTCCTAGTGGATCTTGACTTGTTAATTAAAAGGGTCACTTATTTCTCTCTATAGTTTGTGTTGAACTAATTGATTAACCTATCTCCTTTTATCAACTCATTATTGTCGACTCTTGTAGTTGATTTTTTAATGTTCACAAGCACTCTAAAGTATTTCTAACTTGTTTCAAGTGTTTTTCTAGTGTTTTGTTGAGTTTTGATGATAGGGAGGCATTTATCCTTAAGATGGGTTCTAAATGGGCTTAAAGGTCCCATTTCAAGTCTATTTATACATAGAAGCATCAACCAATCGGTAGGAGTGCACTGACCAACTGATATATCAAACAAAATCTCTCGTATCCAACAACACTCCATTGTCTAATCGATGGGAGTTCTAGATATGTGCTACCGGCTAGCCAGTGGCATCAGGCGGCTAGCTGGTGGCACTGTTCTAGAGCATTCTGAGGTGTATTTATTATGGTCTTAAATGGATTGACTCAGCTCTTTATGGCTTGTATCATTCTTCAATGACCCCTACACCTAAGGAGGCTATAAATAGAGGACAAGGGAGGCTTAGATCATCATATGAACAAATCATTAATCCAACAAAATGATTTCCAATTTCCAATGATCAAGGATTCCTCTATGATCATTAAAAAGCTTCAAAGTTACAATCTTTTTCATAAAATCCCAAAGAAGATCAACTATACATTCTCAGTGGGAATTGAGATCCCCAATGGGCATCATTCAAAGGCATGATATTCATCAACAATCATCAAGAATCATCGAGCTTATCTGTTATATCACTCTTTGTGCTTTATTTTCTCTTCTTATCTCGAGTCTTTGTACTTTATTGTATAACCCTTTGGATCTCTCTCTCTCAATTGAATCTTTTTCTATCTCACACACACACCTTTTTTCATTTTCCTATCTTTTAGTGAGAGTGACAACATTATAATGGGGTTTCCAAAAGGAAAACCATCTCTTTTCTCCCCCTTCCTCACATAATTGGATTATTTATTTTTTTGTTCTAAAGAAAGGGTTCTTGGTATCTTGATTTCTCCATTAAAAAACAAAGGATTATTTTGGGGTTTCCATTAAAACTAAAGGAAATTATCTTTTTGGTTCTTGGATATATGTTAAAACCAAAGGTTTATATAACCTTCTCAATCCTTCTTGAGTGGAGGAGATGTAAGGGTACCTCGTATTCTATTGTCGAGCTCCATTATCAAAGTGTTCCTTGTCCTTTTAATTTTCCACATTTAATTTTTCGTTACAACTAATCTCTTTATTTTTTATTATGATTCACTTTGATAATATTGAATACTTGCATGATATCATCATATCTTTTACAGAATCATATCAAATTCCTTTTCTTTTGTAATTTCCTTTTGTTTTATTTCTTTAATTTTTAAAAATCAAATCCAACCCTCCCCATTGTCATTTCTAATTCGACCAATAATTGATATCAAAGGAAATCTTTGTGTTTTTCAAAAAAATTGGTTTTTATTTTTAAAAATTGTTTATCTTCAAAAAAATATATTCTTAATCAATTTCAAAGTTTTAGTTTTTTATAATGGCATCTTATTCCCGTGCTCCTATTTTTGACGACACCAATTATCTCTATTGGAAAAATATTATGCTAATTTTTTTAGTAGCATTAGTTATCTTGTCTAGAAAATGGTTATGCATGAATATATTACTACTAAATAATTTTAATTTAAATGGAATCCTCAAGATATTTCTGCTTCTAAACTTAATGGAAAAGGCATAAATGTTCTTTATTGTGGGTTTGACCAAAATAAATTTAATCACATATCTAATTGTAAAACAGCTCATGAAATATAGAACTTGCTAGAAGTCACACACGAAGGTACAAACAAAGTTATACACTAGATTGGATATGTTTATATTGAATTTTGAAAGTTCTTATATGAATATAAATGAATCCATTACTAGTATGTTTACTCATTTCAATGAAATTTGTAATGTTAAAAAGTCTCTTGGTGATGATCTATCAAAAAAATTCTCGTGAAGAAAATCCTATGGGTTTTACCTAGCTCTTTAGCACCAAAAGTGATGCCTATCCAAGAATCCAAATACATAAAGAAAATGTTGGTTTAAGATCTCATCATATTGCTTATGACATATGAAATCTTCATGAAATTCCAAGTGGTAAAAGAAACAATGGAATCCAAGGAAACCAAAAAGAACCTATATTTTAAAGCAATCAAAGATGATGATTCTTACAGAAGTGACACTGGTGATGAAGGTGGGATTGAAAGCTTGATCAAGAGATTGAACAAGTTTAACAAAATTAAGAGATCATTTTGACGAGCCAAAAAGGAGAAAGATCTTAAAACATCATAAGTGACATGATATGAATGTAATAAAAAGGGTTATATTAGACCAAAATCCCCCATCTAAAAAAATAAATTAAAAGGTAAGAATGTTGGAGTTGGTGCCCTAGAACCAACTACTTCACACTTTAGAATACATTCATATTCAAAGAAGTGAATATTAATATATATATATATCTTATCACATATTTATTTTTTATACATAACATTGATGTGATAATATCCTAGAGTATCTATTACATCAACATATGTCAAATCAGTTCTCATCTATGATGAGAACCTTGAGATTCTATGATGATATCTCTGACTGAAAATTAAATTTTTATTATAAAACACTTTTGCGTAAAAAGTGAGAAACCACACAAGTAAAATCAATTCCAAAGGTCAGTCAACACAAAAAGAAATCACGAAGTCATTGAACACAAGACTAAGATTATTAGAACCACTTACTCGGTATAGGCCCTATTGGAGTGTTTCAATCTTCATGCTCGGGTCTTTCCAGATTAAGTCTTTAAAGAAGGTAGCTAGCTTGTCCCAAGTCTGGATGTAATCTTCCACGTTGATCTTCCTTGCATTGAAACCTCATGCCAAAATAATATATTTTTGGTTGATCCAGTCCCTTTGATCCTTACTGATATCCATTTTAACCTCTATTTTTAGAATTATTTTCACATCCTACTTTGGGGTGTCTAGTTTGATATCCTTTTTAGCCATATCTTCCTTAGAATCAAGAATTAACTCAAGGAATTTTTTTCTCACCTTCCTTGTTTCCTGCTACACCACCATTCCCTTGATTCTTAATGTCTCCAAACTTTGCATTAAGTTTTCTACTTCTTACACCAGAACCCAACATGCCTTCCTGGACTTGAGTCCTTGGTTTACATACCATTTCCTTAGCCTTACTAACTGATCTTGTTTGCATTGACTTAGGAAAAATAATTCAAACATGTTGTTATGGGTAACGAGGTACATGTGTAGTCTCACCACCTATGAACTACATGACCCTAGTGAGGCCTAAAGTGGAAAAACTTGGGCATGGGACATTTCCCAACATGGTAGAGGGTCTAATAGAAATTATTAATTAGGAATCTCAGGTGAGAGTACTCATAAGTAGATGAGACTTCTTCTTAGGTGGAGCACAAAGCATGTTAACTATCAAGTGAGAGTACTCATAAGTAGAAGAGACTTCTTCTCATGAAGTTTTCACTTGGTAATCTCCAAGATAGAATATTATGAGAACAAACCCACCTGTAGGAATTCTTCATGTTTATGTGTCATCAGATATTTCTATCTGTGAGTGCATGTAATGGTCCTCAGACTTTAAGATTATTATTAAGGAATGTTAGGACTCATGCACTTATATTTATTGATAAAAACTATGATTCCATATGTTTGTGGGAAGTAGGGTACATTGGGTTCATCATGAATGAAATATTATTAATTGATAAGTTGGGGGGGGGGGGTTGTCCCTCCTATATCAATGGAAGTTGATATCTTGGAAATTTGATTGAAATATAACTGTCATATTAAATTTTATGGCCATGGTGTGACAATATTTATTTCTAATAGTCAAAGAAAGATGTATCAAGCACATGGATTGATGACACATGCGTACAACCTGTTTGATGAGATATTGTGACAAATGGATTATATTACACAATGAGTGCTTATATGTGGTTATCAATGTTGAGACATTAAATTCTTTATATTGGGTTTCTTATCCTGTTGCTAGAAAATAATCTTGGACTTTAGGAAATCCCACCTACTATCGATGAGAAATAATCCTAGAGGGTCACACACTAAGTGTTTCCATTAATCTTAATTAAATTCTATTTGAATTTAATTATTGGAAAAAATATTACTCTAAAAAATGAGGAATAATTTTATTTAGGATTTATCAATCATAAATATTATTCTTAAGGTAATAAATAATTATTTATTCATTAATAAATAATTTATTTAATCATGTGAATATCTAATAAATATTTATTCACCTAAATGTAAATAAAATATTTATTTTATTTATTGTACATTTGATAAATATTTATTTGTGAGACTGAGAATGATTTTTTATTTTATTTTCTGAATGAATATTTAATTAAATATTTATTTGAGTATTTGATAAATGTTGAGGAGGATGGGCAGACCAAGATTGTGTCTAGTGATAAAAATCAATTTGCAAGCTGGTAAAATAATATTTATCATTGCGCCAATTTATACACACTATGAAAATATAATAATAATATTATTACATGGAAAAAGGTTAGATAATGTTTAATATATTATTTAAGAGCTATTGGGTGATTAAATAATATTTTCTTAACCCTAACCACATCTATATAAATAGATGATTATGTCTATTGTGTAGTGGTTGATTGAGATTGATCATTTTGGAGAATACACTCTAGAGATTCTCTTCACTCCTCCACCTGCTCAAGAATGAGAGTGCAAGGAAAATTCTTCAAGATTGAAAGAATTATCACAGTGATCCAGACAAACACCATAAGATAATTGATTCTCCATTCTCACACCCGACAATCCATCAGTGATGTTCATAGATCAAAGGAGCATGCATGTATCACTGCTAGAAGGATTCTACACATAGATCCTATAAATGTAAAAATGGTAGTTTGAAAAAGGTTTTCAGATGATCAACCGCATCATCAAAGAAAGATCCTAAGATGATATATTCCTTCTTATGATCTAATTAAATTAATTATAAATTTAATGTGAAAAGATCTTCTCTTGGTCCCGCTAACCTCTCCTGTTAATATTCTTAGGAAAAATTTTGTTGATCATGATGTTTACATATTGTACAATATGTGAATGATCCACAAAGTCTGACATTCACTGAGTCAGGATCAGCCTTGATAAATGTTTCTGCTGTGATCAAAACCATCATGTGGCATCAAAGTGGTCATGTCTAAATTTAAAATAATTTATTTTTTGATCGATTATTCAAAAAAGTGGTCAACTTTTCATTTCCATATTATTCATCCTTTAATATGAAGTTTAATTAACAAGCTTTCAAAATTTTAATATTCTTTATTCATGATCTGTAATTTATTAAAGGATAAGAATAAATGGAGGATAACCAAAGATGCTATTGTGATGTGCCAAAGATCTATGGCTAATAGATTGGGTTACATGACATGTAACTAGAGTACAATACTTGAAATTAAGTTCACTACAACTAGACATATATGGGATACATGAAAAACCAAGCAGTTATTACACATGATGTATTTATTTCACACCATGTGTAGATCGGTCCAACCTAGCACACAATTTTTCATATTACACAGCATGTAGATGGCATACACATCATGTAATCTACATGGTTTAGTGGTGAAATTAACTATAACTTTGTGGTAAAATACATGGTTTCTAACTGAGTGAGACCAAAATCCTATTTAATTAATGAAACACATGGTGTGTAGCCAACATACACAACATGTTACTCATTAATTTCCCCATCTGAAGAACACACCAAGTCATTTTGTGGGTTACACGGATATACGAATAGTGGAACACATGATGTGTAGATGGAGTATGAATCATGTGGTTCCGAGTTTAAAGAACACATCAAGTCATTTGGAGGGTTACATGAATACATGATAAGCGAAACACATGATGTGTAACTGGTTAGTACATGCTGTGTAGTCTAACCGAGATACACACTGAAGCCCTGAGTGTTTATCCTAGATACATGATAATTGATGAACATGGCGTGTAACTCATAAGTAAACGCTATGTAGCCTCCTAATAAAGGAAAATATTAAATTGCATTAAAATAATTAATTACAACATTAAAACCTAATTACACTATTGGTGCCAGATGTGTTTGACTATGTAATAAAGGTTTTGAAGAATTAATAAATACTTAATAATTTATTATAATTATCCCAAATTATTAGTCATGTTAATTATTTTACATGAATGAATTTATGATAGGTGTCTACAAAAAACTTTATATGGTCATTAAGATGAAGGGAATTAATTAATTAATTAATTATTACAAGTGTGTTTATCTTAATGATAAAGAATGAATTGAAATTAATGCTAGCCAGTGTACTTTTGTGCATTCATTGCATGTGTATGACTATTCATGAGCTTTGACTATACCTGTGTATGTGTTAGATTTATTTAATTTAATTTTATTGTATGATTTTGAAATTATTAATTATTAAATTCATTTTGATGGTCTGCGATTTATCCCTCCTCTTTTATTATATAGGACCTACATGTCCAAGGTTATTTATGTAATTACCCTTAACCAATCCTTTGGTTCCCATCAACTACATGTGAGTGATAAACATATGTAATAAAAGAATTATCCAAAGGTGCATGGAGGCTATTCAAGATGGAATAAATATGAAACCAACCCAGGCGATACATAGGTGGACAGGTGAAATGCTACAACTCATGCCAAGAAGAACACAATGAGTTATCCCTTAGGGTCATATGTTGATTTATTATACTCTCAATAAATTAAATATTGGATAATCTCATGATTGATTCATTTATTTATTTATCTATTTATGTCTTATGCATTATTTATTTTATGGATGTAAGAATGCAATCACATAAATAAATAGACTAATATACAAAGATAGAATTTAAATAAATGTATTATATGTAAATGTTTTATCAAAACATGGTTAATCAATTAAGTGAAATCCACTTAATATTAATATAACATGTAAATAATAAAAAAATATTCTTTTACGCATAATAAATATAATCTATTAACTTAATATTAAGTCAGAATAAGCCTTTAATTACTTGATCAGGAATGATAACCATAGAAATAAGTGTTTTTCCACCCTTCTTCGGGACACTTACTTTTATCATGGAGTTTTTATGAATTTTTTAGGTTGAATTAACCAATTTATATCAAGATAATTAGTCCTCACTAGACTTGATGTAACTTGGATGCAAGTGTTGAGGAAATTTGAGTTAAGGTTTCTAGATTGGGGATTCCACTCAATGGATCAAGGATTTACAAGTCTGTAGTTGGAAAATACCTTTCTACCTAAATACCTTTTGAGTTATTGATCAAGACCTAACTTGAGTTATGAAATGGGTGTAACGTCCCTACATGGGTTCTACATGCTAGTGCTCCGAACCAATCGACCACATGACTTCCAGCGTGCCTCCCCATGCACCAAAGGCTGCCAACTAACAGCGAGGGTCTGATATAAATTATGGGGAGACTATACCCTCTTTATCATATTAATACCATAGTGTAAATAAATAAGAAATACCCAAATGGTATATAACCATAACTAGTAAGATATCAGCATCACAAGATGACCAAAACTGAAAATACAAGATCAAACTGAATAGTAAATATGCCATGCTAATACATGTCAAGTTCCAAAATGCAAACCAAAAATTAAATACACTGACAACTCTAAAGAAGGTCCCAATACATGTCTGGTTCCCTCATCCATGATTCATCCCACATCATCCTCTAACACATGATCTTTTCCCTTATCCTATCCTGCAAACATGAAGCCTATTCGGGTATCGATGAGGTAGCCTTAGTAGGGTGTGATTACAACTTAGTAGGCCACCACCAATAGTGTCTAAAACAATATCCAATCAAATAGTGTATGAAATTTTATAATGAATAAACAAAATCAATAAATTAAACAAATTACACTTATTAAATTACTCTTTATTTAACCACATAACACCCAATTTCCTGAGGACACCCAAACTCTCTATACCTGCTTCAACCTGTGTTTCAGTCTATACCATCCCCAAGGGATGTGATATAACTAAATTCCATTATTACCATTCATTATCACAATTCAAATATGAATTCCATTATAACCATTCATCATTACAATTCACACTATGAGATTTTGATGTAGTAGACCATGTCCCATACATGATTATCATATGTGAATTCCATTATTACCATTCATCATTTCTTATCACACTATGGTATTTTGATGCAGAAGACCATGTTCTAAACACAATTATCACATGTGAATTCCATTGTTTCAATTCATCATTTATTATTATACTACGGGATTTTGGTGCAGTAGACCATGCCCCATACATGACTATCACATTAATTAATTTGCCAATTAATTAGTCAAATTAAACAATTGAACATACCCATAATTCCATTAATTAATTAAAAAATTAATTAATCACATCCATTCGATTAATTAATTCAAAAATTAATTAATCAATTCACAATCTCAACATCCAATAATCTATTCAACAATTAATTATTCTAAATCAAAATCTCAATATCTCATAATTAATTCAACAATTAATTATTCATATTCACAATCTAAATATCCCAAAATTAATTCAATAATTAATTATTCATATTCACAATCTCAATATCCCATAATGTCACGAACCAAACCAGGTCGACCCTAGACCGGTCACCTTGAGCCGATCTGTGGTAAGGCCCAATAGGTGTTCCCGATCCTCTCAGGCTGGCGACAAGCACTAGGGCATCAACAGAAAACAACATGGGAATGATTTTTCCCAATAAAAATGAACTAAGCATCAAAAATAGAATAGAACAACACAAAATAAATAAATGACATGAAAGAGAAAGAACAATCAACAACACATACTAAACTTACCATGAACAAAACTCCTTGTGACCCCGAGAGTCGCTCACTAATCCACAACCAACTCTCTCCCACAACAAGCAAGCTCGAGTCGAACCTGAAATAAAAACCAAAAACAGGAAAACATTATAGGCATGAGTATTAAAACTCAGTAGGCATGCCCAAAAAACTATCCCCAAAGCAATACCTTTAAATAAAGAATTTACCAATTACAGGTTTGAACTAAATTATATAAAATATGGGTTTCCACACACACTTTAATTTCTAAAACAAGTAACATTCCATTTCCCTTTTTAATTTAAAAACAGGTTTAATGTTTGAAGGGAAAATGTGCATTACATTTTAAAAAATTTTCGTAAAAAATTTAGTAATCCAAATTTTAGTTATTAGTCAAGAGGAAAACACACACAACATACAACACACAATAAGGGTAATGGGAAAGTAGCAAAAAGGGACAAAAAACCTAACTAGGCCCCTCAATCGTCCGCCACATACAAATAAGCACTAAAGAAAACATGGGTCAAACCTAGGATCTTGTGAACAATACAGAACGTACTATACATGTGACTCATTCTAAAGGCTTGCCTACTCTTGATGACATCATAACGCCTTAATTCTCAGTGTTACCCTACCTGGCCTAACCGAGGGTCCCAATCCCCTAGCAGAGAAAAGTCCATACTAAGGGCCACTAGCTAGTGCATATTCTAAATTAGCATAACAATTGTTCTCAGAAGATTCACTTACTATGCCAGGTTTCCATGTAAACACGTGTAATAAAAAGGGGGTGAGTCAAAAATTCCAATTAAGTAACGAGTCACGATTCACAAACATCACACACAACAACTCACACAATCGTCATACACAATAAGATCACCCCTGAGTCACCCTAAAGAAATTTTTTCAAAATAATTTATTTTATCAAAGTGCAAAATGGGCCTTATAAAACTTAAAAAAACACCATTTCTCAATAGAAACCAAAACATTTTCTCACGCGTCAGAAGAAAAAATTTACCATCAAACCAGAACCACACTTGAAAATCCGTGAATTATGTTTAAATGCCAAACATGCATTCTTTCACTATTGTGCGTCAATTCATCAAGAAAATAATTCAAGTGTCAGGTATAAAATAAACAGATTCATTTACATCAAGTAATTATTCCAAAAATGATTATCTAATACTATTTATCATTTATTGAAAATCAATGAAATATCAATCAATTAATAAATTCTAAATTTAAAGGCGAGTGTAGTGGGGGACCTACCATGACTTGCAGCTCAATTATGAAAATGCGACATGTCTCACACTTTCACACAAGTATGCACAACCTATTGAATATGATATCATGAGCTTTCTCTGTCAACATGCTGCAACAGTCACAAAACAACTAAAAACATAGAAGAATAGACTTAACATAATCCAAGAAAACAAAATTAAAAAACTCACCTAAACCTCAGTGCAGGAGAAACGATGTGAGCGAAGGTGGTAGGATTTAGTGTGGGGGTGTGCTCGATCAAAGGGATTGTGTGAAAGGAAAAATGACTGATGAAGATGCCGGTGAAGAGCGCAACCCGACTGGGAGGGTGCGCGACAATCAGATAAGAGGTGCATCAGCCAAAAGCGCACACATTGCACTGGAAGGGCTGAACGGACGGTGCGTGGCAGGTCGGTAAGGGAAGGGATATAGAAATGACTTGGAGATGATGTATTAATATTACCCACCAATCTATCTATCATCATGATGGAATCCAAGGAAGTGTTGGCAAAGGAGAACCCAACTACAGTAGGGGAATCCACAAATAGCAGATTGAATTCTACAGGAGTTAGAGAAACATGCTATATTAGGGTAAAGGGGGTCTCCTCACTCATTGAAATCCATGTTTTTATATTAATTTAATGAAGTAATTACAAATCCGAAGAGATGATCTGAGGTTCATGAAGGGTTTCATGACAAACCTCTATACTAGGAGAAGTTATTCAAGTGAAGTCCACCCCCGCCTCCATCAACTCTTAGTGGACACAACTCTGCAAGGGCACAAAATCCTATGGATGAACAACCAGGGCCTCCATTAAGACAGATAAGAAGAGGCTTCTTCCTTGGGGACTTCTGGGAGTGTTTAGCTTCAAAGAATTAGTAGAAGAGTTCCCTTCCATGTTCTTGGTTGAAGGTGATGTAGCCTGAAAAATGGGAGATCAGTGGGGTCACCAGTTGGGAGAAGAGGTGCTGCGTAGGGGAGATAATCCAAAGGTTATGTATAACTATAAGGGGGTTGTCCCATGGGTGTGTGGCTGGGGTGGTGTTGCATAGGTTGGAGGAGTTGCCTGAAGAAGAGGGATGGTTGTGGGTCAGCTCACACAACTGGAGGGGCGCACAACGAACAGTGGGAGTAGTGGGTGTCACTGGTCACTAGAGGTGGCCATGGTTTCTGATAGGGAAAAGAGTGCCGGTGGAAGGAAATCTAGAGGCTAGAGGAGGAGGCAGAAATATGTTGAGGGGAGGAGGAGGTGATGGAAGGATTTTGTGCAGAAGGAGAAGATGCTGGGCAGGTGCTGCGGGTTCGAGCAGGAGGAGTTCAGGCACATCTGGGGGTGTGCTCCACTGCTAGAAGAGGGAGACGGTGAAGAGGGAGGGTGGAGGCTGTGAGGCGGGAGAGGGGAGTGTGCTATAGGAGAAAAAAAGGGGAGTGGGTAGTGGTGTTGCATGGACCAAGGGAAAGAGAGAAAAAAACGGGGAGAAGGGCTAGGGTTAGGAGGGAAAAAGAAATAAAAAAACTAAAATAAAAAGAAAACCAAAAAAATAAAATAAAATAGACATTAATCCATAATAAAAACAATACAAATAAAAATTTATAATAATAATAATAATAATAATAATAAAATTAACAATTTTAGTTCATCACCCAAAATAAAAATAATAAAATTTATTAATAACAATAAAAATTTCAAAATATACAATAAATTAAAAAATTCATTCATTTTAATTATTTGAAGGTAGGAGGATTGCGTAATTTCCTGGGTGAAGCTACGTGGCATTTCCAAGATGCGCTCCTCCCTTGCGCACAAAAGCGTCAACTCAAAACACACGTTTTTTTTGACGAAACTCAGAAATCTCATTCGGGAATCAACCTGAACTTCAAAAAAAAATTAAAAACCAAAGAAAATAATAAAATAAATTAATTATATAGGTCATGTTGTGACAATTCTCCCCACCATAATGCTTTTTTCCCCGGAAATCCATAACAAGGCCAAACCCCAAAACAGGAACTGACATTCCTTTATAGTTCAAGGAGATTTCAAAAGAGTGAAAACAAAGAGAATCCCAAAACACTACCCAAAAGAGAGAGATTAACAAGAGAAACTAAGGTGATAGAAAACAACTCCCTTCTAAGTGTCACCCACCCCCAAAAGTTTAAGTGCCTCTAGTTGATCGATCCAAACAGACACCGAACTCCCATGACACACAACTCATCCTAAAAACACAAACACCTTAACCACCACCAAACAGAACCCATACCCTCCATTTCAACCAAGGAGAGAATGAAATTAAACCTCCTCAAAAGTTTATTTATAAAATCTTAGTCTAACAGAACCGTTTGGTGTAATCCAATTCCAAAGTTTTCTTAAGAGGAAGAACTTAGGATTAGGTGGTTCCTCACAAGACCACCAGCCACCAAACAACACATGAAAAAAACTCTGATACTGACATGGGGAGGCCCAAATGGAATCCCCACCATAAGGATCAAGATAACTCTAAATTACTTCAGGCGTAACTCCGCGAGACTCACTGTGGGTCTCCCCACTATAAGAACTGACAAGGTAACCGAACTTGAAAACTTTCCTAAACGGACCAAAAAACCCCCACCACGAGGGGGAGAGGAGAAAGGCCCAACTAATAGAGTATAAAAACTACCACCATCGCCATATCAACAACATCACACCCTCAGAAGAACACAAAAAATTCCACACTAAGGCCAAATATTAAACCAAGGCCCCTTTTCATCATTGGGGCTCTTCTGACTACGCGCCAACTTCAGTCTAGGACCTATGGCTAGAGAACTGGTGATTGAAACATCTCCTGCCTCGTATCCAGGCTTCAAAAATTCCCAAACATAGTACACAAAACATAATTTTACTAAACACATTTCCATTAAAAAAAGGTTTTAAAGAGGTTCATTAATAACCATTCTTACAATTGAAGGAAAAGAAACACCACAAAACACTACAAGAGATGACCACTACATCCAAGAAACACTAAAAATAGAAAACCTCAAACGTATCCCCAAACATCACCCTACTCCTGTTGATGGGCTGAGGTGAACTTCGATGATCTAGGTCTGACTTCAGTTCACTTCTTGGAAACACCTTGGCAGAATCGCTGCAAGTGACCCAGACATCCACAGGTGTGGTAGGGTCTCAGAGCACTCAGGCACATCGACTTCTTGTGACCCTACCTACCACACTAGTAAAAGATCATGACATTGCACTGTGAAGAACTTTATTGAAGGCATTAAGGCCTATTTATTCTTCTATTAGAGCCACCAACATCAGGTGACTTCCCATTATTCCTATCATCATCATCTACATTTCTTTCCAATAATGGGAAAGTATTCTCCACCTCAAGTCCTCCTGATAACTTAACTTCAACAAGAAAGGATTTCCCCACAACATCTGAGAAGGTGGTTAGGTTGAGATCTGCCACTTTTGACTGTAGTTTAGGTCGAAGTCCAGACTCAAATTATCAAGCCTTCTCGGGATCATTTGTGACAAAACATTGGTTGTACGAAACTAGGTCCAAGAAATGTCAATAGAATTCTAGTACCGATTCAATGCCCCACTGAACATAAAAAAACTCCATTATCTTCCTCAGATTCGTCAACTCAGAGAAGTATTGTTGGATGAATGAAAACTTGAAGAATTCCCAAGTGATATCTTATCGAGGCTTGATTCGAGACATGAACTTCCACTATTTTCAGGTTGGACCTTCAAGCATAAAGGTAACCAATTTCACCTTCAACGACTTAGGCAATCCAATGAAACTGAAGTTCCTCTAAATCGTTTTCAACCACTCCTCCACCTCAATAGGATCTGCTTGACCATAGAATAGGAGAGGTTTCAACTTTTTGAATTCTATAACATAGTCTATAGGCTAATAAACTGGAGGATTTTATAAGGGCACACCACCCAAAGTTGCACCTTGGGAATTCATCAAACCGTCATGGGGGTGAACACTAAGGAACAAGGAAATAAAGAATTTAATCAAAGCATGATCATTGTCATTTCAAATTAAACTTTTCACAATTTCCAAAATAAAACTTTACAAAATATTTTTTAAAATTAAAGAAGGCCTAAATGATTCAATAGGGGAAACTAGTACTGATGGGTGACTCAGACATATGGTTGGCAGTCATATGCTAGTTAGGCCACCGTTACAGAGAGCATTCTAGGGAAATGTCCCTAGATTCACATGGCTTGCTAGGCCCTGTGAGATTACATGGCTACTTTCCTAACTCCCTTTTCATTTCCCAACATAAAACAATTCAAAGGAACCAAAAAGACACTAACAATCCAGACATCCCATGGTAACCCAGGGTTCAGAACGAGCAAGGTTTCATGACTTCCTTCCCATCCCTATGAATTGAGTCCTGAAACTCCTACTCCTTCTACCATGAAAACCCAAAATAATAAAGGGATCTCTGAAAAACAAGGTCTACTCAAGAGATGACTAGCCTCTGATACCATTTTGTCATGAACCAACCCGGGTCGACCTTGGACCGGTCACCCGAGCCGATCTTCAGTAAGGCCCAGGAGGAATTCCCAATCCTCTCCGGCTGGTGAAAAGCACCATGGAATCAACAAAGAACAACATGGGAATGATTTCACCCAATAAAAATGAACTAAGTAGAAGAAATAGAATAGAACAATTCAAAATAAATAAATGACATAAAAGAGAAAGAACGGCCAACAATACATACTAACCTAACCATGAACAAAACTCCTCGTGACCCCGAGAGTCGCTCACCAATCTACAACCAAATCTCACCCACATTGAGCAAGCTTGAGTCAAACCTACAAAAGAAATTAAAAATAGAAAAACACTATAGGTGTGAGTATAAAAACTCAGTAGGCATTCCCAAAAAACTATCCCCAAAGAACTACATTTAAATATAGAATTTACCAATTTCATGTTTGAACTAAATTATATAAAATATGGGTTTCCACACACACTTTTATTTATAAAACAAGTAATAGTCCATTGCCCCTTTTAATTTAAAAACATGTTTAATGTTTGAAGGGAAAAGATGCATTACATTTTAAAAAAATTCACGAAAAATTTAGTAATCCAAATTTTAGTTGTAAGTCAAGAGGAAAACCACACACAACACACAACACACAATAAAGGCAATGGGAAAGTAGCAAATGGGGACCAGAAACCAAACTAGGCCCCTCAATCGTTCGCCACATACAAATAAGCACTAAAGAAAACATGTGTCTAACCTAGGAGCTCATGAACAATCCAGAACATACTATACATGTGACTCATACTGAAGTCATACCTACTCTTAATGATGTCATAACACCCTGATGATCAGTGTTTCCATACATAGCCTAATCTAGGGGCCCAATCCCCCATCAGAACAAATTACGTACTAAGGGAAACTAGCCAGTGCATATTATAAACTAGCGCAACAATTTTTCTCATAAGATTCACTTACTATGATAGGTTCCCATGTCAACACGTGTAATAAAAAGGGGGTGATTCAACAATATAAATCAAGTAACCAATCACGATGCACGAACATCACACACAACAACTCACACAATCGACATACACAACAAGATAACCCCTTAGTCACCCCAAAGAAAGTTTTTCAAAATAATTTATTTTATCAAAGTGCCAAACGGGCCTTATGAAACTTTTAAAAAAACACCATTTCTCAAGAGAAACCAAAATATTTTCCCTCATGTCAGAAGAAAACATTTACCATGAAACAAGAACTCCGTGAATTATGTTCAAAGGACAAACATTCATTCTTTCACTATTATGCGTCAATTCATCAGGAAAATAATTCAAGTGCCTTGTATAAAATAAATAGATTCATTTACATCAAGTAGTTATTACCAAAATAATTATCTAATAGTATTTATTATTTACTGAAAATCAATGAAATATCAAGAAATTAATAAATTCTAAATTTAAAGATGAGTGCAGTGGGGGACCTACCTTGACTTGCAGCTTGATTACAATGACACAACACGTCTCACACTTGCACACAAGTACGTACAACCTGATGACTGTGGTATCATGGGATTTCTCTGTCAACATGCCATAATAGTAAAAAAACAACTAAAAATATATAAGAACAAACTTAACATAATCCAAGTGAACAAAAGAACAAAACTCACCTAAACCCCAGTGTAGGTGAAATGATGTGAGAAAAGGAGGCAGGAGTCAACATGGGGGTGCACTCGATCAAAGGGATCATGCGAAAGAGGAAATGAATAGAGAGGATTCCGGTGAAGAGTGCAACCCGACTAGGAGGGCGTGTGATAGCCAGACAAGAGGCACGTTGGCCAAAAGCACACATGTTGCACTGGCGAGGTTGGATGGATGGTTCATGGAAGGTCGGTAAGGGAAGGGATATGGAAATTACTTGGAGATTATGTATTAATATTACCCGCCAAGCTATCGCTCATCATGCTGGAATCCAAGGAAGTGTTGGAGAAGGAGAACCCAACTCCTACAGGGGATTCCACGAACAATAGATTGGCTTCTACAGGAGTTAAAGAAACATACTATATTAGGGTACAAGGGGTCTCCTCACCCATTGATGTCCATATTTCTATATAAACTTAATGAAGAAATGATAAATCCGAAGATACAGTTTGAGGGACATGAAGGGTTTCGCGACGTACCTCTATACCAGGAGAAGTTATTCAAGTGAAGTCCAGCCCCACATTCATCAACTCTTAGTGGACCCAACTCTGCAAGGGCACCAAATCTGATGGAAGAATATCCAGGGCCTCCATTAAGCTAGATAGAAAAAGGTTTCTTCCTTGGGGACTACTGGGAGTGTTGGGCTTCAATGAACCAATATAAGAGTTCCCTCCCATGTTCTTGGTTGATGGTGATGTAGCCTGAAAAATGGGAGATGGGTGGGGTCGCTGGTTGGGAGAAGAGGTGTTGCACAAGGGAGAGAATCTGGAGGTTGTTCATGGCTAGAAGGGGGTCGCCCTGTGGGTGTGTGGTTGGGGTGGTGAAACGCAGGTCGGAGGAGTCTCCGAAAGGAGAGGGATGACCGTGGGTCAGCTTGCAAAGCTGGAGGGGAGCGCACCAGACAATGGGAGCAAGGGGTGTCGCCAGTCATTGGAGGTGGCCGTAGCTGTCGATAGGAAAAGGAGCACCAGTGGAAGGATGTCTGACAACTGGAGGAGGAGGCGGCGGGATGGAGAGGGGAGGAAGAGGTGATGGATGGATACTGTGCAGAAGGAGAAGATACCGAGCATGTGCTGCGGGTTCGTGCAGGAGGAGTTCGGGCGTGTCTGGGGGTACACTGTGCTGCTAGAAGAGGAAGACGATGAAGAGGGAGGGTGGTAGCTACGAGGAGGGAGAGGGGAGTGCACTATAGGGGAAAAAGGGGAGGTGACAGTGCTACATGGACCAAGGTAAAGAGAGAAAAAAATGGGGAGAAGGGCTAGGGTTAGGAGGGAAAAAGAAATAAAAAAACTAAAAGAAAAAGAAAACCAACCAAATAAAAAAAACAAACATTAATCCCTAATAAAAACAATACAAATAAAAATTTATAATTAGAATAATAATAATAATAAAATTTACAATTTTAGTTCTTCACCTAAAATAAAAATAATAAAATTTATTAATAACAATAAAAATTTTAAAATATGAAATAAATTACAAAATTGATTCATTTTAATTATTTGAAGGCAGACAAATCACGCAATTGCCTGGGTGAAGTCACATGGCATTTACAAGACGTGCTCTGCCCTTGTGCCCAATGACGTCAACTCAAAACACGCGTTTTTTTGAAGAAACTCAAAAATATCGTTTGGGATTCAACTCGAACCTTGACAAAAAATTTAAAAACCAAAGAAAATAATATAATAAATTAATTAGATAGGTTGGGGTGTGACACATAACTAATTAAAAAATTAATTATTCATAATCAAAATATCAATATCCCATAATTAATTTTAATAATTAAGTATTCCCCAAATCCCACAATTTCAATATTCTGATAATTAATTCAACAATTAATTATCCCCAATTCAAAAATCCCTTAATTAATTAATTTATCAAATCAATTAATTTAGTTAGGAAATTAAATTTATAATCAAACCCTAGAAATTCTATAATTACATACATGTATTTGAAATCATGGCTAAGAGATTTGAATAATAGACCACCTACCTCAATTCATTAACAAACACTCACCAATAGAAGAATCCTTAATTTGAAGCGGATTAATCAAGAACACGATGAAAAACATGATCTAGATCTGAATCCTAGATCCATTATCAAATTAATCAAGATATTATAAAACTTGATCTATATCTAGAATCAGTAGTAGATAAACATTCTTTAAAGGATGAGAGAAGAACAAGAAAGAGATGGGAAACCAATTAGGATGAGATTCACTTATTGGGGAAGGTGTAGATCATCGATCCAGGCTTTTTATTGAGAATAATAGAGGTTGAGAGCCCTAGGAGCCTCCAAAATTGATAAGAATCATTAGGGGATGAGTGGGGGTTGATTTGGGATTGAAATGGGGGTTTGAGTAATTTAAAAACTATTTTTTAGATTAACTTAAATCCCACACACGATTTGGTGGGAAGAGGCACATGGTTTTCCAAAGCATGTGCCTCTTCTGGGGGGGGGGCACAGTTTCTCCATTTTGGGAACATAGTTTGAAAAATCATGTGACATCAGTGTGAATCCCCTCTGTCTGGGTTTGTATGGTTTTCTAGGTTGATACACATGGTTTTCCCTAACCGTGCACCAACCATGAACTTCCCTCTTTCTTTCATTTTTCTCAAAATTTCACCCAAACACACCTCAGGGTAAAACCCAAATGAAAAGTAATCAACACAAGGAAAAATAGTACCTATAAATGAGCCCGATACATCTACATAAAATGTTGGGGTTTTATAATCTCCCCACCTTATAACATGTCATTCTGGAGATATAATCCCAAACATCTCTAAGATTCTGAGTAAAAAATATTGGGCCACTGAGCCCTTATATCAGCTTATCTCTCTCATGTTTCCTCCTAAACACAACCATGTTTCCACAATACATGAACTATCGACACAGTCTTTCCCCACAACATTTTTTCACTACGATCTGACACATGCATAAAATGATTCTCAAAGGAGGCATCTATCTCAAGCTCAACATCATCCACATCAATCACATGATAAGGGTCAGGGTGATACCACTGAGGTTGTGACACATGGAAAAAATATTTCATAACACTATATATCTGTGAAAGAGCCAATTGATATGCCACCAGCCCAATTCTCTCCACAATCTCAAACGGTTTAATAAACCTGAGCGCCAGCTTGCCCTATCTCCATATCCTGCAGTGACCCAACCTAGGCGACACCCAAAAGAATAAAAAATCACCATATATAAACTCTAGGGTTCATAAAAGTCTATCATCATATGAATGTTTTCCACTCTAAGCTGTATCCATACACTTTTGAATTAGCTGTACTAGCTCTAACGTCTCCTGCATGAGACTTAGTCCCAACAACTCTGAATCACCTGCCTCCATCCAACATATAAGTGATCTACATGGCCTATCATAAAGTGCCTCTTATGGATACATTAGTATAGTTTACTAATAACTATTTTATAAGAAAACTTCACTAGAGACAAGTGCTTCTCCCAAGACCCACTTAAGTCTAGAACACACGCTCAAATCATATCCTTAAGAACCTGTATAGTAAGCTCTGACTGCCCATCTGTCTGTGGGTGGAAATCCGTACTAAAAAAAACATGCATAAAAAGTGACTTATGCAAGTCCTTCTAGAAGCATGAAGTAAAATACAAGTCACAGTCTAAAATAATAGTCAGTGGAACCCCGTGCAAATGGAATATCTCCTGAACATACAATTCTCCCAATTGATTCACTAAGAAACTCTCTTATGATGGTAAAAAATGTGCTACAATTTTCAAATGGTCCACAATCACCCGAATAATGTTGTTCTTCTGAGGCGTCCTTAGGAGACCCACATATAGGACCCCAAAACACCCTGAGAGGGGAGGGGTAAATCAGGGTGTCAACTTTTTCTTTTAATATGAAAAATCTTATTTTCACATTGGTAGGAACTCACTAAACCTATATGATGGATTCAATTAACAATCAAACATTCACATACAGAGAGAAAACACAACAATTTTACTTGTTTCACCACTAAGGACTAGTCCAAGGAGCATACACCGATAGTGTGTCAGTCGTACCTAAATCCACTAATCTTTACTAATCGTGGAATATAAAAGTTTAGACATCATCACTCTGTGTCATACACACTACCATTACAATATTTTAGGGATAACTCACTATATCCCTCAGAACACTTCCGTCAACTCCCACTAGCTCACTATTTTGAGAGAAGTCTCATTTTATCAACTTGAAGGTCACTTTAATGGATTGGAATTAAAGTCCTTTTCCTTGTATAGCATGATAATATGCTTTCACCATAGACCTAAGTTGACACAATCTGAAAGCACCGTTCACTGAAAAACTATATTCAAAAACTGCCTTTCAAAAATCTCCTTCACGAAGTGTTGGAGTTGGTGGTCTAGAACCAACTACTTTGTACTTTATTCATTAAATAAAAGCCTTATCACATCTTGATTGTTCTTCTGCATGACATGTCATGTGATAATGTCCTAAGAACAGTGTTATGGCACTTTCGGGTTCTCATCATAGTAGGGATCTACTACGACCCTTTAATGCAACAGCTGTCCTTAGGACATTATCACATGACATGTCATGCAGAAGAACAATCAAGATGTGATAAGGATTTTATTTAATGAATAAAGTACAAATTAGTTGGTTCTAGACCACCAACTCCAACAGACTCCCACTTGGACTAGAGCCAACTACTAACAACCTTTAACCCACTAGCTCTCACATGATATTAATGCTTCTGCTGAGATAGGCCTTTAGTCATGGGGTCCACCACGTTCTCTTCCGTGGACACTCTGCTCACTTCAACTTCACCCCTTTGATAGAAATACCTCAATAGGTGATACTTCCGGAGTATGTGCTTTGTCCGTTGATGTGACCTTGGTTCTTTTTCAAGAGCCACCGCTGCAGTATTATCACAATACAATGTAATGGGATCTTTACTGCTAGAAACCACATCAAGCTCCTGGACAAAGTTACGAATCCAGACGGATTCTTTGGCTGCATCAAAAGCCGCTATATACTCGGACTCCACTGTAGAATTGGCGACAACTAGATTCTTTGAACTCTTCCAGCTCACAGCTCCTCCATTGAGACAGAAAACATATCCAGATTGCGACTTCAGATCATTCTGATATATTTGAAAACCAGCATCAGCATACCCTATGATGACAAGCTCCTCGTCTCCTCCATACACCAGGAACATATCCTTAGTTCTTCTCAGATACTTAAGGATAGTCTTAATAGCAGTCCAATGCTGTTCTCCTGGATCTGCTTGATATCTGCCTACCATGCTCAGTGCATAGGCAACATCAAGCCTGGTACATAACATGGAATACATGATGGATCCTATAGCCAAAGCGTATGGGATATTACTCATCCTATCTTTCTCCTGTTGTGTCTGGGGACACATTTTCTTAGAAATATGTAAGCCATGTGACACTGGAACCAACCCCCTCTTGGATTTTTCCATACTAAATCTCTTTAGTATCTGGTCAATGTATGTACCCTGACTTAGTCCAAGAAGCCTCTTGGATCTGTCATGAATGATCTTGATCCCTAGAATGTAGGCTGCTTCTCCTAAGTCCTTCATGGAGAAACACTTGTTCTACCAGTCCTTAACTGACTGTAATGCTGGTACGTCATTTCCAATAAGCAATATGTCATCAACATATACCACTAGGATGACGAGCGTGATTTATCTTAAACAAGAACGATGAAAGAATTGAATGCTAGTTTTATTTATGCGTAAATATCGTTGCATGTATGGATAATCATGAGCTAGACTGAGACCTTTGTATGTGAATGGTTTCTTTTAATTAATTTATTTAAATTAAATTTGTTGGCCTGCGAGCCATCTCCTCATAAATATGTAGGGCCTGCACGCCCAAGGATTCTTTTATGTAAAAACCCCTTTTACCCCTCACCTGCGTGTGAGATAAATGCATATGTAATGGATAGAGCTCCCAGGCTAGTGGAGGCGGCTCAAGTCAGGAGACATGGTGAAACCAATCCAAGGAGATACAAAGGTGGACAGGTGGAAATCTGTAAACACGAACCCGAAAGGTTCAAGGTGTTTCTCCCCTAGGTCTTGGGTTAGTTTATCAACCGCTAGATAAACTAACCAATAGAAAAGATCATGATCATACCATTTATTTTATTTCTGTCAGTTGCATGGTTTATTTATTGTGGGTGTGTTGTCACGATCACACAATTAATGAATTAAACGAGCATGCAAGATGGAACTAAAATAAAACTGGATTATACGTAAATATTATCTTAGACATGGTTAATCACTTAAGTATATCCCACTTAATATTAACAAGCATGTAATCAAAGATAATAAAATGGAAATTTATGTATAAGGATAAAATCCCTCAAAATAAATATTAAGTCGGCATAGCCTTCCATAATCTTGGTTAGAATCGAGCCATAGTTCAAAGTGCTTGACCAACCCTAGTTTGGGTGCTTTCAATTATCGGGGAATTCTAATTCAAGGTTTTGGGTTGACTTGACTTGGTTCGCATCAAGGGTTGACTACCATATCAGGACTTGGTGTGACCAAGAGGCAAAGGTTGAGTAAATCCAAAAAGGATTTCAGGATTGGGGAGTCCACTCAGCGGATCAAGGAGCTTCGAGTTAATGCAGTTGGAATTTGGAATGCCTACCTAAAATCCTTCAAGTTGCTTGACCAACCCTAGTTGGGGTAATGCGAAGGGCAATATGGATCCTTTCCACTAGAATATTCACGCAACAAAATATTCCAAAGTCAACGGTGAGGGCTATTGGATTTCGATAAAATAGTGGGAGACTAATAAGTATTAATTTATTTATTTGTCTCAATTTTTGTAATAAAGTACTAAACCTTTGCTCATCTTAATTTGTAGAAACGACAAAAACTGACTTCAAACATATCATTGCGCACCATACTCAAAAAAGAAAACCTTCTCACCGGTACCAATTTCCAAGAGTGGAGGAGGCGTTTACGCGTCGTCCTTCGCCACGAAAGGAAATTATATGTGCTGGAAGAGCCTATTCCAGTTGCGCCTAGGAAAGAGGCTAGTGATGAGGAATTATCTCTCTACATGAAACACATGGATGATGACACAAATGTCCAGTGTTTCATGCTATCAGCCATGTCTAATGAGCTCTTGAAGCAACATGAAAACATGGACGCGTATAGCATGATGTCTCAACTTAAATATCTCTACCAAGAGAAGGCGAGACAGGAGAGGTATGAGATCTCCAATGCTTTGTTTACCACGAAGCTTGGAGAGTCTGCGCCAGCTGGGCCTCATGTAGTCAAGCTTATTGGCTACATTGAATGCCTGGACATCTTAGGGATTAAATTCCCAGATGAGTTGCGTACAGATCTCATTCTATCATCACTGCCCAAGACCTTCTCTAGCTTCATTGTCAACTATAACATGAGCGACAATGAGAAGAGTCTATCAGAGCTTCTGACCTTGATTCTCCAGGTAGATAAGGACATGGGGCATGACAAACCCGCGGTCCTTATGGTGAACAAGAAAAGGATGGACAAGGAAAAGGGGCCAAAGACTTATTAATGGTCTGAAGCCCCCGAGCACCGTCCCTCCAAGAAGGGGAAGATCCAGAGGCAGGGCAAGGAACGGGAGGCAGTGTGTTTTTCATGTGGCAAGCAAGGCCACTAGAAGAGGAACTGCACCCAGAAGCGTGGTGATGCTAAAGGTGCATTTGTTATCGAGTGCAATCTTTCTATTTCTACACATTGGGTATTATATACAGCTTGTGGGGATCACATCTATATTCAAATGCAGGAACCAAGTAGATTTAGAAAGATCGCCAGAGGAGAGGTGGATCTTTGAGCTGCCAATGGCGCAAGGCTAGCTGCGTTGGCTATTGACGACTACCACCTCTCATTGCCGACTGGGATGATTTTGGTTTTACATAACTGTTATTATGTTCCTAGTGTTACCAAGAAGATAATTTCTATATCTTGTTTGGATATGGATGGATTTGTTTTCAAATTTAGAAATAAGGGTTTTCTCTTTTATAAGAACAACGTATGTTATGGTATGGCACATTTAAATAATGGTTTGTATGTATTGAATTACGAAAACCAAGTGTTGGAAATCGATAATGAAACAAACTCACATGACTCATACAACACCCAGTTATGGCATCACCACCTTGGTCATGTGAACGAGAAGCGTTTGACAAAGCTCTGCCAAGATGGATATTTAGACTCTACTGAGCTAAAACCACTTGATAGATGTCACGCT
Organism: Viscum album; assembly: GCA_963277665.1. NCBI lineage: Eukaryota > Viridiplantae > Streptophyta > Magnoliopsida > Santalales > Viscaceae > Viscum > Viscum album. The sequence goes on from OY728132.1 coordinate 1,085,919,458, forward strand.
TGTTTACAAGGAAAAATGACCAAGCCGCCTTTTGGTGGAAAAGGTGAAAGGGCCATAGAGCTTCTAGGATTGGTACACACGAATGTGTGTGGACCATTTCCAGTAGAAGCTAGAGGTGGATATTCTTACTTCATTACTTTTACTGATGATTTGAGTAGATATGGCTATGTCTACTTAATGAGGTATAAGTCAGAGTCCTTAGAGAAATTTAAGGAATTCAAGAATGAAGTAGAGAATCAGCTTGGTAAGAAGATAAAGAAGGTTTGATCGGATCGAGGTGGAGAATATCTGAACCAAGAGTTCATCGATCTTCTACGGGAGTCTGGGATTCTATCTCAGCTCACTCCTCCTTATACACCACAGTGGAATGGTGTTAGTGAAAGGAGGAACCACACCTTGTTGGACATGGTGAGGTCGATGATGAGTCATGCGGATCTTCCATTATCCTTTTGGGGATATGCATTACAAACTGCAACATACACATTAAACCGAGTACTAACTAAGGCGGAAAATAGAATTCCATCTGAGTTATGGAATGGAAGGAAACCCACTTTTTCGCACACACGTGTATGGGGATGCGAGGCATTTGTTAAGGACTTCTCAGGCAACAAACTAGCACCCCGAGGCACGAAGTGTATCTTTATAGGATATCCCAAGGAAACGAAAGGATATTACCAATATAACCCTCAAGACAAGAAAGTGACTGTCGCCAGACACGCCGTCTTTCTTGAGAGGGAACACATCCTCAAGAAGGATAGTGGGAGCAAGATTGACTTTGAAAAAGTTGATGCTCAAGATACACAGGTGTTGGTACAAGAAAAAGTTCCATAGGTCCCTGTGGAAGAGGTTCCAAAAACACAAGTACTGCGTAGGAGCTCAAGAGAGGTAAGGGAACCAGAGAGATTTGGTTTCCTAGTCACCGAGGATGGTGAGTCATTATTATTGGACAATGATGAACCTCTATCCTACAAGGAAGTAGTAGAAATCTCAGAAGCTACAAGATGGATAGAAGATATGAATTCTGAGACGGATTCCATGTATCAGAACCAAGTTTGGGTTTTGGTCGATGAGCCAGTTGATGTAAAGCCTGTTGGATGCAAATGGGTATTCAAAAGAAAGCTGGACATGGAAGGTCAAGTTAGAACCTATAAATTGAGGCTAGTGGCTAAAGGATTCAGATAGTGTCAAGGAATTGACTATGATGAAACCTTCTCACCAGTTTCCATGTTTAAATCCATAAGAATCATACTTACCATAGTAGCTTACCATGACTACGAGATTTGGCAGATAGATTTCAAAACAACATTCCTTAACGGGAACCTTCAAGAAGATGTCTATATGACACAACCAGAAGGGTTTGTGACACCAGGTGAAGCCAAATGGATTTTCAAGTTGCAGAAATCCATTTATGGATTGAAGAAAGCATCCAGGTCATGGAACATTCGATTTGATAAAGACATAAAGGAATTTGGTTTCATTAAGAATGAATGTGAGCCATGTGTTTATAAGTGGTTTAATGGGAATGCGGTTGTCATCCTAGTGGTATATGTTGATGACATATTGCTTATTGGAAATGACATACCAGCCTTACAGTCAGTTAGGGACTCATTGAACAAGTGTTTCTCCATGAAGGACTTAGGAGAAGCAGCCTACATTTTAGGGATCAAGATCATTCGTGACAGATCCAAGAGGCTGCTTGGACTAAGTCAGGGTACATACATTGACCAGATACTAAAGAGATTTAGTATAGAAAAATCTAAGAGGGGATTGGTTCCAGTGTCACATGGCTTACATATTTCTAAGAAAATGTGTCCCCAGACACAATAGGAGAAAAATAGGATGAGTAAGATCCCATACGTTTCGGCTATAGGATCCATCATGTATGCCATGTTATATACCAGGCTTGATGTTGCCTATGCACTGAGCATGGTAGGAAGATATCAAGCAGATCCAGGAGAACAGCATTGGACTGCTGTTAAGACTATCCTTAAGTATCTGAGAAGAACTAAGGATATGTTCCTGGTGTATGGAGGAGACGAGGAGCTTGTCATCAGAGGGTATGCTGATGCTGGTTTTCAAACAGATCAGAATGATCTGAAGTCGTAATCTGGATATGTTTTCTGTCTCAATGGAGGAGCTGTGAGCTGGAAGAGTTCAAAGCAGCCAGTTGTCGCCGATTCTACAGTGGAGTCCGAGTATATAGCGACTTCTGATGCAGCCAAAGAAGCTGTCTGGATTCAGAACTTTGTCCAGGAGCTTGATGTGGTGCCTAGTAGTAAAGATCCCATTATATTGTATTGTGATAATACTGCAGCGGTGGCTCTTGCAAAAGAACCAAGGTTACATCAACGGACAAAGCACATACTCCGGAAGTATCACCTCTTGAGAGATTTCTATCAAAGGGGTGAAGTTGCAGTGAGCAGAGTGTCCACGGAAGAGAATGTGGAGGACCCCATGACTAAAGGCCTATCTCAGCAGAAGCATGAATATCATGTGAGAGATAGTGGGTTAAAGGTTGTTAGCAGTTGGCTCTAGTCCAAGTGGGATTCTGTTGGAGTTGGTAGTCTAGAACCAACTACTTTGTACTTTATTCATTAAATAAAATCCTTATCACATCTTGATTGTTCTTCTGCATGACATGTCATGTGATAATGTCCTAAGGACAACTGTTGCATTAAAGGGTCGTAGCGGATCCCTGCTATGATGAGAACCCGGAAGTGCCATAACACTGTTATTGAATGTATGTTCTATGACTGGATGATATTATTTGAGGGACACAAATAATACAGGCCATTAGGGGTGAGGACTCATAAAACTTTTAGGCACCTTCTCATAGTGTGCGCCCTTGGTAATATCAAGGAGGATATTATGATAACGAGACCCGCCAGAAGGAAATACACATTTCATAGTGTCATTGGATGTTCCTATCTGCGTACGTGTGTATTGGTCCTTAGAATTTAAGATTATTATTAATGGGTATTAAAACTCGCGCACTTAGATGTATTGACGAAAACTGTGATAACACACTATTCGCAGCGAGGTAGGATACGTTGGGTGCGTCATGAGTAATACCGCATTAATAGATAATGCGAGAAAGGATTTGTCCCTTCTGTTCCATAACATAAGTAGATATCTCAGGCCCTTTGATGGATTTGATATATCTTAAATAAATCCATGGCCATGGTAAGGTATGGGCAAGTTCAATTCCGGGAAGTCAAAGAAAGAATAATCAAGCACATGGGTTGATGGAACAAGCATGCAACCCGCTTGATTGGAGATATCAAGACAAAGGGATTATATTACACGGTAAGCGTTCGTAGGAAGTGTCACGTCATTACGGCGTTAACTTCTTTCTCTATGGGTGCCTTGGTGTGTTGCTAGACGCTAACCTTGGACTTTAGGCAAGCTCATCCTAATGCCACTGAGAAAGAGGCCTAGAGGGTCACACACTAAGTGTGTCCATGTATCTCAGTTAAATATTAATTTAACAAGTTAAATAAATATTATTCCCGACTGTGGTTTGATAATTATTTAAGGATGTGTGATCACATTTATTTTGACACTAGTTATTCGAGAGAATATATTGTGGACGAAATAATATATTTATTAGCGAGTAATGTAGTTACATTTATTTAAGAAATAAATAGTCATTACTCAAGGTCTAATAAATGTGGTGGAGAAAAATGGAAAATAAAAGTATATGCTGTGTATATTAAATATACACGCCGTGTAGTTTTATGTAAAACAAGTACACGCCGTGTATTAATTATTACACGCCGTGTAGTTTTTCCAGTTGGGATTTTGAGGATTTAATATTGTTTTAGTAAATGATATTTATTATAATCAGCATGGTCGCATGTCAAGGAATTAATAATTCGACATGGGGGTTTTCAATAAGAGTTAATGAAATAAATAAAATGCGTAACGCGTTTATTTATTGTCATAACTCTATTAACCTCAAACCCGATTATAAATATCCTTTCAACCCTAACAATTTGTAGGGACATTATTGTGCACAATGGATTTGGAAATACTCTCAAGCCAAAGAGAGAATTCCCTTTCCACCAAGAACGCCCTCAAGTTACGAGAGCAAGATCCTCCACCGGATCAAGGCGATCGAAGGCGGATATCGCAAGCGAAGGTTCTTCCGCGCTAGCACCTGGAGATCCCTTCGGCGATGTCTGGAGATACGTGACACACGTGTGGATCACTGCTAGAGGAATCCTACACTTGGATTTTATGATGCAATGACGGATCACCGAATCGTGACCAGACACATCAACGAAGAAAGAATTCCAACGAGGTAATTCTTATGCATTAATTAAATTAATTATAATCAACATATGATGATCCTCCTCAAGGGTTCCAGGACTCTTCTTTTCTTTTCGTTCTTCGTTCTATTCCGAAGATTCAGCGTTTTATATCGTGACGGATCTCGGATTGAACATTGTTTAACGTTAAAATTAAAGTTGGGAAAACCCACCAACACGCTTCCGCTGCGCCTAGAACCAACACGAAGATCACTATATTCTTGAAGCTCACTACCTTTATAGAATAATACTGCCTTGTGGGCTCCTTGGACACTGCGACTGTCACCTTAGGTGCCTTTGAAGCCTCCACATCTGTTCTGCCCACAAATGATTGCTCAACGACTCCACTGGTAGCCAAAATCCCTCTCCAAAAAACTTGAGATGCTGATATTAAGCCTGAATCTAATGTCTCTGTTGTCCCTTCTAAGAATACGCAGGGAAAGCAACCCAATTCATCGCATGAACCAAGAAGATCAGCAAGAAATAAGGTATCGGGTGGAAAAAAGGGATCTCTAACTCCAAACGCAGGTTTAGATGAATTGCTTATTCTGGAATTGTCAGGGTTTAGCTAACTTTGATACTTTTATAGTGTTAAAAAGATTTGTCTTGACTCACAAACCAAATTTTTTTGCTATTGCTGAGCCTAAAATTAATTTTTCTTTGAAATATTTACACTTGTGCTCTTTTGGGTATAGATTCCTTGGTGCTTGCAAGGAAGGTACGCCTACTGAAACTCTTTGGGTTTTTTGTCATACTTCTTTGAAATTCGTTAATGTGCTGATAACTTCTGACCAAATGCTTACCTGTGATTTTTCCTCTGCTGGTGTTAGTACTGTCTTCACTTTGATTTATGCTAAAAACATATATCAAGATCGAAGATCTCTCTAGGATGACCTTCTTTTCCTCTCTAGATCTATTCAGGACCCCTGGCTGGTGATTGGTGATTTCAACGCCATCCTTCTCCCAAGTGAAAAGATTGGACCGTATCATTCTACCATATCTATTAGAGAATTTAAAACCTCTATTGAGAATTGTGACCTTATTGAAATAAATCTTACGGGTGCTAAATATACTTGGTATAGAAAGTGACTCAACAGGATGGTGGATAGAAAATTTGACAGAGCTTTCACTAATACTGCTGCCCTTGATAAATGGGATTCCATCTCTAGTATTACCTTACCTAAGATCAACTCCGATCATCATCCCATTCTTGTCAGTTTCAACTCTAAGGGCTCAAAATCTCCCCTCCCTTTTAAATTCAACAATGCTTGGGATGAGGTTCCTGAATGTTCCAATATGATAAAAGATCTCTGGATTGGCATGAGGCACCAAAATGATTCTTTTGCTTGAATTGCTAAATTAAAACTTTTGAAACAACAACTTAAGGGTTGGTGCTTCTCTAAAACTAAGCAGCTTGATGCAGACATCTCCTCTTTAGAGAATGACCTCATTCGTACTCAAAGCTCCAACACCTGCTCTGATTTTTCTCTTGATCCCCAAGCTTAAATTACTACTTCTTTGAAGCTTAACTCTCTTTTGAAGATCAAGGATAACATGCGGAAGAAAATCTTTAAAACCAAATGGCTTTCAGATGGGGATAGGAATACTAAATTTTACAATTCCCTTCAAAGAATCAGGAAGACTTGTAGGCCACTTGCCTTTCTCAGAGTTGATGACACTCTTCTTGACACTGAAGATGCCATTGCTAATCATGTTGTTGATTATTTTCACAATATTTTTAATGGTCCAGAGGTTAGGAAGGACCTTCTTCCTGGCATCATTCCTAATATGGTCACAGATTCCGACAATGATCATCTCTTAAGCCTACCTATGGATCATGAAATCAGGGCCACTATTTTCAGTCTCAACCCTGACAGTGCCCCGGGTCCTGATGGTTTCAACAATGGATTTTTCCAACGTTACTAGGATATCATCCATGTGGATGTTTGTAACTTGGTTAAATCCTTCTTCTCCAATGGCATTCTTCCTCATGGGTTAAATGCTCAATTTCTTACTCTTATCCCTAAAGTGGACAATGCTGCTGAGATTCATCTCTTCCGACCCATTGCTCTCATCAACACCCTTTATAAAATTATCACCAAACTTCTTGCGAATAGACTCTCCTTCATCTCTAATAAAATTATTTCTTGGAACCAATTTGGTTTTATAAAAGGAAGAACTATTCAAAATTGCATTTGCCTTGCCTCTGAATGTATGAATATGCTTAATAAAGTTTCTAGAGGAGGTAGTCTGGCCATTAAGTTGGACATCAGGAAAGCTTTTGACACCATGGACTGGAATTTCATTTTAATGGTTCTTAAGAATTTTGGGTTTAATGATTCTTTTACTAAAATGATCCGCACCTTACTCAATTCGGCTTCCATTTCCGTGCTGGTCAATGGGTCCCCTAAAGGTTTTTTCAAATGCACTAAGGGGGTTAGGCAAGGTGACCCCCTCTCTGCCATCCTTTTTGCTATTGCTGAGGATTATTTAAGCAGGCTCCTCTCGAACCTTGTGAATCAAAACAAAATCAATCCCATTTAGGCCTCTAGAAACTTAAATGTTCCCACCCACCTCTTATATGCTGATGATATAATTTTATTTTTAAAGGGTGAGAAAATGAACATTAAAAATCTCAAAAGCGCCCTGAAACACTATGAAGATGTTTCGGGTCAAGCGATAAGTTGGAAAAAATCTTTTGTTTTCTTTGGGAAAAATTTTTCCCCAATCAGAAAAAATTACATCATCGATTACCTTGGAATCAAAGAAGGCTCTTTCCCTTTCACTTATTTGGGTGTTCCTATTTTTTGGGGAAGGCCTATTTCCAGTTATTTTCAAAACATTGTTGATCATATAATCAATCAACTCTCATCATGGAAGGGTAAGTCCCTTTCTATGGCTGGCAGAGTGTGTCTTGTTAAGTCTACTATTGTTTCTAAGATGGTTTACTCGATGCTGGTTTACACTTGGCCCTCCAGTCTTCTCAAGAAAATCAATACTTGCATTAAAAATTTTGTTTGGTCCGGTAGTAAGATTGAAAGAAAACTTATCACCATTCCTTGGGCCACTTGCTGTAAACCCCTCGATAAAGGTAGCCTTGGCATTAAGAATCTTAAGTTCTTTAATGAATCTCTTCAAGCCAGAATGACTTGGAATTTGATCCATAGCAACTCTGATTTCTTGAACTTCCTTAAGAAAAGATTTGTGAACAAGCTTCGGAATGGTAACCTTGGTTACATTACCTCTTCTATCTGGACATCCATTAGGCGCTCTTTCCTTAAAATCATGAGCAATTCTAGATGGATGGTCAGCGCTGACTCCACTTTGAATTTCTGGATTGACAACTGGACCGGTGTTCCTTTAATCTCCATGCTAACTTCCAACACTACTCCTGTGAACACCAAATACTATATAAGTGAGGTTGTTAACTCTCCTGACATCATCCTTCCAACCCACATTAGGCACTTCATTGACAATTATCATTTTTTTGATACTGATGAATTCCTCATTTGGGAACCTGCTCCAAATGGTATCCTGGATTCTAAAAACTTCTACAAAAACAATTTTAGTAACTCTGATTCTAGATTTGTTTGGTTGAAAGCCTTTAGCAAGCCTTGGATCAAGCCCTCACGACTCTCTCTCATTTGGCGTGTTGCACATGATAGGGTCCCCACCGATGTGTGTCTTCAATCTTTTGGGATCTATCTTTGTTCTAGATGTCACCTGTGCAACCAACATCGTGAAGATGCTAATCATTTGTTATTGTCTTGTGCTACAGCTGCCGCTCTTTGGAATTACATTTCTAACATTTTTGGTTGTAGATGGTCTCTCCTTGCTGTTATTAGCTCTCAACTTCAATACTGTGTGAATTGGGATGCTTCCAAGCAAATCAAGAATCTCTTTCTGGCTGTGGTGGCAGAGCTCCTGCATGTGATCTGGTATGATAGAAATAATTTCATTCATAATAACTATTCTATCAATCTCAATGCAGGTAAAGCGCGTATTCTCATTGCCATCAAAGATGCTGCCTCTCTTCAGAAGGATCATTGTGACAACTCTGTTGGTGATTTTGAGATTCTCCGCCGACTTCGAATTGCGGGCTCTTATAGGCCACCCCGACGTACCTTTGAGGTCTTCTGGCAAGCCCCGATTCCAGGATGGATCAAAGTGAATGTTGACGGCACCTCCAGAGGAAACCTGGGCCCGACAGGCTGTGGTGCCATTTTCAGAGATTTTCTTGGAAAATGCCTTGGTTGCTTCTTCGGTGGATGTGACACAGTCTCGGCTTTGGAAACTGAAATGCTGGGAGTCATTCATGCGGTTGACTTCGCCAAGAAAAAGGGTTGGCGCAACCTTTGGATTGAATGTGATTCAACCACTGTTGTCCAAGCTATCTGGAAAGGTGTGGTTCACCTTGCTTGGCCGCTTACCTCTCGTTGGATGAAATGTCTTGACTCGCTCAGGGATCTCAACTACATTTCCACTCATATCTTCTGAGAAGCGAACATGGTTGCCGATAGTCTTTCCAATAAGGGAGTCAATCAGGTTTTTACCTGGTTGGATGATTTGCCTGACGAATCACTCCCTTTCTTCCACAAGGATTGTAATATGATTCTGTCCTTCAGACTTTTATAGCTCATTTTCTTTTAATCAATAAATTGTTCCTTGGTCTTTTACTAAGGCACCACCTCATAAAAAAAAGAATAATAATACCTTCATGAATCTCACTACCTTCATGGATCCAACTACCTTTTGCAAAGCTCCTTCTTGAAGCTCACTACCTTCATGAAGCTAACTACCTTCGCAGAACAAACTACCTTTGTGAAGCTCATTGATTCAATTCGAAATACCCCATTATCACAAATCACTCATTAATCAAAATCATTGGCATCAATTAAGAATCAATAATTATTTTAATAATGCTCAAGATCACATGAAATTTTAGTTTCATGGAGCTCCCCTAGCTTCATGAAATTAGATAGATTTCTAATTTTCCTTGGAAAAATTCATTTAAAATGAAGAGGGGTAGCCTTATATTTATAGGCTTGGCCGTTTTCAATGCTCCACTGATTCTTAGAGGATTTTACGAATCTTTAAAAACCACCTTCATAGAGATATTTCTTTCATGATGCTACATAATGATTTATCATTGTTACGAAGCTGTCTGTCAAACCATCATGCACTGCGATGCTCCAATTCTCGTAATCATGGCGATCACTGTCACCATTCATGATGCTCCAATTCTTCATCATTTGCGATGCTCGTCACTATCACATAGATCACCATAAAATTTCATTGATCCTTCATGAAAAACAATTCACAAAACAAATCTTCACGAGACTCGTGCCTTTGCCATATTTTCATAAGGACTTCAAGGAAAACCACTTTTTGTGATGCAATCCATCCTCCAAATTTTAGACCCTAAAAATTTGGAAAACGCTGGGAAATAACGTTATCTTCAATACTGTTGTCAGATTGAACTATAAGATCCATTTAATTGCATACTCCATAATATTTCATGTGAGGATTGACAACAAACACAAACCTTATTCCACTTACAACACACAACATCTTTGGTTCCAAAAATATCCCCCTTTGGGTTTGTTGGCAATCTGCAGATAAATTCAATAAATCATTAACCACTATCAAACCTGATATTAAATAAATAACTCAGCCAACTCTCTAAGTTTACGTGAGAAAATATCAGTGTAGAAAAAAAAGGAGCATGAATTGGGTTCTTGTGTCTTAGAATTCTTAAAGATGTCCAAGTTAAGTTTTGACTATTTCCTCAAAAACCTGCAAATACTTTCTCCATTATCTGTACTCTTGCAACTAGAAAAACATAAAATTTTCATTCTCCACTACCTTTGTATTCTCCACCACCTTTATACCATTGAATTTATCCATCCTCCCCATTGGAAATAAACCCAAAGAACTAGTATTTTTACATTATAGAGCTCAAAACATACTCCTCCTAGATCATATCTCCTCCATAAACCTACAAAACTTACAAAAAGATATTAAAGTAGTTAAAAAAACTAGGGAGAGGGGATCATCCATAACCTCCTCATGCGCTAGGAGGTGTCTGAACACCAAGGTTCAACTAATGTTTCTTAAATACATGTACTTCCAATGGATTTGTCAGAATGTCAGCCACTTGGTCATCAGTTCCAACATGATCCATTTTAATCATGCCTTGTTCAAATTTTTTCTTGATGAAGTGATATCTGATTTCAATATGTTTTGTACGAGAATGTTGAACAATATTATTTGTAAGATTGATCACACTCTTGTTATCATAGTGAATCACCATTGGCTGTTTCACCTCATCAACAATATCAATCTATTGTTTCTTCATCCATAAAAGTTGAGTGCAAGCTTTTATAGAAAATATATACTCAACTTTAATAGTACCAAGATATGTACTTTTCTGTTTCTTACTCAACCATCGCAAAAATTTATTTCCAATAAAGAAATATCCACCAATTTTGGAATTTCTATCAACAACATCTCTAGCCCAGTCAGTATCAGAAAATACTGATAGATCTCTATCTCTTCCTATAGCAGAGTATAAGCCATAACTATGAGTACCTTGAATATACCTCATGATTCTTTTCACTACCTCCATATGTTCTTCCTTTGGATTACTTTGAAAGTGGGCCACTAAGCATGTTGCAAAGAAAATATCTAGTCATGTAACTATTAGATATAATAATCTTCTAATGATTCTCCTATACATTGTGGGATTTATAGATGTCCTATCCTCATTCTTTCCTAGTTTTTTCCCAACTGAAATTGGATTTGACATTATTTTGGATTCATGCATATTGAATTTATTCAGTTACTCTTTTTCATATTTTGTATGAGAAATGAAAGTGTAATCCTTCTTCTAAATCAACTGCAACCCCAAGAATTATGTGAGTTCACTAATCATAGACATTTCAAATTCTGATTTCATGTGATTGGAAAATTCTTCCATTGATCTCTAACTTCTTCCACCAAATATGATATCATCTATGTACACCAGTACCATGAAATGATATTTTTAAGAATTATTTACATAGATATTGTGATCCACTCCTCCTTCTACTTGTATGTGTTGGTGTGTTCTAATCCCCAATGATATTTGATTGATCAAATTATTCTCTTCTGTTTCTCCTCTGAGGTTCATATGATGTTTCTTCAGACATCATTTCTTCTTCTAAATCGTTTTTTGAATCACATTCTTTATACTAACCTAGAATATTTTACAAGCCTTATAATATGTTTGGATATGAATCTGTCTCTTAACCACTGATCATGATACCTAAAAATCATTTTTTAATGAAAATATCTTCAAGAAATTTTCAAAATAATCAGGATAGATAACAATTGAAATAATGATTCTAGAAGCTTCTTCATCATTCTTCATTTATCTCCCCCTCAAGGGAAATACTTATCAACATATTCATAATGGTGGATCTCATCAATGATGGATTTCAAGAAATTTTAGCATAGATAAAACACTAGAATGGTTCTTCATCTTATGAATTTACACATTGGATAACATAAAAAACTTCACCAATGATAATATTATTTAACACATGCTCTTCAGGATACCATAAATAAGATCAATCCAAGATGTTACCTTATTTATCCTAGTTTTCCAGAATATAAAATCTTCATCTTCATCCAAAAATTATTCTCTATCATGTTTTTATTTGAATACCAAATTAATGAATCATTTAACGATGGTGGCTTCTTCATCTTGGATATAAAAGAAAAAAATGACATCCCTATCTGATTCTCAGCCCCCCCTGAGAACTTGATTTAATTTAAATTCCTTGTATTATAATCACAAATAAAATAACAAAATATTAAGTGAATAAGGTGGATCCTCCTTGATTTATCAATATGAACTATACGGTTGAGATGATCTTCTCAACCATGTTGTTCCATCAGTTCCAATATTCATGCTTTCATATCTGAACATATGTTCTGATTTATGTTGTCGTGGCATGGATATCTTCACATTCTCTTTTGGTTTGAATGGAGAATTATTCTTCTTAACAACCATCATGGATGATACATTCTTAAATCTCTTAAAGAATTCTTCTTTATCTGAAATTAAGGTTAAACATCCTTTTTCAATGTGACCAGATTTCATGCATCTCTCACATAGAAATTCTTTAACACATGAGTTTCCTTTTGTTTGAAAACTCTCATGCACTTTGTCTTTATCACATGGAATATTTTCTTTTACTTTTCCCCCAACCATGGCCTATACATCTTCAAGTTTCCTCATTCTTTCCAAATCTTTTGTCCAAATAACTAACATTTCATTAGAAACTGTTGAAGTAAGATTAGATCTTACAAATGGATTCTCATGAGTGTCATCCATCTTAGCAGTTCTCTTGGATGCACTAACTTTCAAAATATTGTACTTAAAAACCAAGGTCTTATCACCATTATTCTTTGATACCTTTTTGGGAGTATTTATATTCACAACATTCTTGTGAATTGTTCCTAAGGTTTCTTCTTCATTATGATCCAGATTTTGTGATCTTATTTTCTTAACAACTTTTGATTCATGTTTAGATGATCATATACCAACCTTGTGACCACCAAAATTGCATACATCATAGATATTATCAAGCATTCCAAATCTATTTGTAGTAAAAATATGCTTTTGGAACTGTGGATGTTGCTTCTTCATGTCTGGATTCCACCCTTATGCGATAGTATTATTTTGTGCTTTCACATTTTGTGGATTGTACCAATAATTTAATACACAATGCCCAAATATGTTGTAACACCAACATTGACCCACAAATCTTTCTTTCTTTGTATCTATTGTATAAGGTTATTGGATCTTCTTCATGACTTTTTGAGTTCTCTATGGGAAACCGAATTCCATACTATTTTTTCCTATCCACCCTAGTTATGGTGGTAGGTTTATTTTCTCCTTTAATCATCCATACTTGTTTATAATTTTTGTTACAACCTGAATTCTTTATGATAATATGTTTAGAGACATTAAAAAAAGTTGGTTTGGATGGCACATGTTTCTTCTCAGCTGCTTGAGATAGATCATAAAAATATGTCATGATATTATTATCACATATTAGAGGTCTTTCAGCTTTAGAATCCTCCAGTGATCATTAAATAACAACAAAAACTCTTTCTTTATTTTTTTAAGTCTTAATATATGCCTTCTCAATATTGGACAAATGAGCTTCCAAATCTCGACATTTCATATTGATGATGATTTTCTGATCTTCAATCATAATCATCTTTTCTTCACAATACTTCTTCATTATAAAAACTTATTCTTCATACATATTAAATTTATTCTGAATCAAGGAGTCAAGTTCATTGATATTCTTGGATATTTCATCCAATTGTAAATCCTTGTAATCAATTCTAGTTTTCAATTTCTATTCAAGTACATAAATATTTTCTTCAAGATACCTTTTTACTCCCTCTTTCTATTCAACTTCTTTGAGGTATTTTGATGAACTTATTTTAAGTACCCTATTTTCTACTTCAAAGGTTCCAACATATTTGGAGAGAACTAAACATTCAATAGTTTTTCCTTACAAGCCCATTTCCATCGAATCATCTTCTCCTTCCAGCTGGGTAATCTTTTCCTGCATACATTGAAAGATTATAAAAAAATGGGACTCTTTATTTAGGAACATCATGTAGATATTTTCTTAATCTCTCAATTCCAAATTCATGTGAGATTTTAGATTGATCAAAATCTCCACCTTCAAAGATTTCCCTCAAGTTCAAACACTCAAGATCCTCATACTGTCTATCCCTGATCCATATCAAAAGTGTAGACTCTATTGAAACTGATATGAGGTTCATCTTCTCCTGACTCTCCTAAACCATAGCATGAATCTTATCTAGTAAATTCATCATCTTCCACTCATCACTAGACTCTTTATCAGCCTGAGTTTGAGTTTTCATGCTTAAAGCATCAATAACACTGTTTCCCTTTCTGAGTGTGTATGCTAGCTCAAAATCAAATTATTGCATATACTCAACCCACCTACACTGCTGAAGATTCAAATCTCATTATGAGAAGATATAATTTAAGCTCTTGTGATCAATTTACATAGTAAAATTCTCACCCAACAAATAAAACTGCCAAAATTTTAAATCATAAACAACTGCTACCAACTTGAGGTTTTGTGTAGGGTAGTTTCGTTCATGTGGCCTAAACTGGAGAGAACCATACACCACAACTCGATATCCCTAAATCAAAACTTATCCAAGTCTGATCCTAGAAGCGTCACAAAACACTGTATACTCCTCACTTGGCTCTGGTAGGATCAAGATTGGTGCCGATGGCAAGTGATTCTTCAACACCTAGAAAGAATTATCACATGATTTCAACCAGTCAAAATTTAATCCCTTCTTGGTCAAACCTGAAAGTGACGCTACCAATCCGAAAAAGTCCTGGATGAACCTATGATAATATTAGGATAACCCCAAAAGCTACAGATATCAAAAAAATTCTTGGTATTCTCCCAAGAGACAAAAACCTGAACCTTCTCTAGGTCCACTAACACACCTTCCTCTGAGATGATGTGACCTAATAAGTGTGCATGCTCAATCCATAACTAACACTTAGATAGTTTGGTATATAGCCGAAGCTCTCTTAGTGTACTTAGGACGATGTCAAGATGTTGGGAATGATCATAATGAGTCTTGGATTACACCAAGATGCCCTCCATAATCCCCAACACAAACTGATCCAAGTACAGATGAAATAAGTTTTTCATCAAGGCTATAAACACTACTAGTGTATTCGTCAACCCAAATGGCATTATGATGAACTCATATAGGCAACACCTACTTCTGAAATCAGTACACAATATATCAGAAGGATAAACTCACAACTGATGATACCTTGATCTCAAGTAGATCATGGAGAAAACAAAATCCCCTCTCAAATGGTCAAACAGATCATTGATTTTAGAAATAGGATATTAGTTCTCCATAATTATCTAGTTCAACTTCCGGTAATCCGCACACAAGTGCAAGGTTCTGTTAGCCTTCTTTGTATAAAAGACTGGAGAATCCCAAGGTGATATACTCAGATGGATAAACCCCTTATCCTCCAACTCTTCCAGCTGATTATTGAGATCTTGAAACTATATTGGTTCCATTATGTATAGTGGAATATAAAATAGATCAACCCCCGACATGAGCTCAATAAAAAATTCCACATCTCTCTTAGGTGGAAACCCTAAGAAGTCTTTAATAAAAACATCCTGGAATCTATCCACTACAAGTGGAAATTCATCCTACTTTACACATCTATCACCCAATAACAAACTTGAAACTTGGGTGGTAAGCTCCCCCATTTGATAGTGAACTGGCCCGACACGACCCACCTTGATATCCCACTCTTCGTAGTGAATATACTTGTTACCCTCAGGATATGTAAATGTCACTCTCTTATAGTAATGATAAACGTGGGATCAATATGCTACTAACCAGTCTATATCCATAATTAGGTTGAATCTTAACATTTCAAAGATATAAATATCCCATAGAAAGAGATACTCCATAACCTTGAGATAACACCCATTATAAAAGCATATGTCTCCAGATCATACTCTTAGAGGTGTGTATATCATCAACAACCCACTCACAAACTCTACCACCAGGATCAAACCATTCAAAAGTTGTGTAGAAATAAATGAATGAGAGACACCAATATCAAACAAGGCACTAACTAGAAAAGCAGCTATAATAATAGTACCTCTCACTATCGATGGTCCAACCTCGCTATCCACAAGAGTAGGCTAAATGGAATGAAATTGTCCTACCCCTCTTCCCTATGATACATTCTGAAATCCCTAAGCTACACCACTCTACTGATATGATTTCTTTTTCCCAAAAGCACCTCTTCTACTACCTCTACCTCCATGGATAGTATAACTTCAGTTTCCAGACTGATATGGTGAAGAATACCCCATTAAAACACCACAGTTCTATCTAGTTACTCCATTACTACCCATATGTCATGGGTTCCTGGAGAACCTTTGTAGATGTACCATCTTTCCATAGCCTCTTCAATCTATCAGTGGTTAGGGGAACTATCCCTGAAAGTTTCCCAACCTATCACACTGGTGAAAAATAACTCGAGTAATATCCTGAGAAACTGATCCCTCAGTCTGGGTACTCTTCTTTCCACTACCTTGGTCAACGATGTCATGACGATTCTTCCTACTCTTGAAAATCATACCTCCTAACAGTCAAGCTAGAACCACCTATCCTACACTAGAAGCCTCCCTCAGGTTCCCCTCATCTATGAGATCCTGATCCACCACCTCAGTAAACTTCTTCAATAGAAAGAGGTTAACTTGGGACTTAATCTCACATTTAAGTCCATCCTAGAAATGCCTCTCCATATCCGTCTCATCCTATAACAATGCTGGAGAAAAGAACTGTAAGTCTATAAATCATCCAACATAGTCCATCATAGATATACTCCACTAAGTCAACTGCATGAACTCATCAGCTCTCTCTTTCCTCATAGTCTCTGGATAGAAGTGATCCAAGAACTTCTTCAGGAATTCATTCCATAACATACCATCAACTTGTCTAGTCTGGGACTGAACATCCCACTATCTCTTCACTAATCCTCATAGAATATAAGTAACCAACAACACCCTTTTCTTTTTAGGAGTCTCCAAATGATCAGGTATCATCTGGATATAATCAATTCAGAACTCAACTCCCTCAGGTCCACCCTGTTTAGTAAAAATTAGAGGGTGTTGTAACTAAAACTCATGTTTCATATCAAACATTTTCTTAAAAACCCACTCTAGGCCTATTTCCATGAATTGCATGAAGCGATCAAAAGTTCACTTGGAACTGCTCTTCTATTTCCTCACCTAACACTACTAGTGCCTTAGGTTCCACTACTAGAAGAACATATCCTACCATATCCTCCTATCATCCTATAAATAGGCATCATCATGAAGAAATATCTCTACAATTCCAAACACATGTCTCAGGACATATAACAACACTTTATTACATTTATGTAAGAGGAAAAGAAAATAAGGCACAATAAGTATTTTCTTCCAAACCTCACCATACGGTCAAAACTGAGGTGCTATCACTACCCTTAACCATCCTGCATCTAGGTAATGGTTAACAAAGGTTAAACTCATTCTCATATTCAATTTTTCTCATTTATACACAAAATTATTCCCATATTTAATCATTTTACCACTTTTTATTTCATATTAGGCACCATTTTTAATTCAATTTCACAAGCAAGGAAAAATAATTCAAGTTTAAAAACTTACCCAAAACCCATTTTCCTGTGCATGACTAAAAATGATGCATGTCACAATAATCTTGAGTTCCTATAATGCTCAACTCTCATGCCATACTGGGCCACAAGTCAAATATTATAAAATCTTAGAAAAAACAATCACATCACACAACAAGTGCATCACCCAAGGTGAAATAACATCCAAATGTAATAACACACATCAATAAGAATAATCCCAACATGGGTACTTGGGTTTTCCCCCATACACGGATTTGAAACTCCCATGAATGAGCTCATGTATAAGGCTCGACTCTTTGTAGTCTATTATCTACCTTCTCTAAAGAGTAAGATAAGAAAATAAAAGAAGGTTGGGCTATGATACCACTTTGTGATGTCTCAGACCGGGTTCCACACACCGTTACCTTGAACTGGTTGGCCACATGACCTCAAGTATGCCTCCCCATACACCAGAGGTTGCTGACTAATAGTGAGGGTTTGATATAAATCATGGAGAGACTATAATCTCTTTATCAAAGTAATAACACAACTGAAATAAATAATAAATAACCAAATTACATATAACCATAACCAGGAAGATATCAGTATCACAAGATGGCCAAAACTAGAAATACAATATTGAAACTGAACAGTAAATATGCCATGCCAATATGTGTCAAGTGCCAAAATGCAAACCTAAAAGTAAAGACACTAGAAACTCCCAAATGGGCCCCAAACCATGTTTGGTTCCCTCATTCATGCTCCATCCCAAATCAACCGTCTATCACATGACCTTTTCCATTATCATGTCCTGCAAACATGAAGTCTATTTGGGTACCGATCAAGCATCATGAGTAAGGTGTGATTATAAATCAGTAGGCCACCACCAATGGTGTATAAAATAATATCTCTCCAAACGACATATTTAGTTTCATAAAGAATAAAAAAACAAATAAAGTAAAAAATTTACACTTATTCAATTACTCTTTATTTAACCACATAATACCTAGGTTTCCAAGGACACCTGAACTCTCTATACCTACTTCGACCCATGTTGGAGTTTGTACTATCCCCAAGGTATATCATATAACTAAATTTCATTGTTACCATTCATTATAAAAATTCAAATATGAATTCTATTGTTACTATTCATCATTTCAATTCACACTATGGGCCTTTGATGTAGCAGACCATGTCCCACATACAATTATCACATGTGAATGCCATTATTACCATTCAAAATTTCTTATCACACTATGGGATTTTGATGTAGTAGGCCATGTCCCACAAAAAAATTATCACGTGTGAATTCCATTATTACCATTCATCATTTCTTATCAAACTATGAGCTTTTGGTACAAAAAATCATATCCCACACATGATTATCACATTAATTAATTAATCAAATTCAAAAATTGCACATACCCATCATTCCATTAATTAATTAAAAATTTAATCAATCAAATCCATTCCATTAATTTATTTAACAATTAATTAATCAATTCTCAACCTCAACATCCAATAATTAATTCAACAATTAATTATTATAATTCACAATCTCAATGTCCCATAATTAATTTAACAATTAATTATTCATATTCAAAATCTCTATATCCCATAATTAATTCAACAATTAATTATTTATATTCACAATCTCAATATCCCATAACTAATTCAACAATTAATTATTCATAATCACAATATCAATATTCCATAATTAATTTAACAATTAATTTACCTCAAATCCCACAATTTCAATATTCTTATAATTAATTCAACAATTAATTATCCACAATTCCATAATCCCTTAATTAATTTAACAAATTAATTAATTCAATTGCTTTTTTTGGAAATTCTAAAATTACATACACATATTTGAAATCATTACTATGATATTTGAATAATAGACCAACTACCTCAATTCATTGATACACTCACCAATAGAAGAATCCCCAATTTGAAGCAAATTAATCAAGAACATGATGAAGAACATGATATTGATCTGAAACCTAGATCCAAAATCAAAAAAATCAAGATATAATAAACCTAGATCTATATCTATAATCAAAAACAAATAAACATCCTTTTAAGGATGGGAAAAGAATGGGAAATAGGCAAGAAACCAATCAGGATGAGATTCACTTTCTGGGGAAGGTGCAGATATTCGATTCATACTTTGAATTTACAAGAAAAGAGGTTGGGAGCCCTAGTAATTCATTTAGGAGCCTCTAAAATTGAGAGGAATCATTAGGGGACGAGTGGGGGTTGATTTGGGGTTGAAATGGGGGTTTGGGTATTTTAAAAACTAATTTTTAGATTAACTTAAATCCCATGCATGGTTTGTTGGGTAGCGGTGCACGATTTTCCAAACCATGCACCAACCATGAAAATCCCCTATGTTTGGGTTTGTACAGTTTTCTAGGCCGAGGTTAACGGTTTTCCCTAACCGTGAACTACCCTCTTTCTTATAGTTTTCTCAAATTTTCACCCAAACACACCCCAAGGTAAAACCTAAATGAAAAGTACTCAACATAAGCCAAAAGAGTACCTGTAAAAGATCCTGATATATATCCAGAAAAGGTTAGGGTTTTTCAAGAGGCATATGGATCCATTCCACTAGAATTTCTAAAAAACTTGAAATTTCGAGTCCAATGGTGAGGGATGTTGTGACTTGATAAAATACTGAGAGACTGAATAAAACTAAAATCATTATGTATCACATATTTTTAATCAAGTAAAGTACTAATAATACATTTTAATTATTATAGAAAAATGACAATCAAAACCATAAAATTCTCGTGATCATTACTTAACTCAGGGTATGTCATTGCAAATAATAATTTTTAGATATGGTACAATTTTTGATGTGATGCATTATTATTAAGAAAATTGTATTATGTATTGGAATACCTATTCTTGTTCTTCTACCCCAGTAAGTGATCAAGGGTGAAAAGGATTCCTACCCAAGATATGTAAAGGATGCATCCTATGTCCATTGTATTATATTATTAACTATATATGGGGAGTTAATGATAAAATATAAGGATATAGATTCTTAGACCATAATATCCCATCTTATTTTTCTTGAGAAAGATAAGTAAAGGCTTGAAATAAATAATATTTCCAATTCACTATATCAGTGTAAACTGGAAGAAGGTAATCTAGAAACTGATCATGATATCAAAATGATGAGGTATATTGACGAGTTAGAGAAATTGGTGTTGAAACCCATAATTGTGTGATATGCACTTTACCATCAAAGATTTCATAAGTTTTAAGACTATGAAAAAAAATATTGATAAACTTTTCATGAAAGACTCAAAGGTTTCATATTTGAAGAATATGGTATTGGGATTTTATATATAAGGGCATGCTTTTTTTGTCCCTTATTCATTTATGGATATGCACCCTTAGCCAAAAAACATATTCCATCTCAACCAACCAGCCAACCAACTTAACATGGGAACTTGAGAGATTTTTCTCCACCGCACCCAGGGAGGTATCCATCCCAGCAGCCAGAGTGGACGAGAATGGCTCATGCATTGTACACATGGGTGTGCCTAGGTGGGCTGCATAGTGAGTGGGTGTGGCCGACAAGGCCTAGTGAAAGTGTTGCGGGTGCTAATCCCATCATCAACTTGAGATGATGATGTGGAACAATTATTTGTTAAGAGCACTCCAACCATAAGAAAAATTAATGTGGGATGGGAATATCATTTTCACACCCAAATTTTTGTTTTTTCCTTTGTTCCGGCTTATCTTTTGGCTCTTGGTTTGTCTCTTGAGTTCTGAATGTTCTAGATTTTAATTTTATGTTTTGGATGTTTTGGGTGTTTTTTAGACCTATTCTTGGTTAGCATGAAAAGTATAAAGAGGATGTGTCTTGGAAAATGAGTTTGTAACACCCATAGTGGAACCTTTTTATGGAGTATGTTTGTTTAATGGTTTATCCCCTTGAGTTAAATGAGTTTTGAAGTGAAAAGGGTGATTTTTGGGGACTTTTTCCAGGTCACATGGTTAAGGTGCATGGTTAGTTTAATCATGCGGCTAAGTGTGTAGGAGTATCACTATTTTGTCACATGTTTAAACTAACCATGCATCTTAAGTGTGCAACTCCTAAAACACTAGACAACAGGAAATCACATGGTTTTCATATAGTTTGTTAAACCATGTGAGCTAAACATGTGAACCACTCGAGAAAGGGTATCTTGGGATTTTATCCTTATTTTTAATTGTAATTTCTGCCCTTAACCTCCCCCATTTGAACCCTATGACCAAAATTCCTCCCATGATTATTTTTGGCTCCCCCAATCTCCTCCAAGTGGATTTCAAGGTGGTTTCTTGGTGAATCTTCACCTGGTTTGAAAGGTTAGGGATTTCCTCTCCTTCTCCTTTACTTTTAGTCCATTTTCCATTTATCCTCTAACCCTCATGGCCATGTTTGACCAACTTTCATAACTAGGGTGGTGTGGAATTGTGGGGTTTTCCTTATTAAGGTTTCCATTGGATGTTCTTTCTCCTTTGGACCTTCGTGGAGTTGTTTCAGGTGTGTGTTGTTGAAGAACTGTGAGTTTGAGGTAGGTTTCCTTTTCACATGCCATTTTAATTTAAGTATATTTGATTTAATTCCTTTATCACCTCCCTTATATTCTAAATATTGATGTTTGACCTTTGAAATTTTTTTTGGCATGCAAAGTGGTGTTTTATGACTTGTTGTGTGATAAATATAATTGTTTAGTTAAAGATTTCACACCAAGTGTTCAATTAAGTGTCTGGTTGGATTTTTCATATTATTTGTTATATCTAAAGCATGGTTTGTCTTTTTAAGTATTTTTTTGAATTTTAAAATGATTATTTTGGTTCCTTGAATGGGTTAAAAAAGTGTTTTTGTATTTAAAGGAAAGGTGTATTTGGATTTAAAAATGGTTTTTCATGTGGTATCAGTTAATGGCACGTTTGTAACTTTAATAAAAATGTATTTGGATAGAAAATGTGATGTGAAGTGTTTAAATGGAATTTATTTCCAAATTATTTTGAAATGGTAAATGAGGCATTTTTACCTTTTGTAAAGGTGGTGCTAGTTCTTTAAAAGTGAAGTTTTTTTGAATAATTTTCAAAGGCCCATTTGAAAATTTTGTGAAAATAGTGGAAGTGTTTAACATGAAATATCTCATTGGACAATCGCCTTTCCTTGTTTATGCACATATTTAATGGGTGGTATGTACTCACTATGGAATCATTATGATCCATTTACTTTATATGGAATGGGAGATCCTCAGTATGGACTCCTTTGTGACCTATGGGTTTTAAGGAAAGAGATGGATCCTTGGAGTGGCTTGGGGTGATTCTTGTTGTTGAGTTATTATTACATATGCATGTGATTAGATGATTGGTTGGAATCGGTTGGTTAAAACCCTTTATATTTGAAACATGGGAACCTAGAATAGTGAGGGAATTTTCTATGAATGATTACTGTACTATCTAGATTACGCACTAGCTAGTGGCCCATAGTAGGTGGATATATTATGTTTATTGCTATGAGATTTTCCCCTTGGTCTATTCTGAGTTAGAGTGGTCAGGGGTATTTAGGGTGATTTTGATTTCATTGTGTGAGTAATTCTTCCGGTGATGGGTCTTATGTATTAGTATGTTCTAGATTATTCATGATCTCATAGGTTCCTCCCATATCTATTGGCACTATGTTGTCTGCAATGAATAGTTGTTATACTTGTTGGTTGGTTACTCTTGTGTGTGCTTATTTCCATTTCCCTTATTATGTTATCATTATTATGGATCACTTTTATAGTTTACTTATTTAAAAGTTTATGGACTTTATTTTCTAATGTTTACAAAAAATGTTTTTGGAAATGTCTTTCACTCTTTCTCTCCTTTATAAATGAAATTTCATCTTTCACTTTTAAAATGCATACATTTCCTTCTTTAAAGTGAATGAGGATTTATATAGGAAAAGGGAAATGGACCATGTTTGGTTTTTAAATTGGAAGATGTGTGGAAAGGATTACTTTTATATATTTTATTCCAAACTTTAAGTTGATGTTTCTTTCATTTTAAAGAAAGTTCACTAGGAATAGATTTGTCCAGTCTTACTTATTGAGTTTTAATACTCAAACCTATAGTTTCCTCTTATTTTTAGATTGTGGTGAAAGTCTCATCTTGGTCTTGATTTCCATGGGAGATAGTTGTTCTTGGTGTTGGAGAGTGACCCTCAAGGCCACATGGAGGTGTTGGGTTGTCAGGTTTTAGTTTGGTTTGTATTGTATAGTTTGGTCATATTTTCTTTTCTTGTATAAAGGTTGTTTATCTGAATTATTATTTATATATTTGGGATATTCTGCTTATGATTCCTACTATTCAGTTTATTTGTTTATATTGGGTGAAATCATTCCCATGGTTTACTCTGTTGACTCCTGACACTAGTTTCCAGCCTGTGGAGATTGGGAACGCCTTTCTGGCCTTATCGCAGATCGACTCAGGTGACTGGTTAGGGGTTGATCTAGTTTGGTTTGTAAAAATCATGGTCACTATTCACACATTAAAAAAATACACATATAGAACATGGGTCGCATGATGTGGATAATCCTAGCCGTCCAATCGGACTATGATCATCATCTTTAACTTTTATCCTTTGTGATATTCACCAATGATCATGCGAGACATGGTATCTGACACCCCAACACTCCAACTATAAAGTCCCTGACCTCAATTTCCCAGAGATGGTGCCTTATTTAATTATATTGGCATATAAAAAAAGGAATAAGCATCCCAAAGGACCGAATAGTTTAGTATATTTGGAAAATGAGATACATACATAAGTTCAACATTATAAATTTAAAGGAAAAACAATATAGAAATTCCTTTGAAAACATCGACAACTCCTAGATTATCCTTACAGGTCATTCATAATATACTTATTCACATCCTGGGAAAAATAAAACATAAGAAGGGGTGAGTTCAGATGCTTAGTAAGGGTAAGAGATACAATGGAATATATCATACACGTAAACATTAGGCATGGTGTATAACTAAAAACACATGACTTTAAAAATAAACTTGATCATAATATAGTAGGAATACAATCTGAATAAATAATGCCATAATAAAACATAAGCATGGATATTATACTAGTCGAATAATCTCAAGGAATATAAATTACTAGTTTCATAATGAGGGAATGCATAATGCAGGACATATGAATCATACCATCAAGGCCTCATCCAAGATAACTAAAAATGATTAAGGCCTCATCCAAAACTATATCTGAAAATGGGAAAGGCCTCGACCAAGTACATATTTGTTTTGTATCATTAGACTTACCGATGCATTGAGGGACTATAGGGGGCCCACCCATAACTTACTAAGTCCAATTCATTCCTCATATGAATGGGGTTAAATATAAACAATGTATACATATGAAATGTAAATAACTTTCCCTAATATGTAAACATAATCACTATCCATTCTAAGTAATAAGGTGAATGGTATCAAAAGAGAACATTCACAGTCAAAATGATCATAAAACATTTAAAAAAATATTTTATATTTTAAAAATAATATATAAAACTCATTAAAGAATAAAATTCAATAGGGGTTTTGAAATATATGAAAATACTGTAATAAAATCATTGAGGGATTCTTGAGAGAAATACACTTTTACTTTGAAAAGAAGAGTTCTTTTAGAAAATTTATTTTTATTTGTCTTGATTGTTTTTATAAAACTAGTAATGAAAAAATATAGTTTTTCATTAAAAAATTAGTGATTTTATAAAAATAATGGTGTATTAAAACAGATTATGGATTGTACTTGAAAATGGGTAAGAATTTGAGATGTTCTCTTTAATCATGTTTTCTTATTTGAGAAGGGAACCTTATAAAATGTGTATTTACCATAAAAGAAAGATGATATGATTTTTATATATGATTTTTTAACATATAAATAGTATATATAAGAACTACACAAAAATAAAGAAGCATTATATTAATGTAATGATAATGAAAGAACAACCCGAAGGAAAATGAAGGTTTTTGGTAGGATCCCTTACCTTATGTCTGAATGAGTCATGCACTTGACCTTAACATCCTGAATAATCAAATTAAATCCATTAATTAATTAATTAAGAAACTTCTATAAATATATTTTATTTATTATAATTTTATTAAGTTCATTTATGACTTTTTTGTTGAGTTATAAGATACAATTTTATCGCTCGGTAGCATTTGTTTTCTTGGTTTTCACGATCAGTATACCTGTATATGAGTATGAAAGTTCATGTGGAATGAGTATAATTATACAGAATTAAATTTATATGATATTAATTAACATACATAAGATTAAATTTTTATATAATTAATTTTATTATATGGTATGAATATGAGTCATTAGATAAAATATTAGTGATAATCGTTTAGATTATTATGACAATATTTTGATCATCTCGAACTAGTTTTGTATTATGAATTAGTATTATGTATATATACTGGTTCCAAAACACTAAATAGGTTATAATACATATATCATATTCTTTTTCAACCATAAAAATGGTTTTATGACCAGATTTTAAGGATAAATTTAAGAACAAAGGTTTTTTGTCCACAAAGGTTGTAAATCGGCACCACCCAGATGATGATTTCATTTTTAAAATAAAATAAAGAGAGAGAGTAATAATATTGATAATGAATATTTAATTAATATGATATCATTACCATATATATATGATAACGGATCTATCATGATCATTTGGATAGAATAGGTGAGGATATTATAATAAAATAAAGAACATGAAAATAAATTAAGATGAAAAGGTAGAGGATTTTACCTCTTGAATACTCCTC
This sequence comes from Viscum album, assembly GCA_963277665.1. Classification (NCBI taxonomy): domain Eukaryota; kingdom Viridiplantae; phylum Streptophyta; class Magnoliopsida; order Santalales; family Viscaceae; genus Viscum; species Viscum album. The sequence continues at coordinate 1,085,945,900 of OY728132.1, forward strand.
CTTGAGAACCTCCTTAAGGGGATTGGTTTTGTTTTTTTGGAAAGACCAAGATCTCCTGGAAGTAGGGATATACTAGGTAAAATGATTTGGTAAAGACTTTGATAAGCTTTAAGTCTTAGAGGAGTAAGGAGAAGAGGGGGGTGAGGGTGGTATTTATAGTGGAGGAGAGGGGTGATTTTTCATTATTTTATTATTTTTCTCAAGACATGAAATATTGTTGATTATTGTGACTAAATATAGTAATAAGTTCATGTGAGTTATAATCAAGGGTTATTACATCATCCATGACTCAGGGAATAGTATATTTAGCTTATAATGTATTTATATTGTAAATTAATGTATTTTACTATTCACTAAAAATTCAAGTATTTCTGAAAAATCCCAAAAATTCACCATAACCATTTATAACATTTAGAATTAAAAAATTAACTTCATTTTATGAAAATAATTTTCTAAATATGAGAAATTTAATTTTTAATTAAAATCATTATTTACTCAAAAAATACAGTTTTAAATTTATAACTGATTTTATAACATTTTCAAAAATTAAATAAGGTCTCATAAAATTATCATAAAATAATAAGACAAAACAATATGTATTTATGAATAATTTTTACAAAAAATGAATTTTATTTTAAATAATTTTATTTATTATAATATCATAATTAAATATTTATGACTTACAAAAATACCGACACTTAAATATTAATTTTTAAAATATTTATTTACTTACACTATGATATAATTATATTATAATTTAATTTATAAGATGGTAAAATTTTATTTATAATTTCATTGATGAGGTTACTATTCTATTATCTGGTTTACTATTCATAAGGGTCACATTACTATTCCTAAGGGCATGTTACTATTTCATTGGTATAAGTTCCTTAACTTTTAGAAATACCTCTTATTTAATTAATTATTCATTTATGATGTTTGTATTGTGTTCTATAAGTAGTTTTATATGATCTATACTATATGAAATAAACATAATAAGGGAAATTTCATTGATGGAGTTCTGGGTTGTTACATTCTCCCCTCCTACAAAAATTTCATCCTTGAAATTTATAGATTGTTAACTCATAAAAAGATTTTGTTAGTTCTTCATCATAAGATCCTTAGTATCCCACATTGCCACTTCAATTTTATGATTTCTCCAAAGTAATTTTACCATCCAATTCATTCTATTCCTCAACACCTATTCATTAGTGTCTATAATCCAAATAGGCTCTTCACAGTAAGATAAGTTGGGTTCCAATTCTATTCCTTCATAAGTGAGTGCATGTGTTAGTTTTGGCATGTACTTCCTTAACAATGAGACATGAAACACATTATGTACTTTAGAAAGGCTAGGTGGAATCACCAAACAATAAGATACAACTCCAAATATCTCTAGAATTTAAAAAGGACCAATTTACCTAGGGTTCAGTTTCCCTTTCTTCCCAAATCTTATAACACCTTTCTGTGGGCATAATTTTAAGAAAATGTGATCTACCACTTGAAATAAAAAATACTTCCTTCGATTATCGGTATACCTCTTTTGATTTCTTTGAGATTATTTGATATGGTTTTGAATAGTATTTACCTTCACTGTTGTTTCCTCTACAGGCTCTGGGCCCACAAGCTTCCTTTCACCAATTTCATCCCAACAAGTTGGTGTACAATATCTATTTCCATATAATGCTTGATATGATTCCATTTAAATACTTGAATGGAAACTATTATTGTAAGAAAACTCTACTAAAGGTAAATATTGATCCCATGTACCTTGAAAATCAAGTGAGCACAATCTCAACATGTCTTTTAAAGTTTAGATCGTCCTTTCTGATTGCACGTCAGTTTGAGGGTGATAAGCAGTACTCAAATAAAGCTCAGTATCCAAAGATTTCTGAATACTTTTCTAGAAATTTGATACAAATCGTGGGTCAATATTAGACATAATTGAGAGAGGTTATCCATAAAGTATTACAACTTCATTAATATAGATCTGTGGAAGGTGTTCTAGTGGAAAATCCTCTATTACAGTGAGGAAATGTACAAATTTGGTAAGTCGATCAACAATTACCCATATTGCATCATTATTTCTTGGATTTTTTTTGGTAATCTAGTGAAAAAATCCATAGTGATGTCATCCCATTTCCATGAAGGAATAGGAAGAGGTTTTAAGTCTTTTCTAGGATATTTTCTTTTAGACTTCTCCTGTTGAAAAACAAAACATCTTGATACATAGTCAGTAATTTCCCTCTTCACATTATTCCACTAGAAATGTTCATTCAGATCTCTATACATCTTAGTGATACCAAAGTGTATAGAGAAATTAGAGATATAGGAATAATCCAATAACTCACTTTTTAGCTTGGGTATAGAGGTAACACATAGTCTTCTCCCAAATTTTAGAATTCCATCCACACAAACGAAGTCTGGAAACTTCCCATCATTCATAGGTTTAATTTTCTTTTGTAGACTCTCATCATTACACTGAGAACTTTTAATTATTTTCAATAAAGATGGTTGGGAAACTAGTTGAAAAAGTAATGATGTTTCACCTTCCTTGATAATTACCATATACACCTTTTCTAGATCCATGTATATGAGGTCTTTTTCAATCCTCATTTTGTTTATAACTCTATGATCCTTCCTACTCAAAGCATCTGCTACCTTATTTTCCTTCCTTGGGTGGTAGTTTATTGAACAATCATAATCCTTGAGTAGCTCAAGCCATCACCTTTGCCTCATGTCGAGTTATTTTTGTGAGAATATATATTTCAAGCTCTTGTAATATATATATATCTCACATCTTTCATCACAAAGATAATGTCTCTATATATTTAGAGAAAATATTACTACTGCTAACTCAAGATCATGAGTTGTATAGTTATGTTCATGAGTTTTTAACTGCCTTGATGCATAGGCAACAACTCTATCATTCTTCATAAGGAAACAACCAAGTCCTTTCTTTGATACACCACTATAAATAAAAAATCCACCATTGTCCATTCCTAAAATACCATTGTCTTTTTATGATCAACTAAGATTCTATATTTAGAGAAAATACGGACTAGAAAAAAAAACTATTTGAATCCAGAATTCACAGTTACTAAACTTATCATATAACTTGTTTCTTCTAAGAGTCTTCAGAACAATGTGCAAGCAATTCTCATGATCTTCGTAGCTTTTGGATTATACCAAGATACCATCAATAAATACCACAAAAAAGTCATCAAGATATTCCTTGAAAAATATATTCATTAGATCCATAAAAATAGAGGGTTAATTAGTCATACCAAAAGGCATTACTGTAAACTCATAATTCCTATACTTGGTTCGAAATGTTGTCTTTGGAATATCTTCCTTCCTCACACGCAACTGATGATATCTAGATCGAAGGTCAATATTCAAAAAATGTTGGGCTCTATGAAGTTGATCAAATAAATCATCAATGCGAGGAATATGATACTTGTTCTTTATCATAATAGAATTGATTACCCTATAGTCAATGTACATCCTAATAGATACATCTTTATTCTTAACAAAAAGAACAAGAGATCCCCATGGAGAAACACTATGGTGAATAAATCCTTTATCACTCAATTCCTCTAGTTGTTTCTCCAGTTATACTAATTCCATAGTGTCCATTCTATAAGGAGTCTTTGATATTGGACTTTCACTAAGAATTAAATCAATATAAAACTCAATTTCCCTCTCCCTAGGATGTCCAGGTAAATCCTTTGGAAATACATCAATATATTATTGCACAATAGGTATATCCTCAATTTGAAGATTTATTTCCCCACCCATTGATATTTCATTCTCATCATCCCCAAGAATTTCATTCAGTTGAGCTACTTGGGGTTGATCTAGATAATAATCAGATGAGTATGTCTCTGCTCTAAAGATAAGGGATTCTACATTATTCTCAAAAAGTGTAACTTACTTCTTCTTGAAATAGATTTCCGCATCATAATTTGAAATCCAATCTATACTGAGGATTATATCAAAATCAATCATGGGTATGATGACAAGGTCAATAACTAAAGCATGATTATGTGTCATAAAGGGGACTGACCGACACATCTTTATCACAATGATACTTCCCTTAGTAGTTGTGAATGACAAATCTTTTATTAAATAAAATTTAAAATATCTAATTTTCTTGGAAAACTGGGAAGATATAAAAGAATGTGATGATATAGAATCAAATAAAGCATTGGATAAGTTTGAGGAAATGATTAAAGTACTTACTACCCCATCATTAAGAATTTTAACCTCTGCTTTTGTGATCATATAAGATTGGACCTTTTCCCTTAGCCTTTTTTGAGGCACATTTCTTTGATGGTTTGTACAATAATTATCATAGTGTCCCATATCCCTAAAATTATAGCATTTAACATTGATAGTTTCTTTTTTTTCCTTTCAATCACTAGCATGATAGCCTTATTTTCCACATTTTTAGCACACTCCTTTTCATTTTAAGCAGGAACCAGCGTGTTTCCTTCTACAAGTATCGCATTTTGGAAAATTCTCTGTTTTATTCTTCCCTTTATTCATTATATCCTCTACAACCCTCTTCTTCTCTTGTTTTCTATTAAAGTCATAATACTTATAAAATTATTTCATTATCTTGATAGCACATGAGACAATATATTCATATGATAATAAACTTTGGGAGACTAGTTACCTTCAGAGTAATGGTTTTAAACCATAAAAGAATCGATCAAGCTTACTCCTTGGATTAAATATATAGTCTGTGAAATTCCTTGATAACCTTATAAATATGGCTTCATACTTTTCAATATTTTTATCCTCTTTCTATCTGATACTAAAGAATTTACTTTCCATATCTACTCATTGTTCATGAGGAAAATATTTTTCTAGGAAAATTTCCTTTAAATCCCTTCGTTCTATATTTTCAATCTCATCCTCCTTTGTGTTTTTAATCAATGACCACCACTGATCCACATCTCCAAAGAGATGATAAAATACCATGATAACCTTCTCCCTTTCATTACATCCTAAGGTGAGAAATATCTACTCTAAAGAAATTATCCACTGCTCCGCTATAAATGGGTTTGTAGTCCCATTGAATGATGGAGGTTTTTGATGTATAAAGCTGTCTAAGATTGTTCCTCCACATTGTGGATCAAGATGCTCCATATGGGTAATGTTATTATTCATAACCAGAGTCAGTTTTTCCAATATGATTATAATTTTCTCATCACTAGTCATAGCTCCAATACCAATATCATTATCTTGAATAAGAGGGAAATCCCTACATGGGATACGCGCATTCATGCTGTGTCCATTCCTACCACTAGGAACCATTTATAAATAATTTCATAAACTAAATTAGGTTATGAATCATAATGTATAATCTCAACTTAACATAAATTGAAATCATATTCATAGCTAATCCCATAATCCTAAACATGGATTCTTTGAGAAAAAATTATTTTTAAATCCTTCAAAATGCCTTGTAAAGAAAATGTGAATTATCCTAAGCATATCATACAAGAGTGTAAAACTAGGTGTGCAGTAAGGCCCATTGTTGTGTACCAGGTTACCCCGAGTCAGGCCCATGGCACCTTATCAGAGTTATTACCCCTAGGTACATCTGTTCCAGAACCACATCCACTTGTAGTATCCATACAATAATGTATTTCTAGGAAGATCCACATAATCTCTTACTTACCAAAATTATAGGATGTTCTTGTATCCTTATACTTAAAGTTTATATTAGGTTTTTTCTTCCTAATCTATGTTTTCTAAATCTAGTTTCTAAGTTTTCTATTAAAATTACTTTGATACCAAATATAAAGACCCCAAGACTAGTTGCTTGGAGATGATGCCTTATTTAATTATATTGGCATATAAACAAGGAAGATGCATCCTGAAGGACTGAATAGTTTAGTAGCTTTGTAAAACAAGATACATACATACATTCAACATTACAACTTGAAAGAAAAAACAATATATAAATTACTTTGAAAACATCCATAACTCCTAGAGTATCCCTGCAGGTCATCCATAATATACTTCTTCACATCCTGGGAAATATAAAACATAAGAAGGGTTGAGATCAAATTCCCAGTAAGGGTAAGATATATAGTGGAAGATATCATAAAAATAAACATTAAAAATAGTTTATAACTAAAAACACACGCCTTTAAAAATAAACTTGAGAAAAATATGGTAGGAATAAACGATGATTAAATAATTCCATAATAAAACATAACCATGGATATTATACTAGTCAAATAATATCATGGACTATAAATTACTTGTTTCATAATGAGGTAATACATAATGCAGGACATCTGAATCATATCATAAAGGCCTCGTCCAATATAAATAAAAATTATTAAGGCCTCAGCCAAAACCATATCTGAAATTGGGTAAGGCTTCAACCAAGTCCATATCTATTTTGTCTCATGATACCTACCGATGCATTAGGGGGATATAGAGGGCCCCAAAAGTCACTTAATAAGTCCAATGCATTCATCATATTAATGGGTTTAAACATAAAAAATGTATACATATGAAATGAAAATAACTTTCCCCAATCTGTAAACATAATCACTAATCATTTTGAGTAATAAGGTTAATGGTATCAAAATAACACATATATAATAAAAATGATCATAAAAAATTTAATAAAATATGGTGGATATTAAAAATAATAGATAAAACTCAGTAAATAATAAAATTCAATAAATTTTTTGAAATAGATGAAAATACTCTAATAAAATCATCGAGGAATTCTTGAGAGAAATACACTTTTACTTTACAAAGAATAGTTATTTTTGAAAATTCATTTTTTTTCATGATTGTTTTTATAAAACCAGTAATGAAAAAATATATTTTTCATGAAAAAATTATTGATTTTATAAAAATAATGGTGTATTAAAATAGATTATGTATGGTACTCGAAAATGGGTAAGAAATTGAGATGTTCCCTTTAATCGGGTTTGCTTATTTGAGAAGGAAACCATATAAAACATGTATTTACCATTAAAGAAAGATGATATTATATAGATATATAAGTTTTGAACATATAAAAATTATATATAATAATTAAAAAAATAAGCATTATATTAGGGTAATGATAGTGAAATAATAACCTGAAGGAAAAATGAAGGTTCGAGTATGATCCCTTACCATATGTCCGAATGAGTTATGAATTTGACCTTAAAATCCTAGATAATAAAATTAAATCAATAAATTAATTAATTTAGAACCTTATATACATCTATTTTATTTAGTAAAATTTTATTAAGTTTAATTATGGCCTTTTTGATGAGTTATAAGATACAATTTTATCACTTAGGAGCATTCATTTCCTTGTTTTTCACGATCAGTATACTTGTATATGAGCATGGAAGTTCATGTGGAATGGGTACAATTATACAGAATTGAATTTATATGATATAAATGAAAATAAATAATATTAAATGGTTATATAATTCATTTTATTATATGGTATGAAGATGATTTATTAGATAAAACATTAGTGACAATCATTTAGATTATTATGACCGTATCTTTATCATCTCAAACTAGTTTTGTCGTATGAATTAGTATTATGTATATATAATAGTTCCAGAACATTAAATAGGTTATAATACATATATTATAGTCTGGTTAAACCATAAAAATGGTTTCATTACCATCCTTGAAGGATAAATTTAAGAACAAAGGTTTGTTATCCAAGAAGTTTGTAAATCAGCACCTCCCAAACAATGATTTCATTTTTAAAATAAAAGAGAGAGAGAGAGTAAGGATATTGATAATTAATATTAAATTAACACGATATAATTATAGCATATAGATGATAATAGAGTTATCATGATCATTTATATATAATATATTAGGAGAGTATAATAAAATAAGGAACTTGAAAAGAAATTAAAAGGAAAATGAAGAGGATTTTACCTCTTGAATACTCCGCCTTGAGAACCTCCTTAAGTGAATTGATTTTTGTATTTTAGCAAGAAAAATAGCTCCTAGATGTGGGGAGAGACTAGGGAAGATTATTTGGTAAGAACATTGATAATATTCAAGACTTATAGAAGTGAGGAGAAGTGGGGGGTGAGGGTGTTATTTATAGTGGAGGAGAGGGGTGATTTCTCATTATTTTATTCATTATTTTATTATTTTTCTCAAGACAAGAAATAATGTTGATTATTATGACTAAATACAATAATAATTTCATTTAAGTTTGAACGAAGGGTGATTACATCATCCAAGACTCAAGTAATAGTGTGTTTAGCTTATACTGTATTTATATTGTAAATTACCATATTTTACTATCCACTAAAAAATTCAAGTATTTCTAAAAAATCCCAAAAATTCACCCTAAACATTTTTCAATGTTTAGAATTAAAAAATTAAATCTATTTTATGAAAATAATTTTCTAATTATGAGAAATTTAATTTTTAATTAAAATCATTATTTACTCGAAAAATATAGTTTTAAATTTATAACTGATTTTATAACACTTTTAAAAATTAACTAAGATCTCATAAAATTATCCTAAAATCACAAGACAAAAAAATATGGATTTATGAATAATTTTTATAAAAACAAAATTTATTTTAAATCATTTTATTAATTATAATATTGTAATTAAGTATTTATGACTTACAAAAACACCGACACTTAAATATTAATTTTTAAAATATTCATTTACTTACACTATGATATAATTATATAATAATTTCATTTATAAGATGGTGAAATTTTATTTATACTTTCATTGGTGAGGTTACTATTCTATTGAACAATTTACTATTCATAAAGGTTATATTACTATTCCTAAGAGCAGTTACTATTTCATTGGTATAGGTTCCTCAACTTTTAGAAATACCACTTATTTCATTCATTTTTAATTTATGATATTTTATTATGTTATATAGGTGATTTTATATGATCTATACTATATGAAATAAACATAAGAAGGAAAATTTCATTGATGGAGTTCTAGGTTATTACACCAACACACTCCATGGACATCCATATCCACTGAGAAAACCTAAGACAAATGATCATCCTTAACATATCAAATCCCTGCATGTAGCATCACTTCGCATGCATAATAATCGCATGAAATCTGGTCATTAAAAGCCCACTATGAGGTCATCATAAGAATCACCATGAATAAAGTGTGATGATATAGAGAATCTAGGAGGATGGAACTGAGGCTTGGAATGAAAAGAGAGTATCTTTTCATAAAAATAACCTCTCGTCATCAATGAGATGATCCGAATCTAGATCATGCGACGCCTCTAAGTCGGTCATGCGAAGTCAGTCAAGCTCTACCACTTCGACACCCTGCATGCCAAGGCATGACCGCATGAATACAAGCGATCATGTGAAGCCTCCAACTCATCACATCACTAGTAGAAAATGAGGCAATACCAACGAACTTATATGAATGGTTTCCAAAAACCATTAGTATAGGTCCTTCTATACCAACAATTTGTAATAACCATTTGTATATGGTAATATACTGAAGCCTATACCAATGGTTTTATAAAACCATTGGTATATCCCATCAATATACAAGTTATACCAATAGTTTTTAAAGCTGTTGGTATATATTATTTCTACCAATAATTTTAAAAACCCATTGGTATAGAGTTCCCCCAAATAATAGTGCAGGAAACACCTCCTCATTTTCAAAATTGATCCACATTTTCCCTATGAGTGGTTCCATATTCTTCCCTAGGCATGGTGACCCATCCTTAATTTCACTTTTCATTCGTTTTATTTTTCATCAAATTGGTGAGTTCCAAATTGGCCATATCTTCTTCCAAGAACCATTTTCCATTTTTATCTACATATAAATCACATACCCATGACATTCAGTTTTATTCCCCATCCATAGAAATCTCTCATCCCTTAAGGTTTTCATTCAATTCTTCTTGAATATCAAATTGGTAAGTTCCAAATACTTCATGTCTACTGTCAACCATCATTTTTGTTTATTTTATAGGTTTTAAAGAATAACTGTTTTTTTTTCAGATTCCATATTCATTGAATGAAGGTTGGTTTTAATTATATTTTTTATTGAATTGCATAATAAATCTACTTTTTTTATGATGTATTTTTTTAATTTAGTTATTATATACTTCTATATAAATCTAATATGAACCTATTATTTTGTGTGATATATATATGAGGTAAATCTGACATTATTTATTATAGTAATTTGTTTTTTGAAAATATTATAGGGTTATGAAATTATTAATTTCAATGTATTATTTTAAAAATTTAAATTATTCATTTCATGTCTCAAAAAATACCATACACTCAACTCTATGTGTTACATATTATATAACTTAAATCTAATTCCTTATAGAAAAATTTTATTTGAATATCTCACCTATTAAATATGAAAACAACCCCTCCCACTCTTTGAAGATCAAATAATTATGATAATGTTTTATAAATATTTGATCAAATTCTCTTATAAATGATTTTTTCATCACTCTTCATCGTGTATTTTACAAGAAATAGAGAAATAGATCACTTATGAAAGCCATATATGATTAATTTATTGAAGCTTAATTAGAATCACTAGTATTAAACTAAACTACCTATATCATGATAAGTAAAAATAATTTAAAAAATAAAATATCAAAATCATATTATTTAATTTAGTACTTACATACTATCAAAACTAGATACTTTAGAAAAGGCTTGGTTATCCTATAATAAAAACTTATGTCCAGAAAAAACATTTCAAGAAACCCAATTCAAATGCATCCCCTTTGAATTATTTTATTAATTTCAATCATGTTGTCACTCACTTGATTACAATTTTATATCATACAATCATTGTTCATAATTTATCATTTCTTCTCACACTTTGCGTCACACACACTTTTATTTTAGTTTTTCCACTATTTTATACTTTTTATCTATTTTATCACCTCTATAACACTTTCACTCATCATTGTACACACTTAAAAAGCGAATTGAATAAGAGAAAAAATAAAAATAGTAATTATAGACACAATTTTGTGTTGTATTATATATAATTATTACTCAGTGATATAATGGAATCCAATATCATGGTTTTATATTTATAGTATTTTGTTATAGATATAGTATTTTGATTTCTTTTATATTATGATTTTCATATAAACTTGTGTCTCTTTTATGGTTTCATATAAAGTGAACAATTCTCATTTCCTTAAATATATTTTTGATTTAACTTCAAACTTATTTCATTACTTTTATGACATGACATATGACATTTTTTTTACAAAAAGTTGGATGTATGAAATTGATCAGATCTCAAGATATTTTCAAAACAATTTGGATAGCTTTTTAGATTTCTCATTTAACAATGATTCAGATAGTTTTCATATACATTGAACATGTTATAATTATGTTGGCAGACTTTGGTTGAGTCATGAATAAGTTAGCTACCATATAACCAAATATGGTTTTCAAATAAACTACTATGTGTGGTATCACAATGGGAATAAAATTAAATCTCAAAATGTTCATGATCAGAATGAGAGGATTGGATTGGAGAATTTATTAGATGACTGATTTCCATTTATTCTTCATCATGATAAATAAAGGATACCGACCCAAGAATACTTTGATACAAGCATACATGATTCATGTAATGAAGATGATAATGTTGATAGAGTGAAAAAATTGAATAATGATTCCACAACTCCAGTATATCAACAATGTGGTAAAATGAAAAAGATAGAATTTTTAATCTGATTGTTTCATGGGAAAACCATGTATGAGATTTTTAATACTAGAATTGATTATATTCTTACATTTTTTTGAAGTACTTACTTCCAATTGATGTATATATTCCCTAAAACCATCATATGACATAGAAGTTAGTTGATGAACTTGTATTTTCTAAAAAAAATTCATGCCTGCCCGAAAGATTACATCTTATTTTGGGAGGAAACTGATAAAGGAAATGATTTTATAAAATTTGGTACATTCCAATGGAATAAAAATGATGATGGAACACTATACCATATTCCATGGAATGTAATGTGGTACTTTTCATTAATTCCCAGACTCCATAATATTTTCATGTATGATGAAATAACAATAAAAATGCAATGACATGATACCGATAGAAATAAGGATAATGATGAGTTTGTTAATATCATAGATGAATTTTCATGGCATATGTTTTATGCTCAATGTTTTGATTTTTAAACTAATGTGCATAATGTGAGGTTGGATCTATCAAGTTATTGTTTTAATCCATTTGGGTATATGCTTACTTCACACAATACATGGATGGTTTTTATACACATTTATAACCATCCTCTATAGATGTATATGAAAAAACCTTTCACTTTCACGATTATACTCATATCTAGACCTTCTGATCCTAGAAATGATATATATGTATACATGAATCCTTTAATAAAAGAGTTTAAATATCTTTGGAATGTGGGTGTGCACACATATGATGCATATTTGAAAGACATATTTTAGATGTGTGCTGTGATTATGTGGGTGATAAATGATTTTACTACTTATGAAATGATGTATGGATGGAGCGTGAAGGGAAAAATATCATTTCCTATTTGTATGAATAATAAAAAATTAAAAAGACTTAAAATATCACCATAGTTTCAGTTTTATGAGACATTTATGATTTTTTTCTAATGGATCATCCATATAGAAATAATCGTTAAAGGTTTGTCAATAACATGTAGACTGAAATACACCTCATCATATGTATAGAACTGATGTGATTAATGAATTTAAAGATTTTAGTTTTTCATTCGGAAAGGTATGGGTGGAATCTTGAAAGAAGAATAATTCTTCCACTAAAACAAATTAAAATTGGATGAAGAAAAGTATCTTGTTTGAGTTGCCTTATTGGTCAACCAATTTGTTACTCCATTAATTAGACACAATGCACATTGAAAAAAATATATGTTAAATATTTATTTTAATTATTATAAATGTCAATATAAATACAAAAGATGATTTATGATCTTGACATGACTTAGTGGATTGGGGTATCAAGCCAGAATTGCATTCTATGTGTATTAGTGAAAATAAATGAAAATTTTTGTGTGCTTATTATGTGATGAAACCTATAGAAAAAAAATCAATTTTTGTAAGTACTATAGGCTATTAAAGTTCCCAATGTCTATTCAAGTAGCATATCAAAACAAGTCAACATAAGAGAGTTGAAGATGAAATCTTTGAAGACTCATGATTATCACATCCTTTTGTATGATTTGATTCCAATAGAAATCCTCCATCTACTTTATAATAATGTAAGTTTGGTAGTTATTCAGTTGTTCCATTTTTATAGATATATTTTTTCAAAGAAGTTGTCCAAATATTTATTGCAAAAACTTTTGGAAGAGGCACCATTAATTTTGCGTGAGTTAGAGAAAATATTTCCTCCACCGTTTTTCACATGCATGCTGCATATAACTATCCATCTTCCAACCAAAATACTTCTTGGAGGACATGTTTCTTTTCATTGGATGTATCCAATTGAAATAAATATGTACATATTGAAGTATTATGTCCAAAATAGAAATCATCCTAAATGTTCTATCATTAAAGGTTACCTGTCTCAAGAATGTATGGATTTTTGTTCAATGTATTTTTCTAATGTGACTACGCGATGGAACAGACCAATGAGAAATAAAGAATAGAAGTATGAGAAAATTGAACCTAGTTTTCCATCACTTCTCCAAACAATGGAATTATTGGATCATATACATTGACCACATTAATACTTGAAGAGAGGTAGATGTCACAACACATAGTTTTGTTTAACTGTGATTTATTCAATGACTACATCAATTAATTAAATTAAACATGTATATGTTATCTAATATCATGTAATTATATATATTCATTAAACTATTTTTGTTTTTTTGGTAGGGAACATAAAAAAATGATAAATATAAAACATCATACTTTATCCTTGAGAAGAAGAGATACTTTTCATAGCTAATAGTTTTTTGATTGGTTGAAATTGAAGGTAGAAGTATTAATTTATTAATTTAATAAAATTAATATTGAGTTAATTTTAATATTCATTCATATTTTAGGTATTGATTTTTTCTACTAACTTTGTCTCTAAGGAAATAAGAGATTTTTATTTTGGTCATAATTTCATTGTTCTTGAATACAAATCAATTATGATCAATGGGTATAGATTTATAATCATTGAAAGAGTAATGAAAATGAGAACAAAACATGATGGTATTATGGTAACTTCCACAACATACTGTTATTCTAGTGTACCATATATTATACCTTAATTTGAAAATGTATCATATTATGGATTCATTTTAAAAATACTAATATTGTATTATTACTCTCATGGTCGAGTCACTATGATGAAATTCAAGGGGTTTGATTTAATGAAAAGGAATGAAACATTTATTAATGATTGTGGATTTTGAGTTATTGACATGACCCACACTCTTTTTACTGATGATCTATATATATTTGAATCAATGGTAAAACAAGTTTTTTATATGAAAGATCATTTGAGACCAAAATTTTGTGTTATTTTTGAAGTAATCTCAAGACACGTTTTTAATGATGGTGATAATGAAATTGACACCATCCCTGCTCCCATTGGACCTGATCAATTTATTACTTATGATGAATCTAATAGTTTAATTGGAAGAGTTAGTTGTGAAACTCAAGTTTCAGTGGGAAATATATATAATCATCCATATGTTTTCTCAGTTCTTTTGGTTTACCTCGACCTGGGTTGTTAATGTTAGTACTATTCAAATTTATTTAATATTTATTACAAGTATTTTGTATCCAACTTGACATTCATATGAATATATTTTCAATATATACTAGCTGCATTTTTCTTTGAGTTACATTTTTTAATATTGAATTAAACTATATTAGAACCTACCAAACCAAATAATAATAATAATTAAATTGGAACAAAAAAAAGAATAATTGAATTAAACCATATAAAACTAATTAAAATGAAAATAAAAACTAATGAAAATAATGACCTAACAAAAAAAAGGGAAAAATGAACTAACCAAAAATATGAACCAAATGACTTAACCCCAAAAAAGGACAAATGAACTAATTAATTGACCAAAATAAACCAAATGACCTAACAAAAATTGAATTTGAACGAATTAAAAATAGAGGAAAACTATATCATACCCATGATAAATATGCTAATTTAAATGTATTGATTTTTCTATGACATGTATTTTATGTTTTGATACTCTTATGACTTAATATAAAATGGTTTTGTTATATCACTATGCATATTTTATTTGGATTGAAAATTCTTATTCCTTAATTAAGTCATGTCCCATATTATTTATTGTTTGGATTACACATTAGTTATGGATTTATAATTAATTCCATATTTTTTTTGAAATGTTGGAAATGAAAAACATTGAAGAGATACGAAGGAAAAGGATTATTAAAAATAATCACTAAATGAGAGAGATGGACATCTCTCGTTTGATGTCTTTTGTGAGTATTTTATTTCAAATATATATATATATATATATATATATATATATCAATAATATAAAATTTGATTTCATTAATTTTGTTTTTAACTTTTAATACAGATACACCACCAAGGTGATAGTTATTCTCGGATAAGCCTAGTGGTACCAGTGCTTATCCAGATGATATGAGGGGGGGGGGTACTAGAGATACACACACCACTCGACATACCTGATAAAACCTTGTCCCTTCCTCTAATATACAATCTAGCACACCTTCTTATCCTATAGTGTCATTAGAGGTACCCATAATATTTAGGCTGCTTATGTTTTCACCACCATTTGCATATGATTCTCCTCACCCATCTTTCCCTTATCCGATGATGGCTCATACTCTCCATCTATATTATACATCTCCACAAAGAACTATGCCATCTTATTTTCCTTCTAATTACTTCTCCATAGAATTTTATGTTTATAATCCTTTGAATTCTAATCCGAAACATTCTAAACCTCTGAATTAGACATTGGGTATCACTCCCTTAAAGGTTTATGTTCCTTAAGAGTCCAGGTATCCAGTAGAACCCACTGATCAGAACACCTCAGGTATGTTTTTATAAACCTAGTAAATTATTTTCACCATAATTTACTTTCATTATAAGATATATTAATATAATATTTGTTTTTTCCTTTCATAGTTATATCTTCCACTAGGCGACATGGGCATACATGTATGCATGTGGTGTGGAACCACCACACATAACTGATGGTTGAGTATAACGAGGACAATCAAATGATTGAAAAAATAGGGTGAGAATTTAAGAGTTTTATGGTGACACTTTCCAAATACTCTGAAATCATTCCCATCAGGCCACTCTCTTAGAGACACCTTCCAATTGATGTAAAGTATAATTCTTGGGCACAAATATAGGTAATTAAATTCATTAGATTTAATTTTATATTATTATTGTATTTATATGAATTAATATTTTGGTGCCAACTTTGTTATAATTTTCTTGATGGTGAGATTTTGAGGATAATAAGAATCATTGAATTAGGTGAGTTGTGGAGAGAATATAATAATGAGTTATATAGTGGCTGGAGTGATAGAGTTGGTATGGATTTAGAGTCCACACCCATCATGAATGAGTATCCAATATCATATTATTGGTAAATGAATTCTAATTATAAGAGTATCTATTTCAAGGTATTAATAAAATTTGAGGGTTTTAAATGAAAATTACCATGATTTACATTAATACTCAGTTTTTTATTATTGAAAATTCTTTTTAAGAAGCATCAGGAATAAATAAAAAAACAAGGATGCTAAAAAATACCTCCACACTTTGGGGTGGACTATGATTCCAGACCATGATAAGAAGTAGGCGCAACAAACATTTATAATTTTTATATTTAAATAAATCATCAAAATAAAATTTATTCAATTTTAAATTATATAGATTCATTCTAATTTTTTCAAAACAATTATATTGAATAATTAGATAGTTTGAGATATGTTAAAGATATGTTTATTATAGGGAATTGTAAATTGTTGTTTAACATATAGTATTTTCTTGTGGAATCCTATATAATCTCTTAATCATGTGTGAATTATATATGTGTTAGTTATGATATTATGGAAAAAGAGAGTGGGGTGCCTCTTATGAGTTAATTGGAAAGTGGTTGGTGGGGAATGGTTGCGATAGATGTCAATGATATCAAACATGTATAAAAATTTTAGAAACTTAAAACCAATTAGAAAGATGATTAGTGATAAGAATAGAAAATAAACATTCTGAACATAAATACAACACACCTACTATCCATTAATATTTAACCTAGATGATTGATGATGATCGGTTAACAGTAACCAATATGTTCTTACTTCATAAGGTAATCCACCAACTTTGAAATATTGAAATAACATTAGAAGTATCACCTGGTGTAAGATTCATCTTATTTATAATCTCTATTCGGGATGGTAGTATGTTCAAATAGTCATTTGAAATATTTCAAGCTTTGTTACACCTCCCACATAGATTCTTATGCGTTTTTGGGTCATAATCTCTTGAAAACCTCTCATAAAATTCGATTTCTTCTTCACGTGAAATCCATTGTTTTTCTTTAGGAATTACACTTTCTTTTGTTTCCTCCATATCTTAATCCATTTATAATTGGTATAGATAAATTATCATGTATTCTTTAGTTTATTATTGAAATTATTTAGTGTGTACTAAAATTTTAGGATTATTATTGTTAAGTTTGTGAGCATTTCATGACATTTATTATTTAGTTGATTTCATGATATTGGTTATGGTTTATTTTATCTCATTTTTTTTCACCTAAACACCAATCAACCAATGATTATAGCTATAAATTTTGATCTACAACTTTCTATGACTATAAATCTCTAAAACAATAAAACTTAAAACTTAAAATCATATTTAAAATTTTACTTATAAAATAACACTTCTGTATATTCATCCCTTATATAGAATACTTACGCAACAAATATAATTTTTCACAAACTACATAGTATAAATACATTCATATTTGTTTCCCTCAGAATTCGGGGATGACCTCCTTGATGGGAGGTTCAAACATTCCAATCAGTTTCTAACAGGTTTGTTCGTAGAACCGGAAACATCCAATGATTCCACATCCATTTGGACCTACTTTCCAAAGGTAGGCGCTCATTAGTTGTGGACTGATAAGGCTTAGTAATTTGCATTGGTCAAGAGGATGGGAGTTCGGACTCATCACACCTTTTTGAGGGGAATTATTGTCTACTCCGGGACTCTCTTTATAGATATAAGTTATGTTCGTGAATCCTTATTACATTACCAAGTATAAAATGAGCTTTTCTTTAGATCTGACAATCAATGATCGATATGTAGAAAATTTAGAGAATCTTTTATATGTATTCGAGGTTCTTCATTGATAGATAATCATCTCTATTTGTTTAGATATTCTTGATCAATTGTATCCTTCGACACATTTATATAGATGTCTCTTGGTCATTATGATGACCATGCTGGTTTTAAAGCCACTCAGTGGGGCACTTGAAGTTTATTGTCATTCAGAAGGACATGGATTATTTCAGAGTTGGGATCAAACCCGCAGATGGGCTACCTACGTATCCTTTGTTTAGAAAAGGAATTAGAACCCACGTAGTTCGAGTAAGGGAATATGATTTTTATGATTGATGGATCAGAGAAGGATGTCATAATTACTTTTACACTCTAAGCTCACGTGATTCATTCTCGGTGTGAGAAACAAGAGGTATTGGTAAAAATCAGACAATTGTGCCATAAAAGATGCAATCATAAGAAATAATGTGGGACTTATGTATGTATGACTGCCTAGATAAATGAAGATTTGGATTTACTTCAAGGAATAAATCCAGGAATAGGGTCCATAAAGGTATATGTGCTTCACGGAGATTTGAATACTCTAACTTGGGGCTTACTCCTGAAGAGGAGGCCCAAATTAGAAGAGGACTTATGATTGAGTTTTTTACTCCTGAGAAGGAATCCCAGATCAAAGGTAAATTAGGACTGGTTAAGAGGAATTAAGACTGGGGATTACTCATGAAAAAGAGGCCCAGGTTAAGAGACTTGAAAAATTAAGGGACTTGGGGCTTACTACTGAAGAGGATGCCCATATTTGAGACTGAGTCTTACTCCTGAAAAGAAGGCCTAGGTTAATGGAGTTATGACTGGGGCTTACTTCTGAAGAGGATGCCCATATTTGAGACTGGGGCTTACTCCTGAAAAGGAGGCCCATGTTAAGATAATTATGGTTGGGATTTACTCCTGAGGAGGATGCCCAAATTAGGGGATTGGGGCTTATTCCTAAAAAGGAGGCCCAGGTTAATGAGGGCTTAGGGCTTACTCCTAAGGAGGATGCCCAGATTTGAGAATTATGACTGGGGATTATTCTTGAAAAGGAGGCCCAGGTTAATGAGTTCTCTCATCTTAAAGGATGATGTTGAATGAACGAAATCTCAATCTTTAGTGACATAAAGATGTGTAAATCACTAGGTTTTGAGAGATATTCCACAGAATTCCTTTCAGATAAGGAAGTCAAATCAAGAAATCATTCCATAAATGGATTTGAAGAGTGTCTTGAAGACTGAATCTTGAATAGGAGAGGTGGAATGGCATAAGAGGGGTGAAATGGGCAAGAAGGGCACCCAAAAAGGCAAGGGCGCGCAAGTCCTGGCAGGCGCGCAGGTACTGCGTGGGCGCGCAAGTACTGGTCGCGTAGGTATACCTGTGCGATGGTTAACCAGCAGGGTAATACTTGAGAGACTTTTGGTTAAAGCCTTTAGAATCCTCTTGAGGTTCTTCCAGAAGAGGGGCGCCTAAGTTCTATTGAATGAATAAGGTGGTGCGCAAGTGTAGCCATTTCCCTTAAGGGCTGGCCACTCAGGCGCACAAGTGTTGATGAGTTTCAACACTTAGGCATTACTCCCCCTCTTTAGATCTTCTGTTCTAGGTAAGAAATTACCTTAGAAGTGTTTCGGAAGCTTTGAGAAGAGACTAGGGCGCCAGGAGCTTAAATCTGAGTTTCTGGAAAAATTCCTCCCCGAATGTGGGGCCCACAGGGTATATTTATAGGCTGAAGAAGACCTGGGAGGTTATCACTTAGGTCGTGCAAGTCACTTGCGCGACCACTAGGCGGCGCGCAAGTATACCTGCGTGACCATGAGGGAACTTGCGTGACCTATGGGCAATGTTCTCTTTGTTCATCCCTTTGTCGATTTTTTGATGTTTATTCAAAGGATGAATCAATTTGGACTAAGGTATTTCCCTTTTCCAATATTTAGATTCTGTGACGAAAGGAGTGTCAATAAAAGTCCCCCCTCAGAGTTGGATCCAAAGAGAATATAGGATTTGACTCTGAGGAAAATAAGAAAACTCAAGGAAAGGCGGCGCGCAAGTGTTCAGTGCGCAACACTTGGCGTGCAGGTTTGAGTCGCGCAGGGCTGGAGCTCGCAGGATGGAGCGCGCTGGGTGTAGGCGCGCAGGTGGGTAGCCAGGCCTATAAATACGCTGTCCTTGGCCGCACATAGCATCTGAATTCCAGATTCCTGAGCTCTCGTAGCGCAGGTCACCTTCGCCGTGCAAGTCTCCCGTTTTCCGCTGTTTCTTCTCCGTCGCGCTGCTGTCAAGGTAATAGGACTTGCACGGTGATACTTGCATGATAGAAACTTGCGCGTCAGTTTAACACTTTCGAGACACATCTATACTTGCACGCCTTAATGCCTTAGCCATTTTTTTCGAATTCTTTCACAAATTTTATGAAAAATCAACTTACTTAAAAGTTAATTTATTCAACTTTTGTGCAGAATCAATGGCTCTTAGACCCAGAATAGTTGATGAACTGGCTAGCAAGCGGATTGATGATATGATGAACATCATTGGCCACAATTATTATACTGTGAAAGATAGCACTCTTCCGGATTTGGATAAGTATCTGAAGAAATATCATCGTGACTTCCCACAGAGCACTTATCTGCCTTTGTATGGCTATGGTCATCTGCGAGAAGTCACCATTCTAGAAGCAAAGAACTATCTTCCATTTTCATGGTTTCAGAATTACACCAACTTTTCTTCAGCAAATATATCAGGTGGAGGAGTCTTTCTAAATGCTGGAACAGTGGAGAAGGCCCACATGATGCATCATAGCCCTTGTACACCAGATCTTAAAGATCATACACCTGAGCTACAACCACATTGTCATCCTTCAATCTTCCAAAATGCTCAGATGGATCAATCCAATGGCTAGAAGAAAAGTTGGGACTTCCGTCTTGGGGGAGGCGTGAAGCCAACTTGGATGTGGGCATACTGGGTGCGACAAACCTGTGCAGAGTTTGTCAAGGATCTGAAAGGAGTGGTGATATATGAAGCTGTCTGGGTTGGGAAAACATATGTTTATAGACATGATAACTTCGTGCCGGAGATACTCAGCCACTGGAGTCCAACAACTAATTCTTTCCATCTGACTCATGGAGAAGTAGGCATCAGTCTGTGGGATGTCCACAAGATCTTAGGGGCACCAATTTTGGGTGACATGTATGATGAATTCATTCCACCCAAGGTGACTTGGAATGATTCAGAGAAGAATATTGCTTTAGCTCGAGAATTATTTAAGATCTTCCATAGGCTTAAAAGTTCAGAGACCTCATTAACTCATTCTAGAAAGGATATTAATCCAGAGGAATGGATGAATATATTTCTTATTGAGAAGAAAAAGAGGGAACCAAAGGAGAAGGAGCCGAAGGAGAAAGGATCCAAAAAGAAATCCAAGGATAAGAGGCCCAAACGTCCTAGCACCTGCCCAAAACCTGAGAAGAGGGGTGCTCCTGGTACATTCTGGCCAACTCTAGAAGCATGATAGTTTGAGAAGTGGGGATATGAGGTGAATCAAAGGATCCCAAAGAATACTCGTCTGGCAGGCTTCTTAGCATTGTGGCTCATCATTTATATCTTGCCAGTTAGGGATTCGAAGGGAGGTGTTAGGCCAGGGATCTTCGTCATTGCAGCAAAGTTAGCTGAGGGAAAAATGGTTGGGTTGGCTACCCCCATTTTAGAAAATATTAATAGGAGTTTACTTCATGTATTCATGGGTAAATCTCCTTTAATAATAGTGGGACCATTCCAAGTTTTATGGGGATGGATTGCCACTCACTTCAGGACTTACAATGTACATAATGGATTACAAATTCCTGGAAGTTCTTTCAGGCCGTCAGTGCAGGCATTCTCTGGAGTTTATCCATTAGATGTTAATGCCTATGACATGAAAGTGAGGCTGATCATGTTTAAGGAATTCAACTTCTTTCCCTATGGAAGTCCGCCAACCGGGCGGTTTGTTGATGATGGAACAACTCATTTGGATTTGAGGGCATACATGCTAGCTTGTAGGGATGGTGTACTAGTTTCCAGGATTGATAGAGAAATTATATGTGAGGCCTATGCTCCATATAGATTTTCATGTCAATTCAAATGTCTGCAATAGATTTCTATATCTCCTCCAGTACATGTCAGGTTAGAGCAACATCCGATGGTTGCTCGACAACTATGGTTGCTAATGTCAAGGGAGAAGACTGGGGTAGTATTTGATCTACCAGTTGAAAAAGCGGAGCATAATTTGACTACATATTATGCCGAACACTGGATAGCATCTTACCCCAAAGGGGTGCTGAATCACCCAGTTTATCAAGTGGGGAAAAGGAAGAGGACTATAGAGAAAGAAACCCTTCCTTATGAAGGTGATTCTTCCCCACCTAAAGCTAATTCATCAGATTCCTCCTCTAGGACTGATTCACCAGATTCCCATGATGGGGATGATGAGGCACAACGAGCGGCAAAGCGGTTTCGTGCCCGATATAATCCTCCGGCCAGAATTAAAAGACCCACTCCATCAACTCCTGGTGAGTTACTTCATTGTAGTAATTTAATCACTGCTACTTTATAAAGTAATAAGTCTTATTTTCTTATTCTCTATCTGTAGTTGCAGGAGCTGGGAAGAAATTGAAGTCAAAGATTATAGGACCTTCCTCGCAGCCTTCATATCTAAGACCAGAGGCTTTCCAGTTATGGAAGAGTTTATACTGTGGTACTGAGACCGCCTGGCTGGATTTGTGTGAGGGCCTACAACTTCCTGGAATAGGTAATCTTCTGGCTTATACAAATCTCAAATACGAGGATAACCCCAATGAAGTGAGGGATTACATCAGAGAGCTGGAAATGCTCATATATGCCACTGATGAGTCCGTTCCTGTTACTAGGTGGGTGAAAGAAATGATTGATCATGGCGCCACTGAGGGGGATGGTGGTTCTGGAGATGAGGAGTGGCATGAGTATGTGGCTCCTAAAGATGTAAGATTTCTTTCCTTATTTGCCTTGCAACTTGATTCCAGTCAAAGCTTTGTTACTTAAGGAAGTTATTTTCTTTATCTTTCAGCTTGAAAAGAAAGGAACAGAGGTTCCTTCGCCACAGTATATCCCTGGTGGTACTGCCATCGGGGCTGCTGCTGATTCTCCTCGCGAACCGGGCGAGATATCTCCAGGCCAGCAGACCATGAATGAGGCGTTGGACATATCCTTTCATTTTCCAATCCAAGTTCCAATAAGGGAGAATTTAAATAATCCAAAAAAACCAAAGAAGCAAAGGCAACGAAGGAGGAAGTCCACAGCTAAACACTTCATTAGCAGCGGTAAGTCCTTTGGGTAATCATGAGTCTATACCCATGACCACATGGTTACTCATATTTCTGGGGATTGCAGGGGCTTCTTCAATTTCCCCCCTGAGGGAAAGGACTGATCCTCCTTCAAAGACCATGGAGGGTGCTTTGGAACAATCACATATCCAAGATGACTTGGCTGCTGTTGAAGAAGAGCTAGCATCTATTCCTAGTATCCCTCCTCCTGCTGTTGCAAGAAGAGAAGAACCTGTTTCTGGTAAGTCAACAATGCTTCATAAAAATGTTGAATGAAACACCGACTGACTTCCATTCTGTGATACTTCAGGTTCAACTCCTGCATTAGAGATTCTGGAGATTGTTGCAACTGATGCAACTGATGCTGTGATTTTACCTGAAGATGTTGTCCAGGGTCAGGGGCTGTAGGATGTAAGTCGTCAAGAAGACACATCAAACGCTCACACTAGTGAGACTAACCAGGATTCTGAAATATCATTGGATGAAATGATGGATCATGGCATGTCTTTCGAAGAATTTTATGATCATGATAAGTTTTCATGTGATTTAGAAGACCTTGGGCGTGAGTGTTATCCTTCACCCAGTAAATTTTCTTATAATTTACACTTCTAATCATGACTGAAAATGATATGCAGTTCCATCCATAGAAACTGCTGAACTGCCAATGCCTGAAGAGGGTGTAGACATTGATGACAACCCTACCATTGCAGAAATATTAGCTCAAGTAGAGATAAACCCAATAAACCCTCCTGAGACCCATCTTGAAGATCCTGTTTAGACTGGGAAATATGGGGAGGAGTCTTCTCAGGTTTCTGATCCACCGTCGGGTAAGGGATAACAATATTTGTGATTGTACTTAATTTTCAAGACAATTGATTCTTTTGTTATCCTTTGAAGATAACCACAAATTTCAATTAATCATGTAGGGCCGTCAACTGCAGTGGCTAGATCTGGAGGTGAGGCCTCAGCCTCTACCCCAACGGGAATTGAAAGTGAAGAAGCACAGGTCAGGGGGGAAAGAGCAGAACATGGCACTTCCTTAAGTGCATTAATCCTAGATTACATGCCCCCTGTGATGATGATGTTGAATCAGACCCAGAGGTGCTTAAAGCGTTCATCTTTTCACGATGCAAGGCATGGAACAACACATGGAAGATCATATCATAGGTGCCTTTAGAAGAGATATCATCGAATATCCCTCGATTGTCATCCCAGTTTGTCATGCTAGGACTTGGCGATTTTGGATATGAAAAGATCCATGCCGCGGTGAAACAGGTCATCTTCAGGAGGGAGCAGGAGAAAAAGTGTTGCGAAGATCTGACCAGGGTGAAACTGTCAGTTAACATCGGCGAATTTGAGGCTGCGGTATCCCAAGCTGAGGCTGATTATGCTGCCAAGATGAAGGAGCTGAAGCATAAAATCAAAGAAAAAGTCGTCCGGCAGGTGCAGCTCCAGCAACGGTTAGATGCTGTTATTGGGGAACTTGATCAGCTCAATAATTCATTGGAGGGATCTAAAATGAATGGTATGAAAGCCAGTGCAGATGCCAAGAAGACACTCTATCAAGCTGAGAAGAGTGAAGCTGGTCGAGTGCACGAGCTTCAAGTAGTTGCTGATGAAGCTCGGAATGCTGTACATCAAATGAAGATTTATATTGACAGTCTTTTGTAATTCCTTGGAAAAGAGAAGAGACTCCAATCTATGGATGTCCTTATAACTCTTGTGCATCAATGAAAAAAAAAATACTTTAATCTTTAATCATTTGTACCTTCATTCTTTTGCTATATGATTTAGATTTTACTTAAGCCAATGGGCCTAGTAAGCATAGTTTGATTTTTACTAGGATTAATGTAAATAACCCTACAAACTTTGAATCTTTTAATTGCTCAATATTACCTAAATCATACAAAATGTATGTTTAGTGAGATGGAACTTGA
This sequence comes from Viscum album, assembly GCA_963277665.1. Lineage (NCBI taxonomy): Eukaryota > Viridiplantae > Streptophyta > Magnoliopsida > Santalales > Viscaceae > Viscum > Viscum album. The sequence goes on from OY728132.1 coordinate 1,085,971,538, forward strand.
ATTTTATTCAGAGTTCCTTTGTCTTTTGTGGGCAGTTTAAAGTCATTCACATCGAACATAAAAAAAGGCTAATGTTTAAGGTCGAAATAGCTTTGACCGAATGAATTATAATTGACCCAATTCTTTGACAATTTATTTGAAAACATATTACCATAGTCAAGTATGAAAGAAAAATATGTAAACTATGACTTAAGAATATTTTAATCTGAGGAATGATATGAAAAAGAGATAAAAGTCATTAGAAGAAGTAGTTCCCAAGAATGAAGTTACCATTATTTAACAAACCCGTTAGGGGGTTGAATTATGCAGGGCCACCTAAGGGCATTGGCTTCATAGTTAAATAAAATAGTATCTTTTGGCTAACAAGTCTGTTATGTAGACTATTTATGCAAGGCCGCCTATGGGAACGTGCTGCATAGTCAGGCAAAAGAACTCTCAGAAATTTACTTTCCTAGTGCTAAAAGCCAGTGAAAGTTTATGGAGATTCAAAATTTCCAAAGTATAGAGTTTGTTGTATGGAAAGAGGTACTTGAATATGGAGAAGATATTTGCAAACAAGATTATCAAAGAACTGGATGGATATTACTCTTACAAAGGTCTGACCCAAACGTAGGGAAGGAGAATATAAACCATATACTTGAATACTTTCAGATCATGAAAAAGGATATGGGACAAATATGTTAAGGATGGCTGTTTTTGCGGATCCCTACATACTGTCATTTAAGATAAATAAGGACAAAAGAGGCATTCTTCCCAAGAATGAAGTTACCACTATCCTAAAAACCCGTTAGGGGGTTGAATTATACAGGGCCACCTAAGGGCATTGGCTGCATAGTCAGATAATAGTATCTTTTGGCTGACAAATCTGTTATGTAGACTGTTTATGCAAGGATTCTTATGGGCACGTGCTGCATATTCAGGCAAAAGAATTCTCAGAAGTTTGAAATTTTTGTGAATAGAAGTCATGAAAAGGGTTATGAAGATCTGAAAATATTTAAGGTTAGGATTATGACACATAAAGATGGGTATTGTCCAATGTATACAGAGATACACAGATCAATGCTAACCATAATCATGTTGTGGCTAGGTCCTGAATTGAAATGTTGGACTTCACTACGTATCCCATAAGGATGAGAATCAAGCCATACACAATTGTTAAAATACAATTTAACGTCGTGTGGGACAAAAGGATTAGAGATCTTAGTTTAGGGTCAGAGAGCTTGGACCATTATAAGAAATACACAGTGTGTGTTTTCATGGGTACTTTTCAGCCAAGGGACTGAAAGTGGAATTTGGGGTTAGGCCCAAAGACTTGGGGCTAGATTTGAGGGACACCCAAACATTCCTACGTATCCCATAAGGATTGGAATCAAACCCATATAGTTCTAGAAATACCCTTTGTACAAATTTGGTTCGTACATGTGAAGGGTGAAAGGGGACTTTAGTACAATGATGGTTTAACCAAAGATAAAAGGTTTGGGCATTTCCATGTATGAACGTAGTCTTTGAAATGAAACATGATTGAAAAATAAATGTAAATAATGGTTCCCTCTTAGGAGAGGGTATCAAAGAATATTGTAGTTTATTGTCATACTGGAAAAAAGTGTTGTATAGTTTAACGTCGTATAACAAGGACGAAAGTGAACCAATGTAAAGATATTGTTTCTAGGGGCGGTTCCACGAATCAACATCGTATGAGATGGAGGTGAACCGATGTGAAGAGATTGGTTTTGGGCTTGAACCTTGGGAGGTTTCCTATGTACCTAGCCTAGAAGGCAAGGATCAAAGTCCGTGTAGTTCAATTAAATAATGAATTAATGATCAAGTTGTTCTTGGGGACAAAAACCTAAAAAATGATGTTGGGACTTACACATGGTTAGTAGCCCAGAGAGAGTGTTATGGTTGAGGCTTTCTCTAAGATCATGTGAGTCATACTCCGTGTGAGAAACAAGGGGTAACAAAAACCTTAACAATGCATAGTTTAATGTCATGTATGACATATAAAGGGACTATGCATTTTAAAGTCCTACAGTTAAGACTATTGGTGTTGCACAATTTAGTGTCATGTAGCAGGGACAAAGTACAGTTTAATGTCATGTAGGACGTATCAAGGACTTTATGTACAGTTTAACGTCATGTAGTTAGGACGATGGGGACAATATAGTTTAACGTCATGTTGGACGAAAGGGGGGCTGTGCAGTTTAATGTCATGCAGTGAGGAAAAAAGAGTACACCATTTAACGTCATGTTGAACGCATTGGGGACTTTTTTTCCACAGTTTAACGTCATGTTGGACGAAAAAGGTACGATACAGTTTAGCGTCATGTTGGACGAAAGTGAGAATAGTTTAAGGTCATATGCATGGACCGTTGATGGTGTAGTTTAATGTCATGTTGGACGGTGGTGTAGTTTAAGGTCATACAGGACCTTTGATGATTATGTAGTTTAACGTCTTTCCAAACGTAAGGGAATTTTATACAGTTTAGCGTCATGTAGTTAGGACGTCACAGTTTAACGTCTTTCTGGATGTAAGGGACTTTCAAATAGTTTAGGGTCATATACATGGACCATTGATGTAGTTTAAGGTCATACAGGACCTAGTTGCAGTTTAAGTTCATAATGGACCATTTAGGGAACTTTTTCATAGTTTAATGTCGTGTGGGATGAAAGTACAAATAGTTTAAGGTCATATGTATGGACCATTGGTTATGCGGTTTAACGTCTTTCTGGACAGTGAATGGGACACAGTTTAACATCATGTGGGACGAAAGTACAAATAGTTTAAGGTCATATGTATGGACCATTGGTTATGTAGTTTAACGTCTTGCTGGACGGTGAAGGGGACACAGTTTAATGTCGTGTGGGATGAAATTACAAATAGTTAAAGGTCATATGTATGGACCATTGGTTATGTAGTTTAACATCTTGCTGGACGGTTGTGCAGTTTAAGGTTATACCGGACCATTTATGATGTATTTTGTGTTTATACAAAACACTTCTTCAAAAATCTGGCATTCGTTGGAGTAGTGATGAGTTTTCCATCCATCGAGATTAATGAATAAGCTCCATTGGAGTAGACCCTATGTATTGAGTAAGGTCCTTCCCATTTTGGCTCAACCTTGGGAGGTTTCTTTCCTAGTATCATTGGAGTTCTGAGAACTAATACCAATTCTCCCTGAGTGAATGAACAAAGATGAACTTTTTTGTTAAAAGCTCGTGCTATTCGATTCTGATAGACTTCCAAGTGGTGCAAAGTGCACAATCTTTTCTCATCTAACCATTCCAATTCATTCAACCACTTTTGATATTGTTCATCTGTAGATGACTGATCACAAATGGCTACTCTAAGCGAAGGAAATTGAACTTCAATGGGCAAGACGACTTCCGTTCCATATACCAGTGAATATGGAGTAGACCGAGTTGCAGTGCAGGTGGTAGTCCGATAATCCCATAAAGCATGAAAGAGTTTATCAGGCCATGACCTCTTATCTTTATCCACCATCTTTTGCAGTATATTTGAAAGATTCTTGTTAAAGGCCTCTATCTGGCCGTTGGCCACTGCATGATACCGAGATGAATGGTTGGATTTGATGTTGTATTCTTGATACAACTTCTTCACCTCGGATGAACAGAAGTTGGTGCCATTGTCCATCAATATGGTATGAGGGACACCAAATCTGGTAATGATGTTAGACTTGATGAAGCTAACAACGCATTTAAAACTGACTTCCTTGAGAGGTATTTCCTCTACCCATTTGGAAAAGAAGTCAGTAGTAGTAAGAATGTACTTAAATTGCTTGGCTGTAGCCGAAGGGTAAGGTCCCACCACATCCATTCCCCATGTGTAAAATGGCCATGAGTATTTAGCTATATAAAGCAACTCTGGAGGTTGATGAATGAAGTTAGCATGTACTTGGCATGAATGACACTTCTTTGTAAAATCGACACAATCTTGTATCATTGAAGGCCAAAAGTATCCAAACCTTCGAATCTGATCAGACAGTCTATGTCCAGACTGGTGGGAACCACAGACTCCTGCATGAACTTCTTTCATGACAGCCATTGTCTCTTCACCATCAATGCATCTGAAGAGAAATCCATCAAAACCACGTTTGCAGAGAATTTTCTCTAGGTGATCTGGGATATCATAAAGAGTAAAATTGACCACACGTTTCCGGATTTGTTCTTTCTCGGTTCTATCAGGTGGAAGTGTTCCATTTTGAAGGTATTCCTAGATAGGTGACATCCATCCTGTAGTATGACCATACAGTTCAGGAATAAGACTAATTTCATTAATTTCCTCTGTTCTGATTCGAACATAAGGTGAAATTGCACGAAGGTGGGAAATACTGATGGTTGTCTCATCCCGATTTGGATCTTCCAGAGCTGTGGCTATATTAGCCAGTGCATCAGCTTTAGCATTTTGTGATCTTGGGACATAAGAAAATGTCGGTTCCTAAGGGAATTCCATCATGAACTCTCTGACGTAATCATACAAAGGGATTAGTTCTTCTTTTCTGATGGCATAATCCCCATTGACTTGTTTGATTACCAGGTCTGAATCACCTTTCACCTTTAAGTGATTCACTTGTGCTTGAAGCGCTAATTCCAAGCCTGCGATGAGAGCTTGGTATTTGGATTCATTATTGGTACCACCTTCCCACAATAAGAAGGAATAAGGTAACACTGCCTTTTCTGGAGAAATGAGCACAATTCCTAAGCCAACTTTGTTGAATTTAGGACTTTCTATTTTCCTCCCTATTGGACTTCTGGAAGCACCATCAAAATACATTTCCCATGCCTGAGGACTTTCTTGAATAGAGAAGACTTCCTCATCAGGGAGTTCAATATCTGAAGATGTGTCTTCCACTGAAGGGTGTTCAGCCAGGAAATTAGCCAGAGCTTGGCCCTTTATCGCCTTTTGAGACACATACTGAATGTCGAATTGCTGCAAAATAACTACCCACCTTTCCAGATGTCCTGTAAGCATTGGACGACTAAGGATGAATTTGAGTGGGTTATTGTGAGATACCAATTGGACCTCGTGATGTTGCAGTTAGTGTCTCAACTTCTGAACTGCAAAGATTAATGCCAGGCATCACTTCTCAATACTTGAATACCGGGTTTCTGCTTCAAGCATAGTTCAACTGAGATAGTAGAGGCTGTTTTCATTCCCAACATCGTTCTTTTGAGCAAGAAAGGCACCCAATGATTTCTCTAGAGCTGTCACGTAGAGGATAAGTGGTCTTCCTTCAACAGGTGGCATGAGTACCGGTGGACTCAAGAGGTATTTCTTGATAATATCGAATGCTTCTTGACATTCTTCAGTCCACTGGTAAGTGACTCCCTTATTCATCAATTTGGTGAAGGGTAAACTTTTGCCTGCTAAATTGGCGATGAAACACCGAATATAGGCTAAGTGTCCTTAAATTCCTCTTAATTATTTCAAATTTTGAGGAGGTGACATACCAAGGATTGAATTGGTCTTCTCAGGATCGACTTCAATACCACGATGGCGTACAAAAAATCCGAGAAATTTTTCCGAGGTTACCCCAAAAGCACATTTTAAGGGGTTCATCTTCAAATTATGTTGTCGAAGCTTGCAGAATATGACTTCCAAATCAGATAAGTGATTAGAACGTTGTTTGGATTTGACCACCAAATCGTCCACATAACATTCAAAAAACTTCCCTAAAAAGGGTTTGAAGATACGATGCATGGCACGCTGATATGTTGCACCTGCATTCTTTAGGCCAAAGGGCATTACCCGGTAGCAAAACACACCTTGAGGGACTCTGAAGGTTGTAGATTCATCTTATTCTGGGGCCATTCGGATCTGATTATATCCGGAATATCCATCCATGAAGGAAATTGCTTCATAGACAGCTGTTGCATTAATTAAAAGTTCTGTAATCGGAACTGGGAAATCATCCTTAGGACAATGCCGATTAAGATCTCTGAAATCGATACAAACTCTAATTTGTCCGTTCTTATTCTTTACAAGGACAATATTAGCCAACCACTTGGGATACTGAACTTCTCTGACAAAGTTATCTTTGATAAGCTTATCCACTTCAGCTTCAATTTTAGAAGCATAAGTTGGGTGTGTTCTTCTCGCGACTTTCTTAAATCCTCGATGTTCTTCTGGTAAACCCAAATGATGAGTAGCAACATCAGGATCAAGCCCGGGCATCTCTATATAGTTCCAAGCAAATATATCTCTATTTTTCTTTAGAAAAGAAATATACATCTCTTGCTCTTCAAGATTCATGGCCGCACTGATTAAAGTGGGGCGTGGATCTTCTTTTGTACCCAGATTTATTTCTCTGAGTTCATCCACAGTGGTAGAGATAACCTCTTCAAATCCTGGAGGAGCATCTCTGAGATCTTCCTCTTCTTCTTCATCATGTATTATTTCTTCTGTTTCTACTTTCATAGTAGATGATAAAGCATAATTTTCATGATCAGAAGAGATGTCAAAATTTGAACATCTTGAAGAAGAAGCTTCCATTTCTGACTCGATTGATGATGTAGGGTCTTCTTTGGGTAATAAAGAGGAGATGATGGATTGAGAATCGACATCATTGTTCACCTCTGATGTTGCTATAACTTCTTCTAGACTAATTGGCAAAGTATAGACTTGTTGGATTTCAGCAGATGGAATGAAGATGTCACCATTTGTGCTTTCATTACTGCTTGGTGGGTTACCAATTTCTCCCATGTTGTCTGGATCGATTGCCTTAACTGACATTATGGATATTTCCATAAGAGTATTTTGATTTGGTTCTATCTTGTCAATTTGACTGATAGGAAACACATAATATGTAGTCACATGTGTAAATGGATTTACTGGAATCTTCTCCAAACCATATGGAGCATTAACTTTGGCAATCTCTTTTGTTGTGGATTTCTCCCTTCCCTTCATGTGATAGAATTCTGCCTCAATGTATTGAGACTCACATGTCTTGAATGGGGCCTTATCAGCATACAATGTCCCAACTTGACCATCGAAACAATATTTGATACATTGATGGTAGGATGAAGGGATAACTGCATGTTGATGTAGCTAGGGTCTTCCAAGAAAGATGTTAAAGGATGAGTCTTGATCAACAACCATGAAATCTGAATTGGATACAAGATCTCCAAATTGAGTTCTGAGTGTAACTTTGCCCAGTGGTTCTTGTTCATTTTTATCATATCCTTGTAAAATCATGGTAGAAGGAGATAAATTAGATTCTGTGAGCCCCAATCGACAAAGTGTACGAATGGGCATGAGGTTGACTCCTGGACCATTGTCAATGAAAGCTCTTCGAACGTCTACACCATTGAACTTTCCAGATAAGTACAAAGGTCTAATATTCCCATGCAACATCATCTTCATCTTCATCAGTAAAAGATATTATTGCATGGCATTCTGCAGGATTATTCTCTATGTGATATACTTCAGCTGCAAAAATTTCAGTTTCAAACTCATGAGGACTTGACAAAGCCTCGATGAGTGCTTCCCGAAGATCTTTTGACAGATTCAGAGCATCCAAAATTGATAACTTAGCTGGTACTTGGTCCAAGTGTTTCAATACATCATATTTTTGATTCAGTGGTCTGCGTTTCCCAACAGGAATATGTGGTTTAGAAGGTACCTTGGAAGCATATGTTTTGGAAGTTGATAAATATTGTATCAGGATAGGAGTTGGAAATATCCATGGTTTTGGAATATTAGAACGATTAGATCCATTTAATTGCTGATAGTAAGAAGATGGAACCTTAAACCGGTCTTCTAAAATAACTGTGCCAGGACTGAATTTTCTATTGGTAGAAGAACTTGCTTGTTCTTGCTGAGCTCGCTGAAGGGCTCTACCACGAGTTTCTATTGCGTACATAGTTCTAGCAGGGGTAGAATTGGAATAGTGGCTTCTGAAAGATCCACGTCTTCCCCTGTATCCTAAGCCTCTGGAACTTCCTCTGATTCCCCTGTTTGATACAGGGAATTCAGGCTCATCGAAATTGAAACTACGACTGACATATGGATCTGTTAATTGAATCATATTAACATAACCGGAGATTAATTCTTCATCTGATGAAGACTCTGCCTGATTAGCCTGTTTAGGCTGTGCCATTTGGTGGGGCGGTGCCCGTGGATTTGAAGTAGATGGCATGAAGTCTGCCAGAGTCAAAGACAACTTAGGTTTTGACACATACTCATATTCTTCTGATTCTTTTTCTTTCTTTGAATCATGCTGTTTCTTTGAGGACCTTCCCTCTGATGAATAGGATTTTTCCGCAACATTCATGTCAGAAGACACAATCGGTTTCTTTAATTGTTTTCAAAAAATAGCACGAGTTCGGTTGATTGTCTTTCTGACCATCCAATCATCATACTTCTGTGCATTTTTGCTTTTGACTTCTTGCCATTCTCCTTCCTCCTATGGAACTGTAGCAGTGACACATGCTACCTGGGCTGAAGATCCTTTCAGTTTGACTTGTCCAGAGTCGACCATCTTTTACAGGAGGTCTTTGAAGACAAAACACTCCTAGATGGGATGCCCCAACATTTGATGAAAGGGGAAATAATTGGGATGGTCTTCAACTCCTTCCTTGTTTGGCCTCTTGGGCTTTGGCAGCTGAACCAAATTATTCTCTAGGGCCTAAATGAAGTAACCAAGAACTTGTTCATTTCAGAAAGAGTATGTTTTTCTCTTCAGATCCTCAAATTGTTTTCGTCTTTGATCTCTTTGATCATCTGGACGAAACGACCTTTGTTTTTGGCGCTTAGGAGGTGGATCCCTTCAAGAAGATGAAGGTTTTGAATTAGAAACAAGTATAGGTGCTTGTTTAAGCATAACTGTAACAGTTTCTGCTTTACCCATTCTCCTTCATGGAGCTGATGGAATTACACAAGATTTAGCCTTAGCCTGTATAAGGGAATATTCAATTTGCTGAGCGATTGAAGTAAGGTCTCAAAACCCTCCTGTGTATTTCATAGGGATTAACGACGTGCGTAATTCGTCATGCAGATTTTCCACATAGATTGGAAACAATAAGGAATATGTTAATACCTTCTAGCGAGCAATGAAATCCGAGACCCTTTCATTCTCACTTTTCTTACAGTTTTTAAGATAAAAAACTGTTGTCTTTGGCAAAGTTGAGCTGAACTGAAGAAGGAATTGTTGACATAGATCTTCCCATCCAGTAATTGACCGGGATTGCAATCTTGTATACCAGACAAAGGCTGGTCCTTGCAAGGTTCGTACGAAGCATCTGAGTTTTACTACTTCTTGCTACTCTGGAGTTCCCATCATATAATCACAACAAGACACGTAATGAATCAAATGCTGTTCAAGGTCTCCTGATCCATTGAAAATAGGGAATACAAGGTTTCCAAAACTGGATGGAGGAGAGATTGAATCTACCCATTCAGGGTAAACTTTCTTTTCTGGTTAAACCTGCACACGTTTCCCTTCCATATTTTCTAACCGAGCTATCAATGACTCAATAGTAGTTATTAACTCTTGAGAAACATCCAGTTGAACTTGGACTTGGGTAGGTGCAATGACAAGAGCTTGGACAGATGTGTTAGTTGGTGCTGCAACTAATGGTAGCACTGCCAACTGTTGTTACACTTGACCCGTAGGATTAGACTTGTGAGGGTGTACTGATAGAGGAGGACATTCTTAATCCATCTCAGTAGATGCAAAAAATTACTTTGGCTGACTGACTCCAGCACGCTTAAGAATAAGACTACTCTGAAGTAGTTTTGCATTCAACCTTCTTAATTCCTTCATTTCTTCCTCCTGTTGTGCAAACCTTTGCTCTAGTGAGAGCGATTGGCCTTCTCCAGAGGAAGGATATGTAACCCGATTCTTTCCCCTCCCTTTGTTGGATCCTTTTCGGAGAGGGGGAAGTGGGTTACTCGAAGGATTACTTAGGTTCTGAGTAACCCTTTGATTCCGTGTACGCACACCTTCTTCATTTGTGTCGGTGCATACATCTTCTTGAGCAGGAACCTCTTCATCTGAGTCCCCTGAGTGAGCCTCATCTGGTGGATCAGCAACAACGGCATTGATGACATTGATTGATTCATAACGCATCGCATACATTCTATCATCATTTCTGTGATATTGTCTTCTTCCATGTCTTTGATGAGACATTGCCTTTTGTTGATTCGATCCCTTAGGAACTTCTTGACGAACCGTAATTTGGAGAAAATCTCCTGATAATTCGGCTCTTCGTTCCTCTTGAGGCTTCTTCCCTAATCGAGAAAAGAACGAATTTCTCTGAGGAGGGGATTGATGATTTGAAAAAGTCCCCAGTCCAGTGGACTGGGGCCGTTCCTACTGTTCCCACTCAACTCCTCGAATCCTATTTGTTGATTCTGAGGGTTGGTTTAAAAGAGTCCCTAGTCTGGCGAGCTGGGGTGGATCTTGACATTCTATGTCTGAGACTTTCTTAAAATCTCTCCTAATCTTACGAACCTTAGTTCGGAAATTAACTGGATGCATTAACCTGTATCCACTTTTATCACCTAGTTAAAAAGACCGTTGGATGATTTCCGACACTTCTGTCACTTGATGATATGCTTGCTCCATACGAGAGGCCTGTTCAATATTCTTGTTTGCTTGATGCAGGAGTAATTAAACAAATTGTTCTCTGTATTATTGATTTTGAGAGGAACTAGTTGAGGCCTGTTCTTGGGAAAGATTTTGATTACAAATAAATCCCATTGACTGTGGCCGACCATGGGCAATAACATTGCATGAGACCATTTTCGGCGGGCTTTGCTGACTGGAGAGCACCGTGAAATGTAGTGCTCCATGAACACACCATCCTCTGACATGAATACCAGATGGGGCATTGGAAATTAACGAACATAATCTTCTTAATGTTCCAAGGCATGAACGTTGAAGGGATCTCTACTGCTTTTCAGCCTTCGGATATCGAGAGACTGATAGAGATGCCAAATCAATCTGACGTTGTAACCCTTATATTATCTTAAGATGATTTTCATATTCATCATAAGATAATACTTTCTTTTTCAACTGACAAAGAGTTTTCCATATGTTGAGACGAATATCATGAATTCCATCTTCTGTCAACATTTCTGGAATGTCATACTGAGAGTTAGCCAGAGGCCAAAACATGACTGGTACTTCACCTTTCGCCAGTTGTTTTCTCATGTTCAGCATTTCCTATTTATCATTTGATAAAGATTCTTCTACCTGATTTGACCAGAGTTGGTGTTTCCTTGTTGATCCATCAGATTCAAAAAGATTGGTAGAGAAATCATTGATCAAACTAGAAGATGCATGACTTAGGGGTGGTTCGGAGAATGAACTACACCTTGGGCTATCTTTTGATTGAGAAAGTATTTCACCTTCTAGTGATGAAGCATCAGACATGACTGGTTTTTCATTTTCAAGTGCCTCAAGATAAGAGGGCTTTCTCGGCACTACATTGTCCAATGGAGCATTTTCCGGGCAATGTGCATCACTACTGCAGAGAGGAATTTCGCAGCGAAATTCATCATCATGGGGAGGAACACCATGATGGGTTACAGTAAAAGATGAGATCTCTTGCTCCTTGGTCTTTTGACCACACAGAGGGTTCCTGTGGCTCTCATCTGAAGATGAAACTTCGAGATCGACCGAATTGTCTTGAAGCAAGCCTTCATGAGGAAGTGTCTGTTGAAGACCTTCAGAATTAATGTTCCCACTATTGAGAAATGAGGGAGTAGAATCTTGAATTACAACAGATAACTGTCTAAGGGCTTCAATAACTCCAACATCGAGCAAGGCCTTGTTACAGATTGAATCTTGATCTCCTGACTGTGCTGGGCGGGTCTTTTTCTTAGACGCCTTCTTACTCAATTTGGAAACCACTTGTTGAAGAAAGTTGATGCTCTGAGCAAGTGTATGTTCCTGATCAGGAAAGATGGCTAGGTTAGGCTGACGATCTCCACTCAAATTAGGTGTATGTGCCTGACTTGGTTGTCCGTATGATATGGGGGAGTATGCCCCACAACCCTCCTGGACTGGAATATATGTGTGTGTCTGTTCCAGAGTGAATTGTTGATGTGTCACTCCACTGGTAGGGATAGATTTATGTGTCTTTCCCTGAGATGCCACTGAAGTTGTTATAATATCCTGGCAGGCATCCAGAATATGAGCATGGATTTTCTTCTGCTCTTTCACCATTGATAGAATATGCTTGGTGACTTCAGCTGCCAGAATAGGGATATACATCCATTTCGGGCTTGGAGTAGGTGTATGTGCCTGCTCCTGTCCTCCTTTTCCTGTTAGTGAATCCTGACAGTACTCAAGTGTGGGGGAAGAGAGTTGAGTCTACCTCCTATTTGTTTTTGGGGCTTTCCGACTAACTTATCCGAATGCTACCAAGCGAGACTGTTGGTAGGATTGATTAGTACTAGCAGATGTATGTGCCTGCTGATTACACTTCGCTGAACATAGTTGACGAGATCCATCATATGTAGTCAGATGAGTCTGCTGACTAGCTGATGATGTATAAACAGGTGTATGTTCCTGCCTATAGTACTCCGCTGGAATTTCCTGGCGGGATTGGCGTGATGCTGCTAGACGAGTCTGCTAGACAACAGAATTAAAACGGGCAGGTGTGTGTACCCACTCATTGCTTGCCACCAAGTTAGGTTGGTGGACTTCTCCGTAGATGGCATAGATGAGAACCTGCTCACTGTTGACCAGATTCTGCCTCTGGTGGTTCGTCTTGCCTACTCGGGTTCGAGGAACCTGAGCCGAATGCTTGGATTTGGTACCCTCATCATGTTGAGGGCACACTGCCAGATGAGTCTGGCGGCGATTATTGATAGGAGCCCTCAGGAAGGACTCCTGATTCTTTGAATTAAGGCCTTGAGGGACCTGCTCATTCACCTCCCCGGAATATAGGAGTGAATGGTGATTGCGTTCCGGGGATAACGACCCAAAACGGTTGGAGACGGTAGTCAGCACCGCCAACTTCTTGATCACTGGTCATCGTTGTCCGGACGACCAGTGTGAGTTGTTCACTTGGAGGGCTTGTTGGAAAGCCTCCAGAGTTGGGATGGTACCGTGTTGATGGTACTCCTTAACCAATGAATTTGATACCCAGCGTTGAAGACGCTAAGTAGGTGATGTCATCCTCAGAGCGGACGACGATCCAGCATGAGTAGCAGTAGTGGCATTTTTAGCAGCAGTATTCACAGGTGTGAACTTGAGAGCAGCCATTCTGAAAATGCATAAGATCTTGGAAAAGAGTTTCTGTTTGATATAACAGACGTAATCAAGATTAATTCAGCCACTACATCTTTTGGATGAGCACATATGTCAATTATTTTTTTGTTGGCCCTCTCATTGAGTTTTAAATAGGGGCCTAAAAAATAGGTAAAACATCATTTTAACTTGGTTAAGGATTCACATCGGGTTCACCATTTTTTGTTTCCCTCAGAATTCAGGGATGAAATCCTTGATGGGAGATTCAAACATTCAAATCGGTTTCTAACGGGTTTGTTCGTAGAACCGGAAACATCTAATGATTCCACATCCATTTAGACCTACTTTCTAAAGGTAGGCGCTCATTATTTGTGGACTGATGAGGCTTAGGAATTTGCATTGGTCGAGAGGATGGGAGTTCAGACTCATCACACCTTTTTGAGGAGAATTATTGTCTACTTCGGGACTCTCTTTATATATTTAAGTTATGTTTGTGAATCCTTATTACATTACCAAGTATAAAATGAGCTTTCCTTTAGATCTGACAATCAATGATCGACATGTAGGAAATTTAGAGAATATTTTATATGTATTCGAGGTTCTTCATTGATAGAGAATCATCTGTATTTGTTAGAGATTCTTAGTCAATGGTATCCTTTGATACGTAAAAGTATCTTGGTCATTATGATGACCATACTAGTTTTAAAGCCACTCAGTGGGGCACTTGAAGTTTATTGTCATTCAGAAGGACATGGATTATTTCAGAGTTGGGATCGAACCCGCAGATGGGATACCTACATATCCTTTGTTTAGAAAAGGAATCAGAACCCATGTAGTTCAAGTAAGGGAGTATGATGTTTATGATTGATGGCTCAAAGAAGGATGTCATAATTACTTTTACAATCTAAGCTCACGTGAGTCATGCTCGGTGTGAGAAACAAGAGGTATTAGTAAAAATTAAACAATTTTTCCATGAAAGATGAAATCATAAGAAATAAGGTGGGACTTATATATGTATGACTGCCTAGATAAATGAAGATTTGGATTTACTTCAGGGAAGAAATCCAGGAACAAGGTCCATAAAGTTATAAGTGCTTCATGAATATTTGAATACTCTAACTTGGGACTTACTCCTGAAAAGGAGGCCCAAATTAGGAGAGGACTTATGATTGGGTTTTTACTCCTAAGAAGGAATCCTAGATCAAAGGTAAATTAGGAATGGTTAAGAGGAATTAAGACTGGGGATTACTCTTGAAAAGGATTCCCAGGTTAAGAGACTTGAAAAATTAAGGGACTTGGGGCATCCTCTTCAAGAGGATGCCCATATTTGAGACTGGGGCTTACTCCTGAAAAGGAGGCCCAGTTTAATGGAGTTATGACTGGGGCTTACCCCTGAAGAGGATGCCCATATTTGAGACTAGGGCTTACTCCTGAAAAGGAGGCCCCGGTTAAGATAATTATGGTTGGGATTTACTCCTGAGGAGGATGCCCAAATTAGGGGATTGGGGCTTATTCCTAAAAAGGAGGCCCAGGTTAATGAGGGCTTAGGGATTACTCCTAAGGAGGATGCCCAGATTTGAGACTGGGGCTTACTCCTGAAAAGGAGGCCCAGGTTAATGGAATTATGGTTGGGACATACACCTAAGGAGGATGCCCAAATTAGAGGACTGGGGATTATTCCTGAAAAGGAGGCCCATGTTAATGAGGAATTGGGGCTTATTCCTAAGGAGGATGCCCAGTTTTGAGAATTATGATTGGGGATTATTCCTGAAAAGGAGGCCCAAGTTAATGAGTTATCTCATCTTAAAGGATTAGGTTGAATAAAATAAATCTCAATCTTTTAGTGACATAAAGATGTGTAAATCACTAGGTTTTGAGAGATATTCCACAGAATTCCTTTCAGATAAGGAAGTTAAATCAAGAAATCATGCCATAAATGGATTTTAAGAGTGTCTTGAAGACTGAATCTTGAAGAGGAGGGGTGGAATGGCATAAGAGGGGTGAAATGGGAAAGAAGGGTACCCAAAAAGACAGGGGCACGCAAGTCCTGGCAGGCGTGCATGTACTGCGTGGGCACGCAAGTTCGGTCGCACATGTATACCTGCATGACACATGGTTACTTGCGCGGCGGTTAACCAGTAGGTTAATACTTGAGAGACTCTTGGTTAAAGCCTTCAAAATCATCTGGAGGAATTTTTCCAGAAACTCAGATTTGAGCTCCCGGTGCCCCAGTCCCTTCTCAAAGCTTCCGAAAAACTTCTAAGGTAATTTCTTACCTAGAACGGAAGATCTAAAGAGGTAAAGGAAGGACTAAGTGTTGAAACTCATCAACACTTACGCACCTAAGTGGCCATCCCTGAAGGGAAATGGGCACACTTGCGCGCCGCCTAACTCCTCCAAAAGAACTTGCGCACCACTCTTATGGAAGAACCTCAAGATTATTTTGAAGGCTTTAACTAAGAGTCGCTCAAGTATTACCCTTCTGGTTAACTTCCGCGCAAGTACCCATGTGTCGCGCATGTATATCTACGCGACCGAACTTGCGCGCCCACATAGTACCTGTGCGCCTGCCAGGAC
Organism: Viscum album; assembly: GCA_963277665.1. Lineage (NCBI taxonomy): Eukaryota > Viridiplantae > Streptophyta > Magnoliopsida > Santalales > Viscaceae > Viscum > Viscum album. Next base: position 1,085,987,335 of record OY728132.1, read on the forward strand.
TTGCGCGCCCCTGCCTATTTGGGTACCCTTCTTGCCCATTTCACCCCTCTTATGCCATTCCACTCTCCTATTCAAGATTCAGTCTTCAAGACACTCTTCAAAGCCATTTATGGCATGATTTCTTGATTTTACTTCCTTATCTGAAAGGAATTATGTGGAATATCTCTCAAAAACTAGTGATTTACACATCTTTATGTCACTAAAAGATTGATATTTCTTTCATTCAACCTCATCCTTTATGATGAGAGAACTCATTAACTTGGGCCTCCTTTTCGGGAATAATCCCCAGTCATAATTCTCAAAACTGGGCATCCTCCTTAGGAATAAGCCCCAAGTCCTCATTAACCTGGGCCTCCTTTTCAGGAATAAGCCCCAGTCCCCTAATTTGGGCATCCTAATCAGGAGTAAGTCCCAACCATAATTCCATTAACCTGGGACTCATTTTCAGGAGTAAGCCCTAGTCTCAAATATGGGAATCCTCTTCAGGAGTAAGCCCCAGTCATAACTCCATTAACCTGGTCCTCCTTTTCAGGAGTAAGCCCCAGTCTCAAATATGGGCATCCTTTTGAGGAGGATGCCTCAGGTCCCTTAATTTTTCAAGTCTCTTAACCTGGGCCTCCTTTTCAGGAGTAAGCCCCAGTCTTAATTCCTCTTAACCAGTCCTGATTTACCTTTGATCTGGGATTCCTTCTCAGGAGTAAAAACCCAATCATAAGTCCACTTCTAATTTGGGCCTCCTTTTCAAGAGTAAGTCCCAAGTTAGAGTATTCAAATCTCCGTGAAGCACATATACCTTTATGGACCCTGTTCCTGGATTTCTTCCCTGAAGTAAATCCAAATCTTCATTTATCTGGGCAGTCATACATATATAAGTCCCACATTATTTCTTATGATTTCATCTTTCATGGCACAATTGTCTGATTTCTACCAATACCTCTTGTTTCTCACACCGATCATGACTCACGTGAGCTTAGAGTGTAAAAGTAATTATGACATCCTTATTTGAGCCATCAATCATAAACATCATACTCCCTTACTCGAACTATGTGGGTTCTGATTCCTTTTCTAAACAAAGGATACGTAGGTATCCCATCTACGGGTTCAATCCCAACTCTGAAATAATCCATGTACTTCTGAATGAAAATAAACTTCAAGTGCCCCACTGAGTGGCTTTAAAACCAGTATGGTCATCATAATGACCAAGAGACTTTTACGTATCAAAGGATACCATTGACTAAGAATACCTAACAAATACAAATGATTATCTATCAATTAAGAACCTCAAATACATATAAAAGATTCTCTAAATTTCCTACATGTCGATAATTGATTGTCAAATCTAAAGGAAATCTAATTTTATACTTGGTAATGTATTAAGGATTCACGAACATAACTTAAATCTATAAAGAGAGTCCCGAAGTAGACAATAATTCCCCTCAAAAAGGTGTGATGAGTCTGACCTCCCATCCTCTCGACCAATGAAAATTTCTAATCCTCATCAGTCCACAACTAATGAGCACCTACCTTTGGAAAGTAGGTCCAAATGGACGTGGAATCATTGGATGTTTCCGGTTCTATGAACAAACCCATTAGAAACCGATTGGAATTTTTGAATCTCCCATCAAGGAGGTCATCCCCGAATTCCGAGGGAAATAATATTACACTTATGTATCATAAAAAATAGTCTTATATAGGATTTGGATAAAAAATTTCACTATTTTAAAAAAATAGAAATTTCATTTGATTATTATATATCAATATAAAACATTAAAAATAAAACACATAACATCTTTATACCCCATCAAACATATCCAGTTTAATTTTATGTGTCAAATATGAATTATTATAGTAAATTAAGATAATATCAAAACCATTGCATCATCATTTGAAATAATACCCCCTTTTGAATCTTTAATCAATATCTAATATAATTACTCAATGAAATTATATATAAGATATATATTTTAGACCCATTGTTTCCCTTTATATCTAGCATTTAAGTTAGGAATTTTTTTGGTTCTCTCCCATTTCCCAAGTATTAAAAAAATTGATAGAAAATTCATCCTAATATAAAACTTTTCCAAATCCTAAAAAGAATCACCTTTCTCTAAAAAATAAAAAGGGGGAAGAGATGCCTTTGAAATAATAGAAAAAATATCCTATTTACATATTAGAATAAATTCCTTCTATAAATCATTTTAGGGGGGTTATTCAGACTCATAATATTCCATATCATAATAATAATTAAAATCTTTGACCCCATTTTTTTCAAAATAAATAGAACATATATTACCTTATTTAGATTTAGCGACTTTCATGTGCTTTCTCTATTTTATATTTTTTAAGAGTGACACTGATATGAATTTGATTTAACTAAATTAATCCAAATTAAAACATAAAAAACAAACATAATATGATTTTTCCTATAAAAAACCAAGACATAAATAAAATTAAACATAAAAAATAAAATGAGGAATACACTAAATTAATAAGTATGAAATTTAACCCTACCCAAACATAATAAATTTTTTTTCTAAAATTAGTTGAAGTGAATAAATGATAATCAAATAAAAAAGATAGAAACTAACCCAAACCTAACATACAAAACCAACCCCTATTTAATGAAAATTAAATGAACCATATTGAACCAAATGAAACTAAACCAAACCAAATATACAAAAACCGAATCAAACAGATGTCAAAATTCATGAACTAAACCCGATTGAATGTAACAAACACTGATTACAATGAAATATACAAAAAATAAACTAAAATAAAAAGAACCAATGTAAACTGAAAAAAATTTACAATGACCAATCCAAATTGAATCAAATAGAAACCAACCAAAATAAACTATGTTGAAACAATTTAACTTGAAAAAAACCCAACCAAAATCAAACAAATAAAAAAATAAACTAGAATAGAATTTAACGGTATTGAATCAAACTTAATAGGCCAAGAAAACCAAACCCAAATTGTACCAAAAAAATCCATCAATAAAGAATTAAATTGAATTAAATATAAAAAAGTGTCAAAGTTATAAAAATAAAATCAAACATAACTATCATATGTTTAATTAAGAAAAATTAAATATACATGGCTTAACTATCCCTAAATAAACTAGAACTGAATGAATATGAAACTGTAGAAACCAATAATGAAGGAACAAAACCAAATCAATGCATCACGAATCAACCAATCCAAAACATAACTAAATAAATAATTTAAAAAAAAATTAATAATACCAAACCAAAATGACCGGAATATGATGAAACTGAACCAAACTAACCGGAAGAGAAACCAACATGAAAATAAAAACCCAAAATATACTAGTCTGAACATGATAAAAAAAAGTGAATAAAAAAATGTAAAAAATCATAATAAAACAAATAAAATTTAATTTAATTGAATTAAAATAAATCAAATGAAAGATAACTTAAATAAATGAATGTAAATTAATATACACCAAACTGAATCATATGAGATATGAAGAAAATAAATCAAATTGAAATGAAAAGTTATAAAAAAATATAGGTGATTCAAAATAAATAAATTTGATCCAGAATAAACCAAACTAAATTAAGATGAAAAAAATAAGCTGAACATAAAGAAATGGGATTTCATTAATATAAATTGAATATAATTGAACCAAACTGAATTGAATTGAACCATACTCAACCAAATTGAATTAAAAAGAGCTAAATAAAATTAAACTATATAAAACTGAATAGGAACAACAAGGATCAAAACCAAGATGACCTTACCTAACCCAAAATATCCTTTCTCGATCAAAACCCCATCGACCTTACCCAAATCAAATGATATTAAAACACTCTATCATAAAATAACTTTAATGAAACCAAAATCAATTAAGATGAATCTAAAATAATTTAGCACAAAAACATAAGTACACATTTTATGTTATTTCATAATTAAAGCATATTTCTACATTTAATAAATGATTACATCATTTACAGATTTTATTTTATCATTATTCTCTTTAATACATCACTTTAAACATGGTTATCCATAAATCCAACACTCAAAAACAAAATTATAATGTGAATGTCACAAAAAATATAGATTATTAATCTTTAACACAGGAACTAGTTTTTCATTATTAATAAAATATTTTAAATTATGGGTTTCTACATTCAACTTCAATAAAGAGGGTGGTTTTGATAATTGAAAGATGTGTGCCTCGAGAAAAATTGTTTTGCTCAAATAGAAAGAAGAAAGATGGAAGTGCGATAAACGAACCAATACAATAATAAATTATAAGTTTTAATTTGTTGATTTCAACTTTTAATATCTATTTTTTAACTAAATAGTCTATTTATATTTGTAACAATGTGATTTTGAGGCCCTTGATGAGACTTTGGTCCAAATGATCATTTACATCAGGTTTTGGGAGATGAGCACCATGGATGAGTATGTTGTCGACTAGGGAAGATTATTGTCTCGACTAGATATTGACACACTTCAGGGGATAGTTCTAGTAGCACTAATTTGGAAACAACTTATTCACAGGAAGCATAAGATTAGAATAATGCAAAAGTGGCTAAAAAAATGGTCATATAGGAGCATGAGCAGAATCAAAGGTCCAATGATGAATTTATAAAATTAATGGTTTTATTATATCTATCACTTCCACCAGATACCTCCGTGGTTTGTAATGCATATATGTCAATGATGTGTACGTTATATAGTGAACCGGGATGTAATTTTAGTGGTGTTCAGGATAATGACATTCCTAGAAATAGCGATAGTGATAGTAATGGTTACAATGATGATGATGGTGAGGATGATGGCGAGGATAATGAAGAGGATGATGTTGAGGATGGTAGTGAGGATGATGGTGAGGATGATGGTAGTGATAGTGATGGTGATGAGGCATATATTGATCCTTTAAATTTTTTACTGATATTTATGACATTTTATGTTTGATGATTATTTATGAATGAATATATGTGATGTTTTGAATCTATATTATCATTGGTTGAATACATTAATTATTTTCTTGTGTTATCATTGTTTGTATATTGGTTGGTGATGTTTGGGGAAACTGTTTGGTGATTTTTTAGGCAATTGACCAAGGTGGGGGTGTTTTTGTGATTTAAAAAATGTTGTGTTTTCCAGTGTGGTGTTTTTTCATAATGATAACATGAATAATTAGATATTAATGGATTTTAAACATGTGAATTCATTATAAATTATTCTATATATGGAATATATTAGTTTTTTGAATTCTGTATATTATATTGTAGTGTATTTGTAGGTTTTTTATTAGTTTTTTTGAATTTTTTATATGGTATTGTAGTGTTTTTTTCATGTGATGGTGATTTGGGAAAAGGAGGGGAGGCTGTTGTGTGTAATGTTGGAGCTGCTTTGGGAAAAGAAGCGGGGGTCTAATTTCTGGAATGGTGGAGTACTCTAAACCCATAGTTTCTAAACCATTGGTATAGTTTAAAGGATATAGATCTATACCAATGTTTTAAATAAACCACTGGTATAGTAAACTTTCCTTTTTGATATACCAATAGTTTTACATAAACCATTGATATAGGATTATACCCACACCATAATTCCTAATGGTTTAGAAAACTGTTGTTGTAGGCTATACCGATGGTTTTCTAGCCTATACCAATTGTTTAAAACCATTGGAATAGCCTAAGTTTCTAGTTGTGTATGAAGTCCCGATGGATGTCCAACATTCCATAATGTGATGTAATCTTGTAATCATGTGATGAGGATCACATGAATTCTTCACCACCTCAGCTAGTACATGAAGCATACCCACCATGAAAGTTGGTGCCACCTTCGGGCCACCACTTCATATATAAACCCTTACCCACCCCATAAAAAAAAAGAGAGAGAGGGGAGGGAGATCATTGGAAAATAAGAAGAGAAACATAGGATGGGAAGCTAGCTTCCAACTTCAGATATCATCTATAAGTAATTGTGAGGCTCCCATCATGAAAACCTACTGTAGTACACCACTATAAGAACCCATCCTGTGATCAATTTAAGATCACATGAGTGCATAAAAGAATAATATCATGTAGATCTTTTATAAAGTGGTGTCTCCACTTTCCCATGAACCCCTATGTATGTTTCAAAAATCTCTCATAAGACCTCTCTTCGGGTCACATAATCGCAAGAGTAATATAACCTCATGTAATATGATAGTACATTATATTGGACATATGGTGTGCCCATACTAGTGTTTGCAGATATACACTAGTGGACATGTGATGACACAAACCCTCGGTCTCAAGATGCTCGCACACAGCCCTAGAAATGGTTTCCTCAATATACAACATCCCCATGGACCCCTATCTATGAAATCCAAACACCATGGACATGCACCTCATATTCCATGTTACCCCTCTTTTCCATGCAACACACACCCTTTTCTATGCCATGAAATCAATAGGAAAGTCTCAACACACTAACATAACCCCTCACAAGACCCCATTGAGGTCATAAAAATCACATGAGTAATAGGGATTCTTATTATTCCATCATGTGGGAACCCCTCCACATGCATATAGCCTTAGAATGTGTATAAACCCATGGATAGGCCCTCAAATTACCATGAAAACCCTAGGAGGTGTAGATGTGGAATGAACCCACTTGCCCTGAACTCTCCTTCCAAGAAGATATTGTCCATTCAACCTTAAGGTATGATCTTTTTTGACATACAACTTCAACATTCAGGAAGACGTAAGATCATAAAAATGTTCACGAGACCCCATTGCGTGATTAAATTATGGTCATGTGATAAAAAATTCTTTACTAGTCTCACGATGTCCTTGGGCGGCCTTGGATGTTTCACTTTGATCACAAGACAATCCTTGGACAATTCAGTTTGATATCATGATATATTATTGACATTTCAACATTGTCATGTGATAGATCGAGGATAAGCCAAGTTGATTATGTGAAAGACCATGGACATGCCCACCTTGATCATGAAAAGGCGTCCTGGACAAGTCACTTTGATCATGCGAAGGCATCATGGGAAAGACAAGTTTATCAAGTGAAAGACCCTGGACATGTCTGCCTTGATCATGCAAAGACATCCTAGAAAAGTCACTATGATCTACAAAGACATCTTGTAAAATCCAGGTTGATCATATAATAGAACATGGACAAGTCAATTAATCATATGAAGATGTCATGTACATGTCACTTCGATCACGTGAAGATATCTTAGACATGCCATTTGATCATGTGAAATAACCCAGACATGTATGCTTTGATCATGCAAAGAAATCCTTGAAAATTTATTGTGATCATTCAAAGACATCCTAGAAAATCTAGGTTGATCATGTAATGACATATGGAAAATTCTCTTTGATCATGCGAAGGCATCCCAGATAAGTCGGTTGATCATGTGAAAGATCTTGGACATGTCAACTTCAATAATGAAAGGCATCTCAAACATGTAAGGAAGGAATCCTTAGATGTGTCTTCCATGTCATACTAACACCCCAAACATGTTGGGCAGACAGTCGAGACATGTTCACCAGACTATCAAGACATGTCCAGCAGACATTCAACTTTTTCTGATAGACACCCTTAGACTTATACCATATGGACCCCCATCCAATATCCTTCATCCTCATACCTTATTTATAAGGGAAATGTCCTTAATGGGTTATGATTACACACTCATGCAACCCTATCATGATATGCTCTCAAACATACCCTCCATGTAATACCAAGCATATTCAACAGACCTTTTATAATAATCATATCTCTCTATCTATCAAAAGGTATAAAATGAATATGCAAAAGGGAATACATACCAGTTTAAGACACTATAATTCCTAAAACCTCAAGGATAACAATAATGCCTCCGAGTGTGGTCACCCACCCCAACTCATCAGTGGGTTAAGGGATAAGTAAATTATAAGAACTATGATTCTTGTACAAATAGGATATGTAGGATGCCTTACTAAGGCCTGATATCTAATGGGAATCCATCCTAGTATAATCCCATATCATTTCTAAAACCTTGGGGATGACAATAATGTCTCTAAGTGCGATCACCCACCCCAACTCATCAGTGGGTTAGGGGATAACTGAACTATGATAACATTGATTCCTATACAAATAGGATACATAGAACTCCTTTATAAGGTCAAATATCCAATGAAAATACATCATGATATAATACCCTAGAATTCCTAAAACCTCAAGGATAACAATAATGTATCCAAGTGCGATCCCCCACCCCAACCCATCAACCAATTAGGGGGTAACTGAACTACAAGAACTATGATTCTTTCCATAACCGATATATATAGGATGAATTCATAAGGCCTAAGATCCAATGGGAATCCACTTAGGTGTAATTCCCTTCATATCCAAAATATTATTGACTTATGAGACTAAATTCTCCCATGAGTCTATCATCCTACCTTGTCCACCAATGGACGAGAAGTGGTCTCATACACAAGCATCATTTTAAGTGTAATCCTCGACCATACCCTCAAGTACCCTAAAACCATCAGCAGGTTATGGATGAACTAAAATATGATGACAAAAATTACTATCATAACATTATTGGAAAATAGATTATTTTTGATGGGTCCCCATTGTAAATATCTATTTTTGATGGGGTCCCATCATAAATAACCCATCATCAAAAACAACGTAAAAAAATATAGTTTTTGCGATGGATCATCACAAAAGTATATTTTGTGATGGGGATCTTTCCCATCACAATAAATTATTTGTGATGAGTGAGAGACCCATCGAAAATAGGTTTAAAAAATAAAAAAATGAAAAAAATAAAAAAATAAAAAAATAAAAAAATAAAAAAATAAAAAAATAAAAAAATAAAAAAAATAAAAAAATAAAAAAATAAAAAAATAAAAAAATAAAAAAATAAAAAAATAAAAAATATTTAAAAAATGTAATAATTTGAAATAATAAAAATATTACACAAAATATTTTCATTTAAATTTTAACATAATAAATATATACAATGTATCAATCACTGTAGAGGGGGAGGGGGAGGGGGAGGTTCATCTGGATTATGGGGGGGGGGACTCCATCCCTCAACCATGAACCAACCGTCATATGTCTCATTCTACCGCTCCTATCATTTTCACATCTCCTACTATTGTTGGTGCTATTGACAGAGGGCATCCTACTCCCTATACATGGCCTCAATAACTTCACTCTGAGCTCACAACTGCTCATCATATCGTGATACTGATGATGATGACTCTCCATGATCTCCCCTTGAGATGGATGTCAACCATGTAATAGTACCATAAAAATTTCCAAGAATCAGTCGAGAACCGATACCAACCACTTGAAACTTCTTGAAAGTATAATGTGTTGCTTGCATCCATGCTGCATCATCAAATCCCACCACACTGATGACCTGAATCTCAGTCTTAGCATAACTCTCATCCTATGTCTGAGAAGTCACAACCTCATATGGATCCTTAAATTTTAATTTGAAATTCAAATAGTTAAAATATTATTTTCAATTAATTTTAAAACTCAAAAAAATCATACTGAGCACAATCTAACACTAGTGACCACCTGTAAACTCTCTAGTGATAGGATCACTGTACATCATCTTATAAATGTTAAACTCTATAATATCGGGATGTTAAACTACCTATATGAGTATGAAATAAATAGTTTACATTTAAAGTTATATAAATTATTAAATAAAGTACTTACCATATGTCGTTGATGCATGATGAATGTATGAATACCATCTCAATGCATCACCTCCTTCCTCCCCTATTTTTTCTGACCTAATGCCACTCTATTATGAAAATTATATCCCATTCAATATTAAAATAATCCATACCAAACTTGGGATGAGATGTAATCAAGTCAATGGGTTTAGCATAACTAATCAAAATCCACGACTCTCGCCTTATTCATGGTCGTCCTCCTCAAATTATGTAAAAACTGATGACAACAATCACACATACACACCTCTCAGGCCTCCCTGATGGAACTCATCATGCTATCATCAATGGGATACCATAAAACCCAATTTTTTTTAATAATATCTAGTTAATAATCAAATAAATTTCAAAATAAATATTATTTATTTACATAATATCCAATGACCAAACATACGATTGTGAATGTCAATGGGAATCTGATCCCATGTCAGCCATGCCTTAGAAAAATAGTTCTATAAAATAGTGATCTTCTGCCCGAAAACTATAAGAAAAAAGTTATGAAAAAAATAGAACAAAAAATCAAACAATTAGTAAATAAATAAATTAATAAAAAATAATGAAAACTAACTAAAATTAACAACTAAACATACCTCAACATGCATGGATTGAAGTCTAGACACGGACACTGCTTGGGAATATGGTCAGGAATCATCAATCTCATAAGTGCTCGAACCCTCTGAGTCAATGATGAACCAATAGGAACCTGAGGGTCAGATGATAAAGCATTAAGATCATCATCAGGTAGTACAACCTCCTCAAGGCTATGGAAGATATCATCATAAGTCTCATTATCCATATGAAACACAAAATTAATGTTGTTATCAAATAATTGAAAATGAGTAATATATATATATATATGTGTGTGTGTGTGTGTGTGTATTTATTTTGACTATAACTAACAAGTAATTGTTTCATTCTTTATCTTCATCCTCATCTTCATATACGATGGTGTCAATATATTCATATTCCTCCTTAGTATCATCAATTTCCATAGCAGTTTCATCTTCATCAACAATTTTTAATTCAAATTCATTTGTTACATCATCAATATCATCACCACCATTGACCTGTAATTATTGGGTGTCATCATCAATATTTATGTATCTTCATTGAAAATATGTATTTGGAGTTGTCTCTTGAAAAAATTTAATTCCTTGAACTTAAATATAACCACACTCACTTTGCATAAATTGAATTTCATAGGATTTCATTTTTATAGTGATCCAACGATCGATTAAATCTCTTAAAGTAAAACAATAATTGACACAACATATTTGGTGTGCTTGATGAGATAATAAAAATGGTTCATTTACTACAATAAGGATTTTATATTTAATATCAATGATTCCATGGTGAGGATGAATACACAAGCCTCTATTAGTATCAAAATAATGACATTTAAACATCGTGACATAATTCTATCCTAGATAACAAAGCTCAATTATTTTATCCAGAATGTTGTAAAACTTAACTTAACTTTATCTATGATGAGATCCTCTCAAGAAAACATCACTATTCATTGTTTTTTTGAATCACCATATGCATGTGTATGAAATCAAAAACCATTCACCATATATAAATTATAATATTTAACCATTTTGGATGGTGGGTTATTCAATACCCACAATCGATTATCAATTTTATCGGCATGTTGTGATACCTAAAAAATTGAAAAACAATTAACAATATAAAAAATAATAAATTTATTTCATATATTAAAATATAAAAAATTTACTATATGAGTCTTTGAAATTAGTAGGAAAAATTATGTTGACAAAGTTCTTCAAGAGAAGCTATTGTAATTTATGGAAATTGTTTCTTAATATGATCATCATATAATCTACAAATAAAATAACATTAATTTTTTTTAAAAAAATTAAAGAATATATGGTAGTATAAATAACTGTACAAAATTGTTTCATTTCATTACAATTGAGTAGAACATATGTATGAGCCTTGTGATGTTCATCATCTGAAATCCACTATTCATGAACTTCACCAAAACCAAGTTAAAGCTGATTAAAAAATAATAATTGAATATTTGGTGCATCATCAACAGTTCCCTAATTATGAAATATTTTATTATGTTTTGAAGGATATTCATTTTGGAAATAATGGGAGTATAAAAAAGATATTTTCCAATATAAATAATATTTTTCAATTGACCATTCAACTGATGCTTATTATGTACCTTTTTTTTCCAGTTTCTACATACATCTCTCATATGGATACATCCACCATAATTGTACCGATCCTCTACATTTTTCTTCACATGGAAAATCTAATATCAAATGTTCCATTAAATCAAATAAAGTTAGTGGATTTTTTTCGGCTTTACATAAAATTAAAACAAAATATTCTTGAAGTCTACTATGTGCATCAAAGTCTATTTTTACCTCACATATATCTCATCAAAAATATTATATTTATATTATCACATCACAAATTGAATAATTCAACAAACCTATAAATATAATTGGTAGAAGTATTTCCAATATAACATAAAAATCATTACTTTTTAATCTGGTAATATGACTGTTTCTAACAAATCTAGAAAAATTGGAAACATATTCATCTGGTAGTCTCAAATCTACAATCTACTGACAAAATAATAAATTTTTTTCTTTGGAAAGTGGATAAAACTATTTTATCTTCATTAAATTCTATGATATTTAATTTTCAAACAACTCAAGTTCTAGTCACCAATAAATTTTGGCAAGATATAATCATTCCTTTAAATTATCTTTGGTCTTAACATGCGTGTCCAAAAATATATAAAATATATTATCAAAAAAGTTCTACTCAATATTCATGAAGTCCAAAATGTGATGGACCAAAAAATCATACCAATATGGAAGATCCCAAAAAACACTCTGTTTAATCAAATTGTGATATTTCCCAAAACCATCTATTTTTTATTATCTTATACCCAAGTCAAAGGTAATGGGAGGTAATGAAGAGAAAATAGACTTTAAATCAATACTTGATATAATTTTGGGAGGTCCATATTTTTCAATTTTACCTTTTATGAAACAATTTCTATTCATTTAGAAAGGATTATAAACAGGAATAAATCCATGATGATAGTTGAAAAAATAAGGTTTTAACCCACTGATGAGAATAAATTCTTTTCTGTCACTCATACAGTCTGAAATGTATTTTAGACCATGTGTACTTTAGCTAGATAACATGCCATATGTTGGGAAGTCACTAATTGTCCACATTAATACAACTTTCATTAAGAAATTTTGTTTCACAAAAACATCATATGTACTGCCATCATTACTCCATAATAAATTTAACTCATCATTCAATGTCTTCCAATAAACATCGATATTATTTTTTGGATGTCCTAGAATTAATAAGGTTAAAAATATATATGGTTCATTCATCAACATTAAAGAAGGTAAGTTTTACAATGCTATAAATATTATCCAATAAGAATATTGACTACCGTAAGAACTAAATGGATACAAAACATCAGTAGGAAGTCTCAATCGCATGTTTTGGGATTCTGAAGAAAAAGCCGAATGTACCTAGTCAAAATGTTTCCATAAATTACCTTCACAATGATGATTTAAGATTTTACTGGTTGAAATATTAATTTCATTCTATGAAATCAATGATGTTGTGTTCTGAGATATAAATAAATGCTGCAATCTGGGTGTAAGTAGGAAATATATTAACTTTTTAATAGGAATCAATCTAGACTTCCCTAGTTAAGCCTCTTTGTACCTTGGTTGTCCACATGTTTAACAACTAACTAATGACTTATTTTCACCATAGTATAAGATGAAATCATTTGAACATGCATGAATCTTATAATAACCATGACCCAAATTATGAACCAACCTCTTTATCTCATAGAAATTTGTAGGCTTCACATTTATTTTAGGTAAAAGTTCTTTAAATAAAGAGAATATCTGTTCAAAAAATTTATTTGACATTCTATTATTTAATTTAATAGCCATAAATTTTGAAATCGCTTCAATTTTTCTTATCTTACAATCAGAATATAAATCATCCTCACTAGAATTTAGTAACTCATAAAATCAAGATGGTTAGAACTTAGGAGTGAAATCAATATCATCCTGAGTTTTATTTTGTTGGAAAGACAAACCAAAAACATCATGTACTAAAGTTTGAATCCATGATGGATCTGAAACCAAATTATTAATATTTTCTCCAAATCCATGTTAATCATGTTGATACCAAAAAACATAATATTTTCAAAAACCAAAATGAAATAGATGACCCCTAACTTTATCAAATGTGTCAAACCTCCTCAGATCACATTTCTTACATGAACACTTAATTTCCCCTTTTGAGAAAAAATCTAGTTTTGATGATACAAATGATAAAAAATGTCAACACCCTCATTATATATATGATTTATACCAGAACCATTTGGATTCCCATGATGATTTATCCAATCACAATTATGTAATAAAGACTGTTGTTGACTTCCTTATTTCATATTTCTCTAAAAAATAAAAAATAGAAAATAAAAAATTTGTTTATGATTAATTTTATATATGAAAAAGAAGATAAAAAAAAGTGTATAAATTAAAAAATTATAATTTACTTGTAAATATTATCAATTTTATCTGTTTATCACTATTTTTTACTAATTAGTCTTGATTTTTACTAATTATTGATAATTACCGCTAATTATAGTCAATTTTACTAATTAAATATAATTTTTACTGATAACCATTATTTTTAGTAATCAATTCTAATTAACATAAATTAGTACTATTTATCATAAATTATTACTAATTACTGCTATTTTTTTTGTAAATTGCCACTATTTTTTTGTAATTGCCACTAATTTTTAGTAATTACTACTAATTTTTAGTATAATTTAATATAAAGTAATAAAATATATTATAAATTACTAAAAGTTAAAAAATAAATTTTTTAATCTTCGGGTCATGAGAAATGACCAATTTGTGTCAACCATGTCCAATTTTATCATTGCTTGTGACCTAAAAATTGACAACCTATTTCATTATCACTTTTCTAGTTATTTATAATAATTATTACTAATTTTTACTAATTTTTACTAATTACCACTAATTACCACAAATTATTACTAATTACCACTAATTACCACTAATTATTACTAATTATTACTAATTATGACTACCGCTAATTATTACTATATCTTACTAATTAATAGCATTTATTACTAATTATTACTATATATTACTAATTATTACTATTTTTAACTATTACTACTTATTACTAATTACTACAAATCATTACTAATTACTACTAATTTTTACTAATCATTACTATTTTTACTAATTATTATTAATTTTTACTAATTAAAGGCAATTTTTACTAATTATTACTAATTTTGACTAATTATCACTAATTTTTACTAATTACTACTAATTACTACTAATTATTACAAATTAATAATAATTACCACTAATTAATACTAGTTACCACTAATCATAAATAATTATTACTAATTATAACTAATTACTGCTAATTATTACTATTTATTATTAATTAATAGTATTTATTACTAATTATTACTAATTATTACAATTTACTACTAATTATTACTAATTATTAATAACTATTACTAATTTTGACTAATTATCACTAATTTTTACTAATTATTACTAATTACTACTAATTATTACTAATTAATAATAATTACCACTAATTAATACTAATTACCACTAGTTTTTACTAATTATTGGAAATTATTACTAATTATTACTAATTATTACTAATTATTACGAATTACCACTAATTATTGATAATTATCACTAATTATTGACAATTATCATTAATTATTGATAATTATTATTAATTATTGATAATCATCACTAATTATTGATAATTATTACTAATTATTACTAATTACCACTTATTATTACAAATTACCACTAATTATTACTAATTACCACTAATTATATCCAATTACCACTAATTATATCTAATTATTACTAATTATCACTAATTATTACTAATTAAAACTAATTAGATCTAATTATTACTAATTACAACTAATCATTAATAATTACCACTAATTATTACAAATTACTTACTAATTACCCCTAATTATTACTAATTACCGCAAATTATTACTAGTTACTGCTAATTATTACTAATCACCACTAATTTTTACTAATTATCACTATTTTTTACTAATTATCACTAATTTTAACTAATTTTAACTAATGTATACCAATTTAACTAATTATAGGTAATTTTTTTCTAATTATTATTAATTATCACTAATTATTACTAATTACCACTAATTATTACTAATTACAACTAATTATTACTAATTACAACTAATTATTACTAATTGCCACTGATTTTTAATAATTACAACTAATTTTTACTAATTATTACTAATTTTTATTAATTATTACTAGTTTTTACTAATTATTACTACTTACCATTAATTATTACTAATTGCCACTAATTATTACTAATTACTACAAATTATTACCAATTACCGTGAATTATTACTAATTATTACTAACTACTAATAATTATTACTAATTACCACTAATTATTACTAATTATTACTAATTATTACTAATTATTACTATTTATTACTAATTATTACTAATTAATACTAATTAAAACTAAATACTTCTGATTAAAAATAATTATTAACAATTAAAAATGAAATACTTTTAATTAAAAATAATTACTATTAATTAAAACTAATCAATGAAAAATAAAACTAAATAATTCTAATTAAATCTAGTTGCTACTAATTAATAATAATTATTACCAATATAAAATAAAATAAATTAATTAAAATTTAAAAACATTAAATAAATATCTTAAAACTGAATCTTCTAGCAAATACAAAGCCTGAAATTTGCTTCCTTATAAAATTTTAAACTTCTAAAAGTTTAAGCAGAAGAGCATGAGAGGAGAAGAGGAATGGGGAGTTTAGAGGATAAGGGAATGAAAAAAATTAGGCGTGTGTGTGTGTGTGGGGGGGGGGGGGTGTATATAGGTTAGATAATTTGCAATGTGGCTATTTGTGCGGGTCTTGTCCCAAATAGTGTTGACTATTTTTAATTACGACGACGGTAAAAAAGAGTATTTGTGGCGAGACCCATCACAAATACTCTTCTGCTGACAATTTATTTGAGATGAGAGTTAATTCTCGTTGCAAATAACAAATATGACAGAATATATTTGTGATGGGGGGTATATTCTGTACCAAAAAATATTTTTTTAATGATTTTTTGTGACGAGAAACGATTCCCGTCACAAATAGTCTTTGCCGATGTATTATCTGTGATGGGCGACATGCCCATCGCGAATATCCTGTCGCAAAAGACCGCTTTTCCCATAGTGTAAATAGGATATGTGTGACACCTTCCTAAGGCTCGAGCTCCATACCATATCCTCCATGAGATGGAAAATCTTATCTTTCAAAGGTCAACCTCAGTGTGTAAGCCCCGATCAAACTAAACTACGATGACTCTGATTCCTACCATAACCAGGATACGTAGGATGCCTTCCTAAGGCCCGAGCTCAATATGAAACATCCAAGTGTTGTCCTAGCGCATAAGTCTTGCATCCGTATAAAGTGAGACCAATTACTTCCTATCCATTGTTTCTCACACCAAGAATGGATCACATGGGGTTTCAGATTTTCAATAACCATATCATTTGCATCATGAATCTCCACCAGCCAGGACAACCTCAGCATGCAAGCCCTAATCAATGGCATGATAAAAGGTAATCTACCTTGGGGAAAGTCCCAAGGGCATGATCAAACTATGATGACTATGATTCCTTCCATAACCAGTATATATAGGATTCCTCCTCAAGGATCAAGCTTAAAACCTAGTGCTTAAGTACTCCCCATATATGTTCTTTCTACATGATGTTGAACTGCATGAGTTTAATGAACTATGATGAATCTGATTTCGGCCATAACCAGGATACGTAGGATGCCTCCCTAAGGTTCGAGCTCAATACCTGGTGCCTAAGTGACCACATATATGTTCTTTCTACATAACGTTAAACTACACAATTTCAATGAACTATGTAGGTTTTGAAATCTATTATAAACAGAATACGTAGGATGCCCCATAACGGCTCAATCCCATCCTCCAAATATTAATCATCTCCCTTGATGATAGTAAATTATTAAATGCCTGGTTACATGGATTCAACATATAAATGGCTGCACATTAATGAGAAATGGATGAATAACTACATATACATACAGATGGACTCATTAATAGGCCCCCTTTTACACATAGAAGGATTCTATACTTGATCATTTTATTAGGGTAACCGGTCTCGCATCACGATTAGGAAGAGATTCTTGAACATATCTTAAATCTATAAGAGAGTCCCATAGTAGGAAACAATTCCCCCCAAAAAGGTGTGATAAGCTCAACCACCCATCCACTCAACCAATGTGAGTTACTAAGAGTCATTGGGTCTGAAAACCCAAAGGACCACCTATATTTGGAAAGAAAGTTCATACTCAGTTATTGTAATGACCCACTAATTCTCATTGGCTTGAGAATACAACAAATCATTACTAGGCCTTAGGCGATATCCCCAAGATGCCAAAGTCTGGAAATAAATACTTAAGGGTTTCAATGAAAGTGGGGGACAATTTACCCTTTAATAATAAAGCTATTAACCAAGCAATCCATAACCGAAAAACTCACTATATGATGCATGAATAAAAGAAAGACATCTCAACTACTTAATTCATATAAAAAACACTCCAAAGTATGCAACAACAAAAGACTCAACAAATATCAAAGTAAATAGCGGAAACTAGCTAAAGGCTCCAAGAAGACCACAAGACTCTAAGATCCATGTGTCCCATGCTCCAATATCACCAAACAGCCTAAGCATCATGAAGTGGTGCTAAAAATGTGTGAAATGTTACCTTTTCCCTTGTTCTGAAAGATAACATCTGCAAAAGCACCAAAGTTCCAAAGAAGGGGTGAGTATAAAATTCAGTAAGTTTTCCCCCAATGACTTCCCTACTCATTCCACCAGGATATAAGATTTAAAAACAATTATATAAAATAGTTTATATAAAACAATTTCTCAAAAACAGTTTATAACTAAATATAAACAAGTTTCCAAAACCATTTATAACCACAAGCATACAAGTGCAATTGAAATCAATTTTCTAGTAAGTTATTTTTCTAAAAAAATAACTAAATAAAACTTTAAAACCATTTATCAATATTCCTTTGGAATTCCCAATCCATTCCACACATCCACACAACCCACCATGCATTCTACACGATGACAGTTCCATACCAATGAGCGGTTTCTCATCGATCTACCAAGTCATCACAAGGTAATTGTATCCCATGTTCCATTAACCATTTTGAACTAAGCACAAGGTCATATTTCAACCAAGACCCATATATACAACATGAACACACACACCACATATTCGCAAAAATCATGCCAAAACAACCCTTTCAATAAAAACACATTTTTATTGAAAACCATTTCCATCAAAACCATTTAAATGCCAAACCATTTCAATAAAAAAAACTTTTTTATTGAAAAAACCATTTCATCAATTTTTTTTCAATTCCAGCAAATCCATAATTTAAAATCACCATTTTAAATTCAAGAAACTAAATCAATTTGCACAACAATTCACCAAGATTATACAATTTCACAAAAATGATAAATCATCACTAAAGAAGATTTATTCCATGAATTGAACCAAGATTTCACAATAAATTTAATTCAATTTAATCAATTTGAAACTAAGACAATCAATTCTATTAATAAGAGATGAGAGATAATCCACCTACTTCGAAGGTTTTGACGAAACTCGACGACGAACTAAGAACGCACAAGAAAACCGGGTCGATTCTTCATAGAATCACCTTAGATCTCTTCTCCTAGCAATATCATGACCAAATCTCAACTTATTTGGAATACACACTCATAGATATTCTCATAACATGTGTAGATCTGAGAAACCAAGAAGAGAGGAGAATTAGATCTAAGAAAACGATCAAGAACGATGAAGAACAATCACATAACTGAAGAATATGGCTTTGAATCACCAAGGAAAGCCTTCAGATTGACTCCAAGTCTCTTGGGGGAGGTTCTTCTACCTTCAAGGAAGATAAATCCCGAGTTAGGGCCGTTTAGGATAAATAATGAGTAGTTTAGAGGAAAAAACATGTAAGATACACTTTTTTAGGATCTCACTTTAACCATGAGCATGGTTAGTTCACACGGTTAGACAAACTGTGCACTAACCATGCATTAGATACTATCTAGAAAGACCCACACATGACCTCCTTACATAGTCTCCTTAACTGTGTGCACACTGTGCCAAATCTCTCTACCTCAAAACTGCTATTGTGCACAATTTCTTCTTGGATTTACACACAATTTGGATAAATCGTGTGCAGCCTGTGCGCCATTCCTTTAGCCTCCAAAACTTATTGAAAGTTCACCAAATGCTCCTAAATTTACCTTCTATACTTTATATCCATAAAAAAAGAAATGGTTATGTACTAGAAACTAGGGGTACTAAATTATCCCCACCATCTGTCTTTCTGTCCTCAAAACGTAGAAAACCATTGCTGCCCTAAAAGAGTTTTGGCCATTGATCTTTCATTTCCTTCTCACATTCCCAAGTCTCTTTCTGAATATGACCATATTGACATAAAAACCACACTAGATCATTTCTTTTTACACACAATACTTTTTATTGCCTATCCAAAATCCACACTAGGATATGTACCAATGAAACATCCAGATCTAGGTCAATGTGATCCCATATGATCACATGGTCAGAATTAGGTTGATACTTCTTCAACTGAGATATGTGGAACACATTGTGCACCGAACTGAACTGTGGTGGTAGTTCCAAATGCTATCCCACCTCTCCAAATCATTAAATTATCTCAAAGTGGCCTATATATCAAGAATATAACTTACCCTGCTTCCCAAAATGATGATGTCCGAGTCTGGAAGAAATCCTTGAGAATACATGATCACCCACTGCAAAGGACAATGACCATCGATGATGGTATACAAAAGATTTATGATGACTATGAGCTATATCCATCCTATTTCTGATCAGCATAACCTTCTCTATTGTTTCTTGGACAAGGCTCGGCCTGACTAGTGAAGTTTCACCTATTTCCACCCAGCACAGTGTAGAACAACAAGGACACCCATACAATGATTCAAACAGAGCCATATGTATTGAGGCCTGATAGTTGATATTATATGACAACTCCACTAAGGGTAATGATCCTCCCATGAGCCACCAAAATCCATTACAGAATCCCACAACATATCTTCCAACGTTTGTATCGTTTGTTTGGATTTCCCATTCATATGAGGATGATACGCCGTGCTCATATTCAACTGAGTGCCAAGAGCTTTCTGTAAGGATTTCCAGAAAGGAGATGTGAATCTCTAATATCTATATAAGACTATTGACACTGGTACGCCATGCCTCTTTACCAATTCTTGGATATATATTTTAGATAAATCATCCACCGTATGAGTTTCATGAATAGGGACGAAATGTGTTGACTTGGTAAGCCGATCCACTATAACCCATTTGATATCGTGTTTCTAAAATGTGTTTGGGAAGCCTGTAACAAAATCCATAGCTATCTTCTCCCATTTCCACACTAGGATGGGTAAATACTACAACATACCCATTGGTATCTGATGCTCTACCTCAACTTACTAACAATTTAAGCACTTTGAAACAAACTCAACCACTTTCCTTTTCATGCCGCTCCAATAAAATTTTACCTTCAATGCCTTATACGTCTTTTGTGTACTTAGATTTATAGCCCATATATAATGGTAATAAGCATGAAGAATTTATTTCTAACAAGATATCGGTACAACCATATGATCATTAAACCACAACACTACATTCCTATCAAGTTTCTAGCCATCAATGGTCTCCCACCATTGAGTTTTGAACTCATAACTAAAAATTCTGCATCAGAACCTTATGTCTCTTTAACCATATTTACTAAATTAGGAACTAGCGTAGCTGAAAAGAAAACTAAAACATCAACTTGGTCTTCACATTCCACATGCATGTTGTCTAAGACCAATATCAACTGCTATTCATCTAAATATTCTTTTACTAACTGAGCATATGACTTTCTGCTCAATGCATCTGCCACTAAATTCCATTTTCTTGGTGTATACATCAAGTCAAAGCCAAAAATTTGGAGATACTACATCCATATCATTTAACTCAGATTCAAATATCTCTATGAGAAAATGTGTTTCAAGATTTTATAGTGTGTGAACACAATAAATTTATCACCGAAGAGATAATGACACCAAGTCTTCAAAGCATGGAGTAATGAAGCTAGATCTAAATCATGTGTTGGGTAATACTTATCATGCACTCTCAACTACTTTGAACCATAAGACACAAAATGGTCTCCTTATATAAGAAGACATCCCAACCCTAATCCTGAAGCATCACAGTACACCACACATCCCCATCATAATCTTGGAAAAATCGAGATAGGTTCTGAAGTAAGGTGAACTTTTAGCTCCTGGAAATATTTCTGGAATTCCTCTATCAATTGGAATGAAACATTATTCTTTTTTAGAGCTATCATTGGTGAGGATAGTCATGAGAAGTCATGCACAAAGAGTCAATAGTAGCCAGCTAGACAAAGAAAACTTCATATCTCAAATTAATTCTTCAGTGGTTTCTATGAGATAACAACTTCTATATTTTCAGGGTCCACTAAAACACCTTTTTCATAAATTACATGGCCAAGAAAGAATACCTCTTGTATCCAAAAATCACACTTTGATATCTTGGAATATAAGTGAAGATCTATCAGGATTTTTAACACTATCACTACGTGTTCCTCATGATCATCTCTTGTCTTTGAATACACTAAGATGTAATTGACAAACACAACAAAAAAACTATCCAGATATCACTGAAAAAGATGATTAATCAATTCCATGAAGACCATTGGTGAATTTGTCAGACCAAAAGGCATGAATACATATTCATAGTGTCCATATCTGCTTCTGAAAGATGTATTCAGAATATCTTCCTTCCAAACATGCAATTGATGATACCATGATCACAGGTCAATCTTTGAGAACCACTGAGCTCCCCACAATTGATTGAATTAGTAATCAATGCATGGTAGTGGATACTGATTCTTTATCGTAACTTGGTTAATCTTATGATAATAAACTTAAAATCGAAGACTTCCATCTACTTTCATCACGAACAAGACCAGTGCTGCCCACGAAGATATACTTGTCCAAATGAAACCTTCTCTTTCCATCTCCTCCAACTTCACTTTCAGTTCCCTTAACTCTATTGGTGTCATCCTATAAGATGGAAGGGAAATAGGAGTGGTACCTAGGAGGATATCAATCATAAACTTCCTTTCCCTTATAGGTGGTAACCCTAAGAAGTTATCGAGAAAGACATATGGAAATTGTTCCACAACTACTGGAAAACTGACATCCTCAATATCTTCCATGGATTCCAATTCAACACTGCCAACTGGTAAGAGATCATTCCCACCACTAGTTCCAACAATGCAATTTCACCCTTCTTCACAACCTTTTCTCCTTTAAAGAGATGCTCGATGCTGTCCTCAGTCATGAAACTAACTATCATCCTATAACAGTCGATGTGAGCCTTGAACATTTTCAGCCAATCCATACCTAAGATTACATCATAGACATCCATCTCCAATATCGAGAAGTCCCATTTCAGCTTAGCTCCATCAACCATTATAGCATATACTCTACACACAAAGTCTTGACATTCTCTTTCACTAAGAGGAGTTTGCAGTTTTATCACAAAAGGTATCATTTCAAGTTTTAAACATAGAAGGTCAACAACACAAGAAGAAATAAAGGAATGTGGTTCACCTGTATCAAATAGTACTTGCATAATGGTATAATTCAAAAGAATCATACCTCTCACCATAGATGGTCCAACCTGACCATCCAAAATCATATACTCAGTTCCATATAGTTTCTTCGTCATTGCAGTCTGCTCTTTGTTGCCTTTCTAAGATTGACCTTACTGAGGAGTCATGGTATTCTGAGAATCACCTTGTCTAGCTTTTTTCTTCTAATGATACTAATTCTTTTGGCCTTGTACTATCAAAGAATACGATGCTTGCGACACCTGAGAAGTGTCTCGAGCACCTGAACTCGGAGTACTACGAAAAAAGCGCTTAAGGTGTCCCATATTGATGCAATTATGGAATGCTCTTGGTGGTGTTGTAAACTCCCACTTTATGTGGTCAAAGGAATCACATTAGTAGCATCCCACTTTTCTCTTTGGTCATGGATGAATATTTACTGATCTAGCTGTTGGATTTTGATTCCCTCTCCCACCTTAGAAATAGGTATCTCTCTTTTTCTTATTCCCAGCATTGTATTTTCCATTATTTATAGTAGGGATTATCATATTTACTCCTCCCATAGCTCTTGAGATTTCTTTCTTGGTAACCACTTCTCTGTTCAACATCTCTGTATAGTCATTAATACATAGAACCACAATCTTCGATCAAATTTCCTAATTTGTCTCTAATTCAAAGATACGTGACTTCAGGGAATCACTTGCCGCAAATTCTGGTGTAAAAAATACTAAATTCATGAATTTAGCGACATATTCAGTGACAAAGAGGTTCTCCTACTTTAGGTTAAAAAAGTCCTCCATCCTCTAGATCTTGAACATATGAGGATAGAATTGTTTATTAAACAATTCATAAAAATACTCCCAAGTAAGGCCTTGATCTACGTTAGCATGCAGTGATAGTTACCATCACTGATGTGCAAGATCCTCAAGAATATATGTGGCCAGCATAACTTTGAGCTTTTTCGGTATGCTGATGAATTTGAAGAAACGATTCATCCTATTCAGCCACACCTCTTCCTTTTTTGGTTCAGAATCACCCCAGAATTTGGGTGGATTCTGCTTCATGAATTGGATGGAATGATCTACATGCCTTGTATCATTCCTTTGGTTCCCCATGTCCATGGCTTGAAATGATTTAATGATACTCTAAACTAGTTCTTGGTTCACCTGTGGCTCAGGTACAACCACCTTCTCTACAGCTCCCTCTGGTAGGTTCCTACGACGCCTACCGAGTTCTATTTTCTAAATGAACAAAAAACTCTATAAGTCTCACAATCTAGCAATTGATGGCTAATAATTTCAAATTCTATCACATCAACTATTGAAACATTATTTTCCAATTTTTTCCCCATGTTCAACTATTTTTGAAAAACCATTCTTGCTTTTGAAAATCAACCCATTTTAAAAATACAATAATCTTTCCCTTTTTCAAAGTCTTTCATTTGAAAACAATTTTTCATTTTTCAAAAAATTTCATGTTTAAAAAAATCATAAATCATTACTCCAAATGAAATATTAAATCCTAGTGGGAAGTCATTTCTCTACAATGCATGTCATGCTCATCTCATTGGCTAAACCCATGATAATGAGATTCCAGTATCCTATAAGTGTCTCCAAAACACTTATGCACCCTACACCCTGGTAACTTGAATTTCAGCATAAAGGGGTTAGCTACATCATTTTATGATATACATTTCAAGTCCCAACAATCCTACTCCTTTATAAGATCACCACATAAGGAATAGATAAGGATGAATCAACTATAAGACCAAGAAAGTGAAAAATACTTGTTAATCAAGGACCGAACAAGCTAATACCATTTTTAATGACCCACTAATTCTCATTGTCTTGAGAAAACAATGAATAATTAATAGGACTTAGGTGACATCCCCAAGATTCCACAGGCTAGAAATAAATTCCAAAGGGTTTCAATGAAAGTGGGGGAAAATTTACCCTTTAATAATAAAACTATTAACAAAACAATCCATAACCAAACAACTCACTATATGATGCATGAATAAAAGCAAGACATCTCAACTACTTCATTCATATCAAAACCACTCCAAAGTCTTCTAAATTAGAAGACCCAAAAAATATCAAATTAAATAGAAAAAACCAACCAAAGAATCCAATAAGACCACAAGACTTTAATCTCTATGTGTCCCATGCCCCAATATCACCAAACAACATGAGCATCATGAAGTGGTGCTAAAACATGTAAAATGTTACCTTTTCCCCTATCCCAGAAGATGGCATCTAAAAAATCACCAAAGTTCCAAATCACAGGTGAGTATAAAACTCATTAGATTTTCCCCAATGAATTCCCTACTCATGATAGTAGGATAGAAGAGTTAACAATAATTATATAAAACTGTTTATATAAAATAATTTCTCAAAAACAGTTTACAACTAAATATAAACAAGTTTCCAAAACCATTTATAACTAAAAGCATACAAGTGAAATTGAAACCAATTTTATATAAAGTTATTTTTCCAAAAAAATAACTAAACAAAACTTTTAAACCATTTATCAATATTCTTTTGTCATACCAATTCAATTCCACACATCCATACAACCCATCATGCATGCTACGCGATGACAGTTCCATACTCATGAGCGGTTTCTCGTTGATCTAACAAGTCATCACAAGGTAATTGTATCCCATGTGACATTAACCATTTGGAACCGAGAATAAGGTCATATTTTAACCAATCCCTGTATATTCAATATGAACACACACACCACATATGCCCAAAGATCATGCCAAAACAACCCTTTCAATAAAAAACATTTTTATTGAAAAACATTTCCATCAAAACCATTTTAATGCCAGACCATTTCAATAAAACACACTTTTTATTGAAAACCCCTTTTTCATCAAACCATTTTTCAATTCCAGAAAATCCATTATTTAAAATCACCATTTTAAATTCAAGAAACTAAAACAATTTTCACAACAATTCACCAAGATTACACAATTTAAAAAAAATGATAAATCATCACTAAAGAAGATTTATTCCATGAATTGATCCAAGATTTCACAATCAATTTCATTAAATTTAATAAATTTGAAACTAATCTAATCAATTCTAGAAATAGGAGATGATATATAAGCCACCTACGTCGAAGGTTTTGACGAAACTCGACAACGAACGAAGAACGTACAAGAGAATCAGGTGGATTCTTCACAGAACCACCTTAGATCTATTCTCCTAGCAAGATCAAGACTAAATATCAACTTATTTGGAATAAAATCTCATATATCTACGCATAATAGGTGTATATATGAGAAACCAATAATATAGGAAAAGTAGATCTAAGTAGATCTAAGAAACCGATCAAGAACGATGAAGAACGATCACATACCTCAAGAATACAGCTTTGAATCACTAAAGAAAACCTTCAGATTGAATCCAAGTCACTTGGAAGAGGTTATAATACCTTCAAGGAATATAAATCCCGAGTTAGGGATTATTAGGAGAAAAAAAAGCAGTTTATAGGAAAATACATGTGAGATCCACTTTTTTAAGATCTCACTTTAACCACACACATAGTTAGTTCTCACGGTTAGACAAATAGTGCGCTAACCGTGCATTAGATACTATCTAGACAGACCCTATCATGGACTCCTTGAATGGTCTCATTTACTGTATGCACACTATGACAAAGCTCTATAACTCAAACCTTCTATTGTTCATGGTTTCGCCTAGGATTTTTTCACAGTTTGGATAAACCGTGCACAACCTGTGTGACTTTCCTTTAACCCCCAAAACCCAATGAAAGTTTATAAAACTCTCCCAACTCTCCACCTATACTTTATATCCATAAAAAAATAGATAAATGGTTATATAACAGAAACTGGGGGTACTATAGTTATGGATGTGGGAACCATTTGGAGTTTCCATTAAAGGCAAATATGGTAAACCTCGATGTGAAGAATTGTGAGACATATTCAACCCCCTCACAACCAAGCATCGAGAAAAACACCATTCCGATTTTTTAGGAAAATATTGGGCTTCAACTTGGATAAGAAATTTTCCATTAATATTATTTTATTATCCTTACCACCAATGTTATCCTTATTCATCCAAGACTGGACAAACAAAATGAATAAGTTGCTCGAGTAAATTTTGTCCATACTTCACCATGTGGATAAGGTTTGGTTGAAACCTATTTCTCCACCCCTTATAGTGAAAAGTTTGAAAGACAAGACTGAATATACCATGGATAATATAAATCCAAAATATCCTTTATAGTTACCTTCAAAGAAATAAAATATTCAAAGGTAGAAGAATGAATTGGAGGTGATTTTCTTCCTATGTGTAAAGAATAGACACTGGAAAAGAAATTGAAATGAATTGAAGAAGCAATAAAACACATCCACTTCAAGTATATTCATTAATTTTCTATTCACCACTTGTGTATTAAATACAATATGCTTATAACACACATGTATTTATGTATAGGAAATTAACAAGAATAGAAAGGTTATAGAGTGAACTCAAAAGGAGTTGAGAAAGGGAGATTCCTATGTCATCCAAGGGGATATCACCACTTCTCATTGCCAAAATGGATTGATTCAATTTTATAATGAGTGTCACCAAAATCCTTTATATCAATTTCCATTAAGACAAAACAATACATTGTTTCACATTTGGAATAAGTGTTGTTATGGTACTTTAATACTAACCTAATAGTTCAATAACTCTTGAATCACAGATATCCATTGCA
Source organism: Viscum album (assembly GCA_963277665.1). Taxonomy (NCBI): domain Eukaryota; kingdom Viridiplantae; phylum Streptophyta; class Magnoliopsida; order Santalales; family Viscaceae; genus Viscum; species Viscum album. The sequence continues at coordinate 1,086,015,704 of OY728132.1, forward strand.
ATGAATGATGAATATAAAATATAATACTCTTACCTGACTATGGAAAGATAATTATTTTTCAAATAAAAATTGAAATTATTTGACTTGTTTATACCCATAAAAGTTTTTTAGTCTCAATTGAGCTAAGATATTAGGTATACAAACAAACTGATTATCATGTTTTAGATAAAGAAACCTTTATAAATAAAGGTGCATCACAAGATTTTAGATTTATTTCAACATTTCCATATAAAATATTATAAATCTAAATGAAACTTTTTATACTTCCTGATATTCCTTTAAGAAATTTTTAGAAATGCTCAGTGAAGTAATTGAGTGCATTTAGTAATGATTTAAGACTCTCTAATCTATCTTGTAAAAGAATGTATTATCCAAGTTATCATTGATCATACATATAGAGTAAAGGTAATCTGAAGATTACATTTTCTTATATACATTAATTTCATGATAGTAGTAAAAAGGAAGATTAATTATGAGTCTTATATATATTTCAAATCTCTAATTATTTCTTCCAAGGCACGTTTTTCAAATAGAAGTGAAACAAGTAACCATATTCCAACTATATATTTTCTAATGGATATCATATCAATTGTGATATGATAAGAATATATTAGAAAACTTCCATAAGTTTTTGTTGAAAACTATTTGTTAAAAGATGGATTTAGATGCAAACAAACATAAAAAACTAAGGTGCTTCAGGGTTGATAGTCCTATAACCACAAAGGATATTAACATTTAGTCAAGATATACTATATTTATATAAAGGAATACTATATCTATAAATATAGTGTGGTAAAACTTAACTACTATGGGTTAAGTATGTGGATGCACATGGGTTGGCATAAGAATACTAGACTCTACTAAGCTTAGAGGGATGAGTAGTTCGAGAGACACATATTGTGTAAGAATTTATAACCAAAGAGGTGGTTTATATTCACTGTAAGGACCCAAAATTTTATAAATAAAACCCCCTTTTTAAATGAATAAATTCCTTATTAAGTAATATAGATATAGAAAATGCATTTACTACTTCAGTTATTTTTGATTTTTATAAAATATATCTAGTTTTATTTAAAAGACCATTAAGCATCTTAACAATTGATAATACATCTATTTTATAGTGAACATTAATATTAGTATATATTAAGGTTTGTGATAAAGTATAATTGACATAGATAGAAGAATCGATGGCCTCAACTAGTATGATCGTACCCTATGAAGACCAATTATCAAAGATTCCAAGGGAGATGGCATTATTGGGATTTGAATTTAACTAAGTCTAAGATAAAATATAACAATTGAAACATGAACCAATCCATTTATGAGAGGAGTTCAAACTTATTAAGATCAAGACCCAACCCACGTTCACTGAACCACCCCAAGAAAGTGCCACTATCACACACCATAATCTTAGGGAGAACACTATTGTAATAAGGGGTTATGTATTTAGACCCTAGTAGTATAAATTTTTATGATTTATTTTGTAATAAAATAATAATTCTATTTATCCCTTTTCATCATTACTTTATATATACAATTATATATGAGTTAATGAAAAATAAATTTTGATATAAAGAAGTCAAAATTGAATTTTTAGAAAATATATGGTTTTAGCACTCTTTTTATTAAATTAAAGAATTTTAAACTAAATATTAATTTCATATAATAATATTATTAAATAATATTTATCTATATAAAAATGATAATATAATTTAATTAAGTCCAATGTAATATTTATAAGGGCCAAAAAATTGTTATTGTCACAAAAACAAGTATTTTCCAGTAAAAAAATATTTTATTTAAAAGTGTAAATTCTAATATTTATATATTTATTTATATAAAATAAATATTATCTTTGAAATTATCATATCAAAATTATCCAATGGTGTTTTTTTCAGAATTTTCTGAGATAGATGAATTTTTGGGTAAAAGTTTAATATGACATAAATATATGGTATGTATTATGACATCATAATATCCCAAAAGGGATGTAATAAATTATATAAAAGGTATACAATAACAAATATATATCCACCCTTTAAAATAATATATTTTTAAGTTATTTTACTTTTTGTATAAACCTTTAATGAATCCTCCAAAACCTATATTATATTTTAAGGTTTTAAAATCAATTTTTTATGAGAATGGCTCACTTATAGCTCACTAATGGTATTATTTTAATATGTTTGGTTATTGGAATTGTATTATATTTTTAAAAAATATAATTTGGTATAAACCATGGTAAAAACTATGGGAAGGTTTGTGGGTTTTATTATTTTATCATATTGATTCCAAAACCTATGTTTAGAAATTTATACAGAATTACCCTATTTTTTGAAACAAATACCCACCCAAACTCCCACTAATCTTCACTAAAAACCAATTGATTATGAATTTAATCTCCCTATACATCTATAAATACATTCTGAGTCATTCCCAAGATCTTAATAAGCCCCTTCCAGTATTTTAGAAGTACCCTCTCAAGGTAAGGGGATTCTATCATTATTGAAGAACTTTCTTGTATTATGCCATTTAATTTACATATTTTCATGTTATAATGTGTTTTTACACATAAATTTTATAGTAATTATGATTTAAAAGTAATTAAATACCACCTTTCACTATCATTAAACCCTTCCATGAATATTTATGTACAACTGTTATGATGCTGAAATTATCTTGTGATTTTTCAAGCCAAACATTTTTGTAGTGAATACCCATCCCCATTTCCACTCAAGGGTATTCACCTAGATATATCTATCCTTAATTTATCTTGGAATTCCATTTATGTTACCCAAACTCCTTAATAAAGGGATCAAAAGTTATGAAAGATGCTCGTATGATGTATGATATATGTGGCACACAAATTCATGTATTAAACATGAATATGATAGGTAGACCTAGAATTATATATCCCTCCAATGTATTGGGTAATGTTTTTATCTCATGATATACCACGTATGTTTCATGGGATATTATCCTAATAATACTATGTTATGATGTATCAATAGTTATCCTTGACTTATTCTATGATGTCATGTTTTATGTTGTTTCCACATTCCTTTGTTACCTCAATGTTATCATCTTATCTCGTGATTTTATGTTCAAGTTTATAAATATCACTAATTTTATTTCACCTTGTTATTCCTATTGACTCACATGTATTACTTTCATCATGTTATTATTTTATTGTTCACTTCCTGAGCTTTATATCTCATCCCTTTCTTATGTTCATTCCCAAGTTATCCTGTGTAGTTTTAAAAGAGTGATGGAATTTCATGAGGATGTTAAGGAGTTTTAAATAACGTTTTTGTATCCTTATTTTGAGTTATTGTGTTATTAATTTAATCACACAAATACACTAGTCCTTTCAATATTTTGGTATTGTATTATGTGTGCCTTTATGTAATAAATCATGAATTAAGTTGTATTAAAAATATGGGTTCTCATAGTTGGTATCTGAGCAAGGTATGGTTATTTTTAGGGATTTAAATTAGAAAACCTTTGTGAAATACTTATGTATAAGAATAAAAATTTGAAAAATTTCCCTAAATTATGGTAAATTATATATTAAGTGCTTTCCAAGCAACAAAATCCATTTTTGGATACTTTAAGTGGATGTGGATCTGGTACATTTGCACCTAGGGGTAATAAACTTGATAAGGTCACATTGGGTATTAACTTGGTCATCATCTGGTGAATGAAAAAGAGTCCTTGACACACACCTGGTTTGATACTACTGAGGGATATGATTCGGTAAATTCACAAGAACTTTACGAACCATCATAAAGGGAACAAAAATTTATATAGAATTTTATATTAGGAAATAGACCATGGGTTACTTAGATTGAAATCTAAAAATTCATAGGTTAATTAATGTATATTATTTATGATTTATCCCTTTAATATTCATATTTTTCCTTTTATATGATTAATAGTTTGAAAATTATCATATTTTATTTTCCCTTTATTTATGTTAATGGCTAGAAAGAGGAGTAACTAAGTCAACAACCAATGTGATGGGAAATGTAACGCCTTCATAAATGATATTCCCAACCCAATGGGAGTGGGATTTAAGAAATTTATGACAATAATTACTCAATTAACTCATGTTTTGAATATAAAGTTGAACTAGGGGGAAAACCCACACCCCCCTAAGAAATAGAAAGTTACAATTGAGAGATTTATATGACAATGAACATTAACTTTTATTATATATTTAGATAATTTAATGGAGAAAAAATGAATTAAATCCATTGAAAATATATTCTATATCCTTCAATTATCTTAGAAATAGAAGGTTATACTAGTTATTTAACGTATGGAGGGAGAAGCTGATCAATGGTGGATGTTGATAAAAAATACAAAGCCCAAGGAGGAGATCAAAGTGATGGAGTGGAAATAATTCCAATTTTTTTTATAAATATTTTCCTCACAATATCCTATTTAAAATAGAGAGGTATTTATTTGTCCTCAAGAAAAATGATGGAGAATCCATTAGGGAATATGAGGTGAAATTTACAAGACTTGCATGATACACCTCCAAATTTTTCAACAACCCCAAAATTAAATTTGAACTCTGATTTAGTGGTTTAAAGTAGATTTTATAAAAACAATTAGTGATTTGAGACTTTGAAAACTATTAATAAATTGTCTGATGTTCCCTAAAAATTGAAATATAGATTATTGAATCTCAAGGGCCTTATAGGTCTAGAGATAGGAAGCAGAGAATGGAGTTTACTTTTGGGGGAGTGATAGAGAAATATCATGGTAAAAAAAGTCCAACACTATAATTTTAAAGCGTGGTAAGAAGCATCCTAGAAATTTTATGAAGGGGAAAAGGAAATGCTTTTGGTTTATGAAGGATGGGAACCTAACTATCAAATGTTGATGAGAGAAACCCCCTAATATGATGGAAGAAATGAATTATCCAGTAAAACCACAATATATTGTCCAATGTTTCAACTTCAAGGAATAAAGACACTATATGAATCAATTCACTAAGCTAAGGGTTATTGATAATAACAACTTCCAAGTCCTAAAGTGTAACGGTGAGTTTATTCCATCACAACTACTAAGGTGGATTTATAAAATGATATAGTAACATGTTTTTCAGTTATTCATTCAAGAATATCTAATGTACTATTTGGTTCTATTTCTACACATTCTTTTATGTCACACAAGTTTTGTTGAATTATTCATACACCGCCTCAAAATATGGAAGTGGAGCTATTAGTTAAAATGGAAAATGGTGAAATTATTATATCCCATGTATATAACTTATCCCTTGTCCATATTTGTGGGATGAAATTCCTAGTAAACCTTATGATACTACCTTTAATGTAATTCTATGCAATCCTAGGCATAGATTGACTTTACTTACATAGAGAAAACATAAATTGTCGATAAAAGGAAATCCCCCTCTGTATTGTGAATCAACCACCGATTTTATACAAGTGTAAAGAGGAGGATGAATCTACTTTAGAATCAACATCTCAAGTGTGGATATTATTAACTTATGAGAAATATTATATATATAATGATTTAGACTAAGGAAAATATCATCCTTGATAACATTCTAATTATAAGGGAATATATTGATGTGTTTCTTGAAGAATTTTCTGGTCTTCCTCCAAGTCACAAGTATGTGTTCTCAATCGAGATTATATTCAAAGATTATCCAATATCCAAGAATTCAAATAGAATAGCCACATTTTAACTTAAATAGATGAAGAATCGACTACAAGATAATTTAGATAAAGGGTTTATACACCCAAGTACTTAACCATGGGGAGCACGAGTATTCTTAGTCAAGAAGAAGGATGGTTAAATGCACCTTTACATTGATTATTGTGATCTAAAAAAGATCATGATAAAGAAAAAATATCCTCTACCAAATACTAAATAATTGTTATATCAACTATGTGGATCCTAATACTTCTCTAAGTCAGTCCTTCAATCAGGATACTATCAATTAAAGGTAAAGATAGAGGATATCCCAAAGACTATGTTTCATATAAGGTATATGCACTATAAGTTCACAGTGATTCTATTTGGACTCACTAATGATCCATATATATGAATGGATTTTATGAATATATTATTTATAGATTAACTCAAAAAATTTGTGATATTATTTATAGATGATATTATTATCTACTCTAAAAGTAAGGATGAATATGTGGAGCATTTGAATGTTGTACTGAAGACCTTACAAAAAGAAATTTTATATGTGAAGTTCAGTAAATATGAGTTTTTTATGGATAAAATAACATTCATGGGTCATGTTATCACCAAAAAAGGAATATATATGGGTCCTTTAAAAACAAAGGAAATTTAAGGATGGCCCAAACCAATATATATGATGGATATACATAGTTTCCTTGGATTAGATGTGTAATATCATCGATTTTGAGAAACTTATCATGATTTTAAATCCCACTAACCAAGATAACATGGAGGGGAGTGAAGTTTTTCTATAATTATGAATGAAAGTATAGATTTAAATAGTTAAAGAAGAGGCTAATCATTGCACCTATTCTCACATTAATTACCAGTAAGGAAGGATTTGTGATCTATAAAGATGTTCCCAAAAAGGGATTGGGTTTTATACTCATGCAAGATGATAAAGTGATAGCCTATGAATCCTACTAATTAAAAATCCATGAGAAGAACTACCCAACCCATGACCTATAATTGGCTTTAGTGATCTTCACATTAAATATTTGGTGATATTATCTCTATGGAAAAAACATGAAATATATACAGATTATAAAAGTTTCAAGTATATATTCATATAAAATGAGCTCAATATTCACTAATGAAGGTGTTTAGAGTTATATAAGGATTATAATTTTTCAATCCATTACCCTCATGGGAAGGTATAATAAGTGGAAGATACTCAGAGTAGAAAGGATCCCACAACTCCATCCATGAAAGGATTTAAAGGGTTCTAATCTTCTTGAAAATAAAAAGGATAGACATGGAAATAATAAAAGGACATTCATCCCACCTTTCTCAAATAACTACACAACTATCCATTCTTGAGAGGATCAAGGAGGCCCAAAAAGATGATGAGGATCTATAGAGAAAGGTAATGAGTACTCCATAGTTCAAATTTTATAAATATGGTGTTATAAGGTTTAAAACCCATATATGTGTATCATCAAACCCATAACTAAAGAGGGAACTTATGGATGATGCACATTACTCATATTTATCTATTTATCTAGGAAGCACTAAGATTTATAATTATTTGAAGAAAAATTTATGGTGGGATAACATAAAGAGATAGATTTCAGAATTTGTACCTCAATTCTTGGTATTCTAATAAGTCTAGGGTGAATTACAAAATCCCAAGGGTATGATGCAACCATTTCCCATATCATTATGGAATTGGTAAAACATAACCATGAATTTCATCATAGGAATCCCTATGACATCTAATGGTAATAACACCATCTAGGTGGTATTTAAACACCTTACGAAGTTATCACATTTCGTTATTAAGGGAAGTGGTAAGGCTTCATAGAGTTCCACTCTTCATTATATCTGATTGAGATTTGAGGTTTACCTTGAGGTTCTAGGGAAGCATTTAACAAGAATCAAATACATAGCTAAGTTTCAATACTACTTATCACTATTAGATAGATTCTCAGTAATACAAAACCATTCAAACTCTAGAGGATATTTTGAGATCATTTTCAATGAATTTATAAGGATTTTAGGATCAACACCTTCCCCTAGTAGAGTTATCATATAAAAATAGTTTCTATTATAGAATTCCAATGGCACCTTATGAGGCTCTGTATAGGAAGAGGTGTTGGAATTCAATATACTGGGATGAATTTGGATATTAGAAGCTTATGAGACTTGATCTTCTCTAAGATATTATATAGAAGGTTCAAACCATGAAACGTCACATGAAATACACACAAAGTCAAAAAAATATATACATAAAATCATCAATGAGACCTAGAGTTTGAGGTTAGAGATAAGATGTTCCTTAATATATCATCATGGAATAAAGTCATGAGGTTTGGGAAGAAGGTAAAGCTTAGTCCAAGATACATTAACCCCTTTGACATACTTGATATCAATGAATCTATGGCCTATCGACTAGAAATCTCACCTAACCTATCCCTAATACACGAGATGTTCTATGTATCCCTCTTGAGGAAGTACATACTAGACCCCTCACATGTACTGAATGAAATGGTGGTATCCTTAGATAATGATATTTCATATGAGGAGAATATGAAGAAGATATTAGATCATATAGAAAAAGTTATATGAATTAAGAAAACTCACCTGGTTAAAGTGTTGTGGCGGAAGCACAAGTTTAAGGAAGCAACATGGGAACCAAAAGTGTCTATGAAATAAAATTACCCTCAACTATTTTAGTGTATGGAATGAAATTTAGAGGGTGAAATTTATAAATGGGGAATAATGTAATGAAACAAACACTTATACATGATTTTTTGAATGAATAAATTCCTTTTTAAGTAATGTATATATAGAAAAAACATGAACTACTTTAGTTATTTTGGACCATTATAAAATATAATCAGTCACATTTAAAATACCATTAATCATCTTAATTTTTGATAATATAGCTATTTTATAGTGATATTTAATATTAGTATATATTAAGGGTTATGATAAAGTCTAATTAACATAGACAGAAGAAGCGATGACCTCGACCAGTAGGATTATACCCAATGAAGCCCAATTATCATATCTTTAAAGGGAGATGGAATCACTATAATTTTACCTTAATCAATCCCAATATTAAATTAAAAAAATAAAACATAAAAAAACCATTTATGGGGGATGTTTAAGCTTATTGAGATCATATCCCAAACCATGTTCACTGAACCACCCCAAGAAAGTGACACCATCACATACCTTACCCTTAGGGCATACGTTGGTGTAATATGAGGTTATCTATCTTGAAACTGGTATAATGAATTTTTATGTTTTCTTTATAATAAAATAATAATTATGTTTATCCCTTTTCATTATTACTTTATATATATAATTATAAATGAGTTGATGAAAATTATATTTTGATATGAAGAAGCCAAAAATTGTATTTTTAGAAAATATATGGTTTTAATGCTCTTTTTGATAAATTAAATAATTTTAAACTAAATATTAATTTCATATAATATTATCATTAAATAATTTTTATTTATATACAAATGATAATATAATTTAACTAAGATATTTATAAGGGTTAGAAAATTGTTATTGTCATAAAAATAAGTATTTTCCAATAAATAAGAATTTTTTATCTAAATGTGTAAATTATCATATTTAGAGAATTATTTTTATAAAATAAATATTTTTTTTGAAATAATCACATTGAAATTATCCAATGGTTAATTTTTAATAATTTTTTGAGATAGTCAATTTTTTGGGTAAAAATTTAATATCGTATAAATATAGGGTCTGTATTATGACATCATAATGACCCAAAAGTGATGTAATAAATTCTATAAAAGGAATAAATGATAAAATATATATTTAAACTTTAAAATAACGTGTTTTTTATTTTATTTTATTAGTTTTATAAACCTTTAATGAATCCTCCAAAACCGATATTATATTTTAAGGTTTTAAAATCAATTGATTATTAACATGACTCACTTCCACATCACCAATGGTATTATTTTAATATTTTCTGTTCTTAAACTTATAAAATATTGAAAACCACTCTTATTTTTTATAAATAATGGGAAAAAATATGTTACAGTTTGTGGTTTTGATTATTTTTTTATATAGAGTCCAAAACGTATGTTTAGAAATTAATAATGAACACCCCTCTCTTTTGCTATAAATATACACCCAAACTCCCACTCATCTTTACTAAAAACCCATTTATAATGAATTTAATCTACCTATATATCTCTAAATCCCTCCCAAAGAATTCTCAATCTCTTAATAAGCTTCTCCCAAGCTTTAAGAAGTGCCCTCTCAAGGCAAGAGGATTATCCCCCCTCTTTAATCAAGCACTTTCTTATATTATGCCACTTTATTTACAATTGTTCACTTTAGAATGTGTTATTAATTTTTTTTACTATACTTATAATTTCCAAGTAATTATAGACCACATTTTACTCTTGTTAAACCCTTCCATGAATCTTTATGCACACCTATTATGCTGCTAAAATTATCCTATGATTTTTCATGCCAAACATTAGTTTAGTGACTACCCAACCCCATTTACACTCAAGGTTATTAAAATAGATATAAATATTCTTAATTGATTAGTGAATTCCATGTATTTGACCATAATCCTTAATCATGGGATCAAACGTGATGAAATATGATCTTATGTTGCATGATCTATGTGATACACAAATTCATGTACATAATATTAATGTGATGGGTGTGCCCAGAATTATATAGATCTCAAATGCATTGGGTAATGTTTTTATCTCATGTGATACTATGTATAGTTTATAGGAGGTTATTATAAGCACAATATTTTATTATGACTCAGGGATTATCCTTGACTTATGCTATGATGTCATGTTTTATGTTGTTTCCACATTTCTATGTTGACTCAATGTTATCATATTATATCATGATTTTATGTTCAATTTTATAATTATCACCCCTTTTATGTCACCTTGATGTTCCTATTGACTCATATTTATTACTTTCATCATGTTATTCTTTTATTATTCCCTTACGGGGCTTCATAGCTGACCCCTTTCTTATGTACGTCCCCAGGTTATCCCGTGCAGTTTTATAAGAGTGATAAAATTTTAAGATCATGTTAAGGAGTTTTAAATAATGTTGTTGTATAGTTGTTTCAAGTTATTATGTTATGTATCAAATAACCCAACTACACTAGACCTTTTTATCTTTTGGGATTTTATTATTTGTTTTTTTATGTAATAAATCAATAATTAAGGTTTATTAAAGATATGAGTTGTCATACTCACCGAGGTGGGTGATAAATAAATTATTCTTTCAGAATAAAGATTCTCACAAATAAGAAATAAATAGAAACATTATAAAGTTTGAAAAGTATGTATAAATTCAAGTAATGGACTCCATTTATCAATATTTGGGGACTCAATATTTTGAATATTTTTAAGGCTTGATACCACTTGTGAGTATTCAGGAGAAACTACACATGGATGGTACAAGATGGTGCCAATAAAGCATGATTGATTATTAAAAGGTATAGTCTATGAAAAAAAGTATACACTAATCATCATGACTAAAATAATTTTGAATTATACTTATCAAATTATACTTATATAATCACCATATTGATTTATTTATAGTCAAGACCATCTCATTTGGAAGAAACCTTATGGAAGATGTCTATATGATGCAACCAAAAGGAGACCCTATAATATATATATATAAGGAGTAATTAAAAAGGGTTGGTGACATCAATAAATTCTTATGAGATAAATATATTACATAAATTAATTTATAAATAAATAGTTCATAGTGATTATAGAATATTCAAGATAGATATGTTGATAATATATGGGAAACAATTGTTGTGTATCACCAAGACTAAAGAATTAAATTTCTCTAAGTATAAATTAAAGTAGAAATCATGTTCTAGGGAAAAAAATATTAAAAATATATCCATTAATTTTCTAAATCTATTAATATTTAATATATTAAAAAAGTATTGAAAAATTAAAGTTGAAAAAATTCAGGAACAATTTTTTTGGCATATATTCCTTCTAGTAGAAAATGCATCGACATAAGAAGAGATTATTGAGATTAAAATTTTTTACAAGATTAAGTGCTAGGATTTTTTTGGCCAGAGTAGGAAAATCAAGAGTGGGGTGAACTGAGTTCCTATAAAAATTTCTATTAAAAATTATTTATTTGAAAGTACCCCAATTTAAAAACAAAACAGTTCAGTTAATCAAAGTAGCAGATTTGTAAAAGTTGTTCTTATTTGAAAGATTTCTCAAAGATTGATTAATTCTCAGTTAAATAAATTTATGAGGTTACTTAACTTTTGAAATCAGTATACTAAAACCAATTATAATGTAAGAATTATCTAAGATTAACTATCAAAGCAAATTAATGTTTTCTGGTTTGAATAAACAAAGATAAATAGGAAAATAGAACTTAAACACATTGGATAAAACAAGAGGTTTAGTCTCAAGTAGAGACTTAGTCCTATCTGATTAGTGATCACTTACCACCAAGAAAAACATATATAAAGAATATTGATCCACACAATGGATCGGGGTTTACAATAATATAAAGGTTTTCTAGGTCAACTAGACCTCTACCACAATTTTACGTGGGAAAAAAATAAAACCAGGTCACATAGATACCTCTTCCATAGTTATACATGGGATTAAAATGGTGTAAGAGAATGTTAATGAGAGGATATCTTGTATCCTCCCATTTAGCACAGGAGAAAATGTGTGTTTTTAATATATATACACACATTTCTCAAAGGAATAATAAAAAAGTACACAACATAGTAGAATATAATAAGAAGGGATTATAAATGCTCTGAGTGTTGTTCTATGCAGTTCTGGACTCTATGAATGTAGCATATTTTAAGATCAGGTCCTCTTCTAGAAATAGAATCAGAAACAGAGTGTCATGAGTTCTGTGTTCTGGTTTCTAGTTCAATGAGATATTCTTTATAGCTCTTCTTATTCTTTGAGTTGTTACTGTTGTAAGGATGTTCTCAAGATGGTTCATAGTGAGTTATTCTTTAGGTCACAACAAGAAAGATGTATTATCATGGCTCTTCTGCATGGTCTGGTACGTGTCTCTCTCACATCTTCTTCAGTTCGTGAACCATAGTATATTAATCCTTGGGTGTTTGTGTTTTGGCTAAAAAGAAGCATGATTTCTACACCTCGTACCTCATACTGTCTAATGACATGTTTGAAAAAATAAATAATAATATCAGTATCATTAAATATCTCAAATATGATGATTTGAAATAATTTAAAATTTAATTAAAATAGGGTAGAAATGGTTAAGTATGGAATGATGTCACATTCAACAGTGACCTAGGAATAGTGAGTCAGGAGCGGTGCCACAATCAGCATTGACTCATCCTTTGCTTCTAAGAAGTGCCTCCAGACTGGTGTCTCATAATTCAAAAAACTTTTGAATCAGTTAGGCAATGCAATGATGCTGCAACAACGATGTAAGGTCCTTTGTGAGAAATAGTTTCACTGGAAATGGTGTCATTAAAATGTTGTCTGGTCCTTTTTGAGTTCTGGAACCGGTAACATGATACAATAGTTTCTGGTACTTTGTGAGTTCTGGAACCGGTATCATGATACAATGGTGCCACTATAATGGTGACTCATACGTTACCGATTTTCAAACTAAATGGTGAATTTTTTTGGTCACATCAACAGTGACTGTGATTTCATCTTAACAGTGACTCATACTTTACCAAATATCAACAATAAATCTTAAGAATTAATACTCATAGAATAGATTAATATTAAACATGATCATAATGAAACATTATAGAACAAGATTAAACATGATTTAAAAGAGTTAAACATGATTTGTGATCATTAATACAAGAGGAGTCCAACAGAATTAATCTCATATTCCATGATATTTATTAACATTTGATATTACTGATACATAATGCATAGTAGGAGAATATCAAATAGATTTAACATAAATGCATTGACTTTTAGTTATAACTATCTGAAATTACTTTGAAAAGTAGAATTGGATGAGTTCCTAGTATATGGAGAAGTGAAAATAATAGTTATCAAGGTAAATGTACACTTTTCTTCACTTAGTTAAAATTTATCTATTATCATAGAAAAGGATAAGGCATTATGAAATAGAAAAATATTATGTTCAGTGGTTTCTATATCTATAATATCTGAGTATATTGAGGCTTATGATGAAACTTAAGGAGTAGTTTAGAAACATCATATTCCAATTTTGGGTTATACCAAAAGAAATATTTTTATCATTATTATGATAGGATTTGACTATGGAATTATTCAATATTTCAAGACCCTAACATAGAAACAAAATGTGGATACTCGATTATATCACTACTTGATGGATTTTATCAAGGTAGTAAATTTTTCATAGGAAAATTCACTACACATACATGTGGATTTACCAACCCTATTCATGAAAAAATTATAGGCTTAATAAATATATCCATACTCATTAGAATCACATTTAACATATGAGAAATAACCAGCCATTAGTAGTTGGATCTAGTGTAAGAGGGAGTTAGTTAGAGTTGGTTCCCTAGAACCAACTTCTTTTTACTTTATATTACATGTATATTCAAATAAGTTAGTATTAATATAAATATATTATCACATATTGATTTTTATTCTACATAAAATTGATGTGATAATGTCCTAGAATATATATCGCATCAAAATATGTCATAATAATTCCTCATTATGATGATAATCTTGAGATGCTATAATAATATCTCTTATATATTATCTCTATAGTCAGATAACATTATATGATAGTGAACATTATATTTTTACTATTAGGTTCTAGTACTCATAATTAGATGAGTCTTCTTCTCATGAAGTTCTCACTTGGTAATCTCTAAGATAGGAGATTATGAGAACAAACTTTCCTGTAGGAATTCCACATGTTTATGTGTCATCAGATATTCTTATCTGTGAGTGTATATAATGATCCTTAGACTTTAATATTATTATTAATGCATGTCATAACATGTAAAATTATATTTACTATTATGAATCATGATTCCATATGTCTGTGGGAACTAGAGTATGTGGGGTGCATCATGAATGACATGTTATTAATTGATAAATTAAGAGAATATTTTTCACTTACATATTAATATAAGTTTATATATTATCCCTTTGTTTAAAATATAACTATTCTATTAAATTTCATGGCCATGGTGTAATAATGTTTATTTTATATTTCCAAAAAAAGATGTATCAAGAACATAGGTTGATGACACATGTGTGCAACCTGTTTGATGAGATATTGTGAAAAAGTGATTATATTATATAATGAGAATTCATATGTGGTTGTCAAAATTGTGACATAAACTTATTTATCTTGGGTTACTTCACCTGTTTATAGATAGTAATCTTGGACTATAAGAAAGCCCGCCTAATGCCAACAAGAAATAATTCTAGAGTATCACACACTAAGTGTTTCTATTAATCTTAATTAAATTCTATTTAAATTTAATTATTAGAAATAATATTACTATCAAGACCAAGGAATAATTTTATTCAGGATTTATCAATAAAAAATATTATTCATAAGGTAATAAATAAATATTTATTTATTAAAAAATAGTTTATTTAATTACACAAATATTAAATAAATATTTATTTTCTAGACTATGAATAAAATATTTTTTATTGAATATTTAATAAATATTTATTCGCAAGACTTTAAATATTATATTTATTTTATGAATGAATATTTAAATAAATATTTATTCAGGTATTCAATAAATGTTGAGGAGTATGAGTGGGACAAGATTGTTTTTGGCGATAAATGTTAATTTTTAAGTCAGTAAAATAATCATTGCGCCAGTTTTCACATGCTATGAAAATAATAATAATTATAATATTATTACATAGAATGAAGTCAGATAAGGTTTAATATATTATTTAATGGTTGTTGTATAATTAAATAATATTTTTAACCCTATCTTTATCAATATAAATAGATGATTATTTCTATTGTGTAGAGGTCGATCATTTTGGAGAATCGTTGCACACAAAGAAATCTAGATCTCTCTCTCATGGTCGAAGAACGCTTTAGAGATTATCTTATATCTTCCACTCACTCAATAATTAGAGCATAAGGAAAATTCTTCAAGATCAAAATAATTGTCATAGTAATCCATACAAACATCACAATATGATCTATTCACCACACTAGCATCTGACAATCCATCAGTAATATTCGGAGATCAAAAAAGCATGTGTGGATCACTTCTAGAGGTATTATATACTTTTATCCTAAAAATGAAAAAAATAATATATTTAAAAGGGTTTTCTGATGATCAACAACATCATCAAAGAAAGATCCTAAGATGAGGTATCCTTTCTCATGATCTAATTAAATTAATTTTAAATTCAAAATGAAAATATATTCTCTTGGACCCAGAAACCTTTCTTGTCAATAATCTTTGGAATTTTTTTATTGATTATGATGTTTAAATATTCTATAATATGAGAATTATCCATCAAATCCGACATTCATTGAGTCATGATCAACTCCAATAAGCAGTTCTGCTGAAATCCGAACCATCAAAGAAGAAAGGTAAGAAATCTCTTAAAGTTTTGACTTAAAGTACTAGTGATGACTCCATGGACTCAACGTCCTCAAGAAACTCAAGAATTAAATACCACATGGCACATTATAGGGAATGTGATGTGGTTAGTTCTCAAATGTCTCACTCTCCTTGTCACTCTTCTTATTATTCTTCTTTATCCTCTAACCACCTTAATTATGAAGACCTTAAATATGCTCGTGTTCAACTCTAAAATGGGTTTCATGAACTTTATTTTTTATAAAAATAACATCATAAGAAATATAAAAAAGTTATTAATGAGAAAAAACATCTTTTTAATGAAAATTATATTCTTTCAAAATAAAAAAATATTAATTTTGTTTTTAAATTTAAAAATCAATAGGATATTTAAGTATTAAAATATAAAATCAAGGATCTCAAAATATCTTTTTCTAAATTAAACCATGGTGAACAAAATCCTAACATGATCCTTGGTTCTCAAAATGTTAAAATAAATAATTATTGTTTTAATTTTTCAAATAATGTGAGTAATTTTAAAAATACAGCTTTTTTAAAAGATTTTTCTCAAAATAAATTTTGTAAATTTTGTAGAAAATATTGTCATATTATATATGAGTGTGATTATAAAAATTATAGACACGGGATACCTATGTCTATACATATTTTTTCTAATATAATTTAAAAATATAAACAAGTTTGGGTTTCCAAATATTTATTATCCAATATTAGTGGACCAAAAATTGTTTCATCTTCAAATTGATTATTATCTAACACCGTCAAACCCAAAATTTAGGTAGTAAAAGGAACTCACTGTTGATATATTATAGGGATTTTACACTAAACCCTATTGAAATATTGTATGGTGGATTTGAAATAAAGAAAAATCCATGGAGCTGGAAATATTGTAAAATCCATAAAGTATCTTATTTTTATATGATATATTTGTTTTATATGGGGGGGGGGGGTGTCGTTTTAATGATACATTCACCTTTTATCCCTTATCTAATCATGTTTTTAATGCTTTTTCTATGTTAGTGATTTCTTCAAAATATTTTTCTAAAATAATGTTTTAAATGTTTATATTATAGAAAAATATTCTTAATTATTTAAAAATATTTTATAATTCTTTGAGTATCATTATACTTGTTTAAAAAATCCTTGTTTTAAAAAGTTTCTATTTTGAAGGATTTTTTTATGTTATCTTGAGAATGAGCCTAATTGTCAATATCTACTTGTATTCTTGAGTTTAATTGTTTTTATCTATTTTTATATTGAAAAATGAATTTTTGAAAATTCCCTCACTTTAATATGTTTTACTTTTCTTAAGTGGGAGTTAGATAATTTTTTTCATGTTGCATAAAGGTTGGTTTGACAGTTTCTATCATATTATCTTATTTATCTAACCCTCATGATTTGAAAGTTTATTTTTTCATAATCATAAAGGGGGAGAGATTTTTATGATAGGGGAAAAAGAAAAAAGAGATTCAAAGATTCATACATAAAAAGGAGAGAAATTTTCTTAGTATCACAATGGGAAGAATTTATTTATGAAGGGTGGGACATGGTTTCATGAAATTTTGGTAACTCCTTCCTTTTATCTTTTATCTGTTACTTATCTTGTATTTTATAACAAGTGATTGTGATCATAAAAAATGGGGAGATTGTTGAATCTCATAGTTATTTTTTGGTTTTAATGATCTATAAAGTTTTTATAACTTGTTTTAAGTGTGTTTCAAGTGTTTTTATAGTGTGTTTTTGAATGGGAAGCATCTAACCTTAAGATGAGTTCAAAGTTGGTTTAAAGGTCCATTTTTAGTCCATTTCTGCAGTGAAGCACCATCCAACCAACACTACTACAAAACTGGCATTTAACAGCACTGGCATTTATTAGTTCTAGAAAAATGCGCTGGGAAAGTCCATCTTTATGGATGCTAAAATAAGCACTAATGAAGGGGGACCTTTATCAGTGCTAAAAAAAGAACTGATAAATGGTACCCTTTATCAGCGCATTTTGTTTAGCGTTGATAAATGTGAACCTTAATTAGCACTTTATTTTAGCACTGATAAATGTTACCCTTTATTAGAGCTTTAAGTTTAGTGCTAATAATGTTCAGAAAATAAAATTAAAAAAAGTTAACAATTTAATTGATTAAATAATTCATTTCTTAAAAATAAATAAATAAATATATAAATTATAAAAATTATTAAATAGTATACATTAAATATATAGATATGTAAAATGAATAAATTAAATAATTAAACAAAAAAATTTAAAATGATTAAATTAAAAAAATATCAAACATTTTATTAATTAAATAATTATTGATAAAAATGAATAAATTTAATATATATATATATATAGATTATAAATATTGATATATAGTAAATATTAAATGTAGATATATAGATGAATATATAATCAAACAAAAAACAAAAAATGAATAAATTACAAAAATTATTTAAAAATTTATTAATGAAACAATTATTAATAAAAATGAGTAAGTATAATATATATATTAATTATAAATAGTAATAAATAATATATAAGAAATATAAATATATAAAAAATGAATAAAATGTTAATTAAAAACATATTAATGTCTTATTCATTTTTAATATTGTTTGATTTTTTAATTTAACATATATCAAACGTCGTGTGTTACATTAATTTCATGTACATATATATATGTAATTAATGCATTTTATATGCAAACACACACAAAAATATATTTACGCAATATATTGAAATTCATACACCTAATATTTTTGTAATTTATTCAAATTTTAGTATATTTTAAAATTTCATTATTAACATGATACATTTAATATATTATGTTTTTAATCATTCAATTTTATTTATTTATTTATAATACTATTATAGTTAGGGCATTAATTTTTAATATTTTTTTTTAATTTGATCATTTTAAATTATTTATTTATATTTATTATGTTTTAGTATTTTCAATATGTATTCATCTTTACTTCAGTATATATATATCTGTATTTTTTTAATAATTTATGTTTAATTTATAAAACTTATCCATTTTTTGAATATTTTTTAAAGTGAACTCATTTTTAAAATGCATGTATTTAAGATTATATATCCACTAATAATGTTAAAAATATGTTTGTAAATAAATATTTATAAATAAATATATTTATAAATGTATATTTAATATATTTATAAATTTATAAATTTATAACTATTGTAAATAAATAATTACTATTTTTCAAATAAATATTTATATAATTATAAATAAATAATTATATGTATTTAATAATTATAAAATTATAATAAATTTATTTAAATAAACCATTTATCAATGCTAAAATTTCATCACTGATAAAGATCAATATTTATTAGATCTAAAAAGCACTGTTAAAAAGAATTTTTATCAGTGATAAAGTATTAGTGTTGATAAAGATGTTTTTATGAGTGCTTTTTGAGTGGTGATAAATCTTGAGATTTATCAGTTCTTTTTTAGCATTGATAAATATCTCTTTTATCAGCGCTTATCAATTTAACGTTGATAAAAAGATCTTTATCATTTCTTTTTTGAAAGCGATGTTAAAAGTGTTCCCAATTTATTTAAAAAAACCCTAACCGGTACTCACTCATCATGATTCTGAAGATCTTGAGGAACTCCTCTGCTATCGGCATGACTCCACTATGTTCCATCAGAAAAATCAAGGATAGAATCCAATGTATGTTAGTTTCTACTTTTCTTATATCATTGTTTGATCTTTTGGGTTTCACATTTTGCGTTTTTGCATTGTTCTTAACCTTGAAGAACCGTACATCTCATCTCCTTGCCACTACCGGCTTGAATCCTCTAGAATTTTAATGGATTGTTGATAAGACAAATATCTATAGTTTAACTTCATGCAACTAGGCTGAGAGATACTGTGTGATTTAACTTCCTACTTCCAAGATGAATTTGTGTAGTTTAATGTCATACAACCAAGACGAGAGATGCTATGAAGTTTAATGTCTTTATTCTAGAATGAATTTGTGTAGTTTAACATCCTATAAACAGGTTGAGATATAGTGTGTAGTTTAACAGCTTTCTACAAGGATCAATTTTTGCAGTTTAACATCAATAAAATAGGACGAGTGACACTATGTAGTTTAACACCATTATTTTAGGATGAATTTGTGCAATTTAACATCATTTAAGCACGAAAATATATTATTGATGACCACAATGCAAAGTATTTAATGAGAAATATTGTATTAGTGTGGTTTTTGACTCGTTTCTCATCCATTATGGCCAATGTGAATGCTATGTTTTGTGGATCATCTTGGCTTGGTTTTCCAAAATGGTTTTTGGAAGGGGAAAAATGATTTTCAGAATTGGTTTTTCTTTAAAAATGTGGGTTATTATGTTTTAAAAAATGGCCTTAGAAGAAGGTGGTTTGAAATTGAGAATGAAATAGTGGTTTTTAAAGAGATAATTCTTTTTTGTTATGAAATTTGGCTTGTGAGCCAGTTGTTTTGGCCCGAGATGTTCCTTTCGATTTTATTTCAGATTGATTCTAAACCCAATTTTATTATTTTCGTGTTATTCAGAATATACTACCTAGAAAGGTCCCCAAAGTTTTTAGTGGGTCTCACACTGTTTCTGGTTCTCCTCAGTTACTGCCCATCTTCCATTTAAATCAAGGTTTGTTAGAGGCAGTGAAGTGGCTTGAGGAAGTTGAGCATGTATTCAGAGTGTTTAGAACTCCCAAATCTATTAGAGTTCATGTTGTTCTGGGTCTTATTGAGGGTCTATCTTTGGAAGAATGTGAGTTTTTTTACCCACCAATGATGAAAGTTGGGATGAATTGGGAAGATTTTAAGTCCCTCTTTGTCCGATGGTTTACACTTGAGGAGGCGGAGACGAAGAAAAGGGAAGATCTCTTGAGTGTCTATTAAGGCCAGCATACAGTGAAGGCTTATGTTGAACACTTCAAAGAGATGGTTTCCTTTTGTCCAGAGGTGGTTTCACAAAATCTGTTGAAAGATTCTCTTTTCATTGGAGGTCTTCATCCAGAGATCAAGAAGCGAGTCCTCTTATCTAAGGATCTTTATTTTGAGAAGTTGGCAGAGGAAGCGTTTTTGGATGATTTTTTTGAAATAAGCATAAACACATTAGCTCAGTTGTTGTCTCCTGTGTTAGAGTGAAGATATTGAGAGTTTCCTCATTTTTTTGGGGCTGTTGTAAGTTCATATTTCATTATAAAATTCTGATGAAATTATCCTTTCACAGTTCAAATGGTTTTATTTTTTTTAATGTGAACCTTTAAATGGTTATCATTTCATGAATTAGTTCCCATATTTCTATCGTTCTTGTTTGTAGATGTTGATTTTTTATGGAAATTTATCTTTGTGCCTTGTGTGTGGGTTCATTTATATCATGTATTTTGATCATTTCTAATGTTGTTTATACTGAGTAGTGTGTTGGAAGAATATTGATGTCTATTTGGATCCATTGATCAATGAATCCAAAACATGGATTGTATGTGCATCACTCACAATTTAAATAAAAAAACTAAGGATTCTATGTGCACTTTACCACTTCTGGTTAACTACTGATTAACATAGCATCTGACATGAATTTCTTTCCCAACGTCCCCGTGATGCTCTCATCTCAAACACGGTCACCACCATCACTATCATATCACCATTCAACATTTAATTTTAGTTCTCTTCCTACATTTATTTACTATATGCATGTAGTTTCATGCATCATGCATCTTTACAAGTAGTAAATTGATTCAAGAAGAGAAGGAAAAGTGAATTCTAAATGGTGATATGATAGAGATGGTGGCAAGCATGTGTGGGATAAGATCATCATGGGGACGCCAAGCAGGTAGTTCATGTCAGATACTATGCTAAGCAGTAATTAACCAACAATAGTGAAGTGCACATAGAATCCTTAGTTTTGTTATTAGCTTATATTTGGACCAAATAAACTCTTTGGAAAGATGTAAAGGTAATGTTACGATATACTTTCTCTATTTTATCGAAAAATTATATAATGAAATGTTGATTTAATTTTCATTATTCCTTGTATAGTTTTTTTATTTTAGAAGATTTCTATACATGTGTTATGCCTTTTCATGAAGAGAAATGATGTTATCTCTACTCAATCACAGAGGTAATCTTGATGTTTGTACAGTAAAATCTTTATCCATAGAATTAATTCATTGTTTCATATTTATGTTAAATTTATTTATTTTTAGTATTAATCACTTAATAATTGTTTTCTTATACAGGTGGATTATTTTTTTCAAGTTGGGGTGCTCTATAAAACTTTCATACTTCTTCTCACTCAGAACCCTTTCACCCCTACAGTGTTTCATTTATCACTTTATTTCATGTTCTTGCCATTACCTTTGTAGGAAGTGCAATGCCGCTTCCTCTACTCAGTTATAAAGGTAATCCTGATATTTTCATAGTAAAATCATTTTCCATAGAATTAATTTATTAATTTATATTTATGTTTAATTTATTTATTTTTAGTATTACTCATAATAATTTTTTTTCTTATATAGGTGGATTTTTTCTGAGTTGATGTGGTTTGTTTAAAGATGCTCATGCAATGTTGGCAGTTCGACAAAGAAAGTCAATTGAAATCATAGTGACATTAATAGTTAGGATTTTTTTTAATGTATTTAATTATTTGTATTTATGTAATTGTATAAACCAATGTTTTAAATGTTTATAATATCATATTTTTTCTAGTATTTGTGTTGTAAATTTCATTTAATTTAAATTCTGTATTGGGACTTGTTTTTGTTGATATCTAGTGTGTTTTTGGTGTGTTTATAGTGTTGTGTAATGCTATTACAACACACTGCAGTGGTGCTGAAATGTTCTATTACAACACACTATTGTATGTCCCATTATTAGTGATTTTAAAAGCGATGATAAAGAACACATTTATTAGTTCTTTTAAAAGCGCTGATAAAGGACACATTTATCAGTGCTTCTAAAAGCAATGATAAAGGTATACTTTATTAGTGCTTTTACAAAACTAATAAAATGTCCTTTATTAGTGCTAATAAAAGTGCTGATAAAGGATTCATTTAGCGATGCTAAATAAAAGTGTTGATAAATGGGACCTTTATCATTTCTTTTAAAAGTGATGATAAAGGCCCCATTTATTAGAAATTTTATTAGCGCTAATAAATTTCCCCTTTATTAGTTCTTTTTAAGAACTGATAAAAGCCCTAGGATTTTAACGTCGCTCATGTTATCAGTGTTGATAAAGGCCATTTCTAGCACTATTAAAGACCAGTTTTGTAGTACTATGATAGGATTTCACCAGGTAGCCAATGGATCAAGTAGAAACTTCCATAGATAGAAGCACTCCACCGAATACTTAGTAGAAGTGAACCAACTAGCCTATGAGAGTTTTGTTGAATATTCTATTATATGTATTATGGTTGCAATGAAATTATTTTTTCTCATTTTGGTTTATTGAATTAAATTCATTTTATTTGTTTTATTAGCCTACATGGATGGATGGAACCTTACACGAGTATTTTCTCATTTCTGGTTCTGATCTATTTTATATGTCGGTTTTATTTCTGGAATCTGATTCATTTTTTCCTTATAATGATTTGTGGAATGATTCTAGACCATCGATTGAGTGTGATCTAATGGTCCAACGTAGCTACCAGTGTGTTTCTTTGATTGGATTCGATCCTCTTGCATTGCTGTCCCACCTATCCCGTTGCGCCAAATGGGCTGTGCACTGTCCCCAGTGTAGTTATGTGAACCTTTGTAATGATTTGAACCATCCACACAACTTTCATCCTGTTCCTCCGCCTGAATTTCCTGACACTACCACTAGCACCCATTGATTGCACTGCCCCGTGGTTCTTCTTCAGTAAAGTCTCGTTCCTCTCTAGTTTTCGATGGAACCTCTAAGTGGGAAAAGAACTGCTCTAGCTCCATGAAGAAGAAAGGTGATCATCCAGGAGATCCCGACCACCCACACTCCCCTATGCTACTGTAAGTGCCACCTCCTACAACCAGAGTTCTTCTCTGGTGGGGACTCAGTGGGGATACTCTCGGTTCTGGGTATTCAGATGACTTTACTTTAAGTGGCAACATTTTTTTGACATACTTTCCATTGTAACCAAGATCTGGTTTCTATTTCTTAGATCTATAGTGACTTACCTTTTCTTCATCATTTATGCTACTATATCTTTCTTGTGTGAACACGTGAGTCCATTCAAGAGTGGATGAGGCTGACTCTACGTGATAGGGTTGACCACTGCCACCTTGTTTAGCAAGCTCGGCCTCCTCATATAGTTTTTTTGGTCCTTTAATTTCTGTATTCGAATCTCTATCTATTATTGATTTCTTTTATTGCATCTAAATAAAATTATTTCCCTGGTGGTGTTCTCACCATGTACATAGATACCCTTGGGGTCGAAGCATGTTACATCTGTTTTCCTCTTTATTTTCCTACATTGACTTTTTATCTGGTTCAAATTTCTTGATTGAGTTTATTGTTCTTTTTCCAATTCAATTGTAACCAATTTTTTAATTAAACTTATCAATCTGTTCTCTATTAAACATGATAGTGGATCTTGTATTATTCAGGGTTTAAGTAATTAATCACAACAAGTGGTATCAAAGCTTAATGTTTTCATTTCCATGGGTTCAAATAAATTTTATTTTGATATGTTTGATGGTGAGAATTATTTTAATCTCTAAATAATTAAGATGACAGCCTTGTTAGATCATAATGACCTAATTGATGCCCTTTCTAGCTCAAGGAAGAAAGCCACCACCACTACCCCTGATGGGCAGGCTGTTGTCTCCTATGTAGATGTCCCCAAGGATACCCTTAGGAAATCCCGTAGTTTAATACTTTTATCTTTAGGCGACAAAGTGTTAAGATAAGTTGCATATGAGTCCTATGCTACTAGAATATGGTCTAAATTAGAGTCCCTTTATATGACTAAATCTCTTGTTGGTAGGATATATAAGAAAATGAGATTATATACATTCAAAATCTACCCGAGAACTGCAGTCTGGATACACATTGATGAATTTAATAAAATCTTGTTAGATCTATCCAACATTGACATTAAATTGGATGATGAAGACCAAAAAATTATATTGCTAACATCATTAGATGATTCATTTAACTTTGTTAAAGACTCTATGATGTATGGGAAAGACACATTAACTCTTGAAGAAGTAAAATATGCTTCTCTCTCTAAATACCTTCAGAGGAAGGGTAGTATAAAGGCCAAGGATGAGGGTTTAAATGTAAGGGACACAGGTGATTTTAGAGGCTAAAGTGAGTCAAGGGGTAGGAGAAAAGAAAGGGGTCAGTCTAAGGAATATATAAGCAAGTCTAAACATAAGGTAATCAAATGTTTTCAATGTAAACAACCTTTACATATTACGAGGAACTGTCCTAATAGGAAGGGTGGCTATAAAGATACCAATAATGACCATTCCCTATTAGTCGAATATGATTTTGACATTACTGTTGTGTTAAATGTCACTGACATAGCCATCTTAGATGAATGGTTCCTAGATTCAGGATGCTCATTCCACATGTTCCCTAGGAAGGAATTATTTACTAAATTAAGGTAAGTCAAGTATGGTGAGCTATTTATAGGGAATAATAGGAGCTGACACATTATGGGAATAGACTCAATTTTACTTGAGCTTCATGATGGGACTATTAAATCTCTTGAAGAAGTTAGGTGGGTACCCAAATTGAAAAGAAACCCAATATCCCTAGGAATACTCTACCAGAAATGGTATGAATTAAAGTCTAGATATGGAAGCCTTATAATTGCTTGAGGATACCTCACAGTAATGAAAGGAATCCTTCACAATGGCCTGTATGTGTTAGATGGTAATGCGTATAGAAACTGCCTCTTCTGGTTCAGAAATTGATTCCACTACCTTATGGAATAGGATACTAGGGCATGTTAGTGACAAGGGTCTTAATGAGCTTAAGAAATAGGGCCTTTTAAGTAACATCACTCCTAGTAGTCTACCCTTTTATGAAGATTATGTATATAGAAAATCTAAGAGAGTCATTTTCTGTAGGTCTATGTATAAGGATAAAGAACCTCTTGAATTTGTATATTCTAATTTTTGAGTTCCTTTTAGGGTCACCTACCATGGTGGAGGATTATACTTTGTGCCTTTTATTGATGAATTATCTTGGAGAGTATTGATTTATATACTCAAGAAAAAGTCTAATAACTTTGATACTTTTAAGAAATGGAAGTATAGTGTAGAGAGTGAGAGTAATAAGAAAATTAAGTCTTTAAGGACTGATAATGGTTTAGAATATCTATCCAATGAATTTATTGAATATTGTGAATATGAAGGAATAAAAAGATATCGAACTATTGTGGAAACCCCAAAAGAGAATTAGTTAGTAGAAAGAATGAATAAAACTATCCTTGAGAGGGTAAGGTGTATATTGTCACACTGAAAACTCTCCTGGTCCTTTTGAGATGAGGCTATTTCAATAGTAGTGTACCTCATTAACCGTTTCCCATCTTCTAATAACTTTTTTAAGACACCTAAAGAACTTTGGAAAGGAACACCCACGAATCTTGGTCACCTTAGGATTTTTGGATCCATATCTTATGAACATTCATGTAATGATAAGATAGATCTAATAGATGTTAAGTGTATATTCGTGGGATATCCAGAGGGTGTTAAAGGGTATCATTTATGGGTAGATAAACCAGGTTACCAGAAATGCATAATTAGTCATGATGTGGTCTTCCATGAATCTGGTGTGTCCAATGATAAGGATCCTGAACCTATTGCAACTTCTAATGAAGTTGTAGGACCCTCAGGGGTCCTAAAACCTTTAGGTGTTGAGGTTACTTTAAGATCTAGTGAAAAACCCTAGTCTAGTGTTAGTCCTGCTCCTTCTGTTTCCTAAGGACAACTTGAATCTGATTCCAGTTCAGACTCAAAACTTGAGGGCCAGGAACCTGATGATTTGAGAAACTATCAACTCACGTGAGATAGATAGAGGAGATTTATTAGACCTCCATCCTAATTCAACCAGGAATACATTGCTTCATATGCTTTCAATGTAGCTCAATACTTATTTAATGATGATCCCCAAACCTATAAGCAAGACATTAAGTCCAAAGAAACTAGTAGCTGGCTGAGAGAAATGCAAGAAGAGATGAATTCCCTTATTAAGAACAATACCTGGGATGTTGTTACCAGACCCAAAAACCAAAAAGTTATAGGATCTAGATGGATTTATAAGAATAAATAAAACAATGTAGAAGAAACTAAAATCAAATTCAAAGCTCACATGGTGGACAAAGGCTTCCTTCAATGTGAAGGTGTTGATTATAGTGAAATCTTTTCTCTTGTTGTTAAGCATTTATCCATTAGAATTATGCTTTCATTTTCTGCCAAAATTGATTTTCATGTTGAACAAATTGATGTAAAAACTGTTTTTTATATGGTAGACTTGATGAAACAATTTATATGACTCCTCCTAAAGGATTTTCAAAACTGTTTAAAACTAACCATGTTTGTCTTTTACATAAGTCCTTGTATGGGCTTAAACAATCCTCCAGGAAATGGTATAAAAGGTTTGATTCCTTTATGATTGAGAATAAGTTTTCTAGAAGTAGATTTGATGCATGTGTGTATTTTAGGATTGTTAAACATGAGTCTATTTTCCTTATGTTATATGTTGATGACATGCCGTTAGTATGAAAAAACATGAGAACTATAAACTCTGTTAAGCACCAGTTGAATCGTACCATTGAAATGAAATAATTAGGCCATGAAAGTAAAATCCTTGGTATGGATATAATTAGGGATAGGAAGGATAAAACCCTATACTTATCCCAATTTGATTATGTTATAAAGGTATTAAATAGATACTTATTTTAGCACATCAAACCTGTAAAAATTACCTTAGGAAAAAATTTTAAATTTTCCTTGAATCAATCCCATAGGAATGAAGATGAAACCACCTTTATGAGTAATATTCCATATGAAAATGTTGTAGGAAGCCTTATGTATGCCATGGTCTGTTCTATGCTAGATATAGCCTTTGCTATTTTTACACCGAGTAGGTTTATGGGGAAACCTGGTAAGGATCATTGGAATGCTTGAAAATGGTTACTAAGGTATGTTTCTATGTTTGATAAACCGTGCATTTGATATGGCTTGAATACTAATTTTTATTATGATATAGTTGGTTTTGTTGATTCTGATTATGCTGCAAATATTGACACCTAGAATTCTATCACTAGTTTTATTTTCCTTGCATATGGAGGACCGATCTCCTAGAAATGAAACATACAATGATTAGTTTCACTTTCCACTAATGAGGCAGAGGACATTTCCTTAACAGAAGATATAAAGGAATCCATTTGGATTAAATGTTTTCTTTCTGAGTTGTCATTATCTGCTGATGGCATAGTAGTTCACTGTGATAGCCAATCGACCTTGCATCTATCTTAAAATTATGTATTCCATGGTAGATCGAAGCACATAGATATTAGGTTTCATTTTGTTAGGGATATTATAAAACCTGAGAAAGTGAGTGTCACAAAGATATCCACTAATGATAACCCAACTGATAGTTTGACTAAGGCTGTTCCATTATCTAAATTAATTCATTGTATTAAGCTTATGAATTTTGTCCCAATTCTATAATCTAGATTGCGAGAACACCATCATTGAATTTATTTGATTACAAGGTGGAGATTTTTTGAATATGATCCTGAATGTATTATGGTTCCAATGAAATGAATTCTTTTTTTTTTTCAGTTTAGTTTATTGAATAAAATTTGTTTTATTTTTTTATTAGCCTGCATGGCTGAATGGAACCTTACGTGCATCTTTTCCCATTTTTATTCTTTTCTATTTTATATTACTATTTTATTTCTGGAACACGGTTCATTGTTTTCCTTATAATGATTCGCGACATGATTTTGGATTTTCTATTGGGCATGATCCAACGGTCCAACGCAGCTACTGGTGTGTTTCTTTGACCAACATCGATCCATTTACATTATCATCCCACCTATCCCGTTGCACCACATGGGCTGTGCACTGTCCCCGGTGCAGTTATGCGAACCTTCAGGACAATATGACCCATCCACACGGATTCCATCCAGTGCCTCTTCCTAGCTTGCTCAGTGCTTCCACTAGTACCCATTAATTGCACTGCCCTACAATTATTCCTCGGTGAAGAATGATTCCTCTTTAGTTTTCAGTGGAACCTCTTAGTGGGAAAAGTGCTGCTCTGGCTCTGAGTAGAGTAAAGGCGACCATCCAGAAGATACTGGCCACCCTCACTCCCCTCTGCCACTATACATTCCACCTCTTGTAACCAGAGTTCTTATCCAGTAGAGACTCAATGGGGATCGTCTTAGTTTGGGTATTCAAAAAAATTTGCTTTAAGTGGTAATAGTTTTTGACATACTTTCCATCATAACCAAGATCTTGTTTACAGTTCTTGGCTCTGTAGTGACTTACCTTGTCTTCATCATGTATGTTGTTGTATCCTGATTGTGTGCATGCGTGAGTCTATCCAAGAGTGGATGGAGCTGACTCTACATGACAGGGTTGACCTCTGTCACATAGTTTAACAATCTTGGCCTCCTTAGATAGTTTTTGTGATCCTTTAATTTTTTCATTCAAGTCTGTATCTGTTCTTGATTTATTTTCTTTCATCTTAATAAAAGTATTTCCCTGATGGTTTTCTCGCCGTGCACGTAGGCCTCCTTGGGGCTGAATCATGTTACATCTGTTGTCCTCTTTATTTTCCTTCATTGGTTGTTTATCTTGTTCAAATTTCTTGATTTTGATTATCATTATTGTTCCAATTCAATTGTAACCAATTTATTAATTAAACCTATCAATCCTTTATCCATTAAATGAAACAGTGGATCTTGGATTATTTAGGGTTTATGTAATTAACCCCAACAAGTTTCATAGTTTTTGTGCTACTACCTTTCACACCATCTCTCCAGTGTAATCATTTGGCTAGTTAGTGGCATCATTACAAAACATTCCAAGGTTCATTCATTATGGTCTTAAATGGAATGACTTGACTCTTTATGACTTGGATTGACCATGGATGAACTCAAAACCCTAGGAGGATATAAATAAAATACAAGGGTGGTTTAGATCATTATCTGAACAAATTATAAATTCAACAAAATGTTTTCAAACTACCAATGATCAAGGATTCATCTCCGATCTTTAATGAGATTCAAAGGTCCAATCCTTCTCATCTAATTACAAATAATATAAAGTGTAAATTCTTGAGGGTAATTACGATATTCTATATGCATCATTAAAAATCATGATATTCACCAATAATTAATGATGTAAAATGGGACTGAGGACCATAGACTTTGTAAATATGGGATGAGTGGGCCTAAAAATTTTGACCGTTTAGAGTACGAGCCTATGTGATTTGAGCTAGTGCTGATGTGGGATGGGGAGGGTAAGACCACATGGGTTCAGGATAGCCCAACTTCCCATTTTATAAGAAATAAAATATTTTACTATATATGATTATATATATATTAATTAACTCAAATAAAATTTATTCATTTATATAGCTTGACTTTGTTTGTGCCACTGATTCCAAAAACAACCATCCCAAGTCGGTCCAAATCCATTCCATTTATATTGCACAAATATTCCTGTATCTGCTCTCCAATTGAGGAGGGAAATCCCTCTATTTTTTCCACTTGGTCTGTCCATCCTACTACTTTTGTCCATGCTGCTTCGCTTCCCTTGAATGTGCTGCTTCATCTATTCATGAAGCTTCATCTATCCATGACACATAACATCATCCTCCATGGGTACCCAGATGCAACCACTTTGGACTGGCCTCCACCTTCCCTCGCCTCTGCCTCACCCCATGTCATCACCCACTCTGGACCGACCTCCACCTTCCCCCACCCTGTTTCCTGGATCTACCACCCCCTACGTCATCGCCCACCTCCGCCTCCCCCCATGCCAGACCGGCCCCATCGCCCACCTCTGCCTCCCCCACACCAGAATACCATTGTTACCTACCTCTGCCTCCCCCTAAAAAGTCAGGTAGCCCCCCATAAATGAAGTTTTTATTTTTTTTAATTTTTTTTCTTATATTTTTATCATATATATATATATCCCAGCTATGATGTGAAGTTTTTTATTTTTTATTATTTTTATTATATTTTTATCATATATATATGTAAATTTATCATGAAATTTTCTTTTTATTACTAATTAATAATATAATAATAATAATAATAATAATGCGGGTTACCTGTGGGATTTCACACATCTTCTGTGGGGTGGGAAGAGCTTGATAAATATTCTTGTTTAACTTATGGTATTTTGTGATCTCAAGCCCTCACAGTTCAAAGTCCATGTGGGTTTGGCCCACTCTACCCTAACTTGTTCATTTCTCATTTCTATCGATAATCATCAAGTTCCATAAGACTCTTAATTACATCTCTCTTTATGCCTTCTTTTCTCTTTTTATCCTGGGAATTTTTACTTTCTAATATAACCCCTAGTCTCTCAATCTCATTTGTAACTTCTCTCTATCTTACCTTCTTTCATCTTCCCATCTTTTATTGAGAGTTGAGATGAAATTGTAGTGGGTTTTAGAAAAGAAAAACCATCCCTTTTCTCCATCCTCATAATTGGTTTCTTTCTTTTTATGTTTAAAAGAAAGGATTCTTGGTTTTTTTCTTTCCCTATTAAATTGTAAGGTACTCTTTTGCTTATTGGGTTTTCATTAAAACTAAGAGATATTCAATTTTTGGTTCTTGGATCTCTGTTCAAACCAAGGGGTTATATAACCCTCTCAATCCTTCTTGAGGGGGAGTAGATATAGTGGTACCTCGTGTGTTATTATTGAACTTTGTTATCAAAGAGTTCCTTGTTCTTCCAATTTTCTATATTTACCTTTTGACTACACCTAATTGATTTATTTTTAACTATGATTTACTGTGATATTATTTAATTCTTTCATGATATCACCATTTCTTTTATATAATTGTATAAAATTTCTTTTGTTTTTATATTTTCCTTATATTTTATTGCTTCATCTTTTAAAAATACGATTCACCCCTTCCATTTATACTCCGACCAACATGTAATGTGATAGTTATTACCAAATTTTTCTAATAATGATTCATAGAAAATAAAAAAAAATTAGGAATAGGGACATGTGAATTCTTACTTGGTTTAGAAGTATGGGATAATCAAAGGATCATGCATTCCACATTGTACTGGTACACCAAAAACTCTAAGTCCACTTCTTATTGGTTTTAGGATAGTTTTCTACTATCAAGGATTACTACCTTTATAAAGGCTTGGGGTAGATGCATTATATTTATAATATCACTTCCCTCACAATAACCTGTTATGATCACTGCTTTGGAAGGAAAAACAAATGCACATGTAGTCTGAATAACAATATCACATATTGTTGATAATTTCATAGAGTATAGATTAAAACTCTTTGAATATCCATATTTATTCTTCAAAATTATATTGTGAAACTCTCTTTGAGAAGATTTTTCATAAACCTTCCACGAAATCATATAGAATTACTTCCTCATTAGCTTGGTCTTTAAGAGAAAGCAAAACACCCTCCTTCCAGAATAATTCTAGAATGCCCTTCACCTTCCAATTTAGTGATTGGAATTCCTCCACTTGGTCATTGTGCAAAAAATCTTATTCTTATATAGTTATCCTTTCACCTTCGATATTTAGATATTTTGAATATATTTTATGACCAAAACCCCTCTCTTATATTTCCAGTTTTCTCAATGAAGTCTCTTCTTTATTTTCTATAAGTGTTTTTTGTGACATGCATGTTTTTTCTTCTTCTCTCAGCCTCTACTTATTTTATAGGCACATAGAAATATAAACTTCAAACTCTTGAATTTTTAGTCTTTCCAGTATCTACAATAATTCTATATTTCTAGAAATATAAAAACTCATAAATATCAAGATATCCTATAGTTTTTAAAAACATTGAATACAAACAAGATTTCCCATTTTAAACTCTCCCAAAAATATTAGAAATTGAATCTCTTAATATCTTCCATAAATTATATATATTCCAAGTATCACTTAATTTAATAGACATTAGGTTCAGGTCATGTGATATGTAACCTCTATATTTGTAATGTAGTACTTGTAGCATGGAAACTCATGTATAGTGAAACATGGTGAAATATAGATTTTATCCTGATTGTTTCAAGATTACTCCAAGGCTATGGTTAGATGTAAATAAATGAAGAATAAGTCTTTTTCTTGAATTTCTCTTTCAATATAAAATACAGATTGTAGCATGAATATTTATTGTTGCAGCATACATACCTATATAAGTATGTGGGCCTACTGTTCATAGACCTTATCCTCGTGCTGTATCCATATATGGATCAAGAGGAAACAATGTCCAGTAGCAATTACCTATACTTAGGTTGATTATATGAATTTTATAGACCCCCACTCGTGCATTTAATCAAATTGGACAAGGATAAGTTTGTATAATTTAATTTGAGATATTTTGAAATTACCTTCAACTATTTCATGGCATAAGTGAGTATTCCAAGTGCAAACATCAATTGACCAGTAATTGTTCATGGTGGGAAATAAGAGTCATAGTGTGTATAAATGTTATATAAAATTAAATTCATCATGACTTTGTATGAATAAACATGCACGACTTGAACCCATTTACCTAGTGAACTTTCCCATTGTGAAAGTTATTACTAGTGTGAAATATTCCAGATTAAACTTCCATATGTCACCCAATACATTTATCCTTCTTCAACATGTAATGTAAAAAAAACCTTGGACCAACTTTGACATATATTTTTAACAAATCCAATGCAACCAAAAGGGTGTCTAATAAACTCAAACCAAAAACACATCACCAATAATCCTCCACAAAAAATAATAAACCTTTGGTAATAAGTGGGCAGACCAAATATTTATCCAAACCAAATAATACACATGGACAAGACTCTACATTACTATCCAATATCTAGACTTCACCATGTACCCTTTGTGTCGAGAGAATCTCCAGAATAGTTTTTCATCAAACATTCATTTATAAATAGGGATCTTTAATATCCAACTTCTATTCTTATCTTAGAAAAATGAATTATGTTTATTAAAATTCTATTATGAAAAATAATCATTAAAAATATATCAAAGAACAACATTCTATTTTATAACAAGGGTAGTCAATGAAATAAACCAACAATCAGCACCCAAAAGCCAAGGATTCTTTAATATATTAACAGACTGCCCATCAAAGATTCACCAATAGATACCCTCTAATAGAAGGACCTTGGCTTTCCAAATACCATTCCATATAAAACTTGGCCAATTTCCAAGAAGATATTGTAGCAAATCAACACTAGGGAAAAAATTTACACTCCGAACCCTAGTAGAAAGGGAATAAAGATAACTTAAAAGTCTCCAACACTGCTTAGAAAGAAGAGTAGTGTTGAAATACCTGATATGCTAGAATCCCAAACCTCCATCTTCCTTAGGGTGATATAATATTTTCCATGCAACCATGTGTATAATCTTCCCACCATCCACAGAACCCCACTAGAATTCCGAGAACATGGAATTAAGATGATTGATAAGAGTGTTCAAAAGTTTATCATCCATTTAGTTATAATAGTTGGTGAATTTTTTATTCTTTGGATATAATTAATTAAAAATATTTGTTATGTGTTTTTTAGTATCATGTTTTATATTACTTAATTTGTGGTTGATAATTTTTTGATAGTGTTTCATAGGAATTTTTAAAAAAATAAGATTATTATTATTATGTTTAATTAAATGGGAGTATATTTTTAATATTTTGGAAAATGGATGTCCAAAGCACCAAATGTTTTGGTGCTCTTACCCCTTTTATTTTTAAATATGATATATATATATATTGTTTATATATATATATATATATTAAATAATATTTAAAATATTTTTTTATTTAGAATTATTAACATTTAAGAAATTCCAAAATATAACTAAAACCCTCATCCAAGACTCACTTTTATAGGGAAAGAAACATTGACATCCCTGATTAATTTTCCATATGGGACTGAGTTTCACTTCACCAACATCACAATAATAATATATTAATAATAATAAATAAATAAATAAATAAAATATATAATAAAAAATATAAATAATTAAAATAAAATATCATTAATATAAATAATAATTGATATTATAATTTTAAAAAAGTAATAATATAATTAATATAATTAATAATATTATAATTAATAATTAATAATAAAATCATATATAATTAATAATTAATAATATAATCAATATTAATAATAAATAATAATTAAATTAATATAATTAATAATTAAATTAATAATAAAAATATAAGTAGTATGATTTTGACTATTTTATAAGTAATATGTTAATAGAATAAAATTATTTAACATATTTTTATAAATAACAGTGAATGATAATTTTTAATAATAATATAACATTTAATGAGATACATAAATATAAATTTAAATAAAATAATAATTTAAATTAATTAGGTGATTCAAATTAATTTGGAATTAATATATTTAATAAGAATTGTAGAATTTAATAAAACCATAATTATTGGGGAATATAACTATCATGGTTTATAAAATATTAATAAGTAAATTTAAATAGTAATACCATGTTTATTATGATATACATTTGAAATAAATATATAAATTTTAGAAATATAAATAGTATATAAAAATGTTAATTTAAAATAAACAATATAATTATAATGAACTAAAATTTATGTAAAAAAATGAATATATATGATGATAATAATAATATTTTATATTTAATTATTAACTCTAGTAGTAAATAATAAATATAAGAATTGTAGAAAAATATATAGGTATTTTTTAACATAACCAAATTGAATTCCTAAAAAATTATAAGTAATATATTTTCACAATTCTATTCTTAATAAAAGGATGTGTGTGTATTTGTATCATTCAAGAAATAATACTTAGATTGTACTCAAAACTGTATTTAATAGGATTATAATACAATTTTATTTTAACAATATTGGTATCTATTTTATGAGATGTTATGTTATTAGTTATTTAGGAACTTATGAATAATATGTTAATGAAACTAATCATTAGTGAATTTTGGAATTATTAGATTAAAAAAGATAGTAAATGTAGAACATAAATTTCAATGGAAGCATAATAATTTTAGTGTAAAGGCTATTATATTAAAGTAATTTAGTGATGATTTAAAAGTATTATGGTATATATATATTTTATCAATCCTTGTAATGAGGACCACACATGGATATGCTAGAGGCTTGATGAGTGATAAATGATCAGATGTAACCCATAAGCCCAGACCATCATCATCTTATCCACCTCACATGATCTGTATTAGGAATTTATAGGTAATATATATATATATATATATATATAGAGAGAGAGAGAGAGAGAGAGAGAGGATGTATTGAGGCAGCAAATCTCCATGCAGTCTATGCACCCCAATTGAGTCTAAAATAGACAAAGAAAGAGGTCTCTATCTGCTATTGAGAGGTCATAATATATGAAGATATACATTCATTTATATATATATATAAATATATATATATGCAGTATCCACACAAGAAACTTTGGACAAAAAACATGAATAGATCATGAATAGGAAAAAAAATTATCCATGCACTTAATGGTTGTGCCGAATTTGGTGGACCTTCAATTAAAGTAGAAAAACTTGTTTCAATGCATGATTCACTACAACAGTGTGATAAAATAAATATAGTAGGAATATGGTTTATAAAAAAAGGTGTTTGGGAAGAAGAAGACTACTAAGCCCATTTAAAAAAAATATAGGCATTTAGAGATTACATAGAGAGAGTGAAGGTAGATAGAGTTTTAGAAGTTTGACTTGAAGAAGGATAATCCAATTAGGCATTATTAACAACATATGTTAAGGGGAATTATTTTAAGAAATTTCAATTTTAAGAGGTTTTAAATATATTCTCTATTTTTAGGATTTTTAAACTTCCTCTTCATGATTTATTTTCAAAATTGGGTTTTAAATGAAATTATTATTTCAAAATAATCATTTTATATATAAAATGTTTTTATTAATTTCAAAATCCCACCTCTGGTATTTTTTTAAGAATTATTTCTTTTGAAATAAATTTATTTCATGGATGTTGTCTATGTTTAAATTGTTTCATAATCATGCACTATTTAATTCTTATTGACATTACATGTATGTTTTAAAAATAATATCCCGATTTAAAGATTTATTATCATGTATTTTAGTTTATTATAATTCTTAAACAATAAATATTTGTATTTATATATAAATATACCTTTGTTAAATTTTTAAAGATCAAGTTTTGATAAAAATTACAGTTAAGGGAGGGGGGTATCTAAAAAATGTTTGTTTAAAAAAATATGATGTTTGGACATTATAAATAGATAGGAATGAGGAGTTAAACCAAACCACTAGAGACTTTATCCCTAGATTTATGGGTATACACTATATTGCCTTTTATTTTCTAGGTCACATCATGGTTTTGTTTTCGAATCTTGCAAAGAGTTTTTATGAAAATCACACTACTACAAAATCCTCTATTTTCAGTGTTCAAAAGCAATGATAGTCTAAGAACCCTTAAATGACCACAACTTTTTTCACCATTAATGAAAGAATTGATAAAGGACACCTTTATTAGTGCCTTTTTTAGCATTGATATTTTTTTTTCTGGGGGTCATGCCCCCACCCCCTTAGTCAACACCTAACCCCATTCTTAGCACTCTTGTACAACTCCCAATCCTATGTGCTAGTACCCAGCTTTAGTTAGTTCTCACGTTCTTGCTTTATCAGTGTGCTACCCCGCCATCTGATCACCCTATATGTATGCCTAGACTCGAACATGGGACCTCTAGGTACAGAGAATACCCATTTACCACTACTATATCTTATTCTCTCATTTATTTTACAATAATTCTTTTTATTTATATATATTTACCTACATATTTTTTATCCATATATTTATATATATTGATAGAATTATTTTTTAAATATATTTATAAAATATATGTTTATATATGTGTGTGTATTTATACAGATGTCTATGTGTGTGTGAATATATGATATAAATATATATATACTTATATACATTTATTTAAATATATTATATATTAATATTCATCTACACATATTAATATATAAACGTAAATATATATCCATTTATTATCACACACACACCTGCACATATAAACATTAAACATTCATTTCTATAGGCATATATATATATATATATTAATACATTTTTATAAGGTAAAAATGGTTAGATATTATTTTCAATAAAAAAGATAATAATTATTTCCTTATGATTTATATATTGAGAAATATATTTTTTGTGAAGAAATGTTTAAATATTTATTTATATAATTAAATTTTTATATGTAAATATATACAAATCTGTATACATATGCATAAATTTAATTAAAAATATCACTATAATAGGAAAAATGATAAAATTTGAACACCATGATATCAAATGAAAGTAATACTTGATAATGAATTTAGTCTCCACCAAAAAATGATAATAAAACCCCCATAAATGAGGATACAAATCCCTCAAATGTTAAAAAATTGGGATACCCTGATAAAAACTTGGTTTTAGAGTCCTTATGAGCATTTTTTGACCATGAAAAAAACTAATTAGGGTTTACCCTGGTCATCACATAATTGATATTTTCAAAAAAATTGATTTCATATATGGTAGAGCCCAAAAAGACACTTGGATCAAAAGTTATGGTTGTTTGAAGTTCAAGTCCTATTTTCAAATTATTTTATCCAACCAAACTATGAATTTTTATTAAATATGTGAAGCACAAGAAAAAAAAGATACACAAAAGGGGGAAAACAAGAGAAAAACAAAGAGAAAAAATAGCTTAACTACAACTCAGGGAGGGAGAAAGTAGTACAGACCAAGAGCATCAGTTCGAACCAACTCAATGCACTCGGGGGGAAGGGAATATAGACTATAAAAAATTGTATGGGGAGAATTTTTATTACCCTTAGACACCAAAAAATCCACCACCTTATTCTCTTATCACCAGGTGTGATATAAACTCACACATCAAACATGGCTCTTGTATTTTCTAATGATATATGAAATTGTCCAGGGAGTAGTAATTTTATCTTGGAGAGAATTGAGAATAATAGAAGTGTCTGTTTCTATCTCAGTAGGAGTGATATTAGATTCACAAAACACCTTCAGTCCATTGAGAAAAGTGTTCACCTCTATAATAAGGAAACCTCCTCTACCATAGAAGCTACTGAAATCCAAGACCATCGATCCTTTGGAGTCCCGAACCACACCTCCCCCTCGCAAGGTTCCAAGACAATAAGAACCATCAATATTGAGCTTCAAATTATTTAATATTTTTCATTAATTTATTGATTTTTTATATCATAAAATTATAATTAAATGGATATTACTCAATAATACTTCGAAAATTATAAATTAATATTATTTTATAATTATCTTATAAACCATTTTCACTAAATATCTTATATATTAAGTGTAAATACATATTTAGTATTATATAAATCATATTTAATAAATTTATTATATTTATATTAATATAAATATATTTAGATATTAATATATGATTTTTAATGACATATAATTTCTTTTATAAAATACACCTTTTATTAGTGTTAAAAAAGCTTGATAAAGACAACTATATATCAGCATTAAAAAATGAGTAGATAAAAGTGACCTTTATCAGCACTAAAAAAATAACTGAAGAAGGGAGGATTTTATCATCATTTTTTATCACTGATAAAATCAATATTTATTCACACTTTTAGCACTGATAAATATATCCCATTTATCAAGTCTTTTTTTTAGCACTGATAAAGGATGGCATTGAATATTCCGAAATCTGTAGCCGCGTCATTGAATTTTTTTCATAAGGGATTATTTTTTTAA
The DNA here is from genome assembly GCA_963277665.1 of Viscum album. Classification (NCBI taxonomy): domain Eukaryota; kingdom Viridiplantae; phylum Streptophyta; class Magnoliopsida; order Santalales; family Viscaceae; genus Viscum; species Viscum album. Next base: position 1,086,055,991 of record OY728132.1, read on the forward strand.
AGTGTTTCAAAAGTGAAAAAATTGAATTTGAAAATGAATTGCATGGTTTTATAAAAAAATTATATGGATTTTTTTTCAATAAAGAGTTTTATATAATTTTAAAGTATTATCAAATATTCCTTTAAAATAGATTTTATTTCAATATAAATATTTCTGAAATTATTTTAAAAAAACCATATTTTTGTACTTTAAAGAAAATTTTATTTTTATAAGTGATTTATTAATTTCATATTTATCTATTTTAAAGAAAAATATATTAAAAATGTTTTTCACATGGCTGAGAAATGAGTAAAATCTATTATAAAGACAATATTTCTAGAGAAAAGCTACAATATAAATTAAAGATTTATTTTAAAGCCCATTTTAAGGATTAATACGTGTTATAAATTTGTATAGAAATTTTTAATTATCTAAAGCTCTAAACCTAAAAATATCATGAGAGTATAGTGACTAATTTTGGATTAAAAGTTGTAAATTTATATATTTTGATTTATTTGAGTCACTTATTCCAATATCAAATCCTTTTAAAATTAATAAAAGGAAAAAATTATAGTAAAGTTTTTTTACACTGAACCTGAGAGTGGAAGTCTGAGATGCTATAGTTGTATCAGAGAAAATATTTAGATAACTTTAGAGGTTAGAATTATTTTTATTAAAGAAAATTTTAAGTATTCAAGGATAATTTAGGATTTATAATTTTCTTTGAGAATTTCAAATGTGATTCTTAAGTGATTAATGACATTTTGGATGAAAGATATTTTAGAAAGAGCTTGTGATCTAAAGAAAAATTCTAGACTTTTAAGGATTTTTTGGATTAAAGATTAAGGTGATTTAGGGTATTTTGGTTAAAAAATTGTCAATGGATAAGACACACTAATGGTTTAATTTTCTTATTAATCTCTTTATCAACTGTTATAATAACAAGTTTATCTTTATTTGGTTGAGAACATGATCGTGAAAATAAACCTATGATAGGTATATTATAGAAACCCTTTAGTTTTATAACCAAGGGAGCGTGTTTGGTGAAAATGGATGCAACAAGTGAAAATATAGATATATTAGGTAAAAAAATGAGTCTTACCCATGATATTAATGTAGAAAAATCTTTAGAAATTATATCATAACTATATTTAAAACACCCTCACATGTTCTCAATAGTGAGAGAAATTTAAATTTAGGAGGATGCAATTTATTTTGGGGGTAGAATATAACTACACATGGTTTCAATATAATGTTTATTAAATTTATATTTAATTTATACTTTTAAAATTACTTTATAAGTAACATGTCAATAGAATAAAATTATTTATCATAAATTGATAAATAATAGTGAATGATAATTTTTAATAATAATATATTATTTACTGAGATATATAAATAAAACTCTAATTAAAGTAATAGTTTTAAGTAATGAGGTGGAATCAAATTAATTTTGAATTAATATATTTTCAAGGATAATTGCAGAATTTAATTAAATAATAATTATCGAGGAATATAATTATCAAAGTTTATAAAATATAAATAAATAAATTTTAATAATAATACCATATTTATTATGATATACATTTGAAATAAATATAGAAATTTTATAAATATCAATATCATATAAAAAATGTTAATTTAAAATGAATAAGATAATTATGTTGAACTAAAATTTATATAAAAAATGAATGTATGAGATAATAATAAGAATATTGTACATTTAATTATTAATTCTAGTAGTAAATAATAAATTATAATAATTTTAAATAATATATAGTGATTTTTTTAATAGAACAAGATTGAATTCCTAAAAAAATATAAGTATGTAATATATTTTCATAATTTTATTCTTAATTAAGGAATATATATATATATATATATATATATTAGGTGCTTGGTGGTACAATTACATTAAACACACAAACACACCACACACATAGGCTGGAAAGGCAATCCATTTCCTCCTAAGGGATAACCCACCAATCAAGCCTTATTTATTCAGTACATGACCCTTTATATATATATATTTGTATTACAAGTAAATGCCTTATACAGACCCTGTGAGGTGGAGAAGGCTTTAACATAGTGGGATTATGAGCTATGTTCGATAATTACTTGATCATCAAGCTATTAGAAGATCTTCGTGTGGTTCTTAATGAAAATTTATATATATACATATTATTTATATATATTCCATTGATGTTTGTATTGGATTATGGAGAAAAAGAAGATGGAATACCAGTTGCAGTTGTATCTAACCTTTGCTTGGATAGTCAAGTGATACGTGATTCCTTGTTTATTTTGTTGATGCCTAAAAAAATGGTGTGTAAGGAGACAAAAACGATGGTGGGTTATTATTTTTCAATGGATTGTGACTATGAAGTCTGTAGATTCCCATTATTATATTTGAGTTACAAGATATCACTATTGGGTCTGGTGCCTCAGCTTAATGATTTTCTTCAACAGTGAATGTGGGAAACTAGTTGGGATTGCGAGTTATGGGGAAGAAGATGATGACGATGAAGTGGGTTATTTTTCATGCATGCCATCTTTTATATATATATATATATATGTGTGTGTGTGTGTGTGTGTGTCTGTAAACTTCATTAAACATTTTTTAATTTAGAAGTATAAAAAATTTTAATTTAATAATTTTTTATAAACATAATTATAATTAATAGGATTGATTATATATATACACACTATAATACTTTCATGTTATCACTAAATTTCTTTAATCTAATAGAATTTACACTTTTATTATTATACCACTACAATTAAAATTTATGTTTTACATTTACTATTTTTTATCAAATAATTTCAAAATTCATTGATGATTGGTTTCATTAACATGTTATTATTAAGTTCCTAAATAACTAATAGCATAACCTCTCATTAAATAGATATCAATATTGTTAAAAAATAAATTTGAATTAAAATTTTATTAAATATAGTTTTAATTATAATCTAAATATTATTTCCCGAATGATACAAATATATATATATATATATATAGTAGTTGGGGTTTTCCTCAATGGTAGAGGTGCCCTGTGATTCTGCATCAGACCTGAGTTGGAGCAAATTTACGCTCGCAGGTGGTGACACAAGCATGACATAGGCAGACGGTGACATAGGCATGACACATGTAGGTGGTGATGCAAGCATGATGTATGCAGACTATGACACAGACCTGATGCAGGTATGATGCTGCACTGGGCCTTCGGGATAGATTATGGGCCTTTGGGTCATGTAATGGACTTGATGTCCACTGGGCCTTTGGGACTTCAGTCTAGATTGTTGGCCTTTAGGCCATGTAATGCGCTTCATGATCACTGGGTCTTCGGGCCATCTCAACCATAAAAACATATTTTTATAGTGCCACCCTTTAACTACGCTAAAAAACACTGATAAAGGTGGTACCTTTATTAGTGCTAAAAAAGCAATGATAAAGGGTACTTTTAACATCATTAAAAAATTCTATTAAAAGTACCCCTTTATCAGTTCTTTTTTTAGCGCTGATAAAGGTACCCCCTTTATCAATGCTTTTTTTAACATTGTTAAAGGGACCCCCTTTATCAGTGGTTTTTTACTAGCGTTGATAAATGATATATTAAAAAAAACATATTTCATGAAAAATAATTTGTTAATATATAAATATGTTTATATTTATATAAAGGGAAATTTTAATAGTGATAAAAAATACTATTAAAAGTACCCCTTTATCAGTGCTTTTTTTAGCACTGATAAAGGTACCCCCTTTATCAGTTCTTTTTTAGCACCATTAAAGGGACCCCCTTTATCAGTGTTTTTAGTATCACTGATAAAGACCCCCCTTTATCAGTGTTTTTTTACTGACACCGATAAATGGTATATTTCAAAAATATATATATTTCATTAAAAATAATATATTAATATATAAATATGTTTATATTGATATAAATATAATATATATTTTTAAATATGTTTTAGATAAAGCTAAATAGGAATTTGCACTTAATATATAAGATAATTAGTGAAAATGACTTATAAAATAATTAAAAATATTTTTTTAATAAATAATTTTCTAATTATTATCAATTAAAATTCATTTAAAAACAAATTGAATGTAAAAAAAATCAAAAAATTCATAGAAGATTGAAAATAAGTTGAAAACCTAACTCAAACTTCAAACAACTATATCTTTTGATATAGGTGTCCGTTTGGGCTCTACCACATATCATATCAAAGCCTGAAATGAGCTCTACATAGTTAGATAAGTAAACCTTTGTCACATTTTTTGAGTCCAAAAAAATCCTAAAAGTCCTCCAAAACTGAGTTTTTAGTCAGGGTACCCCATTTTTTTTAACATTCGATGGATTTTCAGCCTCATTTAAGGTGGTCTTATTGCCTTTTTTTTGGTGGAGACTGAATTTATTTCTGGGTCTTACATTCATATTGATATTATGGTTTTGAAAATTTATCATTTTTACAATGTATTGTTATTTATAATCAAATACATAACAATATATACATATTTTTTTTATATATTCACCCATAAAAATTTAATTTTATAAATAAATAATTAAATATATTTACATATAAAATATATTTCTCAATATATTAATCTTATCTAAATAAAAAATAATATCCATTTTATTTAAAATACAAATATATGAATACTTTTATATATATAAATATACAATTAAGGTATATATAATGTTTATATATATATAAGTATATTTGTGTGTCTATTGACAAACATATATGTGTTTATCTATATATTATAATATATGTATATAAATATTAATATATAATATCTATAAATAAATATAAATATGTATAATTATATTTATAGGTGTACACACATATATAAATATATATTTTTATGTATTTATAAACAGACATACACACACACAAAACAAATTATATATGTATATATATATATATATGGATTAAAAAAATGTAATGAAATATATATAAATATACAAATATATCATAAAATTCAAAACAAAACAATATAGGTGAGTGGAAAAGTCACAAACACATGTGGAAGAGGTCTCAGGTTCAAAACTGATCAAAGGCAAGGATGCACGAGCATGTGAGTAGGTGGCTAGTGCTATTAAAGGTGGTGGGGGAGGATATAGGGGTGAGGGGGAGGCTAGCACTGTTAAAGGAGGTGGGGGGGGGGGGTGAGTTTTGATAAAATAGGGGTGTTCCACCCTCTGATTTGCAGAAAAAAATATATTTATTTTTTTACCTTAATCAATGATTTTTAGCACTGATAAAAGGGGTCTTTTAACAGCGCTAAAAAAGAATTGATAAAGGACCTGTTTATCACCAGTTTTTAGCACTATTAAAAGACCCATTTTATCAGTGATTTTTTTGGCATTGATAAAAGGTGTCTTTATCAGTGCTTTTTTAGTGCTGATGAAAGGGACCCCCTTTTAAGAGAACCTCTATTATCAGTGATTTTTAGCACTGATAGAGGTTTTTAGTGTTGATAAAACCCTATTTTGTAGTAGTGAAGGTGGAAAATCTTCAATTTATGGATCCCAATGCTGGCCAAAATAGACAAAAAAGGGGTCTCTATCTGCTATTGAGAAGCATAAAACATGTAAACATATGTGTGTGTGTATGTTAGAGACACACAAGCAAGCTTGAAAAAACATGAATGGAGCATGAATAAGAAAAATAAATTTCATGTAGAAAATTAATGGTTGTGCTGATTTTGTTGAACCTTCAATTGAAGTAGGTAGACCCATTTCTGTGTATCAGTTACTATAACAGTGTGATAAAATAAATACAGTTGGAAGATAGATTATGAAAAATAGTGATTGGGAAGAATAACACTTCTAAGACCATTCAATAAAAATATAGTCATTTTGAGATTATAAAGAGAGAGTTAAGGGATAATGAGTCCTCTAAGTTTTCCTTTTAGAAGTAGAGTCCGATTAGGCTTAGTTAGCAATATAAGGTAAGAGGAATTATTTTAAAAAGAATTCAATTTTAAAATGTTTCATACATCTCATCTATTTTTATATTATTTAAACTTCCTATTTAAAAGATATATTTTCAAAATTTGATTTGTAAAGTTAATTATTATTTAAAAATTATCATTTAATGTATGAAATGATTTTTTAATTTCAAACCCCAGCCTACTGTATTTTTTAAAGCACGATTTTTTTGAAATAATTTTATTTCATGCATGTAGTTTATGTTTAAATTATTGCATGACCATACAATATTTAATTATTATTGGAATTCCATGTATGTTTTAAAAAGAATATCCCAGTCTAAATATTTATTATCATGAATTTTAGTTTCTTCTAATTCTTAAATAATATATATTTGTCTTTATATATAAATATATCCTTTGTTAAAGTTTTGAAAATCAAGTTTTGATAAAAATTCCAGTGAAAAAAGGGGGGAAATCCACAAAATGTTTTTTTTCTAAAATATTGAATTTATACACTGTAAACAAATGAGGAATTGGGAGTGAACCCAAAACTCCTAGTACTTTTTCCACTAAGTGATGGGTATACCCTATATAGATTTTAATGTTTTAGGTCACCTCATGGTTTTTTTTCCAAGCTTGCTATTTGTTTTTTCTAAAAATCACTCTATTTCTTATATGGAATTAATTTTTAAGTGTTTGAAAAGTTAAAAAATTGTATTTTCTAATAATTTTTTTGGTTTAATAAAAAAAATTAAATGGAATTGTTTTAAATAAATAGTTTTAGGTATTTTAAAAGTTTTCTTAAATATGGTATTCAAAGTGATTCTCTTTACTTATACAGTTTCATGAGTTTTTTTCCCCAAAAAACTTTTTTTTTAATTTAAATAAAAGTGTAATTTTATAAATTATTTATTAAATTAAAAATTATTTATTTTTAAGAAATATATTTTAAAGGGGTTTTCAGTTATTTTACCACTTAATGGATTTTATCGATTTTAAGAGCCCCTTACCATGCCTTTTCTTCAACCCAACTGTTAAAAAATGTTTTACATAGGGATTAGTGATTAGTACGAGCTATTATGATGATAATATATCTTGATAGAAGCTATAGTAGAAATTAAATAATTGGTTTGGATCCCATTTAAAGGATTAACAAGTGTTTTTAATTTTTATGGATGTTTATTATTCTCTAAAGCTCTAGACCTAAAAATATATTGGGAGTATAGTGACTCATTTTGGATTAGAATTTGAAATTTTATATATCTTTATTTATTTAAATAAAGAAATCTAACATTAAATACTTCTAAAATAAATAAAATGAGAAATATTACAGTAAAGTATTTTTAGCACTCCACCTGAGAGTACAGGTTTGAGGTCCTATAATAAAAACACCTTATCATTAAGGTTATGTGATAATAAGTAATAGCAGATTATTTATAAATTATTGTTTCTATAATGTATTATGTTTGTTGAGTAATAAATGATGAAATATTATTGTTGATGTTGATTAATATTTTTAATGGAGTGTCAATGAATTTTTGATGTTGTAATGTCCCACCACCTTGGACAAGTGGCTGGTGTATGGACTGAAGATTACCACATGACCTTAGGAACACCTTACTATATGATAGATATTGTAGACTAATAGTGGAGGTCTAAGATAGTAAGACCCTTCCAGATTCTAGGCCACAATCCCCCACTAAAAGACCCCCACCTAGATAACACATGATGATCCACCTAATCATCCTCACTCTAAATCCATGGCTTCCCAACAATATCTGAGCTCCATCAAGTATCATATACCTCTTATATGGGAGTTTTTTCATCTAGTCCATAATATCTATATGCATCTCAACTAACCTCCCATATAGGATTTTCCATATCTAGGCCATACACCCTATAATAATTTCACTAACCTCCCCCATGAGAGTATCCACATATGTTCCATACACATTATAAGCATTTCATAAACCTCCACTATAGAAGTTTCCATTAAAACACCACGATACCCTATGACATATACCACATTCTCAACTGGCTAGGAAACCCATGGATGGACTCCCCGAACTATGACCTAGCCCATCACATCTTAAATAGGCCCAAACATTGATTTGGTTTCTAAGGAGAAACTTATGATAATATCTACCCATTTTCATATCCACTCTCTCAATAGGGTCACAGTTCACATGTCACCTACTAGGGTCCCCTCAGTCATATCAAATAGAGGCACTCCACTTGGATACCTTGATCTCAAACATAGTCTCAGTCAGCACCCAATAACTAGGGGATACCACATCCCTCGACATCATCATCGAGGTAGCATGAACTTGCTAGATATAGAGGTCTCATCACACTAGAATTGATTAAGGATATGGACTATGACCCATCTCAATCATCAAGTCTCACTTTGGGGTAGTCCACTCACCCAACCCGATATTGGTCAGCTTAAGGTCTATCCACCTAGGCTTAGTCAAAATAGATGGGAGAGAATCTCTTATCCTCTTCTCATCTCAATAATCCCTAATAGCTTCAAGTAAAATAAGGGTACTCTAAGGCCTATAGGTCTTAGGATATATAGTCCACCCTCACCTATGTATTAAAGGTGACTCAAGACCCAACACATGGGTTCATGGATCTCATTTAGTCCAGCCTCACCTCTCAGGAGGTCTGGAGGTCTCCCAGTGTCTTAAAGGGCCCGACATCAACCATTCATTGATGAGGAGACAAGCTTGCACACAAGGGTTGTTCGTGAGATTTTGTGATCATCCATTTTATTTAGAAATGTCTATTTAATTTAGAATTTATTTTAATTAAAGCAAACAAGGCATCACCCTCACTAGTGTGCCTGAGAATCCATTTGTAATATAAAAAGGAACATAATCCATAGGGATAGTACATGATACCACCTAACTTTTTCCAATTTTTTTCCAAAAAATTTCCAAGAGTTGGAAATAGTTTCCAAGGCCCTTCCAAGCTTGTCCGATCACGTCCTTGATCAACTAAGATCATCTTCAAGAGTCGAGTCCCTAACTCAACCATGACATCCATAATTAATTAATCATTATAATTATAATTAATTAATTAATTACCACTTAGCATAATGATGAGTAACTCACCAAAAATCAAATGATCATTGGCTCTTAGAGTAATGGGGTTCCAATCACCCCCAACACACCCTCGAATCCAAGAAGAGTGAAATACCCAACCTACTTTTCCAATTTCATTATTTTTTTAAATTTTAATTAAAAACCAAAGGAAAATACATGGTGTGAAATAACTTGGATGAAATGATGATCCACCATATGTGGATGACATTCCAGGTCACCATATGTCTAGTTAGAGTGAAAGCCTCATCATTCTTGACTAATTACACTACACTCCAGTGGAATTAGAACCAAATTCCTAAACTGGGAAATAAAAATTTAGAACAAGAGGGAGATTAAGAGAAATGAAACTTACCAGAGTTGGGGACACTATGCAAATCAACAAAAAATGACTTCAAAATCCACCCCAAAACAAGGTGTAAGAGTAAACCAAAGGAGGATCCCCTTATCCACACATGAAAGAGGGATGAAAAAGTGGGGGGATCTCTTTTAAAATATTTGTATGGAAAAAAGGTCTTTGATCCAATTTTAATGGGTTGTAAAGTTTAGACACATGGTTTAACAAACCATGCACCAATCATGTGGGTGGAACTACCTCAATCCATCCACCATGCATGTTTATGGTGTATGGTTTAACAGAACATGTGCTAATTGTGTGACATGACTGAAATTTACTATAGATACTCACATTTTTTCCCAGTACCTACTGCATGGTTTCTTTAACCATACATTTATGTATTCTAGGATACATGGTTGGAGTGAATGGTTAGTACTAACTATACGCCAATCATATGTCCTAGCCTGTCTTTCAGAAAACTCTAAATTTTATCCCTGAATCCCCAGGGTGCTTCTAAAACCACTTAAACCTCTAAGGAACTTCATTATAAGTCCAAATTGGAACCTTTTAGGGGTTTAAAACCTCATAACTTTGTTCTGAATCTACAATAAAAATTTGGACCCTTAAGTAATTAAAGATTCAAATCCCTTCTAAAATTTTCAACTCATACAGACATGGGATCTCAAAACCTCCCCACCTCAATACTTATAATTACTAAGAAGCCTTGGTGGTCATCAAAATTAATATCCATACCTACCATGGTCATGAATTCTCACTCAAATGTCTGTGTTTGATCCTTGAAATTCCCAACACACTCCCAAAATTCCACTTCTCCCCTAAGATTATTAATCCACCCAACCATAGAACATCACCCATAACCACTACTAAAACACTGATATGTACCTCACTAGATCCCATCTAACCCAAAACATGACTACATCATTGTCCAAAAAATCACCCGACCCACGAAACTCCCCACCAAAGGATATAGGCTATAATGGCCAATTTCAATGATATGGCGCTCCCACTATCAGAATTACCTATTGAAACACACATCTAGAATCCCAATGATGCTCCTGAAATGGTTCTCAACTACCCAACCCATAAAAAATGAGAACACTACCTAAATACCAACACCCATTCTTGTTTCTAGATTCTAAGTTAGAATAGACATTCCCCCGTCATTTATCCCCCACACGAGCATGGTGAACTTTACTTAAAAGTCCCCAAACGATACTTGAAATGCTATCGTCATATCCCAAATGATGTTACTGATGTGGTTCTTCATTGAATGCATCTATTTACATGTTAGAACAAAAACTAACCTACATCTGGATGGCTTTACTCAAAATATCCCATGTACAATCACTAAGGAGTCACCAAAACTCAATCCTCATGCCTTTATGATTGAAGGCATCCTGAGATTTTCTAAGCATGCTCACCAAAGCCCATACCCGACTCCCTATTATGTTCCATGGATGAACCATCCACTTTTCATTTCCATCACCATGCCATAACATGAACACTGATGCACTACTAAACTGACCATGCTCTAGTCACCTAAAACCACCTCAAGACCAATGCCATCACTTCGACTCCATCCGATGACATTTCTAGATTTATAACTTTCATTAGTCGAGGAATCTAGTAACTCTTGGGTCTATTTATCTAGTGACATAAGAATTCCAAAAAAACCATCCAAAAACTGTTCCCACACCCATGAACCTTCTCATGGGAGGGTTACATGCTAGTGATTGACATCCCACTCCCCACCTTAGGAGCATCATTATTGTTTCACTATTAAAACAACTCTCGATCACCATGACCCATTCCCCATCCATCATCAGATCAAATGACTATAATGGAAAATCCCAATCACTCATGAGCATCACATTGGTAGGTTCTTTCACCAAATGTGTGTCATTACTCATGAGTCATGCTTGTTAGGTTCTCAGGCCACTAGGACCACATGCATATCATTGAGATTCTATCATTCCTTGGCACTCTCATGACCATATTTGATTCTAACACCTTACTCTTACTTGTGTAAGTTATATAACCCCCTAAGTACAAGCTATATATGATCTATAACACATAAAACTAAACACACCAATATCTTCCTTATAACTCCTCTTCAAAATAAACCACTCTACTTGGATCAAGTTATGGCAACCACATCCACAAATCTAGCCTCTACACAATACTGTTATTATCATGAGCATCCACCCAAGATGGGAACACAAAAAATCCTTCCCATCGAATCTAGTCTCGATACCAAAGAACCCTAGTAGACTCCTTGGAAACCAAAGTCATCATTATTCCTAGGTTATATATTTGATAACACCTATTGTGTACTGATATCATCATAATCATACAACCATGATCAAAACCTCTAAAGTCACTAAAAAACCTTGGACAAACCCTCTCAAAGGTTACCCCCTAAAAACATAAACTACTGACCCACTAAAGTTTGGGTCAAAGATAATGGTCTCTAGGCCTATCAAAAATCCCTACCAATTAGGTCTCTCATTTCAGGGTCACAACCCATGGGGCATCATCCATGATCCCTTCTCAAAAACCTCATAACATCAATATTCCAAGAACCCACTCATGGGGTCTCACATATGATGACATCACATGAAGACCACTACCCAAAAATAGGACACCCATCATCATAGGTATCTAACAATGGGATTTATCCCTTTAAGATCACATCTCATTAGTCAACTCTTCCCATAACCAACAACATCATCCTAGATGACCTGTATCAAGGGAAAAGACACAAAAACATAGTTCGGTTAAGTAGAATGCTATTACAAGATCTAAAAAAGAACACCATATACTTTTCTACTAGAACTTTAAATAACCAGACCCAAAAAAACACAAAAACCCACAAGGGGTATGTAATTAGGCATCCATTTCCATGCCGAACCACTAGGGTCATTTCACCTCATGTGCATGAGGACTGTGTCATCATCCTCATCATCAAGCATCTCACTATATATCTACATGACCTACCACCAGAGGGTATTACATATATAATTTGTTCTAGCCAACTTGGATTACACCAAGTACTTATATAGTAAAACGTCATATGAGTAGTTTTTGATACTTAAAACAACCAATCCTCAGTATTCAGTGATAAAAATCACACTAGAAGGCCTATATAATGGGATTCATACACACCTGATATGATGCTTGAGATGAATCTATCATGTACAGGCCAAGAGTCAAAATCAAAACCCTAGCCACTTGCCAATGGGCCAAGAGGTAGAAATCAATTAAAAATCATCAAATCCAAACCACATGTATTCCAATAAAAGTGAAATAAAATACAATAGTAGTATTGAAAACTAGAACATCAATCCCACATACCTAATAACCTAGAATTATTACTAGAATAAGTGTTCATGATTCACTAGTTAAATATCCATCATAGGATTCAACATATTTCTAAATATCAAGTCTAATATATCCTAAAACAATAAGACAAAAGAAAAGTAATTCTCTAATACCACATTGTGACATCCCACCACCCTATACTACTGATCGGTGTTCGGACCAATGGTTTCCACGTGAACTCAAGTGTGCCTCCCCATATACCAGAGGCTGCTGACTAGTAGTGGGGGTCCAATGATTTTCCATGGGGAGACTATACCCCCTATATAAGAGTGAGAAAATAAATATAAAATAACCATACAACATCCACATTAGTAAATAATTAGAGTATGTAAAATAAAAAAATCTAGTAATAATACATGGAATGTAGTAAAGGTCTGAACAACCATTACATACATACAATAGACCACCCACTAGATGATTACATATAAATACGAAAAGTAAAATAAAATAAATAAATTAGCACCTCAATATCCCCAAGATCTATGTACATGTTTAAGCCATCCCACTTGATCAATCATGGGTATCAACCCAACCCATGCTTGTAACCAAGTGAACGCCAGCTTGGGTACCCATGTGTAGTGGTGGCCTGAGTAGGGTCTGAGTACAAGACTCAGTAGGGAACTAAAAACATAGTCCATTACTAACCATTGTATTCTACGATATGTGCATGTGACATACTCAGCTAAAATACATAAATAAAATAAACCACCATTGATCCTTGGGTTCGTGACACCGATCAACCATACCTGATTTATCCTGATGATGGAGTGTCTCTGAACACATCATGAAATCATGAAAAACAAATAATTAACAGACATACCAAATATAGAATTATATAATATATATGGATTTTATGAGTATCTGTTTATTCAGTTCGGTCTCACAAATCCCCCCGTAATATTTATCTATATAATGAATTGGGGTTTCCATATGTATTTGAATTCATTTGGGGAAATATTCATGGATGATATCTTTGTGTGTTATCATACTTAACATGACCATGAAAAACATCCATAGATCATGATGAATACACTAATAGAGCACCAAATATATTCTAATATCACCAAATATGACTTTTGGTTCAATAAGGTTCACTTCCTGGGTTACATCATCTTAGAGGAAAGAGTATCTGTTGAACCAGAGAAGGTAAGAGATATATTTTCCTAGGAGAAACTCATGAATGTCTTTGACATACATAGTTTCTTAGGGTTGGATAGATTCTACAAGAATTTTATTAAGGAATTATCATGCCTAAAATCACCTATCATGGGATTGATTAAGAAGGGTGTGAAGTTATAATCTTCTAAATCCTACGAGGAATCCTTTTTGGAGTTGAAATAAATGTTTAATTCTGTATCGATCCTGATTTTTCCAAGCTGGGAAGAAGCTATATAGTTTATTATGATGCATCAGGCATCTGGCTGGGAGCTATTATGATGCAGGGATATTGAGTCGTGATATATGTGTCTCGGTAGCTCGGGCCACATGAGTGGAATTACCCAATGAATGACCTCAAGATGGAAGATATGGTTCACACATTATGTTATTAGAGAAACTATCTTTTAGGAGAGTGTTTTTTGATATTTTTGAACCAAAAAATCATCAAATACATATTTACAGTGAGTGAATTAAATATTAGGTATTGAAGGTGGGTTTAATACCTATAGTCCTTCGAATTTTATCTTGCATATATGCCTAGGAAAGGAAATTCAATTACTAATGTATTGAGCTAGAATAATTAAACACAGCTAGACCAGGAGGCCTCAAGTGAGTGGAAGTTGACGACCCTATTCTTTGAGATTCACTTAAAGGTCCATGAGTATCACATATAGCCTATCCTCATAGCCTTAGTAGTGACCTATTCTCTTATAGAGTGAGTAAATATGAGGCAATTATCAGATCCCAAGGGTTTTGTCCTAAGGGAGAGTGTTTTAGGTGAGGAACCACCACTTGGTTGGGTTCTTGAAGGGGATGAGATCTTGAGAATTTATGGACTTATCTCGGTTCTTAAATACATACCATATGAGTTGATGCAGGAATCTCATGCCTCTATTTGGGAGGTGCACCCTGGGCATACCAATATGCACTGTGATGTACATCATCACTATTGGTGACCAGGCATGAAGAGGCATATAACAGGTTTTATTGCTCAGTGTTCCCCTTGCTAGAAGGTGAAGGTGGAACACCAATGACCAGTGAAAATTTTATAGATATTTCCAATTACTAAGTGGAAATGGGATGATGTCATCATGGACTTCATGACAGGTTTACTTAAGTCACCTAGATGCAGTGATGCAATATAAATTTTCATTGACTATCCAACCAAGGTCTCCCAATTTCTATCTATTAGAGAGAACTTTTAAGTAGAAGAGGTTAGGAGGATTTATATCTATGAGATTTTATGTCTTATTAGTGTTCCTTATTATATCATGTCAGATAGGGATGATCATTTTATGTTACTATTTTGGATGGGGTTGAAAAAGGCTCTCAGTTCATAGGTTCTCCTGAGTATAGATTTCCACCCATAGACTGATGTGAAATCTGAGCATATGATTCAGATCCTAGTGTACATGATCCAATAATGTGTCCTAGATTTTAGAGGTTCTAGAAAAAATCACTAACCCATTGTTGAATTTTCCTACAATAACAAATTTTAGGAAACTATTCTGATGGTTTCATTTGAGGCCCTATACTGTAGGTCATGTTTTCACCTTTGTGTTGGCTAGAGGCAGATGCAGAAATGCTACTGGGACCTCATCTCATTTAGGATAATTCTGAGTAGGTACAAATTATATAGAAACTTATGGATAAAACTCGGTCTAGGTAGAAATATTATGCTGATGTTCATCACCAAACTTTAGAGTTTTAGGTGGGACATCAGGACTTTCTATGAGTTTCTCCTAGATTGGTTCATAGAAGGATTTGGAGACAAGGTAAGCTATCACCTCATTATGTCAGCAATTTTGATATCTTGTAGAGATTCAAGATAGTATCCCATCAGTTAGATTTTACCTTGAGGTACTAGGCCATGCATGACATCTTCCATGTATCTTATCTTCATCGTTACTTTTCACACCCATCTCATATTTTTGATCTCAAAGATGTTGAATTGAAAATTGATGCTTCCTTTGAGGAGAATCCTATAAATATCATTGATCAGATAATGAAACCTCTCTAAGGTTGGTAATTTAATGTTGTAAGGGTTTTATGAAAACATATCCATTTATATGATGATACCTGAGAGAGAGAGAGAGACTGGCATATATTATCAATGGATGAATCTATTCTTAGACGATCTTTTACCACCCTCAAATGGATAAATTGAGGACAAGTTATTTTAAGGAGGGGATATTCTAAGATAATAATTTTTCAAATGAGTTAAGTACCCTTTAATTTTAGTTTAGACATCTTATTTTTCATTACGGGAATGCTTAAGAGTTTAACGAAGGGTTTGAGAGTGTTTGGGGATTGTTTGGATCCTGGAGCTCTGGATTTTGGAGAAAAATTATGGGGTGCATGATTAGTAGTAACTGTGATGTTTAACCATGAGGAATATATATAAGGGAGCATGGTTTGATAAAATGTTCAAGGGAGGATGCATGGACATGTGAAAAACTACAGACCTGTTATAGAGGGTACCCACATGAGCTGTGCATGGTTTGGAAAACTGTGCACCTTGCCCATACTCTTAGTGCCACTTAAGTAGTAACACTACAAAATTGGAGCATGGTTATTCCAAATTGTGTGGGATATCCATGTGAGGGGTGGCCCCATTTGGACAGTGATGGTTCATGGTTGGTGCATATTTTGTCCAACCATGTGGCCAAACCATGCAACCTCTTAAAGTAGGGTGAATTTATGATTTTTACCTTACTTATTTTTGAACTCCTACCCTCCTTTTCCCCCTCCTCAATACATAGAAACTCCATCCTCCGATTGGATATCTCCCATGGCCTCTTCCTATGATTTGAGATATCTTCCTCAAATGGATTCCTATTCCTTTACCATTAGGTGCATTGGATACATATCAATAATATATTTATTCCTATTCCTTCCTTCATTCACCTCGCTATCTTCTGTGTTATTTTGGTGTAATATAATATGACTTATTTTCAAGGTATCTGTATATTTTTCCATTTTATTCCCTTCTATATTGATTCAAAGGACTACAACAAATGATGGGTTTTCTACCACTATATGGTAGGTGGTCTAGTACTTTTTCCCTAAATTCAAGTATTTCTATATCATGAACTATTATTCTGCATGTCATAATTTCCACATATTACATTAAATTATAGTTTTCTTTATTCTAAATTGTTAACCATACTAGATATTCCCCATGTTCCATAAATTATGTATGGGAGATGACCCCTCTTGACTAGTTCCACCTCATGAGGTGTTCTCATGGTTTTCACATTTTATTATTAAATGTTTATGTATTCACAACACTGTCTAATTGGTGTTGATTTCCACCCAATTAAATAGTTCACAATAATTAAAGGGATATGAGTGGTACAGACACACCATGTGACCTCTGTATGATTAAAGGTTATAACCCTTAATTAAATGTCATGTTAAATGAATTGCGATTCATCCCTCGGCTTGTATTAAAGCATGACCGACCTTCATATATATGTATATAAATGTAAATTTTCTGCATGTAGTACCATATATTTGTAATGATATAGCATGGAATACCTTAATGTTGTGGTATATGGGAAAAGAGTCCCATATAATGGTGATATATGGGCATAGAGTCCCTAATTAAATGTGATGTATAGGCACGACATTCCCAAATTAAATGTGATGTACAATCATGATATCCCTAACAAAATATGATGTATGAGATTGGTATCCCTAACTAAATATGATGTATGGGAATGGATACCCAAATGAAATGTGATATACAGGCATGAAATCCCTAATTAAATATGATGAATGGGCATGGATACCCATATGATACAAGACACCCATGCATGGAATCCTTTGAATTTTATGATATTCATACTAATATTCATGGACTCCTGAGTTACACCTTAGTTCCAGGCTAGTAGTAGTATCCATATATATGTATATAAACCTCACTATGTATCTAGAATATATATATGTATACATATGGTTACTTGTTCATAGATCAACTGGCTTAGGCTGGAGTAGGTAGTTCCATCTTGGTGTCCTTTAAGAACCATATTCAACCCATTTAAATTCTATAGTTTTTACTATATTATTATACATGAACACTGCTCATTTTATATGCACTGACTGGATTTTAATAGACACCATTTATGGTGGCTCACTAAGTATATCTCACACACTATTCAGGCTACTGGTTGGTACCCGAACATATTTCATGGATACAGGTAAGGACAAAGGGAAGCGTCCAACTATGGATGCTTGATTGTATAATTAGGATGAAGTACAAGAGTAGAGTACTAAGATTATTCTTGTGATGCTAGTGAACATATTTTTTAACCTTTTTTTATTTATGTATATCATGATGTATATGCTTGTATC
The DNA here is from genome assembly GCA_963277665.1 of Viscum album. Classification (NCBI taxonomy): domain Eukaryota; kingdom Viridiplantae; phylum Streptophyta; class Magnoliopsida; order Santalales; family Viscaceae; genus Viscum; species Viscum album. Next base: position 1,086,074,265 of record OY728132.1, read on the forward strand.
CTTGTTCCCCTTTTTGTATATCACATGACATGGGCATCATTTAGTATTTGATATTGATTCTATTCTAGCCTATTAATTCTATTTAGATGATTTATTATTCCACTATTGATTATTTATTACTACTTATGGTATCTATCATTATTGTATACCCTTGTGATCTACTCTAATCCAAGGGAATATTCTCCCCACAGACACACCCTAGGACCACACTGCTAGTCAGAAACCATTGGTGTATGAGAGGAATTCTTTAGCCCATGTGGCCAACCAGGTTTAGTTACTTATGAGTGAACCAGGTCCAGGATGTCACATAACCTAGGTACCACTATGTGGAAGCCCCAACCATAGTATCATAGACCTCCCATCATGGGGAGTTTTATTAGTCATTAAAGACCCCCCTATGAGAGTATACAACATTCATCACAAACATTCCCTATGAGAGTATACAATATTCATCATAAAACTGGAGCTAAGATCACCCTAGTATACTAGACTGGACACACCTTAACAGATAGAAGGCCCCCAATAGATTCTAGTCCAAGATTCATCACTAAAAGAACCCTTCTAGGATAGCATGTGATGGTCTACCTGATCATCCTGGCTTTAAATCCATTAATTCCCAACTATATCTAAACTCTAACTATGTGTTAGGTTCATCAAGTATCACATAACTCCCCTATGGGAGTTTGTTCATATAAGGAATAATTTCTATAAGTATATTATCTAACCCCTCTATGGGTCTTTTCAATTTTTTTCCATAAACCCTATAATAATTTTAACAACCTCCCCTACAAGAGTTTCCACATTCACACAAAATGCCCTATAAGCATTTTAGAAACCTTCCCTATGGAAGTTTCCATGTAAATACCAGGATGACCTATGGTGTACACCATATCATACATCAATAATAAAAATCATTAAACACTAGTATCCATATGCCCAACCTACCAGGAAGCCCATTTTCAAACTCCCCAGAGTGAGACCTTGCTCATCATGACCTAAACAGGCTCAAATGATGATATGGGTTCTAAGGTGACACCTGCAGTCATATTTACCCATTTTTATATCCATCCTCTTACTAGGGTCACTAGTCACATGAAACCTACTAGGGTCCCCTTGGTCACATCAAATATAGGTACTCTACTTTGAGTTTTTAGTCTCAAACATGGTCTCGGTCAGCACCTGATTCCCAAGGGGCACCACATCCCCTGACATCATCATCAATATAGCATGGACTTTCGGATACATAGGTCTTTCCACACTAAAAACTATCAAGAAGATGGTTTGTGACCCATCTCAGTCACCAAGTATCACTGTATGTTGGTCCACCCACCTAACCCAATCTTAGTCAACCAAAGTCCTATCCACTTATTCTTGGTCACAATAGATAGAAGATAATCACTCATCCCTCCCTTGTCTCAACAATCCTGAATAACTCTATGAACAAGAAGGGTTATTCAAGGAATGCATTACCTAAGAAATATATCCCACACTTGTCTATGGCTTGAAGGAAAATAAATATTGTATGAATGGGATCATGGATTTCATCTAGTATGACCTCACCTATTATGAGGTCTAGAGGCCACTCGATGTCTTAAAGGTCACAACATCAACTCTCTCTGACCAAGGAAATAGTCTGGAATACAAGGGTTGTTCATGACCCATGGAACTTATCTATTTTATTTATAAATATATATATTTAATTTAGAATTTATTTTAATTAAATTAACTAAGGTTTTTCCATCATTAGCATGATTGAGTATCCATATACAACATAAAAGGAAACATAAGCCATAAGTCTAGTACATGAGACCACCTACCTTTTAAAAAATCTTTTTCAAACATCTTGAAGGGACATCATTAGCATCCAAGGATCATAAAATCTTTTCCTTTCTCGTACTTGATCGACCAAGATTTTCTCCATTACCCGAGACCCTAACTTAATCCATATATTCACAATAAACTAATTATCACAATTATAATAAATAAACTAATGAATTTTAACTCAGCATAATTCCAGGTAACTCACTGAATATTTAATGACTAATGAATCTTAGAGAAATAGGGTGCTGACTACACTTGACACTCCCCCGTATCCACTTCGAGTGAAATACCCAACCTAAACTGCCAATTTCATCATTAAAAAATTTCAATTTTAATGAAAAACCAAATGAAAATCCATGATGTAAAATACCTTGGTTAAAACAAAAATCCATTGCATGTAGAAGACATCCCGGTTCATCCTATTTTTAGGCAAAGTGAAATCCCCACCATGATCAGATGAATCTACCATGATCTAGTGGAATTAGAGCCAAATATCTAAACTAGGAAATAAAAATTTAGAACAAGAGGGAGAAGAATAGAAATATAGATTATCAGAGTCAAATATGCACAAAAAATCATTGAAAAACTACTTCAAAATCCACCCTAAACCATGAGGGAAGAGGAAACTAAAGGGTGAGGAGCCCCTTGGCCATGTGTGAGAGAGGGAGGAAAAATAAGGGGATCCACTATTAAAATATTGGGAGAAAAAGTGGTCATTTTCCAATTTTTAATGGGTTTCACAGTTTTCCAAACCATGCACCAACTATACAGGTGACACTGCCTCAAGACATACACTTTTCATGGTCACGACACACATTTTAATAGACTGCACACCAACCGTGCGACCTATCTTCAATTTATTTTAGATACTATCATAGTTTCTCAATACCCACTACACGGTCTCTCAAACCATGTGCCTATGTATTATATCCCACATGGTGGGGATACATGGTTAGCACTAATTGTGTGCCTTAGTATGCCTTTCTAAAAACTCAAAATCTGATCCCCAAACCTCTAGGACACTCCTAAAACATCGAAAACCTCTAAATAACTTCATTACAAGTCTAAATTTTCTACTTTTAAGGGTAAAAACCCTTAGAAATCTATTTTGAATCTTGAATAAAAATTCGACCCATATAGTAATTAAAAATTCAAATTCCTTATGAAATTTTCAACTCATACGAACACGATATATTATAGATTTTTTTTTTAAAAAAGTGCACCATTAAAGTTATGTGTCAATTTAAGTATATTAAAAATGAGAAACTTTGAATAATAATTGAGTATGTCATGGAGTAGTATAATTTTTATTTATGAAGTGTGCAATTTTTATTTCATATAATGATTATTTTGTTATTAAAATAACTTAGAATCATGAATGCTTATAAGTATGTATCTAGGAAAATAAAAAAATAATGATTATTGAGTAATAAATTGTGATAAATTATCTATGAACATGCACACAAACAATCCTTCTAGTTAGATCACTGATGTTATTCAATAGTTTAAACAAAATTATAAAAACATAGTATACTACCAAGATGTAGAAAGGGTTGTTAAAATGAAAAAATTGTTATTTATGCTTGGTTTTAGTAACAATAATGACACTATGTACACATAAAAAATAATAATAAAAAATATCCAAGATCATAATGAATAAATGGATACACAAAAATAAAATGATAAAATAAAAATGTCTTTTTTATAAAAGGTTTGTAATATTTGGATTAAACTTGAGCTATCAAATCCTAACCTCTTTTGGTATCCACTAATAACACAAGTCAATAATACCTTTGTGGAACCCTGTTTTTATCCAAGTGATGTTGGAAAATCCAAAGGAAAAGGATGAAAGAAGGGATGAAAAAACACTATAGAACCTCTTAGGTGAGGAAAATTAGGGAACTCTCTCAAATTAGAAAAAATAGAGAACTCTAAGCACCAGTTATGTTTTATTACAATGGAATGAAGAAGACACCCCTACTCCTTTCTATTTATAGAAAAAGGTGCATTCAATAGTCTCCCAAAAACAAACTCTTGTAAAAAACATAAGTAGTTGTAATAAAGGGCCTACAAAGGTTATTTTTCATGACTTACCCTATATTGGTACCCATATTGGGCTAGTATTAAAGATAAGTATGACCCCTGAAGACCATTTCCAATTAGACATTGGTTTTTTAATTACACTAAGGGTATATAATGAATATAATGAGATGCATTACCCTTTTTATAAAATTTAAGGATAAAATATAAGATGAGATCAACCAAAAAACTCCATCATATAGATAAATTAAAACCATACCATACATGAATTTAATATCATAAAAAATGGAAAACAACCGTAAATACCAAAAGAAGCACCTAGGAAGCAGACATTAACTTTGAAAGCCCATGAAAAACAACTTCGAGCCAGTAATTCTCATCTCGATCACCAAATATATCTTATGAACCTAAAAATCAGTTTATATATACTTGGGGTGAGCATACAAGTATACTCAATAGGACCCTACTTGAAACTTCCCATGAAAATGTGAAAGAATTATTTGAAATCCCAATGAATAAAAAAAATGAAACCAACTCTTTACCTAAATGGGAAAAACTATATACCATCATTATAAGAATTTCTCACCAAGAAACACAAAAAAATTAAGAATTATATATGAATCATATATATAATAAAGGTACCCATCTTACTCTTCCCCACTAGTTTGTTACTCTCATGACCCAATTACAAATATCATGCGCTCTCATACCTTCCATAAGTCATCTTACACCCCATGCATACATGCCACATCTCATCCTATATCCCATGAAACTCATCACAAAATCATCTAATCTATAACCAATTAGCAAGTCTAAATGATACTAAAAACCATGTACCATGTATTATACCTCAATCCATTACAACCTATTCTTGGAAGCCGCAATAACTACAACCATAATAAAAGTATTCACTATAACCTAAGCTACTACAGTCTACACACACATGTATAGTGAAACTAAAATATATTTTATCCCATGTAAACATGTTCCCTATACCATAATATATAATATTATTAATATTCGTATACTTCATACTATACTAAAGGAATAGTGAGGAATAGGGAGAAGTATTCCATCCATTTCCTTAGAAACCAAGATGTTAAGGAAAACACCCATACCCAAAACATTTGTGAATTGGATTCCTGCCTAACTGAGGTAGTGGAGATTATTAAATCAAAAAAAAAAAATAGATATATCACAAAACCACACTAGGGAAAAATACATAGCCTTAGATTCAATTGAAACTAAAGTCCCACATGACACCCGACTGTCACTACTAAGGCCTAGGAATCTTGATTTATTACATGAATACAGTCATCAAGATTCAACCTTGATTATCTCTACTTAACAATAAAAAATTAATATTTTTTCATTAAACACCATTATAAAATTATGGTTTAGTCATTAATTTCAATACAAGACAACATTCTTTCACAATTCATGTTACAATTCCTAGATTTCCATCCCATGTTCCTTAGAGGATTCCTTTCAACCATCCATGGTTTCCATTCAACATTACCAATATCAACACCCATACCATGATCTCATTTATTAATTCATTTACCATTCCATAAACCATGTATTATAAGACTCAACCTAAGATACCACAAGTAATATTCACTCATTGTGAATAATCTAACTACAACAGATAGTTTAAACCTACAAAAAACAACCATTTGGAAACCATCCATAAAAGAAAACTATAAAAAAGATGATTAAGACCAACTATCAATATATACCCAATAAATCCATCAAAAAGAATCACAAAAAAACTTGAAATATAGGATAATCCATACTCTTACCCTATTTAATATATTCCCAACAACCTCAACCCAATGATAGGAAACAAGAAAGATCCACTTTCTACTTGTGCCATCCACCCATGTCAACTATCCCAACTAAACCATGTTTCTCAATAAAGAAAAAATGCTCCACCATAATAGAGCACAAATAAATGAAAATAAAATAATTTTCAATAAAAAACTCAAGGATAAATCAATATCATAACACCAAGGCATACAATCCTTTAACAATAAGAAAGAGTTCACTTAGTCCCAAACAATTATCTCTAAAAAACTAAATTTTTATTACCATTATGAATTTACTAATTCATTATGCATAGGTTTAAATAATAAGAATCCTATCTTCACCAACTAAAAATGATAAATAGAAACTATATACATACTTCAAGAAATACTTCCATGTTCAATAATTTTAAAAGAATAATGATAATTAGGTTCACATGAACCTTTCATCAATTTCATCATCATTACCAAATTTATGTTTTAACAAATTTTAAGAATATTTATCATGATACAACAACAAAATTTTAGAAAAATAGATAAAAAACTATCTATAAAATATCAAGTGGCGTCAAAAAAATATTATCAACACACATGATAACAACAATATTTTGATTCATTATTAATTTTGATTATTATATTCAATGAGGAAAATTACATTATCACCCTAAAAAATAAAATCATGATACTTTCATATTGACTCATAAAATAAAAGAAGTAATAAATTCCCTACCTAAAGATAGAATTTCAATATTCATCAAGAAAGAACAGAAGAACAACTGCGAATCTTCTATCACCTTCTCCTACAAGGAACTCATGAACCCTATGGAAATACCACCACAGATCAACAAAAAACCAATAAAAACCCCATAAGTATAGAAGGAAACCAACTTCCATATCTTGGAAAGATATAATTTGAGAGAGAAGAACCAATAAGAGAAGAAGAAAATCACCTCAGATCACCAATATATGATCTCTAGAAGTCTGGGATAAAGCTATATGAAAGGGAATTTAAAGTATATAAAATATTCCCTTGGGTCACCAGGGGTTTGAAACAGAATCAAATAAACATGAGGAGTTCAAGTGGCATCCCAAATTTATCAGGATATAATTTTAATAGACCACTAAGCAACCACTTTTACCACACTGTAACCCCTAGGGTTTTAAAAAAAAACTATGAAGAAGTAAGGGTGACCATACTATAAGATTCCATACCTCAATAATCCATGAAAGATTCCCTATACATCTCCCTTAGATCCTATAAACACGGGTTAGGGCTATGGTGTAACATATGAACTATGGTGTAGTGGTCCCCAATATGGAAGAGATAAGTAAGACCGATTCTTGGGGCTCTACAACACAACATATTCCCATGAAACAACTAACCCTGTATTAAAAAAGACACCAAAACCACTTATCCAGAACCTTCACGCCCCTAGAACTACACCACACTGATAGGTCCACCTATAAACTACATCAAACCATAATCTAAAGACCACAATGTAAACCTACTTTCCAAGTGAAAACATATCTCAAAATCACTTCCGAACTTCCATTATCAAAAACCTAAAACCACCTAAAAACACAGAGGAAGGGCCCAAAAAACACCGATCTCTTAAATTATTTGAATTATTAACTATTCTTAAAAAGAATCTTAATCTAAGAATCACATTGGGAGGTACAATTGTAATGGTTTATGCCTTTCTGACCCATTACTTAGCTAGTTTTATGGTTAGAGATTTCTCAAAGGAGAAAAAAGGTGGTTAGGTGGAGGTTGGAGCTACAGTAGAACAACATCAAGCCTTTTACACCATAAAATAGGGGTTTATGGAATGCGTTGGTGGTTTATGTCTTGTGTGGATAACAGTTTATGGCTTGTACATGGCAGAGGTGTGGCTAAGAAAAAGGGTTTTAAACTATAAGGCAATTATTTATTATAACATCTCAAGGTTTTATAAATTTAATGCATGAAATGCTGATTCTATACAAAACACCATTTTTTTATAACCTATCTAGAAGACATAATTTTTACACCTTTTTTATTTGAATTTTGGAAAACTGACAAACATGATTGCGATCAGTAAGATATTTAGAGTCAGATAGGATTAACTTATATTTTTGGTGAATAGTAACTTACCCTTATGAATATAAATATGACCAATGGATTAGTTACCTCACATAAGAATGTATAAATAAAGTTTTTGTTCCATTATTTCTATGTTTAGTTTAGTTTTTCTAAAAAATATGATGAATTTGTTAAATTGATTTTTCAGGTAAAAACTGTACATTTTAGAAAGATTTAAATTATTATATAAAACTAAGGTTTTATTAATGTTTATAATAATTAAATATTATTATCAAAACACTATTCTTTATTATAAATTATAAAATAATTTTTTTTGTTTTAAGTGTCGAAAATTTTATTATACATTATACTAAGCATTTTATGTCTGCTATTATTTTTAATAAATAAGTATTTTCATAGATAAAAGTTAAAATTTTCATATTTATAGAATTATTATAATAAAATAAATTTCATTTTTTAATTCATAATGTTGATATTAGGTAATTCTAAATTTATGACAATTTTATAAAATGCTTTATTTTTTTGTGAATAGTAAAAATACAGTTATGAGTTTTTTGGTAGGTTTAATGAAATAATAAATAATATACTCATGATTTAATAATTATGGTAGACTCTTGAGTAATAAAATATGATATTAGGTGTCCCAAGTGGCCAAAACCATGGGAAAATACCATGGGAAAGCCCATGGTTTTGCAAATAACACTAATGAGGTGTCATTATGAATTAATAAAAAACTCCCTCTCTTTTACCATAAATACCCATCCATTCCTTTGTTTTATTTCTTTCCAAATTCCGAATTCTAGAATATTTGATAGTTTTACCTTCATAGGAGTCCTCCCAAGGTGTCCTCAAGCCCCCAAGGTCTCAACATTCAAGTTTTAGGAGTTAATATACAAGGTAATGGAATCTACCACCCTTCTATTTTTCAAGTACTCTTTTTTATGTTATTCTTTTTTAATTTAAATTGTATTATGTTGGGATATGTCATTAAATATCCTCTTACTTTCCATTATATTTATGAATGACAAGGCACCCATTTTTCTCTCATCAAAATATTTTATAAATTTTTAAATGATGCTGTTAAGCTGTTGAATTTTTGTAAGGGATTTCTCAACTTTTATTTTATTTCGAGTTCCTTTATTTTTTTTCTTTCCTCAACTCATTTCATCAAAATATTATGATAACTATAGTATATTACATGTACTATAATTTTCTTGTGATAATGGAATAATTTATCATCATCTATTCTTTTCCCTTCTTTTATACCAGAAATAAAAACACCATCTGAGATGTGTTAATTTATCACATTCAAGGATGACAGGTTTTCAATTTCTATTACCAGATTAAATTCTAGCCATGAAAACATTATTATGGTTTAAAAAAACAATAATATATGTATTATAACTTATGTAAGGTTATGGAATATTTTTTTTACACATGATATTAATTTATAAATCAAAATGAGTTCATTGTGATAAAAAATCACCAATTAACCCAAACAATTATCATTAATGTTTTATATAATGATTCATATTCACTCCAAATAACCAAATTAATTTTATAACCATGTAATATTATGGATGTTAAAAAATAACATACAAATTCTATTATTGAAAAACATTATCATCTTACATTTTTATCCATACATGTATATAAGTAAACTGTCTATGAATACCATAGAAGAAAACGCTCTGAAACAATAAAATTGAACCTCTTAAACCCATCAAGATGGACATGAATGAACTTAATAAGGATACAATAAATCATTTAAATAAATAATAGGTTATGTAAATATTAATTAAATAATTTAATTTGGTTATCCCATACACTAATATCAAGTGAAGAACACTATCAGACTTATGCTAAGAGATTCCTTATCTCACTTCCATTTTTGTGAGATATTCATAATTCACCACTATCTATTGTGTGTGGTGTATGTATACTTTCCATTTTTTGTAATATCATGAATATATTTATTTTCATGATATTAAAATTTTCATTTTATGTTTATTAATTTTGGGGCATATAATACAATTGATTACAAAGTGGTAAGGGTTTTATACCCGAACCTCCATTTTCATTCGGGTCACTCTTATTCTCTAATTATCTCAATTAAATTCTTATTTATTCTTATATATTTATCATAAATTATATTTTAATGTTATATATATTTTTAACAATCATATTACTTATTTATTTTATGGGTATTTATATGTTTCAAAAGTATCTTTAAAAAATTTTTCCCGATAAACAACCCCATTTCTAGGGAACTTCTCAAATTATTACATATTTTCAAGTGCAATATGTAATCTATTTTAATACATTATTATTTTTTTAAAATCAAACATTTTATCATGAAAAAATTTATTTGTTAATTTATGGTTTTATGAAATCAAACATGCCTTTACACTTTAAAATCTCTTTAATATTTTCCTAAAAATGCATAAAATGTTTTATTTATAAGTTTCTTTAAAAAATATTTTTACATGATTTCAGTTTGGTGGGAAAACATTTATTCCTCAAATATAAGTTAAATGTTCTTCCATCTTCATTTCTGGGATATACATGTTTAAAATTCTGATATCATGACAAATACAAATGATTTTCCAAAATAACTTTTCTTTCCAAAGTAAAAATGATTTTTCTCATCTCACTTTAACATTTATGTGATATATGCCTTGTTAATCCCTTATTACTTTCATGTGGTGTATGTAATAACCTTTGGTATATCATATCAAGAGTCTCCTTATTCTCATGATATTCTAAGGTATTATGATTTGAATGTTTCAAGGTGGTATGGGACACTTTGGAATGTTTAAGGATTATTTCCTCAAGAAATTTTCAATGGTATCATTTAAAAGTATCTTCATCTATGTCAACGTCCTTTTTGAATATTGTACTTAATTGAGGTGTATATATTATTATATATTCTAAAATATGTTGTTGAAGGGTTTCTTATTATTTTGACTATGTATGTTCTATCTTGATACCATTCACCACATTACTCCAAATGGTTAATGTTTATGTTTAATGATTGGGGGAAGTATTTACATTTCATATGTTAGTTTAAATATGAATGTATATGTTGATTATTTTCACCCCATTAATATAAGGAATTCATTGGACTTAGTAAGTGATTGGTGGGGATCGTAATATCCCCTTGATGAATCGGTAGTTCTCATGAGATAAACTACGATACTGGCACAAGGCAGAGACAAAATTGTTATTTATGGTCTTGGCCCGAGGCCTTGATGGTATGGTTATGATGCTTGACATTATGCATTACCTTATTATGAAACTAGTAATTGAAAGATAATGAGTTTATTTGACTAGTTGAATACCCATGATTATGCTATATTATGGAATTATTTATTCAGCTCTTATTCATGCCATAATGTGTTCAATTTTATTTTTAAAGGAATATGTTTTTAGTTATTCAATAGAACTAATGTTTATATTTAAGATATCTTCCATTTTATTTATTACCCTTAGTGAGCATTTGATCTCACCCCTTTCTTATGTTTCATTTTCCTAGGACATGAAGAGTTATATTATTAATGACATGTAGAAATAACCTATGAGTTATGGATGTTGTCAAATGAATTTCTATAATGTATTTACTTTCAAGTTGTAATGTTGAACTTATATAGGTATCTGGTTTTCCATAACTACTAAAATACTTTTTCCTTTTGGATATTACTTCCTTGTAATCATTCCAATAAAATGAAATAATGCACTAGATCTAAGAAACTGGGGTTAGGGCTTTACAGTTGGTATCAAAGGAAGTTTAGTAGAAAACTTGGAAACTAGATTTAGAAAATTTAGATTTGGGAACAAAAACCTAAGATATAATTTGAGGAAAAACATAAAATAATGACCTATAATTTTGGTAAGGAATATATTATATGCATATTTATAGAAAATAAATCCCTATATGGATACTACAAGTGGATGTGGTTTGGGAACAAATGTACCTAGGAGTAACAACTCCAACAAGGAGTTTTGGACCTAACCTGGGGTATCCTGGTACATGAAAATGGGCCTTACTATGCACCTAGTTTGACACTCCCAAGGGATATTCTTAGGAAAATTCACATTTTCATTACCCACAATTATGAATATTTATTCCCCCAAATTAACCAAAGTATATGGTTCTAGGATTTATGATGCATAAATTTATGTTATATTCTATACCATGTTTAGAGTTATAGAGATTTCATAATTTTATGAGGTAAAATATTATATTTAATTGATTATAAATGGATCCTAGTAGAAGGAATGAAAACTTCACCAATGCACGTGATGCAAAGAGTAAGAAGGGTCATATCTATTATGGTCTTAATCCATCATTTCGAAGGAATTTAGTCTCCCAAGTATCCTCATCATATGAGGAAATAATATCATGTGTTAACAAGGTATCTAAGGAATTCTATACATCCTATGGATTTGAAGGGAAGTAAAAGAAGAAGAGGATGTAATACAAAAACATGGATAAAGGGAAGAAGAGAAATTTGGGTTTCCCCACATGTGATAAATGTATAAAGAACCACCTTGGTAAATTCTTGAAGTGAATGGGAGTTTTTTATAAGTGTGGATAAAAAGGAAACCAAGTTCATGATTGCAAGGTTAATAAAAAGGTTTCCAATGTACAATGCTTCAACTGCAAGGATATGAGACACTATGCGAGTCAATGTCCAAAGCATAAAAAAAATATACCCCAAATGATGTTACTAGATAATGATCAAGTTATGATACTACCACAGATGAAGTTTAATGATTAATATGCCTAGTCAAGTATCATGTCGTTTGAATATTTTATCAGCATTGTACTAGTTATAAGAATTATGGAATATATGAGGATTGTACTACAATACTATTTCATTAAGGATTTGAGGTCGTATGATGAATTGTATCAAGGAAAAGTTACTCAGTAGAAATTTAAACTTTTAAAAAAATATATAGTTGAGGGAAATAAAACCCTCAATATGTTCCTCACACTGAGATATCGATTTTAGAAAAAAGAGTTGATTTACTTGGATAACGTAAATTAGATAGCACTTACTATCTTGTATCTATATAATGAAATATTGAAAAAGTGATAGAGTCTACAACATTTTGGACTTAGGTAATATATCCAAATTCTTATTATAAGGAAGAATGAACATATTCAATAAGGTTTTATAGTAATTCATGTTATTACCATTTTCAAGAGAATACAAAGAGAATGTACCCACATGTTTGTATGTGATGATTAATAACCGCTTCATGTTTATTAATAAGTTAATTATGAAAATTTAGTAAGCTTCTTTCTAAAGTGTTGGATCATGATATTTTGGAAAATTTAACCACTTATGAAATGGTTGAATTTGATATTTGGACAATGTTTTAGAGATTATTTTACCTGATGATACAACTTGTTCCATGAAATGAAGTAGGAATAATAAAAGGCACAACTGAAGGATAATATTGTGTTAATAGAAACGTATCAAGTACTTATACTTCCATACATTATTATAGAGTGAGATAATTTCTCAACATTAGGGAAAGTATCCTGAAACAAAAAAAGTTCTATCCTAGAAACTTTTTTTCTGATGAATCGAATGGTTCTTTATATCATCATTGATTTATGGATTTCTAAATGTTAATATTCTAATGATTATGTTCTCTATCTCTCTCCATCAAAACATGATTATTAGATTATTCTTCCATGTAAATATTTTTCACTTCACACTAATTTTATCCTATTTGAATGCACATTTTTATAGTAACATATGCATCTCACTTTCCCCTTTATTAAGAGGATATTTTATTAACCCTATTTCCAATGTGGGATTCTCATAAGGTAATTTTCAATTATCAAACTTTAACTTTCGAAGTGCAATTTCAAATTATGAGGAAATAATTTATTGAAGAAGGATAGAATGTAACACCCCAAGGTTTTATAAATTTAATGCATGAAACACTGAGTCTCTACAAAACACCATTTTTTTATAACCTATCTAGTAGACATAATTTTTTCACCTCTGTGATTTGAATTTCGAAAAACTGACATACACAGTTGGGATCAGTAAGATATTTAGAGTCTGATAGAATCAACTTAAATTTTGGGCGAATAGTAACTTAGCCTTATGAATAGTAACTTACCTTTATGAATAGTAATATGACCAATAGAGTAGTAACGTCACATAGGAAATTATAAATAATTTTTTTGTTCCATCATTTCTATTTTGAGTTTAGTTTTTCTTAAAAATATGACAAATTTGATAAATTCAATTTTCAGCTAAAAATTGTACGTTTCAGAGAGATTTAAATTATTATATCAAAATAATGTTTTATTAATGTTTATAATAATGAAATAGTCTTATCAAAACACTCTTCTTTAATTAAAAATGATGAAATAATTTTATTTGTTTTAAGTGTCGAAAATTTTACTATGCATTTTATATCAGCTATAATTTTTAATAAATAAGTATTTTCATAGATAAAAGTTAAAATTTTCATATTTAGAGAATTATTATGATAAAATAAAGGTCATTTTTTAATTCATAACGTCGATATTAGGTAACACTGAATTTATGAGAATTTTATAAAATACTTTAGTTTTTCTTGAATAGTAAAAATACAATTTTGATTTTTCAGAATATTTAATGATATAATTAGTGATTTAATCATGATTTAATAATTGTGGTCGAATATTTATTAATAAAATATTATACGAGGTGTCCCAAGTGGCCAAAACTGTGGGAAAATACCATAGGCAAGCCCATGGTTTTGCAAATACCATTAATGAGGTGTCATTGTAAATTAATAAAAAACTGCCTCTCTTTTACTAGAAATACCCACCCATTCCTTCATTTTATTTCATTTAAAGTTCACCATACTCAAAGATATAGTATTTTTACATCCTTATGAGTCCTCCCAAGGTGTAATAAAGCCACCAATGTCTCAACCTTCAAGTTTTAATAGTTACTCTACAAGGTAAGGGAATCTACCACCCTTATCCTTTTAAGTACTCTTTTTTATTTTATTCTTTTTTAATTTCAATTGGATTATTTTGGGATATGTCGTTCCATATCCCCCTTAATTTACATGTTATTTATGAATGATGTGATACCCATTTTTTCTCTCATCAAAATAATTTATGAATTTTTAAGTGACGCCGTTAGGCTGCCGATTTTTTGTAAGGGATTTCTCAAATTTTCTTTTATTTTGAGTTCCTTTATTGTATTTTTATTTCCTCACCTCCTTTCATCAAAATGTTGTGATAAAACAAGTATATTACATGTATTTTAATGTTATTGTGATAATGGAATAATTTATCATCACCTCCCCTTTTCCCTTCTTTTATACTAGAAATGAAAACACCATCTAAGATGTGTTAATTTATCACATTCAAGGACAACAGGTTTTCAATTTCAATTACCATCTTTAATTCTGGCCATGAAACCATTTTTATGGTTGAAACAGACTATAATATATGTATTATTACTTCTTTAATGTTTTGGAATATTTTTTTATACATGATATTGATTTATAAATCAGAATGAGTTTTTTGTGATAAAAAACCACCAATTAACCCAAACAATTATCATTAAAGTTTTATATAATGATTCATCTTCACTCCTAATAACCAAATGAATTTTATAACCATGTAATCTTTTTGATTTTAAAAAATCACATAAAACTTATATTCTGGAAAACCATTATCATCTTACATGTTTATCCTTACATGCATATAAGTAAACCGACCATGAATACTAAAGAAGAAAACCCTCCCAGACAATAAAATTGAACCTCTTAAACCCATCAAGAAGGCCATGAATAAACTTAATGAGGATGCAATAAATAATTTACATAAATAATTGGTTATGGATATATTAATTAATTAATTTAATTTGGTTATCCATGACACTAATATCAAGTTAAGAACACTATCATACTTAAGGTAAGGGTTTCCTTATCTCACTTCCATTTTTGTGAGATATTCATTATTCAACACTATCTATTGTGTATGGTGTATGTATACTTTCCATTGTTGTGTGATATCATGAATATATTTATTCTCATTATATTCAATATATCATTTTTTTCATGTGATTTTTTTGATAGAAATGATTATATTCATAACAATTACTCATTTAGTCTTAATGCCGGTAAAATGAGAATCCTAATTACCATTCAGGAAGCCACCTCGATTCAAAAGGATCTTTGTAGAAACACTATTAGAGAGCATGGGATTCTCTGATGGCTTAGGGTTAAAGGCATTTATCCCCATCCTAGACTCACTTTTGAAGTTTTATGGAAAGCTCTACCTCCAGGCTGGATCAAAGTTAATGTTGATGGTGCTTCTAAAGGCAACCCGGGACCCCCGAGTTGTGGTGCTATCTATAGAAACCACTATGGGTAGACTCTAGGATGCTTCTATGGTAGCTGCACCATATCCTCTTCTTTTTAAGCTGAAATTATGAATGTGATTCATGATATATCTTTTGAAAATAATCCGGTCTGGAACAATATATGGATCGAAAGTGATTCGATGACCATTATGATAGCTATTTGGAATGGAGTAGTACACCTTGCATGGACTCTTTATAACACCCCAAACATTTTATGGTACGCTTCTATTAAATACATTCTATTAATAGCCTATATTTCATGAAGAACTATGTCTTTTTTGAATCAAAACATTATAGGAGAAACTTATAAGCTATCCATTAAACATAAATTTTCCACTTCTATGTTTTGAATTTCGAAAAATAGTCATCTAGAGTTGTGAATGGTAAGTCATTTGAAGTCTGATAGAACCAACTTGATTTGTTGATGAATAGTAACATACCCTTATGAATAGTAGAATTAATAGTAATATGACCCTTATAAATAGTAAATAATGAAAATATTTTATTTTCTTAAGGTAATAAGATAATGAGATCTTAATTAATTTTTCAATGTGATATAGAACTAATTATACCTTTAAAATTGTTATTTTTCGAATTAACTATGAATTTATTTAAAAATTAAATTAAAAATAATTAGAAAATTATTTTCAAAAAATGGGGTTCATTTTTGAATTCTACACATCGAAAAATCATTAGGGTAAATTTTTGGGATTTTTCTAAAATACATGAATTTTTCATGAATAGTAAAAATACAGTTTTGAGTTTTTGGTAGTTTAATGACATCATAATGATGTAATAATTAAATATAAAAGTATGGTCAACTTGTGTACAGTAAATTATGACATTAGGTATCCCAAGAGGCTAAAACCATGGGCAAATACCATGGTTTGGCAAAAACCACTAATGAGGTGTCCCTTTGAAATTATTAAACAATTACGTCTCTTTTTCTATAAATACCCACTCATCCATTCGTTTTCCTTCATTCCGAATCCCTCATCCTCAAATATCTGGTGGTTTTACCTCTCTAGGATTCCTCCCAAGGTTTCCTTAATCCCCCAAGGTCCCATCCTTCATGATCTAGGAGTTACTCTACAAGGTAAGGGAATCCTTCATTCTCCTCTTTAAGTCGACACTTCTTTTATGTTAGCTATTTGAAATTCATTTCTCATATGTTGGGGTTTGATTTTATTTATTCTTCTTGCTTTAATTTTTATTTAAATATGTTGAGATACCCTTTTGTTCTTGTTGAACCCTCTGGAGAATTAGTTGAACTCATATTTTGATAATCCCAATTATGCTCAATTATAGTTTGATAATCCCTATATTGATTAATGATTAATTACTTATTTCAGTATTTCTGTACACCATGAACATATTCATATATTATAATATTTACATTATCTTCAGATAATTTGATTACTGGATGAATATATATTCTAACATAACCCTTTCTGCCAAAAGAATGCTTAAACAGACAAGTGGTCACCATTACAGAACAAAGCTACCGATTTGTAAAGTCCACCGTTATGTATAAGGTCACCAATACAAACAAGTCTATCGTTATGTGAAGCCTACCGATACAGAAAATTCACCATTATGAAAGCCTACCATTACATGAAATGTCACCGGTACATTAAGTCTACCGCTACCGATCAAGTCTACTGACAGACATGAAGTCTACCGATAGAGAGGTTACCGATACAAGAGGTTACCGATACGAGAGATTACCGATACAAAGACCTATCGTGACACAATGCTACCGATATCCAAAGCTACCATTCCAGAGAATCTGACACTGCCTTAATTTATTTATCTTTGTTTAATCTAACCAATGGTCATATTAGGTATATTTTAATGCTCTGTCACTTATTTAATGAAGGTTGTTGGATGTCAGGGAACTGTACCTCGTACCTACAAAAAGAAATCATTTCTTTTGCCGGAGCTCGTTCCATAAATATAATAATTCCCTATTGCTGCAATAGAGACAAGAAAAATACATAAGTGATTTACAAGTGACATACACAAGAAGAGCTCATACAGATATACATGCACGACTAAGAAGACATAGAAGCTCATACACACTCACGCCTACTCAAGAAGAGATCTATACATTCACGAGGATTTTGAAAAACTTCATTGACTACATTTCCACTGTCTCTGAACCTGGATGTCAAGCAGACGACACACTATTTTCTAAACGAAAACTAGAAGAGGACTCAAAACCATTTCTGATCAATCCAAAGGAGTCCAGAGCTACACTAAAATCACTAGAGCCATTCTAAACTCTATATCTTGCTTAGTGATTTATTATTTACATTACAAGCAGTGTGTGTCATCAGTTTTAATTTACACACACACACTGTCTCCTGAACCTTAACTGGAGGATCTGTAAATCCTCATTCAAACTCCTTACATCTTCTATTTCCCACTATGGATAGTGGTAGAGGTCGTGCGTGACATGGAAAACTGTATTTGTTGTTGTTTTTGTTTTCCACATAGAATAGTGGTAGAGGTCTTTGACCTGGACAGTTGTAAACTGTTGTGAACCTTGATCCAGGGTGTTGATCAAATTTATATAAATTGTTGAGAGGACTAAGTCTAAGCTTAAGACTGAACCTCTTGGTTATATCTACTGTTCTTTGTTGAGTTTTATCTAAAACCATTTTATTCCGCTGCTAAGTGATTTAAAATTTAAACTGTTTTTCAAAGTTAGTCTGATAATTGAATTATAAAGTGTTTGCATTATTTTTAAATCATTAGGTTAGTTTCAAAAGCTAATCAAATCTTCTGATTAGATTAACTGGGAATTAATCAATCCCTTGAGAACCTAACTGAAAGTTTTCTTTAGTTAAAATTCACTACAATTCAATTAGTATGTTAAATTGGGAGATTTTAGTAAAGGATTTTAAATAAAAATTTTAATTGGAACTCAATTCACCCCCCCTCTTGAGTGTCCACTCTGACCAAAATTTGGTATCAGAGGTTTAAAATATTTTCTGAAGTACTCTGTTTTTCAACTGTGATTTTAGTTGTATTTTAAAGTTCTTAAAATTTCTGTTATTTCTAAATTTTTATCTCTTTAAAAGTTTTTTTGTTTTAACCTAGTTATCATGGATAACAGACTTGAAGGTGTTTCTACTAATAGATCACAATTTTTCAATGGAAACAACTATGCTCAGTGGAATATTAAGATGAAAATTCATTTAGAAAGCATGGGTTTTGATATTTGGACTGCCATAGAATCAGAATATAAAATTCCCACTACTATTAGATCAACTTGGAATGAATCTACTAAGACAACTTACAATAATAATTGCAAAGATATGAATGATTTATATTGTGCTTTAGGAGATGAGGAATTTAATAGAATATCTTCTTGTAAGACTGCATATGAAATTTGAGATACTTTAAGTGTTTCTCATGAAGGAACAACTAATGTCAAGGAAATGAGATTGAACACCTATACTATTAAATATGATAATTTTAAGATGAAGCCCGATGAACCCATTTTTGATATGTATCTCAAGTTTAACGAAATTTTCAATATAATGATCTCACTGGGAAAGGATGTTCCATCAAAGGAGCAGATCATGAGAATTTTGAGATGCCTACCTGAAAGATGGAGGAGCACTTTTGTTTCAATCAGAGAATCTTGAGATATTGGTGAACTACCAGTCAAGGAACTTATTGGCAAGTTGATGATGTATGAATAAGAACTTAAGGTAAACAAAGAATAAGAAGATGAACCAAAAAGGAATTCATTTGCCTTCAAGACATCTACTTCAAAGAATAAGGATAAGGAGACACTTCAAGATGTAAGTGATAGCTCAAGCTATGAAGAAAGTGAAAGTGCATCTGACAGTGATGCAGAAATGGCTCACATAGCCAGAAGATTTAAGAAGTTTTATAGGAAGAAGAAGTTTTTCAGAAAATCAAATTACAAAGCTAAGTATGACAATAAGGGACACTAAAAAAAGAACCGGAAGAAATATGAAAAATCTGATGAAGTTGTCTGCTATGAATGCAAAAGAAAAGGACATATAAAAGCAGACTGTTGAAAGCTGAAATACAAGAAGAAATATGAGTATAAGGATAATAAGTATAAGAAAGCCATGAAGGATATGTGGAGCGCTTCTGAGGATAGCTCTAGTGAATCTGAAGCTTCTGAGACTGGAAACAGAAATAAGGAAAACATGTGTTTCATGACAAACACTTCTGAGGTAACATCTGAAACTCATGCTTTAAATTCATATTATTCTGGAGATGATTCTGATTATGAAAATATGTCAAAATACGAGCTGTTTGAATACTGTGATATGTTGGAAGAAACCTATAATGAGCTGAAAGACAAATACAAAGGTTTAAAGAAACTGTATGCTTTAACTGTTAAACATAAATCTGATCTTAACATAGAAATGGAAAAGAATGCTCAGTTTCTTAAAGAAAACACTGAACTGAAATTGTCAAATGAGCAACTTTGGAAGGATTTAGAAATGTTCACAAATGGCAAGGATACTCTTACTCAAATGATAGGTAAGCAGATTGCACCTAGATATACTACTGGTATAGGATACCAACCTGGACAAAGAAAAATTACCAAAACTAGATTTATTCTTAAATCTAGACAGAATGTAGATAGTTCTAGTTTTGGAAGTTCATATGCTTCAACTAGTTATATTCATAGTTACATATCTAATAAGGTTTATCTCTCTAAATCTGTTGATTCTGCAAAGCTTATGAGACCGATAAGAAAAATTTGGGTACCTAAAGTTTTATTTTCTAATTTTTCTGGACCCAAGAAAATCTGGGTACCAAAATCATTTCCTATCTAAATCTGTTTTGTAGAGAACCTTCTTAAATAGCTCTTGTAGAAAGACTTGGTACTTGGACAATGGATGTTCAAGACATATGTCAGGATACTTCTCATGATTTAAAAGATTAGTCAGAGTTGATGGAGGTTTTTTCACCTTTGGTGATAATTCTAAAGGGAAAATCATCGGCTTAGGCCAAATTGGTAACACTGACTCAGTATTAATTTCTAAAGTTCTATTTGTTGATGGACTTAATTATAATTTACTAAGTATTTCTCTGTTATGTGATGATGGTTTTAATGTTAAATTTAAAAATGATTCTTGCAATGTTTTTAATTCTAAAAATGATTTAGTATTTTCTGCCTTGTGAAATGAAAATGTCTATACTGTTGATTTAAATTCTTTAGCTATGCAAAATATTACTTGTTTAAATACTTTTCAGAAAGAGTCTTGGATTTGGCACAGAAGATTAGGACACTACAATGTACATTCACTTAGAAAACTCACTTGGAATAACTTAGTTAGAGACCTACCAAAACTTGAATTCCCAGCAGATAAAGTTTGTAATCCCTGTCAAAAGGGAAAACAACATAAAGTTTCTTTTAAATCAATGAAAGAAGTGTCAACTTCTCAACCTCTCGAGTTGGTTCACATGGATTTTTTTGGACCTTATAGAGTTTCTAGTTTAAATGGGAAGCATTATGTCTATGTTCTAGTAGATGACTATTCTAGGTATACTTGGGTATATTTTATAGCTCACAAAAGTGAAGCTTTTTCTTACTTTGTTAAATATTCCAAGTCTGTAGAGAACCTTAGTGGTCTTAAGATTAAAACCTTGAGAAGTGATCATGGTCGTGAGTTTGAAAATCATGAGTTTGAATCCTACTGCTCACACAATGGCTATAGTCACAATTTCTATGCCCCTAGGACACCTCAGCAAAATGGTGTAGTAGAAAGGAAGAATAGAACCCTTCAGGAAATTTCCAGAACCATTCTCAATGAGTATGACCTACCTGTTTATTTTTGGGCTAAAGCTATCAATACAGCTTGTTATATTATCAATAGAGTCTTGATCAGACCTGTTCTTAAGAAGACCCCTTATGAGTTGTGGAACCATAGAAAACCTAAGGTTAACTACTTCATAGTTTTTGGGTGCAAAGTCTTTATTCTTAATACCAAAGATAATCTTGACAAGTTTGCATCCAAGAGTGATGAAAGAATTTTCCTAGGTTACTCTATTTCTAGTAAAGCCTATAGAGTTTTCAATAAGAAAACCAAATGTGTGGAGGAATCTATTCACATCAAATTTGATGAAATTGATCCACATGAACCAAAGACCTATCTTGAAAATCTTAAAGATGATATTTCTGTTTTGAACCTTAATGATAAAGACAATGGACCTGTAGTTAAAACATCCAGTTCTAGAAATTTTCCAGAACTTATTTCTGTTGATTCCCTACCTGTTGATGAACCTGAAATCTCTAGACATACCTTTTCAAAACCAACTAGGACTCTAAAGAACCATCCTTTAGATGCTGTTGTAGGTAATCTAGATAGAGGAACACAAACTAGAGATTCTCTAAGAAATCTGGTTGAACATAAAGCCTTTCTTTCACAGTTAGAACCTAAAAATATCAATAATGCTATCAATGATGAATTTTGGGTAATGGATATGCAAGAAGAACTAAATCAATTTGAAAGAAATAAAGTCTGGGAATTAGTAGAAAGACCTAAAGACACTTTAACCATAGGTACAAAGTGGGTGTTTAGAAACAAAGTTAATGAATCTGGAAACATCATTAGAAACAAAGCTAGACTAGTTGAACAAGGTTACAATCAAGAAGAAGGAATTGACTATGAGGAAAACTTTACACCTGTAGCTAGATTAGAGTCAATTAGGATCTTACTTGACTTTGCATCACATCTGAATTTCAAGTTATATCAAATGGATGGGAAAAGTGCTTTTCTAAATGGTTTTATTGTTGAAGACGTTTTTGTAGAACAACCACCTGGTTTCTCAAATCATCACTTTCAAAATCATGTTTTTAAACTTTCTAAAGCTTTATATGGTTTAAAACAAGCTCCAAGAGCTTGATATGAAAGACTTACAAATTTTATTATTTCAAAAGGATTTACAAAAGGAATTGCTGATCCCACTCTTTTTATAAAAATAATTTCAAAAGTTGTTTTAATAGTACAGATATATGTTGATGATATTATTTTTGGATCTTCTAAAAATTCTCTATGTACTAAATTTTCAAAGGTTATGAAAAATGAGTTTGAAATGAGCTTAATGGGAGAGCTTAAGTAATTTCTTGGATTTAAAATCTTTCAAACTAAAGATGGTATTATTTTAAATCAAAGTAAATATACTAAGGATTTATTAAAACATTTTGGTTTGGATAGTATTAAGGGGAGTTATACACCTATGAGTACCACCTATAAATTAGATATTGATGAAACTGGGAAACCAGTAGATCAAACTAATTATAGAGGTATGATTGGGAGTTTACTTTATCTTACTGCTAGTCGACCTGATATTATGTTTAGTGTATGTATGTGTGCTAGATTTCAAGCTAACCCTAAAGAGTCATACTTTCTGTTAAAAGGATTTTCAAATATCTTAAATATACTGCTAATTTGGGACTGTTTTACCCAAAAGGACAATCGTTTTATTTAATAAGTTATTCAGATGCTGACTTTTCTGGATGCAAGTTAGATAGAAAGAGCACATCCGGAACATGTCATTTACTTAAAAAGTCCCTAGTATCATGGTGTAGTAAGAAACAGAACTCGATTGCATTATCTACTGCTGAAGCAGAGTATATAGCTGCTGGTAGTTGTTGTACACAGATTCTGTGGATTAAACACACTTTATTGGACTATGGATTTGATTTTAAACACGTCTTAATTAACTGTGATAACATTAGTGCGATCAACATCTCAAATAACCCTGTGTCTCACTCTATAACCAAACACATTGATGTTAGACACCACTTTTTAAGAGATCATTATCAAAGAGGTGATATAACTCTTGAATTTATAGGCACTGAACTCCAATTAGCTGATATTTTCACTAAGCCATTAAGTTCAAAAAGATTAAGTTTCATTAGACACGAATTAGGAATGATAACTTACTCTTACTACCGTTAGGATAAACCTCACAGTTAGGATAAACATCACCGTTAGATAAACCTCACCGATAGATAAACCTCACCGATAGATAAACCTCACCGTTAGGATAAACCTCACCGTTAGATAAACCTCAACGTTAGGATAAACCTTACCGTTAGATAAACCTCACCGTTGGGATAAAACTCACCGTTAGATAAACCTCACCGTTAGGATAAACCCTACCGTTAGATAAACCTCACCGTTAGATAAACCTCACCGTTAGGATAAACCTCACCATTAGATAAACCTCACTGTTAGGATAGACCTCACTGTTTAAGGACACCTCACTGGTACATCTCTCGCACTATTTTAAAATTTTCGTATTAAGGCCGAGACTTTGAACCGTTTTTAATATGAAATTTATTTTATATGTGAATCCTAAATAATATTAAACCCGACACTAGACATCACTCAATCACCGCGAACCTGTCTGTTCGAATCCCTCCTACCTAAACCTCTCAAGCTCGCAAAACCCTAAGCCTCAGAATCTGAAATGGCCCATGCGAAGCCACCCTTAGTGGATGAAGGGAGTGATGCGCCGCAAGATAAGAAGTAGAAAGTAACCAATGATAGTGCTAGTAGAAGCAGTAGAGGTTTTGTTTGAAGGAATCCTGTGAATTCGCATTTATCGAAGCGAGAAATTATAGTGGAAAAGGAGTTATGTGTGGAATGGATGTTGGAAAGTAATTCCTTGATTCTGAAGATTTTACAAGAGCAAGGATGGATCGAATGCTTCATAAACAATAATGGACCATATTATCCAGTACTGGTAAAGGAGTTCTATGAGTTTGTATGTTTTGAGACTTCATAAGAGGAGAATATGATGATTTCCTTTGTGAATGGTCAAAAGTTTGCGTTTTCATTTGTTGAATGGGCTGAGAACCTTAGAGTTACTCATAGAGGTGATTATGGATTTTATTCAAAATCCATACCTACTGCTAGTGACTTTTTCAAATATGAGGATGCTTTGTTAGAATTGACAGGAAATGGAACTCCTAGAAAGATCATTGTTGTAGAGATGACAGGGGAGGATAAACTACTTTTTAAGTTCATTCAGCATGTGATTAGTCCAAGG
Organism: Viscum album; assembly: GCA_963277665.1. Lineage (NCBI taxonomy): Eukaryota > Viridiplantae > Streptophyta > Magnoliopsida > Santalales > Viscaceae > Viscum > Viscum album. The sequence continues at coordinate 1,086,099,470 of OY728132.1, forward strand.
AGAGGAGATTTTTCTACCCTCAGATTTCAGGATATTTACTTGTTGTATATGTTAAATCATGGGGTAAAGGTGAATTTGTGCAGATTGATAATGATTCAGATTGAGGATATGACTAGACCGAAGTCTAAGTCCAATGCACTATTCTTTTCTAAATTTATTTCTATTCTGTTGAAGGCAAAGGAGGTAGTTGGACCTCAGGATGAAACTGTTGTGGTTAAGGATAATTTTTGCATCACCAAGACTATTTGTAAGTATATGAAAGTTAGCTGGAACCCTTGGAAGAAATCATGGGTTATTGATGAAGGTAAAGTCTATGATAAGTACACTCCTGTGGACCATCCTTCTAGAACAAAGGATGTGGGAGATCCTGGTCTTTGACATGATGAGACAGAACCGGTCTACAGTGATAATGAGGCTGAAACTGAGGAGGAAGAGACGTCAGTTGAGGAAGGAGGAGACCCAGATTTACCTCCTAGTCCTGTGCATCAAAATATTTCCTATGGAGCAGCTAGCCCTCCAAAAGAACTACCAAAGAGAGAAACTATTCTGAAGGACAATGATACTAATTCTACTGAAGAAGAAGAAGAAGAATCATATCAGAATGTTGTCAAGGAAACCTATGAAGAGGATGAGGCAACCAAATCTGATCTTTTTTTTCATGGAGAAAATGAGACTGCTGCTGAAGCAGATGATGAGGAAAATGAAGAAGAAGAGCTCAGTTTGAGCCCTCTGATTGATAATACAGACAAGATTGTGCCTGTTCAGGTAGCATAAGTGGAATCTACTTCCATTGATGAGAGAGTCATTAATGACTTAGAAAAGTATAGGTATAACCCTACTATTGAACTATCAGAGAAAATGTTTGTTTTATCTGCTGAAGTTTCAGAGGAGGTTGTAGAGTTACCTCGAGCAAAACAGTTAGAGGAGATTCCCCAGGAAAATACTCTAAGTGAGGGGGAGAATCTTGGTTCAGTTTATGTGTTGTATGACATCGAAGGTTGGTCACCAGATCTAGGATATATGGTACTTGGACTCAATTATGGAGATTCTGATGAGGAAGACCAGCCCCAAAGGGATTCAGTTATCCTACCTGTTGTGGCTGAAGATTTAGCAACCAAGGAGGACCTTGAGTCCTTAAAGGCTGAAATGAAAGAAGCACTGAGAGAATCAGTGGCAGATCTGAAGAAAATCCTGGTTGATGAAATGAGGAGTGTGGAGTAATCCCTGGAGCTATCTCTGGGATGTGCTGTGTCTAGTCCAGTGAAGGAAATGATGGATGAAGTTAAAGTATGCCATACTCAAATTGAGAGTTGGACAGGAGCTGTGGTTTCTCTAAGAAAATCAATTGCTTTATTGACTGCCATGAAAAGTTCTCAAACCCAAGTTAATACTGATATCAGATATATCAAATAAGTAGTCAAGCAGTTTGTGGAAGTATTTGAGGCTTTTAAGACATTAGTCAAAGAACATTTGAACAATCAAGATGCACTTGTTCAGAAGGTGGTTAGTAATTTGACACAGTCTTTCAAAGAGATAGTAGCTTTCTTGGTAAAACCCCTTCCCTCATCCAGCTCCACTGTGATCATTGACCAGATCAGAACTGTGATCCTAGAAGAATTGGCTAAGGCTAGTACCAGTGGCACCTTGGATACTCAGATCCTTGCTACCACTAGGGAAGTTCGTAGTTTTGTTCATGATCACCTATGGGCAACTACTGCTTCTCAATAGGCCATTAAGAATAAGGTGGATGCTTACTTTGTGAAGGCCTATACCAAGCATCAAATGACCAACCATTTCAAGCTCTTGATAGAAAATATGAAGTTGCCTCCAGTGACTCAAGCTTTCAGAGAACAGGTTAGTAATCTCAGGGAGCTTACTCCTACCTTGGATAAATTCATTGAAAATCGAGATGATTTTGTGTCAGCAATGGAGAGAGGAGGTAGTATTATTATGGATTTCAGGAACTTGTTGCTACCATTCTTGCATGTGGATGCCAGACCTGTGATTGTACCTCCCTCTCTTCCTACCTCTGCCTCTGGGAGTACACCTTAGTTGACTTCATTTCAGGCTATTCGAAGCTTGACACCTATGATACCACAGAGGAGCACATATTTCAGATCTGGTACAGTTTCAGTGGCTGACCCTCCAATTGTTCTTTCAGCTATTCCCAAGCCATCTACTCAATCTAAACCTGTTTCCTCTTCTAATCCTAAAGTAAAGACTCCTATTAAAGAAGAATATTGAGTGATTCTAGATGTTTTTGATAGGATTCACTTGTATTTTTGTGATACTGACTTTATCAGTTTGTACCTTTTGTGATTTAATGGAAATTTACTCTTCCATTCTCCAATTTACTATGTTTCTGTTTCTTTGTAGTCTGTTCTCTTTTAGTCTCCACATTTCTCTGATTCTATTCTTCTTTTTGTTAATCACAAAGGGGGAGAAAATGAAACTAATGATAACTGGGAGTGCAATTGAAAGGGGGAGAAAAATGAGAACTTTGTTTTAAAGTTTTGTTTTGGAAATTCTTCCTCTGACACCATTTTTTTAATACTTTGGCATAAGTTGTGATTATCGAAAAGGGGATATTGTTGAACCCTCTGGAGAATTAGTTGAAATCATATTTTGATAATCCCAATTATGCTCAATTATAGTTTGATAATACCTATATTGATTAATGATTAATTACTTATTTTAGTATTTCTGTACACCATGCACATATTCATATATTATAACATTTACATTATCTTCAGAGAATTCAGTTACTGGATGAATATATATTCTAAATTAACCCTTTTTGCCAAAAGAATGCTTAAACAGACAAGTGGTCACCATTACAGAATAAAGCTACTGATTTGTAAAGTCCACCGTTATGTATAAGGTCACCGATACAAACAAGTCTATCGTTACGTGAAGCCTACTGATACAGACAATTCACCATTATGCAATCTTACCGTTACACAAAAGGTCACCGATACATTAAGTCTATCGCTACCGATCAAGTCTACTGACATAAATTAAGTCCACCGATAGAGAGGTTACCGATACAAGAGGTTACTGCTACAAGAGATTACTAATACAAAGACCTATCGTGACACAAGGCTACCGATATCCAAAGCTACCGTTCTAGAGAATCCAATGCTGCCTTAATTTCTTTATCTTTGTTTAATCTAACCAATAGTCATATTAGGTATATTTTAATGCTCTGTCACTTATTTAATGAAGGTTGTTGGATGTCAGGGAACCGTACCTCGTACCTGCAAAAAGAAATCATTTCTTTTGATGGAGCTCGTTCCATAAATATAAGAAGTCCCTGTTGCTGCAATAGAGACAAGAAAAATAAATAAGTGATCTAAAAGTGACATACACAAGAAGAGCTCATACAGATATACATGCACGACCAAGAAGACACAGAAGCTCATACACACTCATGCCTACTCAAGAAGAGCTCTGTACATTCACAAGGATTTTGAAAAACTTCATTGACTATATTTCCACTGTCTCTGAACCTAGATTTCGAGCAGACGACACTCTGTTTTCCAGACAAAAACCATAAGAGGACTCAGAACCATTTCTGATCAATCCGAAGGATTCTAGAGCTACACTGTAATCACTAGAGCCATTCTAAACTCTATATCTTGCTCAGTGATTTATTATTTACATTACGAGCAGTGTGTGTCATCGGTTTTAATTTATACACACACATTGTCTCCTGAACCATAACTGGAAGATCTGTAAATCCTCATTCAAACTCATTACATCTTCTATTTCCCACTATGGATAGTGGTAGAGGTCGTGTGTGACCTGAACAGCTGTATTTGCTGTTGTTTTTGTTTCCCACATAGAACTGTGGTAGAGGTCTTTGACCTGGACAGTTGTAAACTATTGTGAACCCCGATCCAGGGTGTGGATCAAATTTATATAAATTGTTGATAGGACTAAGTCTAAGCTTAAGACTGAACCTCTTGGTTATATCTGCTGTGCTTTGTTGAGTTTTATCTAAAACCTTTTTATTCCGCTGCTAAGTGCTTTAAAATTTAAACTATTTTTCAAAGTTACTATGATAATTCAATTAGCAAGTGTTTTAATTATTTTTAAATCATTAGGTTAGTTTCAAAATCTAATCTGATCTTTTTATTAGATTAACTGGGAATTAATCAATCCCTTGAGAACCTAACTGAAAGTTTTCTTTAGTTCAAATTCACTAAAATTCAATTATTATGTTAAATTGGGGGATTTTAGTAAAGGATTTTAAACAGAAATTTTAATTGGAACTAAATTCACCCCCCCTCTTGAGTGTCCAATCCGACCAATAGTTCTCATAATTTGATTTTATGAAATTTTAAGTGACACCGTTAGGCTGCCGAATTTTTATAAGGGATCTCTAAACTTTTATTTTATTTTCAAGATCATCTCTTTTCTTTATCTCTTCTCACCTACTCTGTCCAAATGACCATGATAAACTATATTATAATCTATATACTGTAATTATATCATGTTAATGTAATAACCGTCATCAATATTCTTACTCCCCCCTTTTATTTTTATAAGCGAAATCAACGTCCATGAGGTTCCAATTTATAACCTTTGTGGATGACAGAGTTTTGTTCTTCATTTTATCCTTCATTACTGGTCATGAAACCATTTTAATGGTTGAAAATAATAATAATATATGTATTTCATCTCATTAATGTTATGTAATCTTTACACACTCATAACACGGAATAATAATACAAAACGAGTTCATTGTATACAAAACTGCCAAGCTAAATCCAAGCGTTTATCAAAAAAAATTAACTAATGATTCATCCTCAAGTATATAACCTATAATAATTATAAGATAATTTATATCTCTTTAATGTAACTAATAATATATATTAACAACTTTGGATATTTATCCACATTTCAAATGAACTTCCATTCATGAGAGCAAGTAAACGAATCATGAAAACCAAGGACGAAAATATTTCCAAAACAATAAAATTGAACCTCTTAAACCCATTAAAAGGAACATGAATGAACCTAATAAGGTTATAATAAATAAATTAAATGTATATGAGAATATGGAATTATTAATTAATGAATCTAAATTTTATTATTCAGGTTATTAAAACAAACGAAGAACACACTCGAGCAAAAGGTAAGGGGTTTCTCATCTCACTTTCATTTCTGTGATATTTTCATTGTTCACCACTTATTTCATATATGGGGTATATTTTTACTTCCATTTGATATAAAATAACATTATTCTATTTATATTCATGTTATTCAATGATTCATTTTATGTTCATTACATTCTGGTCATATGATTCGACTGATTACATTGTGGTAAGAGACTTTGTCTCAACTTCTATTTGGTTGTGACTAACTTTGTATGATGCACCTAATAATCCTTATGTGGTGTACCTACTTCCCATTTGAGATAAATTTTTATTTGAAATTATATTTACATTAAATATCCATAATCCCATATCATGGATATGTTTTTTTTCTAAACCATATACCATTTCACATATGGTGTTTATTTGGAAAGTTATTTTAGTTAAGGAAATATTGATGAATCTATATACTCTACTCTATACGGATATTGAAAAGGAATATTTATATTTTATTGAATCAATTTATAAATAATTATTTGGACATTAAGTGGCGGGTGGTGCCCACTATATCCCCTCGATGCATCGGTAGGTCTCATGAGACAAATCAGTTGGCAACAAACCCTTTGAGTTTGTTTCCAAAAATCAGACGAGTTTCTACCCATAGAACTAAACCGTTTTTATTGTATTATGGTTTCATGTTCCAGATACATGACATCCAATTAATAAGCATTCTATTTATTCATTATCAGTTGTTATTATTATCCATGAGGTTTTCACTATGACAAAATCTATGGATGCAGTTTCACTCTCAGTTTATTAATGGCATTAGTTATTCATTTATTCACTATGCCATATTAATTATATAAGATTTATTGTGATTAACTTATTATTGTACTCATTATTACTATATTTTTAACCCTTAATGAGCATTTGAGCTCACCCCTTTCATTGTTTACCTTCAACAGGTGATGAAGAGATGGTCATTTATTGAGTTCGTGTGGTTTCCGTTTTTAGTTTTGTTATGTATTGTATCTTGTAACATTTTTCAATGTAATTTGTGTTACATATATGTATATAGTTTCTCCAAGACTACTAAACTGATCATTCATTTGGGATTTTTCATTCCTTCTAACCATTCCAATATCACAAGTAATGCACCAGCTCCGATCTAGAGGGGTCGGGGTGTTACACTCTTACTTCACATTGGATGGATTGTCTACATTTTCTCATGGAAACCAAATATATTGTCACTCATACCTATCGTGAAGTGAACAAGGTTGTAGATGGCCTCGATAATATGGGATTCAACCATGAAATTACATGTCTAAATGATCTCCCTCTTGACTTACTTTCTCTTTATGATAGGGACTACAAAAAATCCCATATTTTAGGCTCATGTAATTTTTTTCTGTATTTTTTCTCTAGTAAACCTAGTGTTTTTGTTATTTGACCAAAAAAACCATTTAAAAAAAGTATCATTTGAATTTTATTGATTTTTGGGTATATAATAAAATTGATTACAAAGTGGTAAGGGTTTTCTACCCAAACATCTATTTTAATTTAGGTCACTCTTATTCTCTACTTATCTCAATTAAATTCATATTTATTCTTATTTACTCCTCATAAATTATATTTGAATGTTCTATATATTTTTACCAATCTGATTTCTTCTTTATTTTATGGGTATTTATAGGTTTCAAAAAGATCTTTCAAAAATGCTTCTTGATAAAGAACCTTGTTTCAAGGGAACCTCTCGAATTCTTAACTATTTTAGGTGCAATATGTAATATATTTTAAGCCATTATTATTTTGGTAAAATCACACATTTTATAATGAAAAAAAATCTTGGTTCATTTATGGTTTTATGAAATCAAACATGCCTTTCCGCTTTTTAATATCTCTTTAATATTTTCCTAAAACTGCACTAAAATGTTTTATTTCTAAAGTTTCTTTAAAAACTATTTTTACATGATTTCAATTTGGTGGGAAAAAATTTATGGCTCAAATATAATTTCCATGTTATATCCTATTCTTTTTTGGGATATACATGTTTACAAATCTGATTTCATGAAAAATACAAATGATTTTCCAAAAGAGCTCTTCCTTATAAAGTAAAAAGGATGTTCTCGTCTCACTTTGATATTTATGAGATATATGCCTTATTCACCCCTTATTACTTGAATGTGGTGTAGGTACTAACTTTTGGTATATAATATCAAGACTCTCCTTATTATCATGATATTCTAAGGGATTATGATTTGAATGTTTCAAGGTGGTATGGGACACTTTGGAAAGTTTAAGGATTATTTTCTCAAGAAATTTTCAATGGTATCATTTAAAAACATATTTATCTATGTCAACATCCTTGTTGAATATTTTACTTAATTTAGGTGTATCTATTATGATATCTTCTTCAATATGTTGTTTAAGGGTTTATTATTAGTTTGACTATGAATGTTCTATCTTGATACCATTCACCACATTACTCTGAATGGTTAGTGTTTATGTTTAATGACTAGGGAATGTATTTACATTTCATATGTTAGTTTCAATATGAATGTATATGTTTATTATGTTTACACAATTCATATCAGGAATACATTAGACTTAATAAGTGACTGGTGGGGCCTGCGATAGCCCCTCGATGCTTCAGTAGGTCTCATGAGACAAACTATGATCTGGGCACAAGGTCTTGACAAAATGGTTATTTATGGAATTAGCACGAGGCCTTGAAAACATGGTTATGATGTCCGACACTATGCATTACCTCATTATGAAACTAGTAATTAAAAGTTCATGAGGTTATTTGATTAGTAGATTACCCATGATTATGCTCTATTATGGCATTATTTATTTAGCTCTTATTAATGCCATAATGTGTTCAAGTTTATTTTTAAAGGTATGTGTTTTTATTTATTCACCATGCTTTATGTTTATGTTTATGATATCTTCCACTATATTTTATACCCTTAATAATCACTTGATCTCACCCCTTTCTTATGTTTCATTTTCCCAGGATATGATGAGGTATATTATGAATGACTTTTATAAATAACATAGGAGTTATAGATGTTTTCAAAGGAATTTATATATTTTATTTCCTTTCAAGTTGTAATGATGAACTTATGTATGTATCTGGTTTTCGAAAACTACTAAACAATTCATTACTTCGGGATAATACTTTCTTGTAATCATGGCAATGAAATGAAATAATGCACCAGCACTGGGAAACTGGGGTTGGGTTGCTACATTTATGGTGTAAATCAATTAATACCAAGAATCCATGTATTTTAGTGGAAATTGAGGTTTCAAAGGTTTTACATCCTAAAGGTCGGTTTAATGGTAAAAGATTTATGGGATTATAAAATTTATGGTGTAAAATTTTAATTAATAATGTAAATCAGGTGATTTGTTGGTTGGTTATAAACCTAGTCTGGCTATTTTTATTCATTTGGATACTTGTATCTCACTTTTTTTAGGTGAACCCTATAATATTTTCAAATATATTCCATCCCCTTTCCTTCTACTTTGATCCATGGGTTTCAGTGATTGGGTTTTAGTGATTGATGGTGAGTTCTTTTTCATTCCCAATAATTTTACTTGCATTATTCTTATATGGATCTATTATATTGTTATTGGTTTTGGTTTTAGGTGTATTTTGGGTTTTTTTGATGATCCCTTGATGTGGTGTAGGTTGATCTATCATTTACTTATGTGTTTGTGGTTTACAAGCTGATTCTTCTTTTCCCTACAATGTGTAGTGAAATCAGAAAATTTATTTGAGGTAGGGGATCCTTATTTTCACCTATTTACATTCTATTTGTGGAAATTTCATGGGTTTTCTTTCCTTTTAGTTGATATTAAGGGTTATAATAATAAATATAACTGATATAAATATATTAAATTGATGTGTATGGGGAGATATCACAAGTTTTAAATGATTTGATATCATTGATAATAATATTATGATATATTGCTTCCTTGTTGGAAATAAAGGCTGTTGGGAGCCTTGATTATGAATCAAATGTTATGAGTTGAGACCTTTGTTATATATTTTTTTATCACACCCTGAATAAAATAATAAAAATTTATATCTAGATAATGAATTAGTTGCCTATGGATTTTTTGGGTGATAATACCCATGATAAATAAAGAAGTAATGAAATGGAATCCCTTGAATAATTTGTAAAAAATAGAATTAGTTACTATTGTGTGTAGTTGTTTTTTGTTTTTCCTTGTGTATTGTTGGTTGTTACGAGGTGGTGGTGATGACCATTTGGGATGTGTGATGTGTTGGTCTGTGATGTTGTGGTTAGTTTTCATGGACAAGATATGGGAATTTGTGTGATATAGTGTACAATGGTTGTGGTGTGTAGTGGTTATGATGCGCAATGATTGTGATGCGTAGTGGTTGTGATTCATAGTGGTGATGATGTGTAGTAGTGACATTATGTGGTGATGTGAGGTTGTTTTTTACGATGGTTTTTTTTTCATGATATGTGGTTAGGATATGAGACATGTGTTTGTTTTTGGGATGATGGTTTGGCTGGTGTCGTGTGGAGATGATGGTGGATGTGAGGTATTGTGGTGATGGTTGTGTTAGTTGGGACATTTTTTGTGTTGTGTGGTTGTGTTTATTGCCTTGTTATCCATGGAATGAATTTTAGTGATAAAACAAAACAAAATAGGTTTGTAAATAAGTAAGATGGGATGGAAATGGATGTGTGGTAAATGGATTAAATGAATTGAATAAAATAATGAAATGTTTAATAAGAAATGGAATTAATAAATCAATAAAAGTGGTGAAACCTATAATGTAAAGTGGAAGTATGTGTGGTCGGGTATGGTGTGTTATCTATATATATTGTATGTTTATGCTGTTTCTATATGTTCCCCACCCAAGTTAGATAACCTTACCAATTCTCAGAGGTTTTGGGTTTTTGGATATTTTCACCAACATCTAGTATGGTGGTGATATAGATGGTTGGATACCCCCTCTTCCCCACTCTTCCTTTATTAGTGATAACCTATGTGTCTTTGGGTGAGATGTGTAGTGATGTGTCTTGTGTTTCTAGGTGATATGTGATTTGATGAGGTTGTTATGCAATGTGATTTATGGTTGGGGTCATGTGTGGTTAGAGGTGGGAATGATATTGATTTCCTTCAAATTCATGATACCCTATTACTCTAGTTATATTATGAGATAATATATGATGGTCCAAGTGTATTCAAGCGATACATGGTGTGGTGATGCCTGCTGCTAGCATAGGGTGCTAGACCTTGCAAGGGTGGAGTGGGTAGGGATGCATCCCAAACCATATCATATATGTCCCAAGTGTATTTGGGAAATATGTGATGTGATGATATGTGATGTGATGTGTATAGAAGGGTTTAGAGCACATGACGTTCGACGTTGGGGTGTGGGAGTGAAAAATTAGTGGGGAAGTGGCAACATGTCTCCTTTATTTATTATGACCTTGATGTAATATTATTATATTGAATGCGTGATTTGGTGAGAGAGCCATGGTGATGTTGGGTTCTGGATAGTTGACCTATATATGTGTTTTTTGGTTTTACTGTTTGTTCACTGGCACATTAACATTTTCTTTTCACATGTTCACTTGATACCTTGGTTATGTCCCTATTGAGTATACTTTTATGGTCACCCAACATATATAAACTATTTTTCAGGATTCTAGGAGGAATTTGGGGACTGATTTGGACATTACTAGCTGGGTTAGAGTTACTGTTGTGTCGTTACTATAGACTTGTCTTTTGGTATATTTGGAGACTTTTATATGTATCACTTTCACTTTATTCATGCATTGTTTGATGGTTTTTGGTTTACATTTATATCATCTGCTGGAGTTTCTTGGAAGTTTTTATCCTATATCCCAATCCTAATTCATTTATATAGGGAAATTCCTCCCATACAATGAGATTTTTATACCCTTAGTGATAGTCACAAACCCAAGGCCTATTGGAGGTGGGACTCGGGTTTCATTACCTATCATCTTTTATTGTGTTATCTTTGGAGGGAGGGGTAATGACAAAGTGGTATCAAAGGTTTTGGATGATATATAAGATAGAATTTGGAGTTAGGAACTGTGAGGTTTTCATGTATTGATAGGGAAATGGTGCTAGTTTATCTTAATGCATGACATATTCTAGGGAGGATAGATAGGACACAAGATTTTAGCACCCCCATGATCCAGTGCATGGAATATGAGCTTATTTAATGACCAAGTAAGACGAACATGTTTGTAGGGTAGAGACATAATATAGGTACATGCATCAAGATTGACTGTGTTTATGTATAAATTGGGGTATTGTGGGAAAATAAAATGAATTAAATAAATAATATTGATAAAATTCAATGCAATTAGGCTTAGGATATTCTCATTACTTTTTAGGAATTGATCCTATTCGTCATCCATGAGTGGTTCAGGTTGTTGAGAGTTAGGAGGATGATTCGGTTGATCATCATAGGGTTGAACTGACATATGAGGATTAGGTTTGGATGTGGTCTTTTCATTCCTTTCAATGAAATTTTTTAGGAAATTATGAGGAGAGAGTCTCATATTAGGAGACGGAGGACTACTTGGAGGATCTCGAGATCAATTTTAGTCTGATATGAGAATATTATGAGTTCTAGGTACTGTTGGTAGTGATTCAGATGTGTGAAGCTATGCTTCAATGGTGGATTCTATTTCTTAATGTCTATAAGGTGGGAGATGTGTTGTGGCATGACTTTCAGAGAGAGTTATGTGTATAGTTCCTGTCATTGATGATGAAGGCATCCAAAAGGTAGGAGATGATCTCCCTTTAATTAGGGATATTGAGTTTGTGGGAGATTTTTATCGGGTTCAAGGACCTCCTCACTTTGCTCTAGATTTTTTCCCAGATGAGGAGTTCAGAGAATGGTGTCTGGAGGAGGCTTTGCACCCATTGATAAGGTATGTGGTCACGCCGTTTATGCTCCCGATGTATCTTGAGGTATATAAAAAGTATAAGGTCATCGATAATATTCTTTTCATATGAGTTGAGCCATGAGAGAGTGGTTATTAGGGAATCTTCATGAGCATAGCTTCAGGCATTAGGCCATGGGTGTTCAGGCTTTTAGGGTTCTGACCAGTGGGGATTTGAATACAACAGATCTATCTATGTTCTTCTAGTGAAGGTGTGTAATGGCCCGGACCTCTCCGGCCCATTCCTTTGTCAAAAAATAAGGTCAAGAAGTGTTCTGGAGGGTAAAATGGACTTTTCCCACGCTTTCCATAATTTTGAAACTACATGCCGTGTAGTTTGAGTACACGCCGTGTACCCCCTTTCCGGGTATACCCCATGTTGCAGGCCGTGTCCTCTCCATGTGAAGTAAATGAGTACATGCCGTGTAGTTTAAATACACGCCGTGTACCACCTTGCCGGGTATACCCCGTGTGGAAGGCCGTGTCTTTGCTGTGTGAAATAATGGGTGCACGCTATGTGTCCAGTACTACACGCCGTGTAGTCATTCCCCGCGTACGCATTCCCAGTCAACGACCGTGTACCATGTTGGATCCATTTCCTTGCCGTGTGCAATAAATGGGTACACGCCGTGTGTCCAAACTACACACCGTGTAGTCCCTCCTCGCGTATGCGTTACCCTCAAACCATGTGTTGACCAGTCAACGGCCGCAGAGCTGTGTTGGAAGCCGCGTGGAGACCGTGTGAAACAACCGAGTACACGCCATGTACTTTTGATTTTATCACCTATAAAAGGAGGGGTCCCCTCCTCCTTTTCAACTCACTCCTCTCCTCCCCATTCCTCTGAGCAGAGTTCTCCCAAGAGATTCTAAGGCTCTTTCTTCCATAACTTCTTCGTCTGAGCTCCGATTTACGATCTGTCAGCGGCCACGAGATCGTAACGATGAGGTAGAACTTCCGAGCATGGATACCTTGTCTTTCCTTCGACCTTTCATTTCCTAATTTCACCTGAGGAGGTTTTTCCGGGACTCGACGGAAGTGACGGACGCCGATAGACGTCTTCTAAAGTTGATCCGGGGGAGCGTTGTGATCAGAACCTATTGAGGTAGGGATCTTACCTTCGTCTCTCTAATTTGTGCATCATGCAGGGTGGTTATCCTCTCATTTTCATGAGAAAAAGTTGAACCTTTAAATAAAGATAATAACTGGTTAAAGAACGGGGATGGTAAAGTTGTTATGTTTATCTTTGTTTATCCTATTGTTATGTTGTGAATTGAATGAGCTTCTGCCTACTGAAAATCACGGTCGTTGGGGACCTTTGCTTGTGCAATTAAATGTTTTCCTATCTTTCTAGACCATTTTGTGGATGGAAACTTTGTGGAATGTGGATTTTGGTTAATCACATAAAGTTGGCTGTTTAAAATCTGGAACCCTTGTGTGATCACCCCGGTTGAACAAAACGAAATAATGAACATGTGGGTGTTGACTTGGTTACATGGAATGTGATGGGGGTGTTTTGTGGGTTATTGTGGATAGGGTGAGCAGCGGGGCTGTGGTTGGCTTGGTTGTGGGTCGGTGTAAAAGTTATATTGGTGACGGGCAGCGGGGCTGCGATAAGTGGTATTAAAGGGATAACGATGTTCGGTGTGTTTGTGGTTATGGCGGTTGGCAGCGGGGCTGCAGGGATGGGTTGGAATGTGAATGGACTATGGGCTGTGAATAATAAATAAAAGTGGAGGAGTTAATGAATGGTGGGTCATGGTAATGGAACGAGATTAATAATCAATGGGTTGGTTGGTTGATAAGAAGGACTTTGTTGTGCTGCTTGTGTTTTCCTAGCTTGATTTGTGGTTGGCAGGGATATGTTTTATGAATGATCGATGTGGTTGGTTGTGGATAGTTTCCCAGTAGTTAAGGAACTAAATAAACTATTTCTGCTGAAATGTGAAAACCTAAATAGGGTTGGGGTTGTTTGTTGTATGCACGCTTCATAGTAGCAGTGCCGAGGCACATGCTCAGTTTCTCTGTTTAGAAGCCATAGGTTGGGCTGTGTGTTTGGTATACATATATATATCTCTATCTTTTGTGTTTTATCGCACCCCACCCATGTTGAGCACTTAGTGTCGAACACTCCCATTTCATGGGAGAGGGTGTTTTTCCCTTAGTTACTAGCTTCTTCCTGCTCCTTCTCCCCTAGGATGTGATGGCTTGAGGCGACCTTACACCTAAGAATCTTTGGGTAGGTTTCGATTGGGGTGGTTTCAGCCCAAGAATCTTCGGGAAGGTTCTACTGTTCCCTAAGAATCTTCGGGATGAGGCACAGGTGTGTGTGGGTGGGATACGTGTTTGTGAGGACCAGGTGTGTGAGGGTGGGATACGTGGTTGTGAGGCCCAGGTGTGTGTGGGCGGGATACGTGGTTGTGAGGCCCAAGTGTGTGCGGGCGGGATACGTGGTTGTGAGGCCCAGGTGTGTGTGGGTAGGATACGTGGTTGTGAGGCCCAGGTGTGTGTGGGCGGGGAGAGTGTGGAAACGTCAGGACGTTCGCTGTTAGGAAGAGCATCTAACTAAAGGGAAATTGTGCGGGGTACCCAATACTCTTGTTCCTATACACTACTACATGTTGTGATTGTGTTTTTGGTGAGTGTGGCTGGTGAGGTTGGGTGGATAGAATTCCTTGCTAGGTTTCTTCTGTTGTTCTCACGGGACATTAGGATGTCTCCCCACTTGTGCGCGAGAGATTTAGGTTTCCCTACTGAGTATACTTGTATGCTCACCCTATGTTTACTTTCAGGTTTCCAATAGGACTACCAGGGCCATGCGGGACCCTACTAGTCGGACAGTTGGAGTTGTTTCTGTTGCTGTACTCTTTTTTTCTTTTGGTATTGTACTTTGAGCTTTCTTGTACTTGTACCTTGTTATAAAATTGTTTAAACATGCATGTGGGCTTGGTTTGGGTTTATTTATATACACTTGTTCTTTTCCTTTTGGTGGTTGACTTATCCTATTTCCCGATCCTAAATAATAATAAAAAGGGCAATGCCTCCCATATTTGTGAAAACTCATACCCTTGGTGCTAGTCGCCAACCCGGGGCCTACTGGAGGTGGGACTTGGGGGTCATTATCTCCCTTTCAACATTGCCAGCCCAAGAGGGGCATCTTTGGTGGGAGGGGGTCATGACAGAATGGTATCAGAGCTGATGGTTGAGAGATAGGATGGAGTCTGGTGTTAGGAACAGTGAGGATTTCATGGGATGGTAGGGCAATAGTGTTAGTTAATCTTGGTGCGTGACATAGGCCAGGGAAGACTGGCTAGGACACGGGATTTTAGGGCCCCTCGTGATCCGATTCAAGGACTCTGAGCCTACCGAACGACCAAGTGAGACTACATTGACTATAGGGTAGAGACCCTAGGGAAGGTAAAAGCATCATCATGATTGTGTTTTACTTGATTTGGGTGTTCTGAGAATGAAATTGAAATAAAATGATAAAAATAAAACCTTGAGTTTTTTCTTACTACTTGGGCTTAGGATATCTTTATTTACCGTATAGATATGGCACCTAGACGTCGTCCTCGGGTGGCTCAGATGGCTGAGGCCTAGTAGATCCAGGCAGTCGATCAGTTGAGGATTGACTGAGAGGAGGAAGATAGCCAGTGGCATAAGACTCTCCGTTCTTTTCAGCGGAAGACCCTCAAGAAGTACGAGGATAGTACTTCAGATATAGAGATGGAGGGGTGGCTTGAGGATCTAGGGATTGCTTTTACCTTGATCCGTGCTCCGAGGGAGTACTGGGTTCCCCTAGCGGTCAGTCAGCTGAGAGGTGCGGTGCAACAGTGGTGGACGCTCTACCTCGGAGAGAGGATAGAGGCAGAGGTTCTGTGGGCTGACTTTGAGAAGGAATTCTGAGAAAAATTCCTTTCTTCCATGATCAAGGCGGAGAAGTGGCAGAAGTTACTCTCCCTTCAGCAGGGGAGTATGTCAGTACTAGAGTTGGGGATCAAGTTCAAGGATCTCCTGCGCTTTTCTCTGGATCTCTTTCCGGATGAGGAGTCTCGAGCGAGACGTTTGGAGGAGGCGCTTCATCCTTCGCTCCAGTATGCTATCACCCCCTTCACCCTTCCGACATACTTTGCGGTACAGAAGAAGGCATAGGTTGTAGAGAGGATTGACTCGCTGGGAGGTGCACCCCGAGAGGGGATCCAGCTTGGCTCGTCAAAGGGGAAGGCAGTCAGCAGCAGGTCTCCTACGACGGGACCTTCCAGGTTTAGACCAGTGGGGAGCAGGCCCCAGCAGTTCCAGTTCAGATCTTCAGATCCTCTTCCCTTTTTCACGAGCCCAGGACCGAATTGTTTCTCTTGTGGAGGTTTCAGGCATGTTCAGAGTCGGTTCCCGACCCAACCTCAGTACGGTGGAGGCGGTCAGGTTCAACGCCCACCTCAGCAGCACCAGTTTCCAGCGAGGCCCTTACAGCAGCATCAAGACCATGCTCCTCCGAGGGCAGACTTTGTGGGAGGAATCCGACCTCAGGGTGCTCCTCAGGGACCTCGACTAGGGCGTGGTCAAGGAGGTGGACGACATCAGAGAGGCAGAGGAGCTGGGCGTGGACAATTGCACGCAGCAGAGTTGACAACTCCAACATAACTAGAGGTGGTGCGAGATTCGATTTGTTTTTTCAGAACTCTTGTTTCTTCTTTGTTAGATTCGGGAGCTTCGCACTCCTTTGTTGCACCTGGTCTAGACCATGCTTTGGGACTAGACGTAGAGAGACTTTCCATACCACTGGTGCTGAGTACACCAGTTGGAGGCCAGAACAACGTATCTTGTGTTTTTCGGGGATGTGGGTTGACGTTGGGACCACATTGATCTAGTGGGGACCTTCTTCTGTTACAGATGCAGCCATACGATGTCATCTTAGGCATCTACTGGTTGTTTTTTGTTCGTGCCGTTTTCGATTGCTTTTGGAGAAGAGTCATGTTCTCCGACGTGGATGGGAAGCGCGTATCTTTTTTTTTTGCGAGAGGAGCTATCAGGTAGGAAGTCGGCGTGTGGAGACTCTCCTTTCCTTGTTAGGCGGGTTATCAGTGGTTCCAGCTGATACAAAGATGATGGATGTCTTAGAGGTTGTTGGGGAGTTCCTCGATGTTTTTCCTAAGGAGGTTGTGACTCTACCCCCCTGACATGACATTGAGTTCGTGATAGACTTACAGCCTGGTGCCCGTCTAATTTCGATGGCCCCTTATCGGATGGCACCTTCAGAGTTGCGGGAGTTGCAGATTCAGATTAATGATCTGATGGAGAAGGGATTTGTTCGACCCAGCGTATCACCATGGGGTGCTCCAGTTTTGTTCGTGAAAAAGGCAGATGGTGGTCTCAGGCTATGCATAGACTACCGAAGGTTGAACCAGGTAACAGTAAAGAACCGTTACCCCCTTCCAAGGATAGACGATCTCTTCGACCAACTAAGGGGAGCATGTTGGTTTTCCAAGACTGATCTATGATTTGGATATCATCAGCTGAGGGTAAAGGATAGTGACATCTCAAAGACGGCTTTTAGGTGCAGGTATGGGCACTTCGAGTTTTTAGTGATGCTGTTCGGAGTTACTAATGCACCGGCCGTGTTCATGGGACTTATGAACTTTGTCTTCCAAGAGTTTCTGGACCGGTTCATTGTTGTGTTTATCGATGACATCCTGATCTACTCAAGATCAGAGGAGGAGCATGTTGAGCATCTCAGGGCAGTCTTGTAAGTCCTTTGACACCACCAGCTTTACGGGAAATTGTCGAAGTGTAAGTTCTTGACACAAGAAGTACACTTACTTGGGAACATAGTGTCTCAACATGGAGTGTTAGTGGACCTATCGAAGGTGGAGGCAGTTGTTTCTTGGGTAGCACCCAAGAGCGTGGCAGAATTTCGTAGTTTCCTAGGATTAGCAGGTTACTATCGGAGGTTCGTTTCAGACTTCTCTCGAGTTACTGCTCCATTGACATCTTTGAAGAGGAAGAACCAGGTCTTCCAATGGAGCGAGCAGTGCCAGAAAGCTTTCGACTACCTGAAGGAGAAGTTGGTCAGTGCTCCCGTACTCAGGTTGCGAGAGGAAGGGTTGTTGTATGAGGTGTTTTGTGATGCTTCTAGCCTTGGTCTGGGATGTGTGATGATGCAGAAGAAGGGAGTGATCTATTATGGGTCTAGACAGTTACGCCCACACGAGCGTAACTATGCCACCCATGACCTAGAGCTTGCAGCAGTAGTGTTCGCACTGAAGTTGTGGTGACATTACCTCTTTGGGGAGGGCTTTGTGGTATTCTCAGATCACAAGAGCCTGCGTTATATCTTCTCCCAGCGTGACCTAAACCTCCGACAACGGAGATGGGTCAAGTTTTTCCAAGACTATGACTTTGAGATATCTTACACTGAAGGTAAGGGTAACGTTGTGGCTGATGCCCTGAGCAGGAAGTCGCATCAGGAAGTAGTTCGGGAATCCACTGATGCTTGGAAGGCGATGGGAGAGTTGGCTGCCTTGCACTTGGATGCCAGGGTAGAAGGTGTTAGAGGCTGTTTGTTTCAGATGACAGTGCAGTCCTCCTTGTTGCAGCAGGTGGAAGAGTCTCAGTGGGGGGACTCCGAGGTGGAAGTGATGC
Organism: Viscum album; assembly: GCA_963277665.1. NCBI lineage: Eukaryota > Viridiplantae > Streptophyta > Magnoliopsida > Santalales > Viscaceae > Viscum > Viscum album. The sequence continues at coordinate 1,086,118,174 of OY728132.1, forward strand.
AGGGTCGTGTCGATCAGGGGAACGCTCCAGAAGGAATTTCCCAAAACCATGTGTTCGGGCAGTGTGTTGGTTGTGCGGTGTTAGGGGCAATGTAAGTTGGAAAATCCTAATGTATGAAAGTGGGAAGACCCAATTCTTAATCGAGACACATTAATGAGGATGCGATTAAACCTGTGCAGGCGAGTCAGTGCCACTTAAAGAAGATAATATCTCGACATAGGAGAAGGAATTCCTAACACATATGATTAGGGTTGTTGGTTGGGTTCCTGTTATAATGAGAACCCTAAGAGGTATCTTGTTGGGTTTCCTCTGGGTTGGTTTTTGAATTCCCGGGGACGAGAATTTTTTAAGAGGTATCTGATGTAATGGAACGGACCTCTCCATCCCATTCCTTTGTCAAAAGGAAGGTTAATAAGTGTTCTGGAGGGTAAAATGGACTCTTCCCACGCTTTCCAGAATTTTGAAACTACACGCCGTGTAGTTTGAGTACACGCCGTGTACCCCCTTTCCGGGTATAACCCGTGTTGTAGGATGTGTCCTCACCATGTGAAGTAAATGAGTACATGCCGTGTAGTGTAACTACACACCGTGTACCACCTTTCCGGGTATACCCCGTGTGGAAGGCCGTGTCCTTGCTGTGTGAAATAATGGGTGTACGTCGTGTGTCCAGTACTACACGCAGTGTAGTCCTTCCCCGCGTACGCGTTCCCAGTCAACGGCCGTCTACCGTGTTGGAGCTGTGTCCTTTCCGTGTGCAATAAATGGGTACACGCCGTGTGTCCAAACTACATGCCGTGTATTCCCTCACCGCGTATGCGTTACCCTCAAACCGTGTGTTGACCAGTCAACGACCGCAGAGCCGTGTTGGAAGCCGCGTGGAGACCGTGTGAAACAACCGAGTACACGACGTGTACCATAAAGTACACACCGTGTACTTTTGATTTTATTGCCTATAAAAGGAGGGGTCCCCTCCTCCTTTTCAACTCATTCCTCTCATCCCCATTCCTCTGAGCAGAGTTCTCCCAAGAGACTCAAAGGCTCTTTCTTCCATAACTTCTTCGTCTGAGCTCTGATTTACAATCCGTCAGTGGCCATGGGATCGTAACGATGAGGCGGAACTTCTGAGATTGGATCCGTTGTCTTTCCTTCGGCCTTTCCTTTCCTAATTCCACCCAAGGAGGTTTTTTCGGGACTCTACGGAAGTGACGGACGCCGACAGACGTCTTCTAAAGTTGATCCAAGGGAGCATTGTGATCAGAACCTATTGAGGTAGGGATATTACCTTCGTATCTATAATTTTTGCATCATTCTGGGTGGGTATCCTCTTGTTTTCACGAGAAAAAGTTGAAACTTTAAATAAAGATAATAAATGGTTAAATAACGGGGATGGGAAAGTTATTATTTTTATCTTTGTTTATACTATTGTTATGTTGTGAATTGAATGAGCTTATGCCTACTGAAAATCACGGTCTTCGGGGACCTTTTCTTGCACAATTAAATATTTCCCTATCTTTATAGGCTATTTTGTGGATGGAAACTTTGTGGAATTTGGATTTCGGTTAATCACGTAAAGTTGGTTGTTTAAAATCTGGAACCCTTGTGTGATCACCCCGGTTGAACAAAATGGAATAATGAACATGTGGGTGTTGACTTGGTTACATGGCATGTGATGGGGGTGTTTTGTGGGTTGTTGTGGATAGGGTGAGTAGCGGGGCTGCGGTTGGCTTAGTTGTGGGTTGGTGTAAATGTTATGTTGGTGACGGGCAGTGGGGCTGCGATAAGTGGTATTAAAGGGATAATGATGTTTGGTGTGTTTGTGGTTATGGCGGTTGGCAGCGGGGCTGCAGGGATGGGTTGGAATGTGAACAAACTATGGGTTGTGAATAATAAATAAATGTGGAAGAGTTAATGAATGGTGGGTCATGGTAATGGATCGGGATTAATAATCAATGGGTTGGTTGGTTGATAAGAAGGACTTTGTTGTGCTGCTTGTGTTTTCCTAACTTGATTTGTGGATGGAAGGGATATGTTTTACAAAAAATCGATGTGGTTGGTTGTGGATAGTTTCCCAGTAGTTAAGGAACTAAATAAACTATTTCTGCTGAAATGTGAAAACCTAAATGGGGTTGGGGTTGTTTGTTGTATGCACGCTTCATAGTAGCAGTACCGAGGCACATGCTCTGTTTCTCTATTTAGAAGCCATAGATTTGGATGTGTGTTTGGTATATATATATATATCTGTATCTTTTGTGTTTTATCGCACCCCACCCATGTTGAGCACTTAGTGCCGAACACTCCCATTTCATGGGAGAGGGTGTTTTTCCCTTAGTTACTAGCTCCTTCCCGCTCCTTCTCCCCTAGGCTGTGATGGATTGAGGCGACCTTACCCCTAAGAATCTTCAGGTAGGTTTCGATTGGTGTGGTTTCAGCCCAAGACTCTTCGGGAAGGTTCTACTATTTCCCAAGAATCTTCGGGATGATGCCTAGGTATGTGCGGGCAGGATACATGGTTGTGAGTCTGAAGTGTGTGCGGGCGGGATACGTGGTTGTGAGGAACAGGTGTGTGTGGGCGGGATACATGGTTGTGAGGTCCAGGCGTGTGCGGGCGGGATATGTGGTTGTGAGGCCCAGGTGTGTGCGGGCGGGATACGTGGTTGTGAGGCCCAGGTGTGTGCGGGCGGGGTGAGTGTGGCAGCGTCAGGACGTTCTTCGTTAGGAAGAGTAGTTAACTAAATGGAAATGGTGCGGGGTACCCAATACTCTTGTTCCTATATACTACTACCTGTTGTGATTGTGTTTTTGGTGAGTGTGGTTGGTGAGGTTGGGTGGATAGAATTCCTTTCTAGGTTTCTTCTGTTGTTCTCACGGGACATTAGGATGTCTCCCCACTTGTGCATGAGAGCCTTAGGTTTCCCTACTGAGTATACTTGTATGATCATCCTACATTTACTTTCAGGTTTCCAGGAGGACTACCAGGGCCGTGCGAGACCCTACTAGTCAGAAAGTTAGAGTTGTTGTTGTTTCTTTACTCTTGTTTTCTTTTGGTATTGTACTTTGAGCTTTCTTGTACTTGTACCTTGTTATAAAATTATTTAAACATGCATGTGGGCTTGGTTTGGGTTTATTTCTATACACTTTTTCTTTTCCTTTTGGTGGTTGACTTGTCCTATTTCCTGATCCTAAATAATAAAAAAAGGGTAATGCCTCCCATATTTGTGAAAACTCATTCCCTTGGTGCTAGTCGCCAACCCAGGGCCTACTGGAGGTGAGACTCGGGGCTCATTATCTCCCTTTCACCATTTCTAGCTCAGGAGGGGCATCTTTGGTGGGAGGGGGTCGTGACAAGGTGTATCTAGAGCACCTATCGGTGGTTTCATGTTTTAATGTTATATCTATAGAGGAAATGGGAATTTTCATGCTTAGTGTATGACCAATCGGGGAGACTAGAATCAAGTGTGTGTTTAAGACCCTTTTCAGCATCAACAATTGATTCCTCTAAGGTAGTTTTAGTAGCAGGGATTGCCATCATTTTTTAGTAGCTGAGGGAAGGTGGTGTTGTCATGGGGTACCCTCATGATGGTCCCCATCCACAGGGACCTAGGCCAGAGCATGGTTGTTGAGGTTGATAGAAAAGAGTCATAGGATTTATGCATGTTCAGATGCACACATTAGAGGCAATGACACTAGAATATCCAGAAGTTGTTCGAGGTATGATTAGATTGTTATCCACCCTTGTGTGTTCTTTTATTGATTTAGGGGCCTCTCAATCCTTTGTTTCTACCACTTTGGTTCATGATTTGTGAATGAATGTAGAGATACTTCTCGTGCTCTCAGTGTTATATACACCAATTGGAGGTTCAAATTCTTTGTTTGATGTGTGTTAGGGATGTATATTGGTGATGGGGAAGCACCAATCTATGGGGGATTTCCTATTACTATAGATAAATACATATGATTTTATCCTTAGAATGTATTGATAGTATTCCATTTATGTAGTCATCGAATGCTTCTATATGAGAGTTTCATTTTTTTGGTGTGGAGGGACAGTGAGTGGCTTTCGATGGTGAGCGAGGTTGTCAGATGGGTGAAAGGAAAGTAGATCCTATTTTTTCAAATTTGAAAAATATGTTAGTGGAATCTCTATTTGAGGATATTCCCAAGGTTGTGGAGGAGTTCCTAGATGTTTTACCAGAGGAGGTTACGACCCTTCCCCTCAATGCAATATCGAGTTTGGGATAGAGTTATAGTTGGATGTGTATCTATGATTTTGATGGATCCATATTATATTACACCTATAAAGTTATGCGAGTTGAGGTCACAGTTGGGTGATCTGATGTTGAGGGGTTTCATCTAACCTAATGTGTCACTATGGGATGATCTAGTGTTTTTCACCAAGATGGAATATGGTAGTCTGAGGCTATGTATAGACTACCAGAGGTTGAATTTGGTAACAATCAAGAAGCATTACCATATTTTAAGGATAAAATTTCTCTTCAACTAGTTAGGAGGAGCTAGTTGGTTTTCAAAGATCAATCTGCAGTTAGGATATCACCAGTTGAGGTTCAAGGATGAGGATATTTCAAGGACTTACTTTATATGCATATATGAGAACTTAGAGTTTGTATCCATGTTTTTAAGTGTTATTAACACACCATCCATATTCATGGGGCTGATTAACTCCATGTTTTTTGAGTTCCTAGACTAGTTCATCTTAATATTCATCGATGATATCTTGATCTACTTGAGGTTAGAGGAGGAGAACGTAAAACATATTAGAGCTATTTTACAAGTCCTTCAATATGACCATATCTATAGAAATTTATCCAAGTGTGAGTTATAGATGTGGGAGGTTCATTTCTTTAGACATGTGGTATCTTATTAGGGTGTATAATTAGTCATGTTGAATATCAAGAGAATTGTATCTTGGATAATTCCTAAGAACATGGTAAAGGTTTGCAGTTTCCTTGGTCCCATAGGTTATTATCTAAGGTTTTTTCTTGATTTAACTCAAGTTTTATCCCCACTAATATAATTTTATAAGAATGAAAATAACTTTGTGTGCATTAATTAGTGCTAGGTAGTGTTTGGTTATATTAAGAAGAGGTTGGTTAGTGCTCCAGTGCTTTAGCTTCCGGAGGAGGGTGTGTTGTTTGAGGTTTTATGTGATGTATCCTATTTGGGATTGTGATTAATTTTGATGCATAAGAGAGAAGTGATATCTTATGGGTCTAGAAAATTTTATCCTTACAAGTGTAATTATTCCACCTATGACCTGGAGTTAGTGGAAGTTGTGTTTTCACTAAAGTTATAGTGGAATTGCCTCATTAGAGAGTGCTTTGTGGTTTTCACAGACCATAAGAGCCTAAAAATATTTTTTCTCATAGTGATATTTGAATCTACACTGGTGGAGGTGGATAGAGTTTCTATAGGATTACAATTTGGGATCTCTTACACCCTAGGAAAGGGTAATGTGGTAACCTATGCATTGAGTTAGTAGTCCCAAAGAGATGTGGTTCGGGAATTTGAAAATGTTTAGAAAGGGATAAAGGAGCTTGCAGTGATGCATCTTAACATTGGGGAGAGTAGAGGACAAAGTTGTCTCTATTAGATGACTGAGGAGTCATATTTGATGTGGTAGATAAGGATTATCAATGGGTATACTCATAGGTATAAGTGATGTGTTATTTTTTTCCCACAGCGAGACCCTTGAGGGATGTTCAGAACCAGATGATGTTTTAGGGAAGGTTGTTCTTTCTATAGGTGATGTATGAGGGATATCTCTTGAGTTTCATAGATCACCTTTACCAGTATATCCTAGTGTGATCAAGATTTATCGTGGTATGATGAGGTAGCTTTAGTGGATAAGGATGAAATGGCCAGTGGAAGAGTTTGTGGTAAAGTGTCTAGTTTGTCAGTAGGTGAAAGTGGATCACTATGTTCCCAAATGTTTATTATTGGACTTAGATGTTCACAAGTTGGAATGGGAGGACATCTAAATAGACTTCATCATAGGGATACCCCAGGATCATGGAATTTGTGATGTGGCTTGGGTTATAGTTGAACAACTAATGAAGTCAACTCATTTTATTGCTATCTGTGAGATGAATACCATGGATGTTTTGGCGAGGCAGTATTTGGATGACGTGGTTAGACTTCATGGGGTATCGAGGACCATCATATCTGATCAGGATCCTTGTTTTATCTCATGATTATGGAGGGGATTTCAATATGATTTCGGCTCATAGTTTTACCATAGAACTGATTTCCACTCTCATATGGATGGGTAGACATATTGGACCATCTAGATGTTAGAGGATATGTTGTGAGCTTACATCATGGACTTTGGTGGATCATAGGTAAGGAAATTTCCTTTGATCAAGTTTTCATACAACAATAGATATCACTCATCCATTGACATGGATCCATCTGAGGTGTTGTATGGACGACTATGTCGTTCTCCATTATGTTAGATAGAGGTTGGGGTTATAGCAGTTCTTGGTCCTGATGTGGTGTAGAGCATGATTGAAAAGATCCTATTGGTTTGAGAGAGGATGAGGGTGGAATAGTACTGATAAAAAACCTTTTATGATCATATATGGAGGTGCTTAGAGTTCAAGGTTAGAGACTATGTATTCTTGAGAGTCTCCCCTCATTAAGGGAAAGAGAGGTTTGGTAGGGGGAGTAAGCATCCTCCCTAGTTTTTTGGCCCCTTTAATGTGTTGGGGCATGTTGGTAAGGTTTCATATTAGTTGGTGTTTCCACCATGGTTGGATAGGATCCAAAATGTCTTCCATATGTACCATATTTATTGGTATCTTTAGGATAAATCCCACATTATTGACCAAGGATAGTTGAATATTTAAGATGATGCGACATTGGTAAAGAAGCGAGTAGAGATCTGGGAAAATCAAGAGAAGGTGATTCAGGGGAAAACCATTCCCTTGGTTCACATGTTTTGGAGGCATGGTGTCCTGGAAGAGAGTACTTTATGAGTGAGAGATGAAGATGCATTCTCAGTACCCACAACTATTTTGAGTATACTTTTCTCTACTTTATTTTTCATGGATGTTGTGATGAAAAATATTTCTATTTTATGAGATTAAAATTTTTATTGATCTTTGATGTGTGATATGTGATAAATATATTAACACATAAAAATGGGAGTACCTGAATCCTAATTAAGATGAATCATACTTTATGTGATTAAAACTGTGCAAGCGAGTTAGTGCCACCCAAAGAAAATAATATCTTGACATGGAATATATAATTAATTGATTTGTGTGCTTGGGGTAGTGTTGTGCATTGGTTGTGTAAGTGGTTGGCATGGGATGTGTGGAGGTTGATATGTTGATGTGGTGGCATGTGGATAGTTCTGGATCTATGGTGTTGTGCCCAATGAGAGGTTGTGATGTGGTTGCATGGGATGTTTCGTGGGAGTTTTGGTTAGTGTGTTTGGTTGGTGACATTTGAGGTTTAATAGGATCCTTGAGAGGTATCTCATGGGGTGGTTGTTCAAACCCCTTTCCTTTTTGATTTTGGTTTTGATTCTCAAGGGTGAGAATCATTTGAGAGGTATCTAATGTAATGGTTTGTGACTTACCAGCCCGTTACTTTGATGGTTTTGTGGTTGGAGAGTTCTTGGAGGAGGATAGAGAAGGTTCGATGGAGGTTGGAGCTACAAAAAAACTACATCAGGTATTTTACACTATAAAATATGCGTTTGCAACATAAAATAGTTGTTTATGACTTCTATGTCCAGTTGTTTACAGCTTGTATGTGGCAGATGGGTGGCCATGAAAAAGTGTTTTATTCCATTAAGACATGTATTTAAGGAGTAAATAAATTAATCCTAAGATGGCATTTTTTCAGTGTAATTCTAGGTTTCAATGGTTTTATGGCCTAAAGGTTGGTTTTATGGTGTAAGCTTTATAGTCCCATGGAATTTACACTCTAAAATTGTCATTTACACTATAAATTAGTTGAGTTGTATGTTTTTTTGTAAAAATAGTTTAGTAGATTTTTTATTCATTAAACCTCTCATATCTATCTCATTTTGGGAGAATCCTATACTTTTTTAGAGATCTTCTAGCCCCTTTCCTTCTATTTCAATCCATGGGTTTTAGTGATTGAGTTCCGGTGATCAGTGGTGAGTTCTTCTTCATTCCCTATTTTTTCCTTGAGATCTTCTTCTGGGGATCCATTGTAGTGTTATTGGTTTTTGTTAGAGGTGTGTTTTGGGTTGTGTTTTTATGATCCCTTGACGTAGTGAAGGTTGATCCATCATTTCTAAAGAATATTTGTGATAATTTATTTTTAAAAAGTTATTGTATTTGTTGAAAACTAACCTTTTTGTAAAAGAATGTTTATTATTCCGGATCAGACCCAATCCATCCTAACGAGTTTCATAAGAAAGATGAATGTTTCTGAATGTTTTTGAATCCAAACATAAATGTAGATAAAAGATTTATCCTTAATAAAGTTATTTTTTAGACATAGGTTTATGGACTCAGGTTATCAGACTAAGCAAAATTGGACACAGAGGTGGTCAGAAAGATGAAGTTGTTGATCAGATGCACCATTAATCACAAGTCCTTTGGTATGAATTTCAAGATCTACTAGACTTTAAGTTTTTTATAAATCCAAAAGTTGTTGAGTGAATAATTAAAACTTTTTCTGAAGAGTTTTTGAAATAAGATTATGAATTCAAGAGTTAGAAAGTTTTCATACTTTCTAACAATAAGTCAGATGATGCTTTTCTGACCATGAAGTTCTCATAAATCATGAAACATACTCACGATAAAATCTTTTGAATAAATGGAGTAATAATAATGATAAAATCGATTCTAGATATCAAGAAAATGTTTAAATCAGACTCAGAACTACCAGTCACAAACGTAGTCATAATTATGAATGAGTTATAGCTAGGAAGGTTTAAATAATCTCAAAGTTGCTAAGTGGAGTCACTATTGAACAATTTACATTATTACGAGGATTCTATCAGACTGGCTGTGAAGAGGAAATATGTCCAAACCGAATATGAGTAAAAAATTCAATCAGACTAACTATGAAAAGGATAGTTAGATCATATGATCATTGTAATATAATTCATCGTAATGAACCGAGAAAGAAATAAGGATCATAATGAGAAGAGGAATCTGACGCTGAGGAAGTTTTCATTATAATGAGTTGAGGAAGTTTCATCATAATGATTAAAATATAGGATGTTTAAGAAGGATAATTATAGATAAAAATATATTTGAAGAGTTTAAGTGGTAAAACTTGATATTCAATTCAGAAAAAATCATGGAGTATTCTTGAGAGGGCTTAAAGAAGTAAAATTTAACGTTTAAATGCAAGTGTTTTTTGGAGTTTTGAAATTTGAGTAATCAAGGAAAGTTTTCTAGTTTCCCACACTTTTCATTCTAGTTTTTATATAAATAGTTTCTTATATCATTCATTCATTGAATTTTTTTTATGAAAGTGGAAAAGGCGAAGCACCGAATAATTCAAGTGAAAGTTATTTATGGTTAGATATCTCAGAAGAATATCGAACTACTAAAAGTTTTTTTTACCAGACTAAGGAAGAAATATTGATTATTTGATAAGATTTTTGAGTTTTTCATATTGATAATGGGTTCATCATATTGAGTCCATCGTATTGAGTTGATCAGAATAAAGAATATTGCATTGAGTTTTTGAACAGAGTTTGAGAAGTGAAGATTGAGAAAGAAAAGATTGTATTGACTCGATCAAATTGAGTTAATCAGACTAAGTTCATGAGACTTAAGGCCATTATATTTATGGTTATTAGCCCAAGGAAATTCTTTGGAGGGAACTGAATACAATATTTTTACTTTTGTTTTGGATTTATTATTTTATATAATTTTTTTAAACTGATGAGAGTGAGTATAATCATTCCTATCAGTAGATAGAAGGTGTCAAATGAGAGTTATCCCAACTTTTATTCACTTCTTAATAGATAATTTCCATAGACCCATGTGAGTGGCTATGAAAAGGATATAGTTTCTCACATTGAGGTCGAAAATTATAAATCTAGTTTTATTTACTTTCTTTCCTATTTTTTTATGCATGAGTATTTAAACATAGATGATAAAGATATGAACTTTAATAGGTTGTAAGGGTTATTTGATCATTTTGAACTTCAATTGGTATCAGAGACAAGGTTCCCTTATTGAATCCTTATCATGGATAATATCAATCCTATCAATAGTTGAGGAATTCCTACATTTGATGAAAAAAATTGTTATGGATGTAAAAAAAAGATTATTCCTTATATTCTATATATTGTCATGAAATTTATTGATGCTTCTATATTTGGGTTTCCACCTATTGATAAGGATTCCCTGATTACTTTTTTTGATAAGAGAAATATCAAATTTGATGAAAAGTCTAGAAATTCTATCCTTATTTCCTTATCATAAAGTGTTTATATGAAGGTGATGGGTCTCAAAACTTCAAATAGTATGTGGGATAAGTTGGAATGTATATTTAAAGGGAATACTAATGTGAAGGAAGCAAAGCTACAAATCTGGCATAGTAAGTATGGAGGAATTAGAGTGTGAGATGAAGAGACGATTGATGAATACTTCACCGGAGTAAATGAAATTGTTTTCAATATCAGAGGATTCAGAGACATCATGGAATATTATAAAATAGTGAATAAACTTATGAGAAATTTTTTAGATAGGTTTGATTCCAAAATTTACTCTTTAGAAGACTAGGATGATTTATCTCTTGATGAATTGCATAACATTCTTGTTTCTTATGAAATGAAGAAATATAAAATGTAAAAAAAGAAGATGAAATATGAAATTAAATTTGATTCCATAAGAAAAATCAAAATACAAGATGTTGAATATGTTGATCCTGATGACTATGATGATAAATATGATGACGAGTTGAATGAAAAAAGTCATATATCTTATATCTAAGAACTATCAATTAGAATAAGAAAGTATGGAGTTAATCTTTCTCTAAAATGTTTTAAGTGTGTTGTAATAAATTTTTTTTCTATGATTTGTCCCTATAAGAAAGTTAGATAATATCCAGATGATTCTAATGAAAAAACTTGATGGAAGAAGTGGAAAAAAAATTCTAAATAAGAAAAGTCATCTAACAAATCTAAAAAGTAGTTTACTGGGAATAAGAGAAGTATTTTGATTAAGAAAGATGAATTAGACTCAACTGAAAAAAAATATTCAGTGGATAAAATCTCATAAAAGTTCAGAACATTCATTTCTAAAGTTCAGAAAGTTAAAGTCTCCTCAAATAGTGAAGAAGAACGAGGTGAATAATCTTACAGAGAGTATTAGCTCAGAACAAACTTCTTACATTTATTGATAAAAAAATCTATCATGAAATAAATTTGAATGATAAATAAAGACAGTGATGAAGTTTCTAAAAGAAAAAAAGATTTCATCAATTAGGAGGAAGAATACATTTAGGATATCTTAAGTTACAAACTAAGAATTGTTGAACATGGAAATATGGTTGAAGATCTCAGCAAGAAGCTAGTAGCTAAGAAAGAATAATTTTACATGTTTCAATAAAAACTTATAGATTATGAAAGAACCTTGAGGAAGATGAATGAAAACTTCAATAAAGATTTATAAGTAAAATTTGAGACTTCTAAAGTTGCTAAGAAGGCTCCAAACAAGAATTAGGTGAAATCCTCACTCACTAAAAATAATGTTTCATCTGATTCTTGTAACATTTTAGGTTCTGTAAAAGGTACTTGGAAATCTTGGGTTGATAAAGGATGCGATAAACCTATAACATTTACAAAATTTTAAAAATTACTTAGAAGAAAATATGGTCTACATCCTGAGTATGATAAAACATAAATAAGTTATCAACCTCAACAAAGTTTCTATAGATAAAATCTCTCTTTAGTAGAAAATAAATATTTTATGGATATTGTAGGTTTTATAGAATATATGGGAACATATATTATAATTTTTTTCATAACCTGTTACTTCTCAAAATAAGGTTTGAACAAATGGAAATTAATGGTGGAATAAGGTTGAGTAAATTTCCTAACCGACATGAAGTTAGAAAATAAAAAACTCAAGATGTTAGAAACATTCTAAAAAAATCAATTTGAATGTCTAGAAGAAATTTTTTGAATATGTGATGAGACTGGTCATCATGGAGAAATATGTATGAAACTCCTTCCAAAATAAGTATCTTATGGTAGATAAGAAAAGGAAGTTTTAAAGAAGAATGCTGAATAAATGGATTTTATTATTGAGACAACTTTGAAAGAAAGTAAAAGGAAAAAAACCACAGATACTTGATAGTGGTTGTTATTCACATATGACAGGTGATATATAAATATTAAAACATGTTGAAAGTCATGATGGATGAGTAGTTACCTTTGGTAATTACATTTCCTTAAAAATTAGAGGAATCAGAACGATCGAGATTGATACATAAAAGTTGAAATCTAAGGAAGTTTTTTTGAGGGGTTAAAACATAACTTACTTAGTGTGAGTCAACTTTGTGATGATGAAATGGAAGCGATTTTTAGAAAATATTATTTTATCATCATAAGTGTGAAATATGTAAAACTTATTACAAAAGGATAAAGAACCAGTGGGAATATCTTCCAAATAGAATAATTTAATAACTCCTATTACTTGAGTGATGAAGATAAAATAAAATTTTGGCACTGGAAACTTGGGAATCTTGGGTAGAAAAATATGAACAAAATTTCTAAAGTTATTGATGTTCGTTATTTTCTAGAATTGAAAAGAAGTGATTGAGATGTTTGTGTTACTTTTCAAAAGGGAAAGATGACTAACAAAAGTCATAAGAGAGTTGAGATTAATTCTACCATACCTGTTGAACTTTTTCATTCTGATTTATGTAGACCGTTGAGACATCAATAAAAAAAGAGATTTATATGTCATCACTTTTATTGATGATTTTACTTGGATAAAAAACATCATGTTTATGAAACATAAGTCAGAGGCTATGGAAATGTTTAGGTTTTTTAGAAAAGAATTTGAGAAAGAAATGAGGGTTTATATAAAGAAGTAGTGAATAGATAATGGTACCAAATTCACAAGTAATAATTTTGAAACTTATCTAAGAAACCATGTTACAAAACATTAGTATATCACGCACTATACTCCATAACAAAATGGAGTAGTAGAAAGAAGAAATATAAGTTTGGTGGAAATTAAAAGAGGTATGTTAACAGAATACAAACTTTAAAATTTCTATTGGAAAGAATATGTTAGTATTGATGTACATGTTCAAAAAAGATGGTTTTTGAGACTGGAAACCAACATGAGTTATTATGAAATATGGTATAGCAAAAAACCTTTATTCAAGTACTTAAATTTTTTTGAAGTCTATGCTTACTAAAGATAAAAAATTGGGATATATTAAAGTTTAATGATAAATATAAGGAAGTATTTTTATGGGTTATTCAAAAAATGGAAGAAGTTGCAATTATTGGAACAAATATTTACAAAAGTTTGTGGAATCATATGATGTGGAAGTAATTGAAAATAAAAATTCCTTAATAAAATTTGTTGAGAACGATGAGAAGGATAATCTAGAGATTTTAAATGACAGTGAAATAAAGGAAAAACATCCTTACCAAGATTTAGAATAATCATGTGATGAGGAAAGTTTAGATGGAAAAGAAAATTTGAAATTTCATACTTTACAAAAACATGTTGAGTCCAAAAATATTATTGGAAATCAAAAGGGTCCAGTTCAGACTAGAAGAATGTTAATATTAGAGAATCAAACTTCACTTATCTCAAAAGTTGTACCAAAATTAGTTTCAGTAGTTGTTAAACACAAATATTGGGTGGATTCTATGAATGAAGAGTTGGATCAGATTGAAAAAAACGAAACATTGAAACTTATTCCATGACCATAAAATTAAAATGTTATCATAACAAAGTGGGTTTATAGAAACAAATTTAATGAGCAAAGGGAAGTTTTAGGAAATAAAAAAATACTTGTTTTTAAAGGCTATGCATAGGTGGAAGGTGTTGATTTTGAAGAATTTTTCCCAAGTTTCAAGATTAGAAACTATTAGAATGTTTCTATCAGTGGACACACATCAAAATTACAAAGTTTATTATATGGATGTAAAGTCATCTTTATTAAATAGTAATATTGAGGAAGATATTTACATTAAAAAGCGTTGTGGGTTTATACTTGATAAGGATTCAATTTTTTTTTAAAATGAATAAATCTTTGTATGGGATAAAACAAGATCCACAATCTTAGTACTTAAAACATGAAAATTATTTGAAAATGTTGAGTTTTTCTAAAGTAAAATCTGAAATTTACTTTTATGTGAAAGAATTTAACTCCTATTCAGTAATTGTTATTGTGTATTTGGATGATATAATTTTTTCTGTTGAGAAATAAATTTTTTTAAAGACTTTACTAAAGAAATGAAGAGTAGTTTTGAAATTTCAATGCTGGGATATTTAAATTTCTTCATTGGATTATAAGTTAAAAAAATAAAAATATATTTTCCTATATCAAGAAAAGTATGAAGGGGAATTGTTAAACATATTTATTTTGGTATAACCCAAAGAAGTTTATATTTCCATATTTTTGAGCACAAAGTTAAGGAAAGCTGATTCCAGAAAAAGTATAAATCAGAAAGACTTTTAGAAGTTGATAGGAAGTTTACTTTACCTTATATCCTCAAGAGCATATATTGTTTATGCTATGAATTTGTGTGCTAGGTATCAAAGTAATCCAAAATAATCACATATTTTGATAGAAAATAGAATTATGAGATATGTCAAATGAACAATTTTACATGGGTTATTCTACAAAATTAATTCTAAGATGAAGTTTCAGGGTTATACTGATGCTAATTGGGCTGGAGATTATAATGATAGAAAATAAAACTAAGGAGAAACTTTTTTCTTGGGTGAATATTGTGTGAGTTGGTATAGTAAGAAACAATGTTTAGTAAATTTAAGCACAACTCAGTCGAAATATATTGCAGCTACTCAGACTTTTAATCAAATGTTGTGAATGAAATTTCCGTTGGAATACTTGAAAGTTAAAGTTTCTAAACCATTGAATATACTTTGTGATAATAAGAGTTCAATTGATATTTCTAAAAACCCTATCCAACATTAAATATAAAAACATTTTGATATAAAGTTTCACTTTAAAAAATAGAAAGTTACTATTGGATATGTTATTCTAGAATATATCTCAAAAAAATATCAAATAGATGATATCTTTACAAAAGCTATTCTGTAGGAGAGATTTATGGAATTGAGGATGAAACTTCATGTTCATCCTCCTCCCATGACTTCCTAAACCTCATAAATAAAAACCCTCAATATGCTTTGGATTATGTTGAAAAATGGAGAGATAAAGTAATAACTTTTTTACTTTGTAAAAAGTTTTTACTTATCTTTCTTTTATGAATCTAAATATGTGGTTATCATAAAATGGGAGAGAGAAAAAGAAAAGTGTGAGAGGAAAAGATAAAATTAGGGGGATTTTATCTTAACCTGGATACAAAATTAAATTTTCATCAAGGGATGAAATTTCTTCAAAAAATTACATTATCTAGTAGCATGGTGTCAAGACACTCTCTTTTGAGAATGACTATGTTTTGATAAAAGTTTAAAACTTTGAGTTGTTTAAAAAAGATGAGTTGTGAAATTTTTTGATAGTTGAAAAAATTTATTAACAAGGGTTGTAAAAAAATCCAAAGTGGGATATTGAAGAACCTTTGTAATAATTTGTTTAATTTTTATTTTTATTTTTTGAAAACTAAACTTTTTGTAAAAGTATATTTTTGTTATTCTGGATCAGACCCATTATATCAGAATGAGTTTTCATAAGAAATCTAAAAGTTGTAGATTGTTGTTGAATCCAAATATAAAGGGTCAGAAAAGTTTTATCCTCAATAAAGTTGTTTTCTATACATAGGTGTCTAGACTCAGGTTATTAGATATAGAATCATTAGACACAAAGTTGATCAGAAAGATACATTTGTTGATCAGATGCACCATTGGTCTCAGGTCCATAATTATAAAGTCTAGGATCCATTAGACTCGACATTTTTTAAAAATTTAGAAGTTGCTAAGTGAAGAATTCATAATTTTGTTGAATAGTTTTTGAATGAATATTGTGAAGTCAGGAGTTAAATTTTTTTCATACATTCTAACAATAATTTTAGACGATTCTTTGTTGATCATGAAGTTCTCATAAAACATGTAACATACTCATTATAAAATATTTTGAAGAAATGGAGTAATCATAATGATATAATCAGTTCTAGAGATCAAGACAAAGTTTGCATCATATCTAGAAGTACCGATCATAGAAGTAGTGATAAGTCTGAATGAGTTATAACTGATAAGGTTTGAAGAATATCAAAGTTGCTAAGTGGATTCACCATTGAATAATTTTCATAATTATGAGGATTCCATAAGACTAAATGTGAATAGGAAAGATGACCAGACTTACTATGAGTAGGAAAGTTAATCAGACTAACTTTGAATATTATAGTCAGATCTTATGAGTGGTGAAAGATAATTCATCATAATGAGGTTGAGAAATAAAGATAGATTGTAATGAATAGAGGAATCTGAAGTTGAGTAAGTTTTCATCATAATAAGCTAATGAAGTTTCATCATATTAAAGAAAAAATAGTTAGTTAAAGATGGATGATTATGGAGAAGAAGATACATGAAGAGTTAAAGTTGTAAAACTTGATATTCAATTAGGTTTAAATCTCAAAGTATTCTTGATAGGGTTTTAAGAAGTCAAATTTGATGTTTAAATGCAAGTGTTTTTTTTCAAAGTTTTGAAATTTGAGTAATCGAGGAATGTTTTTAAGTTCCTTCCTTTTCCATTATGGTTTTCCCATAAATAGTTTCCCAGATAATTCATCCATTGAAACTTTTTTGTGAAATCAGAAAATGTGGAGTGCTAATTTTTTTTAGTGAAAGTTCCTTTTAGACTAAGATATTTTAATAAGATCAGACTACTAAAAGTTTTTTTACCATATCGAGGAAGATCGTATTGAGCATTTTACTAGAGTTTTGAGTTTTGTAGATTGGGAATGAGTTCATTTTATTGAGTCCATCATATTGATTCCATCATATTGAGTCAATCAGACTGAGGAAGATCATACTAAGTTTTTGAATAGGGTTTGATAATTTTAGATTGAGAAAGAAAATATCATATTGAGTCGATCAAATTGAGTTAATCAGACTCAGTTCATCGGACTTTAGGCCATCAGATTCAGGGTCATTGAACCCTGGAACTTTTGTGGAGTGAATTGAAAAAAATATTTTTTTACTTCTATTTCAGATCATTATTTATATGAAAACTTTATAAATTTATAGGAGTCTGTATAATCATTCTTATCAGTAGATAGAAGGTGTCTAATGGGATTTGGAACAAGTTTTATTCACTTCTTATTAATAGTGAATTTCTATATACCCCTGTGAGTGGCTATGGAAAGGAGGTAGGATATCACACTGAGGCCAAACCTTGTAAATCTCATGTGTTTTACTTGATTTACTATTTTTTTTCATGAATGAGTATTTAAAAAAATATGATAAGGATATTAACTTTAATAGGTTGTAGGGGAAAAGTTTTAAAAGTTTTGAAACTTATAAAAATTGAAAAAATTATTTAACCCCCCTTATTAGTTGTTATTTGATATTTTAAAACATTAGTTTTCTCATACAGTTGTGGTTTTCATGCTGATTCTTCTTTGCCCTGTGGTGTGCAATGAGATTAGAAAGCTTCTTTATGGTATGAGATCTTTATTCTCACCTGTTTACATGCTATGTGTGGGGATTTCATGGTTTTTTTCCTTTGTGTGGATATTAAGGGTTGGCATAATAAAGATAATCAATTGGAAAATATAGAATTGATTGGTATGGGGATATATTTTATGTTTTGAATACTTTGATGTTGTTACTAATAATATTATGCCATGTTGTTTCCTTGATAAAAATAATGAATATTGGGAGATTATCTTGCACAATGGATGTTATGAGTTGAGGCCCTTGTTGTGTTATTGTTTTATCACACCCTGAATAAAAGGATAAGAATGTATTTCTAGCTAATAAATAGGTTTCTCATGGAATCTGGTTTTCATGATAATACCCATTTAAAATAAAGAAGTAATGAAATATAATCACTTGAATAATTTTTTCAAGATGGATTGTGTTGATATTGTGTGTGGTTTCTTGTTGTATTTACTTGTGTGTTGCAGGCCGTTGGTAGGTGGTGGTGATGACCAACTGGGATGTGTGATGTGTGGGGATATGATGTGTTTGTTGGTTGGCATGGATGTGATGTGGTGCACTGTGGTTATGGTGAAAAGTGGTTGTGATGTGTAGTGGTTGTGATGTGCAGTGGTTGTGATGTATAGCAGTGATGATGTGTAGTGGTGACGTGAGGGGGTGATGTGTGGTTGTTATGTGTAACAATTGTGTTGTTATATGTGGTTGAGATATGAGACATGTGGTTATTGTGTAAAGTTTTTTTGGTTGGTGTGGTGTGGTGTTGATAATGGATGTGAGGTGTTATAGTGATGGTTGGGTGAGATAGACCAGTTGTTGTGTGACATGGTCATGTTAGTTTCCTGATTATCCGTGGAATGAATTATGGTGATAAAATGAAACAAAATAGTTTGTCAAATCATTAAGATTTGTAGGAAATAAATATGTGGTAAATGGATTAAATGAATTAAATGAAAGAATGATATGTGTAATGTGAAATTGAATGGATAAATGAATAAAATTTATGAAACTTGTAATTGAAAGTGGGAGTATGTGTGGCCATGTGGTGGTGG
Organism: Viscum album; assembly: GCA_963277665.1. NCBI lineage: Eukaryota > Viridiplantae > Streptophyta > Magnoliopsida > Santalales > Viscaceae > Viscum > Viscum album. The sequence goes on from OY728132.1 coordinate 1,086,137,018, forward strand.
TGTGTTGAATATAGTGGCAGCAGTTGTAGTGATGATTGATGTGTGGTACGGTGGTTGTGATGTGGTGTGTGCTAGTTCAGTTGTAGTGAACCAATAGGCTGGATATGGTGATATATATATATATATATATATATTATGTATGTTTATTATATTTTCATACGCGATCCACCCAATTTGGATAACCTTACCAATGATCATAGGATCTAGGTTCCAAGTGTTTTCCTCAACATCTAGAATTGTAGTGATACAGATGGATGGATACCCCCTCTTCCCCGTTCTTCCTTCAATAGTTACAACCTAGGTGTCTTCAAGTGGGATGTGCAGTGATGGCTCAGGTTTTTTCAGGTGAGATGTTATGTGATGAGGTTAGGATGAAATGTGATTTGTGGTAGGGATCATGCATGGTTATAGGTGGGAATGAGGTTTATGTCATTCACATTCATAATACCTTACTTCTCTTATTATATGATGAGATGAGATGTGATGACCTAAATCTCATTGGGCAAGATGCAGTGTGGTGATAACTGATTCTAGCCCAAGATGCTAGACCTTATTATGGTGGGTTTGATAGGGATGTGTCTCGACCCACATCAGAGAGGGCCTAGGTGTATTTGAGTGATATGTGATGTGATGAGATGTGATGTGATGTGTATGGAAGGGATGTGAGTAAAATACATTTGACGTTGGGGTGTAAGAGCGGAAAACCATTAGGGAAGTGGCAGCAACATGATTTTCTTTGTTATGATCTCAATGTTATATTGTTATATTGGATGCATGATTTGGGGAGTGAGCCATGGTGAGGCTGGGTTCTGGTTAGTTGACCTGTATAGGTGCTTGTTGGTTGTTCTATTTTTTTACTGGTGCATTAGCATGATTTTTTTCACATTTTCACTTGAGACCTTAGTTATAACCCTACTGAGTATACTTACATGATAACCCTATATATATAAAATATTTTTCAGGTTTCCAGGAAGAATTTTGGGACCTATATAGACATTACTAGTTGTGTTTCTACTGTTGTTGTGTCACTGTTGGAGACTTTTATTTTGGTATATTTGAATATTTTTATATGTATTATTTTTACTTTATTCATGCATTGTGTGATGGTTTTTGGATTACCTTTATATTACCTGATAGAGTTTTTTGGTGGGTTTTTATCCTATCTCTTGATCTTGTTTCATTTATAGAGAGTAATTCCACCCATAGAGTGAAAGTTTTATACCCTTGATGATATTCACCAGCCCAGGGATTTCTAGAGGCGACACTCAAGGTTCATTATCACTCTTCATTTATTATGACATATTTAGAGGGATGGGGTCGTGACAATAATAAGAAGCCTCAAAATGGTTTAAAAGTAGTAAATGAGGTTCTTAAATGAATTCTTTAGGCAAGCTTATGAAATTCTATCATATAATTGGATTTGGAAGACTATTACATCAAGTCCAACCCTAAATCCCAATTATACTTTATTATTTTATATTTTTTATATTTTAATTATATAAATAAATAATTATTTATATTTTAATTCCACATTATTTATTAAATTAAATAGAAATTGTTTAATTAAATATATCTAATGAACATAACACAAATTATATTTGTGTTTATAAAAAATATAAAAAATTTTACACATGGAATAATCCTATTAGCCCAAAAATCCCAACTAGAATGATCTTTTTATGACCCTAAGGGCCATTTATAAAGTTGGTGATGATTATGAATCTCATTCACAACCTTAAATTAAGATTGACATCCTGTAAAACATCATAGCTACATAAATTAAAAATGGTGTTGGTGTGATCAACGATGGGTATATTCCTTAAATATTTTAAAAAAAAGATGTGTTTTGGTATATATCATATGATATGATATATCTATATTTTATTGTATGATATATATAAACTAAATGTATATCGTATTCTTTGGTTTTGTCACACTATAAGGAGAAATATTGGATATTGAACCATTACCTTTATCCATATTAGACTATATGATATGGTGATATCATAATGATGTTATAATAATATTAATATATGATCAACATAACATCCTTTGATTTAGTGGAAGTTTAACATTAATGTGTTAACATCCAAATCAGTATCTACATAAACTATTGTTGGTTGGAGTGGACACTCAAGAGGGGGGGGGGGTGAATTGAGTTCCAATTAAAAATTTATGTTAAAAAGATTCTTATAAAAATCCCCCAAATTGAATAACAAGATAATCTATAGTGAATTTATAAAACTATAAAGGGTCAGTTAGATTCTCAAAAGATTGATTAGTTCTCAGTTAATCTAATCTGAAGATTAATTAACTTTTTAAGCTAAACTAATGCTTTACATTACATACAAACACTTTCTAGATTAACTATCAAAGTAACTTCAAATTTTTTTTTAATTTCAAAGTAATTATCAGTGGAATATTCAATATAGGTTACAATCAAAATAAGTAAGCACGAAAGTTTTAAAACAAGAGGTTCAGTCTCAAGCCGTGACCTAGTCCTCTCAAACAATTTATATAAATTTTGATCCACACCCTAGATCGGGGAAAACAATAGTTCAAAGACTGTCCAGGTCCTAAGACCTCTACCACAATTCTACATGGGAAAAAAACAATAGCACACAGGATATCCAGGTCACACTTGACCTCTACCATTATCCAGAGTGGGATACACGAGAGTTATGGAAGTTTTGTGTGAGGATTTAAAAATCCTCCAGTTTAGCGCATGAGACAGTGTGTGTATGAAATATACAGAGTTTTCACACTGCTCAAAAGGTAAGTAAAATAATCAATAAGAGAGTAGATATGAGTTTATAATTCTCTAGTGATGTGCAGTGCAACTCTGGACTCCTTTGATTGATCAGAAATGCTTCTGATTCCTTCTCTGGTTTTTGTCTAAAAAACAGAGGGTTGTTTTCTTCAAGTTCAGTTTGATCAGAGAGATCGTTGTAGTTATCCTTGGATAAGGCTTAGATTATGTTCTCTTCTAGAATTAATTGCTTAGTGTATGTCCATTGTTCTTTCAGTATGGATGTAGCCTTTCTTTTCTATGCGTATTCACCACTTTTCAGCACTCTTCATCCCTTATTTCACACTCTTATTTGCATGAAATTTGCCCTTCCTTTTATAGCTTTTAGCTTTGGAAATGGGAATGATTACCTTTTAATAGGTACAAGGTACGGTTCCATGACATTCCAACAACCCACATTAATTAATGGTAGTTGCATTAAATTTAGCAAATATGATCGTTAGTATAATTTAAATAATTCATAAAAGTTTAAGCAGCAAAGTGCTTGTAACGATCGACTTGTAACAGTTACTCCTTCTATCTGTGGCTCTGCTTGTATCAGTAGCTCTTTGTATCGGTAGTTCTTTGTATCAATAGCTCTTTGTATTGGTATATATTTTCATTGGTAGCTCTTTCTATTGGTAGCTCTTTGTATCGGTAGCTCTTTGTATCAGTAGCTCTTTGTATCGATAGCTCTTTGTATCGGTAGCTCTTTTTATCGGTAGATCTTTTTATCAGTATCTCTTTGTATCAGTGAACTTCATAGTAGTAGACTTGCTTATACCGGTAGACTTAATATAATGGTAGCTCTGGTGTACCTGTGATTAAGTGCATACCAGTGGACTTATGCACACCGGTTGACTTGTTCTATCGGTAGCTGTCTGTATCGGTAGACTGGATCTATCAGTGACATGTGCTTACCGGTGGACTTATACAAACCAGTAGCTCTGTATATCGGTGACCTTTTCTTATCAGTAGACTAAGTACCGATAGGTCTATATCAGTATCTTTGATCATATCAGTGACTTAACACTTATCTTTTCTATGCAAACCACATCCTGATTGAGTTAGAGTTATTTCAAAGTATAATGAATAGTAATTAATATATAAATTAACATTATTTGGGATTGTCAACATATTAAAACATAAGTGAGATGATCAAAACATGTGAGGTCAACAATGTCCCCATTTTTGATAATCACAACTTATTGAACCATAATCTCAAAATAATTAGTAACATATCAGAGGATTTAGTATAAAATGCAATGATATTAGAGAAAATAATAAAAAAAAGTACCAGACTTATGTTGATATTTTAAAATGAAGATTTTAAAAGAGAAAAGTATCAGAGGTAAAATTATATTTCTCATAAGCTCATATTTTTCAAGACTTTACATTTGGCCCATTTTTCTCCCCCTTTGTCCTATCATATGATGCATATCAGTTTTGTTCAGTTTTGTTCTCCCCCTTCATGATTAGAAGAAAGAAGGAAACAAACACAGATAAAAGTAACAGAAGGGTAAAAGAGAATAAGAGAATTTTCATTCCATGGAGCCAAAAAGATACATAGGAAGTCAAAAATGAAAAAAGAATACAAGGATTTATATCAAATGGCTTAACCATTAGTCAATCCACCTCCTGGATAGCTACTTGAGATTTTCCTTTGGGATCCAAGGTAGACTCAGACTATGGAGATGTAGGTGGAGGCTTAGGAATACCAGAAATGATTATAGGAGGCTGAGCCACTGAAACAATGCCTGGTCTGTACTGTGTATCTCTCTGAGTGATCATAGGTGTAAGGATTCAGATGGCTTGGTATGGAGTCATCTAAGTAGGAGAAGCAGTAGAGGCAGAGGTAGGTAAAGCTGGAAGTAAAATAACTGGCCTAGCATCGACATGCAAGAAGGGAAACATAAGATTTCTGAAATCTATAATGATTCCTCCTTTTCTCTCCATAGCAGAAATGAAGTCATCCTTATTTTCCATAAATTTGTCTAAGGCCAGAGTCAGTTCCCTTAGTTTGCTTACTTTCTCTCTGAAGTCTTGAGATACTGGGGGCAGTTTCAAATCCTCTAACAACAATTTAAAGTGATTGTTGTGCTGATTCTTGGTATAAACCCTTTGTAAATAATAATCTACCTTATCTTTCACCTCTTCCTAAGAAGAAGAAGCTTCTATCATATAGTCTTGAACAATCTTCATGATATATCTAGTGGTATATCTAGTAGAAGTTACCACTTTGGTCAGATCATATGAGTCCACAGAGCCACTGGTTGATGCTGAACCAAGCTCCTCCTTCATCAAAGCTCGAATCTGATCCAGTTCTATTGAAGGTCTGGAGTCAAGAGAACCAATAGAGAAGGTTACTGTTTCCTTGATGGTTTTGATCAACCCACTGATAAGATTTTTCACTTGAGAATCCTGGGTGTTGACATGATCTTTCATGGAGTTTTTAAATCCCTCAAATACTGATACCATATGGCTCACAACACTTTTGACATAAGCTAAGTCTTTGTCTTCTTGGGATTTAGAACTCATATAAGATTCTAAAGAGATAACAGATTTCTGTAGAATTTCAACATTCTCTGTCAGTCTAGATACTTGACTCTAACAAGCCTTGATTTCAGCCATTATCTATGACACATAGGTTGAAATATTACAACCGAGAGAGAGTTCAAAATACTTTTCCATATTTATTTTCTCTTCAAGAAAGTAGTGCTTAAACTCGGCAACAGAAGCACTAAAGGACTATTTCATCTCATCCTTTAAGGATTCAAGATTAGCCATGGTGATCATATTTTCAGCCACAACTGCAGGTGCTCTCTTAGACACAATACTGGCCACTAAGTCAATCATAATTGATTGAATTAATGATACCAGTGAACTTTCCATTCTTTTGACTTCTTCAACAAAACTGGCTTTAAGATCTAACTTCAACTTATTCAGATCACCTATTCTAACCACATCTTTAGATAACAACTCAGACTGAATATCATAACTAACTTTTGGTCTATTGAGGGATTCCTCATTATCAAAATCGGGATAATATAATCCACAAACCACAAAACCTGGGTCTTTTGGCCAATCCTCAATTTCATTAGCTACTGAGATAGTTCCAAGCCTAGTTGGATGCTCCCCTTCAACTGGTGCATCCTTCTATATAACAATAGCATTCTCAGCGGGTCTTTCTTCCTCATAAGAATACTCTACAATCAACTCCATCCCTACAACAGCAAGAGGATCCTCTGGATTAGGCACATATCCTTCCATCTCACCCACTACATCCTTAACTGGCACAACTGAGCTTCCAATTAATGGACTCAGACTTGAACAAAAAGAAGCAGAGGATTCAGATTCATTCTCTCTTTATTCTTCATTCTCAGGGGCTGGCTAGTCTTCCTCATCAACAGGTGTTTCTTCTTCTAATAAAGTTTCCTTTCCTAATGATATAATTTCAGAAACAGGACTTGGGGGAAAGTCTGGATCCCTTCCATCAGCTATAGAAGTCTCCTCTTCATCAGTATCATCACTATACTTAGGTTCTTCTTCATCAGGTCCTAGACCTGGATCCCTCACATCCTTAGGCCTAGAAGGATGATCCACATGATTATACTTATCATACATCTTCTCATCATCACTAACCCATTCTCTCTTCCATGTATTCCAATTGATCTTCATGTACTTACATATTGTGCTTGTGATACAAAAGTTGTTCTTTAAGACCACTGTCTCATCCTGAGACTCAGCTACTCCTTTCACCTTGATCATAACTGAGATCAAATTAGAAAAGAATAAGGCATTTGTTTTTGATTTTGGTCTAATCATATCCTCTATTTGATTCATCAAAAGACTGCATAAATTCAACTTCACACCATGCCTCGGAAAATGAAGCAAGTAAATATCCTGGTATTTCAGATTTGAAAAATCCCTTCTCCTTAGACTTAGAACATGCTGAATAAACTTGAAGAGCAGTTTGTGTTCTCCATTCATTTCAGCAACCACTACCTTTCTAGGTGTTCCATCTCCTGTTAAGTCTTCCAAGGAAGTTTCGTACTTAAAGAAGTTTCTTGTAGGTGGTGCTAATTTAGAGAAATAACCAAATTCTCCTTCATGTGGTAACTTCAGGCATTCATCCCACTCAACAGATGAAAAATATATTTACTTTTTGTTCACAAAATAAATCATTCAGCTCTCAGCTTCTAATTTCTAAAAAATTACAAACTCATAGAACTGTTTCACCAGCTTCGGATAGTAGAGGCCATTGTTGTTTGAGAAGCATTATATCCATTTCTGATCTTCCAAAACTTCCAGAACTAACAGATCACTGGACATCAGCCATTCTGCACATAGTTCCTTCTCAACTACTATCTTTCTCTGACTGAGATGCAGGTTCATAGGTTTCCTTTCTTCACTTCCACTACTAGACACACCTTTGAGTCTCTTTGCATTTGGATCATCTTCCTTTGCACTGATTGAAGGTCTCTCCACTCTTGACATCATTAGAATCATGAGACTTAAGGTTCGAGAGAAGGTTTAAGAGCTACGACTTGAAGGTAAAGGGCTTGAGGTGGATCGAAAGAGGTTAAAAACTTGTGTTTTATCATTTAGGAATCAAAAAATAAATAAATAAAACATAATAAGTAAAATATAAATGATACAAATTCCGACGGCTAAAACAGATGTTTAAAACAACGCATACTAACAGTGGGGTATGTTGGAACCACTTTGTGTATAGGTTTGTATTTGTTGTCAATAGTTGTCAATGGAATATCAAAATGAAAGAGATCAAGAAGTACTCCAATAAAACGGAGGAATGAAAGCTCACAATGAAGGAGATCATGAAGTACTCCGATGAAGTAGAGGAGTAGTGATTCAAACGATTGTTGTGCTGATCGTAAGTTCAAAGAACATGTGTCAAAGGTGATATTTTGTTTACAACAATGAAGAATGTAAGGAGTAATCCATACAAGGATGATTAAAGTAGGATGGTGTTTTTGGATGAAGACCATGCAATTCCTCCTTATTGCATAAGAACCATGGGCTTTGATGAAGACCATGCAATTCCTCATTATTGCATGAGAACAATGGGTTTTGATGAAGACCATGCAATTACTCATGATTGCATGAGAACCATGCTAGAGACTTCTTGATGGATTGATTCACATGGTTTACATGAAGTTGATCATGACGGTTGATGAAGAAGACAATGTGCCAATGATTGGAAATCTAAGATGGTCGTGCAAGGATTGGAATTCTGAGATAGCCATACACATCACATTGTCATAGAAGATGATGATGGTAAATATATGACTTCAAAGAATACATATCACAATGGAGGAGTTTGTGATAAAAGTAGAAGAGTTGTTGAAGGATACATATCACCAAGAAGAAGTGTTGTTGAGGTGATCGTGCTTGTTGACAAAGCAAACAGATGACATACAAATTTGTTGACAAGGGAGATTCCATGGTGGCATATCGAGTTCGAATATTGTAGATAATGATCCATATTTTATTCATGGAACATCGACAAAGGAATGGATGATCTGGAGGTGGACTAAAAGAGGAGATACAAGGTGGCGCCGTTTTCCAGTGTTTGCCAAATTTTTGGGGTCCAAAATTTGGATGTTGGTGAGCATCGCGAAAAGTGGATTTCCAGGAAGATCATAATTTAATATGGCAAAGGCATGAGTTTCGCGAAGATGGGATGCATGGACTGGATTTCGCGAAGACCAGAAGAATGGAAGCGGTGAGTCTTCACGATTACGTCAAGCTTCACGATGATGTCAAGATTCGTGAACGGAAGAGGCTGGAGAGCTTCGCGGCGATGAAGGGCTTTGTGAGGGAGCTTCGCGGCGAAGGCGCAAAGGAATGATGATGGTGATTCTTCACGATTACGTCAAGCTTCGCGAACGACAGAGGCTGAAGCGCATCGCGGCGGAGAAGGGCTTCGCGAGGGAGCTTCGCGGCGATGGCGCGAAGGTATGTTGACGGTGATTCTTCGCGACTACGTCAAGCTTCACGAACGGAAAAGTGCCGTGGTGCTTCGCGATTTGGACAGAATTCTGGCGGAATCTTTGGAGCTTCGCGATTTGAGATGACGTGGTGTTGACATCGCACGGATGGGTCGAGGGTCGGTGGAATCGCCTATAAATAGAGGCCGACCCCCTCAAGAGAAACAGAGAGCTCTCAATGAAAATCCTTTTCTCTCGGTTCACAAAGGTCACTCTCGAAGGCAGTCTGCTTCGCGAAAGAGGAGCTTCACGGCGGCTATTCTAGCTCCGCGAAAGTCTTGCGCCCCGCGTTGGCTCAGTGAGCTTCGCGAAGAGGAAGGAGCTCCGCGATATCCCAGCATTGTGAAGGCTGGAGCATCGCGAGAGTGCTTCGTGATTGAGCTTCACGAAAAGGAAGGGGCTCTGCGAAGACTTGTTTGAGCTTTCCAAAACTGGGAGCCTTGCAAAGTAGGGTACTTTGCGAAGGCCCTTTCAAAGGTTGTTCTCCCTGTGGACAGGGGAAAAGGGGTATTCATCGGTGGATGAAATTTGGACTTCAACAAAGAATCATTTATTGAGCAATCACACAAGTGATTGTAATTCAGGAAAACGAAGACAAGGGGATCTAGTGCATTCAGTCATTTCACTAAAGTAAAAGGTTGAATACAAAAGAGCATCAACTCAGGAATCTGATGCAAGCAAAGTCTCATGCTGAACAGGAGACAAATACTTCAATGAAAATCTATTGAAGAGGCCTTCACGTCTATAAAATGAGTGTGACTTCACCAATGGTAGTGAGCCAGGGGGAGTCAACGGGAGTGACCCGAGGGAAGCAGTGAGCTATCCCTGAACCTTTGTTAAGGCAGTGAGCCTGGGACAGAGTGACTGTGCATGAACAATTGTAATCTACAGCTAGTGAAGCATAGTGGATTCAGGTACGACAGACAACCTGTCGGCGTATACTCCTTGGACGTAGCCCTTAGTGGTGAACCAAGTAAAAATCGTTGTGTCATATCTCTGCATGTGAATGTATCATTGCTGATCATATCCTTCATACAGGTTTAAGTTGTTCCTACCAACGTGGGAACAAGATCCACAACTTTAAGAAGAAAAATTTGACACCCTGATTCACCCCTCCCCTCTCAGGGTGTCCCGGGGTCCTACAGGGTATACCAGTGAGAATTCCTAACAGTGGGGTTTATCTATCAGTGAGGTCCACTAACGGTGAGGTCCATACCAGTGAGGTATAACATTGAGTTCCATACCGGTGAGGTATCTATCAGTGAGGTTTCTAACGGTGAGGTTTCTAATGGTGAGGTTTCTAACAGTGAGAGTTGAACATCCCTAACTCATGTCTAATGTAACCTAAACTATCCTAACTTAAAGGTTTGGTGAAAATGTAAGCTAATTGATGTTCAGTTCCTATAAATTCAAGAGTAATATCACCTTTTTGGCAATTATATCTCAATAAATGGTGCCTTACATCAATGTGTTTGGTCCTAGAGTGAGACACAAGATTTTTAGAGATATTAATTGCACTAGTGTTATCACAGTTTATTGAAACATGTCTAAAGTCATATCCATAGTCCAAAAGAGTGTGTTTCATCCACAGAATTTGTGCACAGCAACTACTAGCAGCTATATACTCTACTTCAGTAGTGGACAAAGCAAAAAAATTTTGTTTCTTACTAAAACATGATACTGAGGACTTACCTAGAAAATGACATGTTCCAGAATTTCTTTTTCTATCTAACTTGAAACCAGCAAAGTCAGCATCTGAATAAATCATTAAATCGAATGATTTTTCCTTTTGGATAAAACAAACCTAAATTTACAGTATGTTTAAGATATTTGAAAATTCATTTAAAAGAAAGCAAATGAGATTATTTAGTATTAGCATGAAATATTGCACAAATTCACACACTAAACATAATATCTGGTCGACTAGCAGTAAGGTAAAGTAATCTTCCAATCATACCTCTGTAGTTGGTTTGATCCACTGGTTTTCCAGTTTCATCACCATCCAACTTACAGATAGTAATCATAGGTGTATCACTTTACTTAATACTATCCAGACCAAAACGTTTTAAAAGATCCTTTGTATATTTACTTCGATTAAAAATAATACCATTTTCATTTTTAAAAACTTTAAATACAAGAAAATATTTGAGTTCTCCCATTAAACTAATTTCAAATTCATTTTTCATACTCTTTGAAAAGTTAGTACATAAAGAATGTTTAGAAGATCCAAAAATAATATCATCAACATAGATTTTTACTATCAAAACATCTTTAGAAATTATTTTAATAAAAATATTTAGGTCAACAATCCCTTTAGTAAAACCATTTTAAATAAGAAAATTACTAAGTCTATCACACCAAGCTCATGTAGCTTGATTAATACCATATAAAGATTTTGAAAGTTTGAAAACATGATTTGGAAAATGAGGATTAGTAAATCTAGGTGGTTGTTCAACAAAAACATCTTCAATTATAAAACCATTTAGAAAAGAACTTTTAACATCCATTTGATATAAATTGAAATTCAGATGAGCAACATAGGCAAGTAGAATACTTATAGCTTCTAATATAGCTACAGGTGCAAAGGTTTCATCATAGTCTATTCCTTCCTCTTGACTATAACCTTATGCAACTAGCCTAGCTTTGTTTCTAACTATATTTCCAAACTCATCAACTTTGTTTCTAAAAACCCATTTAGTGCCTATGGTCAAAGTGTCCTTAGGTCTGTCAACTAATTCCCAGACTTTGTTTCTTTCAAATTGATTTAATTCTTCTTGCATATCCATTACCCAAAATTCATCATTAATTACATCATTGATATTTTTAGGTTCTAACTGTGAAAGAAAGGCTTGATGTTCAACCTGGTTTCTTAGAGAATCTCTAGTCGGTGTCCCTCTTTCAAGATTACCAACAACAACATATAAAGGATGATTCTTTAGAATTCTAGTTGAACTAGTAAAGGTGGGACTAGAAATTTCAGGTTCATATGTAGGTTCTGGTTCAACAGAAGCAGGTTCTGGAAAATTTCCAGAACTGGATGTCTTTACAGCAGGGTCACTATTTTTTTCATTAAGGTCCAGAACATACAAGTCTTCTTTAAGACTTTCAATGGGAGATTTGGGTTCATATGGGTCAGTTTCATCAAACTTGATGTGAATAGATTCTTCCACACATTTGGTTCTTTTGTTAAAGACTCTATAGGCTTTTCTAGTTAAAGAATATCCTAAAATGATCCCTTCATCACTCTTGGAAGAAAACTTGTCAAGATTATCCTTAGTATTAAGAATAAATACTTTGCAACCAAAAAATATGAAGTAACTAACTTTAGGATTTCTATTATTCCACAATTCATAAGGGGTCTTCTTAAGAACGTGTCTAATTAAGACTCTATTTATGATATAGCAAGATGTGTTGATAGCTTCATCCCAAAAATAAATTGGCAGGTCATACTCATTAAGCATAGTTGTTGCAATCTCTTGAAGGGTTCTGTTTCTTCTTTCTACTACACCATTATGATGAGGTGTTCTAGGGGTAGAAAAGTTGTGATTATAGCCATAGTGTGAGAAATAAGATTCAAACTCATGATTTCCAAACTCACGACCATGATCACTTCTCAGGGTCTTAATCTTAAGTCCACTAAGGTTTTCTATGGACTTAGAATACTTAATAAAGTAAGAACAAGCTTCACTTTTGCAAGTTAAAAAGTATACCCAAGTATATCTAGAAAAGTCATCTACTAAGACATAGACATAGTGCTTTCCATTTAAACTAGAAACTCTAGAAGGTCCAAACAAGTCCATGTGAACCAACTCGATAGGTTGAGAAGTTAAAACTTCTTTCTTTGATTTAAAAGAAACTTTGTGTTGCTTTCCCTTTTGACAGGGATTACCACCTTTGTCCGTTGGGAATTCAAGTTTAGGTAGGTCTCTAACCAAGTTTTTCCTATTCAGGTTTCTAAGTGAATAAACATTGTAGTGTCCTAATATTTTGTGTCATATCCAAGACTCTTTATGAAAATCATTTAAGCAAGTAATGTACTGTTTAGCTAAAGAATTCAAATCAATATCATAAACATTTTCATTTCTCAAAGAAGAAAATACTAGAACATTTTTAGAATTAAAAACATTACAAGAATCATTTTCAAATTTAACATTGAAACCATCATCACACAACAGAGATATACTTAAAAAATTATATTTAAGTCCATCAACAAATAAAACTTTGGAAATTAAAACTGAATCAGTGTTACCAATCTGTCCTAGGCCAATAAAGTTTCCCTTAGAATTATCACCAAAGGTGACATGGCCTTCATAAACTTTAATTAAACTCTTGAAACATGAGTAATATCCAGTTATATGACTTGGACATCCACTATCCAAGTACCATACCTTCTTATGGAAACTTTTCAAGCAAGTCTCATACAAAACAGGTTTAAATAGAAAATGATTTTGGTACCCATATTTTCTTGGGTCCAGACATGTTAGCAATCAAAGCTTTAGGTACCCAAATTTATCCTATGGGTCTCAAATAATCTATAGAATTAATAGTTTTTCAAAGATAAACTTTATTTGATATAAAACCATATGAATAACTAGTTGAAGCATATGAATTTCCAGAACTATAACTAGTAGCATTCTGTCCAGATTTAGGAATAAATCTAGTTTTAGTAAACTATCTCTTTCCAGGCTGATATCCAATTCCAGTGGTATATTTGGGTGCCACTTGTTTTCCTAGAATTTGAGTAAGTGTATCTTTTCCATTTGTGAATTTTTCTAAGTCCTTCCTTAATTGCTCATTAGACAATTTCAGTTCATTATTTCCCTTCAACAATTGAGCATTCTTTTCCTTTTCTACATCAAGTGCAGATTTTATAGAGCTGGTTAGAGCATTCTATTTCTTCAAGGTCTTATACTTGTCCTTCAATTAATTACAAATTTCTTCTAGCATATTTAAATATTCAAATAATTATTCACTAGGCATATTTTCATATTCCGAATCAGAATCAACTCTAGAATAATATGAATTTAAATCAGGAGTATCCAATGTTACCTCAATCGTGTTTGTCATGAAACACATGTTAGCTTTTTGAGATTTTTCATCCTGAGTAGAATCAGAATTAGTTGAACTATCCTATGAATCAATCCAAGTTTCTTTCATAGCTTTCTTATACTTGTTGTCCTTGTAGTCATATTTCTATTTGAACTTAAATTTTGGACAATCTGCTTTTACATGTCCTTTCCTTTTGCATTCATAGAAGAAAATTTCATCACTTTTCTCAGGATTCTTCCAATCCTTCTTCCAATGACATTTGTTGTCATATTTTACTTTGTAATTTGATTTTCTGAAGAATTTCTTCTTTCTATAGAACTTCTTGAATCTCCTGGCTATCTGAGCCATTTCAGCATCATTGTCAAAATATTTACTTTCAATTGTTGATCTTTCAGTTGGTATGTGTACTTTCTCCTTATCCTTGCTCCTCGAGGCAGTAGACTTAAAAGCCACTGACTTCATTTTTAGTTCATCATATTCTTCCTTATTTACTTTGAGTTCTTCCTCATACATCATAAGGTTACCAATTAATTCTTTAATGGGAAAAGTACCAATATTACACGATTCTATAATTGAAACGGATCTGCCCCTCCACTTGTCTGGTAGAAATCTTAGTATTCTCATGATCTGCTCCTTTGCTGGAACAACATTTCCAAGTGAGCTCATAGTGTTGAAAATATCATTGAACTTGAGATACATATCAGAAATAGGTTCATCAGACTTCATTTTAAAATTATCATATTTAATAGTACAGGTGTTTAGTCTCATTTCTTTGACATTGGTTGTTCCCTCATGGGAAATAGCCAAAGTGTCCCAGATTTCATAAGCAGTTTTACAAGAAGATATGCGATTAAATTATTCATCTCCTAAAGCACAATACACGGCATTAATTTCTTTACAATTATTATTGTAAGCTGTCTTATTAGGTTCATCCCAAGTAGTTCTAACAGTCTCTAAAATCTTATATTGAGTTTCTATAGCCGTCCAGATATCAAATCCCATACTCTCTAAATGAATTTTCATTTTAAGCTTCCACTTGGAATAATTTGTAACATTAAGGAAAGGTGGTCGGTTGGTAGCAGCATCTTCTAGTCTATTATCCATAATCAGATTTTAGCAAATATATTTACAGAGATAAAATTTAGAACTAATAGAAATTTAATATCTTCAAGATACAACTGAAATCACAGTTTAAAAATAAAGTGTTTGGAAATCCTTTAATAAATAAATAACCCTCTGATACCAAATTTTGGTCGGAGTGGACACTCAAGAGGGGGGGGGGGGGGGTGAATTGAGTTCCAATTAAAAATTTCTGTTAAAAAGATTCTTATAAAAACCCCCCAAGTTGAATAACAAGATAATCTGTAGTGAATTTTTAAAACTATAAAGGGTTAGTTAGATTCTCAAAATATTGATTAGTTCTCAGTTAATCTAATCTGAAGATTAATTAAAATTTTAAGCTAACCTAATGCTTTACAGTACACACAAATACTTTCTAGATTAACTATCAAAGTAACTTCAAAACAATTTTATATTTCAAAGTAATTAGCAGCGGAATATTCAATATAGGTTACATTCAAAATAAGTAAGCATGATAGTTTTAAAACAAGAGGTTCAGTCTCAACCTGAGACCTAGTCCTCTCAAACAATTTATATAAATTTTGATCCACACCCTGGATCGAGGTAAACAACAGTTCAAAGACTCTCTAGGTCCTAAGACCTCTACCATAGTTCTACGTGGGAAAACAAAAAACAATAGCACACAGGCTATCCAGGTCACACTTAACCTCTACCACTATCCACAGTGGGATACACGAGAGTTATGGAAGTTTTTTGTGAGGATTTAAAAATCCTCCAGTTTATCACAAGAGACAGTGTGTGTATGAAATATAAAAAGTTTACACACTGCTCAAAAGGTAAGTAAAAGAATCACTAAGAGGGTAGATATGAGTTTAGAATTCTCTAGTGATGTGAAGTGTAGATCTAGACTCTTTTGATTGATCAGAAATGCTTCTGAGTCCTTCTTTGGTTTTGGTCTGAAAAATAGAGGGTCGTTTTCTTCAAGTTCAGTTTGATCAGAGAGCTCGTTGTAGTTCGTCTTGGCTAAGGTGCATCTTGTGTTCTCTTCTAGAATGAATTGATTTGTGTATGTCCAGTGTTCTTCCAGTATAGATGTAACCTTTCTTTTCTATGTGTATTCACCACTTTTCATCACTCTTCATCCCTTATTTAACACTCTTTTTTTCACGACATTTGTCCTTCCTATTATAGATTTCAGCTCTAACAATTGGAATGATTAATTTTTCATAGGTACGAGGTATGGTTCCCTGACATTCCAACAACCCATATTAATTAATGGCAGTTGCATTAAATTTAGAAAATGTGACCGTTAGTATAATTTAAATATGGAATAAAAGTTTAAGCAGTAGAGTGCTTGTAACAGTCGACTTTTAACGGTTACTCCTTATATCGGTGGCTCTGCTTGTATCGGTAGCTCTTTGTATCAGTAGCTCTTTGTATCAGTAGCTCTTTGTATCTGTATCTCTTTGTACCGATATCTCTTTGTATTAGTAGCTCTTCATATCAGTAGCTCTTTGTATCGGTAGCTCTTTGTATCGGTGAACTTCATAGCGGTAGACTTGCTTATTCTGGTAGAATTACTCTAATGGTAGCTCTAGTGTACTGGTGATTAAGTGAATACTGGTAGACTTATGCACACCGGTTGAATTGTTTTATCAGTAGCTGTCTGTATCGGTAAACTGGATCTATCAGTGACATGTGCTTACCGGTGGACTTATACATACCAGTAGCTCTGTATATTGGTGACCTTTGCTTATCGGTAGACTAAGTACTTGTAGGTCTGTATCAGTAGCTTTGATCATATCAGTGACTTAACACTTATCTGTTCTATGCAAAAAACATCCTGATTGAGTTAGTGTTATTTCAAAATAGAATGAATAGTAATTAATATATAAATGAACATTATTTGGGATTATCAACATATTAAAACAAAAGTGAGATTATCATAACTGGTGAGGTCAACAACTATCATTAATGTTATGTTTCATGAGATGAAACATCAGGAAAATGGATTAACCAAGGGTTATAATGGTTTTATAACCACATGAATAACTCATACATTTCATAATGCATGAGTTAATATATGATTACCTAGGAATGTCCTAAGGGATATATAAAGGATGATTATACCATAGTGATGGTGTATTGATCGAGTTCCAAACCTCTTACCAATTCCACCATACCCAATGCTATCTTACTCATTTTTTATTTGTATTACAATATTCTAGGATATCATGGAATATAGGAGAATACTGCCTGATCATTGGGTGATTTAAATCAACCCATGGATACACCTTGGAGGAGGGATTACTACAGTTGCCTCTAAGGGATATTCATCAAACTACTATGATGAGGGAATTAACTGATACTCATCAGTGTAAGGTACACATGAGTTCTTCATTTATATCTATACATGGTTTCAATTTCAAGAATGGTTGATCTTGGGAATGATGTTTCTTATTGATTCCACTATATTAATTAAGTGTTAATCAATCCTCAGAAATAAAAAATGATATCATAGCTTCAACATGTTCTTTTATTATCAAAATCATGTTGAAAATGAATAATTTTTAAATCATGTTTCATGCTATATTAGATATCATTAAGAATGATATTGAATTTGAACTATATTATGTGAAATGATTTGGGATATCGTGAAGTATAATATCAATTTTGTATTATGGCCTATAATATAATATGTGATATCGAAATCTATATCTAGACTGCATCTTATGATATATGATATCATTATAAATGACATAGTTCAAATCCCTCATTTTTTATA
This sequence comes from Viscum album, assembly GCA_963277665.1. NCBI lineage: Eukaryota > Viridiplantae > Streptophyta > Magnoliopsida > Santalales > Viscaceae > Viscum > Viscum album. Next base: position 1,086,154,731 of record OY728132.1, read on the forward strand.
TATATTATGGAATACGAGATGGGATGTTATAGCCAATAATAACATCAATCCACACATACAGAATAAATAATCATACCATAAATACCATATATCATATATCTTATATTACAACATCCCAAATCACTAAAGGTAATATCACGATCAATCATAAAATATGATATATAATGATATAAACTACTACTTATGATATAAAACAGATTGTAAAATATTATATCATAAAAAAATTTAAATTTATTAATTTAAATTTATAATTACATATGATAGTATACAAAATGTTTATAAATCATATTAAAAGGTATTTTGGGATATATATTTAATTTATAAAGGCATTTAAAAATTAATTAATTATAAAATTTGTATAATTAATTAATTTATGAAACATTTATTAAATAAATATTCCATAATATTAAATGTTAATATTAAAATATTGTTTTCAAATTATATGGCATGACTTAATAGTTTGGATATAGAGTGCTTATATAAAAATTATAATTATAATTTATAAAATGTTTATAAATTATGAAATAATGAAAAATATAAAATATTTTATAGTTAAAATTATAAATTGTTCATAATTATTAATTTAAATTATTAAAATTAAATTCCATATTTGAGTAACTATTTAAACCATGTAAAAACGAGTTTTGAAATTTTTCATATGATCCAGGTTTAAATAATATTGAATATGTGATATTTAGATTATAGAAATTGTTTACATAATTATATTTGAGTATAAAATGTTTATGTTTCATATAATATCATATATTTAAAGTAAATGCCATATAATGGATAATTTGAAGGAGTTTATATCAGAAATTAATATAAGGTGTTTATATTTATTTAATCATGGAATATACATAATGTATGAATAAATTATTTATTGTTTGTAATTACTTTGTTTATGAATTGTTTATAAATATTTTATATAATTTTAAATTTATTTGTTCATCTATTTATTTTATTCCATTATTTATTCATAGATATAATGGTTATATTATGTGCCATGATGTATTCTTTGTTTTAAATTGACAAACCTCTTTTATAAATTTTCATACATGCATCTAAGAAGTTAAAAGTCTCTCTTGTTTAAAGTATCCTTAGGTAGAGGGAATTTATGTAAGACAATACACTGGTATGGAGGCTTATGCCTTGTCTAGAATAGTGGGGGTTGACTACATATCTCTCAAAGATTATACTTATGGGGATTGTTCATTTTATATGATTCTATTCCTTTACATGAAGGGTTTCATATACCCTATGCAAGAGATATATTTGAATATGTATGGATATAGTTATATTTTTAATTTGGTTCAATAACTTGAGCTATGAATTGAGTAAATTGTTACACATTAAAATGGTTTGAACATAATAATTCGGTGGTTGAAATAAAATTCCAAACTAAATAATTACAAGCATTCATAAATTTAAAATACATGCAATAAGATGGTAAGATTAAACCAAATTTCAAATATAAAGTGTTAAATTCCTTCCAAAGTGACACCTATCAAGACCTTAATCATTCAATATGGGTGACCCTAACTGTTTGGTGACCATGAAGTATATTATGTAAAGAAATAAAGTACCAAGGTGACTATAACCGTTAGGTGAATCATTATTGGAATATGAATTGGGTTATACTTTGATGGGAAACCATATCCATTAGTATACAGGAAGAATAGAGTTGAGTGAATCCATATAATGGATTAGGTCAAAGAGTTATCCACTCAACTATCCAAGAGTTATATATGATGTGATTGACATGATTATCTAGATATAATCATGTATCTATTACAAGATTAAATGGAGTAATTCATAAAAAAATATAGCTCTTGGCCCACTTATGGATATGAAAATTTTAAAATAAGACATCATTTTAGTGGGAATATATTTAATAAAAGTCCTTATTAAATGATTATAAACCATGATAGTCATATGATAAAATATTTTTTGGTAGATATAATGTCATAATCATCATTATTAAAGGATTACCATGATATTTATCTTATAGAAAGTAATAACTTAATGTAAGAAACTTCTTAGTCTTGTAAAAATTAAGAATTGTTTTTAAAAAAGATAAAAAAATCTATGTTTTAGAGTGACTCCATCTTGAATAACCAAAATTTGAAGTCATTAAACAATAAAATCAAGATTATTATGAGAAACATAGAATAATACACTTAAGTTTTGAAAGGCATTAGATGCAAGATGACCTAAGGGTCTTTAGTCTCCACTCATATACTCAATGTAATTGAATGTACCAATGAATTGGTGAGAATGAAGATAACCTTTATGGATTTATTTGGATATTAATTCATTACATAATCATCATTGGAAATGTTTTTATAGTGTGAATGATTTTAATAAAAATGAGGTTCACCAAGGACTGGTGGACTAATGAGGTAGTGGTGATGGTGGTGGTGGTGGTGGGGGGGGGGGGGGGTGAATCCACAATCTCTTTTAAAAATTATTTTATTTTCAATTTAACCTCCTAGACTTGTTTAGTATCAATCTACTCACTTTTTGTTACTCACAACCTCAACTGAATAGTGTTATAAATAAAGGATCAATATAAATATTTATAAGGTTCATCCAAAAAGGCCTACTTCTTTACATGACTAGTTATGTACCCCAACCACAGATACTCCACTTTAATAAATGAAAAATTACAATGGGTTTGATGCTTCACAAACCTAAAAATACCTATATCTCACATGAATTCCTCTTAATATAATCACACTATATTTCTTCAATAACTTCCCACTATAATCACTGCTTCACATTGTGTTTCCCTCACACACCCCAAGTCACATAGGTTTCACAATACCCCACTATGTATATAAAAGTGTTTCATTATTCTTTTTCTTGAAATTAGATCAAAAGAATTCACTTTATGTCACTCAATCCATACAAATTGATATAATTCAACTCACAGTAGTGTCTTTGAATTCCAAAAAATACTCAAAATAATACTGGACACTTGGTCATTGTATGTAGCTCAACTTTATGAATCTTCAATAGATAACACTCACTTGTATTTTTCACTCGCTCCTATTTATTAAAAACAATATCTACTAAAACTTACCTTATGAATAAAAACTAAATAACACACCACAAAATATTTCATGGTGATAAGTACCCTAAAACTTGGATATGGTATTTCTCACTAAATAGCTTAGACACACTAAATCTTCTCAGAAATTGGTTTATTTATTTACATTACCTTCTTTGAAACCCAATAAATATTCTTTTACAACACTAGTTTGGATTCTATTACTCTTCTCTATAGATTTTAGTGACTTTATAATCCACTTATTATTCTTTTTCTTTGAGAGATCTACCCAAGATCACCTTCCTTAATTCTCTTCAACACACCCTCAATCCACAGAACACATACAACACTTAACTTTTATTTTAGTTATCTATCCAATAAATGTGAAACTTTACATGAAATTATTCTTTATTTTTGGGGTCTTATTAGATTTACAAGAATGTAAATATTTTAAGGAATACATGCAAGCCAATAGGTCACGCCCCCATTTTTTTATTCTCCCATGATCTCGAAATCAATCACATTTAAGACCATCATTTTAGAGTGTCTCTTATTTTTACCAACTACTTATTTCTAGTAATATTATAAAATATCCTCTCACTTTATTTCTCTTCTCATTTTTGAAACTCAGCCGAAAATATTATCAGTTAATCTCCAGTAGGCTTGAATTTCATTTTATTCTTCTTAAATGATTATATAATTTCAATACTTTAACCTTATAGTTGTATGGAGACCATATAAAATAATAATATTAAAGTTATTAGAAAATAATTTTATCTTGAGGACTTTACATGAAAACCTATATAGATTCAAGTAGAATCTAAAATCACCAGTATCACCTTGAACCTTCTTTATTCTCACTCAAATAGGCTCAAATCACAATGAGTTTAAGTTTTTATAGAAAATTTAGCATCGATGAAACTTTATTTTCATTATTCTTGAAATCCCATGAAAATCATATTTCATTATAAAAAAATAAACTTTATAAAACAATGCTTTTATCATGGATATAAATAGAATCCTGATCTTTAGAACTCAAAGGCATAACTAAATCATCTTTAAAATAAACTTTTATCAAACTAAAAATCTAGAAACTCTTTTTTTTCATCTTAATTTAATCTTCAACTTCCATTTATGAATATAAACTTCTTGAGAATTTTTTTCTCAAATCAAAACCCCTTTTATATGTTTATGATGTTTGAATCATTAAGGCATAACTTTGGATTTATCAAAATTAAATTTTCCATTTTGATTATAAAATCTAGAAACTTCATGTTTTGGTCTACAAAAATCCATATTTTCACTAAGTACTGATGTATACATAGAATTTATTCAAGATACAAGGCTTAGATAGCTCATGTAAACAAAAATTATGTCTACAAAGACAAATCCTTTCATATATTATGCTTACACAACTCACATAATGTTTAAGTAAGCTAGCATGATGTTTATGAATAGTCTATATGATGTATATAATAGGTTAGGATAATGGTTACATAGGGAAACATCATGTTTACATAGGACATGATTCATGCTTATACATAGCAAAATGTTTACACATAACTTTGAAATGATTCTTACAAAAAATCCTTGACTTTGTAAAATTTATAGACTCTCTTTTTATGGGTCCAATCCTTCTTCAATGCAACTCTATCCCTCTCTAACCTTCATCTAAGAGTATATGAACAAAATCTTCAATAATTATCATGATTAGAAACTCATGAATTGTTTCTGCAATTATTTTTGCTAGCTTATCTAATATATTTAACCTCTTTTGAACATTTGAATACCATATCTACAAGTTTTACTGTAAGGAACCAACCTTAACCATTACACAATCTTGAGTTTTAATTCAATAATTCATTACCTTAAATTTGATGATCTTTTTAGTTTTATAGTTTTAGAGAATTAGGTTATAACTCTTATATAACAACCCATATATTACAAATTGGACACTTCTAATATGTATCTATTTTTTCCACCATACAAACTTTTAAAAAGAAATATGATTTCTTTTCATGACATATCTTCATAAATTTTATTTTGATCTCATCCTTGTTCTTACCCATCCATAAAAATGTGGATTTTTTTTAAAATGTAGGATGAGAACAAAAATCCCACTAAGGGATATAAGAATAATAACACCATTAGTCTAGTGAAAAACAAGAAAGAAAATGAAAATTTTAACTTTATCTCAATGGTTTTTGAGAATCTAAAGTAAATAATTTTATATGAACAAGACATGCACTTTTCAACAAAATAAAAAAAATTAAAACTCATAGCATGAAAGTAAAAACCATTTTTTGAAACTTATAGAAATACACTCATCAACCCTATCAGAAATAACTTGATCCCAATTCAATCCATAGGAGAAAAATCCTCAGTAACTACTTATTTATTGTATTTTAAGATAAGGAATGTAACACCCTGACCCTAGATACCAAGATTCGATGCATTATTACATAACATTGGCATGATCAAAAGAGATCAAGTCTGAAAGACAGATCAATTTAGTAGCCTTGGAAGTATTAGATATATACATAAGTTTTAAATTACATTATGAAATGAAAAAACAACAACATTGTGTACCCTTTTAACACACTCATATCCCTTATCCTATTCCTATAGTTTAATTGTAATATACTTCTTTGCATCCTAGGAAAAATAAAACATAAGAAATGGGTGAGCTCAGATGCTCAGTGAGGATAACAATATAGCGGAAACTTTCATAAATAAGCATAAAAATTTAAGGCAATGTATAAAACTAAAACACAAGACTTTTAAACTTATACTTCAATATAATATGTAAAATATAAATCAAACAATTCCATTTACTTATTCACATAGATATTCTACTAGTCGAATAATCACATGTAATATCAATAACTAATTTCATAATGATGGAGTTCATAATGTCGGACATCATAACCACATAGTCAAGGCCTCATGCCAAGACTACAAAAAAGTTTTTTCAAGGCCTTGTTCCAAGAAACTAATTTGTCTTATGAGACCTACTGATACATTGAGGGGCTATATTGGGCCCCACCTGTCACTTACTACATCCAATTCATTCCTCATATGAAAAGGTTGAAACATAACATAAATATTCATATTAAAACTAGCATAATAAATGTTAATACTTTAACCATAAATCATAAATGGTATAAAAATAGCCCATATATAGTCAAACATATCACAAAAAATTTAATACAATATGGAAGATTGTATCATAATAAATCAACTTCAAACAAGAGTAAAATCCAACAAATAATATTGACATGGATGAAATCAAAACTATTTGAGAGAAATATCTCTTTCTATTTTGAAATAATTTAAAAGTAACATAATTATAATAGAAAACATTTATTTTGAAAATATTCTTATAATCTTGTAAGGTAATCTTTTAAGGTGTTATAATGGCAGAAAATAGCCGCACCTTCCATATAAGTTAAAAACATTCTTTCCTTTATTTGTCAAAAAGGTCATAAAGTAACTTGTTTGGAAAGTGACAGAAATATTCCTTTCAAAACATTTTATAAAAAGACAAATAAGTGTATAAATGAATTTAACCCATAGTCTAGTAAATAGTAAAAACGTTTTGAAATACATTTTTAAGAATCACGGATGTGGATGATAAAGAGGTCCTAGTAGATACTCACGTATAAACAACCTCAGGTAATAAAGAGATTGTAAAATTAACCCTTACCTTGTACCTTTCCTTGGTAAAGGGTAAGTTAAAATCATTTATAATGGTTAAATAATATTTATTAAATTATACAAGAACCACATACATAAATATGATATCATATATGATCCTCTAATATTGCTTGGTTAATAATATTTCAGTAGTATGATTGTTTTGGGTGTTAACTTATTCGTTTTCTCCTATATGTTTTGTTACATAAGTCATGTTTGTTATGGATGGAATGTATTTGATTCATAACCAGAATTATATTAAGTTCTTAAAAATTATTTTTAATCATAAAATGAAAATTATTCTTGAATGGTTATGAAGGGGAATGAAATCTCATCACGTCGTGGAGATGGTATGTTGTACGTACACACGAGCAACAATATCATTCTATTGATGGTGAAATAACATGTAATTGGATGGTATATTATATATAAATAACAATTTACATGTTATATTTATTATTTAAACCAATTATACTCATTATTATACCCATCCAAATAATAAAGCGTTTAATAACAAACTACACCACGACGTGGAGACGGTAAGCCGTGCAGACACATGTATGGTGAATTTGTAATTCGTAGGATAGATAGAATAATTAATATGGTTGTACCATATTTATAATAACATAAAATTATGTAGAAGTTACTGGAGTTATTATTTTGGTATGAAAACAACAAATAAAGAGGTAGTGGAAGAAGAAAAGAACTTTTAAAGAGCTGATGAAATAATTATATCTTCTTCAGGTTCTTCCTTTTGATCTGAACAAAATGGATCCTTAGATTGGATTTATGATCAAATTAAGGCCTATAAGTTGAAGTGATGGTAGTTGGGAGGATATTTTAGCATGGTTTGTCTGATTCAAATGGATTTGGAGGTGTGAAATTAAGAGAAGGGGAAGTACCATTTTATAAGAGGGGTGAGGGTCACTTTAGGAAAATATCGAAATACTATTTTATTAAAAAATAAATTTCAGTTTCTAATGGATCAAAATGAATTTATTTTGTGTTAAGGAGTGTATGGGTCTAAATACTCTCAAAAAATAGGTTTTATACAAGTTTATGTCACCATATTAACCTTATCTTTTAGATTTAACTCTTAGTTAAATAGTTTAACTTTTACCATGTATTTTTGTATTTTTATATTACATGGTTAATAAACTTACTATAAAATTCCAAGAGAACATCAAGTGGTTAATTAATAAAATATATAACCTTATCTAAGTCCTTTGGACAAATCTTAGATTTTTAGGAATATTATATTATTTAATAATATAGTATTTGTTTTAAAAAGCATTTATGTCAATTTTGACACTATTTAGTAATTGATTTTTGTTATAGTCATAAAAAAAATTTTACTTCAAAAAAATTTTATTGAATCAACCCTATAATGTCATATTAACCTAAAAAATTTGTGTAATTTATTAAAATTCTAAATTTACATTTATTTTAATATTTATAATATCAATTATTTAAATCTTTCATTAATAAGGTAATTACGACATCATCATTGTGTTATAAATAAATTTAATTATTTAATGTCTAAAAATTATAAATAAAATACCATGATGTAGGAAATACTTTAAGATTTATAATGAATATTTATAGTCTAATTTATCTTATGTATAATTCTATATTAAAAATGGTTTAGTTATTAAAATTTTAATTTAATACTTTTAACTCTTCTTTAAATAAAATATAATAAATGTCCTAATCTAATCCAAGTGGATAAAAAAGAATCATATTTTTTTCCTAAGGTTGATTTTGGTTTAGAAACACTTATCCATTAAAATTAGAACATGTGTTGGGGTAATTATAATATCATTTTTACCTTTAATTACCCTATTTACTTTTGACCGTGGTAAATAAAATTCAAAAGTTACTATTCACCAAAACTTATTTTCATCCTATTGAACCAAATTTTAATTAATGATTCCAACTTTGTTTCTATAATTTTTGAAATTTAATTCATAGAAGTGGTAAAAGTACATTTTATGTAAATTTGCTAATATTCCTAGAAGGTGTATAAAAGACGTTAAAAGTTCAATAAAATTTTATATATCTAATATTATTATAAAATGACTTCAATGAATTAAATTAGACTAATATTGGTATTATGTATCTATTTTTTACTTTAAAATAAATTTTAAAAAAAAAATAATTATTTAAATTAAAAGTCAGTTTTAAACAATAACACAATGCTTTTCACTATTCATCTAAAATTGAAAGTTTTCAGAAAAATACTGAAAATTCACCCTAAGATAATTTTGATATTATGAATCCAAAAATGAAGTCCAATTTGAAAAATAAAATTTATAAAATTTTAAAAAAGTTGGTATTACTATTCATAACTGCTTTTTTAAATGACTAGTTTTATTGGCCGTGGTGTACTAGAACTCAGGGTTGTATACAACACAAGATGTTGTATTATTCAAAGAGAAACACACTATGGTAGCTTGGGGTGTTACATTATTAAATCCTTGAAATAATTTCATCCTAAAAATTTCTAGAATATTACTGCATAAAAAGATTCAGTTGGTTCTTCATCATAAGTTCCTCAGGTTCCCACGTTGCCTCTTCCTTTTTTTGGTTTCTCTAAAGAAATTTTACTAGACGAGTCATCTGGTTTTCAACACTTTCTCTGTGGTATCAAGAATCCTGTTAGGATCTTCCCAATAAGACAGACCGAGTTCCAGTTCTATTTCTTCATCGGTGAGTAAATGCATTGTGTCAGGCATGTATTTTCTCAACAGTGATACGTGGAACACATCATGAACTTTGAAGAGACTTGGTGGTGTTTCCAAATGGTAAGCTAAAACTCCAATTCATTCTAGAATTTTGAAAGGTATGATGTACCTGGGACTTAATTTACCCTTCTTATCGAATCGTATAACACCCTTCCATGGAGATACCTTCAAAAAAACATGATCACATACTTTAAATTCTAAATCCTTCATTCGGTTATCAGTATAGCTCTTTTTACTAATTTAAGCTACTTTGATGTGGGTTTGGATAATCTTCACCTTTTCCACTGTTTACTCAACAATTTCTGGGCCAACAAGTTTTCTTTCAGCAATATCATCCCAACAAGTAGGTGTAAGACATCTCTTTCCATATAACGCTTCATATGGTGCCATCTGAATACTTAAATGGAAGCTATTGTTATAGGAAAATTCTACCCGAGGTAAATATTGATCCACATACCATGTAAGTCAAGTGAGAAAGATATCAACATGTCTTCTAAGGTTTAAATAGTCCATTCTGATTGTCCATCAGTTTGAGGGTGGTAGGCAGTGCTCAAATGAAGTTCAGTATCTAGGGATTTTTGAAGACTTTTCTAGAATCTTGATGTGAAATAGGGATCACGATTAGAAACAATAAATAGAGGTACTCCATGAAGTCTTACAACTTCATTAATATATAGTCCTTCTAAATGTTCAAGTGGTAAATATTCTCTTATAGCAAGAAAATGTGCTGACTTGGTAAGACAATAAACAATGACCCATATTTCATCATTCCTTATAGGAGTCTTTGGTAGCCCCATGAAAAAGTCCATCGTCATATCATCCCATTTCCACTATGGTATGGGAAGAGGTTGCATGACTCCTCTAGGATGTTGTCTTCCAGCCTTAACCTGTTGACAAACCATACATATTGAAACATAATAGCAATCTCTCTTTTCATGTTGTCCCACAAAAAATGTTCCTTCAAATCTCTATAAATCTTAGTGCTACCAGGGTGTAAAGAGAAATTGGACCTATGAGCATCATCCAAAAATTTCTTTTTTAGATTAAGTATATTGGGAACACTAATTCTCTTCCCAAATTTTAAAATTCCACCTTCATATATGAAGTCGATCAATATCCCATCATTCACAGCTTTTATTTTATTTTGAAACTCCTCATCATCTATCTGAGAACTTTTTATCCTTTTTAGTAAATATGGATTTGAAACCATTTGAAAAAGTATTTATGTTTCACCTTCCATGATTATTCCCATATCCATATTTACTAGATCCATGAACACATGATCCCTTTAAAATCTCATCTTGTTAATAAATCCATGATCCTTTCTGCTCAAAGCATCTACCACCTTATTTGCCTTCCCCGGGTGGTAGTGTATAGTGCAATAATAATACTTGATTAGTTCAAGCCATCATATTTGCCTCATGTTGAGAGTTCTTTCTGTGATAAAATATACTTCAAACTTTTACGATCGGTATATATCTCACATTTTTCTCCATAGAGATAGTTTATATATATCATCAAAGAAGAGATTACAGCTGTTAACTCAAGATCATGAGTAGGATAGTTTTGTTCATGAATTTTTAGTTGATGTGATGCATAGGCAATAACTCTATTATTATATATAAGGACATAACCAAGTCCTTTCTTTGAAGCATCACTATAAATAATAAACCCATCATTCCCTGATGGTAGAGTTATGATATGACAATTGAACAATCTTCTCTTCAATTCCTCAAAACATTATTCACACTCTTTTCTCCAAACAAATTTTACACCTTTACGTGTGAGCTTGGTTAATTGGTTAGCTAATCATGCAAAATTTTGGACGAAATGCTGATAATAACCTACTAAACTAATAAAACTGTGTACCTCAGTTATACTCGTCAGTGCTAGCCATTCCTGGATTGCCTTTGTATTTTAAGGATCAATATAGATTTCATCCTTAGAGATAATATGGCCAAAAAAAGAAATATCCTGAAGTCAGAATTCACACTTGCTAAACTTCCCATATAATGAATTTCTTCTAAGATTATTTTGAATAGTGCACCAGTGATTTTCATGATCTTTGTTCCTTTTAGAGTATACCAAGATATTATCAATAAATAACACTAAAAAGTCATTAAGCTATTCCTTGAAAACTCTATTAATTAGATCCTTGAAAATAGAGGGTGCATTAGTTAGTCCAAAATGCATTACTATAAACTCGTAATGCCTGTAACTGGTTCAAAATGCTATATTGGGAATGTGTTCCTTCTTCACACACAACTGATGATATCTAGATCAAAGTTTAATCTTTGAAAAATATTGAGCTCGATGAAGTTGATTGAATAAATCATTAATACAAGGTAGGGGATACTTGTTCTTTATTATTATATCGTTGACCGCCCTGTAGTCAATGCACAACCTCATAGATCCATCTTTATTCTTAACAAAAAGAATAGGGGATCCCCATGGAGAAACAATAGTGGATAATAAATCCTTTATTACATAATTACTCTAGTTGTTTATTTAGTTCCACTAATTTTATAGTGGCCATTGTGTAAAGGGTCTTCAATATGGGCCTTAAACCAAGAATTACATAAATGGAAAACTCAATTTCTCATTTTGAAGGATGTCTAGGTAAACCTCTCGAAACACATCAACATATTCTTGCACAATAGGTACATCCTCTATTTGAACATTCTTTTCCTCCCCCATAGTTATTTCCCTCACTTCCTCCCCAATGATTGAATTTAGTAGAGATACTGGGGGTGGATCTAGATGAGAATCAGATGGTGATGTTTCTGCTATAAAGATAATGTATTCCTTATCATCATAAAAAATTGTAACCTCCTCCTTCTTATAATAAATTTTTACATCATGGTATGAACTCCAATCCATACCGAGGATTATATCAAATTCAATCATGGGTATGATGATGAGATAAGCATATAAAGCACATTTATATACCATAATGGTAACTAATTCAAAAAACTTTGTTGCAATGATACTTCCCTTAGGAGTTTTGATTGAAAACTCCCTCATTAAATCAAATTGGAAATATCTAATTTTCTTAAAAAAATAGGAAGATATGAAAGAATGTGATGATCCAGAATCAAATAAAGTATTGGCTAAATTTGAGGAAACGATTAAAGTACCTTCCACCACGTCATTAGGGGCTTCAACCTCAGCAATAGTGATCGCATAAGATTGGCCTTTCTCCCTTGGCCTTTTCTGAGGTAAGTTTCCTTGGAGCTTAAGAAATTAATTTTCATAATGCCCCATTTTTCTACAATTATAGCATTCAACATTGATAACCTCTTTCTTTCCCTTGTGATCATGAGTTTGGTGTCATTTTTATCCACACTTGTAACAAACTCCCATCCCCTTCAGGCATGTACCGAGGTGTTTCTCCCCACATTTACCATCAGCTGAAAATTAAAATTTTTTCTTCTTCCCTTTATTTCCATTTCTAGAGTATTTAGCAGATCTATTCTTCTCTTTCTTTACTTTAAAGTTGTAAGACTTAGTGAATTTCTTTTCTATCTTGATAACACATGGGACTATATCTTCGTATGACAAGAAGGATTGTGAGACTAATGATTGATGAAGAAATGGTTTTAACCCATAAAATAATCGATCAATCTTACTCCTTGGGTTAAATATATAATCTACAACATTCCTTGCAAACTTTGTAAATTTAGTCTCATACTTTGCAACATTCTCATCCTCCTTCTTCATGAGACTGAGAAATTGCCTTTCTATATCCACTCAATGGTCACAAGGGAAATATTTTTCTAATAAAAGACCTTTAAACTCCCTAAATTCCATATTTGATACTTCTTTATCCTTTTTTGAATTTTGAATTAATAACCACCATTGATCTGCATCTTCTATGAGGCGATAAACTTCCATGAAAACTTTTTCCCTTTCACTACTCCCCAAAGTATGAAATATTTTCTCTAAGGAACTGATCTATTTCTTAGATACAAATTGATTTGTAGTACAATTAAATGTTGGTGGTTTTTACCACATGAAATTGTCTAACATTGATCCTCCACATTGTGGATCAATGTGCTCTATATGGGTAAGGTTATTATTCATAACTTGAGTGAGTTGTCCCAGTATGGTTATAACATGTTCAACACCAGTTGCATCACCAACTCCACTATAATTATATTGAGTAGAAGGGAAATCCCTACATGGATTAGATGCATTGATACTGTTTCCATCCCTTCAACTAGGTGTCATTTCTAAACAATGGCATACACTATATTTGTTTATGAATCACAATACATAATTCCAAACTAGTAAAATACCTAACATAAATTTAATAGTTTATGCGTATAATCCATAATAATAATTTTTTTTTCTTTGAGGAAGTATTTACTCATAAATCATTCATAATGGTTTGTAAAAAAATTTGAATTATCCTAAGCACATCCCCTAGGAGTGTCATAACCAAGAGTGCAGCAGTGCCTGTTATCGTGCACCAATTCCCATTCGAGTCTAGATAAAAGTGGAGTTTTCAGGTTTTACCCCTAGATACATCTGTGCCAGAGCATCCTCTACTTACTCGTATCTAGACAGGGATGTATTTCTTGGAAAATTCACAAAATATATACATTACCAAAATTCTATGGAGTTCTTCTATACTAATCCTCAAATTTTATCTTAGGGTAATGTTCTCTAATAATAGTTTTTCTAAATATAGTTTCCAAGGTTTGTACTAAAATTATTCTGATACCAATTGTAACACCCCGAACCTAGTTACCCAGAGTAGGTGCATTATTATATAACATTGGAATGATCAAAAGATATCAAGTCTGAAAGACCGATCAGTTTAGTAGACTTAAAAGTACTAGATACATACATAAGTTTTATATTACATCATGGAATGGAAAAACAACAACATTGTATCCCCTTTGAAAACATTCATAACCCTATTTCTATTATTGTAGGTCAATCGTAATATACTTCTTCACATCCTAGGAAAAATAAAACATAAGAAAGGGGTGAGATCAGATGCTCTGTAAGGATAATAATATAGTGGAAACTATCATAAATAAGAATAAAATTTTAAGGAAATGTATAAGACTAAAACAAAATACTTTTAAACTTAAAATTCAGCATAATATAGAAGTGATAAATCAAATAATTCCATTTAATTATTAACATAGATATTATACTAGTCGAATAATCACATGTAATATCAATATCTAATTTCATAATGATAAAATACATAATGTTAGACATCATAACCACATAGTTAAGGCCTCATGCCAAGACTACAAATAATTTTTTTTTCAAGGCCTTGTGCCAAGAAACTAATTTGTCTCATGATAACTACTGATGCATCGAGGGGCTATAGCAGGCCCCACCCGTCACTTACTACATCCAATGCATTCCTCATATGAAAAGGTTGGAACATAACATAAATATTCATATTAAAAATAACATAAGAAATGTTAATACTTTAACCATAAACCATGAATGGTATAAAAATACTACATTCATAGTCAAACATATCACAAAACCTTCAATACAATGTGGAATATTGTATCATAATTAATCAACTTCAAACAAGTGTAAAATTCAACAAAGGATGTTGACATAGATGAAATCAAAACTATTTGAGAGAAATATATCTTTCTATTTTGAAATAATTTAAAAGTATTTTAATTATAAAATAAAACATTTACTTTGAAAATATTTTTATAATATTGTAATGGAAGCTTTGAAGGTGTTATAACAGTGGAAAATAGCCTCACCCTCTGTATCAGTTAAGAAAACATTCTTTCCTTAATTTGTCGAAAAGGTCATAAAGTACCTTGTTTGGAAAGTGATGAAAATATTCCTTTCAAAACATTTTATAAAAAGTAAAACAAGGGTATAAATGACTTTAACCAATAGTCTAGTAAATAGTAAATTTTTTTTGAAATACATTTTTAAGAAACACGGATGTGGATGATAAAGAGGTCCCAGAAGATACTCACGTATAAACAACCTCAGATAATAGAGAGATTGTAAAATTAACCCTTACCTTGTACTTTTCATTAGTTGAGGGTATGTTAACCTAATTTATAATTGTTAAATAATAGTTATTAAATTATACAATAACCAAATACATAAATATGATATCATATATGATCCTCTAACATTTCTTTGTTAATAATATTTCAGTAGTATCATTGTTTCAGGTGTTAACTGATTCATTTTCCTTTATATGTTTTTCTATGAAAGTATTGTTTGTTATGGATGGGATGTATTTTATTCATAACCATAATGATATTAAGTTATTAAACATTATTTTTAATCATCAAATGAAAATTATTCTTGAATGGTTACGATGGGGGATGAAATATCATCGTGTCGTGGAGACGGTAATCTGTACGTACGCCCGAGCGAAAATATCATTATAATGATGGTGAAATCATATGTAATTGGATGGTATATTATATATAAATAATAATTAACATGTTATATTTATTATTTTCATCAATTATACTCATTATTTTACCCATCAAAATAGTGAAGTGTTGTATAACAAACTACACCATGACATGGAGATGGTAAGCCGTATGTACGCACGTATGATGACTTTGCCATTCATAGGATAAATAGAATAATGAATATGGTTGTACCATATTTATAATAACATCCCATTATTTATAATTTACTGTAGTAATTATTTTGGTATGAGAACAATGAATAAAGAGGAAGTGGAATTAGAAAACAACTTTGAAAGAGGTGATGAAATAATTACCTCTTCTTTGGGTTCTTCCTTCTGATTTGGAAAAAATTATCTTTAGATTGAATTTATGATCAATTTAAGGCCTTTGGGTTGAAGTGAGGGTAGTTGGGAAAATATTTGAGCAGGGTTTTTCCAAGACAAATGGATTTGGAGGTGTCAAATTAAGATAAGGGGAAGTACCCTTTTATAAGAGGGGTGATAGTCACTTTAGAAAAAGCGTGAAATGTTATTTTATTATAAAATCATTTTAGGTTTATAATAGATCCAAATGGATTTATTTAAAGGATAAGGTGGGTATGGGTAGAAATCATCTCAAAAAATAGGTTTTATAAAAGTTTTTGTCACTATATTAACCATATCTTTTAATTTAACTCTTAATTAAATAGTTTAAATTTTACCATGTCTTTTTGTATTTTTATATTACATGGTTACTAAAATTACTATAAAATTATAAGGGAACCTAAAGTGGTTCATTAATGAAATATATAACCTTATCTAAGTCCTTTGGGAGAATATTAGATTTTTAGGAATATTATATCATTTAAAAATATAATATTTTTTTAAAAACTCATTTATGTCAATTTTGACACTATTTAGTAATTTATTTTTATTAAAGTCATAAAAACTTTATTACTTAAATAAAATTCATTTAATAAACCCTAACATGTCATATTAACCTAGAAAATTTTCGGAATGTATCAAAAGTCTCAATTTACATTTTTTTAATATTTATAATATCAATTATTTTAATCATTCATTAATAAGGTAATTAGTGCATTATCATTGTGTGATAAATAAATTTAATTATTTAATGTCTAAAAATTATAAATAAAATACCATGATGTATTAAATATTTTTATCTTTCTAATGGATATTTATAGTTTAGTTTATCTTATGTATAACCCTATATTAAAAATGGTTTATTTATTAAAATTTGAATTTAACACTTGTAACTCTTCTTTAAATAAAATATAATAAATGTCTTAATCTAATCCAAGTGGATAAAAAAGAATCATATTTTTTATAAGGTTTATTTTGGTATAAAAAACTTATCCAATATAATTAGTACCTATTTTGGGTTAATTATAATATCATTTTTACCTTTAATTACCCTATTTACTTTTAAATGTGGTAAATAAAATTCAAAAGTTAGTATTCACTAAAAATTATTTCATCATATTGAACTACATTTTACTTACTAATTTCAACAGTGTCTCTAGTAGTTTTGAAATTCAATTCACAGAAGAGGTAAAATTATGTTTTATGTAAATTTGCTAATGTGCCTAGAAGTTGGGTAAAAGACGTTAAAAGCTTAATAAAAATGTATATATTTAATCTTATTATAAAATTACTTAAATTAATTAAACTGAACTAATATAGGTATTATGTATCTATTTTTACTTTAAAAAAATTTAAATTAAAAAAGTAATTATTTAAATAAAAATTCGGTTTCAAAACAACAACGTAGTGTTTTTAACTATTCATCCAAAATTGAAAATTTTCAGAAAAACACCAAAAATTCACCCTAAGATAATTTTGGTATTCCGAATCCAAAAAATAAGTCCAATTTTAAAAATAGAATTTATAAAATTTCAAAAAGTGGGTATTACTATTCATAACTGATTTTAAATGACTAGTTTGATTGGTCGTGGTGTGCTATAACTCGGGGTTGCGTACAACGCAAGCTATTGTGTTATTCAAAGAGAAACATACCGTGGAAGCTTGAGGTGTTACATAGAACATTAACCAATGAATTTTAGTGTTATATAGGCACACCAATAATATAAGACATAATGGGATCACCCGATGTTATCAGGGCACACTAAGGATATATGCCATAACAGGCTCATCTGTGAGCTGTAATGGAGTTCAAACCATTGTATAAGCTATATCAGGATTAATAATTTCTCATATATACTTAACACTTATCATAACATGAATACAAAATTTATTCTTGTAACTTTTATTCATAAAATATTTTAAAAACTCTTTTTAAAACCCATAAAAACATTTGGATATAAAAATACCATTATCATTTAAAACTCATTTTCAATACCAAAATACATAGAAAAAGGGAAAGAGTGTTTTATTTCAAGAAAATATAATTAAAAACATTCTTAAGGAAAATAATATCTTCATTTTGGTTAATATAAAAGGATTACATCTTAGATAGAAAATGGTTTTGAAAGATCACTTGAAACATTTATTGAGGATTATATCATTTCCATTTTGAAAAAAAATTATTTTAAAAAAATAAAAAATTATAAAGAAACATATTTTATTTGAAAATAAACTTTTTAAATTTTAAAGGAAGATTAAAATAATATATTAGTCATGATGGTGGGAAAATCCGTTCATGTAGTATAAGTTAAAAAACATTCCTTTCATAATCTTGTGAGAAAAGTCCCAAAGTACCTCATTCGAAAAAAAAGATTCCTTTAAAACCCTTTTGTAAGAATTAAACATGTGTAAAAAATGAATTTAATCACCCAATCACCCATAGAATAATAATAAAATCTTCTTTAAAACATTCTTTTAAAATATGGATATGAAAGAAAAAGAGAGTTTTTAAGGGAAATGTTAATATATGATTTATAAAATAAAGTCCCTTACCACTTTGGAAAAATTTCAATCGTAAGGACCATGAAATAATAACATTAAAAAACATTAAATATAATTAGAATAGATTAATTCACGATATAAATGTCATAAGGTCTTTATATACATATCATAAAATAATATTGGTACATAACATCAAAATATTCCTCAACGAAAGGAAATTGAGACAAAATCCATTACCTTGAGTATGAATCATCACATACATTATTTATATTCATGAATAATAAAGTTTGGTTAATTATTTACTTGATTAAAAACACTTTTAAGGTTTATTATTCCTTTTATATCATGTATTAACATGTTATATATAATTACTTAATCATTTAATTTCACTTATGTTGTTTTGACATTATTCAATATATAAGTCCAAAATGACTTTAGTATATTGAATATAGTCAAAGAAATAATTATTATATCATATAAATATAAATATTAATAATATAATTATCATTTTTATACATAAATTATAATTTTAAATTCAACAATTAAATATGTTTATAAAAATGGAACTGTGTTACAATCATGGAGATAATGGGCTGTACTTACGCATGTGTAACATTTCCATTTTTCAATGATCATTATGAAAAGAAGTTTAATATTATTTTATCATTAAATAATTATAATAATATCATAAATATCATATCAATCCTTTAAATATACTTATATATATATCATCCATGTGATGTCATGATGAAAAACGAATCAAATCACTTCATGGAGGTTGTAGTCTACACATATACTCAAACAACGTTATCATTTTACAGTGTATATAAATGTATGAAAATATGTGTTATATTATATTTAAATAATGTTATATATGTAATTAATATCATATATAAATATTAATTCCATAATTATAACTATTCTTGAGAGATGATGATGGAAAACGAATTACATTGGTTAATGAGAAGGTAGTCTGCCATACAAAAGAATAATGAATTCATTTCCCATTTGATGTATGTTGGAGGTGAATATAGGTTATGACATAAAAATAATAAAATATAAGTATATTTAGGATACTAGTGTTATTATTTTTCCATGGTTGAATAATATTTTAAGGAGGTGGATGATGAAATAAAACATAAACGTTCGATTAAAAACGATACTTATTCTTTGAACAACCTCATTTTCTTAACACCTTAAGAAAATAATGTTGATATTATGCCTAAAAAATATATCTATAATGAATTTAAGGATTTGGGTAGGTATTTAATGAACCAAATGGGGTTTTAAGTGTTATTTATTGAGAATAAGAGGTTCCCTTTTATAAGAGAGGGGAGGGGAACACTTGAAATTTCTCAAAATATTAAATTCATATAAATTACTTTTTAATTCTAAATGGATCAAAAATAATTTATTTAGAATATAGAATAATTTTGGGTTGAAATAATATCATAAAATAAAAATTATATAAGTTTTTACTATGTTTTGACCCTTATATTTTGATTTTAACCCCTCATTAACCCTTTTTAAAACTTACTGTGACAACAATGATTTTTACTCATTGAGGGTCAATATAGTTTCTATAAAAGGAAAAAATTCCCATAAATTGGCCATGGTAAATATTATAGACAATATCATAAACAATTTTCCAAATATAATATTTATATCAATTTATTTTATCATTTAATAAAATATTGTCTATTTTAAAATATTACTAATGCCAATTTCAGAACTACTCAATACTTTTACTTTAATAATACCAAGACAATAATTATAATTATAAAAAATTATTTTCACACATAAAAAACATGTCATGTTCATCTATAAAATTATTTTACCAAATAATTATCTCAAATTATAATAATTATAATATTTTTATAATCATTTATTTTATTTTACCATTAATTAAATAATTACTGTGTCAGTGTTGTGAAATTATTTAAGGTAATTATTTATTCACTAAAAATTAAAAAAATACCATGATAAAGATAAAAATGTTAGATTTAAAAAAAATTATAGTTGAGTATATTATTTTTATTACCCCATATTAAAAATATTATAGTTATTAAAAACAAGTGTGTGACATCTTTGGCTTTTTATGAAATAAAATATTATAAAGGTCATAATCTCATACAAATGGCCATAAAATTTAATATAAATGAATAATGAATGAATATGGATGAAATAAAATCATCCAATAAAATTGAGAAAAGTTTTAGGGTCATTTTGTAGTCCTTATCATTTTATTTTTAACTTTAATTACTTGATTTACCCTTTGACATTGTAACAAAAATTAATAAGGTTACTATTTATATTGGCCAAAAATAAAAGAGTCATATTTACTAAAATTTTAAATTATGATTATAAATATGGAATCCATTTTTAAATATTAGAAACATATACCTTTCATAATTTAATTTAAAATTAAACATGAAAAATGTAACGAAAAATGATATTTCATAAAAATGTCCATTTTTATATATAAAATATTTTTATGCTAAATTAAAGTATAAAATCCATTTAGAAATCATAATTGGATTATTATAAATAGAAATGAACTAATTAAAATTTAAAACTAATCAAAAATAGAATTTTAATTTGTAAATACTTAAAAAGAAAATATATTTTTTAATAATAATCAGAAATTTTCACTATTCCATAAAAATCATTTTTTTTGAAAATTATAAAAATGTATCCTAAGATAATTTTGACATGATGAATTAAAAAATGAAATTAATTTTGTGAAATTTATTTTATAAAACTCTCAAGAATTAATTAAAATATTCACAAAAAAATCATTTTTGAAGAAAATATATTTTTGATGAATAAAATGACTTTACTAAAAAAAGTGATTATTTTTTAAGAATTTTAAATACATTTATATTGAGTAAGAAATTTATATTTATTTAATAAATAAATTAATACTATTTATAACCACCAATTTAACAACTACAGTATAACAATCACATTTAAATAATAATATTTAGTTATTCATTTGAGCTCTATGTTGCGTATCTTTTATACTATCAAATATAGTATTTACTTTTAAAATATCAGGATATCACATTATCCACCATTAAATAAATTTCATCCTCATAATTTTAATTCGGGCTTGGTAACTGGGGATTGAATTCTCAAAATACCTTCTCTAAAAACCCACATCCTATAAAGGGTCAATAAAATATACACTTAAAAAGAGAGAAAGGGAAGTGTGAAGGTCATATAAAATAAAACATTGTAGGTTTCCAAGTAGGAGAACAATTGGGAAGTAAAAAAATGGTTATGGGAGAAAACCATAACATCCAAGGACTGTTATAAAGTGATATAGAAAATGGTCATGTGAAAGTTAACCACCACAAAACCATAAATATGTGATGGGTTAAAAGACCATTGATTTCTTAGTAAAAAAAGTAAAAAAATAATGTTTTTGTTTCAAAATATTTTTTCTAAAGTTGAGGAATTATTTCACTTCCCAAAATAAGAACATGAATAAATATACTTACTTAATAAGAATAATTTCATCCTTTAATCAATTTCAATCACAATCTCATTTCTTACTAAAAACAATGAGTATTCAAGATGAATTTTTTATGCATAAAGCACTAAAATCAACTTCTACGGATCAAAAAATCCACAAAATAATAAAAATATACCCTTCTTACCTTTATTAATTAACCAAAACCAATGTTTTTTGTGCATGTTAAGATAATTTCCAAAAAGAATAAACCATCATATGAATAAAACTACTTTAATCTAAAAAATTCAACAGTAATATCAAAAATTCAACTTAGATCATTAACTAAATAAATATCCTTAAAATTACTCAAATAAATTATAGGCTAATATTGAAACCTAAAAATCTGAATGATTTGATCACATAGTCTTCCAAGATTAATTTATCATTTATCTTCAAATAACATGAATCAATCTTAATGTCTCATTCAAAAAATGTAAGTGCCCAAATCATATACTCTCTAATATGTTCTAGTCATTTATATAAATAAAAAGAATCACCATGAGCCACAATAAAATCATATATAAATTATTTATAAAATAAAATCCCATAGTATTATGTTTACCTTAATCCTATAATGCTCTCCAAAATTATAGTGACCTTCTTCCAAAATAAATTTAATCACTTAATCACTATATCAATTTCCAATCCTGTGGTTATCTATATGATAAAAAATATGTTCCCAAAATGAACTTATCCTTTACCTATCATATTTTTTAAATAATGGAAAATAATGTCATACTAACTAGGACATCACATAGGCCCATGGTAGGTGATGCACACTTATTGCCATACGGTTGTGGGTTCAAGCCTCATAGCCTTGTCAGAAGTGACAGGTTGTCTCCCAACTTGCAGGTTTTTCTTCCTATAAAACTATAATCCTTATAAAATTACTATAAATTTAAGATACATCCTCAAAAAATAACCTTAATATATTCAATATTAAATAAATGTTTTAACCTCAAATTCTATCTCATATCTTTCTTTTTTCATAAAAAACCCCCATAATTACCTTGAAATAAAAGATCATATAAAACCTAAAGGTTATCCATATCTTTAAACTTATCTCTATGAAATGGAAAGATCATTATTCCTCTAATAATTTTTTTCACATGAAAATTTTATGGGTTATATATACTCGAAACATCTATCAAAACTCAATAAAAGTATCCCAATGTACTTCCACCATCAAAAGAGTATTAATTATTTTAATCTTATGTTCATCCTTAAATTTATCATACCTATTGAACCCCTTATATGTATGCATCTTAATCATTAGGTGTTATTTATAATCCATTAACCAATATTTTTAATCCTATTACTTAATAATTATTTTCTATAAACAAAAATATGAATCACATACAAAGATTCAACAATGTCAAAATATATTCCAAGAAATAATCTGTACCTTTCATATATCATTTTCAGTTTCCTCATATTCAATTATAATAGAATTAGGTTTTTATAAAAATATATCTATATAGTCTTACTGATCCCATTCATGGGCTTTTCCCCTAGGATATCTATTTTCATAATAACCATTATCCCTACATTTAAAAAATTAAATTCATACCCCTAGAAGAAATGTTTTCCCCTTTATGGATTTATCTAAACACTTCCTTTTTTACTTGGAATGTTATTTATTTATGAATTAAATTAATAAACATAAAACATATTCTCATTTTTTAAGATATTCTCTTAGGTTCTTCTTTCAATATTATTGGAACATAAGTTACTTAATTTATTTACCTTTAAGGCCATTATCACCTGAAATTCTACAGTGCTTTATTTCCCTTGTATTTGATGCATTAAGAAACTCACCTAGGTTTAAGTTGTTAATAATTAATCATAATATTTAGTTAATAATAACTCCAAGATTTATAAATATAGATTCCATTTAGTTTGATTTCTCATTCTGAAAACCATCACATTTTCCTTCACATATATTATTATTTTAGTTCTTGATAGATCCAACCATTTACTAAAACAAAAAATATTAGTGTTAGAATATTAATAAAATAATAATATACCATCTCATGAGGAGGATAAAAACCAAGATATACTTATTTATGTTATCTTAAACTCTTTCTATTTATCTAAAATAACTATGATTATACCTGACATACTAACCATTTTGGTTATATAAGACTTCTAACTTATGCTTGAATAACATCCTAACCTCTAAATTTATCTAAACCCACCACTAATACAAACTATAAAGAAATGGACATAAACATTATAAAATATTTCATTTTAAGTAAATAATTCATTCCCTTACATTTTAGGATATTTTTAGTTTTAGATTTTTAGAGAATTAGGTCATAACTTTTATATAACAACCAATATATTACAAAGTAGATACTTCTAATATGTATCCATTTTTTCACTAATTTTTTTTAAAAATTGTTTCTTTTAATGAAATATCTTTAAGAATTTGATCTTGATATCATCCTTGTTCTTACCCATCCTTAAAACCTTGTGAAAAACATTTTAAAAATGCGTGATTATCACAAAATGATTAGTAAGGGATATAAGAAGAAGAAAATTGTTAGTCTAGTAAAAAACATGAAAACACATGAAAAATTTAACTTTATCATAATGATCTTTGAGAAGTTGAAATAAATTATTTCCACATGAAAATAATAGATTATTTTTTCTCAAAGAAAAATAGTAAAACTCCTATAAGAAAAATAAAACCCCGTTTTGGAAACTGAGAGCATTACTTCCGTCACCCATGTTAGAAATAACTATAGCCCCGTTAAATCAATAGGAGAAACCTCCTTTGTAACGACCCAAAGTATTTCAATAGAAAAATCCCTTCTTATATCTATGTCATAAAAAAACAAAATAATGAACTACTAAGTGATAAGTGACCTTTAAACATAATTTTGTCACCCCTATGTTTGGAATTTTAAAAATCCGACATACACGGTTGTGCTCCAGATAGTTTTTGGTGTCTAATGAAACAAAAATAATTTTTGGTGAATAGTAACCTACCCTTATGAATAGTAACCTACCCTTATGAATAGTAATATTACCCTTATGAATAGTAAATAAGAGTAACATTACCTATGAATAATAAAATAAAATTTAGACATCATAGAAAGTGATAATTTGACCTTAGTAAACGTTTTTAGTATTTTATAAGTCATAAATAATTAATTATAAATAATTAATTAATTTAAAATAATATTTATTTTCCTTTAATGTATTCATAAATTATTGAATCAATGTCTAATAGTTTTTAGATAATTTTATAAGACCCTAAGTAATTTTTGAAAGAACTGCAAAATCAGTTTTAATTTTAAAAACTGTTTTTTTAAGTAAATTATGATTTTAGTTAAATATTAAATTAATAATATTTAGAAAATTATTTTTGAAAAATGGAAATCATTTTTTGATTCTACACGTCGAAAAATGGTAGGGGTAAAGTTTTGGGTTTATTCTGAAATACTTCAATTTTCGGGTGAATAGTAAAAAATACAGTTTTTCGCATAATCGGTGTACACTAAATTGCATAATTAATGATGTAATGATGACATAAACATTCTAGAACTTTAGTTTCGTCCAAAATATATTAAATTTCCTAAATTTTTCCTTGAAATACAATAAATCCAATTCTCAAACCTAAAAATAACTTTCCAAAGCCTAAAGTCAAAAGGTGATTTCTTAAAGTGTCTTTTTCTCTTTCTTTCACCTTCCTTTTAATAAAGTAATGAATTCGAATTATAAAGAAGATTTAAAGCCTAAAACGAATTTTATTATATTAATACATGATTTAGGATGTCAAAAAAATACTATTACAAGTCTAACTTATGATATATTATTTTATTTAATATTTTATGCCAAAACACCTCCCTCCTCATGTATAAATAAGCCCTCCCCCTCCTCTTGCCAAACCACACCTCTCAAGATTCAAGAATTGTCTAAGCTCTACCCAATCATCTCTCCTAGCCCCTTACCCACTTCCAAGAGCTCCTAGTCTCATCAAAAGACCAAGCATAGGCCCTTAAGGAGGTTCTTAAGAGGAGGATTCTAAAGGTAATTTCCCTCTCTCTTCTCCTTTATTTTCCTTTCAAGTTCAAGTTCCTTTCTTGATCTCTCCTTACCTATCTTCATCAAATTTGTTTTGTAACTCCATTATTAAACATATACTGTAATCCTATGATTCTAATGGTATATTATATCACCCCACACCCTTTCCCTCTTCCTTTTATTTTATTAAAGAGAACGTTGTTCATGTGGTGATAATTTATCACCTTAAAAAACGACATGGTCTCTTCTTCCATTTCTACCTTCAAATCTGGTCATGAAACCATTTTTATGGTTGAACCAGAATATGTTATATGTATTATGTTCTATTTTAAGTTCTGGAAATAACATATGTCCATATTACTAAGTGAAAAGTTAAAATGAGTTCGTTGTGATCCAAAAACCGCTCAAATTAACCCAAATAATCTTCATTTAATTCTTATCTAATGATTCGTCCACATGGATCTAATATAACTCATTATAAAATCATTCATGATTTTGTAATATCATTAATTACATGTAATATCAGTTCTGGATGTTTACCCATGATCTACCCAAACATCAATTTAAGAATACAAGTGGACCGCTCAAGAAAACCATAAAAACGAACATCCCCGATCAATGTTTTTAAACTCTATAAGTCATCCAAAGGAACATAATATGAAATAATGCAACCATAATGAAACCTATTAATGTATAAAAGGTTCTGGAATTTCTAATTAATGAATATAATGTCATTATACAGGACATTAAAGAGAAGGAGGCACTCGAGTAAAAGGTAAGGGGAAATCTCGAACCCAATTTTGTTCCTTCGGGTTCTCCCTCTTTCACTCCATTTTTGATATATTTACTCCTCAAAGATCATTTGTTCAACATTTCCTTTACTTTATGGGATATACATGTTTGTCACTGGTTTTTATGTCCATCAAAATGTTTTCCAAAAGAACTCTTCTTTCAAGATCTCACCTTTTTCAAGGTTGATGGTTCTTGTATCATGTATGTTGTTCCCTCTTTCTTTTGGGAACCCAAAGCTTATGAATGTGTTATTATGAGATGAAACCCATTAATTTCCATGTTTTATTTATGTACATGTTTGATATGTGTTCTATGTGGAAATCATGATAATGATAATGTTATGATGTGACGGGTGCGCCCGGAATTATATAGCGCAATATGAATGTTTAAATGTGACGGGTGCGCCCAGAATTATATAGCGCTCCAATGCATTGGGTAAAGTGATGAATCTCATGAGTAAATGTGAAATGATGTGTGAACATGATGCTAGCTTTGTTCACAAGTATGTGTGGTAGTTAACCACTAAGACATGATGTTTCATTTTTATGCTTTGCCACATTTCAAGTTTATTGTTTATGCTCCTCTCATGTTCAAGATCTTCTTCCTATGTCATGATTATGCTCACCCCATGATATATTGTTCTTATCTATCCTCTTACTGGGCTTTTATCTCACCCCTTTTGATGTATATCCTCAGGTGGCTACATGTACTAAGGAGAGGACAAGTGCTACTAAGAAGCTATAGAAGAATAGATTAAACGATTTTTTATGCTTGATGTTGTACTTGTTATGTGTTGTCCTAGTTTTCCCAAGACACTAAACCTCTGGATCCTCCATGTGTAATAATATTATGTTGTCTATCTTTGAAATGATGTAATAGTAATGTATGAAAAGGCCGGGTCGCTATAGTTGGTATCAAAGGAAAGGTTTAGTTAATTTGGAAATTAGGATTAGTGAACCCTAAAGAAAACCTCTAGCATGAGACTAAGTACAAATATGCACACAAGGATATTTACCTAGGGATCCCATATGTTATGTTTTTGGTATAATTGTTTAAAAGGATAAGTTATTCATGGCTTGTTTACTTATGTTTTGTTCTAACCTTTTCTATTTTAGAAAATGGTGGGAACCAGGAGAAATCAGGCCAACAACTCTTACGAGGGCCAATGCAACGATTGCCCAAACGACATCCCCAATGATTTTGGAGGTGGAGTTCAAAACTTCATGGCGATGCTTACCCAATTATCTCGGGTCATGAATAATAACCATAATAATGGGGAACGTCCTCCTTCACCAAAGAGGGAGAAACTAGCTATCGAAAGTTTTATGCGGCAACGACCACCGACGTTTTGTGGATCTTCCGATCCACTAGTTGCGGAA
Source organism: Viscum album (assembly GCA_963277665.1). Classification (NCBI taxonomy): domain Eukaryota; kingdom Viridiplantae; phylum Streptophyta; class Magnoliopsida; order Santalales; family Viscaceae; genus Viscum; species Viscum album. Next base: position 1,086,183,235 of record OY728132.1, read on the forward strand.
CAGTGGGTCAACTCCATGGAGAAGATCTTTTCTGTTCTTCACTGTTCTGAGACAGAGAAGGTGACTCTAGCCGTTTATCATCTAGATGGAGAAGCTGATCAATGGTGGGCTTTGATTAAGAACACCAAGCCAAGGGAAGAAATTGAAGAGATGGAATGGGAAGACTTTAAGATAATGTTTCTTAATAAGTACTTCAGAAGAACTCTTCGCATGAAGATGGAGAGAGAATTCATAGAGCTCAAGCAAAAAGAAGTAGAATCTGTCACAACCTATGAAGCAAATTTCACAAGGCTCGCAAGGTATGCTTCGGGTTTTGTTATCAACAATGATAACAAAATTGATAGATTCTTTAGTGGATTAAAACCACATCTTCGAAAAGCTCTTGCAATTCGAGACATTGGGTTTTATGAAGAAGTTGTTCGGTGTGCTCTCAAAGTGGATATGGAGTTTGGAGAATGGTCCCATGGCTATGGTGATAAGAAAAGAAAGATGGAGTTTCAAGCTGGTGGATCTAGTGATAAAGATGGGAAGAAAACACAACGACCCACTTGCCAAAAATGTGGGAAGTTGCACAATGAGAACTGCCTCAAAGGGATGGGGAAATGATTCAAGCGTGGGAAAGAACGACACCTAGCTCACGAGTGTCGAAGAGACATGAAAAGGAAGGATAATGTAGCCGATGAAAGGAGAGAACCACTCGTGGTTCAATGCTATAACTGTAAGGAGCTAGGGAACTATTCAAACCAGTGCACTAAACCTCGAGCTTTCGAGGGTAATCAGCGCCAACAACCATCAAAGCCAAAGGAAAAAGGGAAGGCTTATGCCATCACTACTGCGGAGGTGGAACATGATAATGAAGTCATACAAGGTACACTTCCTATTCACTCAAGAATGGCAAAAGTCTTATTTGATTCTGGTTCTACGCATTCCTTTATATCTTGCAAGTTTGCTAGAACTATAGAATTGAAGCCCCGAAACCTTGAAGTAGAGATATCTGTAAAAACACCAAGTGGTGCAATCATTGCAACCCAAGTGTTTGATTCTTCTCCTGTTGACGTATGTGGGAAGATTCTTCCGGAAAATCTCGTAATACTTCCCTTGGTGGAATTCGACGCTATAATGGGAATTGATTGACTCTTGTTATATAGAGCACATATCAACTGTCGGGAAAAGGAAATATATTTTCATATTCCGAACCATCCCATGCTCCTCTACAAATGCAAGGAAGATCATGAATATCCTTTGAAAAATCCTTCAATGGTGTGGGTGATGATTCCCTATGAAGAAGCATACCTCACCCAAATGTTTGAGTCAAAGGAAAGTTCCAACCTTGAGGAAATGCCCATCATAAGGGAATACGACGATGTATTTTCCGAAGAGTTACCCGGAATTCCCCCGGATCATGAGGTAGAGTTCTCAATTGAACTCATACCCGGAGCTACTCCTATCTCAAAGTGCCCCTATAGGATGGCTCCTATCGAACTGGAGGAGTTAAAGAAGCAGCTGCAAGAGCATCTGGACAAAGGGTTCATACGCCCTAGTGCATCACCTTGGGGTGCGCCAGTGCTCTTTGTGAAGAAGAAGGATGGAACCATGCGGCTGTGTATCGATTATCGAAAACTCAACAAGATCACCATAAAGAACAAGTATCCTCTCCCAAGGATTTATGACTTGTTCGATCAGTTAAGAGGAGCTCAATACTTCTCAAAGGTGGATCTTCATTCTGGATATCATCAAGTAAAGGTGAAGAAGGAAGATATTCAGAAGACTGCCTTCCGTACAAGGTATGTGCACTATGAGTTTTTGGTGATGCCCTTCAGACTTACTAATGCCCCTGCAATCTTCATGGATTTGATGAATAGAGTCTTTAGACATTACCTCGACAAATTTGTGGTAGTGTTTATTGATGATATTCTCATTTACTCAAAGAGTAAGGAGGAACATGAAGAACATCTAAGACTTGTGTTGGCGAAAGGAGAAGTTGTACGCCAAGTTCAGCAAGTGTGACTTTTGGATGAATCAAGTCACGTTCTTGGGACATGTGATCACAAGCAAGGGAATTTATGTGGACCCATCAAAGACAAAGGCGATTGAAGAATGGCCCAGGCCCTCTAGTGTCACAGAAATCCGTAGTTTTCTTGGATTAGCTGGGTACTACCGACGTTTTGTGAGAAACTTCTCACGATTGTCAAGCCCGCTAACTAAGTTAACAAGGAAAGGGGTAAAGTATGTATGGACAGAAGAATGTGAGGGAAGCTTCAAGGATCTAAAGAGAAGACTGATCACTGCACCTGTACTCACACTACCGAAAAGTGGAGAAAGTTTTGTGATATACAGTGATGCTTCAAAGAAAGACTTGGGTTGTGTACTCATGCAGAATGACAATGTGATAGCCTACGCCTCACAACAGTTGACGATCCATGAGCAGAACTACCCAACGCATGATCTAGAGCTGGCAGCCGTGATTTTTGCCTTGAAAATCTGGCGGCACTACCTTTATGGTGAGAAGTTTGACATATACACCGACCATAAGATCCTAAAGTATATATTCACACAAAAGGAGCTCAACATGCGTCAAAGGAGATGGTTAGAGCTAATCAAGGATTACGATTGCTCTATTCACTATCATCCTGGAAAGGCGAACAAGGTAGCTGATGCTCTAAGCAGGAAAGAACCTGCTACTCTATCCATGTTGAGGATTGAGAAAGACCCTATCTTCTTGGATATGCAAAGGATGGATTTGGGAATCGTAAGGGCAGGGGATACATCCTACCTTTCCCAAATGATTGCACAACCATCCATCCAACAGAAGATAAAGGAAGCACAAAGGGATGATGTGGAGATACAAAAGATGGTGAATGCAGTAAAGGAAGGAAAGCTACAAGAGTTCCATATCGATGATGATGGTGTGATTCGGTTTGGAACGCGGCTTTGTGTGCCTTCATCACCCGGAATAAAGAAGGAACTATTGGATAATGCACATAGCTCAACTTTCTCTATTCATCCTGGAAGTACGAAGATGTATCGTGATCTCCGAGAACACTTCTGGTGAGATAACATGAAGAAGGAGATTACAGAATATATATCAAGGTGCTTGGTATGTCAGCAAGTTAAAGCTGAGCGGCAAAAGTCCAAAGGTATGATGCAGCCATTGCCTATACCCATGTGGAAATGGGAAAATGTTACTATGGACTTCGTCACGGGTCTCCCGAAGATGTCAAGAGGAAATAATGCGATATGGGTTGTGGTTGATCGACTCACCAAGACTGCCCATTTTATCGCTATTCGGGAAGACCTCTCACTTGAACAACTTGCAAGGATATATGTGAAGGAAGTAGTGAGATTGCACGGTGTTCCACTCCCGATTGTCTCTGACCGTGATCCAAGGTTCACTTCTAAATTCTGGAGGAGCCTTCAACATGCTTTGAGTACTGAATTAAATTTCAGCACGGCCTATCACCCCCAAAATGATGGCCAGTCTGAAAGGACTATTCAGACACATGAAGATATGATAAGATCCTGCTCTCTTGAATTCAAAGGTGGATGGGATCATCACCTTCCATTGGTTGAGTTCTAATACAAAAATATCTTCCACTCGAGTATTCAGATGGGTCCGTATGAAGCTCTTTATGGGAAGCGATGTAGAACTCCAACCTGTTGGGATGAAGTTGGAGAACGAAAACTACTTGGTCTCAATCTTGTTCAAGAGATGACAGAGAAGGTTCAAGTCATCCAGAAACACATCAAAGCGGCTCAAAGTCGGCAAAAGAGCTATGCTGACAATCGTCGAAGGGAATTGGAGTTCGACGTTGGAGATAAAGTCTTCCTTCGAATATCTCCATGGAAGAGAGTCATGCGATTCGGGAAGAAAGGGAAGCTAAGCCCAAGGTACATTGGACCCTTTGAGATCCTTGATCGTATAGGAGCCGTGGCCTATCGTCTGGAACTTCCACCGAATATGGATCAAGTTCATGATGTGTTTCACGTATCACTACTGAGGAAGTACATTCCAGACCCCTCACATGTACTAAACTCAGAGTTGGTACTGTTGGAAGATGATCTCTCATATGAGGAGCAGCCAGTAAAAATTCTGGACCGAAGTGATAAGGTTCTACGCAACAATACAACCCGCCTTGTCAAAGTGTTGTGGAGGAACCAAAAGATTGAGGAAGCAACTTGGGAACCGGAAGAGGCAATGAAGGAGAAGTACCCTCACCTGTTTGTGTAAAGTGAAATTTCGGGGGCGAAATTTCCTAAGGGGAGAAGAATGTAATGACCCAAAGTATTTCAATAGAAAAATCCCTTCTTATATCTATGTCATAAAAACACAAAATAATGAACTACTAAGTGATAAGTGACCTTTAAACATAATTTTGTCACCCCTATGTTTGGAATTTTAAAAATCAGACATACACTATTGTGCTCAAGATAGTTTTTGGTGTCTAATGAAACAAAAATAATTTTTGGTGAATAGTAACCTACCCTTATGAATAGTAACCTACCCTTATGAATAGTAATATGACCCTTATGAATAGTAAATAAGAGTAACATTACCTATGAATAATAAAATAAAATTTAGACATCATAGAAAGTGATAATTTGACCTTAGTAAACGTTTTTGGTATTTTATAAGTCATAAATAAATAATTATAATTAATTAATTAATTTAAAATAATATTTATTTTCCTGTAATGTATTCATAAATTATTGAATCAATGTCTAATAGTTTTTAGATAATTTTATAAGACCCTAAGTAATTTTTGAAAGAACTGCAAAATCAGTTTTAATTTTAAAAACTGTTTTTTTAAGTAAATTATGATTTTAATTAAATATTAAATTAATAATATTTAGAAAATTGTTTTTGAAAAATGGAAATCATTTTTTGATTCTACACATCAAAAAATGGTAGGGGTAAATTTTTGGGTTTATTCTGAAATACTTCAATTTTCGGGTGAATAGTAAAAAATACAGTTTTTCGCATAATCGGTGTACACTAAATTGCATCATTAATGATGTAATGATGACATAAACATTCTAGAACTTTAGTTTCGGCCAAAAAATATTAAATTTCATAAATTTTTCCTTTAAATACAATAAATCCAATTCTCAAACCTAAAAAGAACTTTCCAAAGCCTAAAGTCAAAAGGTGATTTCTTAAAGTGTCTTTTTCTCTTTCTTTCACTTTCCTTTTAATAAAGTAATGAATTCGAATTATAAAGAAGAGTTAAATCCTAAAACGAATTTTATTATATTAATATATGATTTAGGATGTCAAAAAACTACTATTACAAGTCTAACTTATGATATATTATTTTATTTAATATTTTATGCCAAAAACACCTCCCTCCTCATGTATAAATAAGCCCTCCCCCTCCTCTTGCCAAACCACACCTCTCAAGCTTCAAGAATTGTATAATATCTGCCCAATCATCTCTCCTATCCCCTTCCCCATGTCCAAGAGCTCCTGGTCTCATCAAAAGACCAAGCATAGGCCCTTAAGGAGGTTCTTAAGAGGAGGATTCTAAAGGTAATTTCCCTCTCTCTTCTCCTTTAATTTCCTTTCAAGTTCAAGTTCCTTTATTGATCTATCCTTAACTATCTTCATAAAAATTGTTTTTTAACTCCATTATTATACATATACTGTAATCCTATGATTCTAATGGTATATTATATCACCCCACACCCTTTCCCTTTTCCTTTTATTTTATTAAAGAGAACGTTGTTCATGTGGTGATAATTTATCACCTTCAAAAACGACATGTTCTCTTCTTCCATTTATACCTTTAAATCTGGTCATGAAACCATTTTTATGGTTGAACCAGAATATGTTATATGTATTATGTTCTATTTTAAGTTCTGGAAATAACATATGGCCATATTACTAAGTGAAAAGTTAAAATGAGCTCGTTGTGATCCAAAAACCGCTCAAATTAACCCAAATAATCTTCATTTAATTATTATCTAATGATTCATCCACATGGATCTAATATAACTCATCATAAAATCATTAAAGCTTTTGTAATATCATTAATTACATGTAATATCAGTTCTGTATGTTTACCCATGATCTACCCAAACATCAATTTAAGAATACAAGTGGACTGCTCAAGAAAACCATAAAAACGAACATCCCCGATCAATGTTTTTAAACTCTATAAGTCATCCAAAGGAACATAATATGAAATAATGAAACCAGAATGAACCCTATTAATGTATAAAAGGTTCTGGAATTTCTAATTAATGAATATAATGTCATTATACAGGACATTAAAGAGAAGGAGGCACTCGAGTACAAGGTAAGGGGAAATCTCGAACCCAATTTTCTTCCTTCGGGTTCTCCCTCTTTCACTCCATTTTTGATATAGTTACTCCTCAAAGATCATTTGTTCATCATTTCCTTTACTTTCTAGGATATACATGTTTGTCAATGGTTTTTATGTCCATCATAATGTTTTCCAAAAGAACTCTTCTTTCAAGATCTCACCTTTTTCAAGGTTGATGGTTCTTGTATCATGTATGTTGTTCCCTCTTTCTTTTGGGAACCCAAAGCTTATGAATGTGTTATTATGAGATGAAAACCATTCCTTTCCATGGGTTATTTATGTACATGTTTGATATGTGTTCTATGTGGAAATCATGATAATGATAATGTTATGATGTGACGGGTGCGCCCAGAATTATATAGCGCAATATGAATGTTTAAATGTGACGAGTGCGCCCGGAATTATATAGCGCTCCAATGCATTGGGTAAAGTGATGAATCTCATGAGTAAATGTGAAATGATGTGTGAACATGATTCTAGCTTTGTTCACAAGTATGTGTGGTAGTTAACCACTAAGACATGATGTTTCATTTTTATGCTTTGCCACATTTCAAGTTTATTGTTTATGCTCCTCTCATGTTCAAGATCTTCTTCCTATGTCATGATTATGATCACCCCATGCTATATTGTTCTTATCTATCCTCTTACTGGGATTTTAGCTCACCCCTTTTGATGTATATCCTCAGGTGGCTACATGTACTAAAGAGAGGACAAGTGCTACTAATAAGCTATAGAAGAAGAGATTAAACGAATTTTTATGCTTAATGTTGTACTTGTTATGTGTTGTCCTAGTTTTCCCAAGACACTAAACCTCTGGATCCTCCATGTGTAATACTATTATGTTGTTTATCTTTGAAATTATGTAATAGTAATGTATGAAAAGGCCGGGTTGCTATATCCTTGGTAAATCCATCCTTATTTTCTATTAAAATAAGGAACATCACCCAATGAATTGAAGCACTATCTGGGAAAACCAAAAGTTATAACGGGATCACCCGATGCTATCTGTGTGCACCCAATGTATATGTTTTTGTGGTATCACCCAATTCTATATAGGTGAACCCAAATTATAAGCTACAACGAGCACACCCATGATCTATAATAGGGATAAAACCATCCTAAAAGTTGTATCGGGATCACCCATTTCTCATATATAATTTTGAAGTAAAATAACATGATTAAAATAGTAATTCTTGAAAATTTCATTATAAAACCTTTGAAAAAATATTTTTGAAACCCATATGAAAAAAAAATTTGGATATAAAAATACCCTTATTATTTAAAAACCCATTTTCAATACCAAAATACACAGAAAAAGTAAAATAGTGTTTTTATTTGAAGAAAAAATCATTAAAAACATACTTAATGAAAATAAGCTTTTGACATTGGGAAACATCAAATGTTTCCATCTTAGATGGAAAATGATTTTGAAAGATCACTTGAAACATTTTTTGAGGATTATATCCTTTCCATTTTGAAAATACTTATTTTAAAAAAATGTGAAATTATAAAGGAAAAAATTTTACTTGAAAGTAAACTTTTAAAATTTAAAAGGAAGCTTCAAATAAGAGATTATTCGTGATAGTGGAAAAATCTGTTCATACTGTATAATATAAAAAAATTCCTTTCATACTTTTGTCAAAAAAGTCACAAGGGACCTCATTTAGAAAATGACAGAAATATTCCTTTGATTGTTTTTGTAAATAGTAAACATGGGTAAAAATTACTTTGAGAAATCATAAGATAATTATAAAAATATTCTTTAAAACATTTTTATAAAATATGGATATGGAAGAAAAAGGGATTTTTAAGGGAAACTTTAAAAATGATTTTAAAAGAAAGCCCCTTACCACTTTGGAAACATTTGAATCATAATACCCTTGAAAAAATAACATTAAAAAACATTAAATATAATTACAATATAGAAATTAATGACATAAAATTTCATAGGGCCTTTATATATACATCATGAAAGAATATAGGTGTATAACATCAAAATATATCTTAATGAAAGCAAATTGAAATGAAGCCCCTTAACTTGAGTCTGACTCATCATGTACATTATTTATCTCCCTGAATGATAAAAGTATGTTATTTATTTAATTTATTAATAACATTTTTTATGTTTATTATTCTTTTAATATCACTTATTACCATGTTATATACAATTACTTAATCATCTAAGTTAACTTCAGATGTTTTGACAATATTCAATATATAAGTCAAAATGACTTCAGTATATTTAATATGGTTAAATAGATCATTATTACATCATCAATAGAATAATATTAATGAAATATTTATCATTTTTATAAATAAAATATACTTTTATATCCAACCATTAAATATGGTTTTGAAAAATGAACTACGTTACAATCTTGGAGAGGGTAATCCATACATACGCATGAGTAAAATTTCCATTTTTTAAAGATCATTATGGAATGAAGGTAAGTATTATTTTATATTTAAATAATAATAATAATATATAAATATAATATTACTCCTTTAAATATTTTTATATATATCTTCCATGTGATGTGGTGATGAAAAACAAATCACATCACTTTGTAGAGGTGGTAGTCCACACATATACATGAACATCATTATCATTTTATAGTGTATGGAAATATAATAAAATATGTTTTATATTATCTTTAAATAATTATATATATGTGATATATAAATATAAAATCAATAATTATAACTAATTTTTAAATACACTGATGGAGAATTAATTACATCGGGTTTACGAGGTGGTAGTCTTCCGTACACACAAATAATTAATTCCTTTCCCATTTGATGGATGTTGGAGATGGATATAGGTTATGCCATTAAAATAATAAAATATAAGTTTAAGTATATTTATAATATTTGTGTTATTATTTTATATTTCAATAATTATATTTGAATTAGGTGGAAGAAAAAATAAAATAGAAACACTTGATTAAAAAATGCACCTCTTCTTCGAACAACCTCCTTTACTTAACACCTCAAGGGAATGAAGGTTGGTGTTATGCGTAATAAAATACATCTATAATGAGGGGATGCATTATAGAAATTTGTTTAGGTTGTTATTGGAAAAATGGGTTTTTGTGTGTGAAGTGTAGAGAATAAGATGTTCCCTTTTATAAGGGAGGGGAGGGACACTCTTAGAATTTCTCAAAAAATTAAATTAAAATAAATTAATATTTAATTACAAATGAATCCAAAATAATTTATTTATAATATAGGATAATAATGGGTCAAAATAATCTCATATAATAAAAAACTATATAAGTTTTCACTTTTTTTTACCCTTATATTTTTATTTTAACCCCTCGTTAACCCTTTTAAAACGTACCATGACAACAAGAAGTTTTACTCTCTGAGGGTCAATATAGTTACTATAAAAAGGAAAAAGAACCATAAATGGACTATATTTGATATTATAAACAATACCCTAATAACTTGGCTCAATATATTTTTTTATAAATTTTATATCATTTAATAAAATAGAATTTATTTTAAAATATCACTAATGCCAATTTTTATAACTATTCATTAATTTAAATTTAATAATATCAATTTTTATCACTAATGTAAATTTTTATAACACTTATAATTCAAAAATAATATTTTCAAAAATAAAAAATATGTCATGGCCATCTATAAAATTCAGTGATTACATTAATTATGTCAAATTATATTACTTTTAATATTTTTATTATCATTTATTTGATATTTCCATTAATTAAATAATTACTGTGTCAGTGATGGGAAGGAATTTAAGATAATTATTCATTCAATAAAAATTTAAAATAAATTAACATGATCAAGATAAAACTTTTATATTTCAAAATAATATTTATAGTCTAAAATATTCTATGGACAACTCTATATTAAAAATATTACAGCTATTAAAAACAAGTGTGTGACGTGTTTGACTTTTATTGAAATATAATATTATAAAGGTTATAATCTCATCAAAATGGCCATAAAATTCCATATAACCGAATATCAAATGACTATGGATGAAGTGGACCCATATAATAAAATTAAGGCAAGTGTTAGGGTCATTTTCTAGTCCTTAACATTTTATTTTTAACTTTAATTACCTGACTTACCCTCTATTATTGTAACAAAAATTACTATTCATATTGACAAAAAATAAAAGGGATATAAATTTAATAATAATGATTCTAAATATAGGATATAATTTTAAAAATTAATAACTTATAAGTTATAGCATTTAATTGAAAATTAAACTAGAAACATAAACTAAAAAACAATTTTTCAGAAAAATATCCTTTTTATGTATAAAATGTTTTAATTCTAAATTCAAGTATAGCATCAATTTTAAAAACCATAATTGTATTATTATAAATAAAAATTAACTAATTAAGTTTTAAAACTAATAAAAAATATAAATTTAATTTTTAAATACTTGAAAATAAAATACAATTTTTAATAAAAATCAGTATTTTTACTATTCATGAAAAATAAATTTTTTAGACAATTTTCAAACATTAATCTTAAGATAATTTTTGACATGATGAATTCCCAAATGGAATTCATTTTTTCAAATAAATTCTCTATAGCTTTCATAAATTAATTATAATATTTAAAAAAAATAAGAAACACTATTTTAGGAGAAAAGATATTTTTGATTAATAAAATGACTTTAATAAAAAAATTGAGTGATTATTTGATAACAATTTTTCAATAAATTTATTTTTAATGGGAAATTTATATTTATTTCATAATTCAGTTAATCCTATTAACACCCACTAATTTAATGGCTAGTTTATAATAGTCACATTTAAATAATATTATTTAATTGTTCATTTAAGCTCAGTGTTTCATATCATATAAGACATCAAACATTTTATTTAATTTTAAAATCTCAGGATATTAGATGTCCAAAATAAGGTTTAGTATCCAACACACTTGACCTCTTTCAATTGTTCTTGTCTATGTTGTTTAAATGTTTGAAACCTCTCTTCCAGTACATGTCATTTTCCTTCCATGATGACCAAATCATATAATTGTCTTATGTAATGGGATACCCACCTGAATCTCTTTATCTAGGTATTAATGGGTAGAAAAACCTCCATAATACTTTTCCAATATATAAATATTCCATTTCACCTTAAAGGCAGCCTACTATTTTTCATTATCCATAAGTAATGGAAAACTTCTCAAGACTTCTTAATTGGGTGGATACTCCAACACATAACCCAAGATTTTCCTTTTTTCATAATGACATTGACAAAGAAAACAAGGAAAATTGACAATAAACCTAACCTTGATCCTAATCCAGAGTAACCATAATCTCCCCACCATATTTGTGGGGAAGTCTAAATTTTATTTAAAATTCAATATCATTATTCTCCCCCTAATTGATAATGAATAAAAATTAGGGAAAAATATACTTCCCCCATTAATTGAAACTCAGAGTAGACATTGAGTTTTATTTACACACCTTTTTATATCACAACTCCAATGAGATTTTCTCATCTTAATAAAACAATTAAAATTTAAATAAATCCATCTTCTCCTCATAATATTTCATCTACTTTCTAAGTCTTTCAATAATTACATGAGAAAATAAAGGTAATAAATTTTTATTATAAATGTTTACTCAACCCATAAACACTAACTCTATACAGGAAAATCCTTTTTAGAAAATAAAAGTGACATGTTTTGACAACAAGTCTACCCATAAACTCACCTTAATGTTTTTCCAACTCAAACTTATAATTTTTTGGGGATGTTTATATAGATTTTCAGGAAGATTAATAGAATTAAAATCACTTGAAAAAACACATCAAAACATTCAAGTGAAACTTTTATCATCTCTAGTTGTTAGATAATAACCCCCTTATCAAATAAAACAAGGGCATAATAACTCATAACTAAGAGAGTAAAAATCATACCTCACATTTCTACATTTTCAGTGGCTGTATAGATTCCAATTTCATTTAGAAATGATATATACCCGACATATGTGGAATATTTAATTTCTCTCCCTCAATGTATGCATTATATACTTCAATATCATGGTTAATTTCTTCGAAAAATAAGCTCTAGGGTATTATGATAGTTGTTGAAAACATGATACCAATTATAAATGAATTACACTTTAAATAATCACCATGATGGCTATCAATTTTGGATGTATAAGTATTATAAACCTCCTTCAAACTTCAACTTCAATCCTTATAATTGAAACGTAAGAACTATTGACTAGAGAATAAAGTGAAATCCATCACCTTCTAAACAATAGTATTGGGTTTGATATTTGTTTCTAAAACCTTTTATATCTTTATTTTAAGGTCTAAAATGTCTAATATTATTCATTCTTATATCCTTTTTAGGGTTTTATATTTTTTCCCGATTGGGTAGCATGAAATTTTTTCATTTTTAAGCTTGCTTCTTAGATTAAAAAACATTATTTTCTTGAGCTAACATAATAGTTTCACTATTTTATTCTTTATTATTCCACCATTATTATTCCAATTATTTTTCCATATAATTAATATATCACTAGATACATTAACTTCCAAGATTTTATATATGGTCCACTTCTTTTTAGTGTCAGATTTGGCACTTAGAATTAAGGGTTATTTTCCTTTAACATTTTTAAGCTTCTTTTGACTGAATAAAATTGTCATACATTTGACAGCCTGATGTCTTGATTGGTTACACCTTACAAATTTTTTTACAAAGACATTTGAGCTACCCTTTTTGGATAGCCTCTCAACTTACTCATTAGATATGTCTCCCACCATTCCAATCTTATTCTGCATCTCCTTGATTGACTTATTGTTGAATTCTAGATTTACCCTTCTATATGTGTTCTCCATGTCTTGTTTACAAAAGTCCATGGTGTGGACTATATTATCATAATAGAAGCATCTTATTCTCCTTGGTGTGACATTTTTACTATATTTCTTCAGTGTATTATTGGGTGTACTCTTCTAACTAATTTTAAACCCAAGGCATATACACTTTCCTTATTCACATAATTCTTAGTATTGGGTGGTACTTTATTATTATTATAATATTCGAACCTGGAAATATTGGACTAACATTCATTATACAAATTACAATCAATATTTTATATTGCAAAAAATTATCAAGTGATTCAAATGTGTTCATTCTAGATAGATTGTTCTTTTTCTATGAAACCTATTTTATTTTGACAGGTTGCTTCTTTATTTGACCCATGCTCGTCCCTACTTTAGGGATTATAATACTTGTAATTACTAACATATTATGATAGAAATAAACATATCTATGAACAAACTTGTAATGACACAAACATATTCCAATAAGTCTTGATTTTTTATGTGTAGGTACAATCTATCTAGATTTTTACTCTTTCAGATTTTGGGATATAACCAAACAATTTTGTGATCTATTTAGGGATAATCTCTTAATAAATATTATACCATACACCCTTAATGATATAATGGGTCTCCCTAAATTTTCCTTCTCCCACTTATATATAAGCTATCTTTTTTGCAACACTATATGACAAAATTAAATTAGTGTGTGTATCTATTTTAGGACATTGGGTGACCTTATTGCATGTAATTGTGGTGGATTCTTTCCTAATAAATATAAACTTCTATTTACCACCAAAATGAGTCCCTTTTAATGGAAAATAAGTTTTTTAAACTTGATTGGAAGCATATATTTTCTTACCTATTTGGTAAATTATAGGGTGGATTGTTTCTATATTTTTCAACTTGACTTCCATTTATAAACAATTCATATCAAGGGATCATTGTATAATATAAAATAACTTTAATCTTCCTTTACAATATCTCCTCGAATTATTATTATATTATTCATGCACATTAGTAATCTATTTATTTTAACTTTCAAGTTGTTTCTTCATTTTTCCCTCCACTTATAGTGGGGAATCCTTGAAATCCGCTGTATGTTTATGAATATTTTCTAATGAATGAAAAAATTAAGTAATAAAAACCATAATAAATTCCTTATTAATAAATTTTCTTTGTAAATTTTTATCAATCAAAGACATGTTATTATTGAGAAGAGAGTCTATTTCTCCATTAGATTTCATGATTTTTGAGAGGGTGTTTCATCTTCCTACTTTATTATCCAATTACTTTTCCATGGAATCAAATTATTTCCCTAGATATGATTTTTCATAAAAAAACATCCTTTAAAAAATTCAGTATATATATAAAAACCATATAAGGAAACTTATTTAGATACTCTCAAATATGTGATTAAATTTATTAAACTGTTATAGTCTCTTAATACTCATAAAAATATTCAAAACTTGAACTAGAATCATAAAAAGGATCTTTAATAATTGAATTATATGATAATAACATACCACATTGAACAAATTCAACCAATTGTTAATCCTTTACCATCCCCTAATTGTTCATTTTCTTCATTGCATATTTCATTAGTTTGTTTTGTACTGTCTTGTCCAAAACTTTCATTTCTAATTCAATTGAAATATAGGCAGAGTTCTTGATATGAGATTATTCTTCCATCATCTCAAATATAGGCTTCTTTTTGATCTTTTCATATGGAACTAGAGTTTTATCTAATACCACTTAAGGTTCCCCAAGGATTTATAGGCCACTAAGAGAGTAGGGGTGAATCATTGACCTCTTTTAATTTTTTTCTATTTTGATTTACCCTCTTAGAATTGTTCAGTCTTGATCCACTAACCTTTGTTGCTCACAGTGTCACAAAAATAGTGTAATAAATAATGACTCAACACAATTATTTAAAAGGTTCATCCATAAATTCCTACTATTTATCATGTCTGGTTATGCACCCCATACATTGATTCTCTAGTATAAAAAATCAAAGATTTCAATGGGTTTGTTGCTTCCCACACCTATAACTGCCTACGTCTGAGAGGAATTCCTATTTATAAAATCACACTAGATTTATTCAATAGCTTCCCACAGTACACATAGATTCACACCATTCTATCCTCACATACCCTAAGTCACATAGATTCAACATGATCCCACCATATATATGGAATCAATTCATTATGTTCCTTCTTGTAAGTAGATCACAAGTATACACATTTTTTCACTACACCCATATAAACTGTTCTATTTTAACTCATAGTAGTGTCTTTGAATGACAAAATCTATTCAATATAATTCCTCTAACTCGATCCCTACATAAATCTCAACATCATAGATTTTCAACAGATACTCCTCACTTGAATTTCTCACTCACTTATATTTATTCAAAACAAAAACCTATAAAACTTTTATAGAAAATATCCACTAAATAACACACCTCATGATTTTTCCTAGGGATATGAACTTTGAAACTTATATTGGGTCTTGATCACTAAACAGCTTTGATACACTAAATATTCTCAAATAGTTGTTTATTTCATCATCCTTTCTTCTTTGAAACCTAATAAATATTCATCTGCAACACTATTTTGGATTTTATTCCTCTTTATTTCTATTTGTAGACACTTCCTTCTATAATTATTATTTTTGAGAGACCACTACTAAATCTTAGAATCCCCAGTTCTATTCAACACACCATTAATACATAGGCCACATAAAACACTTACCTTTTATTTTATTTCTTTCTCCACTTAATTCAAAACTGTATAAGTGCGTCTTCCTTATTTTTTAGGTCTTATCAGATTTCCAAGATTAGAAATACTTAAAGTGATGTGTGAAATCCAATCAATCATATGAACACATCACAACCCTTTTTATGCTTCTTCCATGATCTCCATATCAATATAATTTAAGATCATCATTTGGGAGTGTCACTCATTTTTATTAGATTATATTTTCTAATAGTATTAAAAAAGTTCCCCTCACTTTATTTTATTTCTCATTTTTGAAACTATGTTGAAAATATTTTTAGATAATCTCTAGTAGGCTCAACCTTCATTTTCTTCTTCTCCAATTAATCCACAATTTCATCACTTTAACCTCCCTTTATCTATTGAGAACATACAAAAAATCATGTTATAGTGTGGATAAACTCATTTCAACTTAAATACCTCACATTAAAATTTGTATAGATTAAATTTGATTATGTAATCACCATTAACACCTCAACCCTTCATCATTCTCACTCAAATAGGATCAGATCATAATGAATTTAATATTTGATGGATAACCAAGAATTAATAGAATTTTTCTAAATTAATTTTGAAATCCAATAAAATTCCACTTTCATTATCTATAATAATGCACCTAATCAAACCATTCTTATATTGTGGAGGTAAATTACATCATTGTCTTTAGAACTCTAAGGCATAACTCAAGCATCTCCAAAATTAACTTCCATCAAATTATAAATATGGGAACTCTATTTTCATCTTACTTTGATATCCCCTTTCCATGAATGAAGATCAACTTATTGAGTTTTTTTTACTTGAATCAAAAACCCTTCTAGGTTTTATTATGTTTGAGTCATTAAGGAATAATTTTGGAATCATCAAAATCAAATTTTTTTCTTTAGATTATAAAATCTAGAAACTTTATGTCTTAGTTTATAGAAGTCCAAAATTTTAATATGCATGATGCTTATGCAACTCATGTCTATGAAAATGATGTTTACACTAAATTATCCTTATATAGATGATTCAAAAACAACTCACATCATGTTTACACATGCTATAATAATGTTTACATAGGGCCGTATGATGTATATGTAGTTGTAGGAAAATGGTTATATAGGGAAACATCATGTTTATACATGACATGATTCATGCTTATGCAAAGCATGATGTTCACATAGAACTCTGAAACAATGCTTTTGCAAAATCCCTAACTTATCTAATTTTTCAAATTATCTTTAAATGAGTCCAAGGCTTCTTCAATACAACTCTAACCTTCATTAACCTTCATTAAAGATTTTATAGACACTAACTTTAGTAGATATCATACTAGGTAACTCTATTGTGGTTTATCCAAATATTTTATCTTACTTCTCCTATATATTCAACCTTTTTTGAATATTTTAATAGAATATCTATAAGTTTTACAATAAAAGGTTCAACAATAAACACACTTTACCACTTTCACTTATTCTTATACATGTTATATATAGTACTAGAGTATCTATTTCAGTACATGTTTTTGTCCTCCCATGAATATTTTCTCATACAATCATTTTAGGTAATGGGTTTTCCAATTGAACTTTTATATCTAGGTATTAAAGAGAATCCATATATTTATAATCCCTTTATAATATATGAGTATTTCATTTTATCTCCAATAGAATCCTACTCTTCTTCATTACCCATAAATCATGGAAATCTTATCATGTATTTTTAATTGGGTTGATACTCCAGTCCATCATAAAAGGCTTAAAATTTTTATAATGACATTGAAAAATATAATAAGAAACATTGAAAACAAACAAAACTCAATCAAAATCCAAGGTCAATAGAAAATGTTTACCCTATTTTTTAAAAGTGTCAAGGATAGATGAATCAAACATGTAATGTCTATGTTTTAGTGTCGTATCAATAGTAAAAGTGATTAAAAGTTTAAACAATATGAATAAAAGTTAGTTAGAGAGTCTAATTTGTTTTATAAATAACTAGGCATGGTCATTGAAACCTAAATGTAGAGCCATGATGGAAGGAAATTTCTTCCATGGGAAGGAATTTTCTGAAATCAATGAAATTTCCATGTTAGGTCTCTAAGTTATAGAAATGAATTAATTAATTTTGAAGGGTGTAAAATACTAAATGTATAATTTAAAAATGTACTAATTATAAAAGTTTTTAAAATAAAGGTAAGAATTAAAGGTTCTTATAGTTTATATTTATACAATGAATAAAGGGGTTACTAATTCCTAAATTTGAGTAAAAAGGAAAATATCAAGCTTAGATGGATCTTAGTAAAAGATGTGTATAATTATCTTATTTATCTTATATGATAAGATAGGTTGGTAATTTATAAACAATAAAAAATTATTGTTTCCTTGCACATGGTTTATGATTCACCGGTTTCTATAACATGTTAAAAAGAGAGAAGGATAAAAATGTTTTATCTAGAAAAAAGTGTTTATCTAGTTATTTGTTAAAATAATAGGGATATGATCCCACTTCACATTGGTGTCATATTTTAAAAAATAAAATATTCCTTTAAGAATAAAATTATAAACACATAGAATATCATATAATATATGGAATCACTAAATATTTATTTGTTAAATATTCATCATAAAAGGAAGTATGAGTTATTTACTATCAAAAAGTAGTTTTTTTGTCTTAGTATGATATTATTAATAGAATATAGAATCTAAGATATTAGTGGGAGTATGTTTGGACTTCAATAAGTTCAAAGTTAACAAATAAATCATTATATTAGTCAAGGTGAATGTCACTTTAAATCCTAAAGAGGTTTAGTTTATATTTTTAAAAGATTAATGTAAAGAGTTGATTTAGTTACTAAAATATTTCAAGGAAAATGTTTTATGGAAAAGGTTCCAAGGATGATGATGATGATAAAATTATAAATAATACTATTTTAACAACAAAAGTTACTAAAATCCTAACATTGGATGTTGTGAAGTTAAGGATTTTAAATACTATATTCAAAGAGATGAAAACTAGGAATACAATTTCTAATTCTCACTATTATTCAAAATGGATTTCATTATACATGTTACTCACGAAAGGTTTAGTGGGATGTTTTTATGAGATAGTCACATATATATATATGGTAGAAATTACATAGAGATGTAATACATTTAGTAAAACCCTAAGTGTTCAGTAAACATAAGGCTGATTTGGAAGTTTTCACATGTGATATGATGTTACAAGTGACTATGTATAGTTTTTTAATACTATTAAAGGAGTTTATGAATATGGAATATATAATTTTATACAAAATATGGTCTCCACTTTATCATTATTTCATGTTTCTTACACACACTCATGAAAATTAATGATAATCTAACTCTTAAAGTGAAACTTTGGATTATCCATAATTGATGTTAATTATAAATTATTACAAGATATAATGAAAGTTTATGGTTAATATGAGAAGGATTGTTATATCAAGATACAAAATATGCTCATGAGGAAAAAACTAAGTTTTGTGAACTGGCTGATCATCGTAGTATAACACATAGAGTGTCATACACTATGTATTTAGTCAAATATGGGTACATGTTTCATATTTTAATCCCCCTTTTTGAGGTTTTAGATATACCTAGCTTGAGAAACTTTATAATTTTATACATTTCTTATGAAATCCTTATAGATTAGTTAATTAGGGGATGTTTGGATATGTTTCTGATTATTTCATCAGTTGGATCTCAACAAAGATGGGTTTTTTCCTATCCTAGGAAGAGTATGGAATCTGGACCCTTGATTGAGATAGATTGAGGAAGTGTATGAACACTCCTAGATAAGGCATGTGATGCTATTGTCTATTCAGTTGAGGGGCATGTGATTTTATAATCTATAAAGGTGAACAACATGTGATGTATTCACAGAACAAGTAAATCTATACTTGGAGAAGATATATGGGATTGACATACTCCGTTTACTATGGTTAATCAATGTCTTAGAAAAAGGGATTCTATGAAAAATCATGCTGACATATGATATATCTTGTGGACATTGGTATAAAGATACATGTGTTTGATGAAGATCATGCTAGATCCCTTTGTATCTAAAGTAGCTCCAACTCTTTACTAGAGGCTAATATTTTCTTACATTTATAAACTCAAGAATTCATATTTTTTGTCAATACTACAAATAAATATGGGGTCACACTTAGTATTTAACTGAATTATGATTGATTTTTTTACCCATAGTGACACTTTAAAAGTCTATTAGTGTTTATCCAAAAGGAGTTTTAGATGTGTATTCACAAGGTACTGCATATGATAAGATACATGGTGATGTTGATGATAGCTTTTTAAAAAGTGGTTTTAAAGATATACAAAAGGTTTTTTGGATATGATTTGACAATCTACAATATATAATACAATATAAAGTGAAATAACACAAAGTCTATGAGGATTTAGTGAAAGTTAGATATTGAAGGTGATATTCCCTAAATCTTTTACATGTATAATATATTTTTTCCTATATCATAAGATATATAATATATATGTTGTATGGTTTGATATATATATAAACCAAATTCATATCATATGCTTTGGTTTTGGCATATCATAAGGAGGAATATTCAATATTCCTCCACTACCATTGGAAATATCATAGTGTATGTTATAGTGATATCATAGTGTTTTGGTAATAATCATAATATATGATTAACATAACATCCAATGATTTTGTGGCAGTAAAATTATAATGATTTAATTTCTGAATATTTAACCACATAATCTATCATTAATATTATATTTCATAAGATGAAACATTAGTATAATGGATTGCCTAAGGATTATAATGTGTTTGTAACTGCATGTATAACTCATATGTTTCATAAAATATGAATTAATACATGTTTAGTCAACAATTTAATGAGGTATATATAAAGAAGGCTTATACCATAGGGATAGTGGATTGATTGAGTTATAAGCTTCCTATTTATTCTTCTATACCCAATGCTCTCCTCCTCATCCTACCTCTAAATTATGTGATACTAGTATATATTTAAAGAGAGGTGAATCCCACTTAAGCATCTATTAATTCATATCAACCTATGGATACACCTTATAGGAGGGAGTCCTTTAGATACTTCTATGGTATCTTTATTAAAACACTACGATGAATGCAATAGCTTATATTCATTGGTGTGAGGTATGCATAATTTCTTCATTTATATTTATTCATTGTTTCAGTTTCAAGCATGGATGATCTCGAAAATGAGGTTTCTTATTGTTTATATTTTTTTTGATTAAGTGTTAATCAATCCTTAAAAAAATTAAAATAAAATCCTCCACATTTATATTAGAAAATTTTATTTGTCCTCAATATCAAGATTAAACATGAGAAATGGATAATGTTAACCTTGTATAGTTTATCTCATTTCGAAATTCTTGATGTGAATAAAAACATATAATTACATCACATGTAATTATTTAGGCATGTAAATTCACATAATTATTCATAAATCAGTTGAGGGTTATGATGTTATAAAACTATCATATGGGCAGACACATACCATAATGTTTAATCAAAACCCTCCTCTTGATAATTATCTTACCCAATAGCATTTTATTAAGAAAAATTCTCAAATGACTTTACATATGTATCAAAGTAAAAAATCTCACAAGTAGGGAAACTCTATGATGACCTCAAGTCAAAGGATCTACATCCAATGTCCACTTGAGTAACACTAATGGAATATATATAAAAATACAAGTGGTTTACTCTAAATGGTTCAATTCAGAGAGAGTTTCACCAACATGTATCCCATGATTGATCAATTGTATTTTATAGAAGTGATTCTACTCATACCAATCTTAACATATCATGAAAACCCAACATGATGATCAATAATGAAGGATAACCAGGTAATACATATATTTCAGGGGTTAATTTCATATCACCTCCCACTTTATGCACAAAAAACATAAAAAAATGATAAAGTATTGTCATGAATATTCATTAGATGATATAAAATTTTCCTAAACCAATAAAACTTGAAAAACTTTAGGAAAAAAAAACTAATAATCTACCACTTAATCTAAATTATGTCACTAATATCAAGAGATATAGTGTTACAATTCTCCTTTTTCTATGTAAGATGATTTTTTGGGGATTTATAATATTATCCTCTATAATAACTTACCATATATTAATATCACTTATATTAATATTCTATTAAATGATATGAAATAAATGAATAATATGTTCAAATATCTAGTGGGACTTGAGCTCTTTAACTTTTTAAATTTCTCCACTATTGTCATAGTAGAGTTCAATAAATGCATGGTTCTTGGGACTACCACTTATTGAGTAATACAATTATTTATAAAAATAGATTATTTTAATATATATAATTTTGTGAATGTAATTATCTTCTATTATAGTGTTATCAAGACACATTTTCTTGGATCATTTCTTTCTTAAGACTCTATTATTCAAGAAAAAGAAAAATCTTGATTGAGAACTAAAGTCATCTTTGTTAGTTTGGAAACTAGAACCAGTTTAAGCTTTTACAATGAGCCCTTCCTCAACATCCAAGATAAGAATACATACTTAATATCTATCAAGAACTTAAGGATATTTTTATAGTTACTCAATAATTTTCACTTATATTTTATTAACATATACTCATCATAATTAATTAATAAGACATATTAGTTTGAGTACATAACAAAACATACATAATAGATCCAATAGTGAAAGTATATGGAGTCGTACTCATGCATCTTTTTTCTTCAACTATTAAAGTAAATTGCATATTTTAAATACCCTTTACATGGAATATTGGTAAATAACCCTTTTTATAGTTTTATATGCTAAAAAATTTTAACACTTTACCAATGAAAATGTTTTGATTAAGAAATTAATTCATTTAAATCTCTATCTATATATATTCATACATGGTATGTACATTTCTATACTAAGATTCCTTATCAAGAAGAAATCTCCCAATTTTTTTTCACTGATAGCAACATTGGTATTACATTTACAATGAGAATTATATCATCAACACCAAAAATAAAAAAAAACACATTCCCATAAACTCATTTATAAAAACAAGTTTAATCATCATTTTTGATAAAGTTAAACTCTTTGATATCTCCATCAAAAAAATATTCTAACACCAGGAATCATATTTCATCAAAAGAATGGATCATTGTAGATTAAAAATATTAATAATATCTATTGGATCGTCAAAACCTTTTGGTTTTATGAAATATGCATCTAAGAATAAATTCTCATAAAGGAATTGAATTTTGATATCCATTTTTATATATCTCATAATCATAATATACTTCAAAAAATAAAAAAAATAATGGATTCAGCAGAATCCTTTGGATGAAAGGTATCTTCATAGTCAATACCATGAATATATTTAAAATCTTTAGCTATTATGATAGCTTTATAGATAGAAAATCTACCATCCAGGTTAGTATTCCTGCAAAATATACCCTCACACCCAATTAATTTTACCCTTTAAAGTGTATCTATTGAGATTCAAATTGATTAGTAGACATGGATTCCATTTTATATTCTATTGATTTTAACTATTTATTGAAATCAAAACTCCTGATAGAATCTTTATAAGATACTAGATAATATTTTATGATCATTAAATCAAATTCATTGGAAATGATAAATTAATATCTCTCAGAATCTTAATAAAATCTACCAGATCTTTGTAGTTTTTTAATACTAATTCGATTCAATTTCTACAACTGTTTGTGCTTTCAACTCTTCTATCTTAGGAATAACATCATCTTGTTAGTCTTTATCTTCAACAAGTTAAAATTTTCTCATACCAAATCTTTCGTAAATAAAACCCCTTTCTTGAAAGACAATAGGAAAACTTAAAAACTATGTATGCTATAATGGATTATGGAAATAATAACCCAATTTCTCTTTAAGATAACCAAATATTAAGCATTTATCTAATTTGGGTTCAAGTTTACGTGATGTAATAAATTTTACATATACCTAAGAACCCAAAATCATGATGAATGTAAAGTTAGGATGCTTCCCAATTTATATCTCATGTGGTTTATTTGGAATATCCTATGATGGAACACATTTTAATATAAATGAAGCATATTCTAGTGCATAACTCCCAAAAAAAAGAAGGTCTCAATGACTCATCATAGTCTGAATCATTTCCAATAAATTTTAATTTCTATTTTTAGAAAAACCATTTAAATATGGAATATAAGGTGGAGTAAGTTATGATACTATACCATAATCTCCTAAATAGTCATGAAATTATTGGCTTAAATATTCTCCAACTTGATTCGATCCAAGTATTTTAATTATTTTACCAAGTTTATTTTTTTAATTCATTTTTGAACACTTTTAACATTTTAAATGATCCATACTTGTATTTAATAATATATAAATACCCATTCCACTGAAGTCATTAATAATGATAATTTATTATTAGAATCCACCCTGAATTATTTCACTCACAAGACCACATATATATGAATTTATTAGCTCTAATAAATCATTCACTCTTTCTGTTTTACCCTTATAAGTCAATTTGTTCATTTTACGTAATAAACATTACTCACCTATATAAAATTATTTAAATTCATTCAAATTGAGTAATAAATTATTATATAGTCATTAAATGTTGTTTTTATTTACATGGCCTAAGAAATAATGCCTAAGATAAGTTGAATTCAATTCATTTATTTGAGATTATTATTATTTTAATTATATATAATGTTATAAAGATCCAGAAAATATAATTCATTACATATGTTATCAGAAACATGAAAATACAATTTATATAAATAGAAGAATAATTTTTATTTATTATAAATAAAAAACCCCACCTTATCCGGGCATGATACAAAAATAATTTTTTTATTGGTACAAAATAAAAGTTTTCAAGAAATAACAACAATTCACTGGGAAGAAGAAAAGTCAATATACTGATAGATAAGGTAGAAAATAATTCTCTATTCTCAAATTATAGGTCTAATTCTCCCTTAATCATCATTCTATATTATCTTAATAGCTAAACATTAACATAAATATGTGTCACATATGCAGTATAAAATACCCTTGACTTAGAGTTAGAGAAATTTATTTTCATAACATAAATACTTGATGTGATCAAAACATCATCAAATTTATTATAAAGATTCTCTACTAAGAATAATAACTCTTCTAATGTCTAAATTATTTATAAATAAAACATTTCCCTCCCTTTGTTATGCTAACTTTTTTAGGATTTAGAGCAGATATATGAGATTTATAATTTATATCCTTCTTATTTTTATTGTACTTGACTTAACCATTTCCCAAATCCATTATAATTATAGTGTATTCATTATAAGAAAATATCCAAGTAGTGGTTGTTTAAATCACCACTATATGGTTTTGTGACGGTTTCAAAAAATCACTAATAAATCATTTGTCGGCATCCAATACGCTGTGATTTCTTCCATTTAGTGGTAGTTTCTGGTAAGTGTTTAGAAAGTGTATTTAGCGATGATTATTTTCATTTTCATGGTGATTTATTAGGGGGGATGGGGAATGAGGATTTTGCGGTGTTTTTAAATCACTACTAAATCCCAAAAAGTTTCCCTCACAAAATCACCACTAAAATGATTGAAACCACCACTAAATAATAATGCCTCATAATTAGTGGAATTTTTAACTTCCATAAAAAAATATCTTATAGGGGTGGTTTAAACCACTATGAATAAAAATATTCTATATGTAGTGGTAGTTTAAACTACCAACAAATGTTGATTTATAATTTTTTTTCCAACTACAGATTCTACAGCCCCATAACTACCTAGAAAAAAAAAACAAATAAAAACCAAGTGTATCGCCTATTAGTATCATAAAAAATCCCTATCAAAAGCACAAAAAGTATCCCATATATAACAATTATGGCATGAAAAAACAAGTATATTAATTTACATACAACAATAAATTGATTTAGGTATGTGTTATAAATAATACATCAAGAAAACCTCTCATTCCATATTATTCCAAGACATCAAAAAGACCAATAATCACTACCAGATTAACTCTGCTCATCATCCTCTCCATCTCCATCTCCATCTTTATCTTCATCTTTATCTCCATCTCTAATTCCTGTTACCGACACATATAATAAAATTATATTGAATATTAAACAATGTTGTATATTTATGTTTAAACTTAAAACCAATAAAAGTTTGTAAACTAAATGATTTTAAAGTTGCCTGATTTACCTTCTCACCACCAATCCTCGATGCAATATCACTAGGGAAAGATCCAGTCATATTCTGATATAAACCAAACAACACTTTCAATTTCCACTTTCGTGCTATAACATCAGCAATGGAAAAGTGAAAAAACATCGGTACAAAGAGATTAATTTTGAAAATATTAGAATTCAATAACATAATGACATTAAATTACTCCATAACGTTTAAAAATTACCTTTATATGTGAATCAAAAACATCATTTTCTAAGATAAAGACATATGTATCCAATAATCAAATGTAATTAGAAGGTTAATTGGCTCCGTTGCCAACTGGCCTAGAATCTGGCCAAATAATCCCACAACATCATCTATAGGGACCCCATAGTAGTAAAATGGGACAACTATCTTTAGTCCATTAAGATTACAGACATCTGAACATTTCATATTTTTCTCTGTAGTAGCATTATTTTCATATTTTATGAAAAAGAAGTTAGTATTATAAAAAACTGCAATAACTTTATTTATATTAAAATTTGTTCATATAATAGTCACCCTATACTATCCTCATGAATTACTAGGATTGGCCCATTACCTCACTACTGAGGGTTGATTGATATCAATATAATGCTTCCTCCTTGTAATTCATATCATTTAATAAAATAAAAGTAACTCTAGAACATATATTTTAAAAAATTCATTTAGAAAAAAATGAAAATGATAACATTTTCACAATACTGAAAAAATACATTACTATGATAATTAATGACTACACAAATGACATAAGTGGTTGATAAATGAATGGATGACTACATGTACAATCATTTCCTCCTTAAATCATGTAATTTTCTGCTCCATCATTACTTCATCCACCCTTGAATGAATAATATTTTCAATATCATGATGGATAAATAAGTTTTCTTCTTGCTATTGATGGAATTCAATTCCAGGGGTAAAATATTCTACTTCATTACCCATATCATACAAGTTTCTTTGTTTTACGAGAGAAACTGCACTCCACCCTTCATCTGATACATCTTTCACATAATATACCATTTTTGATTATGATGATAAGATATAAAAATCATGTAATTCATGGTCACCAACATTTATCAAGTGAGAGAAGTTCACATAGGTAAATTGTAAGGAATATCTTTTAACACCCCTGATAAAATCGGCCAAATTTCATTTGAATAAAAAAACTTAAAAATTTCCATGGTAGTTTAATTCAATAATATCAGTCAACTTTTCATAGTACCCCACTTCAAAAAACTTAAATATAAAACTATTCCATGTTTTCAAACTCTCTTCCTAATTGACGGTATGAAATTTAAAGCCATTCATATTGTAAGTGTTGAACTTTATAGCCTGTTCTAGAGGACCTCAAGCAAGAAACTTCAAATATTCTGAAAAATCATCTCGAGTATCAGTATTCATTATCTACAAAATGTAATATACATTATTATATTTAAAAAAATATATTTCTCAACCTAATATCTATATTGATTGCAATATTTATGAATTTACAAATCATGAAAACCATTCTACAAGCTCTTTATTAACAACTTTTGTTTTATATTTCTCATTTTTTCGGCCTCTCATTAATCTCTTTATTTGTATCCTCAACTCTTTAATAAATAGATATGGAATTTCACTATTTAGAAACACATATCTTTGTGAATGTGATAATTCCATTTCTGTCAGTGTAACATTTGAGATCCTCCTAACAAATAATCCAATAGAAGGAAAGATTTTCAATTTTCTATATAGTTGAGGTTGAGTTGATGTGTTTTCAACACATAGAAATTTATTCAATATTGTCTCAATATCATCAAATTATGTAGAAAAAAATGTAACACACTCCTCTACCCAATATCCTTCCAAAATAGAGCCTTCAGTTTGAGCTTTATTTTTCACGTATGATTTCAAATGCCAAAGATATTTGTGAAATAAAAGAAAAAAACCTAATTGTGTATTTAATGAAGTACCAAGAATTTTATACTTAAATAAAAAAATATAAATAATGTGCTTCTCAATTGGATACATCCATATATAATGTATGGGGCCTCCTAATTTTTATTCCTCAACCAAATGCTCAGTTAAATGCATCATGAAAGTAAAAAATGATGGAGGAAAGATCATCTCCATCACACAAAGTATCAACACAAATCTCTCATGAAGGTTGTCAATCTCAAATGGTTGCAGTGTTTTCTTACATATTTATATGAATAATATGAAAAATTTGAGTACAAAAATAATAACCTTTTGAGGTAATAATATATGAAATTCCAATGGTAGAAAATGTTGTAACAAAATATGTGAATCATGAATTTACAATCATGTAACCTATGATGATTTAAGTCAAAAACACCTTGATATGTTACTTGAATACTCATCTGATACCTTGAAATGTTTTAAAATTCTAAGGAATGTATCTTTATCAATAATTTTCATTGAAAAAAATTTTGGAGCATACTTTCCATTCTCATCTAGATAGAGATCATGCTTTTTGTTCATTTCTTTAAGTCCTTTCGAGAATTGAGACGATCCTTATATTTTCCATGATCATTAAGAAATGTGAAGATAAAATTGTCACAAACATTATTATCAATATGAATCACATCAATATTATTTTACAAAAAATTAAATTCCCAATATAAAAGTTTGAAGAATATACTTTTTCCCATTTTTGCATTTCTATTTCACTTGACGACGCACTTCAAAGTCATTTCCCACTATAATTAAAATGATACACCTTACCAAATTTTGTTTCAACATTTACAAGTTGTGCCAATATATTAGAACCTATTAATAACTTCTTAGGTGGTATATGATCAATAGAACCATTTAATTTTGACTTGTTCAACTAAAATCTATGAGATGCATCGAGAAATATTTGATGACACAAGAAGCCCCATTTTCTACTATGAGGTAGTCGTTCGAGATCAAAATCAAAGTTACAAACTAGACAAGACAAACCAATGCAAGTGTCCCAAATATCTAAATTTTTAAGTCCAGGGTAGTCACTAAATGTCCACATTAGAGAAGCATGAATTTTGAACATTTTTATAGAAGATTCATCATATGTCTCAACACTATTTCTCCATAAATCCTATAATTCTTCAATTAAAGGATGAAAGTATACACCAATATCATTTCCTATCATTTTTTTCCAGTAATAATCATAGAACTGATAAAAGAATTTTATTTCATACACATCCATGGAGGCAGATTGTAAGGGATCAAAACAAACATCCAAATGCAATAACCATTTCTCAAAGTCCCAAATGGGTTGAATCCATTGGAAACTAATCCCAATAAATCATTCCTAGGATCAAATGATAAATTTTGATTTAATAAATCAAATTTTTTCCACGATTGTAAATATCTTGGATGTCAAATTAACTCATCATTATTATTATCTAAAACATACAACTTTATGTGTTCGGTGGTTTTTGATGACACAAATAATCTTTGAAATCAAGGCTTTAAAAGAATGTAATGAAAAATCGTTATAGGTGTGTTCCTTATCTTATTTTTCATAGTAGAATGTTGATTCAGACTTCCAACATCACTCATTTACTGTCATCTAGAAGAAGAACATTTTTTTCAATCCTGTCTACTTCAATCATCTCTCCAATAAAGCATACAATTATTGGAACACACATGTATTTTTGTATAATTCTTACCAAGATTATTAACATTTTTTTTATATCATAAAACGACCTAGGAATATTTTCTTTAGAAAATTAATCATGCAAAGATTCCAATATCATGTACATATACTTATTTTTAATTCCACATAGTCGTTTGATATGGTACAACTTCAGCAGAAATGAAAGTTTTGAATATTTCAAACATCTACTATAAAAATATTGATTTTCATCGTCAACTAAACCATGAAACACATCTATCTACTTAGTGAAGTTTTCTCTTACATTACTCTCCACAGAATCAAAAGGAGGATCCAATGATATGTTTCAATCTTGATCCAGTTTTCCTATAGTCTCAAAAACATCATCTTTCATGTTTCTATTTGTAGTACCCACAACTTGTTGTTTTGATATGTTTTGATGTTGATGTTGTCTTGAAAAGCCTAATGAATCATTAATAAGGTTTTTCATTTCATTCTTCATTGTCTATGATGTTGGGATCTCATTCTGTTGATTGACGTCAATGCTCAAAGTTTATGTAACGTTCGATTCTACATGCCAAATCCAACACAAATATTGAGCAGATAATTGCTTCAATATCAAGTGTTCATAAAATTCATATCTCTTCAACAATCTTCTAAATTTATATTTAGGACATGAAAATATTATTCTTCCATAAACAGATCTATTGAAAATTTTAAAATCTAAAAAATCCTCCAAACCCTTAGAATATTGAGGTGTGTTCCTCAACAATGTGATCCATATTTTATCCATATATATCACAATGTGCCTACACATTATTAAAAAAACTAAAACACATAACTATTACTAAATAGAAAAAGAGATATATGGAAGTGAAAAAACCAAAACCCAAGTAGTTATATGAAGAGTCATATAAGTACTAGAGGGGATGCCACATAATGCTTCACTATCATTGCTAGTGGTGGAGGACCCCATAAATAAATCACTTAAATTTTATAGTTTAACAACTTACTTTGTGTTAGTCATCAGTAAATTTATTATATATATAACTAGATGTTCTTCTACTAAATTTGTATTATCAAATGCTAAAGTTATCAGAATATGATAACTTAATACTTAGTAAATTATGATTTGATTATATTCCATTCTATAAAAACTACCTCTATCAATATAACTAGTCTAATATCATTAATGTAGGCTCAATGATTAAATTGAAATATGTATATAAATGTATTCTAGAAATTCATTCCTAAACTGATAAGTTTACTAAATCTATTTAATTAAAATCTCTTAGAGGAAATGAAATATCAATACTATTTGAGAGAAAATCATGTTAAAGAAAAGTTCTCAATAATTTATCAAGGTGATCAGATGGATTCACCTAAACATACACAAAAAATGGGATATAATGTCTAATATATATTTAATGATACTGTATTTTTAGGATGATTGAGTATTTCAATTCCAAAACTATACATAGTACTATGTGATCATATTCCACAAACTATACATAGTACTATGTGATCCTATAAATACACAAGGTAAATAATGAAGCATTTTTACAAGAATAATTGAAATCCATAAAGTCTAGTTGTGAGGAAAATGGTGTGTAAAAGAGTTACATTTTTCATTTAAAAACTATTAAGAAACCCAAGAGGAAAAATCCATGTTGAGATCCATTTTTAATAAAAATATTCTTTTAAGAAATCATTGAAAAACTTATCACAATCTAATTTGAATAATTTATATCGAATCTATGAGTATTTACCATGTACTTATGAAGTAATACATCATATCAAGGATGATACATTGGTAAAAAAATTTATGTCATAACAATCAAACTAATATAATAAAGGAGTTTAAGTGTGGAAATCATAGTGTCGAGTAACTATCATGTGATCAGAGATATACAAAAATTACCAACCCCAAGTTTCAAGGAAATATATCATTAGATAATCCTAGGTATATTAGTGATACCATCAAAGAAATGAAAAATATAACAATGAATTTCTACATTCAAATTTTGTATCAACTATGTACACAATCTTACCGACTCATAGCACACTAGCTTCCTCATTGCATGTCCCTAGAATAAATTCAAATTTCTAGGTAGATTATAGTTAGGGTGTGAGTTTGTAAAATCCTAGAATAAATATACACTTTTCCATCATTCTACCATATATTTTTCTTGACCAATAAAAGTGGTGAGTGATATTTCAAGAAATAGGGATCCCAATAATGATCCTCAATGAAAGAAACATAAAAAATCAACATTCCATTGGATAAAATGTTCCCATATCTCCCCACCCCCAAGATCACTCAATGACTAAAACCCCTATTTAAAAAACCATGTTATTTTTTTACCAAGAACCATCCATAAAGGGAAATCAAAAGTAAAGGATTCATCATGAATTTATCAAATAAGATAATTTACATTAAAAATTAAAAAATGTTCTTTTATGTAAAACCATGTTGGTAAAAAATTAATTTTATCAAAAAAATAAAACATTTAATTAAACCATTAATTTTATAAAACCCAATCATACTCATTTCCTTGAAAACTGATTTTAATGTTTTGAAAGGGCCTTCAAGGAAAGAATATGAAAAATCTATAAAATTCCTTAAATTTTTTTAAATACCATATGAGAAAAAATTCAAAATAAATCATTGAATGTTTTTCTTTAAATTATTTTAAAACACATTTAAAGTTAACACACACATTAAAGCATGTGTAATTAACATTGGAAAATAAACATAATTTTATTAAAAGAAAAATTTATATTTTGATAATGAAATCAAACGAGATTAGTGAAAAACTGGTATCATTTCAAAACAAAGGATTAAATAACTATATGAATGTATCCATTCCAAACACAATTTTCTCAAAAATGGGTCATTTTTGGTTAACAATATATAAATTAGGATTAAAGAATCTGAAATGTAATAAATCAGAATTATATTAGTAAATGAATCAAAAAAAGAATAAATTACATAAAAAAACCTACCTCAAGACTATTATAATAATATGTTTATGATACTAAACCAATTAGTAAGAAGTATCATATAGAAGAAAGTGGAAGATGGGGACCAATAGAAGGGTAGTGACTTGGGGGAGAAGAGATAGTGGCAGTTCAGGGGAGAGAGATCTCGGTGGCTAAGGATTGGGATCATGGCGCTTAGGGGTGTGGGTGGGGGGGTTTCAGCAGATTGGGACCAGAAAGGGGGTGTTGGTGGAGGAAGCAGGTATCGACAGCTCGGGATCAGGATCTAGTGTCGGGGGGGGGGGGGGGGTGGGTAAGGGGGTATTAGCAACTCAGGATTGGACCAGCAACGAGGGGCGAGTGATCGAGGGGCTCAAGGGTGGGGGTTTCAGGTTTGAGGGGGGTGGGGGGGTGTTGGGGGGAATAAGTGTTGTGTTTTAAAATAAATATAAAATTTTTAGTGGTGGTTTTTAAAAAAACCTATTCAAAATTATTTTTAAAAATATTTTGCAACAGTTTAAGAAACCGCCACAGGATGTTGATTTTGATATAGTGACGACTCAGGTTATGTTACATTATTCTCAATATATTAATATTCTCAAAGAGGACATAATCAATATTTTTTATATTAAAATTAATAATGAACTGATTAAATGATCTTGATAATGATTTAAAAATCATGTCAATGACTATATATTCCTTTAGGGGGAACCCAATACATTCTATGTTGCTTATGTGAAAAGAAATTATGATCACATGAGTAGAAAATGGGGATCCTCAAAATATCATTCACTATAAAAATAAATTATTGGCATCATACCTTTCAATTGTAGCATGACCTAGATATTTATTCTTTTTTCATATTTTTAAATTTCATTAAACACCTCTATAGATTCATTATAATGCCAAAAATTGTACTATAATAAATAAACACTTCATTATAATAACAATTTTACAATAAAAGTTCTTTCATTTCATCATAATATTTGAACATAAAAACTAGAAAATTATATTCACTGTGAAATATACAACTAGTTCTACAACACACATAAAAATATAGGGAAATTCTATAACATTGAAATATAGAGGATGGTATTCTAAAATGAATAGTAAAAACAAAAGATATATTATTCTTATGAAGAAATCAATAAGTAAAGGAATGTAAATTTTAGAAATTTTGTGAATAAGGGGAATAATTTTAGAGAGAATAATGATGTAAATTTATAAGAAGATAACTAAGACCATTGAGAGTTATACCATTAGAATAGTAAGACAACCATTTTAGTAGTATTGTGTGATGGGTTTTAATGGATCATCTTATGATCATAGAAGTGGAAGAAACCCATTTACAATGCCTATTTTATTATCATAAATAAACATATAGTATAAAGAACATAAATATAATAGGCTAACCTTCATTACAATGAGGTCCATCTCTATTGAACATGATGGAGTTTTTATAATAGAGATCGAAAAGTGAAAGCATAATGATTCTCCTGTACTGTATAAGAGTACCTCCAAACTCAAAAGGAATTATAGTATATTCACATTAATGATAAATAGATAATTTTGTAGAAGATATCTTGGCCATGGCTTCTCAAAATCACACACACCCAATAAGAGGGTAGACCCTTTATACATGATCCCTTAATTCAATGAAGGGAATTGAATTTTAGCTTCCAACACTTGAAAACCAACATAAGTTATGATAATGTATGCATGATGAGTATATAATAATTTGAATATTTAAAATGATTATAAATAGTTTATATAATCATAAATTAATCAATACATTGATTTATAACCCAAGGAAACTATGTAGAAGATATTATAGTGGACATGCACTAAATGTCCCAAATTTCTAGCCTACCATACACAATGATAGATACCAATCATGTTCAATGATAGAGGCATATTCATTATATATCATATTCTATGACTTAAGGTATATAATAAAATATAATATACCCATTTTAGTTCATATCCAACAATTTTAAACTTTCACTAAAATCCAATTATGACTTTATTTAAAACTTTTCAACTCATTGTGAATCCATACAAACTCTTTTGGATATAGTTTTTCAAACTCTATTTATTTTGGGACAAAAAATTTGTCTAAAATTGAATCCATATTCTAAGGCCTAACTATGTGACCCTGAAGGCCTGTGTAGCATTGATAAAAAATATGACTTTCAAATTTCATAGACATAAGTAAAGAGTTACCTCTTGAAAAACATAATTTCCACTCACGATACAAATGGATCAAGTGTGATATCGATCCAACATACTCATATATCTATATGAATATGTCAACCATAATATATAATATATAAATTATATCAATACCTTTATAATAACTTTGTCCATAACATCAAGTGAACACTAATCATGAAAGATTTCAATCTAGTATATTCCATATCACACATTCATGATTATCCAAAATAGACCGACCAGTATGAATGAATACATTATGATGCATTCATTCAAGTATTTTAAAACATCACATATCACAAAACTAAGAATGGAAATGAATTTACATAGTCTATTTTAATCAAGGGTCTATATGTATTTAACTTTTTCATTTGAGTAGACAAATCCTATATTGATTGATCTCAAA
Source organism: Viscum album (assembly GCA_963277665.1). Classification (NCBI taxonomy): domain Eukaryota; kingdom Viridiplantae; phylum Streptophyta; class Magnoliopsida; order Santalales; family Viscaceae; genus Viscum; species Viscum album. Next base: position 1,086,218,600 of record OY728132.1, read on the forward strand.
CTTACAACATGATTAAAAACATGCCCAAATAAACTTTGATTAGCTAAGCCAAAAGTCCTGTGTAATAAAGGTATAAAAGTATAAAGTTTCTCATTCTAGGAATCTCATCAAACCTAGGTAATGGGGACTCCTAATAAGTATACACCCCTAAGTATGTTAATGGCTATATGAAATTCCATGTGATATACTTTAGTGACTCAATCTGGTTTATAAGTCTCAACTTATTATCTCATGATTTTATTATTTTTAACATTTATTCAACTATTTGTATTGAGTAAAATATTCCACTCATTCTAATCATAACATATCATCATAAACCATAATACTACATGATGATCATTGATTAGGGACAACCCAAAGTTGTACTTTTATGGGATAATTATGATTTCACATCCTAAAAAAATATGAATCCAATGTGAAAGAATAATAAAGTGAATATTGTCTTTTATAAAACATGATACAATTTGTATTATAAAATATTTTTATAATACTTAACAAAACCATGCATAAAAATCTACCTAACATTTCATATTTGATAAAACACTAAATCATACTTCGGTTTGTTTTAATTTTAGAGGTTTTGGTAAACTCATTATATATATATGTAATTATTTCTATATCATTTTGCGGCTATCTAATAAAAAACCCTCATACTAAAATATTTAGTGAGAAACATCTATGAAGCAAGCTAGTTTGAATATCAATGAGACTTAAGAATCATATTCCCAATATTAAACTCCTTGAATATATACAAATCCCTTAATTATACAACATTAAAGTTATAATTTTAACAAATTTTGATGTCAACTTATAACTCTTTCAAATCTCACCATCAACATCATCATCATCATTATAACCCTTTCCATTAGAATTTTCCTTGAAATATTTTGATAAATAATTTACACTACTAGAAATATGGGCTATACCAATAGTTTAAAACCACTGGTATAGTCTATAAAATCATTGATATTATCTATACCAATATCTTCCAAAACCATTGGTGATATCTCTTTTAGGATAGGGATATAACAAAAATTATAAAAAAACTATCAGTATAGAGTTTTTGGAATAAAATTTTGCTAATGGATCTAAGAAACCATCATTATAGAAGATTTATACCCATGGTCCATGGAACCATTGGTGTAGCCCCTTTAGTAGGAATTAAATTGTATTTAACCTACACCCCTGTAAATAACCTGAAAACAAAACATATATAAAACCAGTCATAATGAACATTTAAAATGTAAAAAATATTATATATTTAACATTCAAGCAATTAATAACTTAAAATACAAATGATTACACAAAAATAAAATTAGTTTAAGTTATAATACACCATCCGTAAGGTTTAAGTGTCCTAAATATGAATTTATAAAGGAAATTGATCAATATATCACTCCAAACAATCCTCTTCATGGTCACCACTATTATCCTGATCATTACTACCATCATCCACACCCCAGACCTCATTATAATAATCATCATCCTGAACGACTTCATCAATATTAGCACATTGAAATTCATTAAACCGATCACCACTAGGATCATCATCACCATTTCCTAGAGCTTCATACAATAAGCATATCATCAATATGAATGTATAAATAACCCCAATAGTATCTAGTAGAAGTGAAAGACACATAACCATCATTAATTTTATGAACTATTAAATTTTATTTTAACCTCTTTCACACTCCTAAACTACCATTTTTTACTTAGTTACTTATGAAAAATCCTCTTGTAACTACTGATCTATACTAACAGTGGTGTTTAAGTTTATTGAATTGATCCAATACCCAGTTGATATATTTCTCAAGCTGACAATAGACCCTCCCTTGGTTCTCCACACCTAATACCCATCTCAAATGACTGTTTGATCTAAATTTGTTAACTTCTTTATCATTAAGATCCTCTAAAGCACACTATTGAAATTATAAGATAGATAAATATGTAAGAAATAAATATTAAAATCATAAGAAATATAAGAAATATTATAATATTTTATTATGTATCAGAATTAACCGCACTTCTGTCTTTCTTATTTTTTTCTTGAGTAATTTTTTTTCCTCAAGGTCCATGCCCTTCAATGTTCAACAAGACTCACAGTGAAAGTCAATACATGTAATGAAAAAATATTTAATGATTCTATTAATTAATCAAATTTAACCAAGAAAAAATGAAATTGAAACATGATGTTGTTTAATATCCTAATATTTTAAAATAAGACTATATTCTAAGATGTACATGATACACAACACTGAGCCTAAACAAACCATGAAATATTATTATTTAAATATGACCTTAATAAACTAGCTGTTTAATTTGTGAGTATGCTTAAGATTAAATAATTTATGAAATACTTATAAAATTACTAATTAATGTAAATTCATTGATTAGTACTTAGGAAATAAACACTTTATATTTTATTAAATTTATTTTATTCTTCAAAAACATGTTTTTATAAAAAATGGGTTTATTGATTTTTATGAGAAAATAATTATATTTAATTTCGGGAAACCTTAGAAATTTTATTTGATAAAAGGATACAATTTTTCAAAATATAATATTAAAATTATCTTAGGGTGAAAATTTGATATTTTTTTTAAAAGTTTGATTTTTTGTGAATAGTGAAAAATATCGATCTTTTATAAAACTGTGATTTTATTTTCATTAAAAAGTATCATTATTCTTTGAATTTGATATCAAAGTAATAGAAGTATTATTTAATTTTATAAAATATAATTAAATTCATTTGAATCATAATTATACCTGATTTTTTTATAAGTACATCCTGGACTTAAAACACATTTTTCTAAAATCTATTTTCCATTGCATATTTTTGGTTTAATATTAAATTAATTGATGTTAAATTTTGTGTTTACACATGCTAGAATAATGTTTACATAGGGCCGTATGATGTATATGTAGTTGTAGGAAAATGGTTATATAGGGAAACATCATGTTTATACATGACACGATTCATGCTTATGCAGAGCATGATGTTCACATAGAACTCTGAAACAATGCTTTTGAAAAATCCCTAACTTATCTAATTTTTTAAATTCTCTTTAAATGAGTCCAAGGCTTCTTCAATACAACTCTAACCTTCATTAACCTTCATTAAAGAGTTTATAGACGCTAACTTTAGTAGATATCATACTAGGTAACTCTATTGTGGTTTATCCAAATCTTTTATCTCACTTATCCAATATATTCAACCTTTTTTTAATATTTTAATAGCATATCTATAAGTTTTACAATAAAAGGTTCAACAATAAACACACTTTACCACTTTCAATTATTCTTATACATGTTATATATAGTAGTAGAGTATCTATTTCAGTATATGTTTTTGTCCTTCCATGAATATTTTATCATACAATCATTTTAGGTAATGGGTTTTCCAATTTAACTTTTATATCAAGGTATTAAAGATAATCCATATATTCATAATCCCTTCATAATATATGAGTATTTCATTTTATCTCCAATGGAATCCTACTCTTCTTCATTACCCATAAATCATGGAAATCTTATCATGTATTTTTAATTGGGTGGATACTCCAATCCATCATAAAAGGATTAAAATTTTTATAATGACATTGAAAAATATAATAAGAAACATTGAAAACAAACAAAACTCAATCAAAATCCAAGTTCAAGAGAAAATGTTTACCATATTTTTTAAAAGTGTCAAGGATAGATGAATCAAAAATGTAATGTCTATGTTTTAGTGTCATATCAATAGTAAAAGTGATTAAAAGTTTAAACAATATGAATAAAAGTTAGTTATAGAGTCCAATTTGTTTTATAAATAACTAGGCATGGTCATTGAAACCTAAAGGTAGAGCCATGATGGGAGGAAATTGCTTCCATGGGAAGGAATTTTCTGAAATCAATGAAATTTCCATGTTAGGTATCTAAGTTATAGAAATGAATTCTTTAATTTTGAAGGGTGTAAGATACAAAATGTATAATTTAAAAATGTATTAATTATAAAAGTTTTTAAAATAAATGTAATAATTAAAGGTTCTTATAGTTTATATTTAGACAATGAATAAAGGGGTTACTAATTCCTAAATTTGAGTAAAAAGGAAAATATCAAGCTTAGATGGATCTTAGTAAAATATGTGTATAATTATCTTATTTATCTTATATGATAAGATAGGTTGTTAATTTATAAACAATAAAAAATTATTGTTTCCTTGCACATGGTTTATGATTCACCGGTTTCTATAACATGTTAACAAGAGAGAAGGATAAAAATGTTTTATCTATAAAAAATTGTTTATGTAGTTATTTGTTAAAATAAGAGGGATATGATCCCACTTCACACTGGTGTCATATTTGAAGAAATAAAATCTTCCTTTAAGAATAAAATTATAAACACATATAATATCATATAATATATGGAATCACTAATTATTTATTTGTTAAATATTCATCCTAAAAGGAAGTATGAGTTATTTACTATCAAAAAGTAGTTTTTTTTTTGTCTTAGTATGATATTATTAAGAGAATATAGAATCTAAGATATTAGTGGGAGTATGTTTGGACTTCAAGAATTTCAATGTTAACAAATAAATCATTATGTTAGTCAAGGTGAATGTCACTTTAAATCCTAAAGAGGTTTAGTTTATATTTACAAAAGATTAATGTAAATAGTTGATTTAGTTACTAAAATATTTCAAGGAAAATGTTTTATGGAAAAGGTTCTAAGGATGATGATGATGATAAACTTATAAATAATACTATTTTAACAACAAAAGTTACTAACATCCTAACATTGGATGTTGTGAAGTTAAGTATTTTAAATACTATATTCAAAGAGCTAAAAACTAAGAATACAATTTCTAAGTATCACTATTATTCAAAATGGATTTCATTATACATGTTACTCAAGAAAAGTTTAGTGGGATGTTTTTATGAGATAGTCACATATATATATGGTAGAAATTACATAGAGATGTAATACATTTAGTAAAACCCTAAGTGTTCAGTAAACATAAGGCTGATTTGGAAGTTTTCACATGTGATATGATGTTACAGGTGACTATGTATAGTTTTTTAATACTATTAAAGGAGTTTATGAATATGGAATATATAATTTTATACAAAATATGATCTCCAATTTATCATTATTTCATGTTTCTTACACACACTCATGAAAATTAATGATAATCTAACTCTTAAAGTGAAACTTTGGATTATCCCTAATTGATGTTCATTATAAAGTATTACAATATATAATGAAAGTTTATGGTTAATATGAGCAGGATTGTCATATCAAGATACAAAATATGCTCATGAGGAAAAAACTAAGTTTTGTGAACTGGCTGATCATCGTAGTATAACACATAGAGTGTTATACACTATGTATTTGGTCAAATATGGGTGCATGTTTCATATTTTAACCCCCCCGTTTTGAGGTTTTAGATATACCTAGCTTGAGAAACTTAATAATTTTATTCATTTCTTGTGAAATCCTTATAGATTAGTTAATTAGGGGATGTTTGGATATGTTTCTGATTATTTCATCAGTTGGATCTCAACAAAGATGGGTTTTTTCCTATCCTAGGAAGAGTATGGAATCTTGACCCTTGATTGAGATAGATTGAGGAAGTGTATGAACACTCCTAGATAAGGCATGTGATGCTATTGTCTATTCAGTTGAGGGGCATGTGATTTTATAATCTATAAAGGTGAACAACATGTGATGTATTCACAGAACAAGTAAATCTATACTTGGAGAAGATATATGGGATTGACATACTCCGTTTACTATGGTTACTCAATGTCTTAGAAAAAGGGATTTTATGAAAAATCATGCTGACATATGATATATATTGTGGACATTGGTATAAAGATACATGTGTTTGATGAAGATCATGCTAGATCCCTTTGTAGCTTAAGTAGCTCCAACTCTTTACAAGAGGCTAATATTTTCTTACATTTATAAACTCAAGAATTCATATTTTTTTGTCAATAATACAAATAAATATGGGGTCACACTTAGTATTTAACTGAATTATGATTGATTTTTTTACCCATAGTGACACTTTAGAAGTCTTTTAGTGTTTATACAAAAGGAGTTTTAGATGTGTATTCACAAGGTACTGCATATGATAAGATACATGGTGATGTTGATGATATCTTTTTAAAAAGTGTTTTGAAAGATATACAAAAGGTTTTTTGGATATGATTTGACAAACTACAATATATAATACAATATAAAGTGAAATAACACAAAGTCTATGAGGATTTAGTGAAAGTTAGAGATTGAAGGTGATATTCCCTAAATCTTTTACATGTATAATATATTTTTTCCTATATCATAAGATATATAATATATATGTTGTATGGTTTGATATATATGTAAACCAAATTCATATCATATGCTTTGGTTTTGGCATATCATAAGGAGGAATATTCGATATTCCTCCACTACCATTGGAAATATCATAGTGTATGTTATAGTGATATCATAGTGTTTTGGTAATAATCATAATATATGATTAACATAACATCCAATGATTTTGTGGCAGTAAAATTATAATGATTTAATTTCTGAATCTTTACCCACATAATCTATCATTAATGTTATATTTCATAAAATGAAACATTAGTATAATGGATTGCCTAAGGATTATAAAGTGTTTGTAACTGCATGTATAACTCATATGTTTCATAAAATATGAATTAATACATGTTTAGTCAATAATTTAATGAGGTATATATAAAGAAGGATTATACCATAGGGATAGTGGATTGATTGAGTTATAAGATTCCTATTTATTCTTCTATACCCAATGGTCTCCTCCTCATCCTACCTCTAAATTATGAGATACTAGTATATATATAAAGAGAGGTGAATCCCACTTAAGCATCTGTTAATTCATATCAACCTATAGATACACCTTAGAGTAGGGAGTCCTTTGGATACCTCTAAGGTATCTTTATTAAAACACTACGATGAATGCATTAGCTTATATTCATTAGTGTGAGGTATGCACAATTTCTTCATTTATATTTATTCATTGTTTTAGTTTCAAGCATGGATGATCTCGAAAATGAGGTTTCTTATTTTTTATATTTTTTTGATTAAGTGTTAATCAATCCTTAAAAACATTAAAATAAAATCCTCCACATTTATATTAGAAAATTTTATTTGTCCTCAATATCAAGATTAAACATGAGAAATGGATAATGATAACCTTGTATAGTTTATCTCATTTCCCAATTCTTGATGTGACTAAAAACATATAATTACATCACATGTAATTATTTATGCATGGAAATTCACATAATTATTCATAAATCAGTTGAGGGTTATGATGTTATAAAACTATCATATGGGCAGACACATACCATATTGTTTAATCAAATCCCTCCTCTTGATAATTATCTTACCCAATAGCATTTTATTAAGAAAAATCCTCAAATGACTTTACATATGTATCAAAGTAAAAAATCTCACAAGTAGGGAAACTATATGATGACCTCAAGTCAAAGGATCTACATCCAATGTCCACTTGAGTAACACTAATGGAATATATATAAAAATACATGTGGTTCACTCTAAATGGTTCAATTCAGATACAGTTTCACCAACATGTATCCCATGATTGATCAATTGTATTTTATAGAAGTGATTCTACTCATACCAATCTAAACATATCATGAAAACCCAACATGATGATCAATAATGAAGGATAACCTGGTAATACATATATTTCTGGGGTTAATTTCATATCACCTCCCACTTTATGCACACAAAACATAAATAAATGATAAAGTATTGTCATGAATATACATTATATGATATAAAATTTTCCCAAACCAATAACACTTGACAAACATTAGGAAAAAAACTAATAATCCACCACTTAATCTAAATTATGTCACTAATATCAAGAGATATAGTGTAAAAATTCTCCTTTTTCTAAGTAAAATGATTTTTTGGGGATTTATAATATTATCCTCTATAATAACTTACCATATATTAATATCACTTATATTAATATTCTATTAAATGGTATGAAATCAATGAATAATATGTTCAAATATCTAGTGGGACTTGAGCTCTTTAACTTTTTAAATTTCTCCACTATTGTCATAGTAGAGTTCAATAAATGCATGGTTCTTGGGACTACCACTTATTCAATAATAAAATTATTTATACAAATAGATTATTTTAATATATATAATTTTGTGAATGTAATTATCTTCTATTATAGTGTTATCATGCAACATTTTCTTGGATCATTTCTTTCTTAAGACTCTATTATTCAAGAAAAAGATAAATCTTGATTGAGAACTAAAGTCATCTTTGTTAGTTTGGAAACTAGAACCAGTGTAAGCTTTTACAATGGGGCCTTCCTCAATATCCAAGATAAGAATACATCCTTAATATCTATCAAGAACTTAAGGATATTTTTATAGTTACTCAATAATTTTCAATTATATTTTATTAACATATACTCATCATAATTAATGAATAAGACATATTAGGTTGAGTACATAACAAAACATACATAATAGATCCAATAGTGAAAGTATATGGAGTCGTACTCATGCATCTTTTTTCTAAAACTATTAATGTAAATTGAATATTTTAAATACCCTTTACATGGAATATTGGTAAATAACCCTTTTTATAGTTTTATATGCTAAAACATTTTAACACTTTACCAATGAAAATGTTTTGATTAAGTAATTAATTCATTTAAATCTCTATCTATATATATTCATACATGGTATGTGCATTTCTATACTAAGATTCCTTATCAAGAAGAAATCTCCCAATTTTTGTTCACTGATAGCAACATTGGTATTACATTTACAATGAGAATTATATCATCAACACCAAAAATAAAAAAAACCACAATCCCATAAACTAATTTATAAAAACAAGTTTAATCATCATTTTTGGTAAAGTTAAACTCTTTGATATCTCCATTAAAAAAATATTCTAACACCATGAATCATATTTCAACAAAAGAATGGATCATTGTAGATTAAAAATATTAATAATATCTATTGGATCATCAAAAGCTTTTGGTTTTATCAAATATGCATCTAAGAATAAATTATCATAAAGGAATTGAATTTTGATATCCATTTTTATATATCTCATAATCATAATATACTTCAAAAAATAAAAAAATAATGGATTCAACAAAATCCTTTGGATGAAAGGTTTCTTCATAGTCAATACCATGAATATATTTAAAATCTTTAGCTACTATGATAGATTTATAGATAGAAACTCTACCATCCAGGTTAGTATTCTTGCAAAAGATACCCTCTTACCAAATTAATTTTACCCTTTTAAGTGTATCTATTGAGATTCAAATTGATTAGTAGACATGGATTCCATTTTATATTCTATTGATTTTAACTATTTATTGAAATCAAAACTCCTGATAGAATCTTTATAAGATACTAGATAATATTTTATGATCATTAAATCAAATTCATTGGAAATGATAAATTAATATCTCTAGGAATCTTAATAAAATCTACCAGATATGTGTAGTTTTTTAATACTAGTTCGATTCAATTTATACAACTGTTTGTGCTTTCAACTCTTCTATCTTAGGAATAACAACATCTTGTTAGTCTTTATCTTCATCAAGTTAAAATTTTCTCATACCAAATCTTTCGTAAATAAAACCCCTTTCATGAAAGATAATAGGAAATGCTAAAAACTATGTATGATATAATGGATTATGGAAATAATAACCCAATTTCTCTTTAAGATAACCAAATATTAAGAGTTTATCTAATTTGGGTTCAAGTTTAATTGATGTAATAAATTTTACATATACCTAAGAACCCAAAATCATGATGAATGTAAAGTTAGGATGCTTACCAATATATATCTCATGTGGTTTATTTGGAATAGCCTATGATGGAACACATTTTAATATAAATGAAGCATATTCTAGTTCATAGCCCCAAAAAAGAAGGTCTCAATGACTCATCATAGTCTGAATCATTTCCAAGAAATTTTAATTTTTATTTTTAGAAAAACCATTTAAATATGGAATATAAGGTGGAGTAAGTTATGATACTATACCATAATATCCTAAATTGTCATGAAATTATTGGATTAAATATTCTCCAACTTGATTCGATCCAAGTATTTTAATTATTTTACCAAGTTTATTTTTTTAATTCATTTTTGAACACTTTTAACATTTTAAAGGATCCATACTTGTATTTAATAATATATAAATACCCATACCACTGAAGTCATTAATAATGATAATTTATTATTAGAATCCACCCTGAATTATTTCACTCACAAGACCACATATATCTGAATTTATTAGCTCTAATAAATCATTCACTCTTTCTATTTTACCCTTATAATTCAATTTGTTCATTTTACGTAATAAACATTACTCAACTATATAATATTATTTAAATTCATTCAAATAGAGTAATCCATTATTATATAGTCATTAAATGTGGTTTTTATTTACATGTCCTAAGAAATAATGCCTAAGATAAGTTAAATTCAAGTCATTTATTTGTGATTATTATTATTTTAATTATATATAATGTTATAAAGATCCAGAAAATATAATTCATTACATATGTTATCAGAAACATAAAAATATAATTTATATAAATAGAAGAATAATTTTCATTTATTATAAATAAAAAATCCCACCTTATCTGGGCATGATACAAAAATAATTTTTTTATTGGTACAAAATAATAGTTTTCAAGAAATAACAACAATTCACTGGGAAGAAGAAAAGTCACTATACCCATAGATAAGGTAGAAAATAATTCTCTATTCGCAAATTATAGGTCTAATTCTCCCTTAATCATCATTATCTATTATCTTAATAGCTAAACATTAACATAAATATGTGTCACATATGCAGTATAAAATACTCTTGACTTAGAGTTAGAGAAATTTATTTTCATAACATAAATACTTGATGTGATCAAAACATCATCACATTTAATATTAAGATTCTCTACTAAGAATAATCACTCTTCTAATGTCTAAATTATTTATAAATAAAACATTTCCCTCCCTTTGTTATGCTAATTTTTTTAGGATTTAGAGGAGATATATGAGATTTATAATTTATATCCTTCTTATTTTTATTGGACTTGACTTAACCATTTCCAAAATCCATTATAATTATAGTGTATTAATTATAAGAAAAGCTCCAAGTAGCGGTTGTTTAAACCACCACTACATGGTTTTGTGACGGTTTCAAAAAACCACTAATAAATCGTTTGTCGGCATCCAATACGCTGCGATTTCTTCCATTTAGTGGTAGTTTATGGTAAGTGTTTAGAAAGTGTATTTAGCGATGAATATTTTCATTTTCATGGTGATTTATTATGGGGGATGGGGAATGAGGATTTAGAGGTGGTTTTAAATCACTACTAAATCCCCAAAAGTTTCCCTCACAAAATCACCACTAAAATGATTGAAACCACCACTAAATAATAATGCTTCATAATTAGTGGAATTTTTAACTTCCACAAAAAATATCTTATAGGGTTGGTTTTAACCACTATGAATAAAAATATTCTATATGTAGTGGTAGTTTAAACTACCAATAAATGTTGATTTATAAATTTTTTTCCAACTACAGATTCTACAGCCCCATAACTACCCAGAAAAAAACAAATGAAAACCAAGTGTATCGCCTATTAGTATCATAAAAAATCCCTATCAAAAGCACAAAAAGTATCCCATGTATAACAATTATGGCATGAAAAAACAAGTATATTAATTTACATACAAAAATAAATTGATTTAGGTCTGTGTTATAAATAATACATCAAGAAAACCTCTCATTCCATATTATTCCAAGAAATCAAAAAGTCCAATAATCACTACCAGATTAACTCTGCTCATCATCCTCTCCATCTCCATCTCCATCTTTATCTCCATCTCTAATTCCATCTACCGACACATATAATAAAATTATATTGAAAATTAAACAATGTTGTATATTTATGTTTAAACTTAAAACCAATAAAAGTTTGTAAACTAAATGATTTTAAAGTTGTGTGATTTACCTTCTCACCACCAATCCTCGATGAAATATCACTAGGGAAAGATCCAGTCATCTTCTAATATAATCCAAACAACACTTTCAATGTCCACTTTCGTGATATAACATCAGCAATGAAAAAGTGAAAAAACATCGGTACAAAGAGATTAATTTTGAAAATATTATAATTCAATAACATAATGACATTCAATTACTCCATAACGTATAAAAATTACCTTTATCTGTGAATCAAAAACATCATTTTCTAAGATAAAGACATATGTATCCAATAATCAAATGTAATTAGAAGGGTAATTGGCTCCGTTGCCGACTGGCCTAGAATCTGGCCAAATAATCCCACAACATCATCTGTAGGGACCCCATAGCAGTAAAATGGGACAACTATCTTTAGTCCATTAATATTCCAGACATCTGAACATTTCATATTTTTCTCTGTAGTAGCATTATTTTCATATTTTATGAAAAAGCAGTTAGTAGTATAAAAAACTGCAACAACTTTATTTATATTAAAATTTGTTCATATAATAGTCACCCTATACTATCCTCATGAAATACTAGGAGTGGCCCATTACCTCACTATTGAGGGTTGATTGATATCAATATAATGATTCCTCCTTGTAATTCATATCATTTAATAAAATAAAAGTAACTCTAGAACATATATTTTAAAAAATTCATGTAGAAAAAAAATGAAAATGATAACATTTTCACAATACTGAAAAAAATACATTACTATGATAATTAATGAATACACAAATGACATAAGTGGTTGATAAATGAATGGATGACTATACGTACAATCATTTCCCCCTTAAATCAAGTAATTTTCCTGCTCCATCATTACTTCATCCTCCCTTGAAAGACTAATATTTTCAATATCATGATGGATAAATAAGTTTTCTTCTTTCTATTGATGGGATTCAATTCCAGAGGTAAAATATTCTACTTCATTACCCATATCATACAAGTTTCTTTGTTTTACGAGAGAAACTGTACTCCACCCTTCATCTGTTACATCTTTCACATAATATACCATTTTTGAATATGATGATAAGATATAAAAATCATGTAATTCATGGTCACCAACATTTATCAAGTGAGATAAGTTCATAGAGGTAAATTGTAAGGAATATCTTTTAACACCCCTGATAAAATCGGCCGAATTTCATTTGAATAAAAAAACTTAAAAATTTCCATGGTAGTTTAATTCAATAATATCAGTCAACTTTTCATAGTATCCCACTTCAAAAAACTTAAATATACAACTATTCCATGTTTTCAAACTCTCTTCCTAATTGACGGTATGAAATTTAAAGCCATTCATATTTTAAGTGTTGAACTTTATAGCCTGTTTTAGAGGACCTCAAGCAAGAAACTTCAAATATTCTGAAAAATCATCTTGAGTATCAGTATTCATTATCTACAAAATGTAATATACATTATTATATTTAGAAAAATATATTTCTCAACCTAATATCTATATTGATTTCAATATTTATGAATTTACAAGTCATGAAAACCATTCTAGAAGCTCTTTATTAACAACTTTTGTTTTATATTTCTCATTTTTTTCGGCCTCTCATTCATCTCTTTATTTGTATCCTCAACTCTTTAATAAATAGATATGGAATTTCACTATTTAGAAACACATATATTTGTGCATGTGATAATTTCATTTCTGTCAGTGTAACATTTGAGATCCTCCTAACAAATCATCCAATAGAAGGAAAGATTTTCAATTTTCTATACAGTTGAGGTTGAGTTGATGTGTTCTCAACACATAGAAATTTATTCAATATTGTCTCAATATCATCAAATTATCTAGAAAAAAATTTAACACACTCCTCTACCCAATATCCTTCCAAAATAGAGCCTTCAGTTTGAGCTTTATTTTTCACGTATGATTTCAAATGCCAAAGATATTTGTGAAATAAAAGAAAAAAAACCTAATTGTGTATTTAATGAAGTACCAAGAATTTTATACTTAAATAAAAAAATATAAATAATTTTATTCTCAATTGGATACATCCATAGATAATGTATGGGGCCTCCTAATTTATATTCCTCAACCAAATGCACAGTTAAATGCATCATGACAGTAAAAAATGATGGGGGAAAGATCATCTCCATTGCACAATGTATCAACACAAATCTCTCATGAAGGTTGTCAATCTCAAATTGTTGTAGTGTTTTCTTACATATTTATCTGAATAATATGAAAAATTGGAGTACAACAATAATAAACTTTTGAGGTAATAATATATGAAATTCCAATGGTAGAAAATGTTGTAACAAAATTTGGAATCATGAATTTCCAATCATGTAACCTATGATGATTTAAGTCAAAAACACCTTGATATGTTACTTGAATACTCATCTGATACCTTGAAATGTTTTAAAATTCTAAGGAATGTATCTTTTTTCCTAATTTTCATTGAAATTTTTTTGGAGCATACTTTCCATTATCATCTTGATAGAGATCATGCTTTTTGTTCTTTGCTTTAAGTCTTTTCAAGAATTGAGACGATCCTTATATTTTCCATGATCATTAAGAAATGTGAAGATAAAATTGTCACAAACATTATTATCAATATGAATCACATCAATATTATTCTACAAAAAATTAAATTCCCAATATAAAAGTTTGAAGAATATACTTTTTCCCATTTTTGCGTTTCTATTTCACTTGACAATGCACTTCAAAGTCATTTCCCACTATAATTCAAATGATACACCTTACCAAATTCTGTTTCAACATTTCCAAGTTGTGCCAATATATTATAACCTATCAATAACTTCTTAGATGTTATATGATCAATATAACCATTGAATTTTGACTTGTTCAACTAAAATCTATGAGATTCATCGAGAAATATTTGATGACACAAGAAGCCCCATTTTCTACTATGAGGTATTCATTCGAGATCAAAATCAAAGTTACAAACTAGAAAAGACAAACCAATGCAAGTGTCCCAACTATCTAAATTTTTAAGTCCAGGTTAGTCATTAAATGTCCACAATAGAGAAGCTTGAATTTTGAATATTTTTATAGAAGATGCATCATATGTCTCAACAGCATTTCTCCATAAATCCTGTAATTCTTCAATTAAAGGTTGAAAGTATACACCAATATCATTTCCTATCATTTTTTTCTAGTAATAATCATAGAACTGATAAAAGAATTTTATTTCATACACATCCATGGATGCATATTGTAAGGGATAAAAACAACCATCCAAATGCTATAACTAGTTCTCAAAGTCCCAAATGGGTTGAATCCATCGGAAACTAATCCCAATAAATCATTCCTAGGATCAAATGATAAATTTTGATTTAATGAATCAAATTTTTTCCACGATTGTAAATATCTTGGATGTCAAATTAACTCATCATTGTTATTGTCTAAAACATACAACTTTATGTGTTCGGTGGTTTTTTATGACACAAATAATCTTTGAAATCAAGGCTTTAAAAGAATGTAATGAAAAACCGTTATAGGTGTGTTACTTACCTTATTTTTCATAGTAGAATGTTGATTCAGACTTCCAATATCACTCATTTACTGTCATCTAGAAGAAGAACATTTTTTTCAATCTTGTCTACTTGAATCATCTCTCCAATAAAGCATACAATTATTGGGACACACATGTATTTTTGTATAATTCTGACCAAGATTATTATCAATTTTTTTTATATCATAAAAAGACCTAGGAATATTTTCTTTAGAAAATTAATCATTCAAAGATTCCAATATCATGTACATATACTTATTTTTAATTCCACATAGTCGTTTGATATGGTACAACTTCAGCAGAAATGAAAGTTTTGAATATTTCAAACATCTACTATAAAAATATTGATTTTCATCATCAACTAAACCATGAAACACATCTATCTACTTAGTGAAGTTTTCTCTTACATTACTCTCCACATAATCAAAATGAGGATCCAATGATATGTTTCAATCTTGATCTAGTTGTCCTATAGTCTCAAAAACATCATCTTTCATGTTTCTATTTGTAGTACCCACAACTTGTTGTTTTGATATGTTTTGATGTTGATGTTGTCTTGAAATGCCTAATGAATCATTAATAAGAGTTTTCATTTCATTCTCCATTGTCTATGATGTTGGGATCTCATTCTGTTGATTGACGTCAATGCTCAAAGTTTATGTAACGTTCGATTCTCCATGCCAAATCCAACACAAATATTGAGCAGATAATTGCTTCAATATCAAGTGTTCATAAACTTCATATCTCTTCAACAATCTTCTAAATTTACATTTAGGACATGAAAATATTATTCTTCCATAAACAGATCTATTGAAAATTTTTAAAATCAAAAAAAACCTCCAAACCCTTACTATATTGAGGTGTGTTCCTCAACAATGTGATCCATATTTTATCCATATATAACACAATGTGCCTACACATTATTAAAAAAACTAAAACACATAACTATTACTAAATAGAAAAAGAGATATATGGAAGTGAAAAAACCAAAACCCAAGTAGTTATATAAAGAGTCATATAAGTACTAGAGGGGATTCCACATAATGCTTCACTATCATTGCTAGTGGTGGAGGACCTCATAAATAAATCACTTAAATTTTATAGTTTAATAACTTACTTTGTGTTAGTCATCATTAAATTTATTATATATATAACTAGATGTTCTTCTACTAAATTTGTATTATCAAATGCTAAAGTTATCACAATATGATAACTTAATACTTAGTAAAGTGTGATTTGATTATATTCTATTCTATAAAAACTACCTCTATCAATATAACTAGTCCAAGATCATTAATGTATGCTCAATGATTAAATTGAAATATGTATATAAATGTCTTCTAGAAATTCATTCCTAAACTGATAAGTTTACTAAATCTCTTTAATTAAAATCTCTAAGAGGAAATGAAATATCAATACTATTTGAGAGAAAATCATGTTAAAGAAAAGTTCTCAATAATTTATCAAGGTGATCAGATGGATTCACCCAAACATACACAAAAAATGGGATATAATGTCTAATATATATTTAATGATACTGTATTTTTAGGATGATTGAGTATTTCAATTCCAAAACTATACATAGTACTATGTGATCATATTCCACAAACTATACATAGTACTATGTGATCCTATAAATACATATGGTAAATAATGAAGCATTTTAACAAGAATAATTGAAATCCATAAAGTCTAGTTGTGAGGAAAATGGGGTGTAAAAGAGTTACATTTTTCATTTTAAAACTATTAAGAAACCCAAGAGAAAAAATACATGTTAGGATCCATTTTTAATAAAAATATTCTTTTAATAAATCATTGAAAAAATTATCACAATCTAATTTCAATAATTTATATCGAATCTATGAGTATTTACCATGTACCTATAAAGGAATACATCATATCAAGGAAGATACATTGGTAAAAAAATTTATGTCATAACAATCAAACTAATATAATAAAGGAGTTTAAATGTGGAAATTCTAGTGTTGAGTAACTATCATGTGATCAGAGATATACAAAAATTACCAAAACCAAGTCTAAATTACATATATCATTAGATAGTTCTAGGTATATTTGTGATACCATCAAAGAAATGAAAAATATAACATTGAATTTCTACATTCAAATTTTGTATCAACTATGTACACAATCTTACCGACTCATAGCACACCAGCTTCCTCATTGCATGTCCCTAGAATAAATTCAAATTTCTAGGTAGATTATAGTTAGGGTGTGAGTTTGTAAAATCCTAGAATAAATATACACTTTTCCATCATTCTACCATATATTTTTCTTGACCAATAAAAGTGGTGAGTGATATTTCAAGAAATAGGGATCCCAATAATGATCCTAAATGGAAGAAACATAAAAAATCAACATTCCATTGGATACAATGTTCCCATATCTCCCCACCTCCAAGATCCCTCAGTGACTAAAACCCCTATTTAAACAACCATGTTATTTTTTTACCAAGAACCATTCATAAAGGGAAATAAAAAGTAAAGGATTCATCATGAATTTATCAAATAAGAAAATTTACATTAAAAATTTCAAAATGGTCTTTTATGGAAAACCATGTTGGTAAAAAATTATTTTTATCAAAAAAATAAAACATTTAATTAAACCATTAATTTTATAAAACCCAATCATACTCATTTCCTTGAAAACCAATTTTAATGTGTTGAAAGGGCCTTCAAAGAAAGAATATGAAAAATCTATAAAATTCCTTAATTTTTTTTAAATACCATATGAGAAAACATTCAAAATAAATCATTGAATGTTTTTCTTTAAATTATTTTAAATCACATTTAAAGGCAACACACACATTAAAGCATGTGTAATTAACATTGGAAAATAAACATAATTTTATTAAAAGAAAAATTTATATTTTGATAATGAAATAAACCGAGATTAGTGAAAAACTGATATCATTTTAAAACAAAGGATTAAATAACTATATGAATGTATCCATTCCAAACACAATTTTCTTAAAAATGGGTCATTTTTAGTTAACAATATATAAATTAGGATTAAAGAATCTCAAATGTAATAAATCAGAATTATATTAGTAAATGAATCAAAAGAAGAATAAATTACATAAAAAAACCTACCTCAAGACTAGTATAATAATATGTTTATGATACTAAACCAATGAGGAAGAAGTATCATATATAAGAAAGTGGAAGATGTGGACCAATAGAAGGGTAGTGACTTGGGGGAGAAGAGATAGTGGCAGTTCAGGGGAGAGAGATCTCGGTGGCTATGGATTGGGATCGGGGGGCTCAGGGGTGTGGGTGAGGGGGTGTCAGCAGCTTGGGACCAGAAAGGGGGTGTTGGTGGAGGAAGCAGGTATCGACAGCTCATGATCGGGATCTAGTGTCAGGGGGGGTGGGTAAGGGGGTATTAGCAACTCAGGATTGGACCAGCGACGAGGGGTGAGGGATCGAGGGGCTCGAGGGTGGGGGTTTCATGTTTGAGGGGGGTGAGGGGGTGTTGGGGGGAAGAAGTGTTGTGTTTTAAAATAAATATAAATTTTTTAGTGGTGGGTTTTAAAAAAACCTATTCAAAATTATTTTAAAAATATTTTTCAAGAGTTTAAGAAACCACCACGGGGTGCTGATTTTGATATAGTGACGACTCAGGTTATGTTCCATTATTCTCAATATATTAATATTCTCAAAGAGGACATAATCAATATTTTTTATATTAAAATTAATAATGAACTGATTAAATGATCCTGATAATGATTTAAAAATAATTTTATATATAAAAATATAATTCAAGGGTTATATTAAAAGTTTTTATTCTTATTTTATTTTCTTTCTTGATGTTATTAAATTTAAAGTAAACAAATACTTCTAAAATTGACATTATTGATACTTTATGTAAATAATGATTTATTGAATGATAAAAAATTAATAAAAATACCATGTTATTCCAAGTTATTATTATATGATTTAAAATATTGACAATAATCCATTTATTATTTGTTTTTTCATTTATAGCAACCATATTGGCCCTGATTGAAAATTAAATTTTTATTATTCAAACACTTTTGAGGAAAAAGTGAGAAACCAACCATGACATCACAAATTAAAACAACCAAAATAACATGGTACAAAAGTTTAAATCCAAACAACACCAAGGTTACTTTTAGTATTCCTAATCCATCATTAAAAACAATAAGACCGATTTCCTTCAACTCCTCGCTGTAGGCAAGTTGGGAGAAAACTCTCTGCTCTAAACCCCATCTAAATAAACCTCTTGCGAGATGGATACAATAACCCTAAAACCTCAAACCACATGGACACAGGATTCACAATGCCAAAATATCATTCCACCCATTCAACCCATTCAATTGAAAGCTCCACCATTTCAATGAATTCAACACAAATTTCTAAAAATACCAAAATCAGACCTGTGAGATAAGTCGTTGGACGCTGAAATTCAGAACAAAAGACCCTCCCCTCCACACCACACTGGTGCAAGCATTGAGCCATGCCTGAGTGGAACCAGACAAGACGAAGCCTGCATCACCAACAACTAGCCAAAGAGATGCTCACATGAGGAAGCTGGAGCCTCGCTGAGCCTTCTCCATGCCGACGAAGCCTTCGCTGCCAATGCCGAGACAAGATCCATCACCGAGATGCTCTCTTGATGATGTCGGAGCCACAACAGAGCCGAATCCGAGATGATGTACTAGAAAATGAAGCCGTGACCTCACCTTAGCCGACGCCGAGACGACACACCAGGATAATCGAAAACGGAAGCCTTACCAGTTCACTGAAGCCACACCGACGATGATCAAGGACCTGACGCCAACCCGCACCATGCCGCACCAGAGGAGGGAAGGGGATGATCCTGAAAGAAAAACCCTATCCCACGGGGTTGAAGGGGAACTGCCACTCAGAGGCTCTTAGGGCCATGGTCTTTTTCATATTGGCCCTCAAAGAGTAAGAAACCTTATTGGCATGGTAAGTGTGAAAAGAGTTTATGAAGGGTGAAAACAAATAGATAAGGGTAAAAAATTTGATTAAAACTTGTGAAATTTTTTTATGAGATTATATAGACTCATTACCATTTTATATTTGAATATTATTAACATTAATCCTTTTTTACATCAAAGTTAATTTATATTAATTTAATATTTTAAGAAATCCCAAGAGTGCCCCTCCTCTCTCTTATAAATGGGCACTACTTCCTATCATTTATTCGCAATTAAAAAAACTTTTGGTTCAATAAATTACTGAAAAAAAAACAATCCTAACACCCCTATACATGTTCTATAGGTATTATTTTGGAAAAAATACTAATCGTATTGAACTTTATGTGTAAATAAAAGGATATTTCCTGAAGAAGAGGTATAACATTTAACAGAATGTTTTTGTTTTATTTATTATTCCACATCATTATAATATTATTCAGAAATTAATATAATATTAAATTAGTATATCCCATATAATGATATGTTATTATGTTAATATCATAATCTATATCCATCCCCAACATCCATCAAATTGGAAAGGAATCCATCGTTCGTCTATACGGTAGATTGTCGCCCTGTGAACCGATGTAATTTGTTTTCCATCATCACATATCATAGAATTTTATAATGATGGAATTAATATTTATATATTATGTTAAATAAATATTTATAATTATTAAAATATAATATATCATTTACTTTCTTACCTTTCCATTCACCAAAAAATGATAACATCTTCTTTGCCTACGTGTGAACTACCACCACCATAAAGCAATGTGATTCGTTTTTCATCACCACATCATGTGGATGATATATATAAGTATATTTAAATGAGTAATATTATATTTAGGATATTAATGTACTTATTTAAATATAATATAATGATTAAATTCTTTCCATAATTATCATTGATAAATTGAAATGTTACTCATGCATATGTACGACCTACCGTCTCTATGATTGTAACATAGTTAATTTTTCATAACCATCTTTAATGATTGGTTTTAAAAATATAATTTATATATAAAAATTATAATCATATAATTGTTATTATTCTCTATATAATGGAACAATGAACCCTTTTACCATGGTCAACACACCAAAGTTGTTTTGAAATCATGAACCAAACATCTTCAAAAAATACGAAATGAATTTAATAAATCAAGTAATTAAATACATAATTAAAATAAATGAAATAAATAGATTAGGGAAAATATAATAAAACAAAAAAATGTTCTTAAAAAATCAAATTATTTATATGATATTATTATACAGGTGTTAAAGTACCTATATAACAAGTTTGGACTCATGGTAAGAGATTTCATCTAAATTTCTTTTCATTAAGGTGTATTTTGATGTTATGAACCTAATTTATCTTATATGTATTATTTAATTCCACTTTTACATTTTGTATCCTGAATAATATAAATTTAATGATATTTTATGTTGAAATTTTAATTATTTTACCCAAATTTATTTTACTTTAAGGTTACCAAGTAGTAAAGGGTTTCTTAACTCAATTTCCTTTCACTGGGTTAAAACTCTTTTTCATTGACTTTTCTATGAAATGATTATGTGTGAATTTATCTATAAATGTTTTATTCTAAATTTTGAATTTTTTTGTGTATTTATATTTATTAAAAACAACCTTTCCATTGATCAAGTCTCAATTCAATGATATGGTCTTTGTAAGTGTAATTTGTCTCAAATTCTCTTTCTTTGAGACATATGTTTATGATATGAACATATTTTATTTTATAAGGTGTATATAATGACCATTTGATAAGTTATATCTTGAAAAAACTTATGTTCATGATATTTAAATATTCATTTTAAGTTATTATTTCATGGGATTTATGTTTTAAAAGTTACCAAAGTGGAAAATGATTTATGTTTTAATCTCATTTATTTCTAATATTATTTATGATTAGGGTTACTTTGGGGGAAATAGTATCATATTATTTTCATAAACCACATATATTTTATTATCCTCTAGTTATTAATGTTCATTATATATTTAATTTCCATTTACCCCCTTATTGATTAAAGAAACATCAAGAATGTTATTTGTTAATGATACTGATATTGTATCTTCTTTTAGATCAGGAATCTTTATCTTTCATATCCATGTTTTCTAAAATATTTTCAAATATTTTATTTTCTAAACATTAATATTTTCTTATATCTATTTAACATGATCTTTGAACTTTTTTAAAAGGTTTTAAAATGGAAATTTCCTAAATTTTTCTTAATGGGTCACTCTAGACTCTCTTTACAAAATGTTTGAAAAGAAGGTTTATTTTTAACATTTACAACCTGAACAGATTTCTCCACCACCATCACCATTATTTTCATTGAATATTACTTTATAATTACATAATTTTATTTTAAAATAAAATTACTTTAACAATATTTTAAAAATATTTAGTTTTTAAAAATTATTTTAAAAGTGAAAAGTGTATTTTATTCAAGAACATTTTTCATGTTCTTTTAATGGTATTTCCATTCATCAACATCAAAAAACCATTGATGTTACTTATACTCTAATAGGGTTATTTTTTAATGATACCATCCTCATTATTTATTTAGATTTATTATTATTTTTTTAATATATTTCCATGTAACCCATTTCTTTTCTAATTGCTAATAAAATTATGAAAGGAATAAAGTTTATTTCCATGATTTTTATGCTGAAACTAATGATCTAGGTACTTTAATAATGTTATGGTTCTTTGAAATTTTTTATTATGATGGTTTGTTTGATTATAAACAAAAGTATTGTGTGTCTGTTATATCTCTACAATTCATTGGGTAAAGGGAAAGAGTTAACCAATTATTTTTCTCCTAATATATTATGGGAATTTATCATGAAGGTTATTCCAAGTGTAATTATGATGGATATTTTATTTTTAACCATGAAGGTTATTCCAAGTTATACCATGATGGTTATTTTATAGGAAACTGTGATGGTTATTCTAAGTGTAACTATAAAGGTTATACCATTTGTAAAAGTGACATGAAAATGATTCTTCAAGTTCCTATATGATTTATCTATGATCTCTATGGGGTTTTATAGAAATATTATGATTTAAAAAGGTAAGATAATGAGTTTATGCTTGAATAAAATTATTTTATACTTATTATGGGTAAAAAATGGGGTTTTAATGATTCCATTGATCAATATTGATATCACATGGCTCATGATTATTGATTATAATTACCCACACCTTTTATAAAGCTTTATTTCATGTTTCATGATTGATTATACATGTATTAATGGGCATGAATTCCATTATATTATGAACATGAAATATGATTATTTCATCATACCCTTATGATCATATTACTCTCACTGATGACATTCAATTATTAATTCATATGTTTAACCTTACTAAGCATTTGATATCACCCTTCCAATGTTTACTTTTCCCCAGGTTATGAATAATTATGATAAATTATTTGAGTCTATAAAGTTTCATATATGAAGAAATTTTTAGGAGATGTTGAGGACCTAATATGGAATATGAAAAGCTGGGTATAGTTAGAAAAACACTCTCTTGAAGTCAAGAGTGTTATTCATGTAATAGTTTATCCTAATTCTATAAAACTAAAAACCTAAGAGATCCTTGGGAATGTAAGTGTCCCAATATATCCTTTTGATGTTGTATTCTTTAGATGAAGAATATTTGGTCACATTTATCAGTATAAAATCCAAAAATGTAAATTTTAATTTTCTAGAATTAGATTTAGGAGTGTAGGTTTGGGGTATTTATATGTTTCTTATTATCTAAATCCTAAACAATGTAATAATTCTTAGTTTCTCTTATGTTATGTCATGGTTTTTCATCCCAAAGCATGCACATAATTTAAAACCCTCTTGTTTTTTATTTCATTATGACGAATCTTGGAAAATAAAATTATTAGATTAAGAATAAAAGTGTTTATAAAAATCACAATCATTTTCAGTTAAAACCATAAAATAACAACAATAACCTTAAATGCTAACTCTTTTAATAGGTAATCATCAACTGATGCCATGTGACTTGAAAATAATGAATTTATAGTATATCCACTAAATATGTTCCAACTCTACCAATCCAACCATTATATAAATTGTGATTATATACTCTCTAAATCTCACCCAATTACAGCAATCATGCTTCACAACTTGACCAACAATAAAATTATAGTGAATATCCAACTACCATATTAAAACATATGAAAAAATAATAATATAAAATTTAATATAATAAATTTTCTTTCACATATCCAAGCCCATGTATTATTTTTGATTTCCTCTCCGATATGTCTCCAAAATATTTGTTTCATGAGAATTATGTCACTATATTTAAAAATAATTAATATAAAACTACTACATTATTTGAAATGTTTACCAATAATTTTATTGACTTAAATGTAATATACCATTACTTGTGTACAATGGTTGTATAAGTAACACATGAGAGTATTCCCACAACACTTAATAGCAGTATATCTAGTAGTGAAAAAATAAAATAAAAATATAAAATTAATACACATTATAATGAGAATAAATCATGGTTATAAAATTTAATAGAGTTGTATACATATACATGAGGAAAGATATAAAGGATTAGTATTATATATAGTGTCAATGGGATCCAATGTATACTCACAATGATCACTATGCTATAGATGATCAAAATCCATTATAGTACAATTCAAAGGATCTTGAACATAAAATCCCAAATAGATTAGAAAAGTAGGAAATAAAGGTGGAATAAAAGTTGGTGGAAAAGGATAATATGGCTGAGGAGCAAGAGACATCATTGAATAATGAAATGGTTGATGATAATTATAGTCTAGATAAAATGGTGGTGAAAACATAGGCATTCTAAATATACCATACTCCTTTAAGAAGACTATAAGATTAGAAAACATGCTATATTTTATATCCGATGAAGAGTCTTGGTGTGATAGGGTATGATTAGTGCCTAAGTAACTTCAATACCACCCTCCTTTAACTGTTAGGCCATTAACCACCTTTTCTAGTTTTGTTGGAGAATAATTATCTCATGGATGGTGGTTGTAGATTAAAATTTAAAAATTATTAATGATATGAAACAATAAATCATGTAATTGATATATATATTTGGAAAACTATACTCATAGTAAGAATTAGTGGATAATTATCATTTCTCTCATGAATTGATCATTTTTTGACAATATCTTCTTATGTATATCTTCAATATTCTTCATTTCCTATATAGGAAAATTAAATATATATTAAATTAAAAATAATTTACTTAAGGGAATTCCAAAAAAATATAAGAGGTGACATTAAATAACAAAAAAAATTATCATGCTAAACTAGGAATAATATAATGTGTAACCTTTTAAATGGATAAAAATGTTCAAGTTGTATTTTAAAAACTTAATGTTTTTTTTGAAAACTTGGTTCAGAACAAACTATATATTAAAATATATAAAAAGAGTATTTATAAAATTAAAGATTTACTTTGATTTTCAATGCTGAGAAATAGTGATCACTGTTAGAAATATTCTCTTATTATTCATTTTGAATGTTATATCACTTCTAAACCATGTTAAGTTATCATATGTACTAATGTATCATCTTATTATGTGAAAAGGTCTAAATGTTCTAAGAGATTGTATTATTTTATAAAATTTGTAAATTTCAATACCTCAATTTTTTGACTATATCTAGATTTAAAAAAGTTAGAATTGAGTGATTCATATATCATTGGAAATATAATTTTCTTCTATAAATAATTCAACTATACTCAAACCCAATTTGATAGTTAAGGTATTAATAATTTTCCCTAAATTCACTATTATTTTTCTATTAAAACAATAGATTTTTAATTTTTTTATTTTTTTTAAATTTTTAATGAAATATTAACCTATAATAATCTATGGTTTGTGTTATTTTTATATTTTAAATGATAAAAAAATAATCTAAAACTTTCACTACCATATCAATTTCTAGTTTGAATGTTTTCATAGTAAAAAAGTGGCTTCAAGTTGTTGTAAAACTGGTGTGCAAGTGGTGTGAAAGTTCGATGGAATTTTATAGTCATATATTGAGTTATAACATTCCAGTAGGAATATACTATTTCAATGTAGTTTGGTTTGGTTTATTTTATTATTATTCAATTTTGAATTTTTTTGACTAGTAAGTTCATTTTTGTTTAAATTACCTTTATTTTAAATTAATTAGGTTCAATTTGATTCTGCTTCATTTGGTTCCACTTAGTGTAGTTTTGTTCTATTCTATTCCAATCCATTAAAATTGTTTCAAATTAGGGTTTTAAATTTAGTTCAATTGGTATTGGTTTTTTTATTCAATAAAACATAGGTTGGGTGGGTAAAACTAATTAAGTTCTTTTGGTTAAGTTCATTTTTTTAATTCAATTATTAATATTTAGTTCAAGTCAATTAAGTTAGTTGAGATATAATTTTATTATTTTATATTGAATTTATTCCAATTTAGTTTTAGTTAGGTTGATTGATTTTTTTTTCAATTTTGTTTAATTTTCTTTGATTTATTATTGGGTTTTCTTTTTTTATATTAGTTATGGTTAACATAGTTTGGTTCAGTTTATGTGTGTTTAGGTTGATTTTTTAGTCCCAAAGAGTATTATGTGAGAGATAATCTTGGGGGGGTAGTGAATCAGGGCATGAAATATTTTCCTAAATGATACACTTTTCCTTAAACTCTCATTTCCCTATTTGGATCTTGACCTCTTAATCGTATGAGTCACTTATTTTTCTCAATAATTTCCATGTTGATCCAATAAATTGAACTATTTTTTTAACAATTTTTCTTATGATAATTGTTACCTAAATTATATAATAATGATATATAAAAATTAAAGTAGAGAAAGTGTAATTATATGTATATTTTTTCCCAGTTCACTAATATGATCTAATCTAAAGAACACACACATGACAATATGTTTGTGCAATATAAACACTGATCTCACTAATTGTTGGTTTTTGGATAGCTCACTCCTTCTTGAGTTTAATTAGCTTACAATGGTTTAGGTTAGATGCATTATATATTTTGGATCACCTCCCTCAAAGTTTTCTTATTCACCCACTTCTTCAAAGGAAAAAATAGTTGCAAAAAAACCCAAGAAAAAAATCACCTATTGTTTGACGAATTGAATAGAGTATACATTGATAATCTTTATATATAAGATTATACTTCATAATAATGTTGTGAAACTTCACTAAAAACATTATCTTTATCTTTCCAAGAATTGTTAGTGAAACACCTTATCCATTGGAAAGTTCTTTAAAAGGATTCAAAACTCATTTTATTCTTTCTAACCCCTTATCCAGAATTCCAATTATCTTTCTAGTATTGAAAATAATATTGCTTAACTTTTCTGTATACCAGTAATAATATTATCCACTTATTATAAACTTGATCTTTAATAACATACAACTTCCTTCTCCTATTATTTTTTTGGTAAATTTGGACCTTCAAATGTCCCTTTTTCTCTTTTTTTGAATTTCTATTAGAATTTATATAAAGTTTCCATAAAACCGACCCATTTAATCAAATGGTTGGGAATCAAATCCAATTTATCAATGATTCTATAATAATTCTAGGTGTACCATATGTTTTTTTTGTGTTTAATTTTGTGTATTAAATCCAAATTAATACCTCTTAAATTAGTTCCATTTGATAATAATTTATTTCTCAATTGAATCTAATCATAAATACTAGATTTCTAACACCAAAACATGTTATTTTTTTACCATACCCATTTTGGGATCTTCTATTGGCTTTCTATGGAATAATGCATTAAATACCATGACATAACATTGTTTTTAAGTGAAAGAAACCTTTAAAATGAATTCCTCCATGTTCAAATTTTCATTTTGAATAATCTACAAATTTCACAAAGAATAACATACCTAGAAAAATACCCTCCATATCCACACTATGACATAGAGGGTCCTCCAACATCCTCCATCAGATTTCCAAATGTGAGTCCACTAATTCAAGATCTATAAATGTTATTAGATTTTGTATTTTTCATATGGATTATCCCAAATCACCACACCAAGTACCATGGTGTGGTGTTCCCTAACTAACCATTTTCAAATATCTATATTTTCCACATACATAATGTATTTTACCACGACCTTCAAAATTCTAGGTGAAATGAACTTTATATCATTTATATAACTCTATATCTTCAATTACATTTACAACTTCAAATCCTATAAAATTATGAATTCCATAGCATATTCTTCTTCACCATTTCTTACCTATAAATTTATCAATTGAATTTCAATTTAATATGGTGTAGTCTAACTCTCTTTCCCATTCCATGAATTCACCCAGTTTGAAATAGAGTACAAAGAACTTGCAACCGCTTCACTCCACCCATTTTTTTATCCAAAAAAACTTTGACAATTTCACCATAGCATGAATAATTCTATGGTGAAGGTCTCATTCACCAGTACTCATTCATTCAACTCCACAATAAATTCTAAGATTCTACAAACTTAATGGATAATTATATAAACTCTTCTAAGTGATAAATATGATCACCATTCACAATTCATTTCTATTTCCAACAACCCTACGAGAAACACCACTCTCTATTCTTAAAATACTACTATAAAAAATATAATACACACAATTTGGGTTCAATAATATCCCCCTTTGTATTTTTTGGACAAAAATACATTAATACATTCAAACTATCTCCCACTACTTTAAATGAAAATAGAAAGGAGAAAATATCTTCTTATTTATCCACCTTTGTCACTAACTAATCATGGGTAATATTCTTAACTTCTCCCTAATAATCAATAATGTTTAATCACTATGGAGAGAATACATTTATGGTTAATTTTTCCCCTTTTGGATTTGGGGTTAGAAACATCCCTCCATTTGATTTTGAATTTCATAGAGAGAAATCCTTATCTTACACTAATTGGAATATCTTTCTAATTGGACCATCTAATTCCATAATTATTCCTTTTTAGAATTAAAGTGAATATTAATACAAATTATAGATATCCCATTTCAACTACCCTTTCCCAAATAATTTTAGTAAGTGTAATTATCACTTAAAATTTTGGCAGTCAACAAATCCTCTAAGCCTATTGAACCTAGGCTCAATATAAGAAAAAAGAGTTTATATGAACATCGATAAAGCATTCCATGTCACTCATTGATACCAATAAAACTATGTGGCTTCACATTTAAAAAAAACCCTATGATATCTATCACATTATCACACTAAACCATTATTAGATAAACAATAAATCACAAAGTAT
This sequence comes from Viscum album, assembly GCA_963277665.1. Taxonomy (NCBI): domain Eukaryota; kingdom Viridiplantae; phylum Streptophyta; class Magnoliopsida; order Santalales; family Viscaceae; genus Viscum; species Viscum album. Next base: position 1,086,248,458 of record OY728132.1, read on the forward strand.
GAGAAACATACCAGTTAAATAATTACCTGATACCACTTGTAAAAACTAAAGTTGTTATATCACTTTAAATTAATTTCATTATATAGTACATAAGTTTATTATTCATAGATTAGTCTTAGAGGATTTTGAAATGTCACCAAATGTTCTCCTTAAATGTTTATCTCTTGACCCCAAAAATTATTTCTCAATTTAGGTGTACCATTTTTTGGGAATATTATTCCCTGGATAACAGATTTTAGTATCCTATATAATTAAATAGATGATAGTAAATTATAGAATATAAGTAAATGTAAAGTATATCCCCACTAGTGTTTCTCTAATTTCCATCCATTATCTCCCTTTTAGTGTCTTAATACCACTTAATTTATGACCATTAAATATTTTTTTCATTTTGTTTTTAGCTTAATAATTATCGTATGCAAGAAAAATTCAGCTCCTATATAGATAAATTCTTGAAACTACTTGCTTTATGAAAAAATAAATCAGAAATATATCTTCTTTTAGCTCATTAAGATGTGATTTGTGAGCATATATTCACCATGGATCATATATCCCCTTAAACACAAAATCACTATGAAAAAGTTATAACACTTAAAGAATTTTGGTAGAGGATTAAATTTTATACTCCTCAATTTGAGGGTGATGGTGAGCCAATATGGACCATAATTTTCCATTTATCTTATAATTTTGTGTCCTTTTTAGGTCTGAATGTGATTTAATGGAATCTAACCTATTATCCACTTCATTGGGTTTGTCCTATTTAACACACTCAAAGTTACAACCCTTCATTCCTTGGATAGTTTTATCACCAAGGATTCTACATTCCATATCTGGTTGACTTCTATTTGTCCAAATCAGTGTGATATTATGATTTTAAATAAAATTATTATTTATTTTTTCAATACATAGCTTCCTTCAAGAAATTCCTTTCACATGTTCATTTTCTATTTTAGCAACATGTATGTTCTTATCTTGCCTCCAAAACCTTTTCTTGTATTTCTATGAAGTATGTGGTTTTGAGATAGTTATAAATATTATCTTCACTTTAGTTTCAACATATGAGTCTTCTGCATATAGTTTCTGAATTCTAGGCTTTGGATCCATGTAAGGGTTCCCTCTTAACCCTATTAAAAAGGAAATTAATTTGAAATAAAAATAAAAATTTCTTCTCTTTTAGTTATTTCATGTAATGGGACAAATTTTTCTCTAAATGCAGGCTAATTTATTCTATTAAATCTTGTTGATAATATTAAAAAAATAGTCAATTGAAACATGGTTAGTATGATAATAATTTATAAATTAAAATCCATAATTTTTCTGTGGTTCATGATGACTGAGTCTATCAATTTTTCCACCTGATTCACAATTTGTAATATACCCACATGCTTCAAAAAAAAGATATATGTCCATGTATTCTATAGAAATAGAACATGTTACCATATACACTTATAGAGATCATAAATCTTACATTAACTCTTATAATGAATCTATTATATTTATTTCTAAAACATATAATATTCCCCCTTTTCTTGGGAATATCTATTTTTTCTTCTTTTCATCCCTAGGAGTGGTTCCATCATAAACAAAATAAAAATTCCCCATGTAGCATTGTCTATGTGACATGATGATCTTTTTATGCTTCTCATCCGAGTTTAAATACTTAAATTTTATTTCTTTTTCAAAATTTAAAGGGTAATAAAATAATAAATTCAAGGAATCCTTGAGTTTAATCTTACCCTTGGATTGTTCCACCCCATTCTTGGATAAGAATAACTCCTCTTCTAACCACTAGATCCCCTTTCTATTTTTTAGTCAAAGTCCAAGACACAATTTATTAAATAAAAAGGAAATTACATTATTATAAAATAATGGATTTTATTACAATCCCTTTCATAAAAAGGTATGAGATCAATAGGTAGATCCTCCTTCCATGTAATGCCCTGGCTGATAGCCATGTTAGCAAGACCATCAGCAACCCTATTCTCTTCACGAAAGGTGTGCGTGACAATGTAGTTGATCTTCAGAAGTGAAGCGAGGAGTCTCATCCAGAGGGTAGTGAGAGGCCAAGTGAGATGTAAAACTATGTTCCAAATCACCTAGACAATGGTGGTTGAGTCACTCCCAATCAAGATGTTATTCTAGCCCTTTTTCTTGATGAAATCCATAGTATGAATCACACCCATCATTTCTGCCTGCAAGGACAAGGTTGTACCGCAACTGCCAAAGAAGCATCCATGGTACTTCCCCATTACATCTTTAAATATAGCACCACAACTATAAGGTACTATATTTCCTTTAGAATCTCCATCAACATTCACTTTAATCCATCTGAGAAGTGGAGATTTCCAAAAAACATCAAAGGTGCAACTTGGTTGTCTGTAGATACCATCAACTCTAAGATGACGAAGGATCTAGAAATCACCAAAAGAGTTTTCATAATAAGATTTCTATATCAAAAAAGCATCCATAATGGCAATTCAAATTTTCATCTGACCTACATTAAGGTTGAATGAGTAATTTTTGTTGATAATTTCATTTATATCATACTAGATCACATGGAAAAGCTACACAACCGCTGCTAAGAGCAGATTATTGATTTTCTGTGAAGAGTTCATCTCCACACAACATTTTAATTGAGAACTAATAAAGTTAAAGTGTAACCATTTTCGACCAAACAAGTCAGTAATATAATTCCAAAGTTCTGTAGCCATAGAACAAGACAAAAACAGATTGTTAACATCTTCTCTATGCTGGTGGAAAAAATGTCACTTAGAACAAAGTTGGATTCCAAAATATTTAAGACAAACCTCCGTGGGAACATGGTTGTGGGAAATACGCCAAAAAATATTAAGTATTGATGGATTAATACAGGTTCTATCAAAATATTTTAACCAACCAAAGCTGATATCTGGACTTGTGAGATTGTGATTGTAAAAACTTTTTGAGTCAGGAACCCCATTGTGGGCAGGATCCCATATAAGAAAATCATCATTAATAGCATAGGAGTAATTTTCAATAATATGCATAATGTTGTCAGGCAGGTTGATATCATAATTCATTATATATTTTATAGTATAGTTAGTGATCACTAGTGCAGATTTAGAAGGTAACATAGAAATTTGAGGGACGCCAGTCCAATTATCCAACCAAAAGTTCATAGAAGAATTAGCACTAACCATCTATCTAGCGTTAACCATAATGTTTGAAAAATATTGTATAATAAAGGGACAGATGGAAGATTTGATATAGTTCAAACTACCTTTCATAAGTTTGTATATGAGACTTTTTTTTAAGAAAATAAATGGAGTTAGAGTTGGTATTAATCAATCTCCAAGTGAGCCTTTCTTGAAGGGAATCATTAAAGAGCCGAAGAGTTTTTATACCAATACAACCTTTATCTAACGGTTTACAACAAGTAGCCCAAGGAATGGTCAAAAGTTTTATTTCAATAATGATACATGTCCAAACAAAATTCTTAATGTAAACAATAGTTTTTTTAGAAGACCAATCCGCCATTTAAAATCATTAGCGAGTAGACCAATTTCGACACAACAATAGATTTTACCAAACAAATCCTTCCCACTATGGAGAGAGATTTACCCATCAAGGAAGATAATTGATTGACCACATGGTAAAAAATTATGGAAAATAATATGGATTTAGGCCTTCCCCAAAAAATTGGAAAACCAAGGTAGTTGAAGAGGAAGGATCCTTTGAAATCAAGACAATTAATAATGTCATTTTTTCTATTATGAGAAAATTTTTTCCGAAAGAAAACAAAAGATTTACCCCAACTTATAGATTGACCAGAGAGATATTCATAACGAGCCAAGGTATTTTTAAGACTTTGGATATTTATTTTATCACCTTGTAAGAAAATAATTATGTCATCGACATAAAAGAGATGCGTAGGCACACTTAAGTTTCTAGCCCCCCGAATGGGTTTAATATTGTTTTGAGCAACTAGATTCATGAGAATCCTGCTAAGGTAATATTATTCTATAGAAAATAGGATTATAGATAAATGATCACCTTACCTTACACCCTTTGTTCATTTAAAATATCCCTTAGGAGATCCATTTACAAGAATAGAAATAATGGTCGATTTGAAAAATAAATTAATCCTACTAATGAAAATATCATTGAAACAAAAGTCTTGAAAAAACATGAAGATAAATTACAAATCAATGGTATCAAAGGCTTTCCTAATATCAAGCTTAATAAAAACATTACCTCCTCTATTAGATTTTTTCAGAGTGTTGGTGCATTCCGAGGAGGGGAAAATGAAATATTGTATGGTTATTCCCTTTATAAAACTGAATTGATTCCATGAAATAATTTTATAACATAGAGAAGAAAGTCTATTGGAAAGAAGTTTTGTGATGATTTTATAAAGAGATTTAATAAGAGCAATGGGATGGAAGATATGGATTTCAGAAGCATTATCTTCTTTAGGAATTAAGGTATGTAATTGAGCATTAATCCCATGAGGGAGAACCCCATTAGAAAAAAAGGATTTAACAAATTTTCATACATCCATGTGAATAATTTCCCAATGATGTTTAAAAAACCATTATTAAAACCATCATGTCCCGAAGCACTATTTGGATTAAGGCTGAAGACCGTGTCTTTGACTTCTTGGTCAAGAGGTATTCTTAAAAGAAAAATATTGTCTTCTTCATTCACTAAGATCAAAATGACCTCAGGAAGAATGTCCTTATTAATATTTGGGCTGTTGAAAATATTATCAAAGTAGTTGACCACATAACTCGAAATGGCCTCCTCTGAGTCAAGGAGGGTTTTATTGACCCTAAAGAAAGAGAGAGGATGGAAATATTTCTTTATTATTTGAAGAGATTTATAAAACATAGTGTTTCTCTCACCATACAATAGCCATTTGTCTTTGAAAAATTGCTTATGTATGTTGTATTTTAGGATCAAGTGTGAATTCAATTTTAGAGCAATGTTTTGTTCATCTTGAGGGTCAATAGAAAAATCAGAGCAAGTAGAGTTGTTTTGAATTTGGGAAAGTTCATTCTCAAGAATTGAGATATATTTATCCATTTTCTTGTATTTAGAATTGTACCATCCATTAAGACATTGTTGGATGTGAATTAACTTTGTAAAATAGGAAAAAACATCTTTGTGATGGTTCATAGACTCCAATTTTTTTTATGATGGTAGAACAATCCAAATAAGAAGATCAATATTTGTTAAATCTGAAAGGAAGAGTGGATTTTTTCTTTTTAGAACTGAGGATGACAAGGATGGGGTGATGGTCATAATAAGTCTGGGTAAAGTGATGCTGGAAATGGTGTCCCAATAGTCCAAAGCTTGTGTGTTAGTGAGAGCCCTATCCAGTTTTCTAGAAACAATCCTATTGTAGTGTCTTCTGTACCATGTGTATTTGGAACCAGTAAGATTGATATCTAAGAGGTTGCAATCTTCAATAGCATCGCTAAATTCTTTCGAGGGAATGGAAGAGAAATAAGGGCCAATTTTCTCACTGGAGGTAAGAATAGCATTGAAATCACCTAGAAAAATCTAGGGATCATGTATGATGTTAGATAAATCCACAAGATCTTTCTAGAGGGTCCTACGATCTTGATATCTATTATTGGAATAGATAATCATACAAAATTTAGGTTTTCCATCATGATGAAAGTTACAAGTAAACATTTGTTCAGCGGAATTTGAAGCACTAACATTCTGTAATGAGTCATGATAAAACATCTAAATAGATTCAACTGATGACCCCGTTTTGCAAGCACCTAGATAATTATAACCATAATCACACATCTATCTTTCTATTTGTTTTAAGTCGAGAGTTAAAGTGTACCTAGAGTATCTTCCCACTAGTCATCTCATTTTCTAATTATTGAGAGATTTTTTCTAGTATGTATTCTTGTTCCTTCATCATGATCTTCATTTGATAAATAGAGTCTTTAAGACATATCTTTTTTTATTACAACATCTTCTTCTCTTTAACCGCAAGTAAAGAAATAGGCTATAGCCACAGGCCATGCCCGTATCTATAGTCCAAATGCCCATGGATATAACCAATATCTATATATTAGACATCTGTGGATATAGAATTCATGGATACAATGTCAAGGTTATAAAAATATCTAAATCCCATGGCTATAACCTCTGACTATAGCTAGTCCAATGTGTAATAAGGTCCATCAAATACCTATAGACATGATCACTATTCCTATGGATATAACCTAGTCTATGTGGGATATATTTATCCATGATCACTTGATCATGACCACAGTGGAAAGATAGAACAACTCACTACCATAATCATTTTTACCGTGGTTATAGTGTATTTGAAAAATAAAAAACAAGTTCCTTAATTTGAATCTGTTCCTCCAAATATTCACCAAATAATTATTCCACACCACTACAAGTGTTTTATTATTATATATGCAAACAATTTCACACACACACACACAAACATAGGGATTTGTAAAAAAATATGTTTTCTAAAAGAGAATCTTTTCTACTATCTTATAATGTATTTTTGATATTTATAGGAATAATTAATTAAATATATATATGGAATGGTATAAAAAATAATTATGTGTATGGGAATCAAAAATGTTTCTTAAAAAGAGAGTTTGATTCCATATTCTATTATTATAAGACAATCATTTGAATTTCTAATGTATGAATATATTTATATATACATATAAAATAAATTTCAATTACAGGCCTATATATAGGGGTATTTAGTGCCTATGGCTATAGAGTATTATTTAAAAGGCTATAACTATAGTCTTTAAATGATCATGGATATAGGTTATTATTTTGTAGGCTATAGCCATGAGCATTTTATGACCATGGATATAGGGTATTTTTTTGAAGTCTATACCCGCATTTATTTCTTATCTTGGATACATGGTATTTTTTTGAAGGATATAAGAATGATTTTTGTCCCAAGGATACAATCATTTTTTTTATCATGGTTATATGGTGTTTATTCAAGTACATAACCATATTGATTTGTATACCATGTCTATAAGAGAGATATATCCATTGAAATTTCTACTCATGTCTAAAGGGTCCCTTCTTGAATATTTTTTCCATCCCTGTTTCCATTACCGATACACCCTATATCCATAGACAATGTTACCCATGACCATATGTTTCCTATAGCCACATATAGGTTTCTACAGTGACTATAGTCCACTTATATCCATGCAAAAACCTGATCATGGACATAGTTATGTGGATATATTACTTTTTTGTAGTAGTGAACCACTTCTATTATAATATACGTGAGTTCATCCTTCTTATCATTAAAATTATGACCTTATTTTGAGTTTATATTATTTTATTTTGAATTAGTATTTATCTTTTCAACCTTTATTGAAATATCCTTTAAATATTCATCTTAGGAATCATTATATTTATTGAGATCATTTTCAACTTCAATAAGACTTATATTTAGGTCTTTTAATCTATAAACATAAATTCCTTGTAATTAGATCATGATATCTTGGGACTTATTCTCTTCTTTAAGATTAAAATTTTATTTTAAACAATTGATCCATCTCTTTTAACAATATGAAAAATTATACTTTAGGCCTCCTTAGAATATCCTTATCATCAGAGGTCCCAAATTCACTTATCCTATTGACTTCCTCACTAATTACTACAATATAATTGAATGATTAAATATTTTTTAATCAAATTCACTCATACATTATGTAATCCACATTTTAGTAGTATCTCACGCTTTCTATAAATAGTTCACCAATATTTAATTTCAATTGACTTTTACTTATTCTTTGAATTTATATCCTTTTCCTTGGCACATAGAACTATAAGAGCAGAATGAACCTTCAACTCTATAATTTAATCAAATAAATTCATAGAATATAAAATTCAATGAAAATGAAGCCTTAATATAATACCAATTATTATTCCCAATGGTTCTTAGGTGATAGATACCCTGGGGGGGGGAATCAGGTTATGAAATATTTTCCCAAATGATTCACTTTTCCTTAAACTCTAACTACTCTACTTGGATATTGACCTCTTAATCATGAGGGTCACATAATTTTTTCTTTATCTTTTATGCTGAATCAATTAATTAACCTTCATTTTATATCATGTTTTATTATGATAATTCTTAACTACATTATCTGATAATGATGTGTAAAAATTAAATCAAAGAAAACAAAAGTACATGTGAATATTTATTTGGCTAAACACTATAGGCTAGTCTAAGAATCAAGCATTCAATAGTGTATCAATGCACTGTACACACCATGTTCAATGCTTTTTGGTTTTAGGTAAGGTCACTACTACCTGGGATAACATTCCTTATAATGTTTTAGGGTACATGCACTATCTCTCTAGGATAACCTCTTTCATTGTTTCCCCTATCACTCATTTCTTTAAAGTGGAAAATAGTTGGAATGCAAGACAAAGAACAATATCAACTATTATTTATTGAGTTTCTCCAAGCATGGATTGGTGATCCATATCTCTAGGATGCTCCTTCAAAAGAACATTTTGAAAATTCATTTAATTAACATCATATTCATACTTTCAATTAGATATCATGTAAACACCTTATCCTTTTGAAATTTATTCAAGATATTCTAAAAATACTTTTATTCTTTCTATCCCTCCATCTATAATTACTCCTATATTTTTTTGGATTAGAGACTAGGATGAATTCAATTTCACTACAACAAAAATGGGCTTTATCAGTGCTAAAAACGGGATTTATCAGCACTAAAAAAGTGCTGTAAAGCTCAATGCTGATAAAGGAAGACTTTATCAGCGCTAAAAGAGCACTGATAAAAGAAGCCTTTATCAGTGCTCTTTTAGCACTGATAAATGTACCATTTATCAGTGCTAAGAGAGCACTGATAAAGTCTTCCTTTATCAGGGATCTTTTAGCCCTGATAAATTTTTATTTTATCAGCTCTTTTTTAGAACTAGTAAAGGATTATTTTATCAGTGCTAAAAAAGTGCTGATAAAAGCCCTGTCTGCTGCACAAAAATTTCTGCAGCATCACACCCAAGCAGCACACCCAAACAACACCTGCAAATAATTCAGCAACTCAATAAGTATACCCATACAAAATTAACACATAAATCATAAGATAATTACACCAAGTATACCCATACACCATTAACACATAATTCATAAGTTAATTAAATACATAAATAATTCTATTCAGAATTCAAGGGGTTGGGGAGGTTGTTCAGGGGTTTCAGGTGGCTGTCCAGGGGGGTAGGGGTGTCTGGGGGGATGGGGGTGTCCAAGGGGGGTGGGGGGTTGTCCAAGGAGGGTGGGGGTGTCCAGGGGGGTGGGGTGTGTCTAGGTGGTGGGGTGGTGTCTAGGAGGGGGGTGTCCATGTGAGGGGGGGGGGGGCTCTCTACGTGGGGGGGGGGGGTGGGCTGGTGTCCAGGGTGTCCAGGGGGGGGATTTCTAGGAGGTGGGTGGGGTGTCTGAGAGGTGGGGTGGTGTTCAGGAGGGTGGGATGGGGGAGTCCAGGGGGATCGGGGTGTCTAGGGGGGTGGGGGTGTCCAGGGGGTGGGGGGCGGTCCAGTGTGTTGGTAGGGCTGTCCAAGTGGCGTGGGGTGGTGTCCAAGGAGGGGAGTGTCCAGGGGGGGATGTCTATGGGGTGTCCATGGGGGTGGGCTGGTGTACAGGGTGTCAGGGGGCTTTATAGGGGGAGTGGGGATGTTCGGGGGGGGGGGGGGGGGGTCCATGGGGTTGGTGGGGCTGTCCAAGGGGGGTGGGATGGTGTCTGGGAGGGTGGGGGTTGCCATTCATGGGTGGGGGGTCTACAAGGGGGTTGGGGGTATGCAGGTGGTAAGGTGGTGTCAAGGAGGGGTGAGGCTGTCATCTAGGGGGTGGTGGTTGTCCTGGGGGTAGGGGTGGGGGTGTCCGGGGGGGGGGGGTTGGGGGGGCTGTTTGTAACGTCCTGGAGCCGGGTTCCACACAACGGGTGCCCCGAGCCCAGTTCGCCACGTGACCTCAAGCGCATTTCCCCAAACGCTAGAGGCTTCCGACTAGCAGCGAGGGCCCAGGTCTGATAGTGGTGAAACTATGCCCTTATTTGTCAAAGTGTAGCACATCGGAATACAAAATAAACATACACGGCAGCAGAAGTAGTAAACATACACATCTGAAATAAACTACAGCAATGGATATAACCAACAAAATATAAAAGATGATGCTACATGTTTCAAGTTCTAAGATCAAGTTGTAAGAAAACAGCCAGAACATGTTATAGATCAATACAGTACAACAAAATACAGAGTATAGAAAAACAAGCCAAAATAGCTGGCAGCGGCATCGCAAGACTAGGCTCGGTCCCATGCCCTCCTACTCCTCAACAACAGTCAAGTACCTGTATAGGGACTCTTTCCCCTATCTACACCTGCAGAAGCGTAATCTGTTTGGGCCGAAAAGGGTGACCCAAACAGGGTGTGAGGAATATATCTCAGTAGGCACCCACCAAAGGCCCGTGCCCAACTACCTGTAAGCATGCAACAATAATGTGTAGAAATAAAATGAAATAAAGTAAGAAGTACTCAAAAGTAACAACTACCAGTTATATTTCCATTTTTAATATTCATTTAATTCCTTTAATTTAGTAACATTTTTGTGCTCAAAAACACTAAGCCCTCAGGCCAACCAGAACCATGCCCTCAGGCTAAAATAGCAAACCACGCCCTCAGGCTTGCCCTCAGGCCATACAGAATCCAACCCGCAGGTATTTCCCTTAGGCATAACAGAAATTTCCCTCAGGCATAGGAAGTGTCACCCTCAGGCACAGAAGTCAATCCCTCAGGCACGAAAGGTTGCCCTCATGCGAAATACGATAGCCCTCGGGCTAAAATAGTCACGCCCTCAGGCTAATCACAACAACGCCCTCAAGATAAATACAACAATGCACTTAGGCTAAACAGGTAACCAGGCCATGCCCAACAGGTAAACAAGAAATAACAAGAAATTCCTCTCAAGGCAATTCTACAATTACTACTTTGAAGGCATACCCTCAGGTATCTTGGCCAAATGACTAAACAGTGGAACACACCCCCCGGGGTGGTTCTGGATCCAAGAAACTATCCCAACCAGCATTTTAATATCACAATTAAATACCTAATCAATTCTAGGCATTAAATATAGAAACAAACTCAGCCACACGACACCCCAACATGGGTTCGTGGCACAAAAACGTACGACAGCTGGAAATTTACACCAAGCCACCTACCTTATACGTCAACGAGCATTATATACGAATGCCGACTCCAGAAATGCACAAGAATGGCGTAGATCTGATGAAGAACAAAACCCATTCAAATGTAAATAACTTACGTTAGGAGAATAATTGGTAAGCAACACGCTAGGAGAAGAGAGGGCTTACCCATTCGGTTCCAATGAGATCATCCGACACCGAATCAGATTCCAGACGAACTCCCGATGGATCTTCAAAGGTGAGGCCTCCTCCTTTGGCTCCAAAATGGTTCAAACGCCTCCTCTACCAAATGAGGAGGCTACTACCTATTTTAAGCTGAAAAAAGTACACGACATGTACTTCTGAGTACACGTCGTGTACTTATTTCATTTAACTGTTCACTTGGCGGCACCGCCACACTGTTCACCCCGTCGACCTGAGTACACGACATGTACTCCTGAGTACACGGCGTGTACTGTCGCCCAACTGGTAGTGACTCCACCACCTTACTATTCAAGCATGTTGACTGACTACACGGCGTGTAAGGTACCACTACATGGCATGTAGTCGGTTCCTACACCCCTCGTCGCCAACAAGTCTACACACCCCATGTACTCATCCCAACACGTCCAAAAGTACACGACGTGTAGTTTCAAAATTTATCATTTTTCCCCATTTTCTATATTTTCTCAAAAACACTTAAGGAAAAGGAAAAATAAGAAGCTCGTACCTAAGAAATAAGAAATGGGTTCTTACAAACTTCCCCCCTTATAGCAATTCATCCCCGTATTTCCCTTCCAAGGGTGGTGAAGATAAATCTCAGAACAACTCTAGCCACTGAGCACGTACGTCGGCCTCCCGCTCCCAGGTCTCATCCTGCACTCGGCCATGCTTCCATAGCACTCGTACGAGAGGAACTGACTGGCCTCAGAGAACCTTCGTGCTCCTGTCAACGATACGGATCAAATGCTCCTCAAAAGACGCATCATGATGAAGCTCAACCTCCTCTGGATGAAAACTGTGAGATGGGTCTGAATGATAGCGACACAACTGAAACACGTGGAAGACATCGTGCATGGCTCGGTACCGCTGCAGTAACTGAAACCGATAGGCAACCTGTCTGACTCTCTCCAGAATCTCGAATGGCCCCACATACCTTGGTGAAAGTTTAACCTGTCTCTTGATCCACTTGTGTCCCAGCCACAGTGAAACACATAGAAAAACCTGATCCCCGACCACGAACTCCAAAGGTCATCTGTGATGATCAACATAAGACTTCTGATGAGACTGCGCGGTATCCATCCGCTTCCGAATCAACTGGACCTGCTCAGATGTCACCTGCACGAGCTGTGGCCCCAGTAAAGCTGCCTCACCTGCCTCTAACCAGCACAAAGGTGATCGGCATGGCCTACCATATAAAGCCTCGTATGGTTCCATCTCAATAGTCGCCTGAAAACTATTATTATAGGCAAACTCGACTAAGGGTATATGCTTCTCCCAAGAGCCCCCAAAGTCTAGGACGCATGCACATAGCATGTCCTCTAGCACCTGTATTGTCCGCTCTGACTGGACATCTGTCTGAGGGTGGTATGCTGTGCTCAGAAGAACCTGTGTACCCAGCACCCTCTGAAAAATCTGCCAGAAACAAGACATGAAGCGGGCGTCCTGATCAGAAATGATAGAACGAGGGACCCCATGAAGACATACGATCTCTCACATATAAAACATTCCGAGCTCATCCACACTGAAGGTCTCCTTGATCAGAAAGAAGTGAGATACCTTCGTGAGTCTGTACACGACAACCCACACAACATCATTTCCTTGAGGTGACCTCGGCAAACCCGTCACGAAATCCATCATGACATCATCCCATTTCCACTCTGGAATGGGCAACTGCTGTAACAACCTGGCTGGCCTCTGGTGCCCTTCCTTCACCTGCTGATAAGTGGAACACCTCGTAACAAAACCAGCTATCCTCTCTTCATACCCGGCCACCAGTACTGACGTCTCAAGTCTCGATACATCTTGGTAACCCCGGGACGAATTTACCAAGCTGAAGCATGAAACTCCCTCATCAGCTCCTCGCGTATATCCCCTGGAACCCATACACGTCCATGGAAACTCAAAACCTCATCATCGCCTATCATCCAACCGGGAAGAGGGTCCTCACTTGGCACCGAATCCCATAGAACTAGGCCTTTTGAATCAGATAGATGCCTCATCCTCACTCTATCAAGGAGGGTAAAAGTCACAGCTAACGATGAAAGATAAGTCTGCCCCTAACTATCGTGAACCTCCAGATGAATCTCAGAGAGCAACACCATGAGATCCCACTCACCATTGGCCTCCTGCACTGCCTGTATCTGAGTCTTCCTACTCAGTGCATCAGTTACTGCATTTACTTTACCAGGTGTATAGGCAAGCTCAAAATCAAAGGACTATAGGTACTCAACCCACCTTCTCTGCCTCAGATTCAGGTCACTCTGAGTAAAGATATACTTGAGGCTTTTGTGGTCGGTGAAAACCACAAAATGCTCTCCCAAAAGATAGTGTCTCCAACAGCGCAACGTATGAACAACTACAGCCAACTCGAGATCATGCGTCGGGTAATTCCTCTCATGTGGCCTCAACTGCCGAGACCCGTACGCAACAACTCAGTCTCCCTGCATCAAAATGGCTCCCAGCCCAATTCCTGATGAACCAGAGTAAATTGTATAGCTCTTCCCTTGCTCTAGGAGTATCAGGATCAGTGCTGATGTCAACCTTCCCTTCAGGTCCTGAAAAGCTGCCTCGCAAGCTTCCGACCAAACGAAATTCACACCCTTATTAGTCAGACCTGTCAATGGTGCTGCTAAGCGGGAGAAGTCCTGTATCAAGTGCCTATAGTAACCAGCCAGCCCTAAGAAACTTTGTATCTCAAACACGTTCTCAGGATTCTCCCAGGAAACTACTGCTCTCACCTTCTCTAGGTCTACTGCAACTTCTGCCTCTGAGATAATATGACCCAGGAAGTGAATCTGGTCCATCCAAAAGTGGCACTTCGAGAGCTTAGAATATATCTGATGCTCTCTCAGTGTACTCTATAAGATCTCAAGATGGGTGGCATGGTCGTGTCGAGTGTGATAGTACACCAAGATTTATTCCATGAATACTACCACAAATTAATCAAGATACGGATGAAACACATGATTCATCAGAGCCAGGAAAACTGCTGGCGTGTTCGTCAGTCTGAACGGCACAACCAAGTACTCGTATAGACCATACCTACTCCTAAAAGCTGTGAGAGGTATATCAGATGGTCTAATGCGCAACTGATGATATCGGGATCTCAATTCAATCTTCGAGAACACTCATGCTCCACGAAGTTATTAAAAAAGATCATCAATCCTCGGAAAGGGATACCAGTTCTTAACCGTCAACTAGTTCAGTTTCCGATAATCCACACAAAGTCTGAGGGTACCATCCACATTCTTCGTAAAAAGGACCAGAGAACCCCAAGGAGAAGTACTGGGTTAGATAAAACCCTTTTCATGTAGCTCCTCTAACTGCCTCTTGAGCTCCTTCAACTCAGGCGTGGCCATCCTATAAGGAGGAATGGAAACCGGTGCTGCTCCTGGCACTACCTCGATAGAGAAATCCACCTCACACACCAGAGGTAGACCTGAAAAGTTGTCCGGGAAGACATCCCTGAAATGATCGACAACTGGAGGGAAATCCGTTTGACAAGTCCCCTGATCATCCAGATATAAGCTCACAATCTGGGCTATGACTCCACCTCGCTCATGATGCTCTGGTCCAGCTCGACTCACCTGAACATCCCATTCGCCCTTGCATAGAAAGTCTCCGCCCTCTGGTGACGTGATACGCACCCTGCGACGATTTGAGTCTACAAAAGCTTGATAGGGGACCAACCAGTCCATCCCGAGAATGATGTCATACCTCGTCATCTCCAGGATATAGAGGTCCCAAAGGAAGTGACACTCACCAAACTCAAGGGGGCACTCCTTGCACTGACACACACCAGCCGTTCTAGTCCCCAACGGAGTGTCTAGCGTCATGATATCAGAAGAAGAACAAACACCGAGCCCAAGTCTCTCCACAACGGGTACAGATATGAAACTATGCGTAGCACCCGTATCAAAAAGTAATGAAGACAAGACAAAAGCTACTAGAATAGTACCTATGACTGTAGAAGGTCCAGGATCCTGCTCCTGCAAGGTCTGTTGCACTGCATATGCCTGGCTAGTGCCACGACCCTACGACACAGCCTGGATACCCTGAGTTGTCCCACCATACTGCCTCTGCGATCCTGGTGTCTGGATACCACGTCCATGACCACCATCTCTGCCTGCATGCCCTGACGTATTCCAGTTCCCTGACTGGTAAGAAGCCACTGGTCCTGCTCCCGCACGCGAAGTCTGCACAGAACCCCTCTCACTAGCCACTGGTAGTAACGCCCTGCAAATCACTGCAGATGACCCATCTTTCCGCAAGCTTGGCACTCCATTGGGTCTCGTGGACACTGCAGCCTCTTGTGCACCTCTCTGCCACACTGGTAGCACCTGATCGGGCCACCTGAAGAAGCTGCCTGGGTGGTACTGCCACCCTGAGAGAAGTCCATCTGTCTCTTCCTCTTACCAGCAGAAATCACACCAGTAACTGGTGCTGAACCGCCCTGGCCCACACCACTCAATTCCCCCAGGTTCCTCTCTGTAATCAACGCCTGGTTCACAATCACGTGTACAATAGGCAACCTGAAAACATTCACCAGTGCTCAGATGTCATACCGAAGACCATCCTAAAAACATCTGTCTCTCAACATCTCATCACCCACCAGCACGGGTGCAAAACACTGAAGCTCTGTAAAATGAGCAGAATAGTCCATCACTGACATAACGCCCTGCTGCAGATTCATGAACTCTCGAGCTCTATCTACCCTCAGCGTCTCAGGAAAGAAGAAGTCATAGAAGACTTCATGAAAATCTTCCCACGCCATGTCCCTATGATGCTCTGTCTGGGTGGTAGTATCCCACCACCTCTTGGAGGAATCACACAGCATGTAAGTTGTGAGCTTGACCCTCCACCCTGGATGTGTCTCAAGGTGCTAAAAAATAGTATGCATTGATCCTAGACAAGACTCTGCAGCCTTTGGTCCACCATCCCTTGAAAACGTAGGCGGATGCCGCTACTAAAAGATACACGTCAGCTCGACCATAGATGTGGTAGCCTACGGTGCTCCCTGAAAGGTCTGCATGAACCGCAATAAGACTTCACAGAACTGCGCCTCCGCGCCTGTGTCCGGTATAGCAGCTGGCGCCACATCTGGCTCTGCTGGTGGATCAACTAGTAGCCCATGGCCCACCATCTCCGGAGTATAATTGTCGCCGCTCTCCTGGCGAACAACTCATGGTCGTCTAGGCGTCATGACACTACAAGTTCAAAAGAACGCCTCAGATTCAAAATTATTATGACCGAAAGAGAAGGAACCACAAAGGAACAAGAGGAAGAAAGCATGTCAAAATTTTCAAAACAAGACTACATGGCGTGTACAATGACTACACGACGTGTACTTGACTTTCCTTCCCCTGCCCGGGTCCTTCTACACGGCTAAGCCACATGGCTTCTGTTCAACAAAACTACACGGCGTGTAAAATATCTACACGGCGTGTATGGTGTTATTTTACAACTGCTCGTGTCGTCTGTGACACGGCCGACTACTCGGCTTAAATCCACACGGTGTGTTACACCCATACACGGCGTGTACAACACCCCATTTCCCAGCCACATGGCTAACTCCACACAGTCTATCCTTGGACAAGACTACACAGTGTGTCCCATATGTACACGACATGTTTAGGGAGAGGTGACACCAGCCCGTGTTGTTAGTTACATGGCCAAGTCCCCAGGTCACACTACACG
Organism: Viscum album; assembly: GCA_963277665.1. Classification (NCBI taxonomy): domain Eukaryota; kingdom Viridiplantae; phylum Streptophyta; class Magnoliopsida; order Santalales; family Viscaceae; genus Viscum; species Viscum album. Next base: position 1,086,265,590 of record OY728132.1, read on the forward strand.
GCATGTATATAATTGACACAGCGTTTTCTGTCAAGGAGTTAACCGACCCGTGTTGTTAGTTACACGAATGGACTCTGGGTCACACTACACGGCGTGTCAAAATCTACACGGCGTGTTTTACCCAACCCTTTCCCTTCCCCATGTCGCCGCCCACACGGTTTGTGACACAGGAAGAGACTACACGGTGTGTACTTAGGGTACATGGAATGTACTCAAAAAGTTCATTTTTCTTCCCAAATAGAAGAACATACACGGTGTGTATAAAAATACTACACGGCGTGTATACTGGGTTTCCGGACAGTATGCCTCATAAAATACCCCGGAACCCAGAAAATACCGTAAAACAACACCTAAGTGTCAAATTCTAACCCGTGGGGGCCCATACTCCCCATGAATCAAAGTTTGACATCTTCTGTGTGTTATAACCGATAAACAGTCAATGATCCACTAAATTCCAGTCAATGAGGGCCCATACTCCCCAAAAACTGAAGTTTAGAGGTCATTATATAAACAGGATCACATAAAATTACCCTATCACATAGCATGTATTTTATCAGAGCGGCTATCACAACAACATGCTTTTCTAGCACAACAACTATCACAACAACATGTGAATTTATAATGCACCTACATGGCATTGAACTATTCATGGCATGAGATTTCTAGAATGTGCCTATATGATTCATGAGACGGCATACCCTCATCTCATAGGGTTGCAACTAAATAGAACCCATAGATAAAATATAAATAGCACAATCTCAAGTGCGTCACCCAACGGTGAAAACAAATCAACCGTAAAATTGAAAAATCAAAAGAATGCAAAATACGAGGTAGACTGGCTTTTCCCTGTACACGGGTTAGCTACGCCCGGGCACAACTTATTACCAACTACTGTTCTGTCCTATCCCTAACTACGGCTCCAGATAGTAAGTCAAAGAAAAGAAATGCCTCTGATACCACTTTGTAACGTTCCGGACCCGGGTGCCACGCAACGGGTGCCCCGAGCCCGGTTCGCCACTTGACCTCAACCGCATTTCCCCAAACGCCAGAGGCTACCGACTAGCAGCGAGGGCCTAGGTCTGATAGTGGGGAAACTATGCCCTCATTTTTCAAAGTGTAGCGCAGCGGAATACAAAATAAACATACACAACAGCGGAAGTAGTAAACATAAACAACTGAAATAAACTACAACAGTTGATATAACCAACAAAATATAAATGATGATGATACATGTTTCAAGTTCTAAGATCAAGTTCTAAGAAAATAGCCAGAACATGTTATATATCAATACAGTATAAAAAAATATGGAGTACAACAAAACAAGCCAAAACAGCTGGCAGCGACATCGTGATCCTAGGCTCGGTCCCATGCCCTCCTACTCCTCAGCAACAGTCAAGTACCTGTATAGGGACTCTTGCCCCTATCTACACCTGCAGAAGCGTAATCTGTTTGGGCCGAAAAATGTGACCCAAACAGGGTGTGGGAAATATATCTCAGTAGGCACCCACCAAAGGCCCGTGCCCAACTGCGTGTAAGCATGCAACAATAGTGTGCAAAAATAAAATGCAATAAAGTAAGCAGTACTCAAAAGTAACAAATACCAGTTATATTTCCATTTTTAATATTCATTTAATTCCTTTAATTTAGTAGCATTTTTTTCTCAACAGCACCAAGCCCTCAGGCCAACCAGAACCATGCCCTCAGGCTAAAATAGTAAACCACACCCTCATGCTTGCCCTCAGACCATACAGAATCCAACCCACAAGTATTTATCTCAGGCGTAACATAAATTTCCCTCAGGCGTAGGAAGTGTCGCCCTCAGGAACAGAAGTCAAGCCCTCAGGCATGAAAGGTTTCCCTCAGGCGAAATACGATAGCCCTCAGGCTAAAACAGTCACACCCTCAGGCTAATCACAACAACGCCCTCAGGCTAAATACAACAATTCCTTCAGGCTAAACAGGTAACCGGGCCATGCCCAACAGGTAAACAAGTAGTAAAAAGAAATTCTTTTAAAGGAAATTCTACAATTACTACTTTGAAGGCATACCCTCAGGTATCCTATCCAAATGGCTAAACAGTGGAACACACCCCCGGGGTGGTTCCAGATCCAAGAAACGATCCCAACCAACATTTTATTATCACAATTAAATACCTAATCAATTCTAGACATTAAATATAGCAACTACCTCAGCCACACGACACCCGAACATGGGTTCATGGCACAAAAACACACAAAAACACATGACAGTTGGAAATTTACACCAAGGTACCTACCTTATACGTCAACAAGCATTATACACGAATGCCGACTCCAAAAACGCCCAATAATGGCGTATATCTGACGAAGAAAAAAACCCATTCAAACGTAAATAACAAACTTTAGGAGAAGAATTGGTAAGCAACACGCTATGAGAAGAGAGGGATTACCCGTGCGGTTCTAACGAGATCGTCCGACACCGAATCGGATTCCAGACGAACTCCCGACGGATCTTCAAAGGTCCGGCCTCCTCCATTGGCTCCAAAATGTATCAAACGCCTCCTTTGCAAAATGAGGAGGCTACTGCCTGTTTTCAGCCGAAAAAACAAAGTACACAGTGTGTACTTCTTTCATTTTACTGTTCACTTGGAGGCACCACCACACTTTTCACCCATCGACCTGAGTACATGACATGTACTCCTGAGTACACGGCTTGTACTGTCACCCAGTTGGCGGCGACTCCACCGCCTTACTATTCAAGCCTACCGATTCACTACACGGCGTGTAAGGTACCACTACACGACGTGTAGTTGGTTTCTACACCCCTCGTCGCCGACAAGGCTACATGCCCCATGTACTCATCCCAACACGGCCAAAAGTACACAACGTGTGGACAAAGTACACGGTGTGTAGTTTCAAAATTTAGCATTTTTCCCCATTTTCCATATTTTCTCAAAAACACTTAAGGAAAAAGAAAAAGAAGAAGCCCGTACCTCAAAAATAAGAACCGGGTTCTTACACTGTTCGAGGTGGGGGGGGGGGGCTATCCATGGGCATGTCCAAGGGGGTGGGGGTTTCCACGAGGTTAAGGGGGCTTTCCAGGGGGTGGGGTGTGCAGAGGGGTGGGGGTGTCCAGGGGGTGGGTTGGTGTCCAGAGGGGTGGGGGCGATCCAAGGGGTTGGTGGGGTTGACTCTTACATGTCACAAAGGACCCGTGGATCGTTCTCCTAAAAGATCAAGACAATCCTAATGCGTTTGGTCAAATTTCCGTAGGTCAGTTGTTGTTTTCACTTAAAATTGTGTCCAATTTAAATAGAATTGAGACCCTTTGAGTGGTACCGGACACAATGTGCCTCGTATTGAGGTGGGGATGACTCTTGAACATCAAAAAGGACCCATGGATCGTTCTTTTAAAAGATCAAGACAATCCGAATGCATTTGTTTGAATTTCCGTAAGACGGTTGTTGTTTTCACTTAAAAATTTGTCCATTTTAAACAAAAGTGAGACCCTTTCAGTGGTACCGGCCACAACATGACTTGGATTGAGGCGGTTATGACACTTGCATTTCAAAAAGGACCCGTGGATCATTCCCCTAAAGGATCAAGACAATCCGAATGTGTTTGGTCGAATTTTCGTAGGTCAGTTGTTGTTTTCACTTAAAAATATGTCCATTTTAAACAAAAGTGAGACCCTTTGAGTGGTACCCGGCCACACCATGCCTCGGATTGAGGCGAGGATGACTTTTTCACATCCCCAACACACCCGTGGATCATTCTCTTAAAGGATCAACACAATCCGAATGCGTTTGGTCGGATTTTCGTAGGTCAGTTGTTTTTTTGACTTAAAAATCTATCCAATTTAAACAGAAGAGAGACTCTTTGAGTGGTACCGGCCATACCATGCCTTGGATTTAGGTGGGGACAACTTGTACACACCCCCAATGCACCCATGGATTGTTCTCTTAAGGATCAAAACAATCAGAATGCGTTTGGTCGGATTTCCATAGGTCAGTTGTTGTTTTCACTTAAAATTATGTCCATTTTAAAGAAAAGAGAGACCCTTTGAGTTGTACCAGCCACACCGTGCCTTATATTGAGGCGTAGATGACTTTTTTCACGTCACAAAGGACCCTTGTATCATTCTCATAATGTATTGAGACAATAATAATGCATTTGGTCAGATTTCCGTCGGCCAGTTGTTGTTTTCACTTAAAAATTTATCCATTTAAAAAAAAGAGAGTCTGTTTGAGTGGTACCGGCCACACCGTGCCTCATATTGAGGTGGAATTAACTCTTACATGTCACAAAGGACCCATGTATCATTCTCATAAATTTTCATGACAATCCGAATGTTTTTGGTCGAATTTCTGTTGGTCAGTTGTTGTTTTCACTTAAAAGTATATCCATTTTAAACAGAAGAGAGACCCTTTGAGGGGTACCGGTCACACCGTGCCTCAGATTGAGGCAGGGATGACTCGTGCACGCCCCCAACTCACCTGTGGATCATTCTCTTAAAGTATCAACACAGTCCGAATGTGTTTTCTCGGATTTCCATACGTTAGTTTTTGTTTTCACTTAAAAATCTGTCCAATTTAAACAGAAGAGAGACCCTTTGAGTGGTACCGGCCACACCGTGCCTTGGATTGAGGTGGGGATTACTCATACACATCCCCAAAGCACCCGTGGATCGTTTTCATAAAGGATAAAGACAATCAGAATGCGTTTGGTCAGATTTCCGTATGTGAGTTGTTGTTTTAACTTAGAAATCCGTCCGTTTTAAACAAAAGAGAGACCCTTTGAGTGGTACCGGCCACACCATTCCTCAGATTGAGGCAGGGATGAATTTTACACGTCACAAAGGACCCGTGGATCATTATCCTAAAATATCAATACAATCCTAATGCATTTGGTTGAATTTTCGTAGGCCAGATGTTGTTTTCACTTAAAAATATGTCCATTTTAAACAGAAGAGAGACCCTTTGAGTGGTACCGGCCACACCGTGCCACAGATTGAAATGGGGATGACTCGTTCATGTCTCCAATGCACCCGTGGATCATTATATTAAAGGTTCAACACAATCCAAATGCATTTTCTCGGATCTCCATAGGTCAGTTGTTGTTTTCACTTAAAAATCTGTCCAATTTAAACAGAAGAGAGACCCTTTGAGTGGTACCATCAACACCGTGCCTCAGATTGAGGAGGGTATTACTCATACACGTCCCACCAATGCACCTTTGGATTTTTCTATTAAATTATCAAGACAATATATATGCGTTTGGTTGGATTTCCATAGGTCAGTTGTTGTCTTCACTTAAAATTGTGTCCATTTTAAAGAAAAGAGAGACCCTTTGAGTGGTACCGGCCACACCGTACCTCAGATTGATGCGGGGATTACTCGTACATATCCCAAACGCACCCGTGGATTGTTTTCTTAAAGGATAAAGACAATACGAATGCGTTTGGTCAGATTTCTGTTGGTTAGTTGTTGTTTTCACTTAAAATTGTGTCCATTTTAAAGAAAAGAGCGACCCTTTGAGTGGTACCAGCCACACCGTGCCTCGGATTGAGGTGTGGATGACTCGTGCACGTTAAAAATGACCCATTAATTGTTCTCATAAATGATCAAGACAATACGAATGCGTTTGGTCAGATTTTCGTAGGTCAGTTGTTGTTTTCAGTTAAAAATTTGTCCATTTTAAACAAAAGTGAGACCCTTTGAGTGGTACCGGCCACACTGTGCCTTGGATTGAGGCGGGGATGACTCGTACACATCAAAAAGGACCCGTGGATCATTCTCCTAAAAGATCAAGACAATCCTAATGCATTTGGTCGAATTTCCATAGGTCAGTTGTTGTTTTCACTTAAAATTGTGTCCATTTTAGAGAAAAGAGAGACCCTTTGAGTGGTACCGTCTACACCGTGCCTTAGATTGAGGAAAGGATGACTCGTGCATGTCACAAAGGACCCGTGGATCATTATCATAAAGTATTAAGACAATCCGAATGAGTTTTTTCAGATTTCTGTAGGTCAGTTGTTGTTTTCACTTAAAAATCTGTCCAATTTAAACAGAAGAGAGACCCTTTGAGTGGTACCAGTCACACCGCGCCTCGGATTGAGGCAGGGATTACTCATAAACATCCCCAATTCACATGTGGATCGTTCTATTAAGGGATCAAGACAATCCGAATGCGTTTGGTCAGATATCCCTAGGTCAGTTATTGTTTTCACTTAAAATTGTGTCCATTTTAAAGAAACGAGAGACCCTTTGAGTGGTACCGGCCACACCGTGCCTTGGATTGAGGTGGGGATTACTTGTACATGTCCCCAAAACACCCTCTGATTGGTCTCATAAAGGATCAAAACAATCTGAATGAGTTTGGTCATATTTCTGTAGGTCAGTTGTTGTTTTCACTTAAAAATTTGTCTATTTTAAACAAAAGAAAGTCCCTTTGAGTGGTTCATCATTCTTGCATGTTGTTGGTGTATATCATCTGTTAAAATTTTAAATTGACTCATTGGATAAAGGTTGTTTTATTTATTAACAATTACAATATTTCAACGAACATTTACATACAACAATGTGTCATCTTTTGATCCCCTAAACCCCTCTAAAAAATGACCGCCAATTGTACACGTCCCTAATCAGATCTTCATGTTATTTGTGTACAATCTGTCATCAGGTATGCAGCCCACTCATTTCTGAACATATCTATACCATCTTGTGATAATGAGGCTTTTTGGCAGTTAGAGTAGTACTGTAAAATATAAAAATAAATAATTAATAAATAAATTAAATGAACTAGTAGTTGCTTTTGAAAATACCTCTTTAGGGATGCTTGTTTCTTGATGAAAAACGATCTCCTTCATAAATTTACAAACATAATAACCACAATCATTATTGTTTTTTTGTTTTAGACACTACAAAAAAATTGATCATTAGGAGAATAAGTAACTTGTTTTGAGATGTGTTTGGATAGTGAAATTTTATTATATATACCCTAATATTTTCCAGACGTAGTACTTGCTCGCCTCCTTATGCTTAGACCCTATCCTCATTCCTTTTTTCAAATGATAATTATACACCACCCTATCATAACATAATCCTTAGTAAAAGATAATATAAATTATATTACTTGATGTTTAGACCTAAAATGTAGTATGTAGTGTCTTACAGATTAAAAAACTCCATAATGTGTGGTCGGTTTGATGGATATCCTTACTTTGAATCCAGAAAATAAATCTTTGGAGTATCCAAGTTCACTGCAATTAGTATCCAATGTTTCCTAAAAAAAGGAATAAGTAATAAAAGAAATAAAAATATAATTGATATGATTTAATCTTAGAGTTTTACCCCTGCATGGTTGGTATTAAGAAGAGTCTGTCATCTGTAATCTTGATTTCAAATGTTTTCAGCAAGCCGTTCACTATTTTATTCTTTTTTGATGGCTCTATTTTTGTCATATGTGATGATGTGGTATGAGGACTAACGAGTCCAAATCATGGCTCATGTTAAAATTCCTTCAACTGTTTTTTATATATACATATGTCAACAATATAAAATGAATTTAGTCATAATTTTCACATTAGATCAGCTTTTAGAAAATCAATTCACAGAAACATACCTCATATATATATTTACAACTATGATGCCTAGTCAACCGTTTTCTGGGATCTCATTTACATTTTTAGCAGCAATGAAATCATGACTTTCCACGCTGTATATATTCTCTTCGAAAACCACTATATGACTACTACCACCTATTATCTTTGTATCCACATGAGTCTTCAATGCTAGTAAATGTGGATAGAGAACAGGTGGTGTTATTGTGCTTTAAGTAGCTCCTTGGGATCGGTTGGTCAATCCTTTAGATGGTTTTGAGACGACGTTTGTCACCCCCTTCCCTTTCTCCATCTATAATAACATTCATTAGTCCAGACCCTTTTTTTATTAATTGTTAAAGGTTTATCTTGAAACAAAAGGAAATAAATACCTTTTTGTCCGCATGTACTCTTAAAAGTTGTGATGACCATGCAATGAATGTCCCAATAGCCTTTTCGACCATATGAATATCATCGTCATCAAGTGGAATAGGTAGCTCTGCATTTGGCTCATGAGCTACAGTAATCTCCACTTTTAGATGATCTTTCGAAAGTGGTCTATTATGAAGCATGTCATTTGGAATGTTGAACACTATAGCCCTCACTACAAGGTGATAGGTGGGTGTTGACAGATATAAATCATAATCATTATCACCATGTAAAAGATCAGTACATGAAAAGTATTAGTGTGTGTCTGATTCAAATTTCATGGGAACAATTATTAGAATATTGATTACCATGGCTAAGATAGCTCTTTTAGGGGAATGGCTCGCCTCAAAGCTGGTGGGGGGTGGGGCAGGATCTTCACGCGTTGGTTTTTCCTGAGTTGTGTCTTCTCCTTGCTTCCCACCCATAAAAGTTGCTATCAACTCTCCCTGCCATTGCAATCGTTCTTCAATGGTTTCTAGTTTTTTGCTCATTTGTTTCAATGTTTCATCTCTATCATCCATTTTTTTCTTCTTCTCAAAATATACTCAGGGTGAAAACAATAGAATGCGCAGAAGTCATTATCTGAAAAAGTGGTTGAACAGTTAATTTAGATTACATAATTTTAGTAATGATAATATAATAACACGAGATAACAAGCTCTATATTACAAAATAAATATAACCTGTTTATTGAACTCTCTATATTTTTTTCAAAGGATAAAGGGATTTTCCACCTCTATCAATTATCCAAATCCCTTCATTGTGGTCTCCTCTAACATACAAAACATCATCTACATTGGGACCGCTCCGAAATGATTGTGACGTACCACTTAAAGGATCGTCCTCAACTGATTTTTCATCGGAACCATCAATAGTTTTGGATGCTAACAGAAAAATCGACCACTTTCGGTTTACGAGATCTGGAACATAAAAAACTTGTACCGCTTGTGATGCCATTATAAACTGTTCATCTTTGTACCCTTCTTTACTAAAATCAACTTTCACAAATCCCCATTCATCTATTTTAACACCACTATTGTTATCAACCCATTTTCATTGAAAAATAGGCAATTGGAATGGCGTATAATCCAACTCCCATATTAGTTTGATAATGCCAAAGTATGAAATATTTGCATAAATTATATTTCCGTCCTTACTACCAGAAACATGCATCGTTTCATCCACTAGTGTAACTCCACTATTTTTCATGGTACTATCTTTATCATGTTCATTTGTATATAATGTATAACAATTAATTACATAACCACTGTAAGATAATACATACACACTTGGTCCAATGACTAGCTATCGAAGCCATTCTGAATTTGAATTCGGATTTTCATCCAACTGCTTAAAAATATGGTCCCAAACCATACTATAAACTGGTGATTATGTGTATTTGATAACCATTTTTCAGCCCTTGATGTATTCAACTGCCTATGAATTTAATTGTGAGTTTCAATATATGGAGCAACCTTTCAACTATTATGCAAAACATAAAGGTCGGCCTGCTCCCAATCTGTAATGCTGATTGTCACACCATCTCTTCCAAAAATTACCTCACCCTCAATGCATCCAGTGTGACTAGATTTTGGGAGACCAATGATTTCCACATCAGATAGGTATTTGGTAGAAAATTCAATGTCTTCCTCTACAATATATCTCTCCACTATACAACCCTTTGGACGACTTCGATTTTTGACATACTCTTTCAAAATATTCATATACCGTTAAACAGGATACAACCATCTATAGTGCACAGGACCACAAAGTTGAATCTCTCTCACCAAGTGAATCATCAAATGAACCATCATATCAAATAATGTTGGTGGGAAGAACATTTATAATTCACATAATATGATGAAAATTTCTTTTTCAATAGCTGGAAATTTCGCCGAGTCTAAAACTTTGCTACATATAGCTTTGAAAAAGAAACAAATTTTGCTTAACGTATGACGAACATTCTTGGAAAAAATGCAACATAAAGCTATAGGAATTAGATCTTGCATCAAAACATAGCAGTCATGTGATTTCAAATCTTTTAACTTCAAATCATTCATTGACACAATGTTCTTGATATTTGATGAATAACCCTCTAGAACCTTTACATCATTTACGAAGTTGCAAAATTGGTATCTCTCCTCCCTAGAAAGAGTATGGGCAGCTGGAGGAAGAAAAATTCGATTTTCACCCTTCATGGGAGCCAACTCTTCTCGTATTCCCATGTCAACCATGTTAAACCTTGCCTTAATTCCATCCTTTGTTTTTCCAGGGGCATTTAGCAACATTCTGATAACACTGTCACATACTTTTTTTCCACATGCATCACATCAAGAAAATGTCTGACGTACAAACAATTCCAGTATGGTAATTAAAAAAAACTGATCTCTTTTTCAAACCGATTTTCGTAAGGTTTTTCGAAAATGGTTTACCAAAAATAGTGTTCACATCTTTTACTTTCTCAAACAACTGATCAGTTGTTAGTGGAGATGGTGCTGCACGTTTTTCTGAACTTCCATTGAATGACATCATCCAAGATCGGTACTTATGCTGACGAGGAAGAAATCTACGATGTCCGAAAAGCACATATTTCGATGAATGTTTCAACCTAATTGATTCTGTATCTTCTTCACACACGAGACACCCTTGATTTACTTTAATTATATAGCCTGAAAGACTTACATAAGCAGGGAAATCATTTATTGTCCCATACAACATCGCTCTCAACGTGAAGTATTCACTTTTATAAGCATCATAAAACATAACACCTGAATCACACAATAACTTCAAATCCTCGATCAAAGGATCCAAATAAACATCAATATCATTACCTGGTTTTTTTGGTCCTAATATAAGCATATATAACATGATGAATTTCCCCTTCATGCATAACCAGGGTGGCAAGTTATAATTTACCAACATAACGGGCCATGTACTATGAGTGCTGGTTTGAAAACCAAAAGGATTTACTTCATCTGTAGATAACGCAAGACAAAGGTTTCTCAGCTCTTTTCCAAATTCAGGATACTCATGATCAATTTTCTTCCATTGAGGAGAGTCGTCCAGATGACATAATTTCCCATCTTTATTTCTTTTATCTGCATGCCATGATAATTGTCTTGCATTTTCTTCACTTCTATATAGATGCCTAAACCTTGGAATGATTGGAAAGTACCATACAACTTTCATAGGATTGGATTCATCTTTCTTATATTGAGAAGCACCACACTTTAGGCATTCTGTAAGTGATTTTTTCTCCTTGAGAAACAATATACAGTCTTTCAGGTAGGCATGTATTCTTTAAGAAATCATACCCATCGAGCATAACATTATTTTAGCTTCATATGTCCGGATTGGGAGCTCATTATCTTCAGGGATCATGTCATTAAAGAGAGCAAGTAGTTCCGTAAAATTGACATCACTCCATACATTGCCTGCTTTCAATTTATACAACTTCAATACAGCTGACAATGTTGTATACTTGGTGCAACCAGCATACAATGGCGTCATTGCACAACTCTTTAACTTCTCAAACAATTTTGGGAAATCAAGGAGTTCATCTTCCATTGTCTTTGTCATTTCCTCAATATGATCTTCATCATAATTGACATCTATAATCACATCCTCCATATAGTCTTCCTTATTATCCATATTTGTATTCATATTCGATGATCCATAAAATGCAGTTTTATCTCAGCTAGTAGCTACATTCGCTTTTTCTCCGTGTTTATTCCAACATTTATAGCTCTGATCTATTCCGTGACATATCAAATGTTCTTCCAACTCCTCCGGAGTAAGTATTCTATAATAAAAACAACATAAACACAGACAAGGGATTTGAGAAGGATCCTTTGCGTGATCCTTTTAAAATTTGATGAACTCTTTCTCTCCGTTCTCATACTCTATTGTCAAACAATAACATCCATCCAATCTTTATTCATCTTCATCCTATTTGAATCTCAAATATTAGTATGTATGGTTCAATTACACAAAACAGGACTTCCAAATACAATAGAAGAGAACCACTTCCTTTTAAAAATAGATATTAATAGATCATAACTATTAGTATTTATTCATCTTCATTAAATATAATTAGTTTAGATTCATTATAGTTTCCTTAAATCACACCATACAAAACAAAAGAATAATCAAGAATGATACATCTACCACTCCTAGGTCTCTTCCCTACATTCAATATCATCATGCCTAAATACCCATATATCCACACATACACATGTCACAAACACATAAAAAACCATATCCACATCAGAACCAAAGTACCAATATGAATTTCAATCAGGTTACTCGACTCAAGTGGTGGTGTGTAAGAAATAATAAGAAAATATAATAAGTATATAGTCACACATAAATCACAAAATGGTGTTAATAATCCAATAAACCCAAGGTAGCTTTCCATATATCAGAATACTATGAAAAATCCCATATGCGATAGTAGTCCCAGGTGGTGAAGGTTTCTGGGGAGGAAGGGGAGAACATGCACCTATCGGGGTTCGAGGTCAGGTCACTGAGGTTGAAGGTGGCCCGATACTCCTACAAGGGTTCATTACATATTTCAAAAACCATGTCCTGGTACCCTAGGATGTTAACCCACTACTGGTGGAAGTGAAACCATTCATGATGATCATGCCAAGAAGAAATGGAAACCAAGAGGGGGGGGGGGAGTGGTTCAAAATACCTCAAGAAAGATGAAAAAACATGGTATTTGAGAATAGGTTAGTTGATTTCATGTTGTCTAGAAACCTATCCAATAGACTCCACAAGAGGTGATGGCCCCTGTAGTTGTTGAACCAGGTGAAACTGTCACCTAAGAAGCTGAGATCAATGAGGCCCTTCCCAGCCATGAACTGAACAAACTCCATGATGGCCTTCCTCTGGAATGGGATTATACCGTTCCTTTCCTTTGGGTTGTAAATGACATTAAAGTCACCCCCAACAAACAATGGATGGTGGACAAGATCGAATTTATTTTGTTCACTCCATAGAGATTCTGTTTGAAGAGATTCATAGCTTCCAAAAACAAAAGTCACAAGGAAGGAGGTGTCACCGTTGGACACCTTGGTAGTGATGAATTGATTGAAATCCTGAACAGTCTCAAAAACATATTTATTATGCCAAAATACCCATTTGTGTCTTTTGGAGGGGTCATAGTGTCGAAATACATGCAACTTAATCTTCCAGGAGAATTCTATGATTATTATAGGGTTTTTTGTGTTATTTGACAATAACAACAATGATATTATGATTTTTGATTTCTATGGTGAGGAAGTCTGATTTAACATGGGAACTAAGACCATGAGAATTATATATGAAGATAATAATTATGGGTAGGATATGGCTCTGACATTGGATCTAGAGCTAGTAGCCTTATTGAAGTGGGAGGATGATCTCTCATTGAGGTCCCTTGATTTTGAACATGTTCATAATCCCTTCTGGTTGGTAAGCTTCATATGAGTGGGAGATGAGGATCCAAAGGGGAAGGGGAAGGATGGGTAATGAAATTTGGGGGCTGGTGAGGGAGTTCTCTCTGGATCAATAAGTATCTGGAGTTTAATGATAGGCTCAGAGCCAAGGGAGACAGAACAAACACTGCTAGGAAGGGGCATGGCCACTATAGAGAAGCAGTCAGTAACCTCAGTGAGGGAGAAGGACAGAGATGGAGGTAGGGGTGGAGAGGATATAAAGCTTGGTGGTATGGGAATCATACCATACAAGTTCACTGCCAGACAAAGTCACTTAGATAGCATGAAGGAAAGAAGGGGGGAACCCCTCGAAGAAAATAGGGTTCAAGCATTGGATGACCTAGAAATGCATCAGAACCAGGTGGTGTTGTCCTTAAAGAAAAAGGTTATCCTTCATTCCTTAATTTACGGTGACATGGTGTTGGATCTAAGGGAATCAATGATACATAGGAGGAATCTAGTGAAACTGGAATCCAAGTGAAATGGATCTTAAATTTTTCATAAACTTCGCTCTGATAGTGTAAACTCATTGATCGCCATTGATGATGAGCATATCAATCTTTCCAACAATACTAGGTTTATCAAGTGATATTTTACATGAATAAACCATCCCTTTTAAATAAAATCGACCCATGTCAATCATTCCCCAAAGATTCCACATTTTGATTTATAGTCAAAAAACTATACTAATAGAAAATCCTAAAACAATGGAGTAATGATAAAAGAAAAAATAAATATGTCATAGCCACATATGTTCAAATAGTATGTGAAATTATAAAAAATACCCCATAAAAAACCAATAAATTCAAATTTAAATAAAAAATATGCTATTGAATCATGCCTCAAATCATGGTGATACTCGTGCCTTGATACCTGCACCGTGATGCGCCTGATCAACATCATCATCAACAACTTCACTAACAAGATAACAAACTAGAATTCATCACCTTAGGAGCCTCATCACCCATTTCCAACCCAAGTAAACCTAATAATATAATTAAATCAAATCATATATATTCTATAATTCAAACCACACCTTCTCATAAAGGTGATTCTTGGAAGAATTTATATAACATATCCAGCCATACCACCATCAAATTGAATGGTTTCTGGGATCTAGAATAAACAAATACCAAATCACCTAAAAACAAACCGTAGTCATTAGAAAAAAGGTGATACCTTAGGATTAATAGAAATATATTGGATGATAACCCCCAATAACCCCATCATAATATGTAGGAAGAACACTCATCAATCTACGATGAAGCAGAATCATCACCACTGGAGGAAATGAAACCTAGGGATGAATTAATTCAACACAAAATCCACTAAAACACCATTTATGGGCAAGCCTCACATCCCAAAACTTCAATTAACAATGTTTTAATAGTGTGATATGATTTATAGAATAATATTTCTAGAACCATTAGAAGATGTTAGACCAAAATCGAGATTCGACAGGGGGAATTACCCTAGAGACAAACATGAAGAAGAAAAGGATGAATCATGCAGCCTACAACCATCACAATCTCAAATATCCATTAAATCTATCTTTCTAAATCAACATATGGTTATGTGTGATGGGAGAGAAGAACAATGTTAAAAAATTATTTGGAAAATATGCCTTAAATGGAGGTCTGTCAAGGCGAAGCTTAGCGGGTGGTGGAGGTCCGGCAACGCGAAGCTCGAGGGCATTGTGGGCGGAGGAGGTCCGACAAAGCGAAGATCGAGGGCGGAAGAGGTCCGGAAACATGAAGCTCAGTAGGTGGAGGAGGTCCGGCAATGATAAGCTCGAGGGTGGCAGAGGTCCGGCAATGCAAACTCAGCGGGTAGTGGAGGGGAGTCGTAGGGTTACAGTACTGCGAGAGCTTTAGGTTGCGATAAAACGAGGGCACTGTGCGACCGACTTTATAAAAAAATGGACTAATGTATTATCAGTGCTAAAAAACCGCTGATAAATCCTTCCTGTGTCAGCTCTAACATTTTAGCGCCCATAAAGGGAATCTTTATCAGTGCTGATAAAGGGTCTTTTTATCAGCGTTTTTTTGGTGCTGATACGGGGAATCTTTATCAGTGCTAAAATTTTAGTGCTGATACAGGGTTTCTTTATCAGCGGTTTTTGCTTAGCGTTGATATAAGGTGGATCTTCCCTTACCCATTTTTAGTAGTGTTTTTTGCGCACCATCAATCAACTTATCATCATATTAGAAAATATATAGTCAATAATGTAAATATTCCTCATAGATTCCTTATCTATAAAATTCATATATTTTAATGTCCTTTTCTCTCCCTTTTTTGAACTACTATGAGTAGTTATATAATGTTTTTATTTAGCCAACATGTTTGATCTAAGGGCTGGGAATCAAATCCCCTTTTTGAATGATTATTTAATAATTCTTGTTATACCATTTAGTTTTGGTTAGTTATTTATGTGAAATAATTCTAAATAAACTCCCTTTAAATTCATAATAGTTTACCACTATTTATTTTCCAGTTGAAACTATTCGTAAATCCTATAATTTTAACTCCATGATATGGTATCTGTTCACCATGCTCATTTTACGCACTAAATTTGACCATACATGGAATACTATTTTGAATACCACAACACAACATTATTTACAGGTAAAAAATCCATTTATAATGGATTCTTCCACATTCAACTATCCATTCAAAACAACCTCTATATTTCTCGATACAAAACATGCCAAAAAAAATACCCTTCATCTCAACACTAAGGAATATTGGGTTCTACAATATCCTCCATCAACTTTCCATACATAATTGAACTAAGGTTAGATCCATTTATATGGTCGGATTCCCTATTTTTTATTGGGATATTCCCATACCACCATGCCATGTACCACAGTGTAGTGCTCCCAACTGACCATTTTAGCATATCTAGATTTTACACGTATTTCATACCTTCAACCATGAACTTGGAAATTATAGGAGAAATATTATTCATGTTGTTTTCAGAAATATAGATTTTATGTTACATCCTCAACTTAAAATCCTCTAAAACCTTGACTATAATGACATAGTATTCTTCTCTATTTATTACCGATAAACTTATCAATTTAAAATTTATCCATTATGGTGAAGTTTAACTATTTGTTTCATTACAAGAATTCACCTAGTTTGAAATAGCATATAAAACACCTACAATGACTTCACTATTACTATTTTTTATCAAAAATTACTTTGATAATTTCATCATAGCATGATTTTTTAGTCCCAAGTTGTGTTTTGGTTGTATTTTTTGTCAATTGATCAGTATGATGAATAAAGAAGTATGTTGAGAAATATGATCTATGGGAATTCAAATTGAAAAGGATCGAATAATTTTTTCAATTGGATTCAGAATATTTGTATTATTCAACACGATCCATAAGATTAGGATATTGATATAAAGTCGAAAATTATTTGTAATTTAATTCCCCATCATAATCAAAAATAAGTTTGTGGTTGATCAATTTTTCTAGGAAAGAAGAAATGAATTATAAATCAATTTGTTATGGCATAAGTCAAATTAAGGGTTGTTTTGAAAAGAATCAGATACATGTTTTCAAAAGAATTGGATCCATGTTTTTAAAAGAATTAGATTCATGTTTTAGAAAGAATTGGCCTTACTCTATCCATTTTAATGAGTAATTGACCGTTATTTTAAATGATAGAATCAATCGCATGGAGAATGTATCTTTCTGGAAGTAAATGTCATTAGATTCACTCTAGAACCATTGTTAATGAAGTGTATGTTTTGAATCAGAGTCTCTATGGATATAATTAAATAATTATGATGAATATTTTCTGATTTTTATTTCATAAAAATCATGAGTTAAATGGAGAACTTATGATTTAAACTTTATGGAAGAAAGAGGGAGTATAATGTGGTACCGATTAAAAAGGTGGTTCTAATTAGAAAGGTGGAACCTATTGGAAAGGTGGTACTGATTGGAATTGCGGTATTAATTGAAAAGGTGGAGATAATTGAAAAGGTGGTGTTGATTGAAGAGTTGGTGCTAATTGAAGAGTTGGTGCCGATTGAAGAGAAATAGGTGATACCAATTGTTTTTCAAAAACATTGTATCCAGATGAATTAGGTGGTACTAATTTACTATAACATCCGACTAATCCATTAGATAAGCCATAAAATTTTCATACTCAGAATGATCATACCCATAGAAGATTATATTTTATAAAATCGTATCCAAGCCAATAATACTCAGAATGATCATACCTATAGAAGAGAATATAATGGAAAATTGAATCTAGGTCAATTGTACTTAGAATGATCATATCCAGAATGATAGTAACCTGGATGATCATATCCAAACAAATCATATTCAGAAAATATCCTACATGATTTGAGAATAACAGAAATAAGATTGAGTTTGATGATGCTGAAGCTGTTCTCAAATGAATTCAAAGTCATGAAGGAAGTCATAATACAAGCATAAGTCTTTGAATAAAGTGAATTGTCAAGTTAATCCAAAGAAATAAATAAATAAGATTATGTGTTTTCTAAGTGGGTCAAGATAAGAAGAGAATAAGAAGTTTTGTTTAAGTGGGTCAAGAGAAGAGAAGGAGAATATGAGGTCAACAATGTATTCAACCATTTTAAAAGGGTTGAATTACTTTATAGGTTTTTAACTAGGTCAATAGAAGAGGAGAATATGAAGTTTTGAATCTCAAGTGGGTAAAGAAAAAAGGTAAGGATATTGCTAAATGAATTTTCAAGGGGGAGCTGTATATTCAAATGAAATATTTTGATTCAAATTAGTTCTGAGAATCATATTCATAAAATCATAATGAAATCCATTTGTTCATACATTTTTTAATTGATATAGATATTTTTATTGAAGAAATCATATTGAGAAAAATTGGACTCATGTATTGAAATCATAATGAAAATTCAAAAGAAAGTGTGAAGAAGGAGATGAAGCTTGAAGAAGAATTTAGAAGCTTTAAGAAGAGTTGAAGAAGTCATAATTGCTCTGAGATTTTAGGAGAAATTCAGATTTGAGAGAATTTAAGTGAGTAGGAAAGTTTTTAGGATTCCTGTATAAACCTATTTTAGGTTATCTATAAAAGGTAAAAAGTAAATTGGACTCTACTGATGATGGATTAATTTTCACTTTAGTAGAGAGAGAAGCTCCAATTTTCTAAATTGATGAATAAGTCTTCATATTGATTTTTTTTGAATAGGTTTTTACGGATAAGTGGATTTTTTTGGGATGATCATCATATCAGGCAAGATTAATCAGATTTGGGATTTCTATATTGGGATTCTTTAAACGAGGAAGAATCATACTAAGTTAATCATACTCAGGGGTTGAAGTGGTTCTGATTAATTTCTATTGTATTTTGAAATAAAATCAGACTGGGAGAATTGTACTCAGAAGAATCGAACTGGGAAAATCAGACCCAGGAAAATCAGACTGAGTTTCCTGCAGCTAAGTCTAGTTAGTTCTTACCTTTATTCTAGGTAATAAATTGAATAATTGTTTTAAATTGAATACATTTTGGGAATTGATAATAATAGCAAGTAACATGAGGTGTCACATAAATATTTGAATTACCCTATTTGTGCTAAGAGGGTGCACACACACTATTGGGATTGCTTTTATACTGCTACTTGAGTGTAAGGGTACATCCTACTTGTTGTAATCCAAGGATTGTTTTCTAGTGGATTTTATGGTATTGGATCATTTCCAAACCATACCAAGGGCATAACTATTCTTTTTGAATAGTGAACCTTGTATATATTTATATTCCTATGGATGTGTCTTGGATTTTTTTGGCAAGGAATTAAAATCTATAATAAGAGGTAAAGTTTGTTTCAATTTAAAAGATACTTAAAAGAAAAAGATTAGAACTAATTCACCCCTCCTCCTCTCAGTGATACAATCACACTGACTGAGAACTTTCAATTGGTATCAGAGGGTAGGTTCCCTTTGCTTATTATTTACTAATGGAGAATATAAATTGTGTGAATAGAAAAGGTATTATAGTCTTTGATGAAAACAATTATCATTTATATAAAGATATAATGTTTCCATATCTTATTTCTATCAGTTTGATGTTCTTGAAGTTAGAACAGTTGGGTTTCCTCCCATTGATGATAAATATCCACTTACATATGTTGATAAGAAGAATCTTGATAATTATGGAAGGGAAAATAATTATATATTGTTATCACTTTATAATAGTGAATTATTTATAGTAAAAGGTGTTTCCACAACAAAAAATATATTGGATAAATTATAAAACATATTTAAAGGTAATACAAAAGTGAAGAAGAAAAAGTTACAAATCTAGAGATAGAAGAATGAGGACTTGAATATGGTTGAGCATGAATTTATTGAGGAATTATTTATGAGAGTGGATGATATAGATATTACTATCAGATGTATTAGTGAATATATGGGTGCCACTACAATTATTAAAAATATATTGAGAATACTACCTAAAAAATTTGATGCAAAAGTTTCTTCATTGGAAGATAGAGATCTTGAAACATTATCTCTTGATGATTTTCATTGCACGCTTATTAATTAGGAAATGAGGAGAGATAATTATATGAAAGGAAAAACTAAATTTGATAGAGAAATGTCTTCCAAGTCTTCCAAGGAAGAAAATAATATTCTTGAAGAAGAATAAGTTGGAGATTTTGATTCTAAAAATGAGGTATGTAAAAGTCTTAATGATATTTTGTCCTTGTTTTCTAAAAATTTGAAAATTGGTACAATAATAATTAATGGGAACTTTCCTTTAAATGTTTGGGATGTGGATCTGTTGGGTATTTTGTTTCCAATTATCCTCAAATAGGCAATTAAGGAGACAATGATAAATAAGTAAGTGAATAAGAAGAAAGAATGCTAAGAAGATCTTGGAAGAAAAGAGGTGATAAAGAAAAATTATATTCCAAGAGGGAAGATAAGAAGTTCATAAAATACAAAAGAAGAAAATTTTTTGTCTAAGGAAGATTATATTGAGGAGGTTACAAATTATTATTAAGAAAACACATTTATTGAAATAGTTAATGAGGAAAGTTCTTCTAGCAGTGAAAGTAGTTGTTCTAAATAATAAGAAGAAAGTGAAGTTGAATCTGAAAAATATATTGAGCATTATAGGAGAAATAATTTAATTGAAAAAAATAAATGATTAAAAATTCAGATTCCATATCATGTATGAATAATAAACCTAACTTGAAATGAATTTGAAAGTATAAATAAAATAATTCTTGAGAAAGATCAGAAGACTTGAAAAGAAAAACAAGGAGTTAGAAGATGAATGTCACTAAACATGCAATCAAAAATGTTTTGTGGATGAGAAGGTGAATCTAGAGAAAGATATTGATGATTTGATAAAGTCTCTTGAGTAAGAAAATAATCATAATGAGCATCCAAAGGTTCAGTTGAAGGAAAAGAAGGAAGAATTGGAACTTGTCCAACAAAAGCTATCTAAAATTGAATTGAAAAACAAAAATTTCAAAATATCTATCACCGATGTTGTTGAAATATCTCACATCGATAAACCTAATAAGTTTCAATAAAATTTTACTTAAAAGGGTGATAAGAGGGATGTAATTGGTTTTGAAAAGAAGAAGTCTTGAAATATGGTGTATGTGGCCAATACCAACAACGTTGGGAATTCAGAAGTTATCAAATACCTTGAGTCTGAAAATATTTTAAAAATTTATAAATCAAGAATGGTTTACAATACATATATATTGGATAAAGGAGAAAATAAAAGGAAGACCATAATTCATAACAGAATAGTTTGTGACTCAGAGAATAAAGACAGGAAGGTGGCTGAGAAACATGTTTACAATTCCACTCAGTATAGAGGTTTTAGAGGCAAATACTATTTCTATGGCTACTGTTGGTATTGTAGTGGATTTTGACATATGGATAATATTTTTTTATTCAACCAAAAACATGACTATTATTACACATGTTATGAAATTAAATGTTTTAAGGGGATTCAATCTCCTCAAAGAAAAAAGTCTGAGAAGGTTGTTTTGAAGAGACATGAGATGAGTAGTGTAAAGATTGAAAATAGATTCCAACTACTGGAAACTATTTGTGAAAGATGTGAACAACCAAGAAACCATGAAGAAGGATGTATTATTTTGTTTGTAGAATAATAATATTTTCTGAAAAATTCGTGAAATCTGGATGTTTTGGAAGGTAAGAAATATAGATCTGCTAAATCCAAAAAAGAAAGAGTGCTTAGTTGTCTGGCTAGAACACATTGACATGGCTAGGAAATTGGAGGAAGAAAAAAAGAAAGTGAAAGAAGAGAGGAATAAATAGTATTTTTAAAAAATAATAAATGTTGAAAAAAAGGTATCAAAAAATTTTGGATATAAGAAAGATAAGCATAATATCAAGAACTGTTCAACCATCTTTCTAGAACAAAATACAAGCATGTGAAAAATGTTACAAGGTGACTGTAACAAAGATGTTTCTAAAGATGAAGTAAAGTTAACATCCTTACTTGAATATTCTATAGAAAGGAAATAATTTTTTACAAAATATGAGAAGGATGAACAAAAGGAAGAAATAAAGTCTAATGTAAAATCTAAGAAAAAGAAGAAAGAGGAAAGACTGAGAGAGGACTCTTAGTCTGATTGTTTTTTCTAAAAAACAATAGAGGTTCCTCCTTATTCCCTAAAATCTTTGTATACTTGTGATAAATTATAGGGAATTTAATGAGTGTAAATAAGGAATCTAATATTTATAAGCCTCTTACTATTATTTCAAAAGAAAATAATGAGATTAGGAAGAATATGAGGTTTTGAAAAGTTTTTTTTATACACCAGAACTTTTTGATGTGTTTTTTGAGATGGGTGTAGATTACTTTTATCTTGAAAAAATTATTTCAAGGATTTAACCAATCATGAGGATGTTGTAAGAAACACAAAAAGGGTATTACATGAAAGTTTTATTATAGACAAAATTGATCACCTTGATTATACACTTGTTTTCTACATCGGGTTCACCCACATAGACATAGGGTTGTTTTGTTAGAGGTCATATGTTAGGAAACTCATGTGATACCAAGGTTGAAGAAATAAAGATAATTTTTCAATAAGGGAGAAACATATTATGATGTCACCTTTGAATTTTATTGTCAATAATGGGTAGAGATAAAAGAAATAGGGGGAGAAAGAAAGGAATGAAGAGAATACAATGTGATAAAAGAAAACAATACCATTTATTGTTTTTAATTGGTTAAAGATATTGAAGTGAGTATTGAATACAAATACAAAGGGGGGGATTATAAGGCCCAAGTTGTGTTTTGGTTGTATTTTTTGTTAATTTATTAGTACGATGAAGAAAAAAGTATGTTGAGAAAGATGATGTATGAGAATTCAGATTGAAAAGGATTTAATAATGTTTTCAATCAAATTCAGAATATTTGTACAATTCAATATGATCCATCAAATTGGGATATTTATAGAAAGTTAGAAACTATTTATAATTGAATTCCCCATCATAACCAGAAATAAGTTTGTGTGTGATTAGTTTTTCTGGGAAAGAAGAAAGAAATTATGAATCACCTTGTTTAGGGAAAAAATTGTATTAAGGATTGTTTAAAAAAAAATCATATCAATTTTTTGAAAATAATTAGATTCATGTTTTGGAAAGAATAAAACTCACTCTATCCATCTTAATGAGGAATTGATTGTTATTTGGAATATGAGAATTGGTCACATGGAGAATGTACCTTTTTAGAAATAAATGTCATCAAATTTACTCTAGAACCAATGTGAATGAAGTGGATGTTTTGAATCATAGTCTATATGGATATGATAAAATAATTTTGACAATGCTTTAATGGTCTATATTTCATAAGAATCATGAGTTGAATTCAGAACTTATGATGAAAGATTACTGGAAGAAATGGGGAGTAAAAGGTGGTACTGATTAGAGCAGTGGTGATAATTAGAAAGGTGGTACTGATTGGAAAGGTGGTACCAATTGGAAAGGTAGTATCGATTGAAAGGGTGGGACCTATTGAAAAGGTTATACCGATTGAAGAGGAAATGACGATTGATGAGGAAGTGCTAATTGAAGATAAAGAAGTGATACCATTTTTTTTCAAAATAACCATATCCAGATGAAATAGGTGGTACCAATTTACTGCAGCATTCCACTAATCCATCGGGTAGGCCATAATTTTTTTGTACTCAGAATGATCATACCTACAAAAGTTAATATTCTTCGAAATCATTTCCAGGCCAATCGTACTCACAATGATCATACCCAAAGAATATCATATTCTAAAAAATCATATCCACGACAATCATAACTAAAAATATAGTATCTAGAATAATGGTACCCAGGATGATTATATCCAGAAAAATAATATTCATAAAAGATAATACTTGGGTTGAGAAAAAGAGAAAGATGTTAGAGTCTAACGATGCTCAAGCTATTCTCAAATGAATTCAAAGTCATGAAGAAATTCATGATACAATAACAAGTCTATTAATGAAGTTAATTTTCAAGTGAGTCAAAAGAAATAAATAAAGGAGATGATGTATTTTACAAGTGGGTAAATAGAAAAAGATAAGAAGAATCTTCATTTAAGTGGGTTAATATAAGAGAAGAAGAACATGAGATTCATAATGTAGTCTACCATTTTAAAATGGTTGAATTAATTTTCTAGTTTCCAATTGGGTTAAGAGAAGAGGATAAGATAAAGTTTTTAATCTCAAGTGGGTTAAAGAAAAAAGGGAAGGAGATTGATGAATGAATTGCCAAAGGGGGGTTGTACAATCAAATAAAATATCTTGATTCAAATCAGTTTTTTAGAATCTCATTTAGAAAATAATAATGGTATCCATTTCTTCATACATTTGTTTTCAATTGATACAAATCTTTGTATTGAATAAATCAGATTGATAAAAATAAAACACATGTATTGAAATCATATGGTCAATTCAAATGAATGTATGAATAATGAGATAAAGTTTGAATAAGAATAAAGAATCTTTGAGAAGCACTAATGAAGTCATAATTTCTCTAAGATTTTAGGAAATATTCATATTAGAGTTAATTTAGGCGAGCAGGAACGTTTTTGGAATTCCCACTTAAACCTATTTTGGGTAACCTATACAAGGAGAAATGTACATTATAATTGACTAATGATGGAGCAATTTTCACTACAGTAGAGAGAGAAGCTCCAGGTTTATAGAGAGAAGAAGTCTTCGTACCGTTCTTTTGTTAAAGAGATTTTTACGGAGAAGTGAATTTGTATTCGGCTAATCATTATATTGGGCTGGATTAATCAGCTTTAGTATTTCTGTATTGGGATTCTCAGATTGAGGAAGAATCAAACTAAGTTAATCGTACTCAGGGACTAAAGTGGTCCGGATTCATTTCTACTGTATTATAAAAGAAAATTAGGCTGGGAGAATCATACTCGAAGGAATCATACTGGGAAAATCAGACCTAGGAAAATTAGACTGAGTTTTTTGCAAGAAAGTCTAGGTGGTTGTTACCTTTCTTATGGGTAAGAAATTAAATAATTGTTTTCAATTGAATACATTTGTTGAATTTAAAAGAATCACATATACCATGATTTGTTACAAAAAATATTTGAATTTCTCTATTTGTGCTAAGAGGATACACATGTACTATTGGGATTTATTTCATAGTGCTACATGACTATAAGGGCACATCCTACTCATTATAATCCAATGATTTTTTTCTAGAGTATTGTATGGTATTGGATCATTTTCAGAGCATACCAAGGAAATATTTATTCTTATTGAATAATGAACCTTGTATGTCTTTGTGTTGTTGTGGATGTTTGTTGGATTTTCCTTTCAGTAGGGAATTGAAATATCTAGCATGAGGTGAAGGTTTTTTCAATTGAAAAGAAACATAAAAGAAAAAGAGTATCACTGATTCACCCCTACCCCTCTCAGTGATACAATCACACTGGCTGGGCACTTTCATGATGAAATATTTGGTGAAGGTTTCCTTTGTCGGTACTCTTCCATTAAAATATAGAATAAATTCTAATCCTCTATAATATTCATAGATCATTCTATAAAATCTTTTAGGTGATAAATATTAGAACCATACATAATTATTTCCCATTTTCAATAATCCTAAAAGAATAACCAATATTTTTTTTATCTTGGGTAGTTTTAATGTTAAATATTTAAAAATGAGATTAAAAATCATATTTTTATGTCATTTATTTAAAAAACGAAGGTTAAAACCTATGCTTTAATGTTTGTTTTTAAATAATCGATATTAAATCTCACTTTCAAAGGGATTTAAGGTTAGTTATTCAATAAACAATATTAAAAACCCTCCATGAAGGGATTTAAAATTGGTTATATAGTTAATATATAATAAAACCTTTTTAAAATTAATTATTTTATAGCCAATGTTAAAATATTAATGTAAAACCTATTTTTAATACTAGTGGACCATGAGGTTATATTTCATGTTGAACACCGTGTTAAGTATGAATGTGAGATTACATTAATGAGAATACTATATCAAAAAATGGGAAAATGAGAATTCTATTATCAGTGAAATGTGATATTTCAATATATATGTAAAAATATTATTTCTATATGTTTGAATTATTCTAAAATAATATATTTAAGGAAACATCCACATGAAGGATGGTCATAAAGATAATGCTAATAGAATTATCTATCATCTATTGTGATACCTAATATTTGTTACAAGTAGTTTTTACTCATTTTGGGTCTATTGGAGTGTTTTGATCAATTATAATATATTCAATAAAATATAGAACTATTTAGGATTATCAAGATTTATTTTCTTCATAATAGTTTTGTACTATAATGGAATAATTTATTTGACTTGATTTCAATCAATTTCATTTAGATCGAGTCCAATTGGTTTAGGTAGTTTTAGTAACATTTTATATTTATGTTGCATTC
The DNA here is from genome assembly GCA_963277665.1 of Viscum album. Lineage (NCBI taxonomy): Eukaryota > Viridiplantae > Streptophyta > Magnoliopsida > Santalales > Viscaceae > Viscum > Viscum album. The sequence goes on from OY728132.1 coordinate 1,086,292,022, forward strand.
AATTTAATTTAATTTAATTTAATTTTAATCTATTTTAAATTTTTATTTAATGAGAATTAATATTTATCTAATTTAGCTCAATTTTATATCATTTTAGATTAGTTCTAGTTTGGTTCTGTTTGGTTCAATTTGGGGTGGTTTGATTTAGTTATATATACTTTATATTTTTTCAGTTTATTTTTGTTTTGATCTATTGGATATATTTTAGTTTACTTCACTTTAGGTATGGTCAAATTTAGTCATGTATGTTTTTTGGTTTATCTATGTTATATTCATTTCAGTTTAATTCTGATTAGGTTGGTTCAAATCAATTAATATTATTATGTTATATTTCTATTTTTCAAATGTGAGTTTACCTTAGTTTAGTTATGTTCTGTTCCATTTTTTTGGATTTACATCAGGTCAGTTTTATTTTATTTTCATTTGGTTGGTTAACTAATAGTAATTTCATTTCAGATAGGATCAATTTGGTCCCAGTCATTTTAAATCAATTAAGATTTGATTTATATGGGTAAATTAATGTTGAGTCAATACAAGCAAAGACAACATGAACCTAAAAGAACCAATACAAAGAAAGGTGATTTTAAATAACATTAATGAACTCATAAAAACCCAAATCAAACAAAACTCAATTGAATTGGATTGACCCAAAACAAACTAATTCAAAAATAAATGAGTTGAATCGATCCCAGTTGACATAATCTAAACAAATCTATGTGAATTTAATCAAACCATCCAATACAAAAAAAAACAAAATGACATTGAACCAATATACAATACTTAAATATAGTAGAACCAAACCAACTCAAATCAAACCAAAACAACTATAATTAACCTAATCTAATAATACCCAAACCTATTCAAACCGAACTGAACTATCTAAAACTATATAATAAGTATTGAAATGAAATGAATGAATCTAGATATAACCGAATAGATGTGAAAAGAATGACATTATATTAAATTAATTGAATTTAAATGAAACAAATAAAACAAAATTGAATGGACTATATGAAAATTTAATTAAATTCAACCAAAATAAACAAAACTAAACTAAAACAACAAGAAAAAATGGTAACCTTCCCAATATAAATCAAAAGAAACTAAATTAATGAAATTTGAATTATACCAACTAGATATATCCTTATCCCTGTAAAACTAGATGAATTGAAATTGAACTATACAAAATAAACCCCATAACTAGTAATTAATATATCGACCAAACTTTACAAAAATGGGATCTAACCAAACTTACCAATATGATGTAAATTTAATCTAACCATTATAAAAAACCCATTATAAATCAAATAAAAAACTCTTTATATTTGGAAAAAATAATAAAAACCCCAAAAATATTGGTTAATAATACCCCATAAATCATGTATAGTAACACCATCAATTATTTAATAAAAAATGTCATTATATCAACCATATTGTGTACACTATTATTTTAAAAATTATCATAGCGAATTTTTAAGAAAAAACATAATTGATAACATTAAAACCAACATAAACTCAAGATATTACGATCACCATTTAATCATCAATAATAAATAATATTTAATATTTAATAAAATGATAATTAAATTAATATAAGTAGTCATGGTTATGGAAACCAAAGGTGGTATGTAGAACCATATTCCAAAAGGGATGAATCCAAAAACACCTATTTTTATTCCACTAATATAAAAAATAAAGGTCCTTAGTTGATGTTTATGAAATAAAAAAAATAAAAAAAAACCCAATGAAATTATTATAACATGAAACCCTAGAAAACTATTGTAATATATGGTTTAAAAATTCAGAAATAAGAGAATATAAGAAGAAATAAGGTGAAGTAAAAAATATAACTTGATGATAATACTTGAAAATCATTTTAAAACCAATCAAGAATATATGAAGACCGAGGGGAATTAAAGGGAAGGAAGAAACTATCCATATGGGAATTGAAAAGAGGGTTGAAAATGGGGGTGACATGTATAAGAGGAATCCTATACGAATGGTTTTAAAAATACAATGGTATAGTGATAGCCTATACCAATATTTTGAAAAAACACTTGTATAAGGTTTTTATTATACACCATATTTTTAGTAGTGGTAACTATTTACATCAATCTTATACCAACATACACAAAATATTTAGGATATAAAGTGACAATCAATTTTTATTTTTTCTAGTATAGCCTTTTATATATTAACTTTGAATTTATATATGTCTAAAGATACTCTAATTCTCATCTTAAACACTATATTATCATCATAATATCATGATAAGAGACACAAACTCATTTTTGTCTAGTAAATAACTCTTATTTCTTTTTTAGAAGGAATAACTAACAAATAACCCATTTTTTATATATCATATATGGTATTTTATGTTTTTGAAGCATTTTATTTAGAAAGTAAGTCTTTATTATTTACAATATGACACTTATGGTGGTGGAATCCCAATTCCTTATATTTTTTAAAAATCTAGATAAACAATTTTATCCTTATATCATTTTCAAAAATGCTATTGTTTTTTATGAATCATAAACGATACATATTGAATCTATCATGTCATGTTTTTTATGAATAATCATTTTTATTGAAAGAATCTATTATCATATTACATAAATGAGATAACTATACACATACATTATGAAAAATCTATATGATCTTGATATATTCCTTCAAAATCAAATAATTTATATATAAACTCTTTGAATAATCACTTGAATATAAACTATAAGATTTATCAATACTTCCCTTGATATTGAATTCATGTGTACTCACAACATTTATATAGTATACCTTTGGTATAACATACCCTTTAAAACAAAATAATTGGATTCTGTAACACTGATACTTGACATGGAATTTTCATGTTTTTTCTCAAACTCTTTCACTTATTCTAGAAAATCCCATCCTATGGAATTATTATTCATTCCTAATAACACCTTTAGGTTTCACTGATCTTTATTTTATACAAGAAGAAAAAAATTTAGACTTTCTAACTAAATCTTATTATTCCAATTATAATTCTTTCTCAACTGTGTTATAAACATAACAGAAGAACCTTGAGTATATGAGAAGATACTAAAGTTAATTAGGTAATTTGTCATTTAATTCCACATAAAACCTAAGTAAATAATTCTATGTTTCAATAATCATCTAGATCCATTTTTTTGATAAACTTTAATTTTTTGGTAACTTGGGAATGCATTTCTCTAACACATAGAATTTATCTTAAATTAGAATTATTTATTAAGTCACAAGTATTAGGAGTTTCTTACATTAATATTCTATTTTCAATAGTGAACCTCAAAGTTAATTTTGATGATAATGATACTATTCATCTATAACAGATGTTTTTTTCATATGAGTGCAATGTTTTACATTAATTTAATAGACTTTAATTAAATGTAATCCCACTAAAATGATATCTAATTTTGAACTCAGCATCTCCATTAGTAGGGAAATATCCATATTTCAATAAGAAATGAGTTTTATATGGAATTACTCTCACCACCTATTCATTTAGGTAGTGTATCTTACCAATCACATTGTTTGACACATGGATAATTGAGTAGAGAACACTTTTACTAATCCATGAAATAAATAAAAAAAACTATATTCCTCTAGTATTCTAACTCTATCTCCCCTGATAGATTTATCCAAAACATCACAATGATATTTGGTTACAAAACTACTAGTTCTAACCATTACAACCTTACTTTACACAAGATAATCCATGGGCACCCTGGTATAGCAGAACCTACATGGTTGAATGATTGTGGACTTGACATGTGTTTGATTTTTAAGAAATACAACACTTAGTATTTTATATGGTATGATCTCACCATCTTATCTTATGTATTCTCTTTACATATATTTATCTTTCTAATGAATTAGTTTGGGACTATATTTCTTCCACAAAATCAATACGTTTGAACTATATTGTTGTGTAACTCTTTACACAACTCATAACTTGAGCTACTAACCCAAATTAAAATATTACTATGGTAATACATATCTAAATTCATGTCATGAATATGGTATATAAAACCTTTTCATGTAAAGGCGTATAATTATATAAAAATAAAAAATATTCACATGTGTAATTCTTGAGCCACAAGTAGTCAACCCCCACCTTTCCCAAACAAGGCATATGAATCTAGTCCAATTGGAAGTCCGACCCAAAATCCTTTTACCTAGGTGAACTTTAATCGAGATATATATCAATTAATTCATAAATCTGAAAAAATATGTATAAATCATAATTAAATACCTAATTCAAGTTCATAACTAAATATAACACAAATCCATCATAAAAAAACCAAAATCATTATGATAACTAGATTTTAACTCCTTGGATGCATGTATTATAATCACTAGAGTAGTTTAAAAAATTAAACTAAATCATACCTAAAAATTAATAATATAATAATTATATCAATGAATAAAATAGGTGATAATTTTTAAATAAATGAACAATTCACATATTTAAACATGAGATAAACATTTAAAAACAATTAATATATAAATAATAAAGTAAATACTTTATAATTTATCTAACCTTATATACATTACATATTTTCTCTGAACATAAACAATTTATATTCGTTTCCAATATTAACTCCTTCATATTAATAAATATATAATATATTACTTAAATATTTGATATAAAATGAAATATAAATATTTTTTACTTTAATTATATTATTTACAAATTTTACATAATCTAAATATCACATATTTATTGTATTTAAACATTGATAAAATAAATCATCAAAACTCCTTTTGATATGGTTTAAATAATTTCTCAAATAAATACCTTTAATTTTAACAAGTTCAAATTAAAAATATTATGAACAACCCATAATATGAAATAAAACCCCTTTATATTTGTCCTTATTTTGTAATTTATAAACATTTTATAAATCACCCTTATAATTTCTAAAAAATATTTTTATTTATGAAAAATAAGGCATGACATATAATTTAGAAAGAGTATTTGTGGGTTTTAACCAATTTAATATACATCATATGTATATTAAATTCATGAATATTGCATCCCATGCAATCATTATCATCTCATGTTTTATTCCTTTATGCATGCTTAAAAATCTATAAGTATTAAATTATCTATTAAATTAATCCATATATAAAATTCAAATCATAATACATATATATATATATATATATATGAATATTTAAAATTAATAAACAAACAAACAAATATTTTATTTATTTTCTAAACAAAAAAATAAATATGAACATTTCATATTTAATTTAGGTGTAGTAGTATTTTATTTATAATTCCCAACATTTATCTTTAAAAAATTTATAAACTATAATAATTTTTAGGGAAAACATGAAATTTATTCATTTTTGGATCGAATAATACTTTATGATTGATAATGAAATTATCAACCATAAACCATTATTGGAATCATCATTGACACTAAGTGCTATTATGAAAAGGACTGCCAAAAAGCCCATACCCGAGTGGTAAGGGCTCCTGCTTGGCATCCAAGAGACCCAGGTTCAAAACCGGGTGGAGGTGAATTTCCGGGTTGCTGTAGTAGTTAATGTTTGGTACTGTAGCAGCCAGAACTATTCACCTGATTTGGGACTTCGGGCCTCCGGTTTGGGCTTTCTGGTCTCAAGGGCCTTCGGGTCATCAAAGGCCTTCGGGCCATAGGGCCTTTGGGCCACACACACCATGGAGTATCCTAGTTCACACAAAACAGACCCCATAAGAGGATCAGAGCAACAAGAGTAGCAACCACCAGATGTAGAGCTAACCGGATTGGATGAATGAGAGTGTATGGTAGCCGTCATCGGGACCGGGCACCATACATATTTGTACGAGGCAATTCTAGCCGATCAACAATGAAAGGTAGGGAGCTAGGTGATCAATGAAGCAGAAGCTGGGGAGGGGCAGTTCAAGTAGGCTGGGCCTATGGGTTAGGTATTGGGCATGGTATGCCTCTTGGCCTTCGGGTCATGTATTTCGAGTCAGTCGGGCCTTGTGCCTTGGGACTATGGGTCATGTACGGGTTCCCCTTCAATCCTTAAAATGGGGATTATCCATAATAAAATAAAAAATAAGGCCTTCAGGCCATTCAGTCTATTATGAAAAGGAAAATCCCTAGCATCATCATCATAAATAAAATATGTGTACCTTTATTGATTCCATCTTCATATTTTATGAACATGATGAAGTTTTCTTAATTGATTTCACTATGAAATATCATAGGGAATATTTCCCCCATATTCCATACATCTATCACTAGAATCCTCATACATTGTGAAAGGACCCCAAAACTCTTAAGGTGTGATAACACCTTCATCTCAATGATTAATGGAGAAATAGGCTAAAGAGAGCTTTGACTATGGATTATCAGAATCACCCACACCTAAAAAAAAGGCTTACACCCTTTATATAGACCCCTTTCATTCAATTATGAGAATCAAACATTAGAATCCATCACTTGAAAACTGATGAACATTATGATAACATATGCCTATTGAGTATAAAATCATTTGAACATTTTAAACGATTATAATTAGTTTATATAGACATAAATGAATCAATCCACTGATTCATAACTAAATGAGATCATGTGGAAGATGTGGTAGTGAACATTCACTTGATATACTATATTTCTATCCTATCATAGAATTTGACAGGTACCAATTACATGCTATGATATAGGCATTTACATAAATATCATAGGCTAGGACTTAGTGTATATCATTAAATATGATATATTTATTTTAGTACATTTCCCAAAAAATGTGAAAATTATGTGTAACATAAAAGTATCTAATAAAATACATAATATAATATAGTAATAATAAAATCAATAATTAAAAATAATGTATATTGATCACTGAATAAGAATGTAATTACACATATAATTTTCAAAATAAAAATAACATTTATTAAAAAATATTTTTTAAATATTTGAAACCAAACCCATTATTTTAAAATAAAATTAAGATATTTATTTAATAATTACATTTTTAAAATATAAAAGGGATGAAAATTTAGAATAAGTGTGCTGAAATTAACTAATGTTGAATCATTGATAATTCTATGAAACAATTTATTTTTAGATGAATAATAAAATATAGTATGCATATACGGTATGCATTATGACTTAATTTTGGTGTAATGATGATGTAATAATTAATATTAATTCTTCAAAAAACTAAAATGTATTAATTTATTAAAATAATATATTTTAAAATATTAAAATAAATTTCTAGATCTATAATGAACTTTAAAAATTCTAAAATGGAAATTAAGGTTTTAAAACAACTCTCTATGAAAAAATGAAACTTTCATGATAAAAGTGATATTAAAAAATGGATTTGGGTTTTAAAATGAGTAATTTAAAAAATAATACCAAAAATATCAAATAAAATGAATTAAAACCTTAGTAAAACTAATGATTTTTAATTTTTTATAACATATATTTCTAAATACTAAGTCCAAAAATTAATAGAAAATTTTACCACATTTTATATAAATACCCACTCCCCCACACCACCATTACTATTCACTCTAAAAACATTGAGCATGGTTATCATATTAATATGTCTCTAAATAGTCCTCCTAATGTGATCTAAAGGTTCTAAAGAGTTCTTTCCCAAGTTTTATGTAGCTATTTTGGATGGTAAGAGTTCCCAATATATTCTCTTCATTTATTTTGTGTAATCCTTTTAAATTACTTATTATTTCAATATCAAATTTTTTTATTATTAATTAATAATTTTTATTGTAATATAAATGATAGATCATCATTATCTCTCATTATTCCACCTTAATAAGTCTTTATAATGGTAAAAATTTCCATAACTATAGACTCCATTATCCAAATCGCAATATATGAAATATGTTTGTGGTGTTATAAATATTATATTTAAGAGGGGGAAATTTTATAAGTATGTATGACAGAGATGTGGAGCCTCTATTGGGCCCCAAGTGGATTAAACTGATTTTTTATATAAGTTCTAATTTTCTATCAATGCATAGACTCCTAGAATTTTCTCCCTAAACAATTTTTGTATCCCAATGCATGTCAAATATTTTTGTTAGACACTCCCACTTTTTAGAGGGGATTTTTCATTCATTTATTTGTTCTCCTACCATTTTAAAAAAAATTATTCAATGACTACTACCAATTGATATCCTTATATGATGAAAGTATCTAACTCTACCACTCCATTATCATCCCTTTGATAAGGATACTTTACATTTCACTATAAATAACTAATAGTTTATAATTTGAATGATAAATAATCAAATATATATCTGTATTATTCTATTTATTGTGGAAATATTGACAATTTTTATATCCATTATTTATATATGGATAAATATTGATTACTTATCCATGATTATATATGAGGTTACTAATAGAATATTATGATATACATTGTTATTCATTCTATTCATATGATAGATGCATTATAATTATCATGTTATGGCAGGGGCCTAATCTTATATATCCCCTAAATAAATTTGTTAGTATTATAAGAAAATATATCTTGGGAATTTGGTGTATTCCTACCCATTTATATATGATGTCTTGGTATGAGGCTTTTTCAGTATAGTTATGATGTATGACATTATGTATTACATCACTAATGAGATTATTTATTTTTATCTGTATAATTATTTATTTATTTTTTATGTTATCCATTAATATATTATAATTATGTTATAATCTATATGGAATTATTTTATTTATTCATTCTTTCAATATTATGTATTCTATATTTATTCCATATAGCTTCCACTGTATGGTACCCTTCACCAAGTATCTGGATCACCCCTTTATCTTGTTTCCCAATTTTCTATAGGAAACATGAAGATTATCTCACATGATATAATAATAAAAAAGGAACAATAATGTTTCATGTATTATAATAATGTTTTACTTGTAATATATTGTCTATTCATGCATATAGTCTTCTAAAATTACTAAACTGATGTATATTTTGTAATGTGATGTATTGCATTTTTTACCAATATAATAATTAATAAAAAACTATGGGTTACTGAATTTGGGGTTGATATAGTTACCATTAGTTAAATTTTAGTAAAAACCTTAGGAACTATATTTTTAAGATCATAGTTAAATAAATAGTCCTATGAAAAACACTTAGAAAATTCTAGAAAATTTTCAAGAAATGATTGAATACTTGATATAAATTATTAATGAATACATATTAAATTCATAATTATATATCCATTCATGATATATTTAATTATATAAAATTATTTAGAAATGGAACCTAATTTAAGGGACAAAAACCATGTCAATACCCATAATCATTGGGGGGATTTCCCTTCTAAACAAACCAATGAAGCTAATATTGAATATAATTTAACTATAACTTTATTAGGGTGGATGAATAAGGATATAAAAAATAACCTTTCCCATATGGAACAATTTTTTTGCCTCAACAAGTTGTAACAACATTATCACCTTTTATGATGCAACAACCTCTACATCTCAATGGAACCACAAATCTATTAGTGGAAGAGTAATGGATAAAGTCTATAGGGAAGATATTACTCTCATTGGGATATAATGAAACAAAAAATGTTATCATGCATGTTTATTTTAAAAGCGAATAATATGATCAATGGTGGTCATTAATTCAATATAATTTCAACTAGGAAGAGATTAAAATCATGTAATGTAATAATTTTAGGGTGATATTATTTTTAAAGTATTTCTGTTGAGAGAAAATAGATGACATAGAAAGGAAATTACTAAATTTAAGACAAAAATAAGAGGAAATAGTTGATGATAAGGAGGAAAACTTTACAAGGTTAGTAATACATGATGCATATTATATACACAATCTATAAAGAAATATTTATAACTTATTTGATTGATTAAAACCCATTATTAAAATGAAATTTGTATCAAAATTGTTTTCTATATATAAGTAGATAGTGAAATTTGTTATCAAGACTAAGAAAGAGTTATAAAAGTCTTATATATTTAAAGAAAATTAAGAGAAGAAGAGTATTACTAAGCACTATATAAAAATAAATTTAGAAAATAAAAAGGGAAGGGTATAATTTTAAACATGAAATAATAGTGGATGGAAACATCATGGGGTATAATTAAAGGGATTATTATTTTATTTATGTGGGGAGAGAAAGTTCATTATGATCATGAGTGTACAGTAAGATAGAAACCCCAAATGTCCAATGATTTAATTATAAGAAGATGTGACACTATTCAAATCAATTCTCTATGTGTTAAGGTAATATACCTTATAACAATATAAGGAAGAAAGGCTATTATTATAAAATTATTATGATGAAAGTTGAATTTAAAAATGGTGTGATAATAGGTAAACTGATTATAAAATCAAATCTAGGTAATAAATTATTTTATTTTGGATCTAAACACACTTTTATATATTTCAAGTTTTATAAAAAATTCTAAATCATTACCTAATACATTAAGGATTTTTCATTAAAAAAACAACGTGATAATATTATTGTAGAAAAAATATATCACATTATCTCTATATAAATTCATAGAGGTTTTCTAGTTATAAAGTTTATTTTTCTTCCAGTGGTTGACTTTGATATAATTCTTGGGATGGATTGGATCTCAAAGTATAATTCAAGAATTTATTGTTGAGAGAGGTTTGTTTTAATTTTGGATGATATAATAGAATCCCATATTTTTAGAGGAGAACAATATTTCCCAAGTCAATATAACCACCTCCAATGAATCATATTAATTATACTATTAGAGGATAAGAAGATCAAATATAATCAATGAATGAGGTGGATATGCAAATAATAGAGGATATAACAATTTTTTTTAATATTATATTATTTTATTTCCCGTGGACTTGCCAAGATATCCACTTGAACATAAATTTGAATTTTCCATTGAACTTATCCCTAAAGAAAACCCCATATCTAATACTCTATATTGAATGAATCTAGTGGAATTTTTGTAATTAAAGAAGAAACTAAAAGAGTTGTGTGATAAGGGATTCATACTCCCCAGTGTCTCACCTTGGGAAGTACCCATAATATTTATAAAGAAAAAGGATGGGTATATGAGGTTTTGAAATGATTATAGGGAACTCATTGTCATTATTATTAAGAAAAAATACCATTTACCCCACATTGATGGATTATTTGACTAACTTCAAGGTTCCCAATACTTCATAAATATTATTCTTCATTTTGGTTATCATCAATTAAATGCAAATAAGGATGATATACCAATTTTTTTATATTTTATATTGGAATTATGAGTTTATAATAATTCCATTAGGATTAGAAAATTAACCTTCTATGTTTATTAATGTAGTGAATAGAGTATTCAAGCATTAAATTGAAACTTTTCTTGTGGTGTTTATTAATGACATTTTAATATACACTAAAATATATGAAGACCATTAGAATCATTTATGAATTATTATTGAGATCCTTAGAGAAAAAGAGCTATAAATGAAATAGAGTAAGTATGAATTTTGGTTTCAAAAAGTTTACTCTCTCAACCATATTCTCTAATTATGGGATATTTTTTAACACTTTAAAGATAAAGGCCATCAAAGAATGTCCCACAAAAATGAATATAATTGATATATGTAGTTTCTTTGGTTTAACAGGTTACTATAACACCACATATGTTTTATACAATATTCTATTTAATAAATCTCATAGTTTTTCTTATACACATCACCAAACTAAAGTTAAAAAATCATAATTTCATTAAGGTAGAGTATTAAAATGAAATAAATTAAAATATTGATAAGTGAAAAAATTAGAAAAATTACAAAGGGAATAAAACAAAAGGTACATAAAAATATAATAAGATTGAAATATTCCTCATACCAATCTTTCTTAAGGACTATACCAATGATAATAACTAAGGACATAATGTAACATGTTAGAAATATGATAAAAATATTTAAAAAATAATTTTTAGAATGAAATGGTATATTTTGATGAAATGTTTGAGGTTATATATTAGAATGTGATATGACCTCTACATGTATAACTTTTGGGATTATATGGACATTGGGATTATATTGTAATGAATATATTTTTTCTACGTAAGACTTTATAATATTTTAAGAAATATTTTCAAGGTTTGGTGTTGATTATGTATGGAATTTTGGGGCCCTAAGAGCCTTGGTGCAGTGATATTAAAAATATTAAATTTATAATATTACACGCCTGTAGTTTTTCTAAAATAATGGAATAACTCTCGAAAAGTTCCTTATTTATTAATTCTAAAACTATCATTAAATATGTAACATGGGTTTTACCCTAGGCATGTAATGTTTTTAGTGGTGGGTGTTTGGTTAAAAAGTCGTTATGGGAATATTAGTAAATTAATTAATTAATTAATTATTTTTATTTCACCAGGCCTAGCCTCCACCTATTTAAACGTAGTTATGAAAAAACCCTATGTTTATCTGCATAACCCTAGGTATTTGAGAGGATTAGTATAGGAGTATGTTGCAACATCGATAGATCGTGGTACAATGAATCATTACTGCTATGATTGTCTACACTAGTGGATTTCATGGATATTGCCAACGGAAATAGAGGAGAACCATTTTTCATAATAAAATGATCTAAAACTGAGGTTGGATGTTTTTTATGGACTTTATCCCTTTTTTCCCATGTCTAATGAAATTCAATCCTTATAACATGATTGGTTTGCAGGTCGATGGTTGATTTGTGGGTATTTCTTTATCTTCCTATGGTTAGTAAGTGATGATAATTTGTGGTATATTAGTTCTTGGTTCATTATTCTAATGAAAATAAGATGATTCCAAACTAAACTACGAATGAGGTTTATTCCTTTTGTGTTTTTTGTACATTTTTCCCCTTGTTCATCACAAGTTCATCACCAGTATTTTATTTGTCAAAAAATATGACTAATACCCAATGTATGATCATTGAGAAGTCATTATTTGACACAAAATATCGTCACTATGAGATCAGTTTCATGATCGATGGAGCGATTGAGGAGTGATGGAAATAGTGGATGATCAATGATGGATTAGTATTGAACTAGTGTTTCCCCATTATGTAGTTTTCTGTGTGGTGATGACATAGTGTGATGGGAGTCGACTCCCGAGAAGCTTATATGGCCAAAATCCATCCACTAATGATGGAAAGGCTCAGATAGAGTGAGATCCATGATTAATGATAAGTCTCATGGTAGATTTGGAAGTAGAAGCAGTGTGAGTGAAGCACTTATGAAGGTTTTGGATTTCAAGAGAAATCCTGACTATTAAACATTTAGTTTAAAAATACACATCATATAGTCCCCTCTATAAAGTGGCTAGAGTTTCTACATGGAGATAAATATTACACATCATATGGTCGATCCACACACCATGTGGTTGATCTACACACCATGCATCACTTAGCTGGCTAGCTCAGTGGGTAAAGTGAGTACACACTTAGGAATCCATGTGGTACGACACGCCCTGTGTGCCAAGCCACATTCCATGTAACCCTTGGAAGATGTCACATCATGTAAAGGGAGTACATGCCCAGGAGCCCATGTGACCCCGCACGCCATGTATGATAGGGCACATTCTATTTTATTCAGAAGGTATATGTACATGGGAATATGAAACATGCCATGTGTGGACCCAACCCCTACATGTCGTGTGATTTGGGGAACATGCTGTATAATTAGAAAAAGTAATGGGGAATTTCCAATGTACATGGGAATTCCATGAGTACATGAGCATGATCTATTATATGTGGGATGAATTTGATTACACACTGAGTTCAAAACTAACCTCTGTATGCTATGTACCCCTAGTGGACACCTCATGTATTGTGATGGGGACATTCCATGTGAGATGGTAAGACAAAGGTAGTTCTATACTCAAAGAAACATTCTATGTACCTCATGGTACATTCTGTGTACCCCTTTAGGGAAAGTTAGAGCCCTTGATCTTCTACCTCATGTATCTACTTCTCTCGAAACTGGATTTGGGCATGCACATTACCTTTAATAGGAATTTTTCTATATATATAGTGAAAGATGCCTTTGTTTTGGAATTAGAGATATGAAACAAGGTGATGATATCCGTAATCTTATCTTAGTGACACTAAGTCGATGATAATGAATGGGTATGATCACCAAAGTGTTACTGGGATTGGCAAACCCCCTATAGCACTAGGGTAAGAGTCCCCAATACTCTTTAAATAAATAGGGTTGAAAACCTCCCATAATACATTGGTAGAGGGTCCTATATCTATAGAGAGGTACCCCTTTATTTGAGCTTCAGTGGGGAGTGACTCTTCCACTGGTGTTAGTGCTCATTTGGTTATGGAGCACAATGGGGAGGTGTTGGTTCTCCACATTGTTTCTGGTGATATTTATTATGATTCTTGAATAGATTTTGTACTCCCTAAACTATATAGTACAGTGTTGATGTGAAGTCTCTCAAACTAGATTATTGAGAGGTTAAATAAGATTAATGGTTAGGTGATATTTCTCCCTTAGTTGTGGATCATAGTTGAAAGGTTACATCCCTCTACTCAGATTCTTATATGGCTATGCATGATTTTAGGTAAAAAAGATGGATCTATGGAGCTGAATGTTTACTCATCATTATTAGTTGAGTTGTGGATATGAATATCCCCTTTATCTCATCATTTTGGATTCTTGTTGGGTATATCTAAGTTATTATTTTTATTATTATTATCTCATATTCGAATTGAAATTACTTCATTATGATGATATGAATACTCTATATTGATTCTTTTTGTTTGGTTATTTTTGGGTCTCATACTGGGTATGTATATACTCACCCCTACATGGTCTCTTACAACACATATCGGGTCTTATGAAGATGAAAATCCATTCATTGGAGTCCTACATGGACTAAGAGTAAGTGGAGCTTATTTTGGAGTTTAGTTATACTAGATGGACCTCAGATGGGTCTAAGAGTTACTTTTAGGAAACTTCCCTTATATGGTCAGTAGGTTTGGTACTTTTAAACCTTTTGATAGTATTTTATTTAGACCTTTTATTTTTATACACTTCTTGTTATACCATGATATGAGATAGATTTTATGCATGAATTTACAGTATTAGTTGTTTACCTTTCTTCATTACACTCAATCATGGAGATGTGTACATGTGTATATATAATTTAGGCTAATGACTCCCATGTGTGTGTGATATATCTACATGGTTCTAGTCGCTAAAAATTAGCCTATTAGAGGTGGGATTGTAGTTTCACACGTGGATTACCGCTAGCTATATGGGTCCTAGTGGGTAAAGTCATGAAAAGGTGGTATTAGAGTTGGTCACCTTAGGGCTAGAGTTTGGAGATTTTCTACCTATGAGGCCTTGGTTTTGTAACTGGGGAAACCGTGTTAAAGTTTCTCAAGTTCAACTTTCAGGATATAGAATCTCGTGTTGATGTGGTGGAAGGTGTATCCATTAACTAGGAATATGATAACCTGCTTTTTGACTCGTTATATAGAGGCATTGGTTGCAAGAAAAAATTGGTACATGTATCATATAGAAATTGGTTATGGACCCCATGTCCTTTTCAATTCATCTTCCCATATATTCTCTTTGACCATGGTATATCTTGATACTTTTCAAGATGCCTCTATGATGATAGATATCTAGGATTCCCAGACAGTGTCTCAATGATGTCCGGTTGTGAGATGAGGCCTTTGATTAGGGACTAGTTCATAAGGTGTTTCCTCTAAGTGGGGAAAATATAGTGTTACTATATCTTGAGTAGTTCATGGAACCACATTTAGTGGTTTAGGTGGACAATTGACCTCATATTGAGAAGTTGATGGATCAATAGGATTAGATTATGGAACAAATAGTCTTATCATGTTACGTAAGTTCTAGTGATAGATACCAATGGAGTTTCATGGAAGGATAGACCCTTAGGTAATGGAGGTTTGGATCAACCTGGTGGCATGGGTTTTCCTAGCATGTGTGGACCTTAATCTATTAGATGGTTTGCTCACAACGAGTCTTCTTCGTGGAGTAGTAGTTGGTTCCTATGGTTCCAATGGATGATGAATCTATGCTATATGTTCATTTAAAGTTAAAGAGATAGAGATTAACCAGGTATCATGGTGAGTGAGACCCCATTATCTGGTGGAAGAGGATGGGTACAATCATGTGGTGTGAATGTACCATTTAGAAAATTCCCCTCTTGATGGTGGTACTAAGAGAGAGAATTCCCTTGGGTGATGTAGGGAATCACTAAATCCATGTATTAGGGATTTTTGATGTGGATTTTGGAACATAGGGAAGAGGAAAAATTCCCACACCATGATTCAATCTTATGAAATGATTTAAAATCATATGGGTGAGTCAGTTCCATGAAGAGTGGATAATGTCGAGGTGTGGAAAGTGAGTTCCTTTGACTTGTATGTTTGAGGTTGTTTTCATGTGATAAGGTGTATAGGAAATATATGGTTTTGGGAAACATGCAGGAAATGGAAAATCTATCTTTAGGGAGTGGGATATTGTGACTCGGAGGATCTAAGTATGACATCCCACCTTTTTATTACATAACTTTTCATTACATTTTACAAATAGAGGATATATGAAGTCTAGTGTCTTGGAAATCAGGAACATAATACATGAAAAAAAATTCTTCTAATCCACTTGTAATGATTCATAATAGGTTCATCCTAAGTACAATTACTGAATCTCATTTCCTAGACACATACATCAAAGGAAAGGGTGAGCAGAAGGCCCAGTAAGGGTAAACAAGGGAATCGATTTAATTGGGATATCAATAAGAACTTGATGAAGAACATAAAGACATGAGAAATGTAAGAAGAGGAATATAATAATAAAAATAACATTAATCATAAATCGAATATTTGGATAAAACATTTAATCTAGACATTCATGAACATATCACCAAGGTTCATCCCCAAGGTGTCATAAAAAATTACTAAGGTTATTCACCAAGGTATCGCGAAACTTTTCATCTCTAGAGATTAAATTCTTCACCCAATGAATTAGAGTGTTGTCAGGGTGAACCATTAATATGTATTTATTTTCATGTGATACACATATATTATAATCCTATATTTCATAAATAACCCAAATAGAATAAAATAAATGGGGTTCTTATCAAAATTTTGACATTTTAAAAAGTACTTAAAAACAAGATCATTATGTCATTTATAACCCATGGAAAATGAATAAGGGTTTTATGTCTATCAATTACAGAATCAAATGTACCATTTTTATGTCTTTATAAATACCTCTAGAAACTAAATAGGTCTGGGTATTTACATAAAATAAGATATTTTTCAGGAGAGAAAGAGAGAAATTTTGAGATGAAATTTCTGCAGCACAACAGCTATAGAACATGTTATTAGAAAACAATAAAAAGAGAGGGGACACGTGTCTCACACCCATAAATGAATTATTTTACAGTATAGGGATAGAATAAAATATAAATAAGATAATGGTGTGGATTTTTGAATGACATACCACATGAAAAGGAAACTTCAAAGAAAAAGAAAATGCGATTTCTTTTACAAAAATTTGGCAGCCTAACAATATCACTTAAAAATTCAGAAAATCAATTGATGAGAGTGGAAAGCATATGTCATCATTTGGACATGAAATGTAAATTAATAAGGATATAAAAGAACATACCTTCATATAATAAAATGGAAACTAGAATACATAACATAAAGGATGTCATGACTTAAAAGAGGAGGGTGAAAGGTTCCCTTTCCTTGAAGAGTAACTTTGAAAGCTCAATGGTTGGGACCTTAGGGGACTTGAGGGACCCTTGGGAGGACTACTTGGGAGCTATAAATAGCGTAGATTTGTTTTGGAGGAATTTATAATGATAGGAATGAAATAATGGGTTGGTATTTATAGAAAAAGTGAGGGAATATTTTATTAATTTCCAAGGGACACCTCATCAGTGGTGTTTGCAAAACCATGGGATTTCCCATTGTATTTTCCCATGGTATTGGCCAATTGGGACACCTAATAACATATCTTACTATTCAAAAGTCTACCAGAATTATTACATCATGATTACATCATTAATGTGGTCATTAAACACACCAAAACTCAAAACTATATTTTTACTAATCACTGAAAATTCAATTTTTTTCCAAAAAATCCGAAAAATTCACCCTAACCATTTTTCAATGTCTAGAACCCAAAAGTGAACTCCATTTTATAAAAATTAATATCATTTTAAATAAAATAAAATAAATAAAATACTAATATGTGACTAATAATTTATAAAATATTTATTTACTTATACTATGATATAATTATATCACATTACCACTTAAGATGACTAAAGCATATTTATACCTCTATAAGTGATGTTACTATTCCATTTTTAAAATTACTATTCATAAGGGTAAAATTACTATTCTAAAGGGTAAAGTTACTATTAACCAAAAAATTATTTAATCCCATTGAACCACATTTTCACCCTAATTACAACCATGTATATCTGATTTTCGAAAATCATTTCATAAAAAAGTTATTTAATAATAATTTTATATACTATTCATCAAAAAACACTATTCATTAAATACTATTCATAAAAAAAAGTATTCATAAAACACTATTTGTTAAATTTAAACTTCTTAGAAATTTTATAAAAATTTAGCCTTGGTTAATTTTGACATTTGAAATTTAAAAATGATGTTTATTTTACCATAATAATTCTCTATGTATGAGAAATCTTTGGAAAGTATAATTTTTTACTTCTAAAATCAATTTATCAAATTTGTATTAATTAAACACAGACTCTATTCAGAAAATCTATTCAAAAAACAATAATGATGAAATAAAAAGTTTATTTATACTATGGTATTACACAAAGTATCTATGGCCTCGTTACATAACCCCTTATAATGCACACATAGGACCTAAGTGTAAGGTGTGAAATGGTGATAGAATCTTGGGGTGGCTTAGCCAACATTTCCCGAGTGATGATTTCTATTAGCTTGAACTTATCCCATAGGTGATTCTGTTCAAGCTTCACATGTTGGAGTTCACCTTGCGCTTGGTCCAGAGCAAATCCCAGAGATGCAACCTCCTTCCCAAGCTCCGACAGATGGGCTTCGTATGACCCGAGTCTACAGGATGAGGCCATCCAATGGTCTTTCTATATTAATTAACCAATGTCATTTGTGTTTATAAAAAATAATTATAACATCTAGAGTATAGTTTCCAACGATCATATTAATAGTCAAAACCCAACAATATCATTTTAATTATACTCACTTCATTAATTAATGGATATAGTTTTGTTGAGTATAAAATAAAATAACACACAAATTTAGGAAACAAAAATTATTCAAAAGTTTGGGATGTTACATTCTTCCCCCTTAATAAATTTTTTCCCTGAAATTTTAACTCGTACCCTCATAAGATAAAAGGTGTTGGTACTTATGCCTCACAGAATTTTTTGGTTCCCACATGGCTTATTCATATTTTTGGTTCCTCCATAACACCTTAACAAGGTGGGTAGTCTTGTTGTGTAGAACCTTGTCTCTATGATCCAAGATCTCCACCAGATGCTCTCCATAATAGAGGTCATCTTCCAGTTGTACCACCTTTGGATTTAGTACATGTAAATGATTAGGTATGTACTTCTTCTAGAGGGATACATGGAAGACATCATGAACATGTACTAGATTTAGAGGAAGTACAAGCCGATAAGCCATTACTCCCATGCGATCAAGGATTTCATAGGGGAAAATGTACATAGGGATGAGCTTCCCTTTCTTCCCATACCTCATGACTCTCTTCCAAGGTGAAATTTGAAGAAAGATTTTTTCACCAACATCAAACTCCAAGTCCCTTCGACAGTTTTCAACATAGCTCTTTTGCCGACTCTGAGTAGCCTTAATGTGTTGCTGGATGGCATGGATTTTTTTCTATCATCTCTTGCACAAGATTAGTCCCAAGAATATTTCTCTCACTAGATTCATCCCAACAAGTGGGAGTTCTATATAACTTCCCATGTAGAGCTTCATAGGGTGCCATTTGAATACTCGAGTGGAAGCTGTTGTTGTAAGAGAACTCAACTAAAGAGGGATGTTGATCCCATCCACCTTTAAATTCCATTGAGCATGTTCTCAGCATTTACTCATGTCTTTGAATAGTCCTTTCAGATTGGCCATCAGTTTGGGGGTGATATCCATACTGAAATTCAATTCAGTGCTCAGATCATGTTGAAGACTTCTCTAGAATTTTGATGTGAACCTTGGATCATGATCAGATATGATAGAAAGTGTAACTCTATGTAGAAATCCTAGAAAGTTTATCAAGAGACAAATCTTCCCTAATAGAGATAAAATGGGCAGTCTTGGTGAGATGATCCAAAATAACCCATAACACATTGTTTCATTTGGATGTTCTCAGGAGACCAGTGAAAAAGTCTATTATGATATTTTCCCACTGCCATGATGGAATGGGTAGTGGTTGAAATACCCCATTAAGAATTTGTCCCTATGCCTTCACTTGCTGACATACCAGGAACCTTGAAGTGTGACCAAGAATCTCCCTTTTCATATTATCCTACAAAAAATGATCTTGAAGGTCTCTATACATTTTTGTACTCCCAGGATGTATAGAGAATGTAGAGCTATGAGCTTCATTGATTAGATCCTTCTTTATTTCCTGAATAGATTGAACACATAGTCTTGTACAAAATTTAAGTACACCTTCTTAATAAATATTGAACTCAGGAAACTTCCCATCCTTTACAACCTCAAACATATTTTGTAACAAAGGATCTTATTTTTGATATTTCTTGATCTTCTCTAGTAATTATGGTTGAGAAATCAGTTGGGTTAGGTTTGATGATGTCCCTTCCCTTATTATTCCCATGTACAACTTTACTAGGTCATTGATCAAAGGTTCTATTTGAATCCTCATCATGGATAGAAAAACTGGGTATTTCCTACTTAATGAATCAGCAACCTTATTTGCTCTTTCGAGATGATAATGAATTGAAAAATCATAGTCTTTAAGAAATTCCAACTATCTCCTTTGTCTCATGTTCACTTCCTTTTATGTGAAAATATACTTCAAACTATGATGGTATGGGTATATATCACATTTCTACCCATAAAGATAATGCCTCCAAATCTTTAGATTAAAAATGACTGTAGCTAAATCCAGGTCATGTGTATGATAGTTCTGCTCATGAGTTTTCAACTATTGAGATGCATAAGTAATGACTATCATTTTTCATGAGGATGCACCCAATACCTTTAAGATATGAATCTCTAAAAATAAATAACCCTTCTCTACTTGAGGGAAGAGATAACATGGGTTCAGTAAGCAATCTCTTCTTCAGCTCTTGGAAACGTTCCTCACACTCGTTTTTCTAGAAGAACTTGTCCCATTTCTGAGTTAACATGGTTAATGAATTAGAAAGTCATGAATTTTTTTTCACAAACCACCTATAATATCTTGCTAATCCAAGGAAACTTTGAATCTTTGTTATTTTTGTAGGATGAGGCCACTCCTCTATAAACTTTTTCTTTGCAGGGTTAATTGTGATTCATTCATTGGTTACAATGTTCCCCAAGAAAGCAACTTTTTGTAACCAAAATTAACATTTGCTA
This sequence comes from Viscum album, assembly GCA_963277665.1. NCBI lineage: Eukaryota > Viridiplantae > Streptophyta > Magnoliopsida > Santalales > Viscaceae > Viscum > Viscum album. The sequence goes on from OY728132.1 coordinate 1,086,313,665, forward strand.
AACTTTCCCAAAGGCATCTCCTTCTGTAGAGTTTATAAAATAACCCTTAGATGATCCTCATGCTCCTCATGAATTTTTGAATATATTAGAATATCATCGACAAAAACTACCACAAAGTTATCAAGGTAGTCCTCAAAGACTCTATTCATCAAATCCAGAAAAATAACAAGTGCATTAGTTAGTCTGAAGGGAATAACAACAAACCCATAATGCCCATATCTTGATCAGAAGTCAGTTTTTTGGAGTATATTCTTTCTTCACACTACTGGAATGTGGGGTTTTCCCCATAGTTACATACCAACAGTTTCATAGAACCGTTGGTAAAGGTGGTTTTTCCCAACGGTTCTAATGAACCGTTGGCATAGATGTTCCCTGGGAGGTTTTTTCCCAACGGTTCTCATGAACCGTTGGGATAGATGCCTTTTTCCAGGTTTTTGCCAACGGTTCTCATGAACCGTTGGGATAGAGGTATGCTTTGGGGAGGTTTTTCCCAACGGTTCTAGAGAACCGTTGGGATAGATATGCATATGCCAACGGTTTTAAAAAACTGTTGGCAAAGGTTCTCCCCAAATTCCCAGCCGCCTGTTCTCTCCCCCATTCGCGATACACAACCCTAAAACGGGATCAGCAGCCGATTTAGGCGATTTTGGAGGTACTGACAGCCGGACCTTGAATCTTCCAGCTCTTCTTCAGGTTATTCTTCTTCTTTATCTGAAAATGTATTCAAATGTTTGGATAGTATTTAAACGTATTTTCATTTTTCCCATCAGTTTAGGCGATTTTGGAGCTACTGCCGGCTGGACCTGCCTAAGGGTGAGTTTTCTTGAAAATTCCTTTTTGGATTTTACCCCTTGAACATGGGATGTCATTTGTGAAAGGTTATATAAATCGAATTGATTTTTCGATTTCTGAATTGAATTGTAAATTAAATTAATTAAGGGTATTTTATGGTTTGCATTCCCCTTTTAACACATGAATGCCAATTATTTTTTAACACATGTTTTAATTGTATTGCCTTGCCAATGTGAGTAAAGTAGAGACTATGCTCTGAATCTATGAAATTGGATTGAATTTATCTTATATTTTATGTTACCATGTTAGATATATTATAACTAATGCATGTGATATCTTTATAGTCTTGTTAGGAGTGTTCTATTAAAAATTCCCATGTGAGTGCTTGAATTTTCATTGAATTGCTAGCCATTATGAGTTATGTTGAGACCATGATATGGAATTGATTGATTAAGCAAGGTAATCTCAGTATCTTGTCATTACAACATGAGTAAATGAAGCTTCATTCTTTTCAGGTTATTATTTGATTGAGTCGCCATTTTGAGGTGAGTTGTATTAAATACCTTTGTTTTTGACCTTGGTATGTTTAATGAATTGTTTAAATGAAATGGAATTAATTAAATGATTAATAGTAAATAGTGATACATGGATTCTATTAGGATGCCAGGTATATAATCTTGTTTCTATTAACTTATACGCTTTATGTGATAAATGGATTCACAGTGGAATTCCACGGATAGACTCATTTCTTTGAATAGTGATTAAGCCATGGGTGATACATGGATCCAAGGGAGGGATTCCATAGATAGACTTATTGAATGTAGAATTATATTCCAATTGATACATGGATTCTTATGATAATTCCATAGATAGACTTATTGAATGTAGAATTATATTCCAATGCTATGCGTCTTGTGTGGTGGTGGTGTGGTTTATGTGTTTTATGGTAGTAGTGAAGTGTGTGATTATGTAGTTAATGTGAACCCATAGGTTGAGTATTTTGTTCTATCTATATATCATGTATTTTTATGTTATTTCTACACATTCCCAACCAGAGTTGGATAAACTTACCAACGATCAGAGGTTTTGAGTTATGAGTATTTTTTCTAATATCTAGGATGGTGGTTATATGTTTGGATAGCTACCATGTCTTCCCTACTCTTCCTTCAAAAGTGATTGACCATGTGTTTTTAGGAAAGATGCGATGTGATTGTCCATGTGTCTTCAGGTGAGCTGTACTATGATTTCCCTAGTGTTTTTTGGTGAGGTGTGATGTGATAAGGCTATAATAAGATGTGGCATGTGGTTGGGGTCATGTAGGGTAGGAGGATGGCACAAGGTTGATGTTATTCATGTTCATGATACCCTACTAATATGGTTATGGGATGAGTCATGCTGTTATGTGATATAACACATTAAGTTCTTGTTGGTTTTACATTTTTTCAATAACACATTTGTATGATTTTTTGACATGTGTAGTTGATACCTTGATTATTTTCTTCCTTTATCGTTTACTTAAATGTATTTTATATTATAGTTAATGCCTATTGAATTGTTTATGACAAAATGACTTATATAAATTCTTTTTACAGAATGGACAGAAGTTGGATGTATGAAACCGATCGGATCTCAGACGATTTTCAAAACAATTTGGAGAGCTTTATAGATTTTGAATTTCACAATGCTTCAGATAGTGGTCGCATACACTGCCCATGTTCCAATTGTGTTGGTAGACCTTGGTTGAGCCGTGAAGAAGTCAGCTACCACATAACCAAAAATGGGTTTCAAGCAAACTACTTTCTGTGGTATCACAATGGGGAGAAAACGAAATCTCAAATTGGTGATGATCGAAATGAAAAGACTGGAATGGAGAATTTGTTAGATGATCGGTTTCCATTTATTCGTCATCATGAAAAAGAAAGGATTTAGACTCAAGAAGACTTCGATATGAGGACAACTGATGCATCTAGTGAAAATGATGATATTGATAGGGTGAAAAAATTAAATGATGCTGCCACGACTCCAGTATATCGACAATGCGATAAAATGAAAAAGTTGGAATTTTTAATCCGATTATTTCATGGGAAAACTATGTATGGGATTTCTAATACAGCAATCGATTACATTCTTACCCTCTTGAAGGATTTACTTCCAGATGATGCAGATATTCCCTCAAACCACTATATGGCATGAAAGTTAGTTGAGGAACTTGGATTTTCAAGAAACAAAATTCATGCTTGCCCGAAAGATTGCAGTTTATTCTGGGAGGAAACCACTGAACGAAATGAATGTATAAAATGTGGCACAATCCCGCTGGAAGTCAAAATCTGATGGAACACCATCTCGCATTCCACAGAAAGTAATGTGGCACTTTCCATTGATCCCCAGACTCCAGAATCTTTTTATGTCTGATGACATATCAATAAAAATGAGATGGCATGATACCGAGAGAAAGAAGTCTGATGATGAGTTGGTTCATCCTGCATATGGATTTGCATGGAAGAGATTTGATGCTCGACATCCTGATTTTGCAGCTGACGTGCTTAATGTGAGGCTGGGTCTTTCATGCGATGGTTTTAATCCGTTTGGGCAGATGCTTACTTCGCACATCACATGGCCAGTTTTTATACACATTTATAATCTTCCCCCATGGTTGTGTATGAAAAAATCTTTCACTTTCATGAGTATACTCATATCTGGTCCTTCTGATCCCGGTATTGATATTGATGTATACATGAAAACTTTAATAAAAGAGTTGAAACTTCTTTGGGATGTGGGTGTGCGCACATACGATGCATGTTCGAAAGACATATTTCAGATGCGCGCTGCGCTTATGTGGACAATCAATGATTTTCCGGCTTATGCAATGATGTCTGGATGGAGCAAGAAGGGAAAACTGTCATGTCCAGTTTGTATGAAGAATACACGATCTAGAAGACTGAAACATCGTTGTAGTTTCAGTTTTATGGGACATCGACGATTTTTGCCAAAGGATCATCCATATAGAATGAATCATCGAAGATTTGATAATACTATAGAGACCGATGATCCACCTCAGCGTATGTCTGGAACTGATGTGCTTAATGAATTGAAATATTTCAGTTTTTCGTTCGGGAAGGGTCAAATGAAATCTGGAAAGAGAAAGAATGTTTCCACAGAAACCTGTTACAATTGGAGGAAGAGGAGTATCTTTTTTGATTTGCCTTATTGGTCAACCAATTTGCTACGTCATTGCTTAGACGTAATTCATATTGAAAAGAATATATGTGAAATGTTGCTTTCAGTTCTTGTAAATGTCAAGGGGAAGACAAAAGATGATTTATGATCTCGACGTGACTTGGTGGATTGGGGCATCAGACCAGAATTGCATCCTGTGCGTATCAGTGAAAATAAATGGCAACTTCCATGTGCTTCTTATGTGATGACACCTACTGAAAAAAAACAATTTTTGGAAGTATTAGAGACTATTAGAGTTCCTGATGGCTATTCAAGCAACATATCTAAACGGGTCAACAGAAGAGAGTTGAAGCTAAAATCTTTGAAGACTCATGATTATCACGTTCTACTGCATGAGTTGCTTCCAATAGCAATCCGTCATCTTTTGTCCAATAAGGTAAGGGTGGGTGTTATTCGGTTGTGCCATTTGTTTAGAGATCTTTGTGCTAAGAAGTTTTCCAAGTCTTTCTTGCAAAAAATGTTGACAGATGCCCCATTAATTTTGTGTGAGTTGGAGAAAATATTTCCCCCATCATTTTTCACATGCATGCTGCATCTGACTGTCCATATTCCAACAGAAATACTTCTCGGAGGACCTGTTTCTTTTCGTTGGATGTATCCAACTGAAAGAAATATGTTCACATTAAAGTCTTATGTTCGAAACAAGAATCATCCCGAAGGTTCTATCGTGAACGGTTACTTAGCTCAAGAATGTATGGATTTCTGTTCAATGTATTTGTCTGATCATACTACAAGAATGAACATACCAATGAGAAATGAAGAAGAACAATATGAGCAAATTGAACCCAGTTTTCCATCACTTCCTCAAACAGGAGGAATTCCTGGATCATATACATTGAAGACATTAAGCCATGAAGAGCGGGATGATGGCACATCGCACAGTTTTGTTCAACTGTGATTTTTTCGGTGACTATATCAGGTAAAAAAATTGAATATGTATATCTTACATATATATCTGTTAAACTATTCATATTTTTTTATCTATAGGGAACATAAAACAATGATAAATAGGAAGCATCGTTCTTTATCTTTGAGAAGGAGAGAGACTTTGCATAGCAAAGAGTTTTCTGCTTGGTTAAAATTGAAGGTAAAAATATTACTATTTAAATTAATTATTTCAATATTTACTTAAGTTTAACTGTCATTTATATTGCAGGTATTGAGTTTGTCTGTTGACTCTGTCTCTGAGGAAATAAGAGCTTTGGCTTTTGGTCCTAATATCGTGGTTCGTGACTGTAAATCAATTTTTATCAATGGGTACAGATTTATTGTCACTGAATGAGCCAAAAACATGAGAACACAACATGATGGTATTATGGTTACTGCCACAACAGATTGTTATGCCAGTGCATCAGATAGTAGACCGCGACTTGAAAATGTGGGTTATTATGGAGTCGTTGAGAAAATAATAATATTGGATTATTACTCTCATGGACGAGTCACAATGATGAAATGCCATTGGTTTGATTCGATGACGAGACATGGCACATTTATTGATGATTGTGGATTTCGAGTAATTAATATGACCCGCACTCTTGCAACCGAAGACCCATATGTGTTGGCATCAATGGCTAAACAAGTTTTTTATGTCAAAGATCAACTTCAACCTGAATTTGGTGTCATAGTTGAAGTAATTCCAAGACATATTTTTGATGATGCTGATGATGGAATTGACACTGTCCCTATTGACATTGGAACCAATCCATTTATATCTTTTGATGACTCCAATAGCTCAATTGTCAGAGTTGATTGTGAACCTGAAGTTATGGTTGGAAATATATAGAATCATTCATCCATGTTCTCAATTCTTTTGGTTTACCTCGAGTTGGGTTGTTAAGGTTGGTAATATTCATATTTATTTAGTATTGATCACAAATATGTTTTAGCTGACTTGACCGTTATGTGAATTTTCAATGTTTATTGGTTACTGTTTTATTTTAATTGCATTTTCTAATTTGGAATTGAACTGTATTCAAACCAAATCAAACAATATTTCTAACTTGGTGAACATTACAACTTGTATGTTTTATTAAATTCATTCAAGCTCTTCTAAAACAATTGATAGCTAAATTACCAATGAATCCCCTCATTCCCTCATATATTTAGTTTTTTGGTTTACACATTAATTTTCTTTTTCTAATTAATTACATATTTGTTTTCCAATGCAGGAAATGAAGCCAATTGAAGAGAGACGAAGAAAAAAAATGGCGGAGAACAATCGTCGGATGGAGGAGATGGGCATTCCACCATTAGTGCCTACAGTGAGTAATTTATTTCAAATATATATATATATTTACAGAATATATAATGTCATGTGATTAATTTTTTTTGTAAACTTTTTTGTAGGATCCACCATTACGTCGACAGTTATTCGACGAGGAGCCTAGTACTGGTCCTAGTACTCAGGCCGGTGGTACGAGGAGGGTTCGTACCAGAGGTGGACGTAGAGCTGCGCATGCCCGACTAGACCCTTCCCCTCCCACTGACATTTCAGCCTTCCCACATTCTGATCCCGGTGTGTCGTTAGGGACACACAGGATATTTATACCTCCCATGTTTTCGCTACCTTCTGCATCTTCTGCCCCATCATTTTCACATCCCATGATGATTCCCACTCCCCAGTCAGCATCAGGTCATACAGCTGTTCCATCTTCTTTTCCTTCTACTTCTGTCTCTCCGAGCTTTTATATTCCATCGTCTTCGACTCCTGTTCCACCGGAGGGTGTTCCATCAGGTTCTATGGATCTGGCGCCACTCATTGATCAGACTAGCGCAGGTATATTTATAAAACCCTAACAAATTTTTATAGCAATATTTATTTTCATTATAACATGTTTTGATAAAATATTTGTTTTTATTTCATGACAGATACATCTACTGACAGGAGGAGGGGGCGGGGCCGTACACACATGCGTTCGGTGTGGAACCGTCGCACACAGGTTATGGTGGAATATAATTAAGACAATCAGATGGTTGAGAAAACAGGGCAGCAATGTCGGAGTTTTATGGCGATGCTTGCCAAATACTCCGACATCATTCCCGTCAGCCCGCTGTCATGGAGACATTTTCCACATGAGGTCAAAGATAGAGCTTGGGCAGAGATATGGGTAAAAAAATATGTTGTATTTAATGCCATGAATTATTTTTGTATTTATATGAATTAATATTTTTATTTCAGCTTCGATTTAATTTTCCTGATGGTGAGGGTGCACGACTGGCACGTCTAAAGGATTTAGGCGAGCTTTGGAGAGGCTACAAGCATGAGCTGTATATTGGTTGGCGTGCTAGAGTTGGCACTGAGTTAGAGGCAGTACCAGTCGTGGATGATTGTCCTATAGATCAGTATCGTCAGATGATTACTCATTGGACGAGTACCCAGTTTAAGGTATGAATTACATTTGAGGTATTTAAATAATAACTTTCAAATTTCGAATTAATATTATCCTTTGAATTATCGAATTATATTTAGTAATCATCTGGAAAAAATAAAAAAAACATTGATGCAAAAAAATACCTCCATACACTAGGACGCACGACGATGTCGGATCATGAGAGGTAGCAGGTATGACAATTGTTTATAAGTTTTCTTTACGACTTACATTTTCTTTTGTTTCCTCAATTATTTAATCATTTGCTAAAATTTTTATATAACTTTTGTTTTCAATGTCATTGTAGAGGCAAGTACAAAATATTGAAGGACGTGTGCCTCGAGCAAAACTGTTTTGCTCGAGTAGACGAAAAAAGGATGGAAGTGCTGTCAATGAAGCGACTCAGCAGCAGATTGTAAGTTTTAATCTGTTGATTTTATATTTTAATATCTATTTCGTAACTTAATAATATATTTATATTTGTAACAGGATGCTTTAGAGGCCCTCGATTCCCAAGAAGCAGACAATTTTGGGCCATCTGATCACTAACATCAGGTGTTGGGAGATGATCATTCTGGCAGAGTACGCTGCCGACCTAGGATAGCCCCGACGAGGTATTGGCCTGCCTCAGGTACGAGTTGTAGTGCCACCGAGCTGCAGCAAGTTAGGGCACAGGCAGAACAGGCTGAGAAAAGGGCCACAGAGACGGCAGAACGGTCTGCTAGGGCAAACAGTGCATTTATGAAATTTATTGAAGTTCTACGTCCAACACTTCCAGCAGAGGCCAGCCCAGCGATTGATGAATACATGTCGTCGATAAATTCTATATATGGTGCACCAGGTGGAAATTCCAGTAGTGGTCAGGCCGATGTCCAGCTTGAAGACGATGATGGCGAGGAGTCTGATGTGGAAGAGGAGGGAGATGAGGAGGGCGAGGAGGAGGGCGAAGGCGAGGAGGAAGGCGCTGTGGAGGGTGAGGACGATGAGGAGGACGATGATGAGGGTGATGATGATGATGACGATGATGGTGATGGTGATGCTGATGTGGGACATATTGATCCGTTACATTTTTGACTTATATTACTGAGATTTGATGTTTAATATATTCTAGTTGTTGGTTTTATCTAGACTCGTAGTATAGTATTGGAGTTGAGTTATTTTTATATATTGTCTGTTTTTATGGATGTTGTTGTCTTTTAGTGGTTGTGTGTTTGAGAACTCCCTGGACAACCCCCCTCATTCTTGGACCCTGGACAACCCCCCTCCCCCTTGGACCCCGAACACCCCCCAAACACCCCCCGGACAGCCCCGCGGACAACCCCCTGGACAGCCCCCCGTACAGCCCCCAACCCTCCACCCTAGACCCCGGATAGCCCCGCGGACAGCCCCGCGGACAACCCCCCCACCCTCCCCCTTGGACCCCGGACAACCCCCCAAACACCCCCCGGACAACCCCCTGAACAACCCCGGACAACCCCCTGAACAACCCCTGAACAACCCCTGAACAACCCCTGAACAACCCCCTGAACAACCACCGGACAGCCCCCTAAACAACCCCGGACAACCCCCTGAACAACCCTCAAACACCCCCCGAACAGACCTCGCACAGCCCCCCCACCCTCCTCCTTGGTCCCCGGACAGCCCCCCGGACACCCACCGGACAGCCCCCGCGGACAGCCCCCACGGACAGCCCCCTGGACAGCCCCCCGTACAGCCCCCCGTACAGCCCCCCGTACAGCCCCCACCGGACAGCACCCGCGGACAGCCCCCTGGACAGCCCCCCGGACAACCCCCCCCCCCCCTTGGACCCCGGACAACCCCCCAAACACCCCCGGACAGCCCCCTGAACACCCCCGGACAACCCCATGAACAACCCCCTGAACAACCCCCGGACAGCCCCCTGAACAACCCCGGACAACCCCCTGAACAACCCCCAAACACCCCCCGAACAGACCCCGCACAGCCCCCCACCCTCCTCCTTGGTCCCCGGACAGCCCCCCGGACACCCACCGGACAGCCCCCCTGGACAGCCCCTCCACCTTCCTTAATTTCATTAGCTTTGAAATGTTTCATAGCACGATCAACTAAAATCTAATCCATACTAAATATGATATAAAAATATTCTATATGAATTTCCATAAGATTTTAAGTGAAAACAAAAAGTGACATATGAAAAACTGAACAACGCATTCGAAATGTGTTGATGTTTTAGGACAACGATCCATGGGTCATATGTGACGTGTACGAATCAACCCTGCCTCAATCCGAGTCGCGGTGTGGCCGGGATCAGTCTAAGTGGCTCTCTTTTGATTAAAATGGACATCATTTTAAGTACATACGGAAAACCAACCAAACGCATTCGGTTTCCGTTGAGAACGATCCATGGGTCATATGTGAGGTGTACGAATCATCCCCGCCTCAATCCGAGGCATGGTGTGGCCAACACCGCTCTAACTGTGTCTGTTTTGTTTAAAATGGGTAGGATTATAAGTGAAAAGAACTGGCATACGCAAAACCGACCAAACGCATTCGGTTTCCATTGAAACTTTAGGAGAATGATCCATGGGTAATATGTGACGTGTACCAATCAACCCCGCCTCAATCCGAGGCGCGGTGTGGTCAGAACAACTCAAACTGTATGTCTTTTGTTTCAAAAGGACATCATTTTAAGTGAAAAACATCAACTGGCATATGGAAAACCGGCCAAACGCATTCGGATTGTGTTGATACTTTAAGACAACGATCCATGGGTCATTTGAGACGTGTACGAGTCAACCCCGCCTCAATATGAGGTCATCCGCTATGAATTTGACTGTTTGACGCCCGTTTTGGCCATTTATGACACCAGAACTGCGTTGTCGGTCACTGCGCGCACACGGCACGTCCGATTGACGTGCCGTCTGCTCGACCACTTCATAAATCACTCACCCGTGTTTGTCGTCTGATTTCAGGCCATTCTGAAATCGTTCGGCCCATTTGGACCCCCCTCACGCGCATTTACGAAGCGCACGCATCACTTAAAAGACGAATATTGATCCGTACCGCGCAAACCGCACGTCCAATTGACGTGCCGTCTGCGCGTACACGTCACGAATAATAATTAGAATGTTTCCCGGTGGTTTCAGGTCAATCCGAGGTCGGCCGCTATGAATTTGACCGTTGGACGCCCGTTTTGGCCGTTTATGACACCAGAACTGCGTTGTCGGTCACCGCGTGCACACGGCACGTCCGATTGACGTGCCGTCTGCTCGAAAACTTCAGAAATCACTGTCCTGTATTTGTCGTCTGATTTCAGGCCATTCCGACTTCGTTCGGCCCGTTTGGACCCCCCTCACGCGCATTTACGAAGCGCGCACATCACTTAAAACACGAATATTGAGCCGTACCGCGCAAACCGCACGTCCGATTGACGTGCCGTCTACGCGTACACGTCACGAATAATAATTAGAATGTTTCTCGGTGGTTTCAGCACAATCCGAGGTCGTCTGCTATGAATTTGACCGTTGGACGCCCGTTTTGGCCGTTTATGACACCAGAACTGCGTTGTCGGTCACCTCGGGCGCACGGCACGTCCGATTGACGTACCGTCTGCTCGACCACTTCAGAAATCACTCACCCGTATTTTTCGTCTGATTTCATGTCATTCCGACTTCGTTCGTCCCGTTTGGACCCACCTCACTCGCGTTTACGAAGCGCGCGCATCACTTAAAACACGAATATTGAGCCGTACCGCTCAAACCGCACGTCCGATTGACGTGCCGTATGCGCGTACACGTCACGAATAATAATTAGAATGTTGCACGGTGGTTTCATCTCAATCCGGAGATGTGGTGTGGCTGGCACCACTCAAAGTGTCCGTCTTTTGTTTCAAAAGGACGTCATTTTAAGTGAAAAGCATCAACTGGCATAAGGAAAACCGACCAAACGCATTCCGAATTTTTTGATAATTTATCCCAACAATCCATGGGTCATATGTGACGTGTACGAGCCAACCCGGGATGAATCCGAGTCGCGGTGTGGTCGAGATAAGTCTAAGTGGCTCTCTTTTGTTTAAAATGAACACCATTTTAAGTACATACGGAAAAACGACCAAACGGATTCGGTTTCCGTTGAAACTTTAGGAGAACGATCCATGGGTCATATGTGACTTGTACGAATCAACCCCGCCACAATCGGAGATGCGGTGTGGCCGACACCACTCAAAGTGTCGGTCTTTTGTTTCAAAAAGACGTCATTTTAAGTGAAAATCATCAAGTGACATACGAAAAACCGACCAAAGGCATTCGGACTGTGTCGATACTTTAGCACAAGGATCCATGGGTCGTATGTGACGTGTAAGAGTCAATCCCGCCTCAATCCGAGGAGCGGTGTGGCCGACACCGTTCTAACTGTGTATCTTTTGTTTAAAATGGACAGGATTATAAGTGAAAAGAACAACTGGCATACACAAAACCGAACAAACGCATTCCGAATCTATTGATAATTTATCACAATGATCCATCAGTCGTATGTGACATGTACGAGCCCACTCGGGCTCAATCCAAGTCGCGGTGTGGCCGGGATCAGTCTAAGTGACTCTCTTTTGATTAAAATGGACATCATTTTAAGTACATACGGAAAACTGACCAAACGCATTCGGTTTCTGTTGAAACTTTAGGAGAACGATCCATGGGTCATATGTGAGGTGTACGAATCATCCCCGCCTCAATCCGAGGCGCGGTGTGGCCAACACCGCTCTAACTGTGTCTGTTTTGTTTAAAATGGGTAGGATTATAAGTGAAAAGAACTGGCATACGCAAAACCGACCAAACGCATTCGGTTTCCATTGAAACTTTAGGATAACGATCCATGGGTCATATGTGACGTGTACCAATCATCACCGCCTCAATCCGAGGTGCGGTGTGGTCGGAACAACTCAAAGTGTATGTCTTTTGTTTCAAAAGGACATCATTTTAAGTGAAAAACATCAACTGGCATACGGAAAACCGGCAAAACGCATTCGGATTGTGTTGATACTTTAAGACAACGATCCATGGGTCATTTGAGACATGTACAAGTCAACCCCACCTCAATCCGAGGTCGTCCGCTATGAATTTGACCGTTTGACGCCCGTTTTGGCCGTTTATGACACCAGAACTGCGTTGTCGGTCACCGCGCGCACACGGCACGTCCGATTGACGTGCCGTCTGCTCGAACACTTCATAAATCACTCACCCGTATTTGTCGTCTGATTTCAGGCCATTCTGAAATCGTTCGGCCCGTTTGGACCCCCCCTCACGCGAGTTTACGAAGCGCGCGCATCACTTAAAACAAGAATATTGAGCAGTACCGCGCAAACCGCACGTCCGATTGACGTTCCGTCTACGCGTACATGTCACAAATAATAATTAGAATGTTTCCCGGTGGTTTCAGGTCAATCCGAGGTCGGCCGCTATGAATTTGACCGTTGGACGCCCGTTTTGGCCGTTTATGACACCAGAACTGCGTTGTCGGTCACCGCGTGCACACGGAACGTCCGATTGACGTTCCGTCTGCTCGAACACTTCAGAAATCACTGTCCCGTATTTGTCGTCTGATTTCAGGCCATTCCGACTTCGTTCGGCCCGTTTGGACCCCCCTCACGCGCGTTTACGAAGCGCGCACATCACTTAAAACACGAATATTGAGCCGTACCGCGCAAACCGCACGTCCGATTGACGTGTCGTCTGCGCGTACACGTCACGAATAATAATTAGAATGTTTCTAGGTGGTTTCAGCTCAATCCGAGGTCTTCCGCTATGAATTTGACCGTTGGACGCCCGTTTTGGCCGTTTATGACACCAGAACTGCGTTGTCGGTCACCGCGGGTACACGGCACGTCCGATTGACGTGCCGTCTGCTCGACCACTTCAGAAATCACTCACCCATATTTTTCGTCTGATTTCATGTCATTCCGACTTCGTTCGTCCCGTTTGGACCCACCTCACGCGCGTTTACGAAGCGCGCGCATCACTTAAAACACGAATATTGAGCCGTACCGCTCAAACCGCACGTCCGATTGACGTGCCGTATGCGCGTACACATCACGAATAATAATTAGAATATTTCACGGTGGTTTCATCTCAATCCGGAGACGCGGTGTGGCCGGCACCACTCAAAGTGTCCGTCTTTTGTTTCAAAAGGACGTCATTTTAAGTGAAAAGCATCAACTGGCATACGGAAAACCGACCAAACGCATTCCGAATTTGTTGATAATTTATCCCAACAATCCATGGGTCATATGTGACGTGTACGAGCCAACCCGGGATGAATCCGAGTCGCGGTGTGGCCGGGATAAGTCTAAGTGGCTCTCTTTTGTTTAAAATGAACACCATTTTAAGTACATACGGAAAAACGACCAAACGGATTCGGTTTCCGTTGAAACTTTAGGAGAACGATCCATGGGTCATATGTAACGTGTAAGAATCAACCCCTCCACAATCGGAGACGCGGTGTGGCCGAAACCACTCAAAGTGTCGGTCTTTTGTTTCAAAAAGACGCCATTTTAAGTGAAAATCATCAAGTGACATACGAAAAACCGACCAAAGGCATTCGGACTGTGTCGATACTTTAGAACAAGGATCCATGGGTCGTATATGACGTGTACGAGTCAATACCGCCTCAATACGAGGAGCGGTGTGGCCGAAACTGTTCTAACTGTGTATCTTTTGTTTAAAATGGACATGATTATAAGTGAAAAGAACAACTGGCATACGCAAAACTGACCAAACGCATTCCGAATCTGTTGATAATTTATCACAACGATCCATCAGTCATATGTGACATGTACGAGCCCACTCGGGCTCAATCCGAGTCGCGGTGTGGCCGGGATCAGTCTAAGTGGCTCTCTTTTGATTAAAATGGACATCATTTTAAGTACATACGGAAAACCGACCAAACGCATTCGTTTTCAGTTGAAACTTTAGGAGAACGATCCATGGGTCATATGTGAGGTGTAAGAATCATCCCCGCCTCAATCCGAGGCGCGGTGTGGCCAACACCGCTCTAACTGTGTCTGTTTTGTTTAAAATGGGTAGGATTATAAGTAAAAAGAACTGGCATACGCAAAACCGACCAAACGCATTCGGTTTCCATTGAAACATTAGGAGAACGATCCATGAGTCATATGTGACGTGTACCAATCATCCTCGCCTCAATCGGATTCCACCTATAATTGTCATCTAAATTTTAAATTGAATTATGTATGAATTATGTATGTTTATGAATTGTAATTTAATTATGGATGTGTATAGTTTCAGGATCAATTATATGTTAAATGTGCATGAATTTGTTCGTAATTGTATATGTATGTTTTATTTTATTACAGGTACAATAGTTGGATTGAAAATGAGGTGAAAATGAGGCCTTATGATATGAGAGGTGCCTGATGTATAGGGGAGAGGGTCTGTGCAAATTGCAGGCTGCTGCAATTTGCAGCATAGGGTATGCCAACGGTTTTAAACCATTGGCATATAATCCTAAATAAGTTTTTACCAACGGTTCAATGAACCGTTGGTAAATATCTCTTTTCCCAACGGTTTAGAACCATTGGGAAAGAGTTCGCCCATGGAAAACTATCCCAACGGTTTTGAAGAACCGTTGGGATAGTTAAGGTATATTTGGTTTTCCCAACGGTTTGGGAGAAACCGTTGGGATAGAGTGCCTTCTGTCAGCCTACCCCAACGGTTTCCAGTAAACCGTTGGGAAAGGTATCGTATACCAACGGTTTGAGGGGCTTTCCCAACGGTTGTGAACCGTTGGGAAATAGTGTATTTCCAGTAGTGTCACCCTCAATTGATGATAACTAGAATGAAGATCAATATTAGATAATAATTGAGCCCCATGAAGTTGGTCAAACAAGTCATCAATTCTTGGAAGAGGGTATTTGTTATTTACTATGATCCCATTCAGTTCTCTATAATCAATACATAATCGCATTGATCCATCCTTATTATTCACAAAGAGAATAGGTGCTCCCCAAGGAGATACACTTGATCAGAAAAACCCCTTCTCCAAAAGATCTTGGACTTGTTTCTTTAATTCTTTCAGCTCCACATTTTGCATCCTATATGAGGTCTTTGATATTAGATGAGATCTAGGTACATGTTCAATAGAGAACTCTACCTCTCTTTCTAAGGGAGGTTTGGGAAACTCCTTAGGAAATATGTCAATGTATTCCTGGATTATGGGGACATTTTCTACCATAAAACTCTCATTTCCTTCTTCTTCTTCACTGATCAACTCTATAAAGATGGATATAGGAGGTTCTTCCAGACAAAGATTAAGTTGAGTTATCTCTCCTTGGAAGATAATGGTTGGTTTCCCATTCAATACTACTAAGATTTCCTTACTTCTCCATTTTATCTTAGCATTATACTTTGAGAGTCAGTCTATCCCTAGTATAATGTCAAATTCCTAAATGGAAATGACTACTAGATTTTCAATAATATTGTTCTCACTAAAGTAAACCCTATAGTTTCTAAACAATGATGATGCTTGAATAATCCCACCTGGAGTCTTGAATGATAACTCTACTTTTAGAAATTTAGGGGTTGATTCTAAATTATTTGAAAACTTAGAAGAAATAAAGTAATGCATAGAACAATAATAAAACAAAGTACTTGCTAGCTTTGAGAGAACAATAAGATTAACTACCACCACATCATTTGGTGCTTCAACTTTAGCCGTCGTGATAGAAAAAGTAAGACCTTTCTCCCTTCTCCATTGCTGAGGCTGATGGTGGTCCCCCTCCACTGCCCTCGGATTTGGAAAATGATTGGAAAAGTGTGCAAATTGTCCACACTTATAGCATTGGAAATCAGGTAGGGCCTACACCATCTTCCTCTTATTTTTAGTTTTGGGTAGTTGTGGCTTCTCCTCACTAAGACAACTAAACGTGATATGTCCATCTATTCTATACTTGTAGCACTTCCTGATCTCGAGCAAGAAGTTCCCCAAGTGTTTATTCCCTCATTTATTACATGTGGGATGCTGCACTTTCTTTCCTCCTCTTCCCTGATCAAAGATCCTCCCTAATATTTGCTCAATTGATCTCTTCTTGTCATTAGATTTATGAGACCACTACAACTCACCAAACTCATGTTCGACTTTCATCGCACTCTGTATGATCTCCTCATAGCTATAATAGTCTTGGTTGGCTATATTCTTCTGAAGAAGAGGTCATAGTCCACCGAAGAATCTATCAAACTTACAATTTGGATCCATGAAAAAGCTATAGGGGTAATGTGAAATCCTGGTGAAGTTCATCTCGTTTCTTCCAATAGATTCATTCCCCTTCTTCTTCAGCTCGAGAAACTCCTTCTCCATTATCGTTCACATAGAACGAGTGAAATACTTATTGAAGAATATCCCTCTAAACTCTTCCCACTCCATAGTATCAATATCCACTCTTGGACTCATGCTTTTAATCAATTACAACCACTAATCAGCTTCTCCCTCTAAGCGGTAAATAGCCAGGGTGACCTTCTCTTATTCTGAACAACGGAGAACAGAAAAGATCTTCTCAATAGAGATGATCCACTATTCAGCAATAAATGGGTTGGTAGATCCACTGAAGGTTTGTGGTCATTGATGCATAAAGGATTCAACAGAATGTTGTTCCCTTCATGGTGAGATCAGTCTCTCAACTTGATTCAAGTTATTTCCCATAACTTGAGTCAGTTGGTTCATCATTCAAATGAAAGTTTCCATTCCGACTTCCATCAGAGGGCCGTCAGTACATGGTCCATTGTGGTCACCATTTGCATGGTTCTTCCTATTTCCGGCGATTTTCTAAAATAATAAAACCTTAGTGAGAATCTTATTTCGTTTATGAATCTTTTAATTATAAAATATTTTATGTCTTAAAACTTCATTCTTGAACAATTACATTTCTCTATAAATCCTTCATAATGATTCATAAAAAACTTATGATTAACCAAACATATCCCTCGGGAGTGTAAACTAGGAGTGCAAAAATGCCCATTTTCATGTACTAAGAAACCCCCGGTCAAGCCCAAAACTCCTTGTCAGAGTTTTCACTCCTAGGTACATCTGTGCCAGAGCCACATCCATTTGTTCATATCCAGATAGGGATTTTTTGTTTGGAAACCACTTACTTACTATTTCAACAAAATGCTAGGAATTATTCCTATATTTATAATTTTCTATAGGATTATTCCTAATGTTTTCATATACTAATTTCTATAAATAACTAAACCTCCATTTTATACCAACTTTGACATCCCACCTTTTTATTATATAACTTTTCATTACATTTTACAAACAGAGGATCTTTAAAGTCTAGTGTATTTGAAATAAAGAACATAATACATGAAAAAAACATAAAACAATTTTCTAATACACTTGTAAGGCTTCATCATAGGTTCATCCTAAGTAAAATTATTTCATCTCATAACCTGGAGACATACATCAAAGGAAAGGGTGAGAAGAAGTCCCAGTAAGGGTAAACAAGGGAATGAGTTTACTTGGGATATCAATAAAAACTTGATGAAGAACAAAAAGACATGAGAAATGGAAGAAGAGGCATATAATAATAAAAATAACATGAATCATAACTTGAATATGTGGATACAACATTTAATTTTGACATTCATGAACATATCACCAAGGTTCATCCCCAAGGTTTCATAAAAATTACCAAGGTTATTCAGCAAGGTATCGTTAAACTTGTCATCTCTAGAGATTAAATTCTTTACCCAATGAATTGGATAATTTTCAGGGAAAACCCCTAATATGTATTTATTATTATGTGATACACATAGATCATAACCATAAATTTCATAAATAACCCAAATAGAATAAAAAAATGGGTTTCTTATCAAAGTCGTGACATTTTAAAAAGTGCTTAAAAACAAGCTCATTATGTCATTTATAACCCATGGAAAGGGAATACGAGTTTTATATATTTCCATTACAGAATAAAATATACCATTTTTATGTATTTATTAACACTCTTAGAAACAAAATAGGTCTAGGTATTCACATAAAATAAGATATTTTTCATGAGAGAAAGAGAGAGAAATTTTGAGATGAAATTTCTGCAGCACAACAACTATATTACATGTTTTTAGAAAACAATAAAATTAGAGGGGACAAGTGTATCACATTCATAAATGAATAATTTTATATTATATAGACATAATAAAATATAAATAAGATCATGGTGTCCATTTTTTAATGACATACCACTTGAAAAGGAAACTTGAAAGAAAAGAGAAAATGCTATTTCGTTTACAAAAATTTGGCAGCCTAATCGCGTCACTAAAAAATTCAGAAAATCAATTGATGAGAGTTTAAAAGTTCTATAATCATTTTTACATGAAATGGAAATTCATAAGGATATATAAGAACATACCTTCACATAATAAAATGGAAACTAGAAGACATAACAAGAAGGAAGTCATGACTTAAAAGAGGAGAGGTGAAAGGCTCCTTTACCTTGAAGAGTAACTTTGAAAGATCAAAGGTTGGAATATTATGGGGATTGGGGAACCTTGGGAGGATTACTTTAGAGGTAAAAATACTAGAGCTTAATTTATGAGGAATTGGGAATGAAAGGAATGAAGGAATGGGTTGGTATTTATAGCAAAATCTAGGGGATGTTTTATTAATTTTCAAGGGACACCTCATCGATGGTATTTGCAAAACCATGAGCTTGCCCATGGTATTTTCCACTTGGGACACCTCATAACACATATTACTATTAATAAGTTGAGCAGAATTAATACATCATTATTACATCATTAATGAGGTCATTAAACACACCGAAACTCAAAACTATATTTTTACTATTCACTGAAAATTCAACTGTTTCATAAAAATCCAAAAAATTCACCATAAATATTATTTGACATGTAGAATCCAAAATTGAACTCCACTTTATAAAAATTAATTTCATTTTAAATTAAATAAAATAAATAAAATACTAATACTTGACTAATAATTTATAAAACATTTATTTACTTATACTGCAATATAATTATATCACATTACCACTTAGGATGACTAAAACATATTTATACCTCCTTAGGTGATGTTACTATGCCATTGGTAAAATTTCTATTCATAAGGGTAAAATTACTATTCCAAAGGGTAAAGTTACTTTTCACCAAATAATTATTTGATCTTATTGAACCACATTTTTCACCCTGATTACAACCATGTATGTCCGATTTTCGAAAATCATTTCATAGAAAAAGTTATTTAATAATAAAAAGTTTTTATACTATTCATCAAAAGCACTATTCATTAAATACTATTCATAAAAAACTATTCATTAAATTGAAGCTTCTTAGAAATTTTTTAAAAATTTATCCAAGGTTAATCTTGACATTTGAAATTGAAAAATGATGTTTATTTTACCATAATAATTCTCTATGTATGAGAAATATTTGAAAAGTACAGTTTTTTACTACTAAAATAAATTTATAAAATTTGTCTAAATTAAACATATAAACTATTAATAAAAGTTATTCCTGAAACAAGAATGATGAAATAACAATTTTATTTATACCGGGGGATTACACAAAGTATCTAAGTCCTTGTTACATAACCCCTTATAACGCCTGCATAGGACCTAAGTTTAAGGTGTTCAATGGTGATAAAATCTTGGGGTGGATCAGACAACATTGCCCGAGTGGTGATTTCTAATAGCTTGAACTTATCCCGTAGGCGATTCCATGCAAACTTCACATGTTGGAGTTCGTCTTGGGCTTGGTCTAGAGGAAATCCCAGAGATTAAACCTCCTTCCCAAGCTCCTACAGAAGGGATTTGTATGGCCTAAGTCTACTAGACGAGGTCATCCAATCTTCATTATGTATTAATTTACCATGTTCATTTGTATTTATAAACAATAATTATAATGTTAAGAGTATAGTTTCCAATGGTCATATTGACAGTCAAATACCAACAGTCATATTGACAGTCAAAACCCAAAGGTATCATTTTAATTATATTCACTTTATTAATTAAAGGTTATAGTTTTGTTGAGTATAAAATAAAATAACACACAAAATTTGGAAGCAAAAATTATTGAAAATTTTGGGTTGTTGCACCGAGTGTGTTTCAAGGTGGGACTAATGTATTCTCCACTCTAGCAGTAGTTTAGACACATTTTTTCAAAACTTTTGCTAAACGTATTCTCTGTTTGAGGCCTGGTGATGCCAGTGGATCCCTTTTTCTTGAACATGTTTTTGGATGCTCATACAGAGGAATATATTTGATCAATCACTGATACTTACAATGTAACCTAACTCTTAGTGGAGATAGATCCTCACATAGAATATTTACACAGTATCAATGAGACCTTATAATATTTTACTAATTATGGAATTAATGTACCCCATCTATAATTAGTTTTTTATTACCAGTGAATAAATCAGTGCTTCTGTGTGAGTGAGAAAAAATATTATTTCTTTGGTTATAATGGATCCTAGAAAGAGAAGGACAATCTAATATGCATGAGATTACAACTAATTTTATATTATTTTTCTTGTATAACTCTTGGAGAAGCATATAATATGTGCTTTCAATTTCCTAATGTGTTGATGAGATATGATGACATCTTCCCTAAGGATGTGAGAGGAACAAATCACTATCTATTATTTCTATATAGAACCGAACCTATTAATGGATATATATTTGTGTTAGAATATTATATGACTCTATTAAGTTGTGATAGCTGAAGGTACATTTGGATGATTTGAAGAGGTCATGATTCATAAGACCAAGTGTGTTTTTATGGGAATCCCTGTGTTGTTCAACTAGGATGTGGATGAGAGATAGAGGTTAGGTGTGGATTGACATCACTTGGACTAGGTGACTGTCAAGGAGAAGTATCCACTATCGAGAATCGATGAATTATTCAAATTGTGTTTAGGGGGGAAGTGGTTCTCACAGTTTGACCTTAGGGTAGGTTATCACCAGCTCCAGGTTCAAGAGGAGGATGTACTAATGGGTTATTTCTAAAGACACTATGATTTATTTGAGTTCACGGTGACACCTTTAGGTATGTTATATTCCCTAGTAGTGTTTTGAGACTTATTTACTAGATCCTTATTCCCTTATTAGATTATTTTGTGCTAATCTACTATTATTACACCCTCAGGTACTCAACATCAATGGTGGAGCATGCAAGACACTTGAGTATGGTTCTAGACATAATATGAGAGTACCACCTTTAAGGGAATATCTTAAAGTATCATTTTTATATTAAAGAGGTCCACTTATTGGGATATGCATTCTCAAAAACGGGTGTGATAGTGTACCTAGAAAGGGTTGAGTTAGTGCTATCTTTAGATGCATCCAAGGGTGTGTCTATGGAAGAAGATGCTCACAATGAAGTTTTCCATCCATTTTTATTGAGTGAGGTGAAGGGGTAATTAACGTCTTTCTAATTAGCCCTTGATGGTGAGGGTGGTGCAACGTATCTCAAATCGATGGTTATCACCTCTTAGATTCTTCAAATTGTCAAGGAGGCATAACTTAGTGATATCCATTGCATGGTACCACATGATCAAATATCCAAAAGACAAATTATTGATGGATTTATTGAAGGTGGGGAGACTTTCATCCTTGTTCAAGGATAGACAATGACACTGGTAAAGGAGTGATAGTCGGTACTGAGTAGGTTTCTTTCCCTTAATTGTAAACTCCATAGAGGTGTGGATTCACCAAGATCCTTTGGAACCAAAATTGGTGTCCACAAATGTTCTAGCATGTTTCTAAGCTTACCTATTTATTACCCACCTACCTATAGATGGAGGCCGAGGTGCCTAGATGGAAGTAGAAATGGGACCATATCTTTTTGGTTTTTGATTTGGATCTTTAATGATTATAAAGTACCCATGACACTATATGAGTGATCATAGAATGACTCACCAATTTGGATCACTTACTAACTATTGGAGAGAAGATCTTATTGGAGAGTTTGGAATTCCAGTGCATATAGGGGGTGGTTAAAATTCATGGTGTTCCCTTGATGATCATTTTACACCATGATTATTTCGTCACACAATAATTATGGTGGGGATGAAAGAGGCCATTAGGAATTTATTTTGGCTGATCACAATGTTTTTACCCTATACACATGGCTAGATAAAATAATATATTCAGGTTTTGGTTGAAATGCTTTGAGTTTTCATGTTAGTTATGGTCCATAGATGGAAGGATCGTCTAACAATAGTGGAGTTTGTGTTTTTCATCAGTTACCACTCCACCATCGGTGTAGAACCTTTTGAAGCCAAATACAACAATCCTTGTAGGTCACTATTGTACCAGTCAGAGCTAGTGGGAGATAATTCTTGTGGGCCTAGATTTGATTCTAACAATGGTTTTAAATGGTACAGATCATCTAGTAGTGGATAAGTACTTACCAAATACTTTATTATTACTTTGTGGACTAATAACAGTGACCTTTGGAGTTTGATGAGGAGACCATGCATTCTGAGAGATCTCACCTAATTAAGGATTATGTGGATTTGGATGGGATGAATGGATATATCTAGGGTTTGTAGGACCTTTTTCCAATTAACATGTTGGGTTAGGGAGGTGGAATACTACTAGAACCTGTGACTATAGTTAGATTGGTTGTTTGATGTATTCTACTTGTTGCAATTGAGGAGATACATGAATGGCTTATTGCACTATATCGACAAGGATGTGGTGGACATTGAGGGTGAACTTAACTTTTTGAGGAGTTTAAGGATCCTGGTGGAATTTAATAACCAAAAGGACAATATCCTTCATGGGAAAAGGTTTCCCTTGGTTTTTTTATTGATGGAATGAGAACCTTCGTGAGAGCTCATGGGAGTGGGAAACCCGGTTGAGAGCTTAGTATCCTCAATTTTGAGATAGGTTTTCACTTTTTTAAGAACTAACTGAATGTGGGGAGAATATAATGATCCTATTTTTACTATATAATACATTGGAATAGTTTAAGTAATATTTTGAAAGTTAGGAACTGAGTCAACATGGAATTACAGATCCTAGAGAGCCTTGGTACGATGATATTAAAAATATTAATTTTATCATATCACTCACACTCAATTTTTTTTAAAGTAATGGAATAACTCTCGAATGGTGACTTGTGTGGTAATTCTAAGACCGCAATTAAATCAAGAATATGAGTTTTAATTTTTGAATGACCTAAAATTTGTTGACATTGGGTGTTTGATTAAAAAGTGGTTATGGTTATATTAGTACATTAATTAATTAATTTATTTCACCAGACTTTACCTCCTCCCATTTAATCCTAGTTATGTGAAAATAATAGGGTTTTTCGTATAACCATATGGATTTTGGATGAGCATTAGATGATTTATTTTTTGAATCAACAAATCATGGTCTAATGAATCAGTACCTCTAGGATCATTTATGCTAGTATAGTTTTTGGATGTCACCAATGACAATGAAAAAGAACATTTATTGATCATAGATAGATCCAAAATCTTTCTAGGATATTTTTTGTGTATTTTAACCCCATTTTTTATCCCATGTCTTACTTGAGTCAATTTTTATAAAATTATTAGTTTGTATATCAATTGTTGATTTGCAGGTATTGGTTTATCTTCCTATGATTAGGAATTGATAATGTTTTTCTATTTATTTATTTTTCATTATTTTTTATAAAGATAAAAAATCAAGGCCAACTGAAACAACAATCAATGTTAATTCCTCTTATGTGTTTCATGCATTTTATTCCCCTATTCTTTGCATGCTCATAACCGATATTTTCTTTGGCTGGTGGTTCAACCAATACCCAATTGAGGATTATTTCACGACCATTACTTGAGGCAATGGATCATCACAACATGTATGGGTGCATGATCAAGGGATAAATTAAGGTTTGATAACAATGGTGGATGATGAGATATAGTTGAGGTTAAAACCAGTGTTTTACTATTACATGATTTGGTGTGCGGCGATGGCGTGGTGTAATAAGAGCCAATTCTTGAGAAGATCAGATGGATGGAATCATGCCTCCAACGATGGATAGGCTTGACTGGACTGAGAAAAGTGATTAATGGTGAGTCTCATGGGGTATTTTCTAGTGCTAATGATGTGAGAAGAAAATGCATAAAGGTTCTATATTTATGGATAAATCCGAACTAAAAGGTGTGTAGTTCAGGGACACACTCCATACAACCCCCTATTATAAGGCCATAACCTAACTACCATGTTAACGTGGGGTGACTTTATTGTCATCAAGGCCTATTCGTGTTATGGTGGGGTGACTTTGATGTCTGTAGGGCCCAATTGTTATAGTGGTATCAAAGGGGTACCCAACTAGTAGTTTAGTGGAACTACCTGGGATAAAATTTAATGTCCACTATAAAGATTTTATTCACTTAATTGGGGAGAATATAATACCCCATAAAGTTAAAGGGTTAAAAGACTGATTTTTACTAGTAATGTGAATAAGGCACACCTTTCTTTTCAGGAGCCTACCTGATTAGAACTCCATAATTATGTGAGGATTGGTCTGGAGTAGTATTAGGATGGGTGACCTCCTGGGATGTTTTCCAAGGTGTGTGTGAGTGTGGAGGAAGAAAATTAAAAGAATATTTATTGGACTATGGGAATTATCATTACTCAAATGATCCATTCAGGCATGTGGGTGGACCCTATAGAGGGGATAATATGTGTTTATAGGGAAACCAGTGGATCTTGGAGGACCATGAATCAATGACTATTTTATGGAGGGGTTCCTGATTTATCAGTAGATCACAATTTTTATATTATATTCCATATGTATGGATAAATTACCACTGGTTTGATAATCCCATGTTCTATAAGGAAGGGTATATTACCCCTAGTAGTCCTATTCTCTACGGTTCTATCAGGATAACCTTATGATTGGGCATAAGACCTTCTTGGTAGGCATGACCATTGAAACTTTCTTAGAGACACCCCAATACTGGCCAAAGATGGAATAGATGATCAAGGTCTTGGACCTAAGGATCAACACTAATTACTATGTTTTCATGGGCATCAAGAAATGTTTAAAGACATTCGAGAATCAAGCTAAAAAAGGTACTTTTGTTGGGTTTTTATCCATTTAATCATGTTGGTCAAGGCTAGAGAAAGGATAATGAATGTATGTGGGGAAAATGGTTGGTCTTAGAAGGCCATGACCAAACAACCATGTTAAGGTGGGGTGCCCATGCTATTAGCAGGCCCTAGTTGTTATAGTTTTATAAAAAAGGTACCCATCCCATAGTGTAGTGGAACTACCTGGGTTGAAATGTTGGGACCATAATGAGGATTTTGTTCTCTAAATGGTGGAGAATGTAACAACCCATAAGGATAAAGGGTTAAAATACTAAATTTTACTACCCATTTCAACAAGGTGTACCTTTATTTTTAGAAGAATAACTAATTAAAACTCTATAGTTAAGGGAGGTTTGGACCAAGGTAGTGTCAGGATGGGTGACCTACTATAAAGTTTCCCAAGGTGTGGGTGAGTGAGTAAAAATCAAATTTAAAGAACATGTATTGAGATATGGGCACAATCATTAGTATGATGACCTATCCAAGAATGTGGGTGGGCCCCAAGAGGGGATAATACATGTGTGTAGGGAATCTAGTGGCACCTGGTGGGCCATGACTTAACAAATTTTTTAAGGTGGGTGCCTATGCTATCAGTGGGTCCTAATTGTTATAATTTATGTGATAGAGTAGGATATATTAAAACCGTTTGAATATTCCTACATTCCCCAAGGATATGTATATTACCCCCTGTAGTGTTGATCTCTATGGTTATTTTAAAATCACATGAGGATTGGCTAGAGGGCCTTCTTGGTAGGCCGTGTCATTGCAACATGCTCAGAGACACTCTAGCACTGGAAAAAGATAGTATAGTCAATATGGGTCTTGGAACCATTTATTACCACTAATTACTATGTTTTTATGCTCATAAAAATGTATTTAAATGAATTCTATCATAATTCCATAGTATGTACTATTAGTGGTTTTGATTATTCATTTCCAGCAGTTGTTTATTTATTATAAGTATATCATGTGCACATATCACTAAATTTTTGGTCTTGTATGC
Source organism: Viscum album (assembly GCA_963277665.1). Lineage (NCBI taxonomy): Eukaryota > Viridiplantae > Streptophyta > Magnoliopsida > Santalales > Viscaceae > Viscum > Viscum album. The sequence continues at coordinate 1,086,340,156 of OY728132.1, forward strand.
GACTGTATTAATGGTTCCTTAATGATTTTTTTACTCATAACCTACTCAGGACACCACTGTACATAGGTACCTAAGTATCCCTCACTTGGTTACAGGCATTGGTTGGGCCTGGACCCAGAGTAACATGGTCTAGTGGGATAACTCATACCACATTAGAAGGTTGGGATAAGGGATGGATCAGAGAGGTAGTGGATCCTTAGTGTATTTTATTTATTTTTCTCTTGTATCTATATATTTCATAGACCCAATGGGAGATTGGTCTTGAATTGCTACATGTTTTATATGTTGTTTATTATTGTTTAGTTTAATTATTTTGTGCACCCTGTTTATTTAATGTTATGAATTATCCTTGGTTATTTTTATTGTTATCGATAACTCTAATATAACCCTTATAGTTTGATCATTTCCACTGAAAACTAAGACTTTACTATTTAAAGTGTCGTCAACTACTCATATGAAATTTTCCCATATAAGTACTTGGTGTTATTCCACTTAGTTGTGACAAATTGTATTCATGGGGTTTCCTTCTGATTGTAGGCAGTGCAAATATACAGCGAGACTCTCCTAAAGATGAAGAAACATTTCCTCCATGTATGGAACATGGAGAAAACCTAGTATATCAATTTAGAAATTTTATGCCTTCATGTTAAACCCTTATTTTTTTATTAGTATTCAAATTTGGTTACTTAAATTGTCATTAACAACATATATGATTTTTTCTCTTATATATTGGAAATAAATTTTAATAAGCCGAGATCATGGATATGGTTTCCCTTGTTAATAGTTTTATTGGAAATTTTTGTTGTCCGAGATGATGGTGACTGATGAGATCATGATTCCTAGGGGCAGTCCCATGTGTAGATTCTTGTGATAATTAGTTCATAGTGGGATGGTTGTTTTGGATTATGATGCCATCATTTTGTGAGACCCTTGAGAGGGTATTGACATGTGATAGTCTATATAGTTTTGGGTAGGATCCATGCGGTGTTATTATGATTTATGAATTTAGAGGGACTTTGGTTTTTGGGATAGGATGTTGGACCTAGATACCTTGAGATACAACTAATTGATAGTGAGTTAGTTCCTTTTTGATGAAATATCAACCCACGAGAGGCATTGTCCTGAGTTTACTATTTCCTTTGAGTAAGTAAGCATGGTTGGTTTATTTGGGATATTAGATCAATTCACAGGAGGTTTTATTCGGTTTATGGTGAAGGAATGGTTATGCCTTGGGTTTTTATGGGATCAAACACCTTGAGTGCTAGAACTTGTGTTACTAATACTAGATTCGAAGGAAAATACCATTTGGGAATTATGACATATTATTATAGATGAATGTTAATACATGATGAGAGCGTGGGTAGATGTTATCAAATTTTAATGGAATCGAATTTTAGGTAAGGTTATGTATGAACTCAACATGATAAGGATATAAAGCTTTAGACACGAGCATAGAAAATGTTATTTTCTTGATAAGTGGGCATTTTTTGGATCATGTCCACCGATAATGGCGTTGCATCGTAGTTCTAAAGCATATGAATCATAGGATCATGAGTCAGGTTTTCTATGGTTGGGTGAAATTGGAGTATATGCTCATTTTTTTAGTTGAGATTGAGGTAGAAGATATTTGATTCCTTCACCACTATTGAGTTTTGGATCAACGAGCTATAAATTTGATTTATTTGGCCCCATGTAAAAACTAGATTTGAGATTCAGATGAGACTTTGGATGAGTTTCTGCATTGGCATCAGACTCAGTATAATTTTACTATGGCGTAATTGTGGTTCCTGAGGTGAACCCTCATGACATTTTTAGTGGGTAAACCCATTTAATTTCATATTTTAGGGGGTGAACCAGTGATTTATGACATGTTTTAGGGGGTGAAATAGTTTCATGGAATGGTTCAGGGGGTGAACCAATGATTCATGACATGTTTCAAGGGGTGAAATGGTTTAATGACATGGTTCATGTGTAGATCCCATTTCTTCATGTGATTCAGGTGGTGAATCATGTAACAAAACATAATAAAGGTGTATATTGACACACAAATTTTATATAAAGAAAGGGAAGATGGTACCATGATTTGAGTATGTCATATTTGGTATAATGGGGATATTCAAATGTTTTTTCGAGGCTTTTTAAGGAAAGTATTTCATATCTGAGCCCTATGTATTGGTTTTTTATAATCTTATGATTCAACATGGAATCATATATGAGTGGTAGTATTAGTTTATAGTGGGAAGTTTTATATGTTTTTTGGGTGCAGTGAGATGGAAACTACATAAAGTGGGGTTTTGGGCCACTGTCAATGTGATTTGATATGAGATTCCAGTAGAGGAGAATGCCATGCGTTAAAGTAATTTGTGATAATTTGAGTTCTATAGTGCTGGTCACCATGAACCTGGTGATGATTTTGATGATACAATGGTGTTATGGGTTGGAAAAGTGTCATAGAATGACTTCTATAGATTTTGGTGGTGCTTACAAAAAATGGATCAATTTTTGATGAATAATGTGCCTTGTGTTTGGATTTTCCTAGAGGAATATTGTTCAACATTCTGATGTTGAACACGGTGAATCAATCATGGTTTTACAACCAATGTTGGTCGATTTTGGTGGTTAAATTGTTGAAATTACTTCATGAGGATGAGAAGTTTTATAGTGGGGACAATGTAATATCATGTGTCTATATGGGATACGAAATTTTGAATGGATTTAAATTTTTTTGTTTGTGGATGGTTAATTATAAGAACATGGACTTGGATTTAGTTTCCATTCATTTAAAAGTCCTAAAATGGGGTTCCTAGAGGTGGTTTGAACTTTGGTGGAGGGCTTGAGGGTTTGAGTGAGTGTTGGTGTAAGGATGAGTGGCCTAACATTTTGTAATTATGTAGTAGAAGCACTGTCATTGCATGACCATAGTGGTCATGCCATGAGTTTTTGATATATACAGGGAAAGTTCCTCTACCTGGGGAGGTCATGGTGTGAAGCCATTATTCTTGTCGTGACACACATAAAGGGAGTTTATTAAAGTTATAAATATGGTTCTCAACCCTCTTTTTCTTTGTATGAATGAAAAACATCACGAGGGATCGATTGGAGTTCTCCTCCATCCAATATATTTCATTTTGGGTAGTTCTATGTGTAATTCTATGGGGTCAGTGGGTAGTTTATTTTCTATTTTTATCTTAAATTTTATTTTACTTTGACCCACCCTGATTTTTTTCCAATTTCATTTAGGATTTTTGAAATTTCCACTAGATCATGGTGGAAATTTCCCCAATCGATGGGGATTTTATGTATCCAAGATATAGGACATCACCAAAAGATTTCCACTCACCATTGTACATTTTTTTGATGAGGTATCTTTCTAAAGTGGACTACATAAGATTATTGGCTTAAATTAAATTAACTTTTTGTTTATAAATGTGCCATTGGTTAAGTATTTCACTCTACATAGGGCCATGGATGTGAGATGGGCCCTTGGGTTTTGGTTGGATGTGTTTCTAGTTTGGTGATAATGTCTGGCGAGAAATTGAGTGTTATGAATTTTTTCTTAAAATTGATTTATTAATTATAAGTCGTTATACTTAATTTCATTCGATTACTTAGTGTGTCATAAATGACCAGGAACATGAGAGATGGTTGGTTGAGCCAAGGAGAGTTTGGGTGAGGCTAGGCCGTGAGTTTCAGAGAAATGAAAAAAATGGAAAAGGGATTTAAAATGAGGTTGGTGGTATTTTTTACTAGCCCTTACGGTTTATACATGTGCTTATGTGATATGTGGAGATTGTAGTCTCTCCACAAGGGTGATTAACCATTTTTTAATATAAATTTGACCAATTAAATGACCCTTAAATATTAAATAATTTTTTTAAGTTAGATGGAACTACTTATTTAATTAAACTGGACCCCTTGAAATTAATGAGAATTAGGGGTAATGAACAAATCTTGTGCACTAGCTTGTTTCCTTAGATACTGATGGTTGCTGTCATGAATATTGAGATAACAAGTGGCATCTAGACCTCTTGAGAGGTGATACCAGACCAAATGATACTTTTATCCCATGCATAGGGGATTGAGACACAACCAAGCTAGAGGTGATGGTGGAATTAGAAATAATAGTCAATTTTGACCATGAAGGATCCCATTTTGTGTTTTCTAGATATTTGAGATATTCTAGATGTGTGAGGGTGAGAGATCCTCAATAATTCTGATATTCTTAGTCTAGGTGGGTATTAATGAGGTGAGTTGAAGTGTTTGAGTGAGCTGGACAACCAAGAATGACCCCATAAATTGAGATGGTTCATGCGATATCTCATTAAACCTTTCTAGTATAGGAAATAATTTAGGAGGCCTTGGGGTATTGATGCAACTATGATGTTTTCCTAGAGACATTGTATCCTTGAGTGATGGGTGTTGACTTGAGAGAATAGACTAGGACTGAGGATTTCAAGTAGAGTAACTCCCTTTTTGTATTGATTGAGGGGAAAACAGTAGGTGCCTAAAGATAGACCAATCCTGAGAGGGTGTGTGTGAGATGGGTAGTAAAAATTTCTAGTATTAGGTGGGACCTAAGTCAATTGGTAATCATTATGGGGTATGATGAGGTATGACTCTAGGTAGAGATAATTTTGGGTGTTACCTTAGAACCCCATTTACATTGTGATATGATAAGACTATAGTTGTTGAGGCAGATGGTGCAAGTGGTGAACCCCTTGATACATTTTACTTACTAGTGCTTGAAACCCAAGGATAATGGGTACCTAGGTAAGTGTTTTATATTTTAGGTCATTGTTCTTATCTTAGGTACGGTTATATCATACCTGATGCCTAAATGTGCTAAAGGGTGGGTATATTAACCCCAGTTGGCTGAGCCCATGTGACATGTGGTTGAGTATATCACCTTAGGTCGACCTATTCTCTGAGATTATTTGGGGATGGGTATATTTCCCTTGGATGGTGTTCTGCATATGGTGGTTGATATGTGTTATTGGTATAGGTATATTACCCCCATATGGTTGAGCCTGTATTCCATGAGGATGCATATATTAACCCTAGTAGGGTTTTTCTCTCGAGATGATCAGGGTATGGGTATATTTTCATTAGATTGTGTTTCACCTGAGGTGGTCAATCTATGCCATGGGGATGGGTATATTACCGTTAGTTTTTTAATCCCACATGTTAAGTGGATGAGTATATTACCCTTGATAGTCATATGATCTCTTTGAGGATGTTTATATTTCCCTAATATTATATTGAGCCTAATGTGGTTGATCTATGCCATAGGGATGGGAATATTACCCCTATTTGGATGAACTTTCATGCCCCATAGATGGGTATATTACCCTTAAAAGGAGTGTGATCTATAGTTCCCTCAAGATAAAAAGGGGATTAGTTAGAGGTCCTTATTGGTAAGAACAATCATTATGAAATGATGAGTGGCACCCCAAAATTGGTTGAATAAAATATGGTTGATCGAGTCTCAAGTCTAAGGACCAACACTAATTTCTATGTTGTCATGGCCATCGTGACGTGGTTAGAGACTTTTCAACATCAAGTTAAAGTAGGCACTATCAATGGGTATTAATTATTTTCTAGTAGTTGTTTATTTATTCTAAGTATATCAAATTCACATTCCATTATATTGATAGTTATGTACAGAACCATGATGGGGGTTCCCTACTGAGTTTTTTACTCACACCTTGATCGGTCCATCTCTACAATTGGGTACCCGAGCAGCTGTAAATTTGTTACAGGCATAGGTTAGACAGAGACCTGGATTATCATGGTTGAGTGATATAGTTAAAACATCTTTAGGTGTGTTGGATCATAATTTTTGGAAAATAGACTATTTGGAGGTTGGGTGAATAGTTATGTAAAAACATTTAACAAAAATTAATTAGAGTTTATTAATTAATGAATCAATAGTGAGTGTAGTGTTCAAGTTATGTAGTGCAATGGAAATTAAAGAAATAAAAATAGTGTTTTTATAGTGGTTTGGATCACCAAGATCCTATTCCACTCATAAAACTTATCTAATCTATGAGATTATTGTTACCCACTAAGAATAACTATCTTTTAGAGGTGTGATAAACTATTAGAGACAAAACCTTTCACATTATCCAGAGGCACAACCCGAACTTTTTATAGGAGTCTTAACCTTGTATAGACCTAACTTTTCTTAAATATTCACAACCTAAGAACTTTATTTTTGTTGGTAGAATAACTAATATGATACTTTATTTTTATTAGGAAAGTCATAAACCAACACTAATGATGACAAATAGAAGAAATAAAGATTATATAATAAAAAGTAAAAAAAAAAACCATCAGATGACCAGAAGAAGATGAAGATGATGTTTCTTTATGATATTAAATCAACTTAGTAGTAAAATATGGTACAAATAAATTTTTTTATGATTGAAATAATGGTACATAATCTAGGGAGGTTCCTGAATGTATATATAAAGAAATTGTGGAACACTGTCGTCTCAATTAAACTATATAATGTTTATTTTAATCCCTTGATCACATGATAACATATTGATTTCACATATTCATTAAATATAAGATCTTATAGGATATTGTTATTGTCCAATTAATAAATTCAATGAGTTAGTGAATAAAAAATCTTAATATTACCATTACTCATATTTTGAAATTCCATACTCTTTATCATAGAGAATGTATGCTCTTCTATTTATACAAGAAACAAATTTAAAATCACTTCTAATAAGATCATAAAAATAAATATGTATATTACATAATATTTAAAAAATTAAAATATTTGAACAGGTTTGTTGTATATTAAAATTTAAAAACATTCACAAAATAGCGAATCACACAACCCATTGCATGTGTGTATGTACAAACTATATGATCAAAATATTGTAAACAATATTTAATTTAATTTTGAGAAAATAAAATAGAAATAAAAATATTTTTATTCATATTAAGTAAATAAAATAAAAACAATCATATTTTTTAGAAAAATATAATCAGTTACATATTTTATACTTTACGATATTATAGTTTTTGTAAACTAAACTTATTATATGTTTTTGATTAATGGTATTAAAATTTTAAAAATAAGATATTAAAATTTTAAATTGAAAGAATTAAAAATAAAATCAATGATAGACAAATATTTTCACATGTAGGTAGTATGATTTTTCTACGACTACCATTATAGAGTAGTGTCATTGCTATTAGTTCCATGCAATGCTACTGTGGGGAGGGTTGATCAGTACTACTAGAACTATCCAGAGAGAACTATTATCATGAAAGAGCAGGGGATCTACCATTAGATGATGAATATGGTTCTACCATCGTAGAAGAGATACCATAAATATTGTATGGTGATACCCTTGAATTTGAGATCTAGACTACTATATAATCATAGAAGTGATCTATTTCAATCATATGAGTTGATACCATGAAGGAGATAGGAGTATGAGCTACCATTGAGTGGTTAATTAATATAACATTGTAGATGATTTATTCTTGCAGAAGATATATCATTTTAGAAGATCTACTCTCACAAATGATCTACCGTTGATATATAATATACCATTAAAATATGATCTACCCTTCAAATAAGATCCGTTATTCAAGGATGTTCTACCACCAGTTCAATTTTATGCATAGGATTCTTATGATGTAACTATTCTTCAAATGATCAATATGCATGTTGGAGAGAGTTTCATGCATGGATTTAGTTTGATCAATGTTAACTTTATCCTTTGACATGATAAGTGGAGATGACCAGTTATCCTACCATTACTTGTCTTGAGATCATGCATAGATTCTGAAAGGTTGAGTGGTTGAAGATGAAACACTTTTTATATGATATGTGCATGATCCATCAAACAATGGAGATCCATTTGATTTAGCAAAAACTGTTATGTTCCTATCTTTTAAATTTAATAAATAATGTATCACCTCCCATGTCCCAAATCATAGATTGCTTCAGTCGAGTGACCCATTTATCATTAAATCCATGCCGCTATTTGTTTGAGCTAGAAGTGGGGTATTAGCACTCACACACACCTCTTCACACATGTTCCATGACTGAGCTAGCCTTTTTGGCCCATTGGCATGCATAATCAAGTGCACACTCCATTGATCCTATACACGATCTATTCTTTATAGCCACCATGCAGCCTACTTAGGATGGATCTCCTATGAGGTCGACCCTTTGGTCCCTCATGTGTGGTGATGATCTAGTCTTTGTGGCTTGTCATGGTTGGCATATTTTTTTAGTAAATCCAGTAAGGAAACTCTTAGAAATTCAACATAATTAAAAAGATTGATATAAATCATAAAAAATATATTCTTTTATTTACTAACATATTTGAACGTATGTTTGTCAAATAAATTGTAAAATTAAATTTTTAATAAGGTATCATTAATAAAAAAATACATGCAATTAAAAAATAGTAAATTTTTATACAATTTGAATTTAATTAAATGGGAGGATAAATTTTAGATTATAAAAAAAACTGTTAAAGTATTAACAAACTTGTTTAAAAACTAACAATCTTTTCATTTTGGTAAATTACAAAACTAAACATTTATTTAAATTTCATAGAATTTTCAACCCCCTTTTAAAATTTGTCAAAAATAAAAAAATATTAATATTTTACCACATAAATAGTAATAATATCAACTACCAATTAATAATTTTTAAAATAAGTATACATGTAAACATATATTTGAAATATCATCCAATTTTAAAAACAAGCGGTTATTATAATAAAAAAATATTAAACTTATAGCATCCCCATTTCAAACTTCATTTTATCAAATTTGATAGAATCTAAAGGTTTACTGAATATTTCATCTAGTTTTTTTAGTGGGAAAAAATTCTAAACAAATATCACCTTTATTCATATAACCCCTAAGAAAATGAAATCTAACATCTATATGTTTTTGTTTTAGAGTGCTATAGAGGGTTGTTAAAAATTTAAATTTCACTTGAATTATCACATAAAAATGGAATTTTGTGAAAAAGAATATTAAAATCAAATATATTTTGTTTTATTTAATTACTTTGAGAATAAAAATTGGCAGTAATAACATACCTAGACTCTGATGTAGATAGTGAAACTGATAGTTGTTTCGTTGAATTCCATAAAAATAGACTTTTAACTAGAAAATGATGCATACTATTATGCTTTTCTGGTCAAGCCTACAACCTAAAAATTCTGAGTCAGAGTAAGATAATAAATCAAAACTGTTATTGTTTGAATAAAACAAACTATTTCCAATAGTTCTCTTAATATATTTAGTTACTATTTTAATAGTTTTAAGCTGAATTTATTTAGTTATGGACTAAAATCTTGAACAAAATCAGAATGTGAACATTATATCCAGTCTAGATGAAGTGGGATATAATAAACTACATACTATGCCTCTATACAGTTTAATAACAACTAACATTATAGATTCATCAAATTCTAATTTGGTGTTAGAATTGATTAGTGTTTTCATAGTTTTACTAGAATCAAGGCTAAAACTTTTAACAAGTTCTTTATCATAATTATCTTGGTTTATGAAAATACCATATTTTCATTGATTGATTTGAACAATTTAAATTCTCCCATTAAACTCATGTCAAACTCACTTATCATTAGTTTAAAAAATCATTACATAATAAATCATTTACTGAACAAAATATTATGTTATCAGTATAAATATATATAATAAAAATTCTATTGAAAACTCCCTTTATAAACATGGTAGGATCAAAACTACCTTTAACAATATCATTTTGTGACATAAATTGAGTTATTCTTTCATAGAAATACAGAGGAGCTTGTTTAAGTCTATATTAATATTTGTTAAGTTTAAAAATATGATTTTGAAATGTTTCATTTTCAAATCCATGGGGTTGTTTGACATTAAATCCCTCATAAATGATTTCATTTAAAAATTCAATTTTTATATCCGTTTTAAATAATATTATATTTCGGAAAAAATAGAAATATAATAATATTCTAATTGATTTTATCCTAGAAACATGAGAAAAATAATATTCAAATTAAATTACATCTTCTTTGGAATAAACTTGAGAAACTAATCTCACATTATTTTTGACTATGTTTCTAGCTTCATGTAGATTATTATGAAATATCCATTTAGTTTCTATTATTTGTTTATATTTTGGTTGTTCAACCAAATTAAACAATTAATTTATTTAAAATAGATTTAATTCATCATGTAGAGTTTGAATTAATTAAATCATCATCAATGTTAACAGGAAAAAAATTATCAACAAAAGAAGAATCAATACAGCAATGTAAAACAAATTTTCTGGTTTGTATACCAAATTCAACATTTCCAATTACTTTATCAATTAGATAATATTTAAGTTTTTTCCATTATTTATGATCAGTTTGAGAAGAGATATGCTCCCCCTCAATTGATTAATTCTTAATATATTGGTCATTATCTTCACTAAAATCAAATCCCCTAAATTCATCATCATCTTTGTTTAAATCAGGATTCTTCTTGTTATTAATATTTTCATTAAAATTGACATGCATAGATTCTTTAACAAATAAAGTTACCTAATTTTAAACCCTATGAGCCTTTCTAGTATTATAATATCCTGAAAATATTTCTTCATTACTTTTAGAATTAAATTTTTATAAATTAAATTTTTTTTAAGATAAAAAAATTGTAAACAAATAACCTAAAATATCTAATTTTGGGTTTAAACCCTTTGAAAAATTTATATGGGATTTTATTTAAAGATTTCAAATAGATACTGTATTTAGAATAGTTAAAATATTTATTTACAACTTCTGCCCATAAATATTTAGGCACATTAAATTCTATAAGCATTGATCGAGCTATTTATTGTATTAATCTATTCATTATTTTAACCAAACCATTCTATTATGGTGTCATATGGTTAGAAATATAGTTCTTATAACCATTGTATTTAAAAAATTTACTAAATTCTAAATTAAAAAATTCACCGCCTCTATCACTTATGATAAATATGATTTAATTATCTTTAAAGTTTGGAATAATATTACACGATTCACACAATTTAGTTAAAGTTTCATTTTTATACGATTATAAATAAATCCAAATGAATCTACTATAATCATCTACTATTGAAAATACATATTTCTTTCCACAAAAAATAATAGGTTCTATAGGTGAAAAAAGTCAATATGTTATAGTTCTAAATATCTAGAATTATTAGGATTATTTATAGATTTAAATATTTCATTATGTCTTTACCCTTTAATCAAGAATCACATGAAAAGTACTTATTTGTATCCAGTTTTGGAAATTATAGAACCTATTCATTATTTAAAATTTTTTAAATCAATTTGAAGTTTTCATGAACAAGTTTTATATTCTATTGAATTTCATCTACTTCTAAAACATTTAAGTACTTAACCTTTTGTTTGGTTTGATCATAAAAATCAATAGTATAAACATTCTATGTTATTTTTATCGAGAAACAAATTGATTTATTTTTTAAAAATATATATTTATTATTTTCAAAAAATAAATTTTATACATCATCACAATGTAGTGATATAATTATTAGATTATGTTTTAAACCATCTATATATATTAATTCTAAAGTAATAATAGTTTTAGAAAAACTATCTTTGTTAATACCTTTAATTTGACCATTAGAGTTGTCTCCAAATGGGATTTGGACACCATTATGTGAATTATAAGATAAAACTTTGGAAATATCACATTTCATGTGCCTTTAAATACTAATTTATAAATACCATGAATCTTTGAGACTTATAAGGAAAATTTATTGAAAATAAATAATCAACCAATGCTAACTTGGGTCCAACTGGATTAGTATAAGAAATTTTTTGAACCCAGATATATTTAAAACATTTATTAGTGGGTAGTTTAGAAAATGAAACTATAAAAATAAATTTATTAGTATTCCCAAATGACTATATAAATATTAGAGAACATTTATTTTAATAATAACCTTTTATTCAATATTTGAAACATGTTACACTGAAAATACTTCCCTTTGAGGTTCTAGAAAAATTAGTTTTATTCACACTTCTTGATAAACTGTTATAACGAAAGCCATTATTATAATAATTTGGTTTCATCATAGACATAATTTTATCATATTGTCCTTTACCTTGAACAAATGTAGATAAATTTTATTTAAGATTAAAAAATTCCTTTTTTAAATTCATATTCTCTTTTCGAATAGTATATAAGTAAGTGTAAAGTTTTACAAGAGATATAGAATCCTTGTTTCTCAGTTTCTTATTTTTATACTTATGTGTCTTAAAATAATTCTCTATATTAGTTTAATCTTCCGAAATATAATTTCACCTTATTTCATTATTTTTTCCATCTACTTTTATATTTTTTTAATTCTGACATTTTCATTTTTTAGTTTTAAAAATTCAAAATCACAATTCTTTTTAGATTCCTCATTCTAGGAAACAATAATTTTAAAATTTCACATTCCCTTTTTAGTTTCCAATTTTTTAACCAACTTCTTATCTTTAATTTTTATGTCAGTTTATTTTTCCATTATCCTGACTCCACCGTTCATTAATTCTTAATTTTCTTTAAGTAGTTATTTAAATTTAGAATTAACAGAATCAGAATTGTAATATGAATACAAACTATTTTAATCTATAGAAATATAATTATTATGAAAATTAGTATGATTAATTAATAAAGTAAAAATTAAATCAGTTACCTCACATTGTACTCCCTGTAGAGAAAAGTTGCATGTATCCTGTTCACTTCCAAAGTCACTACTTAAGTTTGAACTGTCTGAGTAGTCTAAACCTCCAAAAAAGATTTCTTTTCCTTTATCCTTTTGTCATTGTATTCATTTTCATGTTTGAGTTTTGGGAAGTCTATTATGATGTGAAATTTATTCCATTATTCATAACATGTTAAATTTGAATAATAAATATTGTCATTGGAATTAACTTTATTATAATTTGTTTTTAACTTCCTTTTGAACAGCCTCTTAAAACCTTTATTTTTCATAAACTTGAAAAACTTCTTTATTATGTGATCCATCACTCTGTCACATTCCTAGAACTTAGATTTATAAAAGTTACAGTTTTCATTAATATCAGGCCTAAAAGTTATACCTTTTCTCTTAGTAGACTTCTCATCAGCATTTTTTAACTATAACACATGCTGTAGCAAAGATCCTATTAGTTCATCTAAGGCATCCTCTTTAAAATTATTTCTCTCATTTATATAAACATTATTTTAATTCCATCTTTTTGGTAGAGCTCTTAATACTATTTCAACTTGAACTGTGTTATAAAATACTTCCCCAAGAACACTCATACCATTTTCAATACTTGTAAACCGATGGAACATTTGATTCATTGACTCTTTTTATCCCATCTTGAAGTTTTGGTATTCTACTTATAGAATTACTTGCGTTTTTCCATTTATGCTTATGTGTCCTATAGTGAGAATCTTGAAGGAATCTCCATATGTTATGGGTTATCTTACAAGATGAAACATGGATATAGACACTTCTACTTGTATCATAGTACAAAATATTCTAAAAATTATAATTAAAAACATAATTAACCATGTCATTACCTACAAGTGTCTCGAGATCAACTTTTTGTAGTTCATATAGATTCTCTATGATAGTCTAATGATCCACACTTATCTATTTCAAGTATACTTCAATTCATCCTTGCTGGTAGGCATAGTCACTTCTATCAATGAATGGGGTTTTTAAGGGATCCATCTATCATTAGAATTTATAACATTAATCTTTTAGAATTATAATTTATTCTTTAGACTGGTAGGTTTAGGAAATTCAAGTTAGCATAGTAGTTTAAAAGTGTACAATAAAACTTTTTCCAGAAGGTTTAAAACAAAAAAAGGTGATAACTAATCATAGAACATGCTCAAATACCAATTTATGGATCATAATTGTTGTAAAAATAAACTAGAGGGGGGATAAGGTGAATAGTTATTTAATGTTTTTTAATAAAAATCAATTAGAGTTTATTAATTAAAGAATTTATAGAGAGTTAAATGCTAATGTTATATAGTATAGTGGAAATAAAAGAAATGAACACTATGTTTTTATAGTGGTTAGGATCACTAGTACACTCATCAACCTTATCTACTCTTCGAGAATATTAGTATCCACTAAGAAGAACTCACATTTATAGGTGTGATAACCAACTATAGACACTACCTTTAACATTACCTAGAGGCACAACCCAGATTTTTTATAGAAGCCTTAACCTTGTATGGACCTGATTTTTTTTAGAATTCACAACCTAAAAACTTTGTTTTGGGTGGTAGGATAAACAAGATGTGACATTAATTTGAATGGGAAAAGCATAAACTGTTGCTTACAACTAGAAAAATAATAAATAATGATTACATGATGAAAAACGAAAAATAAAGAAAGCCAGTAGATGATAAAAAATAGATGAAGATGGAATTTCTTGATGTTATTCAATCACTTCAGTAGTAAAAGATGACACTGTTGAAGTTTCTTCATAATCATAGTAGTGGAACATAACTTGGTTAGTTTGTTCAACGTATATGTAGATTGATTATGTATCACCGTTATCTCGAATAAATGATATAATGTTTATTTTAATCCCTTTTTCACATGATAATGGTGGACTTCACTTTATAATTAAATCCATGATCTTATAGAAGTGTATGATTGTCCAAATCACCGGATTCCATGAGTTAGTGAATAATAAAACTTAATATTACTGTTACCTATAATTTGAAATACCACACTTATTATCATGATGTTTGTGCACTCTTCCATTTGTTCAAGGAATGGATTTCAAAACACTTCTAAGAAGACCACCAATATACATATGTATATTATATATTAATAAAACAATTAAAATATATGAATAATCTTACTGTATATTAAAATATTAAAATTGTTATAAAATAGAGCATTGTATAGATTACCACATGTGTGTATGTACAAAATATGTGATAAAAATATTTTAAACAATATGTAATTTTATTTTGACAAAATAAAATTGTAATATTTTTTTATTCACATGTAATAAATAAATAAAAACAATTAAATTTTTTAGAAAATTATAATCAATTCCATATTTTATAATTTATGGTATTATATATTTTTTTTAACTAAAGGACTTGTATATTTTATATTTAAGGAATTATATTTTGAAAAATAAGACACTTAAAATTTAAATTATTACAATTAAAAATAAAATTGAAGATAGATAAATATTTTCACATTTCGGTAGTAAGATTTTTCTACCGCTACCATTGTAGAGAAGTGTCGCTGCTATCAGTGAAAAGTGGTGCTACAAAAAGGAGGGTTGGGTGGTAATACTGGCATTATCCAGTGATCAATTCTACCATGAGAGAGAAAGGGAGTTACTGTTAGATGATTAACATAGTGCTACTAGCATAGAAAATCTACCATCAGTGCCACGTGGGCTACCCTTGAATTTGAGAGCTGGGCTACCATAAATGCATGAAAGTGAGATACCATTAAGCGTATGAGTTTCCACCATGAAGAAGTTGGAAGTAGAAGATACTATCAAGTTGTAGATTAATTTATCGTGGTAGATTTATCTATAGTTATAGATGATTTACCATCACAGAAGATCTACCATTGTATAAGATCTATTTCCAGGGATGATCTACCATTGAAGTATGATAAACCATGTGAAGATGGAATTCCATTTGAAGAATGCCTGCCATTTGAGGATAATCTACCATCAACTCAATTTATTGTGAAGGCATCTTGTGATGTAATTTTTCTTCAAACACTACAACAAAACTGGACTTTAATGGTATTGTTATTTTTCGATACAAGAAAAAATTCCGATAAATGGCATATTTATCACTGCTATAGAAAGCGCTGAAAAATTTAACCTTTTATCAACGTTATAAAGAGCACTGAAAAATTTATCCTTTTATTAGCATTTTATTTTTAGTGCGGATAAAGGGTATCCTTTATCAGTACATTATTTTTAGCACTGATAAACGTTAACCTTTATCCGTGCTTTTTTTAGTGCTGAAAAATATTTATTTCATCGGAGTTTTTTTAGCACTGATAAAGGTCTGAATAAATAAAATGAAATAAATAAATAAATAAAAAATAAAATATGAGTTTGTTAAAAAATATTACAAATTGTATTAATTAAATAATTATTAATAAAAATTAATAAAGTTCATTATACACCATTAAATATTAAACATTCTATTAATTAGATAATTATGAAAATTAATGTTATTAAATTGTATACATTAAATATATAGATATATATTAATTTATATAAATATGATTTATTTATTACAAAATATTTATGCGCTTTACATTAAATGGTCATATATTTATTAAATAATGGTTTTTATAATTAGAAACTAATATGAATTATAAATATTGACTAATTACATAGTACTCGACCTATAATTGACTGTCGTTTGATTTTTCAATTTAACACAGATAAAATTTGTGGTATATTGATTTCACATATATGTAATTAATGCATTTTTCTATACAATGCGCACACATAAAATTTATCCATTTTTTCAGTAATGTTAAAGTGTATTTATTCTTAATTTATTCAATTTCACTCATTTTTGACATATATGCTTGCACTTAAAATTAGATATTCATTAATAATGTCAAAAATATATTTTTAAAAAATAATTATAAATAAAAATATTTATAAATTTACATTTAATATACTTATATAACTATATATTTATAATTAAAAATACATAAATATTTTTTTTAAAAGTATTTATAGAATTATAAATAAATAATTATATATATTTAAATAATTATTAAATTTATAATAAATTTACTTAAATAATGAATATATTTACTATATTTACATTTATAAATATTTTTTAAATATATATATGTATAATTTTTTTAAATATATATATAATTATATAAATATGTTTTTAATTTTTTTTCTATAATTATAAATAAATAATTTTAAAATTAAAATAAATATATTTACAATATTTATATTTATATATATTTATTAAGTATATATAAATATTTACAATTTTTTTGTTAATAATTATAAGTATAAATCCATTAACAGTGCTTAAGAAGTAAGCACTGATAAAAGAACTCTTTATCAGAGCTTTTTTAGCACTGATAAAGGTAGGTCTTTATTAGCACTACTAAAAGCACTGATAAAATAAACATTTATTAGCACTATAAGTTTAGCACTGATAATGTGCGACCTTTATTAGTACTAAAAAATAACTGATAAAGACTAATATTTTCAGCGCTTAAGTAATAAGTTTTGATAAAAAAACTCTTTAATAATTTTTTTATAGGTGATGATAAAAGTGTCCAGATCTAATTAAAACCCCTAACCATTTGCGGAACCATTGCGATATCATAATATTTTAGTAGAAGACACCTACCATTGGTGCTACTCCTCAGTGAATTGAATCTTGAGTCACACCACTCGACTGCCTCCAGTTTATCAAACATCTCATCCAACATCTGGTGTTCAATTGCAGTTTGGGTTTATGAAGAGGGTCTCATATTTTCTTCAACCTAGCGAGGTAGTCCTTTTTATTTTCTTTGTGTATTTTTTGTTTTGTTTTTGATTTCTTCTTCGATGATGTAATTATTTATGGTCTAGTTATTGTATATTAGAGAGGTAGGCCTTTCAAGTTTATCAGTTTCCTATTTTGATTCATCTCTTGATCATTCATGGAGAGTTTATTATTTCTAGACTTGATGGTCACACATAGATTCCCATGGAGTTTAGTTGGTTGTTTTATTTTGTTTACATTTCCCAAAATTATCCCCCAAATTTATAAATATCACACGAATTCAATGAATTCCATGAGTCACCTATAGAACACTTCCCTCACATACATGGATTGAGAAATAAAAATCCCATGAATTCCAAGAGTCACTTATAAAACAAGAAAAACATCAACTCACAAATCATCAACATTACACATTGGTCATTGTTAATATAGAAAATTATTATCTTCATTCATCACTTGAACCTCTAAATATTATTTCATCCACATTGATAAACACTTTCAATCTATCCATAAAATTATTTTTATGTAATGATTACAATCAATTCCTCATTTATTAAATTAAAGTTTATTTAATAATTTATCAAACCTTCAACAGTAAGCTCTTAGTTCTTGTTTCAATTGATGAATCACCTTTTTCAATTTATAAACATTATATCATATTAAATAATGAGAAAACTATCTATTTGATTGATGTAATTTATATTCATGCAATCCATTAGTAAACGCTAATTTTACATCAAGTTAGAGTATCTTGAATTTCCTTGGGATGGGTTGGTGTGTGATATGACATCCCAAGAGTCTTGAGATGTTTTTAAATGTTGATATACCATTAATTTTAAATTTAATAATTCTTTAGGTTGCTTACATAACTTGTTCCAATACATTTTTTTATATCTTATAGTTGATTGAATGAGAGTTTATTATTATTGTTTATCATATTTGATTTTCTTATTACTTCTTAATTTTTTATATTATATTTTCATTTTTAGGTGATTTAAGAAAGATTTTATATTGAGTAATTATTTTCATAAAATAAATTACCCCATTTCTTTAACATAATGAAATTATTTTAAATAATCAAATGCAGAGTTTCCATGATTAGAATTTGTCTATAACATTCACTTTTGATAATGAATATCTTATGTGTATTTATATCTATACTGTATAAAATTAATATTTTATGAACCCAATTGGATGGATATGAACCTAAAATGTATGTATTCTAATCATTTGATGAAAAAAATATTAATATGGAGTTAAAGATTTCCTAAAGTTTGTAAGATATCATGAAGACAAACCTTATAAAATTCTCTATCCATGTTTACATTACTGTTATTCAAGAAACATTAGTCTGTAAGAGTTAGAAGAATATTGATGTCTATTTGTATCCATTGATCAAATGATCCTAAATAAGTATTTTTTTGTGTATCACTAAAAAATATAATAACAAAACTAAGGATTATCTATGCACTTCAGTACTGTTGGTTAACTACCACTTAACATAACATCTGACCTGAACTTACTGCCTAACATCCCCATTATGCTATCATCCCACACATATAGAGAAACAAACTAATTATATTTTTGAAGATATATATAGTGGCAAGTGTGTGTGGTATGAGAGAATCATAGGGATGTCAGATAGAAAGTCCAGGTCAGATGTTATGCTAAGCAGTAGTTAACTAACAGCAGTGAAGTGCACAGAGAATCCTTAGTTGTGTTATTAACTTTGTGAGTAATGCACGACCAATCATTGTTTTGTATCTATTGATCAGTGAAGACAAATAGACATCAATATCATTAATTTTCTTATAGTTTCCTAACATCCATATAGTCTTCTAAACCATAATGAAGTGCACATACAATCCTAAGTTTTTTTATTAACTTATATCTGGACCAAAGAAACCCTTTGGAACGATGTAAAGGTAATGTTACGACATACATTTTCTATTTTATTGAAAAATTACATAATGACATGTTGATTTAATTTTTATTATTCCTTGAAGAGGTTTTTATGTTAGAATACTTCCATCCATGTTCCATGCCTTTGAAAAAAGAGAAATGATGCTGTCTCTACTCAATTATTGAGGTAATCTTGATGTTTTCAATAGTAAAATCATTTTCCATAGAATTAATATATTTTTTCATATTTTTTTTAATTTATTTCTTTTTATTATTACCCACATAATATTTTTTTATTATGCAAGTGAATTATTTTGTTCGAGTTGGATTGATCTCTCTAAATTTCATGATTATTCTCCCTCAAACCCTTTTTACCCCTATAATGTTTCATTTATCACTTTCTTTCAGGTTCTCTTCACTTCATTTGAAGGAAGAGAAACGAATATTCCTTTGATCAATCACATATGTAATTTTGATGTTTTCACAGTAAAATCATTATCTATAAAATTAATGTATTGATTCATATTTTTTTTAATTTATTTTTTATTAGTATTACTCACATAGTTATTGTTTTTTAAACAGATGGATTTTTTTGAGTTAAGGTGCTCTATCCAACTTTCATGATTCTTCTCCCTCAAAACCTTTTCACCCCTACAATTCTACATTTATCACTTTCCTTCAAGTTCTCTCTACTAACTTTTCAGGAAGAGAAATGATGCTTCCACTACTCAATAAAAGAGTCAATATTGATGTTTTCATATTAAATAATTATCCATAGAATTAATGTATTGTTTAATATTTATGTTCAATTTATTTCTTTTTAGTGTTACTCACGTAATAATTGTTTTCTTATATAGGTGGATAATTTTTTTCAAGTTGGGGTGCTATTTCCAACTTTCATGCTTCTTCTCCCTCAAAACTATTTCACCCCTATAGTGTTGCATTTATCACTTTCTTTCAAGTTATCTCCAATTCCTTTGAAGGAAGAGAAATGACACTGTCTCTACTCAATCATAGAGGTAATCTTGATTTTTTTCATAGTAAAATCATTGTACAAATAATTAACGTATTATTTTATATTCATTTTTAATTTATTTATTTTTAGTATTACTCACATAATAATTATTTTCTTATATATGAAGGATTCTTTTTTGAGGTGATGTGGTTTATTAGAAGATACTCATGGAGTGTCAATATATTGACAAATAAAGTCAATGGAAATCGTGGTAACATTGAAAA
Organism: Viscum album; assembly: GCA_963277665.1. Lineage (NCBI taxonomy): Eukaryota > Viridiplantae > Streptophyta > Magnoliopsida > Santalales > Viscaceae > Viscum > Viscum album. The sequence goes on from OY728132.1 coordinate 1,086,360,856, forward strand.
ATAGGATTATTTTGAGACTTTGGGACATATATAAATCAACCACATTTCAATCCAACACATGATGTGACCAGTATGACTCTATGTACTTATTTTTATTTTAAATTGGCATTAATTTTAGTAAAAAAGTCAATTGACTAAATGAGTTCATTAGCAGTTTAAAATTGACATTTGAAATTAAAAGGTTTCACTTACTGAAAACCAAGAAAAAACACTCATAATTTCTTGATAATTTAGGGAATCAATTCATAAATCATTTGTGACATATAGGAATCGATCTCACGTAAAAATGATACATGATGTGATCCGTATGAGTAAAACTGAGTGTTTTAATTTTAAAATGACATTTTAGTAAAAAGGACAAGTTACATACTCAAAATAGAGAAAACATATTCAATTTTTTTAATACTTTTGGAAAATAATCCATAAGTGATTTGGAATGCGTATGAATTAGCCACACCTCAATCTGATGCACGGTGTGACCGGTATGACTCTTAGTGTGTCTTTATTTAAAATTGACATCAATTTTAGTAAAAAAAAACTGACCTACTCAAAGTTGAAAAAACACATTTTTATTGTTTTGATACTTTAATAAAATGATCCATAAGTGATTTGAGACATGCATGAATTAGTCACACCTCAATCTGATGCATGATGTGACTGATATGACTCCAAGTGCATGTTTTTATTTAAAATTGACATCAATTTTAGTAAAAAGGCCAACTAGCCTACTCAAAATAGAGAAAAAACATTCAAAATGTTTAAATACCTTAGGATAATGATCTGTATGTCATTTGCGATGTATAGGAATTAGTATCACCTCAATCCGACACATAATGTGATCGGTATATGTCAAAGTGCATGTTTCAATTTTAAAATCAGATTTTAGTAAAAATGAAATGTGACATACTCAAAAATGATAAAACACATTTATATTGATTTGATACTTTAATTAAATAATCCATATTGCATTTGGGTGTATAAGAATCAATTTCACCTCAATCGGATTCAAGGTGTGACTAGTATGACTCAAAGTTTATCTTTTTATTAAAAATTGTCATCAATTTTAGTAAAATGGAAAAGTATCCTTATCAAGACCAAGAAAAACACTCATATTGTTTTAATACTTTACAAAAACGATCCATAATTCATTTTTGATGTGTAGGAATTAGCCACACCATAATTTGATACTTGATGTGCCCGGTATGACTCAATATGTTTGTTATCAGTCTAAAATTTTCATTTTAGTTCAAAAAGTGTTACTCACTAAAAACTGATCAAACACACTCAGATTTTATTAATAATTTAGGAAAAAAATTCATAAGTCATTTCTGACTTTCATTAATTCATTTCATATCAAACTAATATATGATATATTCAGAATGAGTCAAAAGTGCGTGTTTCTAGTTTAAAATGACATTTTAGTAAAAACAATTGATGTACTCAAAATCGATAAAACACATTCAGATTATTTTGATACTTCAGGAAAATAATCCAAAAATCCTCTGAGACATGATGGAATCACCCACACCTCAATTCAACGCATGGTGTCACTGGTATGACTCCAAGTGTGTCTTTTTATTTATGATTAACATCAATTTTAGTAAAATTAACACTTTATGTTAATTTATTTTTTATATTATTACTAGCATAAGAATTTATTTCTTATAAAGGTTCATTATTTTACACAAATAGGGGTGGTTTTTTAAGAAATAGAATGAGTTGGGTTGGGATTAAGAGATAAAATAACATTGATGTTTTTGAATGTATGAAATAATTTTTATTTATGTAATTGTATAAACCAATGTTTGAAATTTATATAATATAGTGTTTTTTCTTGTGTTTGTGGTATAAATTTCATTTCATTTAAATCCGGTATTGGGACTTGTTTATGTTAATATCTAGTGTGTTTTTGGTGCTACAATGTGCTGTTACATCACACTGCAGAATAGAGATTTATCAGCACACATAGAAGCACTGATAAAATACCCTATATCGGTGATTTTCTAAGTAATAATAAATTGTTCCTTTAGCGACACTAAAAAAATAAATAATAAATGGGTCCATTATCCCCACTTTTGAAATAAATGATAAATTTCCCATTTATCAGTGTTTTTTAGCAATGATAAAAGACCCCTTTATTAGTGATTTTTAAGCACTGAAAAAAGTCTAGGGCTTTTAACCTCACTCATGCAGTCTGTGCTTTTTTACAACAGATAAAGGCCATTTATAGCACTATTAAAGGCCAATTTTGTAGTAGTGAAATGATCAAAATGAATTTAGGATGAATTTTCATGTCTGGATTATGTTCGATCAACCTTAAATCGATCCTTCAACATTGTGAGTGGAGATGTTCGGTTATCCTGTTGTTTTTTATCTCGATCTTTTACACAGATACATATAGGTTGAGAGGTTGATGACAAATCCATTCAAATATGTGATGTGATGAATCCATCAGATAGAGGAGATAAATGTGATCAATTGGCCCTCATTATGCACATATCTTTTAAAGTAAGTGAATAGTGTAACACCTCCCATGTCCCACATTAGTGATCACTTCCATTGAGCAACTCATTTATCATTCAATCTGTATTTCTACTGGTTTGAGCAGGAAGTGGGGGATCAACACCCATACAAAAATCTTCAAACATAGGCCATGACCCAACCAACCTTTTTGGACCATCTATATGTGCACTCAGGCATCTGCTCCTATGGTCATATACAGGACCTGCTCTTCCCAACCTCCATGCAGGCTACTTGGTCCAACTCTCCCACTAGGTTGATCCTCAGGTCCCTCTTATGTGGTGATGGGCTGGCCTTTGTGGGTTTTCATAGTTGGTATATTTTTTTTGTTAAAACTGCAAATGAAATTCTTAAAAATTCAACATAATTAAAAAGGTTATGATACAATATAAAACAAAATATAGTATTTATGTACTAAATTTTTTGAAGTTATGTTTAACAAGGAAAGTGTAATATTAAAATTTTAATAAAGTATCATTAATAAAAATAAAAATTAATACATGTAATTAAAAATAACAACATATTTAAAAATTTTAAATTTAATTAAACCTGAGGATAAATTGTAGATTGTCAAAAAATAATTTTTAAATTATTAATAAAAATGTTCAAACACTAAAATGGAGGTTTGGATGAGGAATGGCTCAGAGTGGAAGTAAAGTCTCAGTGTTGTTTTCTTATGTATCTATATATGTGATCAACCTAGTGGGTGATTAATTTTTTATTCCATAATGTTATTTAAATTTTTTATTATTCATATGTTTTATTATTTTGCGTGCTCTATTTATTTACCAATATGGATGATCCATTATTATTTTTATTTTTATTTAGCACTATGAAACTAGGGTTATAGCCTCCCAATAGTACCTCTATAGACCCTCACTATTAGTCAATAGACTCTGGAATTCAGGGAGGTATGCCTAAGGCCACATGGTAGTCCAATCCATTTATTTTTTTAGGGTGATTCGAGTTCATTTGTTACAAATTTCCTTCAGTAAATGGAGGCAAAAATATGGTATTCATAGTGGAATGTCATTGGAATAAAAATTATGATTATAAACTAAAAATGATTTGTAAAGATAATGGTTGTGATATACCATGTCTTTAAAATGGAAGGAAATTATAGAAGAAATATAGTGAAATAAGTTGGATGGTATCATTTGATTAATGTTTTTGATTAGTTATAATATATGTCAAATAATAATGGCTTAGATGAAATTCATTTTTTTCTTGTTTTATAAATATAACTTTTAAAATAAGAAATATTATCAATATTTTGAAAACATTTTAAAAGAAATATTGTACAAAAGTAGGAGAATATTATTTTTGTTTAGAAACCATTAAAATAAAGTGATGAATATTCATATAAAATAAAACATTTGGTGGAATAATGTGTTCACATATAAACATTAAAAAGATAATCTTTTCACATTTTGATGAAAATGACCCATACATAAAATGATTAGATTTATTTAAAACTTTTAAAGGATGTCCAAGTAGAAGGAAATGAACATAATAAATTATATTAAAATATTAAAGGAAACTCTAAAAATCTTACAATGAATATGGATATGTAAAAAAGGTAAGTTATAGAATGAGAAGTAGAGATGAAGTTGGTTTTACTTACACGGAACCCTTCGGGTAAAAAAAGAGTATAGGGGAAATGAAGTTTTGAGGGGACATGTGAAAACACATTAATATCTAATGAATATAATGATGTTTTTTATAAATAATATTAATTAAATAGATGGATTATCTTTCTGATATAATCTTTATTTCAAAAAATAATATTAGCATTTGAAACCTTTATAGTTTGAGTAACATTTTGATGAAAATTGATTTCAACTTTCGTATCATTTTTATAAAATCATATTTAAAGAAAGTATATGATATTGATCTTAAAACCCCATTAATATGATAAAATAAAATCATTAGGTTATAATCAAACCATATTAAACTTATCATGGTGCACATCAACAAATAAGTCTCAAGAAATTTAATTTGAGAAAAAGAACCCCTTACCACAATTCTTTCATAGATAAATGTGATCTAACATTCTATATAAAAAATTACTATATTAATAACACATTTCATAACCATTTTCAAATCCATAATGTTTTATATATTTGATTTACTCTACATTTATATTAGTTAGTTATTATCTATTTTGGATATTGGGTGTCGGCAATCCTGATTGTTTTGAACTAGTTTGTAATAGCAGTGTTGTTCTTAATTATTATCCCAAAGTTCATCATTTCCATATCATACATGGTGTAATAATTTTTTTATTAATATTTTTATGATATAATTTAATTATATGAGATTGTTTGTTACAATCATTAGAGATGAATGTGGCTATGTTCTTGTTTTAATGGTTCTTAGCAAACAAATGGTGTTTTATTAAATAATGAGATAAATTTTTATATAAAGATTTTAGAATAAAAAAATTAATTATTTAATTATTTATATAATATATTACTAGAAATTAAATTTTCATAGTCATCCATTATATCAATTTATAGAATTGTTCAAGTAGGTAGTTAAACCAACCCAAACAAGAATATACCTTAATTAATGGACCACTATGAAGTGGTTTAGTTGTAATGTCATTATAACATAAGAATAATGATATTATTCAATGTTTATTATTGAGATATTTTATAATTATAAATAATTATAAGAATAATATAACATATATAAGGTTATTTCATAGTATAAAGAACTAATTTTTTTCTTAGAACGCTCTTTTAGGTGGTTGAATTTACAATTTTTTTATTGCTCGTATTGTTAATATTTTGTCCAGTTTGTCTTTAAAAAAAATTAATAATTTCATAAAAATAAAATTTATTAATTAAAACCATTATCATTACCATCCATTTAAGGTGGTGATTAAAAGAAAACAGAAATCCATTATTCCATGGAGGCAGTAATCCACACGTATGCATGGAAGATGATTTTTGATTTCCATATAACTGGGAAGCAGAGTAATATGATTTATCATTTAAGAATATAAATATTTAATAAATATCATAATTAAATATTAAATTCTCTTTTATTACTAACCTTTTAATTTGGTCAGGGGAAATGAAACACATTTCACCGTGGGGGCGGTAGTCCTCACAACACATGAATGATGGTTTCATTTTTCTTAATAGAAAAGGGAAAGGTGGTCAATGCTTGTACCATAATTATAAGAAAATAATATTATAATAAATATTATGAAGTTATAATTTTATGATTTTTTAATTTAATTTTAGTAATGAGAAGTTCACATAAATAAATATAAATGATAAATGTGTAGTTATAAATTTATACCTCACTTATTGTAATATCTACTTTGCGATGAGGGTCAAGACTTTAGGAGACGTCTTGTGGGAAGGAGAAAAACTCATGAATGTGGAAATGAATGTGTAGAAGAGTTTTGGGTAGTTTTTTGTTCAAATTAAGTGGGATTTGGTGTGAGGGTAAGCATAGAGAAGAGTTCCCCTTTTATAATTGAAAAGGACGACCTTTTTATAAATAACCAAAACTTTTTAATAATTGGAAGTCACTATCAAGGAAAGTATCTCAAAAATTTGGAAATAATTGATCGGGAAAGAGTTATGTTTTTTCTAGGCCTCATACACCCATTATATCACATGTTTTAAACATTTTTTCAACTCATTACCATTAGATTCTTTTTTTTAACTTTTTTCAAAGTTAGCTTTTACCGTGGTAACTAGTTTTATCCTAAGGTAACTTATCCTTTTTTCCCAAAACTAAAATGGGAATTATTACATAATTTGGGCCTTATGATTCAAAATTTTAAATACATTTTATTTTATTCAATATATATATAAAAGAGATAAAATTTAATTTTAAAATACTAAATGTATAATGTGATAAAAATGATTTTTTTAAAAAATATAACTTAATTTATAAAATGTCAAATATGAGTCTGTAAATTAAAACCAAAAATTTTAAAAATTATAAAGTAACCTATAAAATAAAATTTTGGTCTTATAAAAAGATTTCATGATTTTAAAATTCATACATATATACTAATATTGTCATAAAATTCGTGTTATTTGTAAAAAACAGTTTTTTTCATTATTCACCTAAAAATTATTCTACTTAGAAAAATCTATAAAATTCATGCTATCATTTTATTTACATGATAAATACAAAAAATTAAGTTAATTTTTTCAAATTTATATCCAAAAATTTATGCATTTTTCTTTTAAATTATGATTATAAAATAATGAAAACTAATTATATAGAAAAATGAGTTTTTAGACTTCATTTTCTCTCAATTTTATTTCACATCAATTAAAAAATAAATTATGGTTAATATATATCAATAATAAAATTTATAATTGTTTCACTATAACATATTTAGTCTATTAGAAAAATTAATAGGGAATGAAATTTAAATTTTTAGAAAAATAAAATTTTCAATATAAAGTGGTCTTAACCTAAATATAGTTATAATTAATTATTTATATCCGAATGATTTTGTTTTTTCGATATATTAATATTAAAATATTTCGTCTAATTTATCAAATAATTGTTTGAATAATAATATTTTAGAATATAAAAATAAAATATTTTGATTAGATATTATTTTTTTTCACTATTATCATTTCTAAAATACATCATTTAAACTCATTAATACTAGTGCATAAATCTCATATACCTATTATATACATGTAAATCCAATGACACTTTCTTTAATGAACATATTAGCAATGAAAATATTTAAAATGAAAATATTTATAATGTTCAAATTCATTTTCAATATATAGTCTTTATGAAAATCATTCATTCTATTTTTATTTCTAAATCACACTTCCCATTTCCATAGTTCTCATTTTAGATCTCAAAACATGCTAACTCTTTTCATGGTATTATTTATCATTGTAGATATTTTTATAATAATAGTTATTCTAAAAGGTGTTAGTGGTCTAAGGGATTTTATGGTTATAAAGATATAATTCTTTTCAATTTATAATCCCCTTTTAATTTTTTACAGTTTAATCAATGTAATCATACAATATGTGTAATAATCCATTATATGTGATACATGGTTTGTAACACCCCAAGGTTTTAAAAATAAATTCAAATTTATGAAACACCAAGACTCTACATAATGACACTTTGTTTTAATTATATAGTTATAGACTATTCATTAAACATAATTTTGCTGCTTCTATGATTTTAATTTTATAAAACAGGAATACATTGTTGTGATCAAAGTTATTTAGAATCTCATAGGAAAAAAATTATTTTTTGTTGAATATTAACTTACCCTTATGAATAGTAATATACCATTATGAATAGTATTATGAACCTTATGAATAGGAAATAATCCAAATAAATAGTTACTTCACCCATTAATGTATAATAAAACAACATCTTATAAGCGACAATATGATCACTATATAAGTGTTGATATTTTTGTAAGTCATATATATTTAATTAAACTTTTATAATTAATTAAATAATTTAAATGAAAATTAATTTTCATAAAATGTAATCATAAATTATTATTTTATTTTCTTATGGTTATAAGAAAATTTTATGAAACCGTGACTAATTTTTTAAGGTGTTATAAAATGAGGTATAGTTTTAAATTTTTTTATTTTTTTGAATAAATTATGATTTTATTTAAAAAATAAATTAAACATATTTAGAAAATTATTTTGAGAAAATGGGGTTTATTTTTTAATTAAAAATATCAAAAAATGGTTGGGGTGATTTTATGGAGAATTTTCTAAAATACTTGAATTTTTGATGAATAGTGAAATTCGATAATTTATGAAATACGCTAAAAAAATGAATTTCTGTGTCATGTAAGAGTTGTGGATGATCTAAATGGCCATTATTTAGAACTAAAATGCACTTATTACTATTTTTGGACATAATAACCAACAATATTTCTAGTCTTGGGCCAAATAATAAAATAATGATTAAAATAAAGGGGAAACCCTCTTCTCTTCCACTATAAATACTACCCCTCACCCCTTCTTCCTCTCACACCTATTAAGCTTTGATAATTGTATAAATTATGAAAAATATTCTTCCTAAGGCTCTTCCCTAGTTACAAGACCTCATGTTATCACCAAAAGTCCAAAACCAAAGGCCTTAAAGAAGATCTCAAGGAGAAGGGATCAAGAGGTAAAAATCCTCTTTCATTTTCTTATGTTTTCTATTCAATTATTTTATTTTATTATAAAATATTCACATCCCATTATCCAAGAGGAATGAAAGCTCAATAATTATATATATTATTTATTTTTATCATGTTTATGAAAAAATTAATCTTCATACTCCTTCTCCTCTTCCTCTTATTATAAAAATAAAAACATCTTTTGTGATGTGTCGATTTAACGACATCATGGATGATGTGTCTTCAATTTCCATTACTTCCTTAAAATATGGCTGTAAAACCATTTTAATGGTTGTAAAATATTTTAAATTGTATTATATTACCTATATTATGTTTTTTAATTAACTTATATTCATAATATTAAAGGTATATGATGGAACAAGTTTGTGATTATCGAAGAATCACCAAAATGATATAAACATAATTAATGTTTCATCTGATTATTCATCATCATATATGATAAAAATTATTTATGGTGTCATTTAGTATTCTGGAAACATAATAATAACAATTCATTCCACTTATGGAGTTTTTCCTCTATGTGATAAGCAAATCCTTTACAAACCAAACATGGGAATCATGTAAAGAACTCACCCGAAACAATGGAAAGAACAAAATATTATAATTTAATGGGTGGAATGATGTTATAAAATGATCATATAAGGTTTTATAAAATTATTATTCTTTTATAAAGTATTAATAAAACTCTTTTCATCGTTAAACATGAGGTTTAAACATGTTTTAAGTAAAACGAACTCGATGTAAGGGAATTCTTAACCCAATTTCCATTCTTTGAGTTAACCTTATAATTTTTTCCATATATTGTATTAAGATTTTTTTGTAATGGATTTTTCTTTATATTAGGTTTTATTATGTTTATTTATAGTTCATACACATATCCATTCCATTCTAATTAATTCTCACTCCAATTATATTTGTAAGGTAATTTCCTTTTAAAATCCTTTTAAAAGTATCTTTAATGAAATTCAGAAAGATTATTTTTTATATATGGAATGAGTGGTTTATACTGATTTCATGATGATTTATTACTATTATATTTCTATTATATATTGAATTTTTGGTTTTTTATGAGTATTAATTCATTATTGTGTGCATGTTTTTTATATTTTAAAAGTGATTTGTTTTACAAAAAAGGTATTTTGGAAATCAAAGTGTGTTTTTCTCAAGGGTTTAAATGATTTATAAAGTTTTTTATTCATTATATGTTCCTTATACATATTTATGTTTGTTTGAGCCCATTATAGATCAAGATATGATGTTTTTCTCCCTATTATAGCTCATGATATGTTGGGTTGATCCCATTATAGATCAAGATATGACAGGTGATCCCCATTATTTATCTTCAATGCATTGGGTACTCTGGAGATGGAAGTTGATATAATTTTTATTCCATGTGTAAGGGTGATTGTAAGAGTTATATAGTAAATATGTCCCAAATAAATAACATGATTTTTCTATGCACACATTTTTATGAAAGGTGTTTTTTGGTTTTTATGTTATCACTTGACTAATAATTTCTTTCTTTATATAACTTACTAATATTTTTTTCTTATCCCAAGTTTTTAAATGTTTTCATATGTTATAAGGATGTGTATGATAAATAATTAATACAATTTAAATTTTATAAAGAGCTTTCAAAAAAATTATGTTCAATTTTAAAAGTTTTATATTTTAGAAATAGTGGATACTATTTTAGTAGTATCCCCATGTATGGTTATGGGATGTTATGTATTTTTATTTCCTAATTATATAAAAAAATAAACCTAAAAAGATCATAAATGTATAAGAATATATTCTCTTATATAAAACTCAAGATTATGTAATGTTTTAAGGTTGTGTCCTTATAACTGATATCCGAAGATGGTTTAGATAACTGTAGGGGTTCAGATGATGTTAATAGAATACCATAACTGATTTTTAACTTTTTCTTATATTGAAATTATATATCATTTAAAGATTATCATGATTATTTTTCTAAGATATGTCTCCTAATAATGGTTTTCCATAGAAGAAATAGGGAAGATGAAGTAGGAAGGGACCAAGAGGCTGATATCTATCTGAATCTGTTTCCTAGAATGGTGGGAATCAGAACCAAACAATTAATGAAAAAAATGGATCAGTTGAATCATTCAATAAATGGTGGTGGTATCCAAGATAGAGAGGAACCTAACCTACCATGAAGAAAAATTTCTTTTTTGAAGCATTTTATGAGGCAACGTATACCATGATTCAATGAAACCATAGATCCAGTGATAGTCGAAGGATATATCAATGCTCTAGAAAAGATATTTGATGTAATGGGATGTTCATAATTTCAAATGGTAATACTATCCACTTATCATTTTGAAGGTGAATTCGATCAATGGTGGTCTTTGGTTAAGAATACGAGAGAAAGAGATGATCATGACAGTCTGTAATTGGATGATTTTAAGTGTATTTTTTTGGAAAAATATTTTCCTAGAATTGTTCGAGTCGGAATGGAGAAAAAATTCTTGGAACTGAAGTAGAAAGATGATGATTCTATGGTAGCATATGAATCTAATTTTATAAGACTGGCCAGATAAGTAACAAATTTTACTCTGGATTTAGGTAGTAAAATTAATAGATTTTACTCTGGTTTGAAACCATTTTTACAAAGAGGTTTGGCTTCCCAAGTGTCTAAGAGCTATGAGAAACTTCTTATTTGTGATGAAAAAGTTGAGATGGAGTTTTCTGACACGTATGTGCCTCATGATAATAATAATTCATCAATAAAATATAGAGGTATAAAAATCAATTTCCATTCTTGTGAAAAGTGTGGTAAAAAGCATCCTGGTGAATGTCTTGTAAATTATGGGAAATGCTAATGATGTGGAATGTTTGGGAACATGTCTCGTGAGTTCAAGGAAAATGATTAAAAAATTAATGCGAAGCCAATGGTGAGATGCTTTAACTGTAATTAATTGGGTCATTTTTCTAATGTTTATCCAAAGTTTGTTACTAAAGTAGAGAATCTACAAGATTGGAAGAAGGGTTTTGTAAAATCATTTGAAACCACTTCAGGAGATGGAGATCCGTCAAATTAGGTGGTATTAGGTATATTTCTTGTTTTTACATATTTCACAAATGTGTTTTTTGATTCCGGGTCTACAAATTCCATCATTTATGAGAAATTTTTGGAAAAATTGGGAATTCAACCTCATGAAATGAAACCAGATATCATGGTAAAAACACATGGAGGAAATATTATAGTAAACAGAAATTATAAGAATATGCCTATCCTTGTTTGTGGAAAGAGTTTACCTTAAAACCTTATTGTGTTTCTTCTAGTGGAGTTTGATGTTATTCTGGGTATGGACTGGGTTTCTTTTTATCATACTATGATAAATTACAGATCAAATAAAGTTGTTTTTTAGGATGTGTTTTAGTTCGTGCACAAGAATGAATTCATACCATTGATAACATATTAGAAAGCTAAGAAACTGACAAAAAATGGAAATAAAAGTTATCTTGCTCATATTTTTGAAGATATGAGAACTATCCAGATTAATGATGTGCTAATGGTAAATAAATACGTAGATATTTTTCCTGATGATTTGCCTGGTGTTATTCCAGATCGAGAGGTTGAGTATACTATTGAATTAGTTCCTATTTCTAATTCAATTTATAAACACTCTTATTTAATGGATCAAATTGAACTTTTGGAAATAAAAAATAAGTTTCAAGAATTATTAGATATAGGCTCCATTCGACCGATCACTTCACCATGGGGTGCTCCTATCTTATTTGTAAAAAAAAGACAGTTCAATGAGGATTTTCATTGATTATATAGCCTTGAATAACATCACTATTAAAACATGTATCTTTTTCCTCATATCGATGATTTGTTTGATTAGATCCAGGGAGAAATTTTTTTTTCAACGATTGAACCACGACCAGGGTACTATTAGTTGAATGTAAAAGATGCATACATCCCAAAGACTGCATTCGAAACTAGATATGATTGTTTTGTATTTTTAGTTATGCCATTTGGGTTAACTAATGCACCGGTTGTATTCATGGGTCTTATGAATAGAATATTTCATTAGTTCTTGGATAAGTTTGTGGTTGTGTTTTTTGATGACATTCTGGTATATTCCAAAAGTAAAGAGGAGTATGAAAAAAATCGAAGGGGTTTTTTAAAAACCATAAAAAAATGAAACTGTATGGAAAATTCAGAAAGTGTGAATTTTGGTTGCAACCAATTTCTTTACTTGGTCACATTGTTTGTAAATATAGAATAACTATTGATCCTACGAAAACAAAAGTTAGTAAATAATGGACAAGACCCATAAATATAACCCTTATTTGTAGTTTTCTTGGTTTGGATAGATATTACTAGAGGTTTGTTGAAAAAATTGCATGGTTATCTATCCCACTGACTAAGTTAACTTGAAAAAAAGTTAAATTCATCTTGAAAAAATAATGTGATGATTTTTTTTCAGGAATTGAAATGCATATTGATGAATGCCCTTGTTCTAAACCTACCTTCTAGAAGTAGTGAGTTTTTAATCTATATTTATGATTCTTTGAAGATACTTGGTTGTTTTATGATGTAGAATGACAAAGTAATTGATTTTCCTTCACATTAGTTGAAACCTCATGAGTTAAATTACCCTACACATGATTTCCAATTAACTGCTGTTGTTTGTTGCATTAAAAGTTTGGATGCATCATCTTTATGGAGTAAAACGTGAAATATATACTAACCATAAAAGTTTTGAGTATATATTTAATCAGAAAGAATTAAACACGAGACAAAGAAGATGGATAAAACTAATCAAGTATTATAATCGCACGATTCATTACCATCCTGGAAAAGAAAATAGAGTGGTTGATGCGTTAAGTAAGAAAAGTAATATTACATTAAACATGATATGTTTAAAACATGACCCTTTGGTGAATGATTTGATAAAAATTTTCTTGGAATTGTTTGGTGTAGGAAATTACTTTGTTTTTTAGGTTTTAATACAATCATCTCTGTTATAAGGAATTAAGAAAGCGTAGAAACATGATGAAAAGTTACAAAAAAAGTATAATTGGTTAAAACAGTTATTTTCCCAGAATTTAACCTTGATAAGGATTGTATTTTGATTTTTGGGAATAGATTATGTGTTCCTTGTGACTCTCAGTTGAAGAATGAATTGGTATTTTAAGCTCACAGTTCTCTATTATTAGTTTATCCTGGAAGCACAAAATGTACAAAGATATTAAATTATATTAATGGTGGGATGAAATGAAAAGATATATTTATGATTTTATTGTGAAATGATTAACATGTCAACAGGTTAAAGTAGAGTTGTTGTTAATGAAGGGGATACTTCAAACTTTACCAGTTTCAGAGTGGAAATGGGAAAATATATCTATGGACTTCATTGTGGGACTATCGAAGACATCTCGCGGTAATAATGCAATCTGGGTTATTATTGATCACTTGAATAAATCTATATATTTCCTTCACATTCGAGATACTATGTCTTAGGATATAATTTCTCGATTTTACCTCAAAGATATTGTCAGGTAACATGGAGTTCCTCTTTCTATTATATCTGACTGTGGTCCCAAGTTCCCTTATAACTTTTGGAAAGGATTTCAGAAGTCATTGGGAACAAAATTAAATTTCAGCACTGCTTTTCCTCTTCAATCTAATAGACAAACTAAGAGAAAAATTCATGCATTGGAAGATATGCTTTGACCTTCTTAAATGGACTAACAAGGAAGTGGGGATCAATATATTTCTTTATTTTAGTTTTCTTATAATAACAGTTTTCATTCCAGTATAAAGATGATGCCCTTTGAGGCATTGTTTGAAAAGTGGTGTCAAACACTAATATTTAGGAATGAATTTTGGGAAAAGAAGTTGATAGGACAAGAATTAGTAGAGGAAGTGGAAAAAAGGCCAGATAATTCAGTGATACATAGGGACAGCTTAGAGTAGATAGAAAATTTATACAGATAACAGGAGGAAAGGCATTTCATTTAAGGTTGGTGATCATATTTTACTTAAAATCTATCATGGGAAAAGTGTTATGTATTTTTGTAAAAAAGGAAAGCTAAGTACACGGTTCACTAGACCTTATGAAATCCTATAGAAAGTTGGACCAGTTGCTTACTGAGTAGCTTTTACAGATAGTTTATCTCAGGTACACAATTTTTTCATGTTTTGATATTGAGAAAGTATGTTCCATATTTATTTCATATTTTTAGTCCAGAAATAATTCAGTTAGAAGAGAACCTTTCTTATTAAAAGAGACCTATTTAGATTCTTGAACAAAGAGAGTAATTATTTTGGAATAAGGTAATCCACTCGGTAATGGTTTTCTAGAAAAACCACATGGTTGAAGAAGAAACATGGAAATATGAAAATACTATGTGGGAAAGGTACCCTCACATGTCTAATAAGTAAATAAAAACCATGAAGATGCAATTTCCAAAAGGTGGGGAGAATGTAACACCCTAAGGTTTTAAAAATAAATTGAAATGCATGAAACACCAAGTCTCTATTGAATGAAACTTTGTTTTAAGGATATAGTTTTAAACTAGCTGTTAAACATAATTTTTCTGGTTCTATGATTTTAATTTCAAAAAAACAGACATACACAGTTGCGATCAGTAAGTTATTTGGAGTTTGATAGGGAAAACTTAATTTGTATGAATAGTAACATACCCCTATGAATTGTAATGTATCATTGTGAATAGTAATATAACCCTTTGTGAATAGTAAATCATCCAAATGAATATTATCCTGACCCATGAATGTATAATAAAAATGTGTATTATAAGTGACAATATGATCATTATATAATTGTTGAAATTTTTTTAAGTCATAAACATATAATTATAATTTTATGATTAATTAAATAATTTAAATTAAAATTTATTTCCATAAAATTTAATCATAAAATATTATTTTATTTTATCTCATGGCTATAAGATAATTTTATGAAACCTTGATTAATTTTTCCAGGTGTTATAAAAAGAGGTATAGTTTTAAAATTGTTATTTTTTTGAATAAATTATGATTTTATTTAAAAATTTAATTAAACCTATTTAGAAAATTATTTAGATAATACGGAGTTCATTTTTAATTAAATATGTCGAAAACTGGAAGGGGTGATTTTTTGGGATTTTTCTAAAATACTTGATTTTTAGGGAATAGTAAAATTCAATAATTTATGAAATATGCTAAATAAATGAATTTATGCATCATGATTGAGTCATAGATGATGTAAATGACCATTGGTTCAAACCCACATGCACTTATTTCTATTTGTTGTCATAATAACTAACAATATTTCTTGTCTTGAGAAAAATAATAAAATAATGATTAAAATAATGGGAAAACCCTCATCTTCTCCACCATAAATACCACCCCACCCCTTCTTCATATCACACCTCTAAATCTTTGATCATTGCCTAAATTTTTGCCAATATTTTTCTGAATTCTCTTCCCTATGTCCAAGACCTACTGGTCTCACCAAAAGGCCCAAACAAAAGGCCTTAAAGAGGATCTCAAGGAGAAGGGATCAAGACGTTAAAATCCTCTTTCATTTTTTGGTGTTTTCTTTTCAATTATTTTATTTTATTATAATATCTTCAACTCCCCTCATAAAAGAGTAATAAAAGCTCCATTATTATATATATTATTTATTTTTATCATTTTAGTGGAACAATTCATCATCATACTCCTTCTCCAATCCCTCTTATTCTTAAAATAAAATCACCATCCGTGATGTGTCGATTTACCGACATTGTTGATTATGTGTCTTCAATTTACTTTAATTCCATTAAATATGGTTATAAAACAATTTTAATGTTTGAAATAGATTTTAAATTTTTTTTATATGACCTCTCTTATTTTCTGGAATTAACTTATATGCATAATATTAATGGTATATGATGAAACAAGTTCATGATTATCAGAGAACCGCCAAATGATATAAACATCATTAATGTTTTACCTAATGATTCATCCTCATATATGATAAAAAAATAATTTATGGTATCATTTAATATTCTATAAACATATTAATAACTACTCATTCCACTTCTATAGTTTCTCTTCTATTATAAAATGAAATCCTTTACGAACCAACCATGGAAATCATGTAAAGAACGCACCTGAAACAATGCAAATAACAAAATATTATAAATTAATGGGTGGAATGATGAGAAAAATGATCATATAAGGTATTATAAAAATTATTATGATTCTATAAAGTATTAATAACACTATTTTAACGATTATACAGGAGTTTTAAACATGTTTTATGTAAGACGAACTTGAGGTACGAGAATTCTTAACCCAATTTCCATTCTTTGGGTTTACTTTATATTTTATAAATTATGCGTTATTAATATTATTTGTGTGATAAATTTTTGTTTATATTATGTTTTATTATGTGTATTTATATTGTATAAACATATCTATTCCATTATAATTAATTCTAACTCTAATTATATATTTAGGTACTTTCCTTTTAAAATCTTTTTAAAAGTCTCTTTAATGAAATTCAAAAAGGTTGTTTTTTATATATGAAATGAGTGGTTTCTCTGTAATTTCATGATGATTTATTACAATTATGTTTCAATTATATGTTAACATAGTAAATTTTTATGAATATTATTTCATTATTGTCTACACATTTTTTCATATTGTAAAACTGATTTGTTTTGTGAAAAAAGGTATTTTAAAAATATGAATGTGTTTTCTCAAGGGTTTAAATGAGTTATCAAGTTTTTTATTCATGATATGTTCTTTGGACATAGTTATGTTGGTTTGAGCCCATTATATATCAAGATATGATGGTTTTATCCCTATTATAGCTCAATATATATTGGGTTAAGCCTATTATAGCTTAAGATATGATGGTTGAGCCCCATTATATCTCTCCAATGAATTGGGTACTCCAGAGATGGAAGTTGGCCTAATGGTTATTCCATGTGTAAGGGTGATTATAAGGGTTGTATGGTTCATATGTCCCATGTACAATAAATTATTTTTCTATACATGATAATGAGTTTTTATGAAATGGATTTTATTGGTTTTTATGTTATCACTTGACTAATGATTTATTTCTTTAAATCCATTATTGAGATTTTTGTGCTCATCCCATGTTTTCAAACGTTTTTCATAGGTTATAAGGATGTGTAAGTGAAATAAGGAAGAAAATTCTAATGTTATGAAGATTTTTCAATGAAATTATGTTTTATTTGAAATGTTTTATATTTTGGAAAAAGGGCATACTATTTTAGTAGTATCCCCATGTATGGTTATAGGATGTTATATATGTTTTATGTCCTAATTCTATAATAAATATAAACCATAAAAGATCCTAAATGTGTAATAATTTATTATCTTTTCTAAAAATCAAGATTATGTAATGTTTTAAGGTCATGTCCTTATATGGTTTTATGTACCTTTATTTTAATTTTCCATTATAAATTAATAGTGTTTCATTATATTGGTTAAAAGTTTGTATAACCCTATCTCTAATTATGTATTAATTCTTTTTAGAGAAACGTTATTTATAATTTTAGGGAAATATTAATGGATCTTAAAACCTGGGGCATTACATTGTCCCCCCATAATTAAATTTCATCCTCACAATATTAATTGTTACCCACTTAAAATTTAAAGGATTCCATGGTCTAGAATTAATTTCAAGTGAGGTTTCATCCTCACTATCTCGGGTTTGACTAGTGAACTCATATTTTCCCTCAAAATATGAATATAACTAATGTTAATATTTTCTTAAAACATTTTTATAAACACCCTAATACAATGGGATTATGTTTTTTCAAATGGAGTTTATTTTAAGACTTATGTTAATGAGTGATCATGAGTGTACGTTTTGATGTGATTTTCCAATCTTGGAATTTATCATTGCCAATAGATCTATTCCATGCCTAATATCACATAAAATTTTATTAAAGGAAGGATAATAGGATTTTGTTAGGAAAACAATTCCTATAAATATCTAACAAAGTGGAGTTATATACTTATAGACTACTAGTTTTTATTAATAGTTCAATATATTTACATTAGGTTAGTGATTTTATTTCCTTATAAAAACTATAGGTATAAAGAACTGGGTTGAATAAGATAGAAATGAAACAAAAAATATTTCTCGAGTGTATGTTCAATGTTCCACCCACCACATTATCTTTAGAACTCATTTCCACGGTTTTTCATGATATATCCCTTATATTGGAAGTTACTGGTCCCTATCATCCTTGTTAACCATTGGATTAAGTAATTGTCTTGAATAATGTCCAAGTTCCCCACATTCAAGATAGTGAATTGTCAATGCTACATTAGGATGAAATCTTTTTCACTTTAAACATTTACACAGATGTTATCACTTTTCATCAACATAAAGTTGCTCCATGACCTCACTTTCACACATAAAACATCTTATAGTTCCTTTAATAAATCCTCCATGGTTGTTCTTACCAAATTTTAAACATGAATAAATTCGAACATTCTTTCCTTCATAATCTTCATCACCCGAACTTTCACGAGACTCTATATTTTTTTTTGGCATGTTTTGAAACTATAAAAA
This sequence comes from Viscum album, assembly GCA_963277665.1. NCBI lineage: Eukaryota > Viridiplantae > Streptophyta > Magnoliopsida > Santalales > Viscaceae > Viscum > Viscum album. The sequence continues at coordinate 1,086,380,125 of OY728132.1, forward strand.
GTTTCCTTTTTTAATTATAATTCATTATATATGGTTTTTCACAATCATAACATTTATCACTCTAGATATTATTACATTAGGTTTATCATTGGTACAATCTTTGCATTGTCCATGGCGTCCAATGTTAACATGGTTTCTTTGGGATTCAGACATTAATAAAACCAAAAATAGTTAATAATGAGTGATGAATAAGTAACACTATAATGTAGTTAATTTAATTTATTTATATAAAAAATTCAACCTTGATATGTATTAATTTTTGAAATTTCTACAAAATCTTTCAGTTTATCTTAAATAAATATTGGATCGATCTAGGTTTCTTTAGGTTGGGTTCTCTTCTATTTATTATCCTAATTCCCTAACATAATAAATCCTTCATAAAGTCTTGTAATGTGAATCTTGTCAACCAAATAATATATCCTATGATCGTCAAATCAGGTGTGTAGTTAGGCCTCTTTGTAATGCACCAGGTGATGTTTGATTTAATAACCAATACACCCTTTTCATAACTATTACCCATAGGTACATCAATTATAAAGCCTACATCCACTTGTAGTATCCAGATATGGATTTTATTACTAGTAAAACCACACAATCTCCACTTTACCAAAACTTTAGGAAATTATCCTACACTCATACTTATCCCTAGGGGTTTTATTAAAGTTCTCTAATCGTAATCTCTATAATATTACCTCAATCGAACTAAAGGTTTATATATACCTGTGAAATTACAACTGTTCATAACTTATAAAACTTTTATTACATTTATTACTCTTAATTTATCATCAAATAATATAATCACAATCCCTAAATTTTACTAAAATCTAAGATGAATCTAACTATATCGTCTTGTAGAAATGACTATCTCATCCACATAACATAAAAAATATATTTCATTACAAAACTTTTCCAATACCTTTTAGGTTTAGATTTTTATAGAATTAGGACAAAACAGTAACTAAAAAACCCATGTTTTCTATATCCTTTTGGTATTTTACCAATATATATGAATCTAATTAATCTATAAATAACATTGAATATCTCTCACAAATTCTCCACATAAGGAAATATTCTATGCATTTCATAATTTCCCTATCTTCATAACCTGGGGAAATGAAAACATAATAAAGGGTTTAATTTAGATTCAAATTAAGGGTAAATATAAGTGATAACAATCAAATAGCATAAGTGAATATAAGATGATATTATGGGTATAATTAATATACATAATTTTTTCTCACCCAACAAAGAATATATCATAAATCATGGCATAAGGCTTGGTATAAAATTAGAAATGAATTAAAAGAGTGAATCAATAAACATGATTCGTTAGAGAATAACATAGTCATGATAATGAGAACAAAACCATGACATCTTTTAACTGTGGCAAAAACATTATCATAAGGAAATTCTAATTTCATTAGCCACACCCTTTATGCCCATGCTTATGAGAAACAAAAATGTACTCAGTTATACTTATCTCATGAAATTTAAAATTTTAACTAATACAATTGAGGGAGATATAGGACTCCACCCATCATTCATCGTAACTTATGTGTGCCACTTGAAAATATTTCACTTATAACACCATAAAGAATCCATGGAAATGAAGTTGGTTTCATAAAAATTTAAAATAAAATCAGTCACTTTTTATAGCATTAATATCCCATGGAAATATAATGGGTTCCATTCAACACAACATAAAGAACTAATGGAAATAAAATGGGGTTCATATCCTTTTAAAATGGATTCACATAAGGAAATAATATATAATTACATCAATAATCATAACATGGTAAAGCCATTGAAAATAAATGGGCATCCAATGGCATCAAGTAACATTATAGGTAAATATTATTCACTCAATTTAAGAAATCATATGGTATTTACAACATATATATAATGGGTATACAGTTAAATCAAAGTATGAAATCTTAGAGAACACACTTATATTAAAGGAGACAAAATAGGGTATTCACATAGGAAATTAATTGGAAGAAAAATTATATTTATAAACCAAAAATGGTTCAGAAAGACAAAGGAAATGATGGATCATTTCTCCAAAAGATAAGGACATTAAGTAATCAATATCGTGAAAGATTTTGGGTTGTATAGTTTTATGAATGTCATTTATAAAGTATAATATATGACAAAGAATAAAAACTAAGATGTTTTTTTAAAGTTTTAGAAACAATTATTTGGAAATAAGAAATATTCTTGATATTTTGAAAGAATTTTAAAAGAAATATTTTATAAATATAGAATAAAAATAATTTCTTTTAGGAACCATGAAAACATAGAGATAAATATTTATATAAAATGAAAAAGGTAATATAATAACATGTTCACAAATAAACTTTTAAAATATAATATTTTCAAATTTTTATGAAAATGACCCATATAGAAAATGATAAAATTTATTTAAAACTTTTGTAGGAATTTCAACTAGTAGAAAATAACCTAAATCAGTTATTAAAGAATAGATAAAGACACTTTAAAAATCATATAATGAATATATATATATATATATAAAGGAAAGTTCCCAACTAAGAATAAGATATTGGGTCAGTTTCACTTACAAGAAACACTTTGGGAAAATTATGAGGTAAGGAAAATGTGGTTTTTATGGGACTTGTAAAACCATAATAACATTCAATGAAAATTAGGAGGGTTTTTAGATATAATAAAGATTTCTTAGATGTATTATATTTCTGAAATAATCATGATTTTGAAAAGTAAAATTAGTTATCCAAACTCTTAGTTTTTATGTAACATTCTGATTAAAACCATTTTCAACTTTGGTATCTTATGAATCATGGTCCATCTAAATAAAGTAAATGATCAGAATCTTTAAACCACATGGATATTTTAAAATAAATCCATTAGGTAGTAATCACACCATCTTGAAGGTATCATGGTCCACATTATGAAATAAGCCTATAAAAATTAAATTTGAGACAAATAACCCCTTACCTTGATTATTTCTTAGTTGAAATGTTCTCTAACCTCAATTCCTATTTGTTATTATATGTTTTTTGATTTTTAGTATGTATAATATTGATTGTTTGAAACTAGTTTGTAAAATTGGAGGTTTTACTCATTCTTACCCAAATATTTTTCATTTATAGATCAAAAAAGGTTTTATAATTTATGGTTTATAATTATTTATAATTTTATAATTTCATTTTATGGGAGTTTTGGTTATGATCCTTAATGATAAATTTAGCGATGTGCATATATTGATGATTCTTAGAGAATGAAGGGCATTTTATTAAATAATGAGTTAAATTTTAATATTAATATTAAATAAAAATGAATAAATAAAAATTTGTTTATTTATATCATATATTACCATAAATTAAATTTAGATAGTCATCCATGATATAATTTTGTATGCATTGTTCAAGTAGGTGGTTAAACCAACCCAAACAATATGATACCATAATTAATGGATGATTATGAAGTGATTTAGTTTTTTTATCATTATAAAAGAAGAAGAAGAATATTATTTAGTTTTTATTAATGTGAAATATCAAAATTAGAAATAATTATAAGAATATTATAACTTATAAAAAGTTATTTTATAGTATGAAGAAATCATTTTTTTCTCATAGAATGCTCTTTTGGATGGTTGAACTTACCATAGTAATTTTTCTTTAATATTTTTAATCAGATCTCTAATTTATTTTTAAATTACGTTAATAATTTCATAAAAATCATATATATTCATTAAAACAACTCTCATGACCATCCATGTAAGTTGGTGATGAAAACAAAGCTGAAATCAATTGTTCTATAGAGGCAGTACTCAACACGTGTGCATAACAGAGAAAATATGTAATATGTTTTATTATTTATAATATAAAATATTTCATCAATATAATAGTTGAATATTAAATTTATTGTTATGATCATCCTTGTAATTCAGTGAAGGAAAATAAATCACATTACGTCATGGAGGTGATATTCTGCACAACACATAAATAACAGTTTCATTTTTCTAAATAAAAAATGGAAAGGTGGTTAATGTTTGTAACATTACTACAATTAAATTACAATATACTAATTATAATTATGTTATCATTTTAATATTTTGTAATTTAATTTTAGGATTATTAAGTGCACACAAATAAATATAAATGAGAAAGGAGTTGTTAGAAATTTATACCACAATTATTGGAATATCTCTTTTTAGAAGGGGGATAAGTCTTTGGGAGATGATCTTTTTGGAATAACATGACCTCTTGAATGTGTATATGAATTTTTACGATATTTTTGGGTAGATTTTGGGCTTAAATAAGTGGTTTTTGGCATGAGGTTAAGTGAGGAGAGGAGTGCCCCTTTTATAAGTGAAAATGGATGGCATTTATGTAAATACCCTGTACTTTTTAATAGTGGGAATTTAATCTCAATGAAAGTATCTCAAAAATTGAGAAATAATATATAGGGCAATAGATAAGGTTATTCTAGGACTCATAAACCCATTCCCACACATATTTTAAACTCATAACCATTATATTTGTTTTAACATTTACCATTTGAGATTTTACTCCGGTAGCTAGTTTTTACCTAAGGTAATGTATCCTTTATTCACAAAGATAAAATTGAACTTTTGAAATTATTTTGGACTATTGATTAAAAATTTTAAATCCATTTTATTTTATTCAATTTTTAAAAGAGATAAAATTAATTTGAATATACTAAATGCATAATGTATTAAACACTTTTTTTAAATATAACTTATGTTCTAAAAATTAAAATATGTGTTTGTAAATAAAAAAGGATATTTTTAAAATTATAAATTCACTTATAAAATACAGATTTTGTTTTATAAAAAGTTTTCATAAATTTAAAATTCATATTATATACTAATAACATCATAAAAGGTATGTTATTTGTAAAAACTGATATTTTTCACTATTCATATAAAAATCAATATTTTTGGAAAAATAAAAAAAATCATATTAAGCTAATAATTTCATGAAAAATACAAAATTGAAGATAATTTTTTCCAATTTAAATCATAAAATTTATAAATTTTTATTTTTAATTAAGATAAAAATATAAGGAAAATTACTTATATAGAAAATTATTTTTTAGACTTTATGTGTTCTTATTAATATTTAAAAAAATTACTAATTAAGTTTGTGTTAATATATATCTACAATAAAAATTATATTTTTTCACTATAATATATTTAGACTCTTAAAAAATTCATAACTAATGTAAAACAAATCTTTTGAAAAATACAATTTCAGTATAAATTGATCTTAATATAAGTAAAATTATAATTAATTATATATATAATTTTTATTTAATTTTATCTATTGATATTGAAATATTTTCCTAATTTTATAAAATCATTATTTTAATTATATATTATATTCTTTATTTTATTATTATTATTTCAACAATATATCATTTAAACTCATTACTTATAATAGAAAACTTTGGTATACCTATTTGTCACTTCAATATCTAATGACCATTTCTATAATGACTATATTTGAAATTATCATATTTTCAATGATCATATTTGAAATAACCATATTCTTAATGGTCATATTCCATTTTTATATGTATTATTTCTAAAATAATTCATTATATTTTCAAAATTTAAGTCACACTTCTCATTTCCATATATTTCATTTTTATCTCCCAACATTGTTCTCCTTTCATGATATTATTTCTCAATATAGGTTTTTTATACTAATGGTGATTCTTCATTTTGATGATGGTTCTAGGGAGTATCTAGTTCTAATGATATTATTATTTTCAATTTACTATAATTTTTTTAATATTTTTAGTTTTAATGGATGTAATCCTTCAGGATATGTAATAAATGATTGTATGTGATACATGGTTTTTTACCTTTGTTGTAATGTTCCATTATAATTTAATAGTGTCATTATATTGGTTTATATCTTGTATGTCCTAATCATTAATCAAGTACTAATTATTTTGAGAGAAACATTATTTATATTTATCTTGGGGAAATTAGTGTCTCCTAAAACCTAGGGTGTTAGGTATGTGGTCATTATAACATATCCATGGAATTATTGGCTATAAATAGAAGTAACAATTAAGTCTCAATGTGAGAATGGATAAATGGTTAGGAGGGGGGAGAATTGACAAATTTTAAATTTTTATGGACTATTATCAATGTTAATAATTAATATAATAGAAATATATAGATAAATGAAAATAGTGATTTTTATAATAGTTCAAATCTAAATGACAATACTCTACTCTTCAACCATATTAATTGAAAAAAGTGATGGCACCCACTAACATTGGAATATCTGAATTTTGAAGGGAGATCACTACCCTTTATAATTCATTTCTAAACCAAGGAGTCCCAAACAATAACTTATTTTTCTCACACATGGTGGCTTAACCCAATCATCCTTTCTTTTACACACTTATAGATACTACCTAGAATCTACCTTTCAATGTGATGGTAGAAACCAATCCCTGCCTTTACCCAAACCAATGCATAACCAATTCCCTTACCTATTACTAGTAATGACAACAACCATACCTTTTATATAGGATATTATAACCTAACTCCAAACTTTTATGAGTTGTGTAACCCAAAATTATTAATTATAGAATATAATTTAAATAAGTAAGAACTAAAAAAACTAAATGAACATGTAAGGATATAAGTATCAAGGCAGTAAGGTTCTCTCCAGAAAAAATGTATCAAAATATTGATGTTCATATGATTATAGAAATTGATCACCAAGGTGTATTTCATAGTAAAACTGAATAATATCCTCAACCCCATTTCTTAATAGCTTTTATTTAACTCAATATATTTCGTTATTTCATGAAACATAGATTCAAAATTAGAAATCTACTTCAATTCATCTTTATGAAGCACCACATGTATGTATCTTCATTGAATGCACATGGAAAATATTTCTATGTAGTTCAATTTGTTAATATATTAAATTTATGAAAGTTTTTCTAGTTTAATGTTTTATCTTAATTAATGTATAACTAATAATCCATAATAAATAACATTAAAGTTCACTAGAACACTCTAATAAAGAATGAAAGACAATCTATTTAAATTCAAAAAAATGAATTTGAAACTTGTGTTTTCCTAAGAAAACAACTTGAGACTTCAACCTAAATGATTATAATTTTTTACTACATATAATTATTTAAAATAAAAATCATAATATTCAAAATAATCAATTATTATTTAGGAAATTATTAGATCAAATAAACCCTTAACCCAACTATGTAGTAAATAAAATTTTATAAAAGAAAAAAGTATGAAAAATAGAGCATCATAGAAATTACTACCTTAAGTCACGATAAGTTTATATCAAAGTATATCATGACTTGTGGTATATACAAGCTCATGGTAACTCAATATTTGTGTTAAGTATTTATTTTCCTCATATGGTTGATCTGCTCCAACATGCAGTAGATCTATTTTTAAATCTATAGATGATCGAATTTACAACATTCCATTGATCAAATTTACAATTCATGGTCGATATTTTAGTCAATGTGTAGTAAATCATCATTTCAACATGCATTCGATCATTTTTTCAACATGTGGTTGATAGGTTTTTCAACATATGTTTAATAATTTTTTCAACATGTGGTTAGTTCAAAAGTTAGTAAAATTTTGACTCCTTGTCTTATGTTCGATCCTATAGTATTACAGTCAGTTAGAGCTTACTATCACTAAATTTGGTCATTAAGTTTCTTGTAATTATCTCCTCATAATCACATTAAGACATAGAAATATTTAATAAAATAGATAAATATTAGAATTATAAAAGATACGACATTATCCAATATAGAGATAATTTTTTCTCTAAAACCAGTTCATTAAATTTATAAAAAAATGATTATTAAAATAGTAAACAATATTAAAAAAAAATCCCAATAATATTTAAGGGAATAAAGGTTTGTAATAAAATATTTGAGAAATCATTATTTCTTAAAAACTACTGCAATTATCAAAACATAAATAAACAAAGTGGTTAGAAACTACTTCAAAATTCTTCCCCCTTTTTGACAATTACTGTAAGAACCCAGTTCTTATTTTAGAGGTACGAGCTTCTTCTTTTCCTTTTCCTTAAGTGTTTTTGATAAAATATGGAAAATGGGGAAAAATCCTAAATTTTGGAACTACACGCCATGTACTTTATCCACACGCCGTGTAATTTTGGCCGTGTAGGGATGAGTACACGGGGCGTGTAGCCATACCGGCGACGAAGGGTGTAGGAACTGACAACACGCCGTGTAGTGGTACCTTACACGCCGTGTAGTCAGTCGGCTGGATTGAACATTATGGTGCTGGCGTTGTCGCCAGATGGGTGGCAGTACACGCCGTGTACTCGAGAGTACATGTTGTGTACTCATGTCGATGTATGAACAGTGTTGCGGTGCCGCCAAATGAACAGTTAAATGAAAGAATTACATGCCGTGTACTCATAAGTACACGCCGTGTACTTTGTTTTTTCGGCTTAAAACAGGCTGTAGCCTCCTCATTTGGTAGAGGAGACTCTTGAACCGTTTTGGAGCCAAAGGAGGAGGCCGGATCTTTGAAGGTCCATCGGGCGTTCGTCTGGAATCCGATTCGGCTTCAGACAATTTCGTTGGAACCGCACGAGTAAGCCCTCTCCTCTCCTGGTACCGTTCTTACCAATTCTTCTCCTAATGTATGTTATTTATGTTTGAATGAGTTTTTTTCTTCGTCATATCTACGTCGTTCTTGGGCGTTTCTGGATTCAGCGTTCGGGTATAGCGTTCGTTGGCGTATAAGGTAGGTGGCTTTGTGTTTAGTTTTCCAACTACTGTGTGTTTTGTGCATTTTTATGCCACAAACCCGTGTTGGGGAGTCGTGTGGCTGAGGCCGTTGCTATATTTAATACCTAGAATTGATTAGGTATTTAATTGTGATAATAAAATGCTGGTTGGGATCATTGCTTGGATCTGGAACCACCCCCGGGGTGTGTTTCTCTGTTTAGCTGTTTGGCCAGGATACCCGAGGGTATGCCTTTAAAGTAGTAATTGTAGAATTTCCTTGAGAGGAATTTCTTGTTATTTCTTTTTTACCTATTGGGAATGGCACGGTTACTTGTTTAGCCTGAGGGCGATGTTGTATTTGGCCTGAGGGCGTTGTTGTGATTAGCATGAGGGCACTGCACTATTTAGCCCGAGGGCTGTAGTATTTCACCTGAGGGCAACCTTTCATGCCTGAGGGCTTGACTTCTGTGCCTAAGGGAGACACTTCCTATGCCTGAGGTCATTTTCTGTTACACCTGAGGGCTATACCTGCGGGTTGGATTCTGCTTACCTGAGGGTAAGGTTTTGTTTGTCTGAGGACGTGGACTATTTACCTAGAAATGCAATGTGGTGGTTTCTAATATGTAAATGGATTAAATGGATAATGAAATGGCAATATAACTGGTAATTAGTTACTTTTGAGTACTGCTGACTATATTGCATTTTATTACTGCACACTGTTGTTGCATGCTTACACGCAGTTGGGCACGAGCCTTTGGTGGGTGCCTACTGAGATATATTTCTCACACCCTGTTTAGGTCATGCATTTCGGCCCAAATAGATTACATTGCTGCAGGTGTAGATAGGGGCAAGAGTACCTATACAAGTACTTGACTGTTGCTGAGGAGTAGGAGGGCATGGGACCGAGCCTAGGCTTGCGATACCGCTGCTAGCTGTTTTGCATGTTTTCCTGTACTCTGTTTTCTATTGTACTGTATTGATGTATAACATGTTTGGCTGTTTTCATAGAACTTGAAACATGTAGCATCATCACTTATGTAATGTTGGTTATATCCACTGCTGTAGTTATTTCAGTTGTGTATGTTAACTTCTTCCACTGTTTGTTGAATGTTTATTTTGGTATTCCACTGTGCTACACTTTGACAAATGAGGGAATAGTTTCCCCACTATCAGACCTGGGCCCTCGCGGCTAGTCGGCAGCCTCTGTTGTTTAGGGAAATGCGCTTGAGGTCACATGGCGAACCAGGCTCGGGGAACCCGTTGCGTGGAACCCAGGTCCGGGATGTTACAAAGTGGTATTAGAGTAGGTTCTTTTCTTTGACTTACTATTCGGATTCGTAGTCAGGGTTTGGACGAACGGTAGTTGGTAATAAGCTGTTCCCGGGCATAGATAACCAATGTACATGGAAAAGCCTGTCTACCTCGTACTTTGTATTCTTTTGATCTTGTAATTTTACGGTTGATATGTTTTCACCATTGGGTGACGCACTTGGATTGTGTTGTTTATATATTCTGTGGGTTCTATTTAGTTGCAACCCGATGAGATGAGGGTATGCCATCTCATGAATCATATATGCACATGATATATATCACATTCCATGCATAGTTTCCATGCCATGTAGTTGCATTAGAATTTGCATGTTGTTGTGATAGTTGTTGTGCTAGTAAAGCATGCTGTTGTGATAGCTACTTGATAAATACCTACCTTGTGATATGGTATTTTTGTTTGAGATTGTTTATATAATGGACGCCAAACTTTGGTTTTTGGGGAGTATGGGCCCCCATTGACTGTAAGTTTGTGGATCATTGACTGGTTATTGGTTATAACACAAATAAGATGTCAAACTTTGATTTGTGGGGGTGTATGGGCCCCCACGGGTCGGAATTTGACACTTAGGTGTTGTTTCCAGTATTTTCTGGGTTCCGGAAATGTTTCTGAGGCATACTATCCGGAAAACCCAGAATACATGCCGTGTAGGACCTCATACACGCCGTGTGTGTTCTTCTGTTCGGGAAGAAAAATGAACTTTTTGAGTACACGCTGTGTACCCTGAGTACACACCGTGTAGTCTCTTCCCATGTCACAAACCGTGTGGGCGGTGACACGGGGTAGGAAAGGGCTTGGTTAAAACACGCCGTGTAGTTTTGTACATGCAGTGTAGTGTTGAACCGGATTCCGGCCGTGTAACTAACAACACAGGTTGGTGAACTACTTGACAGAACACGCCGTGTCAGTTATAGACACCCGTGTAGTGTGACCTGGGGACTCGGTCGTGTAACTAACAACACGGGCCGATGTCACCTCTCCCTGAACACGCCGTGTACCTGTGGGACACGCCGTGTAGTCTTGTCCAAGGACAGACCGTGTGGAGTTAGCCATGTGGCTGGGAAACGGGGTGCTGTACACGCCGTGTACGGGTGTAACACACCGTGTAGAGTCAAACTGAGTTGTCGGGCATGTCACAGACGACACGAGCAGTTGGAAAATAACACCATACATGCCATGTAGATATTATACACGCCGTGTAGTTTTTTGGAACAGAATCTGTGTGGCTTAGCCGTGTAGAAGGACCCGGGAAGGGGAAAGGAAGTCAAGTACACATCGTGTAGTCAGTGTACATGCCGTGTAGTCTTGTTTTACAAATTTTTAAATGCCTTCTTCCTCTTGTTCCTTTGTGGTTCCTTCGTTTCAGTCTTAATAATCTTGAATCTGAGGTGTGCTTTTGACCTTGTAGAGTCATACCGCCTAGAAAACCGCGAGTTGTTCACCAGGAGAGCGGCGAAGATTATACTCCGGAGATGGTGGGCCATGGGCTACCAGTTGATCCACCAGCAGAGCCAGATGCGGCACTAGATATTATACCGGACATAGGCGTGGAGGTGCAGTTCCGCGAAGGCTTATTGCGGTTCATGCAAACCTTTTAGGGAGCACCGCAGGCTACCACATCTATGGCCGAGCTGAAACGTATCTTTCAGTAGCAGCATCCGCCTACATTTTCAGGGGATGGCGGACCACAGGCTATAGAGTCTTGGCTAGGATCGATGCAGACTATTTTCGAGCATCTTGAGACACCTCCAGGGCGGAGGGTCAAGCTCGTGATTTACATGCTGTGTGATTCCGCCAAGAGGTGGTGGGATGTTACCACCCAGTCAGAGCATCACAGGGAAATGGCGTGGGAAGATTTTTAGGCAGTCTTCTATGAATTCTTCTTTCCCGAGACGATGAGGGTAGATAGAGCTCGAGAGTTCATGAATCTGCAGTAGGGCGCTATGTCGGTGATGGACTACTCTGCTCGTTTGACAGAGCTTCAGCGTTTTTCACCCGTGATGGTTGTTGATGAGACTTTGAGAGCCAGAAGTTTTAAGGATGGTATTCGGTATGACATCCGAGCGCTGGTAAATGTTTTTAGGTTGCCTACTGTACACGCGATTGTGAACCAGGCATTGATTACAGAGAGGAACCTGCGGGAATCGAGTGGTGTGGGCCAGGGAGGTTCAACACCAGTTACTGGTACTATTTCTGCTGGCAAGAGGAAGAGACAAACGGACTTATCTCAGGGTGGAATTACCAGCCAGGAAGCCTCTTCAGGTGGACCGGTCAGGTGCTACCAGTGTGGCAGAGAGGGGCACAAGAGGCTGCAATGTCCACGAGACCCAGTGGAGTGCCGAGCTTGCGGCAAGATGGGTCATCTACAGCACTTTTGCAGGGCGTTTCTACTAGTGGCTAGTGAGAGCGGTAGTTTCCTCGATGTGGCCCAAGAATGTGTTTGAGATATGGAGTTTCTTAGGGTTGGATGGTTACTACAGATGCTTCATACAAGGCTTCTCCCGCTTAGTAGCACCGTTGACAGGTCTGACTAAGAAGGGTGTGAAGTTCATTTGGTCAGAAGCTTGTGAGATAGCTTTTTAGGACCTGAAGGGAAGGCTGACATCAACACCGATCCTGATACTCCCAGAGCAGGGGAAGAGCTATACAGCTTACTGTGATGCATCAGAGATTGGGCTGGGATCTGTTTTGATGCAGGGTGACCGAGTTGTTGCGTATAGGTCTCGGAAGTTGTGGCCACATGAGAGGAATTACCCGACACACGATCTTGAGTCGGCTTCAGTTGTTCATACGTTGCACTATTGGAGACATTACATATTGGGAGAGCATTTTGTGGTTTTCACCGACCACAAAAGCCTCAAGTATATCTTTTCTCAGCGTGACCGGAATCTGAGGCAGAGAAGGTGGGTCGAGTACCTACAGTCCTTCAATTTTGAGCTTTCCTATACACCAGGTAAAGGTAATGCAGTAGCCGATGCACTGAGCAGGAAGACTCAGATACAGGTAGTGCAGGAAGCCAGTGGTGAGTGGCAGCTTATGGCTTTGTTCTCTGAGATGCATCTGGAGGTGCATGACATTTAGGGGAAGACTTATCTTTCCTCGCTAGCTGTGACTTCTACCCTCCTGTACAGAGTGAGGATGAGGCAGCTATCGGTTTCAGAAGGCCTAGTTCTACGGGAGTCGGTGGCAAGTGAGGACCCTCCTCCTAGTTGGACGATAAGCGATGATGAGGTTTTGCGTTTCCATGGACGTGTATGGGTTCCAGGGGATGTACGTGAGGAGATGATGCGGGAGTTTCACGCTTCAGCTTGGTCAGTTCATCTCGGGGTTACCAAGATGTACCGTGACTTGAGACGTCACTACTGGTGGCCGGGTATGAAGATAGAGATAACTGGTTTTGTTACGATGTTTTCCACCTGTCAGAAGGTGAAGGCAGAGCATCGGAGACCAGCTGGGCTATAACAGCAGTTGCCCATTCCAGAGTGGAAATGGGATGATGTCGTGATGGATTTTGTGACAGGTTTGCCGAGGTCATCTCGAGGCAATGACGCCGTGTGGGTTGTTGTGGACAGACTCACGAAGGTAGCTCACTTCTTGCCGATCAAGGAGACCTTTGGTGTGGACGAGCTCGGAAGGATGTATATCCGATAGATCATACGTCTTCATGGGGTCACTCGTTCTATCGTTTTAGATAGGTACGCCCACTTTATATCTCGTTTTTTGAAGAGTTTTCAGAGGGCGCTGGGTACACAGGTGCTTCTGAGCACAACACACCACCCTCAGACAGATGGCAAGTCAGACCAGACGATATAGGTGCTAGAGGACATGCTGCGCGCATGCGTCCTAGACTTTGGGGGCTCGTGGGAGAAGCATAGACCCTTAGTCGAGTTTTCCTATAACAATAGTTTTCAGGCAACTATTGATATGGAACCATACGAGTCTTTATATGGTAGGCCATGCCGATCACCTTTGTGCTGGTTAGAGGCAGGTGAGACAGCTTTACTGGGGCCACAGCTCGTGTAGGAGACATCTGAGCAGGTCCAGTTGATTCGAAAGTGGATGGCTACCGCACAGTCTCGTCAGAAGTCTTATGCTGATCGCTGCAAACGTCCTTTGGAGTTCGTGGTCGGGGATCAGGTTTTATTACGTGTTTCCCCGAGGCTGGGACACAAATGGACCAGAAGACAGAGTAAGCTTTGACTGAGGTATGTGGTCCCATTTGAGATTCTGGAGAGAGTCGGGCTGGTTACCTATCGGTTGTAGTTACCTCAGCGGTACCGAGCCATGAACGACATCTTCCATGTGTCTCAGTTGCATCACTACCATTCAGACCCGTCTCACACCTTTCAGACATAGGAGGTTGAGCTTCAGCATGATGCGTCCTTTGAAGAGCATCTGATCCGTATCGTTGACAGGAGCACGAAGGTTCTCCGAGGCCGGTCAGTTCCTCTCGTATGGGTGTTATGGCAGCATGGCCGATTGTAGGATGAGACCTGGGAGCGTGTGGCCGACATACGTGCTCAGTGTCCAGAGCTGTTCTGAGCTTATTCTTCACCACCCTTGGAAGGACAATTCGGGGACGAATTGCTATAAGGGGGAAGTTTGTAAGAACCCGATTCTTATTTTAGAGGTACGAGCTTCTTCTTTTCCTTTTCCTTAAGTGTTTTTGACAAAATATGGAAAATGGGGAAAAATCCTAAATTTTGGAACTAAACGTCGTGTACTTTATCCACATGTCGTGTACTTTTGGCCATGTAGGGATGAGTACACGGGGCGTGTAACCATACCGGCGACGAAGGGTGTAGGAACTGACTATACACCGTGTAGTGGTACCTTACACGCCATGTAGTCAGTCGGCAGGCTTGAACAGTAAGGCGGTGGCGTCGCCGCCAGCTGGGCGACAGTACACGCCGTGTACTCGAGAGTACATGCCGTGTACTCATGTCGACGTATGAACAGTGTGATGATGCCGCCAAATGAACAGTTAAATGAAAGATGTACACGCCATGTACTCAAAAGTACACGCCGTGTACTTTGTTTTTTCGGCTTAAAATAGGCAGTAGCCTCCTCATTTGGCATAGGAGACTCTTGAACCATTTTGGAGCCAAAAGAGGTGGCCGGATCTTTGAAGGTCCACTGAGCGTTTGTCTGAAATCTGATTCGGCTTCAGACGATTTCGTTGGAACCGCACGGGTATGCCCTCTCCTCTCTTGGTACCGTTCTTACCAATTATTCTCCTAACGTAAGTTATTTATTTTTGAATGAGTTTTGTTCTTCGTTAGGTCTACGACGTTCTTGGGCGTTTTTGGAGTCAGCATTCGGGTATAGCGTTTGTTGCCGTATAAGGGAGGTGGCTTTGTGTTTAGTTTTCCAAATGCTGTGTGTTTTGTGTGTTTTTGTGCCATAAACCCATGTTGGGGTGTCGTTTGGATGAGGTCGTTGCTATATTTAATACCTAGAATTGATTAGGTATTTAATTGTGATAATAAAATGCTGGTTGGGATCGTTTCTTGGATCCGGAACCACCCCCGGGGTGTGTTTCTCTGTTTAGCCGTTGGGCCAGGATACCCAAGGGTATGCCTTTAAAGTAGTATTTATAGAATTTCCTTGAGAGGAATTGCTTTTTACTGCTTGATTAACTGTTGGGCATGGACCGGTTACTTGTTTAGCCTGAGGGAGAAGTTGTATTTGTCCTGAGGGCGTTGTTCTGATTTGCCTGAGGGAACTGCACTATTTATCCCGAGGGATATAGTATTTCGCCTGAGGGCAACCTTTCGTGCCTGAGGGCTTGACTTCTGTGCCTGAGGGAGACACTTCCTACGCCTGAGGGAAATTTCTGTTACGCCTGAGGGCTATACATGCGGGTTGGATTCTGCTTACCTGAGGGTAAGGTTTTGTTTGTCTGAGGACGTGGACTGTTTACCTAGAAATTCACTGTGGTGGTTTCTAATATTTAAATGAATTAAATGGATAATGAAATGGAAATATAATTGGTAATTAGTTACTTTTGAGTACTGCTGACTATTTTTCATTTTACTACTGCACACTGTTGTTGCACGCTTACACACAGTTGGGTACGGGCCTTTGGTGGGTGCCTACTGAGATATATTTCTCACACCCTGTTTGGGTCACACATTTCGGCCTAAACAGATTACGTTGCTGCAGGTGTAGATAAAGGCAAGAGTCCCTATACATGTACTTGACTGTTGCTGAGGAGTAGGAGGGCATGGGACTGAGCCTAGGCTCGTGATGCCACTGCTAGCTGTTTTTCTTGTTTTGATGTAATCTGTTTTCTTCTGTACTGTATTGATGTATAACATGTTCTAGCTGTTTTCTTATAACTTGAAACATGTATCATCATCACTTATATACTGTTGGTTATATACACTATTGTAGTTATTTCAGTTGTGTATGTTTACTGCTTCTGCTGTTTGTTGTATGTTTATTTTGGTATTCCGCTGTGCTACACTATGACAAATGAGGGCATAGTTTCTCCACTATCAGACCTGGGCACTCGCTGCTAGTCGGCATCCTCTGGTGTTTGAGGAAATGCGCTTGAGGTCACGTGGCGAACCGGGCTCGGGGCACCCGTTGCATGGCACTCGGGTCTGGGACGTTACAAAGTGGTATCAGAGTAGGTTCTTTTCTTTGACTTACTATTTGGAGCCGTAGTCAGGGTTAGGATGAGCGGTAGTTGGTAATAAGCTGTTCCCGGGCATAGCTAACCCGTGTACAGGGAAAATCCAGTCTACCTCATACTTTGCATTCTTTTGATCTTGCAATTTTATGGTTGATATGTTTTCACCGTTGGGTGACGCACTTGGATTGTGCTATTTATATTTTATCTGTGGGTTCTATTTAGTTGCAACCCAATGAGATGAGGGTATGCCGTCTCATGCATCATATAGGCACATGCTAGATATCACATTCCATGCATAGTTACCATGCCATGCAGGTGTATAAGAATTTGCATGTTGTTGTGATAGTTGTTGTGCTAGTAAAACATGCTGTTGTTATAGCTGCTTGATAAATACCTGCCTTGTGATATGGTATTTTTGTTTGAGATTGTTTATAGAATGGACGCCAAACTTTGGTTTTTGGTGAGTATAGGCCCCCATTGAGCGGAATTTGGTGGATCATTGACTCGTTATTGGTTATAACACAAATAAGATATCAAACTTTGATTCGTGGGGTGTATGGGCCCCCACGGTTCGGAATTTGACACTTAGGTTTTGTTTTCTGTATTTTCTGGGTTCCGGAGAAGTTTCTGAGGCATACTGTCCGGAAAAACCAGAATACAAGCCATGTAGGACCTCATACACGCCATGTGTGTTCTTCTGTTCGGGAATAAAAATGAACTTTCTGAGTACACGCCGTGTACCCTGAGTACAAATCGTGTAGTCTCTTCCGGTGTCACAAACCGTGTGGGCGGCGACACGGGGTAGGGAAGGGATTGGGTAAAACATGCCGTGTAGTTTTGTACACGCCGTGTAGTGTTGACACAGAATCCGGCCGTGTTACTAACAACACGGGTCGGTGAACTCCTTGACAGAACACGCCGTGTCAGTTACAGACATGTCGTGTAGTATGACCCAGGGACTCGGTCGTGTAAATAACAACACGGGCCGGTGTCACCTCTCTCTGAACATGCCGTGTACCTGTGGGACACGCCGTGTAGTCTTGTCCGAGGACAGACCGTGTGGAGTTAGCCGTGTGGCTGGGAAACGGGGTGCTGTACACGCCGTGTACGGGTGTAACACACCTTGTAGAGTCAAGCCGAGTAGTCGGCCGTGTCACAGATGACACGAGCAGTTGAAAAATAACACCATACACGCTATGTAGATATTATTCACGCCATGTAGTTTTGTGGTACGGAATCTGTGTGGCTTAGCCGTGTATAAGGAACCGAGCAGGGGAAAGGAAGTCAAGTACACACCGTGTACTCAGTGTACATGCCGTGTAGTCTTGTTTTGAAAATTTTGAAACGCCTTCTTCCTCATGTTCCTTTGTGGTTCCTTCGTTTCAGTCTTAATAATCTTCTATCTGAGGCGTGCTTTTGACCTTGTAGAGTCATGCCGCCTAGACAACCACGAGTTGTTCGCGAGGAGAGTGGCGATGATTATACTCCAGAGATGGTGGGCCATGGGCTACTAGTTGATCCACCAGTAGAGCCAGATGCGGCACCAGCTGTTATACCGGACGCAGGTGCGAAGGCGCAGTTCCGTGAAGGCTTATTGCGGTTCATGCAGACCTTTCAGGGAGCACCGCAGGCTGCCACATCTATGGTCGAGCTGACACGTATCTTTCAGTAGCAGCATCCACATAAGTTTTCAGGTGATGGCCGACCACAGGCTGCAGAGTCCTGGCTAAGATTGATGAAGACTATTTTCGAGCATCTTGAGAAACCTCCCGGGTAGAGGGTCAAGATCACGACTTACATGCTGCGTGATTCCGCCAATAAGTGGTGGGATGTTACCACCCAGTCAGAGCATCACAGGGACATGGCGTGGGAAGATTTTCCGGCAGTCTTCTATGACTTCTTCTTTCCCGAGATGCTAAGGGAAGATAGAGCTTGAGAGTTCATGAATCTGCAGTAGGGCGCTATGTCGGTGATGGACTACTTTGCTCGTTTTACGGAGCTTCAGCGTTTTGCACCCGTGCTGGTGGGTGATGAGACGTTGAGAGCCAGAAGTTTTGAGGATGGTCTTCGGTATGACATCCGAGCGCTGGTAAATGTTTTCAGGTTTCCTACTGTACACGCGATTGTGAACTAGGCGTTGATTACAGAGAGGAACCTGTGGGAATCGATTGGTGTGGCCTAGGGCGGTTCAACACCAGTTACTAGTACAATTTCTATTGGCAAGAGGAAGAGATAAATGGACTTATCTCAGGGCGGCAGTACCAGCCAAGAAGCTTTTTCAGGTCGACCGGTCAGGTGCTACCAGTGTGGCAGAGAGGGGCACAAGAGGCCGCAGTGTCCACGAGACCTAGTGGAGTGCCGAGATTGTGGCAATATGGGTCATCTGCAGCACTTTTGTAGGGCGTTTCTACTAGTGGCTTGTGAGAGTGGAAGTTTTTTAGGAGCGGCCCAAGAACGTGTTTGAGATACGGAGTTTCTTAGGGCTGGCTGGTTACTACAGACGCTTCATACATGACTTCTCCCTCTTAGAAACACAGTTGATAGGTCTAACTAAGAAGGGTGTGAAGTTCGTTTGGTCAGAAGCTTGTGAGACAGATTTTCAGGACCTAAAGGGAATGATGACATCAGCATCGATCCTGATACTCCCAGAGCAAGGGAAGAGCTATACAGTTTACTATGATGCATCAGGGATTGGACTGGGAGCTGTTTTGATGCAGGGAGACCGAGTTTTTGCGTATGAGTCTTGGTAGTTGAGGCCACATGAGAGGAATTACCCGACGCACGATCTCGAGTTGGCTGTAGTTGTTCATGCGTTGCGCTGTTGGAGACATTACCTATTGGGAGAGAATTTTGTGGTTTTCACTGACCACAAAAGCCTCAAGTACATCTTTACTCAGCGTGACCTGAATATGAGGCAGATAAGGTGGGTCGAGTACCTACAGTCCATCGATTTTGAGATTGCCTATACACCTGGTAAAGGTAATGCAGTAGCCGATGCACTGATTAGGAAGACTCAGATACAGGAAGTTCAGGAGGCTAGTGGTGAGTGGCAGCTTATGGATTTGTTCTCTGAGATTCATCTAGAGGTGCATGACAGTCAGGGGCAGACTTATCTTTCCTCATTAGCTGTGTCTTCTACCCTCCTGAATAGAGTAAGGATGAGGAAGCTATTGGTTTCAGAAGGCCTAGTTCTACGGGAGTCGGTGGCAAGTGAGGACCCTCCTCCCGATTGGATGATAGGTGATGATGAGGTTTTGCGTTTCCATGGACGTGTATGGGTTCTAGGGGATGTACGCGAGGATCTGATGCGGGAGTTTCATGCTTCAGCTTGGGCAGTTCATCCCGAGGTTACCAAGATGTACCGTGACTTGAGACGTCCGTACTGGTGGCCGGGTATGAAGAGAGAGATAATTGGTTTTTTTACGAGGTGTTCCACCGGTCAGCTGGTGAAGGCAGAGCATCAGAGACTAGCTGGGATATTACAACAGTTTCCCATTCCAGAGTGGAAATGGGATGATGTTGCGATGGATTTTGTGACGGGTTTGCCAAGGTCACCTCGAGGCAATGACGCCGTGTGGGTTGTTGTGGACAGACTCACAAAGGTATCTCACTTCTTTCCGATCAAGTAGACCTTTGGTGTGGATGAGCTCGGAAGGCTGTATATCTGAGAGATCATACGTCTACATGGGGTCCCTCGTTCTATCATTTCAGATAGGGATTCCCGCTTTATGTCTTGTTTTTGGCAGAGTTTTCATAGGGCGCTGGGTACACAGGTGCTTCTGATCACAACATACCACCCTCAGATAGATGTCCAGTCAGAGCGGACGATACAGGTGCTAGAGGACATGCTACGCGCATGCGTCCTAGAATTTGGGGGCTCATGGGAGAAGCATATACCCTTAGTCAAGTTTGACTATAACAATTGTTTTCAGGAAACTATTGAGATGGAACCATATGAGTCTTTATATGGTAGGTCATTCTGATCACCTTTGTGCAAGTTAGAGGCAGGTGAGGCAGCTTTACTGGGGCCACAGCTTGTGCAGGAGACATTTGAGTAGGTCCAGTTGATTCGGAAGCGGATGCCTACCACGCAGTCTCGTCATAAGTCTTATGCTGATCCCCACAAACGACCTTTGGAGTTCGTGGTCAGGGATCAGGTTTTCTTGCATGTTTCGCCGAGGCCGGGACACAGACGGACCAGAAGACAGGGTAAGATTTCAACGAGGTATGTGGGACCATTTGAGATTCTGGAGAGAGTCGGGCTGGTTGCCTATCGGTTGCAGTTACCGTAGCGGTACCGAGCCATGCACGACGTCTTCCACGTGTCTCAGTTGCGTCGCTACCATTCAGACCCATCTCACACCTTTCAACCAGAGGAGGTCGAGCTTCATCATGATGCGTCCTTTGAGGAGCATCTGATCTGTATGGTTCACAGGAGCACGAAGGTTCTCTAAGGCCGGTTAGTTCCTCTCGTACGGGTGCTATGGCAGCATGGCCAAGTGCAGGACGAGACATGGGAGCGGGAGGCCGACATTTGTGCTCAGTGGCCAGAGCTGTTCTGATCTTATTCTTTGCCACCCTTGGAAGGGAAATTCGGGGACGAATTTCTATAAGGGGGGGAGTTTGTAAGAACCCGGTTCTTATCTTAGAGGTACGAGCTTCTTATTTTCCTTTTCCTTAAGTGTTTTTTAGAAAATATGGAAAATGGGGAAAAATCCTAAATTCTAGAACTACAGGCCGTGTACTTTATCCACATGCTGTGTACTTTTGGCCGTGTAGGGATGAGTACACGGGGCATGTAGCCATACCAGCGACGAAGGGTGTAGGAACTGACTACACGCCGTGTAGTGGTACCTTACACACCGTGTAGTCAGTCGGCAGGCTTGAACAGTAAGGCAGTGGCATCGCCGCCAGCTAGGAGACAGTACACGCCGTGTACTCGAGAGTACATTCCATGTACACATGTCGACGTATGAACAGTGTGACGGTGCCGCCAAATGAACAGTTAAATGAAAGAAGTACACGCCGTGTACTCAGAAGTACACACCGTGTACTTTTTTTTGACTTAAAATAGGAAGTAGCCTCCTCATTTGGAAGAGGAGACTCTTGAACTATTTTGGAGCCAAAGGAGGAGGCCGGATCATTGAAGGTCCACCAGGCATTCGTCTGGAATCCAATTCGGCTTCGGACGATTTCGTTGGAACCGCACGGGTAAGCCCTCTCCTCTCCTGGTACCGTTCATACCAATTATTCTCCTAACATAAGTTATTTACATTTGAATGAGTTTTGTTCTTCATCAGATCTACGCCATTCTTGGGAGTTTCTAGAGTCGGTGTTTGGGTATAGCGTTCGTTGGCGTATAAGGTAGGTGGCTTTGTGTTTAGTTTTCCAACTGCTATGTGTTTTGTCCGTTTTTGTGCCACAAACCCATGTTGGGGTGTCGTGTGGCTGAGGTCATTGCTATATTTTATACCTAGAATTGATTAGGTATTTAATTGTGATAATAAAATGCCGGTTGGGATCGTTTCTTGGATCTGGAACCACCCCCAGGGTGTGTTTCTCTGTTTAGCCATTTGGCCCGGATACCCGAGGGTATGCCTTTAAAGTAGTAATTGTAGAATTTCCTTGAGAGTAATTTCTTTTTACTGCTTGTTTACCTGTTGGGAATGGCCCGGTTACTTGTTTAGCCTGAGGGCGATGTTGTATTTGGCCTTAGGGCATTGTTGTGATTAGCCTGAGGGCACTACACTATTTAGCCTGAGGGCTGTAGTATTTCACCTGAGGGAAACCTTTCATGTCTAAGGGCTTGACTTCTATGCCTGAGGGTGACACTTCCTACGTCTGAGGGCAATTTCTATTACGCCTGAGGGCTATACCTGCGGGTTGGATTCTGCTTACCTGTGGGTAAGGTTTTGTTTGTCTGAGGACGTGGACTGTTTACCTAGAAATGCATTGTGGTGGTTTCTAATATTTAAATGGATTAAATGGATAATGAAACAGAAATATAACTGGTAATTAGTTACTTTTGAGTACTGCTGACTATGTTGCATTTTACTACTGCACACTGTTGTTGCACGCTTACACGCAGTTGGGCACTGGCCTTTGGTGGGTACCTACTGAGATATATTTCTCACACCCTATTTGGGGCACACATTTCGGCCCAAATAGATTACATTGATGCAGGTGTAGATAGGGGCAAGAGTCCCTATACAGGTACTTGACTATTGCTGAGGAGTAGGAGGGCATGGGACCAAGCCTAGGCTCGCGATGCCGCTGCTAGCTGTTTTTCTTGTTTTGCTGTACTCTATTTTCTTCTGTACTATATTGATGTATAACATGTTATAGCTATTTTCTTAGAACTTGAAACAAGTATCATCATCACTTATATACTGTTGGTTATATCCACTACTGTAGTTATTTCATTTGTGTATGTTTACTGCTTCCGCTGTTTGTTGTATGTTTATTTTGGCATTCCGCTGCGCTACACTTTGACAAATGAGGGCATAGTTTCCCCACTATCAGACCTGGGCCCTCGCTACTAGTCGGCAGCCTCTGGCGTTTGGGGAAATGCGCTTGAGGTCACGTGGCGAACCGGGCTCGGGGCACCCGGGTATGGGATGTTACAATTACAAACATGATCCAATTATCTTCCCACTTTGAAATTGAGTAAAAATATTAATCGAATGTCTCATTAAATGTATCATTAGTTTAAGGTGAAATATTCTCTTCCAAATATAGATAAAAATTACTATAAAAGAAACAAACCCTTATAATGTTAACATCAAGCATAGAAATACCCCCCTAAATGATTATTGGGAATGAAATTAACCTTTCTAATGTTAACAATGAATAATTTAAGATCCCCTTAAATTTATAAATTTCCACTCATATAAAGTATTCCAAAATAATTTTGGTAAAATATCATAAAATATTCAAAGAGGCATGAAAAAATTTCAATATATTAATGAAATGATATAATATTCATTGAATGAAGTGGTAACTAACTGTTAAATCACACACTAGTGGTCTATATAATATAATATATTGGATAGTGAGTAAAAATAATTAAAGAGAAATCATAGAATTATAATTTAAACTCCCTTTAAAATATATTTTATAAAGTTAAATTTCCATCATACTAAGTTCATATTTTTTGTTATTTAGATTAACTAAATCCAATGGTTTAGTAAAAATGTCATCATATTGATCATCTATAGAAAAATATTTCAAAATAATATTTCCTTTATCAAAATGATCTCTAATATTATAAACCTGAAATCATTGTGTTTATTCCTAGAGTGATTAAAAGGATTTTTTGAGGTAGAAATTGAATAATTATTATCATAATAAATCAATATCTTTTGAAATTAAATCAAAATCAAAAATATTTTCTTAATCCATAAATACTATGAACAACATTATGTAGCAGCCACATAATTATTCTAAAAGGTTGATAAATATATTGATTTTTTTTCTTATAACTCCATGAAACTAAACAGTTACCAAGAAAAGGACACAAATTTTTTGTTCCATTTTTTATTAATTGTTCTTCGACCACAATTGGAATCTAAAAAATGAGATATTTTAAATGAATTATGTGTAGGATAAAGTAATACTAGATTCACAGACCCTTTATCACACTTAATTACTTTTTTTAATTACCTTAAAATGAATTTCTTTTAGATTAGATAATAATTTAGTACATATACACATGAAAAACAAAAAATCTGGTCAAGATTCTATCAAATAAAGTAATCTACCAATCATAGTTATAAGAATATTATTATCAAATAGTTTCTCAACATCATCATAATACATATTAAAAGAAGTAATCATTAGAAAAACTGATATTTTACAACATTAAATACCAAAACGTTTTACTAAATATATTGCATATTTTGATTTATTAAGAAAAATACCATCTTTTTTTAGAGTATTTATAAAAACAAACAGAACTTTAGTTCAACCATAAGAATAATGTAAATATTTTAAGACATTATATTTGAAATTTTTTTAAAAATAAATTTACTTGAGTATCCTAACATAATTTCATCAACATATATTTAAATAATTAAACATTTTCTTGAATGCCTTTTAAAAAATAGAGTTGGATCCTATTTTTCCTTTTCAAAACAACTATTCAAAATAAATAATGAAAACCTATCATACCAAGATTGAGGATAATTGTTAAAACTATAGATATATTTTTAATTTTTCAAAACAAGGTTAGGTTTATATTCATTCTCAAAACAAAGGGGCTATTTTATAAAAACCATTCAGTAATATATCCATTAAAAAATTCACTTTTAATATATTATTTAGAAATTTTTACTCTTATAATGAGGTACACATTCCAAAATAATTATTATAGATTATGATATTAAAACAATAGAAAATTATTCTTTAAATTTTATTCATTATTATTTATTGTAACCTTGAGAAACTAATCTATATTTGTTTCTAATTATTTTTCTAGATTCATATAATTTATTTATAAATATCAATTTGTTACCAATAATATTTTGATCTCTAGGGGGTTCAATAAAGGTATAACCATTATTTCTATCAAACTAATTTAATTTATCATGAATTTCCATAGTCTAATTTCAATATTATAAACATTCATACACATTTTAAGGCACACAATTAGAAATGAAATTCTGATAAGCACAAGAATTTCTTAAAGAGTTTATGGTTTTAATACTAGTAGTTATATCACCAATTACTTTGTAAATTGAATGATATTTATAATATTTTGAGATTTTTTCATGATATGGTTTGATTATTTAGGTTTTGTAAAGTTAAATTCTCTATAATTTTCCTCAACCTGGTCAAAATTAGATTTTCTTTCATTAAAATTACTTTCATGAAGATTAAAAAAATACATTCTTTAACTACTAATTTTCTTTAGTTATAAACCCTATATAACTTACTAAAATTAGACTATCCATGATTAATACCTTGATTTTATTTTGAATAAATTTTTTATAGTGATTCTTTGGTATTAATAATGTAAAAATTAATTGAAAATACTCTGAAATAACCAATTATGTGCTTCCTTTATTTATAGATTTTATTGGGTGTATTTTTTTAGAATGGCCTATGTAGAATTTGATTAGAAACATGAAAATATATGTTAATATATTCTTCCCATAAATATTTTGGTAAAAAATAATAATTTAACATTTTTATATCCATTTCATGAACACTCATAATTTTTAATTTCTAGTGCACCATTTTCTTAATGGTGTCTTTAGAGTTGATTTTTTATTATATCCCTTTTCTATATAGAAATAATTAAATTATAGATTTGAAAAATCATCATCAATGTCAATTATAATTGATAAAATTATATAAATTTTTTAAATTTGAACAAATTTATAGTAGGAAATAAATTTAGACAAAGTCTCTGATTTATGTACAAGGAAATATGTCTATGTAAATATAATATTGTCATTAGTAATAACAAAAACAAACATTTTTCCTCTAATACTATCAGTTTCCATGCATAAAAAAACCCCAAATGTAAAAGTTGAAGGAGTCTATATATTTGTACGTCATGAATTGATTTTAATGAATATTTATATTGCTTACCTTTTAATAATGAATCACATAAATAAGTGTTGTCCAATTTCAACCCAGGAAGATGAAACCCCTTTGTCTCTTTTAAATATTGTGTAACAAATTGAAATTTACATGAGCCAAGATTCCAAGCCTCAAAAAATTATTATATAATATATCAGTTAGATATTTGACATTCTGTTAAGTCAACTAATAAAAAGGTATTGAATAAATATATTCTTTTATTTGTTCATAAAACAAGAGAGTCTATTCTTTTAAAAAATCCATTTTTTATTTTCGAACATCACATTCATATTACCATAAAAAGTCATGAAATAATTATTAAATTATTCTTATATCCTTCAAAAAATAAAACCTTTTAAATAAGAACTGAATTTGAAATTTCAATCTCTTTAAAAACTTTTACTTTTCCTTGTGATTTATTACCAAAAGTAATAATACCACTATCACATTTATTAAAAGATAATAATATTGATATATAACCAGCCATATGTAGTAAAAATACACCATACATATACCACACAACCTTTTTTTGATGATTTGAAGAAAAAATTCTTAGAAAGACATATTTAAGATTATTTTAGGACCAATGAAAACATAGGTTATATGGGATTAGTATATGAATTTTTGGTAATCCATAGTAATTTCAAATATTTTTTCACAGGAAATATTGAAGATGATGAATTTGAGATAAAATAATTAATTTAACCAAGAGACTTTGGAAATGTCAAGGAGAAATCATTCACATAATGGCCTTTAGTTTTAAATTTAAAAAACTTAATTGTTGATGATATCCCACTTAAAACTTTATCAAATAAGGTTTTATACATTTTGAGTAAAATGTTTTCATAACCAATACAATTTTTCTTTCTATAAATATTATTTAAACTCATCATTTTATCACAACTTAGTATTCCTTAAACATAAGTGAAACGATCTCCTTTAAACCTTTCAATTTCCTTTTTAATATTACCATTTTCTTACAAAAAGAATCAAATTTAATTATTATAGATTCATCAAATTTAGTATGATAATACTTTAATTTAATATTTTCAACTTAAAAACATTCCAAGTTAATGATTAAATTTTCATTTGAGCTTAAGGGGTTATTTCTCTATTTTTCATTATTTGAAATAACCTCCTTGTATTTAGTTTTAAGTTTATTTAATAAAATAGTAATATTGTTAACCTTATGATTGGTTCTATAAATTTCTTTATAAAAATAATATTTATAGGAATTCAAATCATATTTATAAGAGAAATAAAAATCATATTCACTTACCTATTTTGATAAATCCATTAAACATAGGTCCGTTGAATATTTCCTATCACCAATCTCATCACTAGAATCTAAGATAAAATGGTAACCCCAACAAGCTTCCATTTCCTTACATTCCTTTTTTATTGTTCTATTATGTTATTATCATTCTTACGTCTTGAAAAATTGAGCTTAATGTTACCTATTTCTATGTATCAATAATAGATCACCCCATTATCAAAAATACACTTCTTATTCCTTTATTATGAGGGTAAATCTAATTACTTTTTCATGAGTATCCTTTCTTTATTATTCCTTGAGAATTATATATAACTTTTTCTATTTCACTACTTTAATACAACTACTAATTTTTTTTATTAAAGAGCGGAGAGACAAACAGAAGGGGAACATTATGGGAGTTAGATAATACAGAGGCCGGGGGAATCTTTGACATCTATATCCACACCACTAGGGTAAAAGGAACTAATATTGGAAAATTCCATGAATGAGATCTCCCACGAGGCATGCGATGCCAAGAAGTCTACCACCTAATTACCTTCACACCATGTGTGGAGAATATCAATACCCCTGTTCAAGAGATCACTGCACTTATGAACAAGATAAAAAATGCACCAAGGTGACGAGTAGTGGTTTTTGAGGGAGTTTCAGAGAATTTTTGAGTCAGAGCCCACCGATGATAGAGGAATTTTTTTTCATGGAACAACTCAAGACCCTAGAGCATGAACCTTATTTCAAATTCTAGTGAGTCCACACTCCCAAAAAAAGTGATGAAGATGAAAACCATAGATCCTACAGAATCATTCCCCCCCCCCCGCATACTACACTTACTGAAATAAATTTCAATATTAAGCTTAAACCCCGAGGTAGGTGGGGACCGACGCACCTAGTCACCGATGGTGGAAGATAAGGCTAATTTGTCATGTTATGAGGTGGCTAGTAACATTTGATATAGGCCGAATTCTCTCCATGTTTGAGGATATGGTAAATCTCCACAACAAGGAATTTAGTTCTTACCACCAAGGCCCGACCAGTCGAGATTGGTCCCTTGTGTTGGGACTGGTTCCTGGCTTCCCATATGCACCATCACCATGAAGCCAAGAGAAGCACCCAAGCCCTCATTTCAGAATTGTTGCAGACAATATCAGAGAATCACCCCTGTATGAAATCCTCAATAGACTCTGCCTTAACCAAGAATATTGAAAACTCACCCAAGACTCCCCACATGAGAGAACCCACTCGCTGTGGTAGAAGAGATGCAGGGTGGATTCCACCTTGTGGTATGGGAGGTAGGTACATTTTGATATCAGGTAAACACCATTTCCTTATACAGTTGTGTCCGTTGGGAGTGTAAGGTTCCGGATTATCCAAAATAATAAATTGAATTTTGTTGGGATGTATTTGAACCATAGTTTTCCACCCCACTCATCCCCAGGATGAGAGACCGATATTGCCTATTTGCATGACAGTTGAAAAAACACAAGAAGAGACACTTGTAAAAATACACCAATCTTGGATGTCCTCTATTTTGATATAATTGAATACCACCCTTGGGATTGGGTTAATGACCACATTGATGAGTATGGGGTGAGAACTGTCTTGGTTGAAGTTAATGTCCAGCGTAGGGAATCCTAGAAATCTTAAGAGTTGGCCCACCCAATTAAAATTCCAAAATTTTATGTTCCAGTGACCCATAATCCACTGAGAGTGATTAAGCATGTTAGAAATATGGCACTGGAGAGAGTTCCATATCCTGGAGTGATGATCACTTCTTGATCTCAAAACATTACCATCAATACTTGTTATGAACCTAATGCAAATATACCTACCCTCAATCACCCCAACCCTAGTTTACCTTAGAGAATGTACATTGCATCCTTTACATTTCTAAAAATGACTCCACCAGGCTCAATCGGCCAGACCAGCTTTTTCCAGGATGCCTAGAGGCATATCCCATCCCCATGAGTGTCCCAAAGAAAGAAACATAAGAGTTTCTCAATATCATTGACTACATTGTGGGGAACCTTGAGCTTTACCAGGATATACATGGTAATTGAGGATAACACATAATTGAAAAGGGTTATCCTCCCACCAAAGGATAAGATTCAATTTTTTTAATTACTAATACAATAGGTGATTTTGTTAAGAATATTATTGAAGTGATTGATCTGAACTCTTCCCAGGGCTAAGGGAGATCTTGGGTAATCCACATGGAAGTTCTTTCTGTGAATTCCTAGTATGTTCTCAATTTTATTTCTTCCTTTTTATAGGCATGATAATGGGAGAAAAATACCAATTTTACAACATCCTAGGCCTGGATACCACCCAAATGTTCTCCATAGCCCATTAGTCACATTGAATATGGTACATTTCCCCCAATTCCAGAGGTTTCCAACTAGAATAGAGGGCCTATGAGTGAAAGTGGTGAATATATGACCTCATTTATAGAGTATAACACAATAGAATCAATAATAATACAATAAAAGAAATAGTAAACAAAAAAAAACTGAAATAAACAGTAAAATACTGATAAGATAAATAACCAAGAATCATTCATTACAAAAGATTATGCAATATGTCACATGTTCTAGGAAATAATCCAAAATAGGATACACTGCAGTCAGATATAGGATACAATACCAATGTATAAAAATACAAAAGAAAACATAGAATAATCACAAGCCTTGGCTTGGTTCCATTCTCTCCAGCTCCTAATAGAAATCAAGTACCTATATAAGGGTTCTTGACCTTATAGACACCTAAAATCATGTAATATATTTGGCCCAAAAAACATGACCCAAATAGGGTGTGAGAAATAAATCCTAGTAGGAAACCGCCCAAGATCTCTTGTAATTTTTCAATGAGTATATGTAACAATAGTGAACAATAGTGAAAGAAGTAATTAAGAAGTACTCAAAAGTAAACAATCATACATGCATTGGTTTACATTTTCATTCATTATGTTCAATTCATTCATTCAATTATATTGAATTATATAAGTCTCAAGATCTGTCCTCAGCCCTTCAATCCCCTGTATAAAGTAAGCACAATAGATGCCTCCACGAGCTATCTAAATAGAAAGAAGTGAAGAATGAATCAAATCTTGTGCTTTGGATTAGCAGACGCATCATAAGTATTCCATTTCAATATTCAATTCAACACCTTGCCTATAGGCATAGAGAAACCCTTCCTGTTAGCATAATAAATCCTCGCCCATAGGCATAACAAATCCTCACCTATATGCATAACAGATCACCACCCACAGGCATAAAAAACCCTCACTAACATGCATAACAAACCCTCACCTACATGCATAAAAAATCCTCACCTATAGACATAACACATCCTCTCCCATAGACATAATAGTCAATCAGGGTCGATCCCAATATATCATTATTTCAACATGTTTCAGGTTAAAACCTGGTTTATAAGCATTTCATCACAATAGACAACACATGTAAATTACATTATTACATGGTTAACGTAATAAAAACTCACGTGGGAATTATACATAACAAACAACAAGTGAATTAAACTATAACAAGGATTAAAAAATTATACTCACATGGGAAATTCATATCACAAGACTAACATGTAATCTAATAATTACAAGACTTAAACAATAATAGGCATGACATGAGGAAAAGGGGAAAAAACTAATACCATGCCCTTAATCCAACCAATTATAATTTAACCCAAATGAAATCCCATTATAATTTAATTCATTTCTTAACAACCCAAATAGGGAAAAAACAAGGCTTGCCTCATAGGCAACATAGTCCAAATGGCCATAAATGACATGTAAAGGGGAAAAAACCCATGGGGTGGCCCTAATTCATGTAAATAAACATTACACATGAATAATAAAACATATTAAATTACATAAACATCATCATTCACTATTAATTGTAAAAAATAAATCAAAGTGGGACAAAAAAATGGGCACATAGAACTTTGGAAAATATATTCATCTCAAAAATTAATGAGAGGAGAAGGACCACATACCATGTCCTTGTGTGACTCTCCTCATCCAGCATTGGACTCTAATTCAATCTTGAATGAATTAGATCTACAAAAGGAAGAAAAACGTTCAAGATATGATAACTTCATTGAGATCATGAATCACAAAGAACAGCTCAAGATTAATCAACAACTCACTGATTGGGTTTAAACTCCTATGACGGTATTCAATTTGGAGTTTTGATGGAAAAACAGGAGGGAAAATGAGGTCTGGCATTACTGCTCATGATACCCAATGAGCCCTCTATCCAAATGATAGAAAAATATGCTACTTCCATTTTATCAAAAAAAAGAAAACAATACGTCGTGTACTAATAGGATACCCACTGTGTATGTACTAAAACTATCACCATCTACAGACCCCCCTTATATGCCATGTTCAATCATATATGGGTAAGTTACATGGCGTGTACTAATATTTGAAAAAATATGTAACCACAAAGTTTGGCTGGGTAAGGCATAATGCCAGGATTTAGCCCCTTTAACTCTTTTTCCTCTTATATAAACCAAAAATAAAAGATTTTTACCTCAGAATAAGAACCAGTTTCTTACAAATTTCCCCCCTTAAAGAAATTCGTCAATGAATTTCCATTACAAGAGTGGTGAATAAATATTTGAGAATAAATCCATCCACTACGATTTTACATTGACCTCCCTCTCCCAGGTCTTATCCTGTACTCAGTCGTGCTGCCACAACACATGTACTAAAGTAACAAACAGACCATAGAGAATCTTCGTGCTATGATCTAGAATATGAGTATTATACTTCTCAAAGGAGGTATCTTCCTACAACTCAACTTCCTCGGGTTGAAAGGTTTGAGATGAGTCTAAAAAGTAATGTCCTAATAGAGAAACATGGAATATGTAGTGCATAGCCCGATATATCTGAGGTAACTGCAAATGATAGGCAATTGACCCAACTCTCTTCAGAATCTCGAACAACCCAACATATCTCTGAAAAAGATTACCCTATCTCCTGATCCTCTTGTGTCCCAACCTTGGGGAAACACATAGGAAAACATGACCTCTGACCTCGAATTCTAGAGGTTGTCTGTGGTGATCGACAAAATATTTTTGATGAGACTACGCAGTATACATCCACTTCTAAATCAACTGAATCTATCAGTGGTCTCCTGGATAAGACGAGGTCCCAACATAGCCGCCTCTCCTACCTCCAACCAACACTGGGGTGATCGGAATGGACTACCACACAAAGCCTCATAAGGCACCATTTAAAAAGTATCCTAAAAGCTATTGTTATGTGCAAACTCAGGCAAGGGCATATGTGTCTCCCAAGATCCCCGAAATACAAGATGCATGCCCAAAGTATGTCCTTCATCACCTAAATCATGCGCTCTGACTAACCATCTAACTAGGGGTGGAAATTTGGGCTCAGAAGAACCTGTGTACCCAAAGCCCTCTATAGCCTTTGCAAGAAATGAGAAGTAAACTAGGATTCCCTATCTAAAATGATAGATTATGGGACCCCGTGTAGTCATACATCCTCACAGATGTAAAAACATCAAAGGTCATTAACATTGAAAGTTTCCTTGATTAGCAGGAAAAGTATAAAATTCATGATATTTTAAAAAACAACCCACATGATATCATTTCCATGACACCTCCACCATCAAAAAACCCAAAAAAGAACACCCCTAAGCATTTTAGAGATGTTATCGGCATGATTTTTCTTAACTAGGTAAATCTAGACATAACTGGGGTAATAATAGCAGCCTCACAATAAAGAATGGTCGAACCCCGATCGACCTCATCAAAAGTGGTCACACAATATTTCCTCAAAAGACATTCTAGACTTTTAAACCACACCCAACATAAAATGGAAGAGTGTTTAAACTACTCCACTAGAACCAAACATGAAAAACAAGATAGAAATCGAGCCAAACCATCATTATATGACTTATCTCAGAAACACCCAGCTTAGAAAGCTGACGTATTTCAAAAGAACACAACCCTTGCTACCAAGGCACCATATACCCACAATGAACCTGTTCACCGAAGCTCATACCTATCACTCAGTTATTATCCTTTGTCAATCCATCCATTGATCAATTAAATGGCCATTCCATAGAATGATTAAAAGTGTAATTCCAGATCCATCTCACTAAAACCATTACCCCTTTTCAAAGAATCACATTTGAGCCTGACTATAAGTCTGAGATAACCTCATATTCCACAACTCGAAGTCTGAGGAACTCACCAAGGTGTTCCATACTCAGTATTACAAATGAGACTTTGGTACTAGGAAAAATTCCACAAAAGAATACTGACTGAACCTAGAGAAGCCTCCTTTTAGTGGTCATGTCAAAGAAATTGGCTGGCATCTCTGATTCCATCCAAGGTGTTCCGACATAGGAACACAAGTATCACTCAAGATTAACCAAGACACATTTAAAACTATGCATATGGTGCACAACACAAAAATAGATCACAAACTAGCCCAATTACTTTCAACTTTAGCGCGACACATAATCGATGCTCTCTTAGTGCATCTAGGATGACATCAAGATATGGGACATGATCATATTTTAAGGAAGATCACACTAAGATGATTTCAAGGATTACCAGAAAAAGGATAACTGAACCACTACTGTTCAACCTCCTGAAACAAACTCAACTTCTCTTGCCAACACATCGTCATTCAACCAACCTCAATGCCTTTATCCAAAGGAATTTCTATAACATCTTACACTTATTCACCAAGTTCCATCCATGATCATCGGTACCTTATAAGGGTTTCACACAAAAACAACCACAACAACTGTCGTGTAGTCAAGAAGGCATCAACATGAAACAAGGCTCACACGCGTCAAAGGAATTCAAGTAGAACATCCATTTACGAATGGTCTCTGATTGTGAGTCTTCTACCTAGAAGGACACATTTAAAAAAGCACCAAAATGATGCTCCCCACCAAGAAGTGTCTTAAATGTAAAGAAGAAGGAAAAACCAATTTCAAACACCTGAGTTTAGAACCAACTTAAATGCATGAGTGCCGTTCCACCACCAACAATCACCATGTCAAATCACATGACATGAGATCCAAAATTAAACTAATTGGAGTGTCAAAACACTTGTGTCTCATAAATTCCTCTCGAGTAGTGGGACAAACTTGGTTCCAAAATGATCAGGTCACTTTACTCCTGAGATGACCGAGAATAGACATATCATCTCAAAGCTCAATGATTAAGATGAACTAAAAGACTTGTTTTTAACATTTAACAATCAACAGGTACCGTGTATGTCAACATATACTACCCCAAGTTTACAAGTGAAAACATCTCTTTATGGGTAATATTAAAAGTCTTTCCACCCTATGCATCCTAGTACAAGATGAATCATACAAGAACTAAATCAAAATCACATAATCAACACAACAATTTACATGGATGACGACGTACCATGTTGCCCATCACTTATGGAAAGAGAGGTTCACACAACCTCCTAAGAAGCTGGCCATGCTTGAGGCATGTATACTCTCCTAAACTGAGAATTCCCCAATGCTCATTCTCATATCAAGAGTCAAGATACAATGATCACACATCCAAATAAGGGTTCCCTCTTTAAATACTCAAACATACTACTCGGGACAACAAAACTTGGGCGATACCTACTTTGGAAAGATCTACCACATGATATCCCCTTAAAAAGAATAAGCATCATAACACAGAGAGGCATCCTACATGGGATCATTGAAATATAAACAATAGAGGCATCCTACAATAGGGACCCTTGAAAACAGTACACATAAGAGAGATCCTACAAGGGACTCCCTATAACATCATGTAAGAAAGAAATCCCTCAGGGGATCCTTGGTAACCATAACAATGATATAGACATCTTACAGGAGATTATCTTGGTCAAAAAATAAGCAGAGGAATACTACACAGAATCCCCAATATCAACTCATTTCATGACCTCAAAGGTCAGAAGGACACATCTCACAAGGGAGACATTCTCAAAGAAAAGGTCATGAGAGATATCTCATAGCTCATCTCAGATCACAGGTATTAACTAGGTTGGTCCGAACACCCAACTGACCATTCACACCAAGTTAAATCTCAGGTGACTCTTGAAAATGGTAACTGAAGGAAGAACCTATCTATTTAGAAAGAAACCCCAAAACTCACATTAAGAGTCCTCAGAATGATCCACATGTTTTACAATCGCGATCTATATATAAAACTACTGAAAAATGACTACTCATAGTTCCAAAACTATCAAAGGAGAATAAAACATGAAAAGACCCTCAAAGGGTATTGTAAAACAATTACATGACCTATAGAAACCACTCATGGAATGTACCCTCATGCTCTTACATCGGAGTGTACTCCCACCGAACTAGGCATGTAAACATCCCAAGTACACGGTGTGTCAGTCTGACACACCGTGGGTACCCAAGTTCTCCCTCAAGGCCATATACTTCTACATGGTCAGATCCACATAGGATCTTCCTAAGTAAAACTACACGGTGTGTATCTACTGTACACGACATGCACTAACCAATAACCAACAACCCATGTTCTCTCTCACACATCCAGACACACAGTAAAATACCACACGATGTGTACTTATGAAATTTTATATCCCCCATAATATAAGTACACATGGTGTGTGTTCATAGCATCACACGTCATTTTGTTTAGGTTTTAGGACAGTAAGCCTTAAAACATCCCCAGAACCCCTGTTTTTTTGAAATAATGCAACGGTGTGCCAAATTCCTATCCATGGGGGCCCATAATCCCCAAGAATCAAATCTTGACATCCACATATAGCACATAACAACATAATATATATCCCATGGCCAAAACATGATCCACCAAATTCTGATCCAAGAGGGCCCATATTCCTCAGGGACCAAAGTTTTGCATCCATCCAATTCAACCATAACACATACCAATACACCTATCACAATAATGGGCATATCTATCAAGGTACATATCACAATAACATGCATATCTAGCATGACATCTATCACAATAGCATGCAATTTTTAATACTATCTAAATTGCATGGTAAGAATGCATGACATGTGATTTCTAACAAGTGCCTATATGATGTTTGAGATGGAGTACCCTCATCTCATTGGGTTTCAAAAATATAGAAACAAAATGATATTAACAATAACAGCACAATACAAGTGCAGTACCCAATGGTGAAATTGAATCAACTGTACTAGCTCAAAATCCAATAATAAAAATTTAATTTGAGGAAATGTAGATTTTCCCTATATGCGGGGTAGCTACTCCCGAGAACAACTGAACACCAAATACCAGTAGATTTATATCTCTTCCTATTTTCTCTAAACTATAAAGAAAACTAGTAAAGAAACATGCTCTGATACCAATTCGGAATATCCTGGGTCTGAATGCCACCCAATGGTGACCCGTACATTGGTTTACCACATGGCCTCAAGCACATTTCCCCAAACTCTAGGGGTTTTTGACTAGTAGTGAGAGACTAGGAGTGATAGTGGGAAACTATGCCCTTATTGGCAGAGTATAACACATCAGAATAAATAAAAATAGAATAGAAAAAATAGTAAACAATATACAACTGAAATAAATAGTGGAAGAATAATAAGATAAATAACTAAGCATCATTCAATACAAAATATTATGCAGCATGTCACATGTTCTAGGAAATCAGCCAAAACAGGATACACTACAGTAAGATACAGGATACAATACCATGGTACAAAAATAAAAAAATAAAACTAAGAAGCATCTCAAAGCCTTGGCTTGGTCCCATTCTCTCATGCTCTTAACAGTAATCAAGTACCTATAGAAATTCACTTTCCCATATCAACACCTGAAATCATATAATTTGTTTGGGCCCAAAAACATGACCCAAATAGGGTTTGAGAAATAAATCCCAGCAGGCAACCACCTAAGATCGGTTCCAATCTGTTAGTGAGTATATGTAACAATAGTGTACAATAGTGAAAGCAGTAACTAGGAAATACCCAAAAGTAAATAATCATATATGCATTGGTTTCCATTTTCATTCATTTTGTTCAGTTCTACCATTCAATTAAATTGAATTATATAAGTATCAAGATTAGTCCTAAGACCATAAATCCCTTGTACAAAGTAATCACTATAGATGGCTCAATGGGATATCTAAACATAAAGAAGTGAAGACCGAATGCAAGTTTGTATTTGGCTTGGAAGATGCATCATAAGTCATTCCATTTCAATATTCAATTCAACACCTCACTCATAGGCATAGCAAAACCCTACCCATGGGCATAACCAATCCTCACTCGTAGGCATAAAAAATACTCACCCATGGGCATAACAAACCCTCACCCACAGGCATAACAAACCCTCGCCTACAAGTATAACAAATACTCTCCCATATGCAAAACATTCAATCAGGGTCGATCCAGGTATATTATCATTTCACCATGTTTCAGGTTAAAACCTGGTATATAAGCATTTCACCATAATATACAATACATGTAAATTACACTATTAAATGGTTAACATAATAACAACAAACATGAGTATCATACATAACCAAAAACTAGTGAATTAAACTATCACAAGTCTTAAACAATTATACTCACATGGAAAATTAATATCACAAGCCTTAAATGTAATCTAACAATTATAAGGCTTAAACAATAATAGACATAACATGAGGAAAAGGTGAAAAAAAAAACTAATCCCAAGCCTTTAATCTATCCAATTTCAATTTAACCCAAATTCAATCCCATTATAATTCAATTCACCTTTTAACAACCCAAATAGGGGAAAAACAAGGCTTGAATCATATGAAAACTAGGCCAAACGACCATAAATGACAATTCAAGGGAAACACATCCATTGGGTGGACTTAATTCAAGGCAATCAACATTACACATGAATAATACCACATATTCAATTACTTAAACATCATTACATAATAACAAAGATAAAAAATAAATCAAAGTGACATCCAAAAATGGGCGCACAACACTTCAGCACATATATTCAGCTCTAAAATTAATGAGAGGCTCAAGACCACCTACCTCGTCCTATTGTGACTCTCTTCATCCAAAGTTGGTCTCTAATTAAATCTAGAACGGAGTAGATCTAAAAAACAAAGAAAAAATATCCGGCTCTGATAAATTCATTGAGAAAAGGAACCACACAGAATGGATCAAGAGGAATCAATAGCATACCTATTGGGTTCGAACGCCTCTGACGACATTCAATTCAGAGTTCAGACAGAAAAATAGGAGGGAAAACGAGTTCTGGTAGTGTTTCTCATGATACCCGGTGAGCCTTCTTTCGAAATGATAGAAAAAATACATTGTAGCCCATTTTATCCAAAAAAGAAAACTACATGACATTTATTAATAGGTTACATTCCATGTAAGTACTAAAACTGTCCCCCTCTACTGACTCCCCTTATATAGCTTGTTCAACCATACACGGGTAAGTTACACGACATGTACTAATATGTACATGACATGTAACCACCATGTTTGTCTTTGTAAGGCCTAAAGCCATCATTTAACCCATTTAACTCCTTTTCCTCTTATATGAACCAAAATGAAAAGATTCATACCTCAAAAGAAGTACCAGGTTCTTACAACTTTTTTCTTTGTTAATTGTCTAACCACACGATTTGTAACAAGTATCCATAATGTTGTTGAGACCCTTGAATGGAAAGTTTCAAACATTAATGAAAAATAAAATTTCATAAAAAATAGTAAGTGAGACACCCCTCTAGAACACACTATGCAATGGTAGGACTTGATCACCCCTCACTGCATATGGGAAACCATGTATGAACTAAGAGTATCCTGAGACATGATGTAAATTATAGGGTAGATTAGGTCTCCATTCCTGAGACCCCTCACTGATTTAAGAAAGACACATTACCTACCCATGAAGACTAAATTGATCATGGGAAAACTGTATTAGCAGAAGAATAATTCCATCATCCAGTCTATAAACCCTATGCATCACATAACCCAGAGAGAAAAAGTTATATTCAATGCGATCATATTCTTTATCCAATAAGTTTAACTATAATATTTGAACCCATCAACTTCTTATTCATGTATCCCACAATTTTATTATATATACTGATGAATCCTTGAATCATTATACCTCTAATGAATTCATGTTTCTCTTCAGAGACCCATTTTGGAATGAGTCAGGTGAGTCTTGTATTCATCGATACAAGAACTTTTTATGTAAAGTTGCACATACTGATCGACCAGAATTGTTTGATAGAGAAGGGTTATTTTACCTTGGAAATTTAAACCATTGTGGGGGCGCATGTGACCTAAGTAATAGGGCCTACCTAGAAGAAATATTAGATGTCTTACACTAGATCTCCCTTGATACAGTCCTATGTTGAAACATAAAAGGATCCCGAGAAACTGTCTGAGCTTGGAAAGCTTTCCTATTTTAGGCTGCAAATTGTCTCCCACACCTCTCTCTTATTTGGGATACCTTCAAGGAGGTTGTTTACTTAAGGGTATATCACCCATATAATACCATTAAATATCATATCCTAGCCACTAGGGTACCCCTTCTACATTGGAATATTAGGCTCAGATAGAATGGAACTAAAGTGAGAGTGCACACCATACCACAAATCACACTCAGTTATCTAATGAAGGAACCATCCTCCAATTTAATGTTTGGAACATTACCATGAAATTTTATTTGCATAATTCATGGAAGAAGTTTGAGTAACAATATCCCTCCCGGATCTACCTTTCATGAAGACACCTATCTTGTTCAAGTAGCATCTCATTGAGATGTCTCTTTTTGAGACCAAGGGTGAAAAAGCTGTACTCATCCTAGGATTCTCCAACTCTTGCTTATGCTTTTTATATCTAATCCTTTATAGAATCCAGTTATTGATGGGGAGAGGGGATATTGATGGCCTAGTAAGCAAGCTCTTTTTTCTATCTCCATAGCTTGTTGAGAAATTTGATCCATAGGCTACCCTAGATTGTTTTACCCTAATATTCCCTCAATACTAAGAGAAAATTTAGATGGTGCAACCACTATTTAGAGAATAAGAATCTTCCTTGGCCATGGCTACAAGGAGTAAGGTTGATAAAAAGAAGAGTGTGGTTCGATAATGATCACACTAGGTGGGAAACCTATGTGTTCAGAAAATTATAAATACCTATAAGGTTGAAAAGGAATCTATCCAACCTACACCATATCTATTGGATACCTCTTTGGTTATTACACTAGATTGGTGCATTTGTGACTTGAGAAGACCAGATCTAGGAGTCCCTACATAAAAGGAAAGGAGGAGAACACCATCCTATCCATGTGGGGGATGAAGTGTCCTCATTTTTTCTTAGATGAGTCCATGATATTATTAAAAGTTCCTCCTACCAACCAAGACGAAGAACCCAGGTTGAAAGAAATGAGGTCCATCCACAACTAATCACTTAGCCTAGCCTTAAATTTGTTATAGATGAAGGATAAGAATACTGCAGCCGATCTTGCCTCAATTCGAACTGACACACATTGATTTGATAACTCCAGCTTCACTATGGAGATATAAGATTTAAAAAAAGTCCATATATGGGGATTCACAGGATCAACATGAGAAAATTTCTTCATAACAATTATTTTCTGAAACTATTTTATTTTTGATCTACACTTCTTCAGTTCGAAAATCACCAAGATAGAAGCCTTATTCTTGGATGCCTCAATCAAGAAGAAGTTTGAGGTAATGAAGAGCAGAAAATCATTACCCATTACACCAAGTGACTGGGGAAAACTAATAGAATATCCTACAAGGTCCTTTAATAGGAAATCAGATAATCCTCAAGTAGAGGGGGTGATGGACACAATGATGATCAACACTTTCTACACACTGAAACCGAGTGACCATGAATACGGTATGAAGTACATAATCAAGGCATCGAGGAGAAAACCCCCAGTTGGATCTATTCTCAATATCATTCTATCTTGAGGAGAAATTGAGATGGGTGAGGGATAATAAAATCCATGGCAAAACATATCTGGGGAGCTGAGGAGTCCAGAAGCTGAAGCGTGCACTCCTCCACACAGAGGAACTCACCAAGTAAGTTCCCTATCAACTATAAAATGGTAGGGTTTCGGTAGGGGAGTGGGGACCTGGGAGTCTAATCTAGACCACTGACTGGGGGACTCCATTCCCTAGTGCACATCCATTGACCAAAGAGAGAGTTAGAATCTCCACCAGTTGATAAATCTTGGGCTATTTGCCCAAGATTACACAAATTATTCATGAGATTATAGTACTATGTAGAAGAATTTCTTATTTAGATCCAAAACCCTAATTGGCATCGACAGGCCATAGAAGTGAATGAAGTTCCTAAATAATATTAGAGAGGTTTTATCATCCACAAAACTAGCCACATGATTCTATTTGAGGAGTGTCGAGGACTCCTCTACCTCTGAAATTGGAAGGAAGAGAAACAAGATCCCATCCTCAGATCATACTCAACGGAGGACAGATGCATGCTTGAGAATTGGGGAGGATCC
The DNA here is from genome assembly GCA_963277665.1 of Viscum album. Taxonomy (NCBI): domain Eukaryota; kingdom Viridiplantae; phylum Streptophyta; class Magnoliopsida; order Santalales; family Viscaceae; genus Viscum; species Viscum album. Next base: position 1,086,422,263 of record OY728132.1, read on the forward strand.
AAGGCAGCTTCCAGAAGAACAATTTCAGTGACCTTCTTAGAGGAGGACTAAGTTACATGATGTGATAAGAATAAGGAATGGAGGGGGGGGGGGTGTTGTTACTAGGAAGTCTCAACCCTTGAAGAGAGGAGGGACCAACACTTATTGGGTCCTCAAATCTGTTTGATCTATTAGAATGGTCACAAAATTTGAATCTATGTAGGCATGTTCAAATTGAAAGAGTATTTGATTGTTATAAACATCCTTAGAAATAGTTCTTATCATATCAAAACAAATCTTTTTCCCTTGTCCTTTTAATTCAGTTTTAAATTAGTAAAAATAAGATTAAAATATTCCAATGTTAGGAGACTCCCATTGATACCAATTGTTAGATCTCAATGTGAGAATGTATAAATGGTCAAGAGGGGGTGAATTGACCTATTATTAATTTGTAGAAATTATTATGAATGTTAATAATTAATAATGTGTAAATATAAATAAAAATGAATATAATTATTTTTAAAGTAGTTCATATCTAAATGATAAAAATCTTCTCTTCACCCCTCTAAATAATAGGGAGAGATAGTACCCACTTATAATGGAATCTATGAATTTTTAAGGGAGAACAAAACCCTTTATAATACCATTTTAAGCCATATAGGAACAACCCAGAGTAATATTTTTATACACTTGGTGGATCAACCCAATCATCCTAACTTTTTCACACATGGAGTCATAACATAGAACCTACCTTTTGAAGTGGTGGTAGAAAATAAATCATGCCTTTATCCATACCAAGGCACAATCTATTCCCTTTCCTTTTACTAATAATAGAAGAACCCATACCTTTTATATGGGTTAGTATAACCCAACTCCTACCTTTTATGGTTAGTATATCCCAACATGATTATGTATAAAAAATAATGGAAAGAACTAATAAATATAGAAACCAGATTAATAAGTAAGGATCTAAGTGTTGACACAAAAATTCTCTCTCCAGTAACAATAAATCATAATATTGAGGTTTATCTGAGAGTATAAAATGATCTTCATGGTATATTTAAAATCATAGTTCAAGAATATATCCAACCTCATTACTTCACTAGTTCTATCAAAATCAATATATAGTGTTCTTTCATGAACATTATCTTCAAAAGAATAAATCAATTTCACATAATACTTCCTAAAGCACCATGTGTATATATTTTCATTGAATGGAAATAAAAAAATTTCTTACATGGTTCACTTTATTAATATTTGAAATTTAAAATTGGTTGTACAATAGAAAATGTTAGTATAATTAATATAGTACTAACAATCCATAATAAACAACATTTAATTTCATTGGAACACTCCCATAAATCATGTGAACCAATCTATTTAAATCCCCAAAAATTTTAATTTGGAACTCATATTTTTCCAAGAAACTAGTTTGAGAATTTAACCCATGTTATGAGAATTTAATACTGCATATAATTATTCCAAATAAAATTCACTGGCATCAAAATAATAAATAATTATTTAATAAATTATTAGAAAAATTAAAATCCTTAAAAAAAACTTGCCATAAACCAAAAGGTATAAAATATAAAAAATTATAAAAAATAGAGAATCATAGAAAATAATTATTTAATCCATGATAGGTTTATATCATGATAGGTCACTGATTTTAGTAGATCTAAGCTCATGGTAATTCACTCTTTGTGGAAAGTCATTATTTTCCTCCTATGACCGATTTACTTCAACTTGCGGTAAATTTATCTTTCAATGTGTGGTCGATCAGATTTACAATGCGAAGTTGATTGGGTTTATAATGTGTGGATGATCAATTTTTTAACATGTGGTCAATCAATTTTTCATAGTGTTATTGATTAGTTTTTCAATGTGTGTTTACCTGATTTTTCAATTTTCAGTCAATAGGTTTTTCCAAAAGTGGCTAGTTCAACAATTATAATTTTTTTAAATCCCTATATAACGGTTGATCCATAGTCATGCGGCCAGTTAGAGTTTAGGGTCACTACATTTGGTCATGCGGTCACTTTTACTTACCACCACACACCCACTTAAATACTTAGCCATATTCTATAAAACAGATAAATAAAAATCTTATAATAGATATGACATTGACCCATATAGTGATAAAGTTTTCTCTAAAACTATTTCATGAAGTATATAAAAATTGACTATTAAAATAATAAAAAATATTAAAAAACAATCCTGTTAATGTTCGATAGAATAAAAGATTGAAATAAAAGTCATGAGAAATTATAATGTAAAAAAATTATTACAATTATCAAAAACAAAACGAAAAATTTTATTAAGAGCCACTTAAATAGTAATTATGTTATAAAATCTATATATAAAATAAAATCAATGAAATTGAGTAGTAAAATTATTCCTTATGAGGTAAATTTGTCTAGGGTTGGGATGGAGGTAGAATCCCTAGGGTTTTCACTTGACCAAGACCAAGATAAACATCAACAACTGTGGCTTGAGTAGAATCATCTAGGAGAGAATTTTAATCTCATAAAAATCTCTATGATATCCATTATAGTTGAATCAACACCCATAACTACCACCATTGATTATCTTAACTTTAGGTATTATAAAGAGGTCTTGGGGGTTTTGTAAGTAGAATTTAGGATGATATAAACATGCAATTATTAATATAATAATTGATATTTTAATATATAAAAATATATTATTACCTATTTTTATATATATTAGTATTTTTTATACAATTAAATTTTAAAGAATAAATTTAATTAAATTAAAAGGTAGTTTTTAAATTCATTTAATTGAAAAAATTCAATTAATGGTTAGTAAATAAATAATTAATTTTAAATAATTAGGAATAATATCATTTAATGTTTTAAAAGAGATATTTTTCAAAGAATTTATTTTTATGTAACTTATTTTTTAACATAACAAAATTAATCATTAATAAAGAATTATTTAAATAAAAATTTCTAAAAATATATAAAAAAAGAACAATTTACATTCACTTAATTATTATTAATTAGCATGGAATAAGAATATATTATTTTGTATGCATAAAAAATATATTTCTTGAAATATTATTTTTATGATTTTTTATACTAAAATTATTTTTCAAAACTATTATAAAATTAATATAAAAAAATGAAACTCATATTTTTAATTAGCATTTCTAAATTTGGAAATATGGTCTATTTCTTTTTTATCCTAAAAATAAGCAACCAAGGTAATATGTAAGTTGTTACCAAAAAGTTAAAATGAGTTAAAATGGTTAAATTAAGTTGTAAAGACCTAAAATATCTATAAAATTATATCAAAATTGTGTGGATGAGGGTATTCATGAACATATCCATTATTTTTTAAAATTGAATGCACTTTATTAATAAATTAAATTTTATACACATTAAATAATGCATATTTATAAAAATAAACTCAATATTACTTATGAAAGAACCCCTCCTAAACCCACATAAAATTACACATTTCCTTTGATTTAATATTAATTACCTATAAAAACTTTCTATAAGATAATCCTCTCCCATGCTTGGGAACTTCTGATCAAAAGGAGTCTCAAATCCTTCATTTATGAGTGGTTCTCTAAGAGAATATTAAATTCTTCAATGCCATTGTTTTATTATCCTTGAGATTTTCATTTTCTTTTTAATCCACCGCTTCTTAAATATGATTTATCACTTTAGTAAAATGATTTCAAATCATAATTATTTTAGAAAATTTATATTATGACTATACAATAACATGTCATTATTGATTCATTCATTTTAATTCATGTAACATCATGTTACTATTTTTAGGTACTCCTAAACCCCCTTTTGATAATGATTTGGTTGGGTCTCATTTAGGGATTCTTCGAGTGAAATTTTGGCAAAATTTGTATCTTTTTGGGTTGTGCATGGTTTCCCAAACTATGCACACTTCTAGTGGAAACCGTGAAAACCCAAGAATTGGGGGTTTTTATGGTTGGCCCGTGGTTTGAAAAACTGTGCACCCACCTAAGAGAAACCATAAAACCTCACTAGTAGGGGCACACAGTTAGGGAACATGATTTGACAAACCAAGCATCCCCTATTGGAAACCATGCATGGGATATTTCATTATTCTAAAAATTCTTTTAAAATTCTCAAACCATCTTTTAATCCCCTTCTTGGGACGAACTCAACCTAGAACAATTTCTTAGGTCATTGGAGCTCTCACGGACCCATTTTGAATCCACCAATCCCCTTTATAGGTGGATAAAAGTTCAAGGAATCTCATTCAATCTCCTATAGGTATGTGAATCTTTCCATGTTATTTTTCTCCCACTCTCTTCTCCTCTCCTCCTTAGGGTTTGTTAGATCAAATCATTGTTGGAGGATCTGTTCTAATTCATTTTAAAATATTTAATCTAGGTATGATACATGGATCTCTTTTGTCGTCGTTCTTTATCAGAGTTTCCCATTTTGGGTGTTGTGTTCGTGATATCATGATCTATGGTAGGTGGTTTTGTTTATGAATTTCCAATTGGTTGAACCCTAAATTTATGGATTTAAATTAAATTTCTTTATTTGAATTTAATAGATTTCAATTGGTTGTTAAAAACCTAATTCTAGTGAACTAGGGATTTGAATATGTTATGGAATGAAATTTGGGACCCCCCCAATTCCATTGAATTGTGGCATATTTGTGTAATTTGATGGAAAATTGTAAAAATTAAATTGTGGAATTTAAATTGTGAAATTGAATTGTTAAATTGATTTTAAACATATATTTAAGAAGTATGGAATAAATTGTTTTGATCGAAACCTATTTGTTTTATCTCGTGATTTGATTAAGAACTAATTTTGGTTTCTAAATTGAAATTGGAATATTGAAATGAGAAATGGAATAAATTATGTTTCAAATAGATTTAAATTAAATTGCACTTTATTGATTGTTTTTTGATCACATGAATGATTTGGTAGTTAGTGAGTTATTAGGTAGAAACACACTATGATAGTAATTCCATAGTAATGGATTGTTACTTTACAACTCTAACATAAACTTATTGGTAGATCTTATCCCCCATGGGATGTTGGTTAGTCTTCTTGGGCTAGTGTTAGAGTGATATGTTTTCACATTTCCTTCTTCATTATATAAGTGCATGAGGATCCCATAACCTAGAATTATCATACCTCTTAAAAGATAACCATGCCGCTCCTTTTTTATTATTTTTTTATATATATATATTCCACTTTTTGTAAACTATTTTACACATGCCTTGTAAATTTACATAATTTTTTTATATAAACGTTTATTAAAGCACTAATTTTAAATATTTTCCATCATTTGAAATGTAAAGCATGATTTTTTTAAATATACTCTTAAAATCCCATGCCTATTTATTTAAAATTGAAAGTTTTATTTGGTTAATTATTTTGGCATCTTCATATGGGATCCATGGTGAGACTCCAATGGGATTTTAGATCACACCCTACCCATGCCTTTGGGAATTTTTAAATTTCCTCTTAGGAGGTTCGTGAGAGGGGAAAGCAATACTTAGAGGTGGTAGTTGCTATTGATATTTGGGCTTGAGTTGCTGTGACCATTGGGACTTAGGTTATTCATCATGGTTTTTGGAACTTTGATGGTGTACTTTGGGTTATTTATACCTATTTAACTTCTAGTATGGTTCTCCCTGTGTAGTTTTTTTGTTTATACTGACATGTATCTATTTATAACATTGTATTTGTGGAAAATTCACTCCCACATTCATATTGTTTGATGCCAGATGGTTTTCACCAACCCATGGGGATCAAGAATTCCCTTAGAGCTATGTAAGTTTCAGATCAGGTATCAGTGTACTAAGGTATCATGGTACCATGTTATCCGGTATGGTTCATGACAAATTGGTTTCAGAGGTGTAGGTTAAATATATTTCCTTGTTGTTAATATGTAGTTGTGTAATATTATTGGGACTTAAGAGTTATTTTTTATTTAGTTCCCAATTTGATCTCATCACAATGAGCCTTAAGTCACCAGGTGTGGTTTGGGAAAAATGTCTTGAGGTTTAGTTATAATCTTTTCCCTAATATTTATTTTGATATATTAACATCAAAAATCTTTTTTTATCTATTTAATGTGATTAATTTCCCTATTTCTCTTATTTGAGTGTTGATCTAATCATCATTTCTGATGTATTCAATGTTGTATGCTGATGTTATCTAGCATCATGCATATGAAAAGATATGTGAATCAGATCTTGGAGGAAACTATTGATGATCCATAGTGAAAAAATCCTCCCACCTAGATGAGATTATTGCATGTGTTGTCCAAGCTCTGAGATATACACCTATACCCGTTTCTATTCAGGGTCCAATTGTAGAACCTCAAAGAGATGTTTTATGGAATCACACTGGGGAGTTACTTTGAAAAAATCCACCAGAATTTCAATGATCTAATGATCCTCAACTATATTTGGATTGGTTGAGATATATCGAGTTTCTGTTTGAGTTCTTGGAAACACTTGATGAAACCAAGGTAATGTGTGACACCTTTAAGCTGGAGGAACCTAACAAGAGATGGTGGAGCATGATGGTGATGGAGAATAATCTTGAGGGCTTAGAGAGTAAAGACATTAAATATATTTTCACCAAACTATTATATACACATTCTGTGGTGTTGGATAAGGATTTAGAGTTCATTAAACTCAAGTAGAATGATAGAACCATGACAGAATATTAAAACCGTTTAACTGAGCTTGTGTAGTTTACACTATAGATAACATCGAATGAGAAGATGAGTACTAAAATTTCTGATATGGGACTTTTATTTGAAATTCATTCTCATATTTTCATAATGAATATTCCTTCTTATGATGATTTGATAGATAAGGTGTTAACGTTCGAAATGGTCCTGGTTAGTAAGTCATGGTTGACAAGAGTTCCTTTTTCTCCTAGTGGTAGTTCTATGAGTTCCCATAAAGGAAAGAGTAATCTTGATGATTCTCATGGTGGATCACAAAAATAATGTTTTTCTAGACCTTCTATAGTGTCAGGCATAGAACCTTTTATTTGTTACAAATGGGGAAATCTTGGGAATTCAAAATGGGTTTACACCGAGGCACACAATATATATATCTCCTATAGATGCTCGAGTCACTAAAAAAAGTTATTCCATGTTTATTATACTCTATGTAGTGTCATGGGATCATTATATCTTACTAAAACTATAGTAGAATCAGATTCTTCATGAATTAAAGGGTTCCAACCACATGAATATAGAACGAAGCTTCTTCATGAAGTGGAAGAGTATCTAGAGAAAGTGGATACATGCCTAAAGAATGTGAGAGGTACCATCACAATAGTTTTATCGTTAGTGGATGCTTTATTTGATACATGTGAATCACATTCATTTATTACAACTTTTATTTTCAAATTAATTAATATTTCTATGAAGATTTAATCTAATGGGATGGATATTAATATACCCCTCAGAATGAAGAGAGAGAAGGGTCTCTATAGTCATGCTTGTGTTTTATCATTATTAGATATTGATCTTAAGTGGGGTTTTTTGGTTCTCAAAATGAAACTATTTGATGTCATTTTTGGGATAGGTTGGATAATTTATAATAAATCATGGATTGATTTTTATCTTCGACAGGTCTCCTTTACTACACCTGATTGGGTGTGCCGTATCTTTCAAGGATAATTGGATACAAGGTCGAGTAGAACCAGACATTCTTATCCAGAGTTTTGAAAAGAAATATCTATGTTATCTTTTGATCCAAAGTGAGTATATTTGATCAGTGATATCTCTATAGTTTTCATCATGTTTCCAAATGTTTATCTTTCTGAATTCTATGATTTCATACTGGTAAGGTATGCAGAGTTTCCAATAAATTTATGGCATGGTACTCAACCAATATCTATTCATTCTTACCTCATGGAACCAGTTGAAATGGATGATTTGAAGACATAGCTAGATGATCTTATAGATAAAGGATTTATATGCCCAAGTGTGTCTCCTTGGGATGTGACAATTTTCATTACTAAGAAATATTATGTGTCAATTCACATTTTCCTTGATTACTGAAAACTCAATCGAGTTACAGTAAAGAAAAAATATCAAAAAACCATGTATTAATGATCTATTTGAATATTTGAAAGGGGCTTTGTCTTTCTTGAAGACTGATCTTCGATCTAGTTACTATCAGTTTAGAATAAAAGAATCTAACATTTAGAAAACCACATTTTGAAGTAGGAATATCCATTATGAGTATCTTGTCATGTCATTTGGCCTAAACTATACTCTTGTAATCTCTATAGATTTAATGAAAATAATTTTTCATGAGTATTTTTATAATTTTATGGTAGTATTTGTGAATGAAATATGTGTTTACTCTATGTCTGAGGAGGATCATGTGCGTCATTTGAGGGAAATTCTAGAATTTTTGAGACATCACCAAATTTATGCTAAGATATCAAAATGTGATTTCTAGATTTGGGAAGTGAAGTTATTGGGACATGTGGTGTTATAACATGGTATATCAGATGATCCTAATAAGATCAATATTGTTATAATATGGGATAAACCATTAATTTTTTTGAGTTTTAAATATTCTTAGGTTTGGATGTGTATTATCGACGGTTTTAAAGGACTTATCATGTTTGTATTATCTGATGAATACTCAAACCTATAAGGGAGTAATGTTTTCTTAGGATGATATAAGTTAGAGTTTTTTGTTGATTTGAAATGTCTTTTGACTACCACAACATTTTTGACTCTTCCATAGGCCGGGTAGGTCTATGTGGTCTTTTTTGATGCATGTGGTTCAGGTTTAGGCTGCATTCTCATATAGGGTGATCATTTAATTTATTATGGTTATTAGAATCTTATGCCACATGAGAAGAATTATCTAACCCCTGACCTTGAACTCACATATGTGATTCATGTTCTTAATATTTGGAAGCATTACCTTTTTAGAGAAAGGTTTACTGTGTTTTGGACTACAAGATCATGAGTTATATCTTCTCTAAAAAATATCTGATTTTATAATAAATGATTTGGGTGGAATGCCTTAAATATTTTTGAATTTGACATCACCTATAACCTAGGGAAAGGGAATGTCCTCATTGATGATTTGAACAAGAAGCTTTCATCCCAAGTTGTGAAAATATCGTCAAAGAGTGGAACTTGAAGGCTCTTTTTTGTAGTTTCATATATGAGTCTAGGAATCTGAGGCTGAGGATTCATTATCTAATGTTCATTTGGAATTCATTCTTCTTGAGATGATTCTTCATGAACAATAACTTGATAATCAGTTTAGTAGAATTACATACATTCTTTATGGTGGGGAGACCATTGCTGAGTGGTCTTTCTCCCCAAAGGGAATTCAATGTTATTGGAGTCATTTTTATGCTATTATTGCTTAGGAAAGCTATGATGTGTGATTTCTATAATTACTAGTGCGTAGTGAACCCAAGAACCAGAAATATGTTCTATGAAATGTGGCATAAATCTTGGTTTCTAGGTATGAGACAAGGCATTACTAAATTTGTCTCTCATTGTTATAAATGCCAATAGGTCAAGTCAGATAACTAGAGACTTCAGTATTTCTTTAGCCACTTCCACTCCCAACTTGGAAGTGCGATGAGATCTTGATATAATTTTTGGTTAGAATTTAATGTACCCATAGAAAGAATAATGTGGTATGGGCAGTTATTGATAGGATGACTAAATCATCTCACTTTATACCCATTCGTTATACAACCAAAGTTGAGGAGTTAGTAAATATATATGTGAAATATATTTTTCACTTTCATAGAGTTTCATCTGTTATAGTTTCTGTTAGAGATCCCTAATTTAATTCTCATTTTTTAGAGAGAGCTTCAAGAGGCATTGGGATCTCAGATTCGTTTGTGTATGACATACCATCTATAGTCATATGGAAATATATAAAGATATAAACAAATTCTTGAGTATATCATTCAAACCTATGTTCTTGAATTTGGTGGATATTGGGATGATCATTTAGGGATGTTTGAGTTTTCTTATAACAATATTTTCCAGTCCAAGATCAGAATGACTCCTTTTGAGGCCTTGTATGGCTGGCCTTATAAATCTCTATTTTGTTTGTCATATATTGGTTAAAGTTACATGGTTGGATTGAGAATAGTTCAAGAGAAAAAAAGATTAAATTGATTCATTAGAGAATGTTGACATAACAGAGTAGGTATAAATCTTATGATGATCATCATCATAGATTGTTGGGATTTTTGGTTGGTGACCATGTGTTCTTTAATATTTAACACCACTTGGATCATCAATGGCCAGGGATGTAAGGGAAGCTTGATCCTTATTTTGTGGTTCCTTTTGTGGTTGTTGATAAGGTGTGGAAATTTTATTATCATTTATCACTTCATCCAGAATTGAATTTTATACATAATTTTTTCTATATATATTTCATATCTGAGAGTATCTTTCAAATACTTATTATGTTTTTAGCTGGATTGATCTCGAGGTCGAGTTTGATTTATCTGTGATTGAGCATCCGATTATGATAGTTGATTATGAAACCAAGGTACTTTATGAGAGTAAGATAATTTTTGTTTGAGTAATATGGAAGCATGATTCTGATACTCACAAGACATTAGAGATGGAGGCATTGATGAGAGAGTAGTGACCTTATATTTTTTTGGCATGGAAGCTTCTTAATATGCTTTATAGGGATAAAAAGTTTCTATTATGGGGAGGTTGTAACATCATACTACTATTCTTCGGTAATACTAAACCCCTGTTTGACCATTCTTTGGTTGTGTCATTTTTAGGTGTTCTTTGGGTGAATTTTTTTTAAAAAAACTTTTTATGCTCTTCATGGTTGGTGCATGATTTTTTCAAACCATGCACAATGCTAGTGAAAACCGTGAAAACCTCGATAGTGGGGTTTTGCATGCTTTGGGAAACCATACACCCACTTAGGAGAAATTGTTCAACCCCATCAGTATAAGTGAATGGTTTGACACACCATACGACCCCTCTAGAAAACCGTGTGTGTGGATATTTATTTATTCTGAAAATTATTTTAGAATTTCCAAACCCCTTTTTATCCCCCACTTGGGACTAAATCGACCTAGAACAATTTCCTAGGGAATTAGAGCTCTCAAGAACCTATTTGGGCACCTCCAAAACCCTTTATAGGTAGATTAAAGTGAAAGAAATCTCATTCAATATCTTTCGAGTATGTGGATCTTTCCCCATTCCTTCTCTCCCACTATCTTCTCCTCTCATATGTAGGGTTAGTTAGATATCCATGTTATTGGAGGTTATAATCTAAGTTTTCTTAGATCTTGAATTTATATTTTATTCTCAGATCTCCTTTTTCTGATGTTCTTTATTTGTGTGTCCCATTACGGGTGTTGTGTTTGTGATCCTGTGATCTATAGTAGGTGGTTCTGTTTAATATTTTCCAATATATTTAACCCTAAATCTAATGATTTAAATTGAATTGCTTGACTTGAATTTAATTTCTTTATATTGGTTGTTAAAATACCAATTTCAATTAATTGGGTATCTGGATTTTATTTGGCATCAGATTTGGAGAAAATCCCCAATTCTATAAAATTGGGGCATCTTTGTGGAATTTGATGGAAATTTTTGAAAATTAGAGTGTGTATATTAAATTGAGGAATTTAAATTATGAAATTGAATAGTGAAATTGATATGAGAAATTGATTTTAAATTTTTATTTATGAAAAAATGGATGAAATTGTTTAGATATAAACCCATTTGGTTTTATCCTGGAAAATACATGGTTTGATTAAAACCCCATTTTGGGTTTTAAATAGAAATTAGAATATTGAAATGGGAAATAGGTTAAATTTTATTTTATATAATTTTGAATTAAATTGACCATTATTTATTGTTGTTTGAGAACCTAAAATCCTAGGTATTTAGTGAGTTATTAGGGACAAACACACTAGGATGACAATGACCTAGTAACAGATTGATTCTTTACAACTCTAACATAAACATATTGGCAGATCTTATCCCCAGTGGGATGTTGGTTAGTCTTATTTTGGTAGTTTCAGATAGATGTGTGTTCACATTATCATTTTCATTATATAAGCATGTGAGGATCCCATAACCGAAAATTGTTGCACCTACTGGAAGATGAACATGTTTCTCCATTTTTTATATATATATTACATTTTTTAAACTATTTTATGCATACCTAATGAATTTATATAAACTATTTTGTATAAATTTTTATTAAGACATTGTTTATAAATATTCTTTATCATTTTAAATGTAAAACGTTATTTGTTTTTAAAATGAATTTGAAACAACATTCCTAGTTATTTAAAACTGTAATCTTTATTTTTGTTAATTATTTTTGGAATATTCTTATGGAATCATTGTTGATACCCTACTAGGATTTTAGTTCACACCCTTATTGTTCCTTTGGGAATTTGTATATTTCTTCCTTCATTTTATGAGAAAGGGGAAAGAACCACTTCTAGAAGGTAGTTGCTGTTGATATTTGGGATTCAATTTCAATTTCTATTGGTACTTAGGTTGTTGATCATTTTTTCTAACAATTTGATTACATACATTGGGGTGTTCATAACTATTTGAATTCTATTACAATTATCCCTTTGGAGTTTTCTTTTTTTCATACTGACTTTTATCTCTTTCTTCCATTGTGTTTGTGGAAAATTTATTTCCACTCTCATATTTTTTGATGCAATATTATTTCCTCCAACCCATGGGTATTAAAAATTATCTTCAATATATGTTAGTGATATCTCATGCATCAGCATAATAGGGTATCAAGGTACCATGGTATCCAGGTTGGTTTGTGACAATGCGTTCTTGTTTGGGTTGGTTCTACCACTTATATGGAAGTTTCTATAACATTTATATCATGAAGGATTATGAATATTTAAATAAATACAATATAATATAATTTTTTTTAATTTAATAAATTTTAAAAATTTGATAATGGTAATATATATGTTTATTCCTTAAAAAATCAATTACATTCATTGTATTGTAATTTAAAAAGGATATTTTTATCAATCTTTATAAACTATCACCTTAAATTATATAAAATGATAATTACACAAAACATATATATTAAAAACACATATATAGTCTCTAGAACCATTTTTGAGGTTACTTACAGATGATCAAAGAGAATTTACCGAAACCACCATATTAAAGATAGAATAGAACAATAATACAATTAACAACTAAATATTTATTTAACAAATAATGATTAATAAATAGGTAATAATAAATTATAAATGAATAGTATTAAGTAAAATAAATATAAATAAGGTTTTTTATAGGTTAATAATAAACCTAAATTTATTATATAGTGGTTTTGAGCATGTAAGACCAAGAAATATTCCAAGGTAAGAGTTTTTCTTGGATCGATCTCTTTTACTTAGGTCATAACCCCCCTTCTTTGACCATGTTTTTATGTGACCTATATATTCTACCATTCACTTCCTAAAATTTTATTTTCTATTTATTTTTATATAAATTTAATTTTCATGAAAAATTAATCTTTTTTGTTTTGTTTCTTATGTCAAAAAAATATGTCAATGTTAATAATAATTCCGATTCATTGAAATGTTTAAATTTCTTCCATATCAATGTTATTTATTACCAAATATATTTTACATTCTTATTCTTAATGATAAATATGTATTATATTATTAAACATTAATATTTCACTTTATCTCTATCCAAAAATAATATTTATAATTCTTTTATTGATATAAATTTCCTTAGAAGCATTTAAAAATCATAAAAAGGAATTTTCCCACTTTTGTATAATTTTTATATTCTAATCTACATTTATTCGACTAAACCTTTTTTTATTTTATAGTTTCCATTATTGGTAATTTTTTTAGAAGGGGTGGGGGAGGGTTAAAATATTTTTTATCACCCCTTGAAAATATTATTAAAACGACTTATAAATTATATTTTTTCAATAACGTTACAAAAGTTGTAAGAGTTTTTTATGATTTTGATTTCATTTTACTCTATATATATAAATAATTTTTTATTAAGTTATTTCTCATTAATCACCCACTAAATTATTTTATTTTATAAGTCATTTAGGTGATTTAATTTTTTGTATCAACTAATCCAATTATTGATCACTTCTTACGCGATAAGATTTGAAAATGTCATGTAACTAATCTTGTTTCCATGGGGTTTTTATGATAAAATGTATGATTGAATTCAGGTGGAACACATATGTATGGTTTGAAATTACCTGATGGTTATTAATGGAAACATATATCCTTCCAATTCATTAGATTAATATTTTTATCTCATGAAATTATAATGGGATACGAGTATTGATGCATGATCCACTATGGGATTTAAGTAGTGATGTCTAATCCACTATGTTATCTAACATAGGTGGTGAAGGTTGATACATTATGTATGAATTTCTTGGTTGTTAACATTAACATATTTTATGATTTATATTCTTATATTTGTGCCACATTCCTATGTTATTTTCCATGGTCCATGATTATTTTTCATTTTATTATATTCTTATGCTATGGTATATGTATACTTTAATGATGATTATTTTGGGGATATATGTACTTATACCATGATCAATATTGTTATATCATGCCTTATGATTGTATCTTATAATTACATGTTCTTTTTAATTAGTTATTTATATTATTTTCATTTTTTCTCACATGTATATGATCTGACCCTTTATTTTCATTAATAAGTCTTTCCCTTACTAGGAATTTGAGCTCACTTCTCATTATGTTTCCCATTTTCCAAGAAAATGAAATGCAAGAATATGTATAGGAAGAAGTCCAATGTGAGGAATTTTGTGGGATACATTAAAATAAATATTTCATAATAAGACATTTATTCAGCTAATCTCTAAATAAACTAATCCCTTGGGTTTATGGATTTCTTGTTTTATTTATGAGATATAATGTTTAATTATAAAAAATATGTAAAATATATGAATGTTATTCTTGGGTCATATCAGATGGTATCATAATGTTTTTTATTTATTTTTTGGGATTAGATTAGAAACTATTAAAAATATAAACATAATGTAACCTAGGTTGAACAAAAAATTTCATAAGAAAGTGTCATAGAAAAAGACATCATAGGTTTTTTTCATCCTCAACATATCAAATACCTGCATGTAACATCACTTCACATGCCTAATAATCCCATGAAAGCTGGTCATTCAAAGCCCACTATGTGGCCATCGTAAGAAGCACCATGAATCAAGTGTGATGATATTGAGAGTCTAAGAGGATGGAACCGAGGCTTTTAATGAAAAGAGAGTATATTTTCATAAAAATAACCTCTCATCATCAATGAGATGATCCGAATCAAGATCACATGATGCCTCTTAGTTAGTCATGTGAAGTCAACCAAGCTCTACCACTTCGACACCCTACATGCCAAGGCATGATCATATGAATACAAGCAATCATGTGAAGCCTCTAACTCATCACACTACTAGTACAAAATGAGGCTAAACCAAAGAAATAATTTGAATGGTTCCCAAAAATGGTTGTTATAGGTCCTTCTATACCAAATATTTGTAATAATCATTGGTATATGGTAATATACTAAAGGCTATACCAATGGTTTTATAAAACCATTAGTATATCCCATCAATATACAAGGTATACCAAAAGTTTTTAAAACCGCTGGAATTTATTATTTCTACCAATAATTTTAAAAACCCATTGGTATAGAGTTCCCCCAAAAACTAGTGTAGAAAAAACCTCATCATTTTCAAAATCGATTCATATTTTCCCTATGAGTGGTTCTATATTCTTCCCTTGGCATGGCGATCCATACTTGGTTTCACTTTTCATGTAGTTTATTTTTCATCAAATTAGTGAGTACCAAATGGGCCATATCTTCTTCCAAGAGCGATTTTCCATTTTTATCTACATATAAATCACTGACCCGTGACAATCAGTTTTATTACCCATCCATATAAATCTCTTATCCCTTAAGGTTTTCATTCAATTATTCTTGAATATCAAATTGGTACGTTCCAAATACTTCATGTCTACTGTCAACCATCATTTTAGTATTTTATAGGATCGAAAGAATAATCAATATTTTTTTTTCAGATTCTAGATTCATTGAATGAAGGTTGGTTTTAATTATATTTTTTTATTGAATTTCATAAAAAATTTGAATTTTTTGTGATTTATTTTTTTAATTAGTTATTATATGCTTCTATATAAATCTAATATGAACCTATTTTTGTGTGTGAATATTAATGAGGTAAATTTTCAATTATTTATAATATTAATTTGTTTTTTCAAAATAGTATAGGGTTATGAAATTATTAATTACAAATCATTATTTTAAAAATTGGAATTATTCATTTCATGTCTCAAAAAATTCCATACACCCACCTATATGTGTTAAATATTATATAACATAAATCAACTTTCTTATATAAAATTTTTATTTGAATAGATCACCTATTAAATATGAAAAAACCCCTCCCACTATTTGAAACTCAAATAATATGATATTTTTTATACATCTTTGATCATATTCTCTTATAGATGATTCTTTCATCACTCTTCATCGTGTATTTTACAAGAAATAGAGAAATAGATCACTTATGAAAACCTTACATGATTCCTTGATTAAAGGTTAATTAGAATCACTAATATGAAACTAAACTACCTATATCATTATAAGTAAAAATAATTTACAAAATAAAATATAAAAATCATATTATTTAATTTTGTACTTACATACTATCGAAACAACCTTTTTTTAGAAAAGGATTGGTTATCCTATAATAAAAACTTATGTCCAGATTTTTTTTCAAGAAAAAAAATTCAATTGCATCCCCCTTTGAATGATTTTATTAATTTCAATCATGTTGTCATTACATCATTCAATTGATCTAATTTTTTCTCATAGAATCATTGTTCATACTTTCCCATTGCTTCTCTCACTTTTCTTCACACACTTTAAATTTAGTTTTTACACTATTTTATAAATTTCATCTATTTTACCACCTCTATCAAAGGGGGTAATTTCGGCCCAGCCCAAACAGGGCTGGGCTGGGCTAGGACTGTCTTGCAAAAAATCAGGCTGCTTTCTACTATTTGGGTCGGGCCGGGCTGGCCCGAACATCCCCATGAGGCGGCCCGAGCCCGACCTCAGGTCGACCCAAACCATCAATTCAGGCAAATCTTTTTCAGGCAGGGCTGGGATTTTGTATGTTGGGACATGATGGGAATTTATTACTTTCAAAATGATAGTTTGTTTTAAAACTTGTTTTAAACGTTTTTATTTAAACATTTTTTTAACATTTTTTTAAATGGTTGTTTTTTTGAAAAAATGTTTATTTTATTTTTTATAAACATTTATAGTGGGTGGATATGTTTTTTTGTCTAAATGGATTTATATATTGTGAATATATATATATATATATATATATAATTTTCAAATTTTAAAAAAAATTAATGAGGGGTTTTGGGGGGTGCGCATCATTGGGTGAGTTTAAAGCACTGTTATTTAAATTTATTTTTAACATTTAATTTTTTTAACTAATTTATAAAATTTTAATAATTTGATAATTTTTTTATGTAAATTTTTTTATGTAAAAAATTTTTTAACATCTGTTTAAAAAGTGTTTTTATATTTTTTAAGGATAATTTAAAACATTTTTTGAGTTTTTAAATGCATGCTGTTTACAAGTAATTTTTTAAAACATATAACATTTTTCATATTTTAATGTAAAAAGTATTTTTAAGTGTTTGTTTTAAAAAAATTAATTTAAGTCTTTGTTTTTTTATGTAAAAACATTTTTTATTGACATTTTAGTGTGGGTGGATTTTTTATTTTTTCTTAAATAGATTTATATATGTCTATGAATTTATATATGTGATGTGAAAATTGAAAAAAAATATTAATTAGGGATTAGGGGTGCACAGCAGTGGGTAGTGGGTTTAAAGCGTCGTTATTTAAACGTTTTTATCATTAATTTAAATAGTTTTTTAATTTTATGTTTTTTAACGTATTTATGAAAATTATTTATAAGCGTTTTTTTAATTTAAATCATTTTTTAATACTATTTTTAATTTTTTTTGCAGGGTAGGCCCGACCCAGGCTAATCCTATTCGGGCCGGGCCAAAATTACAGCCTTTGGGGGTGTGCAGCAGTGGGGGAGTAATTTTTTTTCTAAATAGATTTATATATGTATATGTAGTATATATAATATATGCAAGTTTAATTATATTTAAAAAAATTAATGAGGTTGGGGTGTACTAACATCATTGGGTGAGTAGTTATTTTTTTGATAATATATAATAAGTTATTTTACATATAAATAACATGAGAAGATTGTAAAAAATAATTAGGGGTTAGGGGGTGCGCCGCAGTGGCTGGGTTAATTTTTTTCAAAATAGATTTATATATAATATATTAAGTTGCAACATATTTAAAAAAAATTAATGAGGATGGGGGACATGCACGAACATCATTAGGTGAGTGTGTTATTTTTTTGTTAATATAAAATAAGTTATTATATATATAATATTAAATCATTGATACACACACAGATATATATATATATATATATATATATTTAATGGATTTTTAAAAGCCACACTTAATTGATATATATTATTAATAGCTTTATATATATATATTCTTAATGGCATTGTTTATGTATATATATATTATCATATCATTGATATATATATTTATATTTTTGATGGATTTGTTTATATATATATATAATATGCAAGTTTCATCATATTTAAAAAAACATAATGAGGTTTGAGGGTGTACATAAACATCATTGTGTGAGTGTGTTATTTTTTTAATAAATAAAAAGTTATTATATATATATATATATAATGTTAAATTATATATATATATGTAAAATGAAAGAATTGTAAAAATAATAATTAGGGGTTGGAGGGTGGACTACAATGGGTGGTTAATTTTTTTTCTAAATAGATTTATAAATGTATAAATGTATTGTATATAAAACAAATGCAAGTTGCAATATACTTAAAAAATTAATGAAGTTGCAGGATGTGCCTGAACACTATTAGGTGAGTGTGTTATATTTTTATTAATTTGCAACAAGTTATTTTGTATATATAATATTAAATCATTGATATATATATATATATATATATATATTAATATCTTTGTTTATATATATATATTATATTAAATAAATTATATATATATATTATTAATGGATATTTAAAAGCCACACTTAATTGATATATATTAATATATATATATATAATTATATATCGTTGTATATATATACCCACACACATTATAATTATATGTATATATATTCACATTATTAAATATATAATATAATATATAATATATATATATTATATATTATTTTTTTTGTTAATATATAATTATATATATATACATATATATAAATTCTGGTGATAATATAAGAGGAGCACCACCTGGACTAGTTGGTCCAGGCGCAACCATAGAAGCTTGAGGTAGGGGGATCGAATCCCCCTACCAGCAATTTCCCATTAAATTTTTTTAGAGCAGTTGGGATTCGCACGAGCCAGTGGGCTGGGCTTTTTCGGTCCGGCCTGGCCTAGCCGGTGAGGCTTCTTAGATAGGTCCTGGACCGACCAGATGAACCTACAGCCCGAGCCCGGCCTGGACTGACGCGGGCTTTGTCGAGCCGGGCTGCTCGGGCTTCCAGGCCGGGCCTGTCGAGCTTTCGGGTCGCCAGGCCAAAATTTCACCCTTACCTATATCACACTTTCAATCATCATCATACACACTTAAAAAGTGAATTGAATAAGAGAAAAAACAAAAATTAGTAATTATAGACACAATTTTGTGCAGTATTATGTATAATTATTAGTCATTGATAAAACGGAATCCAATATCATTGTTTTATATTAATAGTATTTTGTTATATATATAGTATATTGATTTCTTTTATATTATGAATTTCATATAAACTAGTGTGTCGTTTATGGTTTCATATAAAGTAAACAATTCTCATTCTCTTAAATATATTTTTGATTTAACTTAAATATTATTTCATTAATTTTACGACATGATATATAACATTTTTTTTAAAAATGGATAGAATTTGGATGTGTGAAATTTATCGAATATCAAGATATTTTCAAAAAAAAATTGATAGCTTTTTAGATTTTTAATGTAATAATGCTTCAGATAGTTTTTATATACATTAACCATGTTATAATTATGTTGGAAGACTTTGGTTGAGCCCTGAAGAAGTTAGCTACCATATTACCAAATACGGTTTTCAAATAAACTATTATGTGTGGTATCACAATGGGGATAAAATTAAATCTCAAAATGTTCGTGGTCAGAATGAGAGGATTGGATTGGTGAATTTATTAGATGGCTAGTTTCCATTTATTCTTTATCATGATAAATAAAGGATACCAACCCAAGAATACTTTTATATGAGAAAATATGATGCATGTAATGAAGATGATAACATTGATAGAGTGAAAAAATTGAATGACGATTCCACATCTCCAGTATATCAACAATGTGGTAAAATGAAAAAGATAGAATTTTTAATATGATTGTTTCATGGGAAAACCATGTATGGGATTTCTAATACATGAATCGATTATATTCTTTCATTTTTTGAAGTACTTACTTAAAATTGATGTAGATATTCCCTCAAACCATCATATGGAATAGAATTTAGTTGATGAACTTGGATTTTCTAAAAAAAATCATGTCTTCCTGAAAGATTACATCTTATTTTGGGAGAAAACTGCTAAACGAAATGATTTTATAAAATTTGGTAAATTCCAATGGAATCCAAATGATGATGGAACACTATCCCATGTTCCATGGAATGTAATGTTTCATTTTTATTGATTCACAGACTTCATAATATTTTCATGTATGATAAAATACCAATAAAAATTAAATGACATGATACCGATAGAAAGAAGAATAATGATGAGTCTGTTAATCTGGCAGATGAATTTTTATGGCATACATTCTATGCTCGATGTCCTAATTTTAAAATTGATGTGCGTAATGTGAGGTTGGATTTATCATTTAATTTTTTTAATCCATCTGGGTATATTCTTACTTCACACAACACATGGATAGTTTTCGTACACATTTATAAACTTTCTCCATGGATGTGTATGAAAAAACCTTTCACTTTCGTGAGTTTACTCTTATCTGGACCTTCTAATCCAAGAAATGATATAGATGTATACATGAATACTTTAATAAAAGAGTTAAAATATCTTGGGAATGTGGGTGTGAAAACATATGATGCATATTTAAAAGATATATTTTAGATTTGTGTAGTGGTTATGTGGGTGATAAATGATTTTCTTGCTTATGTAATGATGTATGGATGGAGCATGAAGGGAAAAATATCATGTCCTATTTGTATGAATAATACAAAATTTATAAGACTTAAAATATCACCATAGTTTCAATTTTATGGGACATTTATGATTTTTTTCCAATGGATCTTCTATATAGACATAATAATTGAAGGCTTTTGAATACCATGTAGACTGAAAATCTACCTCATCATATATATGGAACTGATGTGCTTAATTAATATAAAGATTTTAGTTTTTCATTTGGGAAGGGATGGTTGAAATCTTGAAAGAGGAATAATGGTTACACTGAAATAAATATAAATTGGAAGAAGAAAAGTATCTTGGTTGAGTTTCCTTATTGGTCAACTAATTTGTTACTCCATTACTTAGACATAATGCACATTGAAAAAAATGTATGTGAAATTTTTCTTTCAATTATTATAAATGTCAATATATATACAAAAGATGATTTATAATCTTGAAATAACTTAGTAGATTGGGGTATCAAACCAAAATTTCATCCTATGTGTATTAGTGATAATAAATAAAAAAATTGTGTGCTTCTTATATGATGAAACCTATAAAAAAAATCAATTTTTGTAAATACTAGAGGCTATTAAAGTTCCCAATGGCTATTCAAGTAGCATATCAAAACAAGTCAACATAAGAGAGTTGAAGCTGAAATATTTGAAGACTCATGATTATCACATCCTTTTTTAGGACTTGATTTCAATAGAAATCCTCCATCTACTTTATAATAATATAAGTTTGGTAGTTATTCAGTTGTTGAATTTTTATAGATATCTTTTTTCAAATAAATTGTCCATGTATTTCTTGAAAAAACTTTTGAAAGAGGAACCATTAATTTTGCGTGAGTTAGATAAAATACTTCCTCCACCATTTTTTCACATGCATGCTGCATCTAACTATCGATCTTCCAACCAAAATACTTCTTAGAGGACATGTTTCTTTTCACTGTATGTATCCAACTAAAATTAATATATACATATTGAAGTATTATGTCTAAAATAGGAATCACCCTAAAGGTTCAAGCATGAAAGGTTACCTGTCTCAATAATGTATGGATTTCTATTTAATGTATTTGTTTGATGTTACTATGAGATGGAACTGATCAATTAGAAATGAAGAAGAGAAGTATGAGAAAATTGAACCAAATTTTCCATCACTTCCCTGAACAAGGTAATCATTGGATCATATACATTGACCACATTTACCCTTGAAGAGTGGGAGATATCACATCACATAGTTTTGTTTAATTTTGATTTATTAAATTACTACATCAATTAAGTAAATTAAACATGTATATGTTATCTAATATCATGTAATTATATATATATATATATCTATTAAACTATTTTTGTTTTTTTCGTAGGGAACATAAAAAAAGATTAATAGAAAACATCGTTCTTTATCTTTGAGAAGAAGAGAAACTTTTCATAGTTAACAATTTTTTGATTGGTTGTAATTGAAGGTAGAAGTATTACTTTATTAAATTAATTAAATTAATATTGATTTAATTTTAATATTCATTCATATTTTAGGTATTGATTTTTCTTACTACCTCTGTCTCTAAGGAAATAGGAGATTTTTATTTTGGTCATAATTTCATTGTTCTTGAATGCAAATAAACTATGATCAATGAGTATAGATTTATTATCATTGAAAGAGTAATGAACATGAGAAAACAACACGATGGTGTTATGGTAACTTCTACAAAATACTGATATTCTAGTGAATCATATATTAGACCTTAATTTGAAAAAGTATCATATTATGGATTCATTTTGAAAATACTAATATTGTATTATTACTCTCATTGTGGAGTCACTATGTTGAAATCAAGGTGTTTGATTTTATTACAAGGCATGACACATTTATTAATTATTATAGATTTTGAGTTATTGAAATGACTCACACTCTTTCTACTTATGATCCATATATATTTGAATAAATGGTGAAACAAGTTTTTTATATGAAAGATAATCTACGACCTAAATTTTGAGACATTTTTGAAGTAATCTGAAGACATGTTTTTAATGTTGATGATGATAGAATTGACACCATCCCATCTCCCATTGGACCTGATCAATTTATTACTTATGATGACTCCAGTAGTCCAGTTGGAAGAGATGATTGTGAAACTCAAGTTGCGATGGGAAATATATAGAATCATCCATATGTGTTCTCATTTGTTTTGGGTTAGCTCAACCTGGGTTGTTAATGTTGGTATTGTTCTAATTTATTTAATATTTATTACAAGTATTTTGTATCCAACTTAACCTTCACATACCTATATTTTCAGTATATACTAGTTTCATTTTTCTTTGAGTTACATTTTTTAATATTTAATTGAACTATATTAGAACCTACCAAACCCAAATAATAATAATAAATAAATTGTAACAAAAAACAAGAAGAATTTAATTAAAAAATATCAAAATAATTAAAATGAAAATAAAAACCAATGAAAATAATGACCTAACAAAAAAAATGGAAAAATGAACTAACCAAAAAAATGAACAAAATGACCTAACCCCAAAAAAGGACAAAGGACCTAATTAATTGACCAAAATAAACCAAATGACCTATCCAAAATTGAATGGGACCCAATTAAAAATTGAATAAAACTATATCATACCAATGATGAACATGATACTTTAAACATATTGATTTCTCTATGACATATATTTTATGTTTTGATATCTTTATGACTTAATATCTAATGGTTTTGTTATATCACTACACATCCTTTGTTTGTTTTAAAATTTTTTATTCCTTAATTATTTCTTGTCCCATATTATTTCTTGTTTTTATTACAAATTAGTTATGGATATATAATTAATTCCATATTTTTTTCAAATGTTTGAAATGAGAAACATTGAAGAGATACGAATAAAATGGATTATTGAAAATAATCACTGAATGAGAGAGATGGACATCCCTCATTTGGTGTCTTTTATAAGAATTTTATTTCAAATATATATATATATATATATATCAATAATATAAAATTTCATGTAATTAATTTTGTTTTTAACTTTTAATCATGATACACCACCTAGGTGATAGTTATTATTTGATGAGCCTAATGGTTCTAGCGCTCATCCAGATGATATGGGGGGGGGGGTACTAGAGCTACACACACCACTCGATGTACATGATAAAACCTTTCCCCTTACTCTATAATACCATATAGAACACCTTTTTATCCTATAATGTCATTAAAGGTACCCAGAATATTTAGACCGCTTATGTTTTCACCACCGTTTTCATATGATACTCCTCACCCATATTTCCCTTATCCGATGATGGCTCCTACTCCCCATACATATTATACATCTCCACATACATCTATGACAAATTATTTTACTTCTACTTCCTTAAACCTAGGCTTTTATGTTTATATTATTTTGAATTCTAATATGAAACATTATAAGAACCTAAAGTAGAAATTAAGTCTCACTCCTTCTCTAAAGGTTGATGTTCCTTAAGAGACAAGGGATCCAACAGAACCCACTGATCAAACCGCTTCATGTATATTTTTATAAACCTAGTAAATTATTTTCACCATAATTTATTTTCATTATAAGATATATTAATATAATATTTTTTTCATTCATAGTTAGATATTATACTAGGTGACATGGGAATACATGCATGCATGTGGTGTGGAACCACAACACATAACTGATGGTTGAGTATAATAAGGAAAATCAAATGATTGGAAAAATAGGGTGAGAGTTTAGGAGTTTTATTGTGATTCTTTCCAAATACTCTAACATCATTCCCATCGGACCACTCTCTTGGATACACCTTCCAAATGATGTAAATAATAATAATTGGGAAAAAATATATGTAAGTAAATTCATTTCATTTAATTTTATATTATTATTGTATTTATATGAATCAATATTTTGGTTCTAGATTTTTTATAATTTTCTTGATGGTGAGATTGTGAGGAAAACAAGAATAATTGAATTAGGAAAGTTGTGGAGAGAATATAATCATTAGTTGTATAGTTGCTGGTGTGATAGAGTTGGTATAGATTTAAAGTTCACACCCATCATGAATGAGTATCCAATATCATATTATTGGGAAATGATTTCTTATTAGAAGAATATCACGTTCAAGGTATTAATCAAATTTGAGGTTTTGTGAATGAAAATTACCATGATTTACATTAATACATAGTTTTTTATTATTGAAAATTCTTTTTTAGGAAGCATCAGGAAGAAATAAAAAAACATGGATGCTAAAAAATACCTCCACACATGGGGGTGGACTATGATTCTATACCATGATAAGAAGTAGGTACATCACACATTTATAATTTTTCTATTTAAAAAAATCATCAAAATAAAATTTATTCAATTGTAAATTATATGGATTCATTATAATTTTTTAAAAACAATTATATTGAATAATTAGATAGTTTGAGATATGTTAAAGATATCTTTATTATAGATATTTGAAAACAATTATTTAACAAAGAGTATTTTCTTGTGGAATCCTATATAATCACTTAATCATGTGTGAATGTTGTATGTTTTAGTAATGATACTATGTGAAAAGAGAGTGGGGTGCCTCTTATGAGTTAATTGGAAAGAGTTTGGTGGGGAATGGTTGTGACAAATGTCAATGATATCAAACATATATAAAAATTTTAGAAACATAATTCC
The DNA here is from genome assembly GCA_963277665.1 of Viscum album. Lineage (NCBI taxonomy): Eukaryota > Viridiplantae > Streptophyta > Magnoliopsida > Santalales > Viscaceae > Viscum > Viscum album. Next base: position 1,086,448,307 of record OY728132.1, read on the forward strand.
AATTTGAAAGATGATTGGTTATAAGAATTGAAAATAAAAATTCTGAACATAAATACAAAACACCTTATATACATTAAACTTTAACTTATATGATTGATGATGACCAGTTAAAAGTAACCAATATCTTCTTACATCATAAGGTAATCCACCAATATTGAAATATTAAAATAACATTATAAGGATCACCTGGTGTAAAATTAATCTTATTTATAATCTCTATTTTGGATGGTAGTATGTTCAATCAGTCCTTTGAAATATGTCAAGCTTTCTTACACCTCCCACACAAATTTTTATGTGTTTTTGGGTCATAATCTCTTCAAAACCTAACATAAAATTTGATTTATTCTTCATTGAAAATCCGTTTTTTTTCTTTAGGACTTTCACTTTCTTTTGTTTCCTCCATATCTGATTGAATTTATAATTGGTATAGATAAATTATTATGTATTATTTAGTTTATTATTGAAATTATTTAGTGTGTACTAAAATTTTAGGATTAATATTTTTAAGTTTTTGAGCATTTCATGACATTTATTATTTAAATTATTTCATGATATTGGTTATGGTTGATTTTATCTCAAAATTTTCCACCTAAAAATCAATAAACCAATGATTATAGATATAAATTTATATCTACAACTTTCTATGACTATAATTCTCAACAATAAAAAGACATTAAAATTAAAATCATATTTATAATTTTTCTTATAAAATATCTCTTTTGTATATTAATACCTTACATAGAAGTCTTACACAACCAATATAAATTTTCACACAATACATAGTATAAATACATTCATATTAAACTTATATATCATCAAAAATAGTCTTATACTGGCTTTGGATAAAAAAATTCACTATTTTACAAAAACAGAAATTTCAATTGATTGTTATATATCAACATAAATCATTAAAAATAAAACACATAAGATATTTATACCCCATAAAAAATATCCAGTTTAATTTTATGTCTGAAATATAAATTCTTATAGTAAATTAAGATAATATCAAAACCATTGCATCATCATTTACAACAATACCCCCTTTTTAATTTTTAATCAATATCTAATATAATTACTCAATGAAATTATCTATAAGATATATATTTTAGACCCATTATTTTCCTTTATATATAGCATGAAATTCCAGAAATTTTTTGGTTCTCTCCAATTTCCATAGAATTTAAAAAATTAATATAAAATTCATCATAATAGAAAATTTTTCCAACTCTTAAAAAGAATCACATTTCTCTAAAAAACCAAAGGGGGAAGAGACGTCATTCAAATAATAGAAATAATATCCTATTTAAATATTAAAATAAATTATTTCTATCTATTATTTTAGAGGGGTTATTTTGACTCATAATATTCCATATAATAATAATAATTAAGACCTTTGACCCCATTTTTTTAAAAATAAATAGAACAGATATTACCCTATTTAGATTTAGCCACATTTATGGAATTTCTCTACTTTATTTTTTAAGAGTGACAGTGATCTGACTTTGATTTAAATAAACTAATCCAAACTAAAACATAAAAAACCAATATAATATGATATTTCCAAAACAAAATTGAGACATAAATCAAATTAAACATAACCAATCGAATGTGGAATACACTAAATTAATAAGTATTAAATTGAACCCTACCCAAACATAATAAAAAAATCAAATTGGTTTGAAGTGAATGAATGATAACCAAATAAAAGAGATAGAAACTAACCCAAACCTAACATACTAAACCAACCCATATTTAATGAAGATTTAATGAACTATATTGAACCAAATGAAACTAAACCAAACTGAATCTACAAAAACTGAATCAAACAGATATAAACATTCATGAACTAAACCTAATTAAATTCAAAAAACACTAATTACAATGAAATATAGAAACAATAAACTAAAATAGAAATAACCTATATAAACTAAAAAAAATTACAATGACTAATCCAAATTGAATCAAATAGAAAAGAATAAAAATGAACTAAGTTGAAACAATTTGACCTAAAAAACCATACCAAAACAAAAAATAATAATAATCAACTAGAATAGAATATAACTGTATTGAATCAAACTTAATAGGCCAAGAAAACCAAACACAAATTGTACCAACCAAAATCCACCAATAAAGAAATAAATTTAATTAAATATAAAAAATTTCAAAGTTATAAAAAGAAAATCAAACATAACCATCATAAGTTTAATTACGAAAAATTAAATATACATGACTTAACTATCCCTAAATAAACTAGAACTGAATGGATATGAAACTACAGAAACCAATAATGGAGGCACAAAACCAAATAAATGCATCACAAATCAACCAATCCAAAACACAACTGAATAAATAATTAACAAAAATTTAATAATACTCAACAAAAATAACTAGAATATGATGAAACTAAACCAAACTAACTAGAAGAAAAACCAAAATGAAAAGAAAAAACCAGAAATGTACTAGTCTAAACATGATCCAAAAACGTGAATGAAAAAGGAAAAAATCACACTAAGACAAATAAAATTGAATGGAAATAAATTAAATGAAAGATAAATTAAACAAAAGAATATGAATTAATATAAACCAAATTGAATCATATGAGGGATTAAAAAAATAAATCAAATTAAAGTGAAAACTTATAAAAAATATAGTTGATTCAAAATAAATAAATCTGATCCAGAATAAACCAAACTAAATTAAGATAAAAAAATAAGCTGAAAATAATGAAATGGTATGTCATTTTTAAAAATTGAATATAATTGAACCAAACTAAAATTAATTGAACCATACATAACCAAATTGAATTAAAAAGAGATAAATAAAATTATACCGTGTAAAACTAAATTTAAACAACAAGGATCAAAACAAAGATGACCTTACCTAACCCAAAATATCATTTCTCAATCCAAACCCCATCAACCTTACCCAAATCAAATGATATTAAACCACTCTATACTAAAAAAACTTTAATCAAACCAAAATCAATTAAGTTGAATCTAAAATAATTTAGCACAAAAACAAAAGTACACATTTTATGATATTTCATAATTAAAGCATATATCTCCATTTAATAAATGATTACATCATTTATAGATTTTATGTTGCCATTATTATCTTTAATCCATCACTTTAAACATGGTTATCGATTAATACAACACTCAAAAATAACATTATGATGTGAATGTCAAAAAAATAGAATATTAATATTTAACACAAGAACTAGTTTTTCATTATTAATAACATATTTTAAATTATGTGTTTCAACATTAAATTTCAATGAAGTGTTTGGTTTTAAAAAGTGAAAGATGTGTGCCTAAGGAAAAAATGGATTGCTAGAGCAGAAAGAAGAAATATGGAAGTGCGATAAAAGAACCAATAAAACAATATATTATTAGTTTTACTTTCTTTATTTCAAATTTTAATATCTATTTTTTAACTAAATAGTCCATTTATATTTGTAACAGTGTTATTTTGAGGCCCTTGATGAGACTTTGGGCCAAACAATCATTTACATTAGGTATTGGGAGATGATCAACACGGTTGAGTATGTTGTCGACTAGGGAGGAGTATTGTCTCAACTAGATATTGACCCACTTTAGGGGATAATTCTAGTAGCACTGAGTTAGAAACAACTAATTCATGAGAATCATATGATTAGAATAATGAAGAAGTGGCTAAAAATGGTCATACAAGAGCATGAATGGAATCAAAGGTCCAATAAAGAAATTATTAAATTAATGCTTTACTTATATCCATCACTTCCACCAGATACCTATGTTGTTTGTGATGAATATATGTCAACAATGTGTATGTTATATAGTGATATGAGAGGTGGTTCTAGTGTTGGTTAGGATAAAGAAATTACTTGAAATAGCGACGATGATAATGATGGTGATTGTGATGATGATGGTGAGGATGATGGTGAGGATGATGGTGAGGGTGATGGTGAGGATGATGAAGAGGATTATGGTTAGGATTTCGATGAGGATGATGGTGAGGATGACGGTAGTAACAAGGATGGTGATGAGGAATATACTGATCCTTTAAATTTTTTACTCATATTTATGATATTTGATGATTGAAGATTAGCTATGAATTAATATATGTGATGTGTTGAATCTATATTATTATTGGTTTAATACATTAATTATTTTTTTTGTGTTATCATTGTTTGTATATTAGTTGATGATGTTTGGGGAAATTGTTAGGGGATTTCTGTAGGTAATTGACCAAGATGGATGTGCTGTTGTGATTTACAAACTATTGTGTTTTCTAATTTGGTGTTTTTTCATAATGATAACATGAATAATTGGATATGAATGAATTTTAAACATGTGAATTCATTATAAATTATTCTACATATGGACTATATTTGTTTTTCTAATTCTGTATATTATATTGTAGTGTATTTTGGGGGTGTTTTATTAGTTATTTTTAAATTTTTATATGGTATTGTAACGTATTTTAAATGTGATGGTGCTTTGGGAAAAGGAGGGGAGGCTATTGTGCGTAATGTTGGAGCAACTTTGGGAAAAGAAGTGGGGGTCTACTTTCTGAAATGGTGGAGTACTCTATACCCACAGCTTCTAAGCCATTAGTACAGTTTAAAGGTTATATATCTATAAAAATGGTTTAGCTAAAAATTTGGTTTAGTAAACATTCCTTTGTGATATACCAATAGTTTTCCATAAACCATTGATATAGGCTTATACCCACACCATAATTTTTAATGGTTTGGAAAACTGTTTGTGTAGGCTATACCGATGGTTTTCTGTCCTATACCAATGGTTTAAAACCATTTTTATAGCCTAATTTTCTTATAGTATATGAAGTCTCGATGTATGTTCAATGTTCCATCATGCAAGGAAATCTTACAATCATGTGATGAGGATCACAAGAAGTCTTCACTACCTAAGCCAGCACATGTGTCGTACCCACCATGAATGGTGGTTCCACCTTTGGGCCACCTCTTCATATACAAACCCTTTCATACACCATAAAAAATACATGAGAGAGAGTAGAGGGAGAGCAATGGAAAATAAGAAGAGAAACATAGGATAGAAAGATATCTTCCACCTTCGGATTTCATCTATAGGTAACTGTGAGGCTCCCATCCTGAGAACCTACTATAGGACACCACTATAAAGAACCCATTGCATGATCAATTTAAGATCACATGAGTGCATGATAGAATAATGTCATGCAGATCTTTTATGAAATGGTGTTTTGATATAGCCATGAACCCCCTATGTATGTTTGCAAAATATCTAATAAGACATCCCTTCAGGTCACACAATCGCAAGAGTAATATAACCTCAAGCAATGTGATAGTACATGCCACTGGACATATGGTGCACCCATACTGGTGTTCACAGATATACACCAGTGGACATGTGATGATGCAGACCCTCAGTCTCAAGATGATCTCACACAGCCCTGGAAATGGTTTCCTCAATATACAACATCTCCATAGACCCCTATCTAAGAAATCCAAATACCATTGACATGCACCTCATATTCTATGTTACCCCTCTTTTACATGCAACATGCACCCTTTTCTATGCCATGAAATCAATAGGAAAGTCTCAACACACTAATAGAACCACTCACAAGACCCCATTGAAGTCTTACAAATCACATGAGTAATGGGGATTATTGCAATTCCCACATGTGGGAACCCCTCTACATGCATATGGCCTTGGAATGCGTATGAACCCATGGATAGGCCCTAAAATTACCATTAAAACCTTAGGAGGTGTAGGTTTGGAATGAACCTACTAGCCCTGAACTCTACTTACATGAAGATACTCTCCATTTGGCCTTGAGGTATGATATTTTTGGACATACAAATTCAACATTCAGGTAGACACAAGATCGTAAACATATTCATGAGACCCCTCTATGTGATTAACATATGGTCATGTGATAAAAAAATCTTCACTAGTCTCACGATGTCCTTGGGCGGCCTTGGATGTGTCACTTTGATCACAAGACAAGCCTTGGAAAATTCAGTTTGATATCCTGATAGATTATTAACATGTCAATATTTTCATGTGATAGACCGAGGATAATCCAAGTGGATCATGTGAAAGGCCATGGACATTCCCACCTTGATCATGAAAAGACTTCCTGGACAAGTCACTCTGATCATGTGAAGGCATCCTGGGAAAGACAATTTAATCTAGTGAAAGACCCTGGACATGTTTGCTGTGATCATGAAAAGACATCCTAGAAAATTCATTGTGATCTAAAAACACATCTTGGAAAATCTAGTTTGATCATATGATAGCACATGGACAAGTCGATTGATCATATGAATATGTCCTGGACATGTCACTTCAATCACATGAAGACATCTTGGACAAGTTAGTTGATCATGTGAAAGAACCCAGACATGTCTTCCTTGATCATGTGAAGAAATACAAAAAAATTTATTGTGATCATAAAAATACATCCTAGAAATTCTTGGATGATCATGCAATGGCATATGGACAAGTTGCATTGATCATGCGAAGGAATCCTAGATAAGTCGTTTGATCATGCAAAAGATCTTGGGCATGTCAACTTTAATCATGAAAGGAATCTCAGACATGTCAGGAAGACATCCTTAGATGTGTCTTCCATGCCCACATGACACCCCAAACATGTTGGGCAGATAGTTGTGACATGTCTACCAGACAATCAAGACATGTCCAGTAGACATGTCATCTCTTTCTGACAGACACACTCAGACTTATACCATATGGAACTTCCATCCATGATCCTTTATACACATACCTTATTTATAAGGTAAGTTCTCTTAATGGGTTAGGATTAAGCACTCATGAAACCCTATCATGATATGCTCTCTAACGGGCCCTCCATTTAATTCCAAGCATATTCAACAAGCCTTTTATAGTCATAATCTCTATTTATCTATCAAAAAGTAGATAATGAATATGAAAAAGCGAATCCATACTGGTGTAATCCACTAGAATTTGAAAAACCTCAAGGATAACAATAATGTCTCTGAGTGTGATCACCCACCCCAACTCATTAGTGGGTTAAGGGATAACAGAACTATAAGAACTCTGATTCCTGTACAAATAGGATATGTAGGATGCCTTCCTAAGGAATGATCTCTAATGGGAATCCATCCTAGTATAAGCCCCTATCATTTCTAAAACCTTTGGGATGATAATAATTTCATTGAGTATGATCACCCACCCCAACTCATCAGTGGGTTAGGGGATAACTGAACTATGAAAACATCGATTCTTATACAAATAGGATACATAGAAATCCTTCATAAGGTCCAAGATCCAATGAAAATCCACCATGATATAAGCCCTTAGTATTCTTAAAATTAAAGGATAACAATAATGTCTCCAAGTGTGATCACCTATCCCAACCCATCAGCCAGTTATGGGGTAACTGAACTTCAAGAACTTTGATTCTTTCCATAACTGGCATATATAAGATGAATTCCTAAGGCTCGAGATCCAATGGGAATCCACTTCATTGTTAGTCCCTTCATATCCAAAATATTATTGACTTATGAGACTAAATACTCCTATGAGTCTATCATCCTACCTTGTCCACTAATTGATGAGAAGTGGTCTCATAAACAAGCATCATTTTAAGTGTAATCCTCAACCATACCCTCAAGTACCTTAAAACTATCAGCGGGTTAGGGATGAATTAAAATATGATGACAATTTTTTTACCATAAAACAATTGGAAATTTCATTATTTGTGATGGGTCCCGATCATAAACATCTATTTTTGATGGGTTCCCATCATAAATAAACCATCATCGAAATGAATGTCAAAAAATATACTTTTTTGTGATGGATCATAAAAAAGTATCTTTTGTGATGCGAATCTTTCCCATCACAATAAATTATTTGTGACGAGTGAGAGACCCATCAAATATGAGTTAAAAAAAAAAATTAAAAAAATCAAAAAAATTAAAAAATTAAAATGATTTGAAAAATGTAATAAATAAAATTGTAATCATTTGAAATAATAAATATATTACACAGAATATTTTCATTTAAATTTTAACATAATAAATATGTACAATTTATCAATCACTTTAGAGGGGGAGGGTGATGGGGAGGTTCATCTGGATGATGGGGGGGACTCCATCCCTAAACCCTGATCCAGCCATCACATGTCTCATTCTACTAGTCCTGTCATTTTCTCATCTCCTCCTACTACTATTGGTGCTATTTATAGAGGTCATACTACTCCCTATACATGCACTCAATAACCTCACTCTAAGCTTATAACTTCTCCTCATATCATGAGACTGATGATGATGAATCTCCATGATCTCCCCTTGAGATGGATGTCAACCATTCAACAGTACCATAAAATTTTCCAAGAATCAGTTTAGAACTGATACCAACCACTTGACCCTTCTTGAAAGCATAATGTGTTGCTTGCATCCATGTTGCATCATCAAATCCCACCACACCAATGGTATAAATCTCAGTCTTAACCTAAATCTCCTCCTATGTCTAAGAAGTAAAGACCTTATATGGATCCTTCAATTTCAATTTGAAATTTAAATATTTAAACTATTATTTTTAATTAATTTTGAAACACAAAAAAATCATACTAACCAAAATCTGGCACTGGTGACCGCCTATAATCTCTCTAGTGATAGGGTCACTATACATCATCTTATAAATGAAAAAAACTATAATATTGGGATGTTAAAATACCTATATGAGAATGAAATAAATATTTTACATTTAAAGTTATATAAATTATTAAAAAAATTACTTACTATATGTCATCGATGCATTATGAATGTACGAAAACCATCTCCATGCATCACCTCCTTTCTCCCCTAGTTTTTCTCACCTAATGAAACACTCTTATGAAAAATAGATACCATTCAGTATTAAAATAATCCATCCCAAACATGGGATGAGATGTAATCAAGTCAATGGGTTTAGAATAACTAATAAAAATCTATAACTCCCACCTTCTTCATGATTGTCCTCCTCAAATTATGCAAAAAATGATGACAAAGACCACACATACACACCTCTCAGGCCTTTCTGATGGAACTTAGCAAGATATCATCAATGAGATACCATAAACCCTACATTTGTTTTAATAATATCTAGTTAATAGTCAAATAAATATTATTTATTTACATAACATCCAATGATCAAACATATGGTCGTGAATTTTGATGGGAATCTGATCTAATGCCAGCCGTGCCTTAGAAAAATAGTTCCACTAAATAGTGATCTTCTGCCCAAAAACTATATAAAAAGCTATGAAAAATAGAAAAAAATCAAAAAATTAGTACATAAATAAATTAATAAAGAATAACACAGAGTAAATAAAATACACAATTGAACATACCTAAAGATGCATGGATTGAAGTCTAGATGTGGACACTCCTTGGGAATATGGTTGAGAATCATCAATCTCATAAGACTTTGAATTCTCCGAGTTGATGATGAACCACTAGTAACCTGAGGGTCAGATGATAAAGCATTAAGATCATCATCGATAGTAAAACCTCCTCAAGGCTATGGAATATATCATCATCAGTCTCGTTAGCCATATGAAACAAAAAATAATGTTGTTAACAAATAATTTAAAACGAGTAATATATATATATGTTTTTATTTTGACTATAACTAACAAGTAATTGTTTCATTATTTATCTTCATCCCCATCTTCATATATATTGGTGTCAATATATTCATCTTACACCTTAGTATATTCAATTTCCATAGTAGTTTCATCTTCATCAACAATTTTTAATTAAATTCATTTGTTACATCATCAATATCACCTCCACCATTGACCTGAAATTATGGGGTGTCATCATGGATATTCATGTATCTTCATTGAAAAGATGTATTTAGAGTTGTCTCTTGCAAAAATTTAATTCCTTGGAATTCAATAAAACCACATTCACTTCTAATAAATTGATTTTCACAGGATTTCATTTTTATAATGATCCAAATATAAATTAAATCTCTTAAAGTATCATAATAATTGGCATAACATATTTTGCGTGCTTGATGAGGCAATAAAAATGGTTCATTTACTACAAAAAGGATTTTATATTTAAAATAAATGATTCCATGATGCAGATGAACACACAAGCCTCTATTAATATCAAAATAATGACAATTAAAAATCGTGACATAATTATTTCCAAAGATAACACAACTGAATTATTTTATCCATCTTGCTATAAAAGTCAACTTCACTTTCTCTATGATGAGATCCTCTCAAGAAAACAACACTATTCACTATTTTTTTTGATTCACCATATGCATGTGTATAAAATCAAATAACATTCATCATATATGCATTATAATATTTAACCATTTTGGATGGAGGGTTACTCAATATACACAATTGATTATCAATTTTATTGGCATGTTGTGATACGTAAAAAATTGGAAAACAATTAACAATATAGAAAATAATAAATTTATTTCATATATTAAAATTTAATCTATTTACAATACCAGTATTTGAAATTAGTAGGAAGAATTGTGTTGACAAAGTTCTTCAAGAGAAGATACTGTAATTTATGGAAATTGTTTCTAGATATGATCATCATATAATCTACAAATAAAATAACATTAATTTATTTTTTTTAAAAAATTAAAGAATATATGTGTAAATACCTGAAAATTTCAGGGAAATTTTTTTCTTAATTTCTTTGGAATTTTACGAGTGCGCAGTTTTAGACGACACTTGATTCCGAGGCCCGTTGTGCCCAAAATCAATTTCCAAAGTTTAGCTCAGGTACATTCAATGAACGAACGAGCGGGTTTTTCTATCATTTGTAACAGTGATCAGAAATGAAATCTGAGGGCACTGATGAAACTGCAGTACCGGTAATTGCTTAAGAGGACCTTTACCGAAGATGCGTTTTCTCGGGAGGAGATTTAAAAAAAGGTGGTTTAAATAAAAAAGTGAATAAAATTGTGGTACAATTTTATTTCTAACTAAGATGGTTTAATCCTACATGGGGAAGTTAGGGTGGGACCCACTAGCATCCTAAATACCCATGTGAGGATAAATGTGAGGTGGGGCCCGCACGAGCCCCAACTCTTCACTTTTCCTAAACCCCTTAAACCCCCCCATTAAACCCCTTGTATTTAATTGGGTATCTATTCCTCTCCCCACTCCCCCACATTAATTCATGCCAACACACACTTAATCAATTAATTGAATTAAGTTTTTGAATTTGTAAATTTGAATGCATGTCACAAATTAATAAAATAAGAGAGGACTTATTTTATTTTGGGGGTTGACTTGTTGTGGGAGGATTTTGGGAGAGAGCCTTTGTGTGAAGAAATGTGGAAGTTCCTCCTTCGTGATGAACTTCATCCTCCCACGAAGAACATCACCTCTTTGATGAAGAACTCCATCACCACAAGGAGAGACGACGTGCCTTTCCTTCTCCTATCCACAACTAGTGTGGAGACTCCATTCCCTCTTTGGACGCAAGACAATGTCGTCTTCCGCGACGCCCGACGAACGTCATCGATTGTCGAGGTAGGGGTTTTAATTAAGTATGATTTTATTCCCTTGGTTCTTTCATTCTAGATACAATGAACACAGATGAAATTATTATCAAGTTGATCCACGAATGTTTACCTTGCGAGTTGGGAATAAATTGTTGCGGGAAGTTGTAGGGGTTAAGTTCAATTTTAAAGAATTAAAATTGTGCTTGTTTTATCGTTGAGCATCTCGTATACTTTGGCAGCTTGTTATCGAAATAACGAGTGGAGATCGAACCACACAAACACGACAGATTATCCTCCCCGCTTTCTTGTTGATCAACGATGAAGTTTGAGGCGAAGGCGGCATAGTGCAGTTGCACCACGTGGGAACAAAGAGTATCACGGCAGGAGCGGGCCACGGCGGAGGGGCGTGGCGCCGTCACGCCGCCCCGGCTGAGGAAGAGTCGCGACCTTAGGCCTCAATGGTCTAGTAGGGGGAGGCCAGCCAAGCCGGTCGCCGACGCTCCATGAGGAGGGACTGTTGTGGGTCCTACAGCGGCTAACTACTGGTCGACCATTAAGGCCGACCGTTACCCGAAGCAGGGGGTGTGTAACCCCCCCTTTGACCTGCCTAGGGCGGACCCCACTGGGGGGCTTTTCCGAAACAAATGGGGCCACGCCCCCTTCGCACCCCGCTCAACCGACAGCTGAGCTGCGACCGGCTTCCGAGCCATGCCACAAGCCGCGCCGGGCCGGGCCGCGCCAGCCGGGCCGGACTGCCCCCAATCGGGCCGGACTCGGACCCGGGTCGGGTCGACCCAGGGGGTATTGGGCTGGGTCGGACCGGGCCCAAACCCCCTATTTTCGGACCAGGTTCGTTCCAACGCCCATATCTTAGGCTATTAAACTTCGATCGATGCACCGTCTATTGCGTAGGATTCCTTGGATCGAGAAGGCCATTTTCGTATATCACATTAAAGGATTCGGTGAACTTTTTGTACGACCGAGTTGGTTCGAACACCAAACCAACCAGGCCATCGGAGCGGAAACGCTTATAACCTGAGCTCCGGACGTCCGAATGATGTTTTGTCTACTTTGTTGGATTCCTATTGATGTGAAGGATCTGTTTCCATACTTCACCTAAGGTTTGGATGCAGTTGGAGTAAGGCCGGGTTGAATTGTACCCGAAATCCAACTGGGCCCCTAGAATGGAAAAGCGGATAACATTCAGACTGGACATCCGTTTGATGAACTGTTAGCAGCGTTGGTAATCAAATTGCGAAACGGTCGCTATGAGTATACCCTATGAGAGTTCATGGTAAAGTTTAGATACGGTCGGGTCAGTTCGTACACGAAATCAACCGGGCCCCCGGGACTAAAAGGCTAATAACTCACAGACCAGGCGTCCGATTGATGCGCCGTCTGCTGCGTTAAGACCCCTATGATGAGACAGTCCTTTGAGATACTTGCACGTAATTTTACGTAAAATTTTTAAGTATCGACCAGTAGCTCGTGGAGCGGACCCTCCCAGAGACTAGTGTATGGAGTACTAAGACCTTGTAGCTGGTAGAAACCTGATGAATGCTTGTCTGATTCGTGTCAGAGTGACTTGTATAGCCCAGTGGGGAGCACTACTATGTTTGGGTGGCAGACCCACAGTGGAGAGCACTACTGTGTTTGGGTGGAAGACCCTCGGTACTCAACAGAAGGAGTAACTCTTTAGGATATTAGGGGGAGCACTACTTTGTGAGGTTCCAGAACCAAGGCAGGGAGCACTACTATGTTTGGGTGGTAGACCCACGGTGCTCGATATGAGGAGTACCTCAACGGTATAAGAATAGTGAGCAGCGCCTCAGAGTTGTGACAGGATCACTATACTCGTCAGAGGAGGAGCTCTTCAGCAGTTATGGTTTCGATATCTTTAATAAAAATCCTGGTTTGATCTGAGTCAATAACCTTTGTGTTTGCCTCATGATTGAGATGGGTCACTTGATAACTCAAGTATATGTAAGGGCATATACCTAAGTACTGGTTATACGTTGATTTCTTAACCTTTGTGTTTCCTCATGATTGAGATGGGTTACTTGATAACTTTGGTATAAGTATGAGCTTATACATGAGTATGGGTTATCTGTTGAGATCCTTATTTGTGGTTATCGTTGTTGGATTTAGTGAGACCTTGAGGGTCTCAGGGTCCCTACTGAGTATCGTTATACTCACCCCTACACGGGCTATGCCCGAACCTCATTGTGTTGGATGCAGAAGATGAACAAATCTGATAGAGACCGAGTGTACAAGGACTGGACGACACCTAGAGGTGGACCTCACAACGAGACAGTACCCGAAGTTGGACTGCACGACGAGACAGTACCCGGAGGTGGACCCTACAGCGAGTCGGTACCCGGAGGAGGTTGATAGACGAGGGCACTGAGGAGTCTATCTGTACCTACCCTTCAAGTAGGATATGTGGTGGATGATCTAGGAGATGTGCTATCTGTACCTACCCTTCAGGTAGGATCTGATGTGGATGACCTAGGAGCTGCTTGTCACCTTCCAGCTGTTTTGTCTTTTTCCTTGTACATTACAGTTGAGCTTGTATTTCTGTCCCATTTACTTTTCATCACTTTCTTTTGTACATAGTTTTTTACTTCCCCTTGTACTCTGATTAGTTGTGTTTATGTTTTTATAAAAGAAATGCCTTCCTAGTTATATGGATTTACGCCTTTGGTGCTAGTCGCCAGCCCCTGGCCTATGGAAGGAGGGCTTGGGGTAGTAATGACATGAACCCCGAGGATGGGTCATGAAAAATTGGTATCAGAGGAGTCGGTTCTACCGCAAAACTTAGGACTCTGATATTTTCTTTCTGTGAAGCAATAGTGTTAAGGGTACTAAGTGTGGTTTTCATTTCAGGGAGTCCAATGTTGGTGCAGGAAACCGATGTATCCATTCACCATGACCCTGACTTCTGATTTCCAACTCAGTGCACGAAAAAACTAATTGTGTGTATGTTTTCAAAAATTTCCTTCAAGTCAGCTCAAACCAGGTCATCTCACCTGGTATATTCTTTTGATCGTGTCACATCTGTCTTTTAGGATGCCTCCTCGCGGACGAACAGCTAGATCCTCGAGAGATGTACGTACTGACAGGCCATCGAGCGAAGAGGCCTCAGTACATGGGCTCTCATCCAGTTGAGGCACCAGTAGAGGCACCAGCGGTACTACCACCCATTGGACCACCGATGCCACTAGCCCCAGCAGTAGGCGATGCACGCCGCTTGAGTGCGCTGCACGAGTTCCAGTGCCAGAGGCCACCCAGGTTCCGGGGAGAGACAGACCCATAGGCGGCTGAGGATTGGATGGAGGCTGTGGTGAGAATCTTCAGGATAGTAGGTACACCAGTAGACTGCATGATGATCCTTACTTCCATCCTCCTTCAGGTAGCAGTAGGTAGATGGTGGAGCCTGATGCTCCAGATTCATGACGAGACATCAATTCTATGGGAAGACTTCGAGAGCCTATTCCAGGCAGAGTTCGTACCAGCCACCCTTCAAGCGGTGTGGATACAGGAGCTACTTCATCTGCAGTAGGGCAACATGAGTGTAGCTCAGTACTCTGAGAGGTTCACAGACCTCTCGCGCTACTCTACAGAAATGGTACAAGACCCTTTCTTCAGGGCCCGGACCTTCGAGTAGGGACTGAGGCACAAGATTTGAGCTTTGACAATCCCTCTCAGCATCCCGACTTAGGTAGGGGTGTTGGAGCGAGCCCTCTTAGTGAAGAGTTTTCTTGCCGAGAAGACTCCAGCACTGGGACCCACCACTAGTCGACTTGCAGCGAAGTCTTCTGTAGCTGGCAATAGACAGATGACGCAGAGGTCCAAGAGGGCCATACCTACAGGTGGTCGACCGCACGACTCAGGATAGGTAGTGCGAGGCACCAAGGGTAGAGACAGAGTCAGACCTGCCATGCTGTGTTACACATGTGGCGGACAGGGTCACATGGCTTGTGACTGTATGACCTACCGCTCTGATGATCAGCAGATAGATGAAGGACCTCCCAGGAAGAGGCAGAGGTTCGATCGTGATAGACTGTAAGGAGCAGGAGGTAGAGGTAGAGAAGCTGGCCGTGCAGATGGAGGTGGATGACTCTTCGAGGTGTTTCCACCACCACCACCCAGAGGACCACCCCGACCGTAGGAAACAGGTGGATATGAGATAGCTCAACTTCAGGAAGATAAACCATACGACTATGAAGCTCCAAAAGTGGGTGGACAGGAGTGGGACTAGGCATGGAGAGCCTTGTTCTTAGTGTTTTTAGTTTCTATGTTGTCGCTGTTGTGTTTTCTTTGTGTCTTTGTACTATGAGCTACAGTAATAAAATACACTTATCTTTGTGATGATTAATTTCCTGTCCTCTTTGTGTGGTTGATACTAAGAGGTTCTAGTTTAAAACTATTGACTTGATCCTCACTTTCGAGGTACCTACTAGAGGAGACCGAGTGACCACACACTACTTCCGAAAGTGTGACTCGACCCTTGGAGGCGAGAGTAACGGTTGGATCTCTTGGTAGTAGCGTTGAGGCCTTATGACGTCGTCCATGGCATGAAATAGTACCGTTCATGTCAGGATTGACTGTATTAGGCAAAGAGCATGGTTTATCTAGGGGATGAGACCAGATTTCTTTTTTCGGCAGAGGTGAAATCCCAACATCTCTTTGGTGGAATGTAGATGGAAAAGGGTGTAGATGAGTTCTTACAATTGGCTAGTCTCACCCATTGTTCGTTGAGCAAACAGATTACAGTTCTCTCCATTTCAAATAGTCTCAGGTGTATCTACTCTCAGAAGGACATGAACTTGAGATAGTGGTGATGGCTTTAATTCCTCCAGGAATATGACTTCGAGATAGTTTATACTCCTTGGGAGGGGAATTTTATAGTGGATGCTCTTGATAGGAGATAGGGCATTCAGCTGTTAGTAGTGGTGAGACAGTAGCTGGCCGTGTTTTAGATATCCTTTGTTGATAGTGATGGAGTCAGCACATGTAGAACAAGAGATGGTTCAGGCTACGATGGAGAAGGTGCATATCATCTAGGAGTAGATGAAGACAACACAGAGCAGACAGAAGTCCTATGCTGATAGGAGACAAGACTACTATAGAATGAGGGTGGCGACCACATCTTCTTACGGGTCTCACCTCGAAGAGGTCTAAGGAGATTTGGACGAGGTGGCAAGTAATCTCCGAGGTTCATCAGATCTTTCTAGGTCCTCGGAAGGGTAGGCGAGGTAGCTTACCATCTGTCCCTTCCAACTCAGTTTCACCAGGTGCACGACGTCGTTCATGTATCTCAGCTGAGGAGATGCGTGCAAGACCTATCCTTCATCATCGACCATGGAGAGATGGACATCGATGATGAGTAAAATTTCACGAGGTTCCAGTAGAGGTTGAGGATCGAAAAGAGAGGGTCCTATGGGGATGGTCGATTACTCTTGTGCGCTTTCGTGGCAGCACAGGAACCTCCAGGAGAGCACATGGGAGCTGGAGGCTCAGATTCGTGCTCGGTACCTCCTATAGTTTGTCTTGATTGTGATGTAGCTATACGGGGATGTAAAGCCCTAATGTGGGAGTAAGGTAATGACCTGAAAATTTCAAGTAAAATTTTTTCTTAATTTATTTGGAATTTTACGAGTGTGTAGTTTCAGACGAAACCTGATTCCGAGGCCCAGTGTGCCCTGAATCAATTTCTGAAGTTTAGCTCGGGTACGTTCAGTGAACGAACGAGCAGGTTTTCCTATCTTTTTAACCGGTGCTGAGAATTGAAATTTGAGGGCACCGATGAAACCGTAGGGCCAGTAATTTCTTAAGATGACCTTTACCGAAGATGTGTTTTCTCGAGAGGAGATGTTAAAAAAAGGTGGTTTAAATATAAAAGTGAATAAAATTGTGGTACAATTTTATTTCTAACTAAGGTGATTTAATCTTACATGGGGAAGTTAGGGTGGTACCCACTAGCATCCTAACTACCCATGTCAAGATAAATGTGAGGTGGGGCCCGCACTATCCCCAAGTATTCACTTTTCCTAAACCCCTTAAACCCCCCATTAAACCCCTTGTATTTAATTGGGTAACTCTTCCTCTCCCCACTCCCCCACTTTAATTCATGCCAACACACACTTAATCAATTAATTGAATTAAGTGTTTGAATTTTTAAATTTTAATGCATGTCACGAATTAATAAAATAAGAGAGGACTTATTTTATTTTAGGGGTTGGCTTGTTGGGGGAGGATTTTGGGAGAGAGCCTTTGTGTGAAGAAAGACTGAAGTTCCACCATTGCGAAGAACTTCATCCTCTCACGAATAACGTCCCCTCTTCGACGAAGAACGCCGTCACCACAAGGAGAGATGACATACCTTTCCTTATTCTCTCTGCAACTAGTGTGGAGACTTCGTTCCATCTTTGGACGCACACCAACGCCGCCTTCCGCGACGCCCGGCGAACTTCATCAGTTGTCGAGGTAGGGGTTTTAATTAAGTATGATTTTATTCCCTTGGTTCTTTCATTCTAAAAACAAAGAATGCAGATCAACTTATTATCAAGTTGATCCGCGAATATTTTCCTTTTGGGTTGGGAATAAATTGTTGTGGGAAGTTGTATGGGTTAAGTTCAGTTTTAATGAATTAAAATTGTTCTTGTTTTATCATTGATCATCTCGTATACTTTGGCCGCTTTTTATCAAAATAAAGAGAGGAGATCGGACCACACAAACATGACTGATTCTCGTCCCTGCTTTCTTGTTGATCAATGTTGACGTTTGAGGCGAAGGCAGCGCGATGCAATTGAACCACACAGGAACGAAGAGGAACGCGGCTGGAGCGGGCTGCGGCGGAGGTGCGCGGTGCCATCACGCCGCACCATAGAAACCAAGGGAGGTCGCGGCCGGAGCGGGCCATGGCGGAGGGGTAGGGCGCCGTCGCGCCGCACTGGTCGAGGAAGAGCCGTGGCCTTAGGCCGCGGCGGTCCAGCAGGGGGCGGCCGGCCAAGCCGGCCGCCAACGCTTCAGGAGGCGGGACCCCCGCAGGTCCCGTGGAGGCTCACTAACTGCCGGCCATTAAGGGTGGCTGTTACCCGAATCAGGGGGGGTGTGTAAACCCCTTTGACCTGCCTAGGGTGGACCCCACCGGGGGGGCCACCGTTTCTAAAACAAAGGGGGTCGTGCCCCCTTCGCACCCCGCTCGGCCGACAACCGAGCCACGGCCGGATTCCGAGCTAGGCCGTAGGCTGCGCCGAGACGGGCCGCGCCAGCTGGGATGGGCCACGCCCAATCGGGCCGGACTCAGACCCGGGTCGGGTTGACCCAGGGGGTATTGGGCCGGGCCCAAACCCCTATTTTCGGACCAGGTTCGTTCAAATGCCCATATCGTGGGCTATAGACCTCCGATCGATGAACCGTCAGTTGCGTAAGATTCCTTTGATCAAGGCGGTCGTTTCGGTATATTAAACTAAAGGTTTCAGCGAACTTTGTGTATAGCGAGGTTGGTTTGAACACGAAACCAACCGGGCCCTCGGAGCGGAAACACTTATAACCTGAGCTCCAGACGTTCGAATGATGTGCCCTCGACTTTTTTGGATTTCTATTGATGGGAAAGATCTTTTGGAATACTTAACCTGAGGTTTGGACTCATTTCGAGTAAGGCCGGGTTGGATTGTACCCGAAATCCAACCGGGCCCCTGGAACGGAAAAGCCGACAACTTCCAGACCGGATGTCCGTTTGAAGAACCGTCAGGGGAGTTGGTAATCACGTTGAGAAAAGGTCCCTATGAGTATACCCTATGAGAGTTCAGGGTAGAGTTTAGATACAGTCGGGTCGGATCATACATGAAACCAACCGTGCCCCCGGGACTAAAGTGCGAATAACTCACAGACCAGACGTCCGATTGACGTGCCGTCTGCTGCGTTGAGACCCCTATGATGAGGCGGCCTTTTCAGATACTTCCACGTGAGTTTACGTGAATCTTTTAAGTATCGACCAGTATCTCATGGAGTGGACCCTCTTGGAGACAAGCGTACAGAGTACAGAGACCTTGTAGCTGGATGAAACCTGATGACTTCTTTTCTGATTCGAGTCGGAGTGACTTGTATAGCCCAGTGGGGAGCACTACTGTGTTTTGGTGGAAGACCCACGGCGGGGAGCACTACTGTGTTTGGGTGGAAGACCCACGGTACTCGACAGTAGGAGTACCTCTGTAGGCTATGAGGGGGAGCACTACTTTGTGAGGCGGCAGACCCATGGCCGGGGGCACTACTATGTTTGGGTGGCATACCCGCGGTGGTCGATAAGAGGAGTACCTCAACAGTCTAAGAATAGTGAGCAGTGCCTCAGATTTGTGACAGGATCACTATACCTGTCAGAGGAGGAGCTCTTCCGTAGTTGTGGTTTCGATATCTTTAATGAAGATCCCGGTTTGAGCCGAGTCAGTTACCTTTGTGTTTACCTCATGATTGAGATGGGTCACTTGATAACTTAGGTATATGTATGGGCATATACCTAAGTAGTGGTTATCCATTGATTTATTAAAGTTTGTGTTTCCTCGTGATTGAGATGGGTTACTTGATAACTTAGGTATAAGTATGAGCTTATACCTGAGTAAGGGTTATTTGTTGAGATTCTTATTTGTGGTTATCATTGTTGGATTTAGTAAGACCTAGAGGGTCTCGGGGTCCCTACTGAGTATCGTTATACTCACCCCTGCACGGGCTATGCCCGCACCTCGTTGTGTTGGATGCAGACGACAAACATCGCTGATAGAGACCGAGTGTACGAGGACTGGACGACACCTGGAGGTGGACCTCACGACGAGACAGTACCCGGAGGTGGACCTCACGATGAGACAATACCTGAAGATGGACTCCATGACGAGTCGGTACCCGAAGGAGGTTTACAGACGAGGGCGCTAAGGTGGCTATATGTACCTACCCTTCAGGTAGGATCCGTGGTGGAAAATCTAAGTGCTGCGCTATCTGTACCTACCTTTTAGGTAGGATCTGAGGTGGATGACCCTGGAGCTGCTTCTCACCTTCCAGCTGTTTTGTCTTTTTCCTCGTACTTTACAGTTGATCTTATATTTCTGGCCCATTTACTTTTCAGCACTTTCTTTTCTACTTAGTGTTTTACTTCCGCTTGTACTCTGATTAGATGTGTTTATTTTTTTATAAAGGAAATTCCTTCCCAGTTATCTGGATTTATGCCTTTGGTGCTAGTCGCCAGCCCCTGGCTTATGGAAGGAGGGCTTGGGGTAGTCACAACACAAGCCCCGAGGATGGGTTGTGACAATATGGTAGTATAAATCACTGTACGAAACTGTGTCATTTCTTTACAATTGAGAAAAACATATGTATGATCCTTGTAATGTTCATCATCTGAAAGCCAATATTCATTAACTACACCAAATCCAAGTTCAAGTTGATTAAAAACTGAAAATTGAATGTCTAGTGCATCATCAATAGTTCCCTCATTACGACCCATTCGATTATGTTTTGAAGGATATTCATTTTGGAAATAATGGGAGTATAAAAAAGAAATTTTCCCCCATAAAAAATATTTTTCAATTGACCATTCGACTGATGATTGTTATGTACTTTTTTTGTCATTTTCTTCATACATACCTCATATGAATACATCCACCATAATTGTAATGATCTTTTAAATTTCATTTCATATGAAAAATGTAATCTCAAATGTTCTATTGAATCAAATAAAGTCAGTGGAAGTTTTTTTTCCAGTTCACATAAAATAAAAACAACATCTTCTTGAAGTCAACTATGTGCATCATAGTCTATTTTCACCTCACATATATCTCATAAAAAATATTATATTTATATTATCACATCAAAAATTGAATAATTCAATATACCTCTAAATCTATTGGTAAAAGTATTTCCAATATAACATTAAAATAATGACTTTTTAATTTTGTAATATGATTGTTTCAGTCACATTTAGGAAATTTGGAAACATATTCATCTGGTAGTCTCAAATCTACAATACACAGACAAAACAATAAATGGTTTTCTTTGGAAAGTGTATAAGCCTATTTTATCTTCATTAAATTCTTTAATATTTCATTTTAAAACAACTCATGTTCTAGTCACCTATAAATTTGGGAAGGATATAATCATGCCTTTACATTATCTTTGGTCTTACCATTCGTGTCCAAAACTATATAAAATATATTGTCAAAAAATTTCTTCTCAATATGAATGAATTGAAACATGTGATGGACCAACAAATCAGAAAAATATGGAAAATCCCAAAAAATACTTTGTTTAATCAAATTTTGAACCTTCCCAAAACCATATATTTTTTATTATCTTATAGTCAGTTCAAAGGTAATGGGTGGTAATCAAGAGAAAATAAACTTTAAATCAATACTTGATATTATTTTGGGAGGACCATATTTTTCAATTATACATTTTATGAAATGATTTCTATTCCTTTAGAAAGGATGATAAATAGGAAGAAATCTTCGATGACAGTTGAAAAAACAAGGTTTTCTCCCATTGATGAGAATACATGCTTTTTTTCACTCATATAGTACAAACATGATTTTGGACCATGTGTACTCCCGCCAGATAACATTACATATACTGATAAGTCACTAAATTTTCACATTAATATAGCTTTCATTAAGAAATTTTGTTTCAAAAAAACATTATATGTACATCTACCATTACTTGTTAATAAATTTAACTCATAAATCAATGTCATCAAATAAAAATCGATATTCTTTTTTGGATGTCCTGGAATTAATAAGGTTAAAAAGATATATGGTTCATTCATCAAATTTAAAGGAGGTAAGTTATACAATGTTATAATGATTATCTAATAAGAATATTGACTACCATAAGAACCAAATGGATAAAAACCATTAGTAGAAATTCTCAATCACAAGTTTCAGGATTCAAAAGAAAAAGTTGAATGTACCTATTCAAAATTATTCCATGAATTAACATCACATGGATGATTTAAGATTTTACTGTTTGAAATATTGGGTTTGTTCTATGAAATAAATGATGTTGTTTCATAAGATATAAATAAATGCTACAATCTGGGTGTAAGAAGGAAATACCTTAACTTTTTAATAGTAATCAATCTAGAATTCCCTAATTAAGCCTCTTTGTACCTTGGTTTTCCACATGTAGGACAACTAACTAATGACTCATTTTCACCATAGTATAAGATGAAATCATTTAAACATGCATGAATCTTCTGATAACCAAGAGCCAAATTATGAACCAACCTCTTGCTCTCAAATAAATTTGTAGGTCACACATTTCATTCAGGTAATATTGCATTAAATAAAGATAATATCTGATCAAAACAATTATTTGACATTCAATTATCTAATTTAATAGCCATAAATTTTGAAACTGATTAAAATTTTCTTATCTTACAATCATGATATAAATCACCCTCATTAGACTTCTGTAACTAATACAATTGAGAGGGTTCAAACTTAAGAGTGAAATCAATATCATCGAGAGTTTTATTTTCCTAAAATGAAATTCCAGCAACATCATGTACTAAAGTTTGAATCCATGATGGATCTCAAACCAAATTATTAATATTTTCTCCAAGACCATGTTAACCATGTTGATACCAAAAAACATAATATTTTCAAAAACCAAAATGCAATAGATGTCCCCCAACTTCATCAAATATGTCAAACCTCCTCAGATCGCATTTCTTACATGAACACTTAATTTCCCCTTTTGAAACAAATTCTGGTTTTGATGATACAAATTATAAAAAAATGTCAACACCCTCAATATATATATGATTTATACCAGAACTATTTGGATTCTCATGATGATTTTACCAGTCATGTTAATGTAATAACAACTGTTGTTGACATCCTTGTTCTATATTTCTCTAAAAAATAAAAAACAGAAAATAAAAATTTGTTTATGATTAATTTTATACATGAAAAATAAGATCCAAAAAAGCTTATAAATTAAAATATTATAATTTACTTATAAATATTATCAATTTTATCTATTTACAACTATTTTTTACTGATTAGTCTTGATTTTTAATAATTATCTATAATTACTGCTAATTATAGGAAATTTAACTAATTAAAAATATTTTTTACTAATAACCATTATTTTTAGTATGCAATTCTAATTAATATAAAATAGTACTATTTATCGTAAATTATTACTAATTACTGCGATATTTTTTAAATTATCGCTACTTTTTGGTAATTGCCACTATTTTTTTGTAATTACAACTAATTTTTAGTATAATTTAATATAATGTACTAAAATATATTATAAATTTTAAAAATTTTAAAAATTAGATTTTTCAATCTTCGGGTCATGAGAAATGACCAATTTGTGTAAACCATGTCCAAATTATTCATTACTCCTGACCTAAAAATTGACGACCTATTTCATTATCACTTTAGTAATTTATAATAATTATCACAAATTACTATTAATTTTAACTAATCACCACCAATTACCACTAATTATTAACAATTACAACAAATTAAGACTAATTATGACTAATTATTAGTAATTACCACTAATTATTACTATATCTTGATAATTAATAGTATTTATTACTAATTATTACAATTTATTACAAATTTTTACTATTTTTAACTATTACTAATTACTACTATTTACTATGAATCACTACTAATCACTACTAATTTTTACTAACCATTACTATTTTTTACTAATTATTATTAATTTTTACTAATTAAATGTAATTTTTACTAATTATTCCTAATTTTTACTAATTATCACTTATTTTTACTAATTATTACTAATAACGACTAATTATTACCAATTAATAATAATTACCACTAATCATATATAATTGTTACTTATTATGACTAATTACTGCTAATTATTATTAGTTATTACTAATTAATAGTATTTATTAATAATTATTACTAATTATTAAAAATTACTACTAATTATTACTAATTATTAATTATTGTTACTAATTATTACTAATGACCACTAATTTTTACTAATTGGCCCTAATTTTTACTAATTACCACTAAATTTTACTAATTACCACTAGTTGTATCTAATTACCACTAGTTTTTACTAATTATTGGTAATTATTTCTAATTGTTACTAATTATTACTAATTATTACTAGATACCACTAATTATTGATAATTATCACTAATTATTGATAATTATCATTAATTATTGATAATTATTACTATTTATTGACAATTATTAATAATTATTGATAATTATTAATAATTTTTACTAATTACCACTTATTATTACAAATTACCACTAATTTTTACTAATTACCACTAATTATATCCAATTACCACTAATTTTATCTAATTATTACTAATTACCACTAATTATTACTAATTACAACTAATTAGATCTAATTATTACTAATTACCATTAATCATTACTAATTACCACTAATTATTACAAATTACTTACTAATTACCCCTAATTATTTCTAATTACCGCTAATTATTACTAATTACTTTTAATTATTACAAATTACCACTAATTTATACTAATTATGACTATTTTTTTACTAATTATCACTAATTTTAACTAATTTTTACTAATGTATACTAATTTTAACTAATTATAGGTAATTTTCTTAATTACTATTAATTATCACTAATTATTACTAATTTCCACTAATTATTACAAATCACAACTAATTATTACTAATTGTTACTAATTATTACTAATTACAACTAATTTTTAAAAATTGCCACCGAATTTTACTAATTATTACTACTTTTTTCTGATTATTACTAATTACCACTAATTATTACTAGTTTTTACTAATTATTACTACTTTCCTCAAATTATTACTAATTACCAATAATTATTACTAATTACTTGTAACGCCCTGACCCAAGAAGCCCAGAATCGGTGCATTATTTTAATACATTGACATGATTACAAGGAATCAAGTCTCGAAGGACCGATCAGTTTTGCAGTCTTGGAAAATAGATTACATACATAAACATTACATTACACATTCAAACATAAAACCCAACATAAATAATCCTTTGAGAACGCCATTATTTCCCTAGCTTAACCCTGCATATCAATCATAATACACTTCTTGGCATCCTCGGAAAATAAAACATAAGAATTGTGTGAGCTCAGATGCTCAGAAAGGGTAAATAATTTAGTGGAAGCTATAAACTTTTAAAGAACGATGTGTAATAAAAACATCAGCCTTTTTAAACAAAATGTTGAACACAATAACAAAAAAATAAAACAAATATTACCATATAAGCATACACATGGATAATCTACTAGTCAAATAATCAAATGTAATAACTAATTTCTAAATGAGGGAATGCATAATGCCGGACATCATAACCACATGGTTAGGGCATCATGCCATGACTATAAATAAATATTTTTTCAAGGCCTTATGTCATGACACTAGTTTGTCTCATGAGACCTACTGATGCATCAAGGAGTTATAACATGCTCCACCCATCACATATTAAGTCCAATGTATTTCTCATATGAAAATGTTGAAACATAACATAAACATTCATATTAAAACTAGGATAAAAAATGTCAATACTTTAACCATAAACCATGAATGGTATAAAAATATCACATTCACATTCAAAAATATCATAACTTATTCAATACAATATGGAATATTGTATTATAATAAATCAACCTCAATCAAGAATAATATCCAGTAAAGATTGTTGACAGAGTTGAAAATGATCAGTAAAAATCTTTGAGAGAAATATCCTTTTTTGTGAAATCATTTAAAAGTCACGAATTTATAAAGGAATTCATTTAAAATATATTTTTGAATCAAAGTGTCCCATACCACTTTGAAACTTTTGAAAGGAAATAACATTTTAAAACAATCATGTCCATATAAATAAATACTTAAAATAATTTTTAAAACATGGAACTTAATTAAAAAGATTTAGAAAAGTAAATCATTAAAACATTTAAAATACTTATCCTGCTAAAGAGTCCCTTCCAAAAAACCTTAAAATATTCATTTTGAAAATATTTTTATGAAAAAATAGACTTGGATGATAAAAATTTCCCAGTAAACACTTACACGTAAACAATCTCAGATAATAATGAGATTGAGGAATTAACCCTTACCTTGCACCATCCTTTAGTAGAGGGTACGTTTAGCCTCCTGTATAATGACCATAGTATGTTATTAAATTATACCAAAACCATATTCATATTTATTATATCATACATGATTCATTTATGAATTTATACTGCCCATTAATAATAATTTCCATGTTAAAGCAACATTTCGGGTAATAATCACTTTCTTTTTCGTATGTGTTTGAACTTGTTAATCTTGATCGTATCACTTAGATCATGATTTACATACTTCTAGTACATAAAACAGTATTTATATATTATATATATTCATAATATAAATATGTAATATATATATATATATATATGAAATGAAAACAGCATTCATGGAGACGGTAGTCCATACGTACGCATGGAGGTTGTTTCCATTTTTTATCATATTGAATGGAAGTATGTGATTGAGATATATGTAAATACATACATACATACATATATATATATATATCCATTAGCATTATTATTTCATATATTACATACTTATTAATAATATATATTTTTATAATTGTTGTTCAGTGGTGAATGTGGAAATGAATCTTATCGCGTCGTGGAGACGGTAAGACCTATGTATGCACGAGAAACGATATCATTTACTTAATGATAAAATGGTATAAAATTGGATTTTATATTAATTATAAAGAAATATTAACATGTTATATTTATTATTTACATCAATTATAATCATTATTATACCCATCCAAAAAATTAAGTGTTGAATAATAAACATCACTATGACGTGGAGATGGTAAGATGTACATACGCACATGTGGCGACTTTATCATTCATAGGATGGATAGAATAATGAATATGTTTGTACCATATTTATAATAACAACATAGTATGTAGAAGTTACTAGAGTTTTTACTTTGGTATGGAAACAACAAATAAAGAGGAATTGGAAGAAGAAAAGAACTTTGAAAGATGTGATGAAATTATTACCTCTTCTTCAGGTTCATCCTTTTTATTTGAATAGAAGGGATCCTTCAGTTGGTTTTGTGATCACATTAATGCCTCTAGGTTTAAGTGAGGGTATTTGGGAGGATATTTGAGTAGGGTTTGGCCAATCCAAATGGATTTGGTGGTCTGATTTGAGAGAAGGGGAAGTACCCTTTTATAAGAGAGGTGAGGGTCACTTTCATAAAAGATTGAAATATTATTTTATTATAAAATAATATTTGTTTTCTAGTGGCTAGAAATTGATTTATTTGAAGGATAATTTAGTTATGGGTCTAAAAACTCCAAAACAATAGGTTTTAGACAGGCTTAGGTCACCATATTAACTTTATCTTTTAAATTTAACTCTGTTAAATAGTTTAACTTTTACCATGTATTCTAGTATTTTTATATTACATTCATAATAAACCATCTATAAAAATCCAAGAGAACCTCACGTGGTTCATTAATGAAATATCTATCATTAAATAATTCCTTTGGAAAATAATTATATGTTTAGAATTATTATGTCATTTAATAATATACTATTTGTTTTAAAAACTCATTTATGTCAATTTTAACACTATTTAAAATTCGGTTTTTGTGAAAGTAATAAAAACATTATTAGTTAGATTTTTTAATAAACCCTAAAATGTCATATTATCCTACAAAATTCGTGGAATTCATCAAAAGTATAAATTTTCATTTATTTTAATATTTATTATTTCAATTATTTTAATCTTTCATTAATAAGGTAATTACTGCATCATCAATGTGTCATAAATTTTTATTATTATTTAAGGTCTAAATTTTTTAAATAAAAGTCCATAATGTATTAAATCATTTTAACTTTATAATGAATATTTATAGTTGAATTTATATTATGTATAACCCTATATAAATAATGTTCTAGTTATTAAAAGTAAAATTTAACACTTTTAACTCTTCTTTAAATAAAATAATAAAAAATGTCCTAATCTAATACAAGTGGATCAAAAAGGCTCATATTTTATTCCTAAGGTTTATTTTGGTTGAAATACACTTATCTAATTGAATTAAGACATTTGTTAAGGTAATTATAATATCATTTTTACCTTTAATTACTCTATTTACTTTTAACCGTGGTATATAAAATTTGAAAGTTACTACTCACCATAAATAATTTCCATTATATTGAACCAAATTTTACTTACTAATGTCAACCACGTCTCTTGGATTTTTGAAATTCAATTTACAGAAGTGGTAAAACTATGTTTGATGCAAATTTGCAAATGTGCCTAGTAGGTGGGTAAACGACGTTAAAAAGTTCAAAAAAAATTATACATCTAATATTATTATAAAATGACTCCAATTAATTACATTGAACTAATATAGGTATTATTCATCTATTTTGAATTAAAATAAATTTAAATAAAATGAATAATTATTTAAATAAAATGTCGGTTTTAAAGAATAACATAGTGTTTTTCACTACTCATAACAATTGAAAGTTTTAAGAAAAATACCAAAAATTCACCCTAAGATAATTTTAATATTATAAATTAAAAAATGATGTCTATTTTACGAAATTTAAAACATATAATTTTCATTAATTAATTTAAATTAATTCCTGTTTTCAAAACCAGAAAACACGTTTTTGGGAAGTAAAAACTAGCAAAAGATTGATATGTGTTTATGTCAAATTTAAATGTAAAATTAATTCGAATGACCTACATTGGATTAAATGATAAAAATATAATATAATTATACTTCAAAACCATTCAAAATTTAAAATTTAACACTATTAATTATTTTGATTAAAAAAGTTGTATTCAATTAAAAATTAGTATTTATCATTATTCATCAAAATATGAAAGTTATCAGAAAAACACCAAATATTTATCCAAACTAAATTATTTCGTCCCACTTATAAAGAATAAGTATATTTTGTAAAATTTAATATATTAAAGTATCAAATATTGTATTTAAAAATGTTTCTCCATTAAAAGGTGGTAATTTTTTATTTCTTTAAAAATACTTTTTTATCTGAAAATTGAATTTGTCCTTATATTATGTCTAAGAAAAAAAAGTTAAATCTTACAATTATATAGGATATATATAAAATTGAAAATTTGGTTAATACTGTTCATAACCACTTTTTGAATGACTAGTTTGGTAAGTCGTGGTACACTCAAACTCGATGTTGCGTGCAACGCAAGCTATTAAATTACTTTAAAGAAGTAACGTACTATGAAATCATGGGGTGTTACATTCTCCCCTCCTACAATAATTTGCGTCCTCTCAATTTGAAATTGTTCTTCGAAAATAAAAGTATGAAAATATAAAATACCTTTATGGAAAACCCACATCGGAAAGAGAGTTAATAAAATTTAGTGTAAATAACAGAGAAAGAGAAATGAAAAAGTAACCATGAAATTATGATCTCGATTAGGAGAACATTGGTGGAAATTAGTGACACATAGTTAGAGGAAAAATGTAAATATTTATAGGAAGTGATTGAGGTCATCAATCATAAACAAGTGTAAAATTGAGGGCCTCGAATCCATCAATCTATGATGATTTAAAATATTATCGGTTAAATAAAACATAGGGTATTAGGATAAAACATTTTTGTTTTTAAGATATATTCACTAAAGTTTAATAATTAATTTCTTCATATAATAAGAGAAAAAAATACTTGAAAAGTAGAGTTACATCCTTCAACTAACTTCTACTAAAAACACATCTCTCACTCCAAAAGATAATATAATTAAAAAATATTCTATTTATCCTAATAATATAGGGTTCCAAAAATAATAAATTTATAATTAATCTATCAGAAAATTTAAAAAAACTACATTATAAAAACTATGAAATCACATAGGCCAGTGGTTGGTGATGCACCCTTGTCGCCCTTCGGTTGCGCATTCAAGTCTGGCAGCCTTACCAGACGTGATGGGTTGTCACCCGACCTCGAAGTTGTACTTTTTATAACAATCCAAAAATAATTTTTAGAAATGTTTTAACCTTATATAATAGTATCCAATTTCCAAATTAATTCATTCCAACTATTAAACTTATCCAAAATACTTCGGTCCAAACTCATAGACCATAATTTATAAGGATGGTAAACATAATGAAGATCTCTTTTTCCACGTAATAACATTTGAATACCTTCATAAAGTTTTCTCTAAATTACCTTATTCATGCTCCAGTATTCCTTATACAATACTTGATATAATCCTTAAATCCAAAAATTTTGAATACTCCAACAATGATGGAATAAAACAACCATTAATTAGTTCTAAGTATTTCAAAAATACCCAATATACTTTATCCAAACCAATTATCTCTTATTCAAAAATCACGTCATCAGTATCAGGACCATATTAAGGTTTATCTTTCTCTCAACCATATATTTTACAAAATGTTTAACCTGAAACTATGTCACTTTACTTGGTACCATACAATCTCAAATCCTTAATGAAATAGTACTGTGGTACAATTCTAATATGCTCAATAATTCTTATAATTTGGACATCATTAATACAATACTCGAATGACACAATTCATTAACAATAACTTAAGAACACTAATCATTCATCTTCATCAATGGTAGTATCATAACTTGATTATTATCCAACAACATCATTTTGGGTATACTCTGATGATTAGGACATTGATTCGTGTTGTGACCCAACTCCTTGCATATGAAGCATTGTACATTTGAAACCTTTTTCATACCCTTTCAACCGTGAACATGGTGTACTTTTTCTCTACACTTAACAAACTCCCATTCCCTTCAAGCATTTACTAAGGTTATTCTTTCCGTATTTATCACATATGGGAAAATACTTCTTTCCCTTCTTCCATTTATTCATCTTCCTCCCTACCATACTTTTATTCTCTGGGTTCCCTTCAAAGCCATAGGACTCAGAGAATTCTTTACTTATCTTATTAACACATGATATTTTTTCTTCATATGATGAGAATACACATGAGACTATTTAATTTCTAAATGTTGGATTTAGACCATGAAATATATGATCCTTATTACTATTTGGATCATGCGTATTGTTGGAGTTATCTTTCCTTTTACTAGGAACAATTTCTAAACAATGACATACACTAAGTTAGTTTATGAATCACAATGCATAATTCCAAACTTGTAAAATACTTAACATAAATTGAACAATTTATTCTTATAATCCATAATCATAAAAAATGTCTTCTTTGATGAAGTATTTACCCATAAATCATTCATAATAGATTGTAAAGAAAATTTTAATTATCCTAAGCATATCCCCCGGGAGTGTTATAACCAAGATTGCAACAAGGAACATTGTAATCTACCAGGATACCCCATGTCAGGCCCAAAATTGTTTGTCGGAATTTTCACTCCTAGGTACATATGTTCCAGAGCCACCTCTACCTGCTTGTATCCATACAAGGATGTATTTCTTGGAAAATTCACAAAATATCTACATTACCAAAATTCTAGGAAGTTATTCTATACTAATCATCAAATTCTATCTTAGGGAAATGTTCTCTAATCAGAGTTTATCTAAATCTAGTTTTCACGGTTTGTACAAAACTTCCTCTAATACCAACTGTAACACCCCGATGCTAGAATCCCAAAGCTAATTCATTATTTTAATACATTGAAATGATTACAAGGAATAATGTCCCAAAAGGACAATCAGTTGAGCAGTCTTGAAAAATAGATCACATACGTGAAGATTACATTACACATTCAAATATAAAACCAACATAAATGATCCTTTAATAACGCAATTATTCCCCTAAAATAACCATGTATATCAATCGTAATACACTTGTTGGCATCCTGGGAAAATAAAACATAAGAAAGGGGTGAAATCAGATGCTTAGTAAGGGTAGATAATTTAGTGGAAGATATAAAATTTTAATGAAAGATGTGTAATAAAAACAACAGCCTTTTTAAAAATAATATTGAACATAATAAGGAAAAAATAAATCAAAAAATACTATATAAACATGCACATGGATATTCTACTAGTCGAATAATCACATGTAATAAATAATTTTATAATGAGGGAATGCATAATGCGGGACATCATAACCACATAGTTAATGCCTTGTTCCAAGAGTAAAAATAAAGATTTTGTCAATGCCTTATGCCAAGTAACTAGTTTGTCTCATGATACCCACCGATTCATTGAGTAGCTATAGAGGGCTCCACCCGTCACTTACTAAGTCCAACTCCTTCCTCATATGAAAATATAGAAAAATAACAGAAACATATGTATTAATACTAGCATATGAACTGTCAATACATTAACCATAAATCATGAATGGTATAAAAATAGCATATCCATAGTCAAACATATCACAACTCATTCAATATAATATGGAATATTTTATTATAACAAATCAACCTCAATCTAGTATAATATCCAGTAATGGACATTGACAATGTTGAAAATTACCAGTAATACTCTTTGATAAAAATATTGTTTTTTGTAAAATCATTTAAAAGTCACTAATTTATAAAGGAAGTAATTTAAAAGATATTTTTGAATCAAAGGGTCCCATACCAGTTTTAATCTTTTGAAAGGAATTAACATTTTAAAACAATCATGTCTATATTAATAAATCATTAAAATCATATTTAAAACATGGACATTAATTAAAAATCTTTAGAAAAGTAAATATTTAAAACATTTAAAATTTTGATCTTGCTAAATATTACCTTCCAAAAAAACATAAAATATTAATTTTGAAAATATTTTTATGAAAAATGGACATGGATGATTAAAATGTCCCAGTAAATTCTTACACATAAACAATATCAGATAATAATGAGATTTGAGGAATAAACTCTTACCTTGTACTTTCCTTTAGTTGATGGTATATTTAACCTCATATATAATGACCATAGTATGTTATTAAATTATATCAGAACTCTATTTATATTTATTATATCACACACGATTCATTTATGAATTTATACTGCCTATTAATAATAATTTCCATGTTAAAGCAACATTTTGGGTAATAATCGCTTTCTTTATCGTATGTGTTTTAACTTTTTATTCTTGATCGTATCAATTAGATAATTATTTAAATACTTATAGTATATAAAAAATTATTTATATATTATATATTTTCATAATATAAATATGTATAATAGATATATATATATATATGAAATGGAAACACCATTCATGGAGACGGTAGTCTATACGTACACATGGACGTTGTTTCTATTTTCTTATCATATTGAATGGAAGTAAGTGATTGAGATATATGTAAATAAATAAATAGATATATATATATATATAAATTAGTATTATTATGGTCTATTTTACATACTTATTAATAATATTTTTTTTAATCATTATTTAATGGTGAATGTGGAAATTAATCTCATTGCGTCGTGGAGACGGTAAGACGTACGTATGCACGATCAACTATATCATTTTGTTAATAATTAAATGTTATAGAATTGGATGGTATATTAATTATAAAGAAACATTAAAATGTTATATTTATTATTTAAATCTATTATACTCATTATTATACACATCCAAAAAATGTAGTGTTGAATAACAAACGTCACCATGACGTAGAGACGGTAAGCAGTATGTATGCATGTATGGTGACTTTCTCATTGATAGGATAGATAGAATAATGAATATGGTTGTACAATATTTATAATAACATCAATGTATGTAGAAGGAACTGGAGTTATTACTTTGGTATGGAAACAACAAAGAAAGAGGAATTGGAAGAAGAAAAGAACTTTGAAAGAGGTGATGAAATTATTACCTCTTCTTCGGGTTCTTCCTTTTGATTTGAACAAAAGAAATCCTTAGGTTGATTTTATGATCAAAGTATGGAATATAGGTTTAATTGAGGGTAGTTGTGTGGATATTTGAGTAGGGGTTGACCGTTACAAATGGATTTGGAGGTGTGATTTGAGATAAGGAGAAGTACCCTTTTATAAGAGAGGTGAGGGTCACTTTTGGAAAAACTTGAAATATTATTTTATTATAAAATCATATTCAGTTTCTAATTGCTAAAAGTATATTTATTTCAAGTATAAGGTTGGTATGGGTCAAAAACCTCTCAAAAAAAGGTTTTAGACAGTTTAGGTCACCATATTAACCTTATCTTTTAAATTTAACTGTTAGTTAAATAGTTTAACTTTTACCATGTATTCTTGTATTTTTATATTACATGGCTAATAAACATACTATAAAAATCCGAGAGAACCTAAAGAGGTTCATTAATGAAATTTATATCATTATATAAGTCCTTTTTCCAAAACATATAAATTTAGTATTATTATATCATTTAATAATATAGTATTTGTTTTAAAAACTCATATATGTCAATTTTGACACTATTTAGAATTTGCTTTCTTTGAAAGTAATAAAAAATTTATCACTTAGAAAAAATCTTATTTAATCAACCCTAACATGTATATTAACCAAAAAAATTTGTGGAATTCATCAAAATTCTCATTTTAAATTTATTTTAATATTTATAATATCAATTATTTTAATCTTTCATTAATAAGGTAATTACTGCATCATCATTGTGTCATAAATAATTTAAATTATTTAATGTTTAAATTTTTTAAATAAAATACCATTATGTTGGAAATATTTTCATATTTCTAATTAATTTTTATAGTCTAATTTATCTTATGTATAACCCTATATTAAAAATGTTTTAGTTATAAAAGTGAGATTTAATACTTTTAACTTTTCTTTAAATAAAATAAAAATAAATGTCCTAATCTAATCCAAGTGGATAAAAAATAATCATATTTTATTAAATAGGTTTATTTTGGTAGAAATAAACTTATTCAATAGAATTAGGACATGTTTTAGGGTAATTATAATATCATTTTTACCTTTAATTACCTTATTTATTTTTAACAATGGTAAATAAAATTCAAAAGCTACAATTCACAAAAAATTATTTTCATCCTATTGAAACTAATTTTACTTAGTGAAATCAATATTGTCTCTTGTATTTTTTGAATTCAATTCATAGAAGAGGTAAAATTACGTTTCACACAAATTTGCAAATGTGCCTAGTAGGTGGGTAAAAGACGTTAAAAAGTTCAATAAACTATTATACATCTAATATTATTATAAAAGGACTCCAATTAATTAAATTGAACTAATATAGGAATTATTTATCTATTTTTACTTAAAATAAATTTAAATAAAATAAATAATTAATTGAATAAAAAGTTGGTTTTAAACAATAACGTAGTGTTTTTCACTATTCATCAAAAATTGAAAGTTTTCAGAAAAATACCAAATATTTACCCTAAGAAAATTTTCATATTACGAATTA
Organism: Viscum album; assembly: GCA_963277665.1. Taxonomy (NCBI): domain Eukaryota; kingdom Viridiplantae; phylum Streptophyta; class Magnoliopsida; order Santalales; family Viscaceae; genus Viscum; species Viscum album. Next base: position 1,086,484,221 of record OY728132.1, read on the forward strand.
AAAAATGGTGTATATTTTACTAAATTAAAAATATAGAAGTTTCATTAATTAATTTAAAATTAATTCCCATTGTCCAAACCATAAAATGGGTTTTTGAGAAGTAAAAAATAACAAAAGATTGATATGTCTTTATGTCCAATTTAAATGTAAAATTATTTCCAATGACCAAATTTGTATTAAATGATAAAAATAAAATATAATTATACTTTGAAACCATTAAAATGTAAAATTTAACACTATAAATTATTTTTATTAAAAAAGTTATTTTCAGTTAAAAATCAGTATTTTTCACTATTCATCAAAATATGAAAGTTATCAGAAAAACACAAAAAATTTATCCAAACTAAATTTGTATGTCATGCTTCTAAAGAAGAAGTTTATTTTTTTCATATTTAATATATAAAAGTATCAAATATTGAATTTAATAATGGTTCTCCATTAAAAGGTGGTAAAATTGATTTTTTTGAAAAATAATTTTTTATCCCAAAATTGAATTCGTTCTTATATTATGTCTAAGAAACACAAAAGTTTATTGTTAAAATTATATAGGATATATACAAATATTTTTGACTGTTATTAATTACTGTATCTGTAAAAAAGAGTATTTGGGACGAGACCCATCACAAATACTCTTCTGCTGACAATTTATTTGAGATGAGACTTAATTTTATATGAAAATAACAAATATGACAGAAAATATTTGCAATGAGGGTAAATTATTGTCGAAAAAACTATTTTTTAATGATTGTTTGTGATGAGAAATTATTACCATCACAAATAGTCTTTCTGATGTACTATCTGCGATGGGGGATATGCCCATCACAAATATCCCGTCGCAAAAGCCCTATTTTCCCGTAGTGTAAATTAGATATGTATGACACCTTCCTAAGGCTCGAGATCCATACCATATCCTCCATGAGATGGAAAATCATATCTCTCAAAGGTCAACCTTAGTGTGTAAGACTCGATCAAACTAAACTATGATGACTTTGATTCCTACAATAACAAGGATATGTAGGACACCTTCCTAAGGCCCGAGATCCATATGAAACATCCAAGTGTTTTCCTAGCGCATAAGTCTCACATCCGTATAAAGTGAGACTGATTAATTTCTATACATTGTTTCTCACATCAAGAATTGATCACATGGGGTTAGGGATCTACAATGACTATATCATTTTCATCTTGAATCACCACCAGCCAGGACAACCTCAGTATGTAAGCCTCGATTAGTGGCATGATAAAAGGAAATCTACCTTGGGAAAAGTCTTTAGGGCATGATCAAACTACGATGACTCTGATTCCTACCATAATTAGTATATATATGATTCCTTCTTAAGGCTCAAGCTCAATACCTGGTGCGTAAGTACCCCCATATATTTTCTTTCTTCATGATGTTGAACTGGATGAGGTTAATAAACTATGATGAATCTGATTCCAACCATAACGAGGATACGTAGGATGCCTCTGTAAGGCTCGAGCTCAATACCTAGTACCTAAGTGACCGCATATATATTCTTTCTGCATAACGTTAAACTACCTAACTTCAATGAACTATGTGGGTTTTGAAATCTATTATTAATAGAATATGTAGGATACCTCATAATGGATCAATCATGTACTCAAAATATTAATCACCTCCCTTGATGATAATAACTTACAAAATTCCTGGTTACATGGATTCAAAATATAAGTTGATACCCATTAAAGAGAAATGGATTAATAACAACATATAAATACAGATGGACTCATTAATAATCCCCCTTTTACACATGGAGGGATTCTATACTTGATCATTTTTTAGGGTAACCAGTCTCGCATCCTGATTAGGAAGATATTCTCGAACATATCTTAAATCTATAAGAGAGTCCCATATGAGGTAACAATTCCCCCAAAAAGGGTGTTATGAGCCCAACCACCCATCCACTCAACCAATGTGACTTCCTAAGCATCATTAGGTTTGAAAACCCAAAGAACCACCTGTATTTGGAAAGCAGGTTCATACTCAGTTATTGTAACAACCCACTAATTCTCATTGGCTTGAGAATACAACAAATCATTACTCGGCCTTAGGCGACATCCCCCAGATTCCAACACCTAGAAATAAATGCCAAAGGGTTTTAATAAAAGTGGGGGATGATTTACCCTTTAATAATAAAGTTATTAACCAAGCAATCTATAATTGGAAAATTCACTATATGATGCATGAATAAAAGAAAAACATCTCAACTACTTCATTCATATCAAAACCACTCCAAAGTATGCAACAATGGAAGACTCAAAAAATATCAAAGTAAAAAGTGGAAACCAACTAAATACTCAAAGAAGACCACAAGACTCCATGCTCCATGTGTCCCATGCTCTAATATCACCAAATAGCCCGAGCATCATGAAGTGGTGCTAGAAATGTGTCAAATGTTACCGTTTTCCCTGTCCCTAAAGATAACATCTACAAAAGAAGAAAAGTTACAAATAAAGGGTGAGTATAAAAATCAATATGTTTTCCCCAATGACTTCCATACTCATTACACTAGTAAAAAAGAGTTAGTAAAAATTATATAAATTATTATATTTAACCAATTTCCCAAAAACAGTTTATAACTAAATATAAACAAGTTTTAAAAACCATTTATAACCACAAGCATACAAGTGAAAATGAAATCAATTTTTCAGTAATTTATTTTTCTGAAATAATAACTAAACAAGACATTAAAACCATTTCTCAATATTCATTTGGCATTCCCAATCCATTACACACATCCACACAACCCACCATTCATGTTACATGACGATAGTTCCATACTCATGATCGGTTTCTCATCAATATATGAAGTCTCACAAGGTAATTGTATCCCATTTCCATTAACCATTTGGAACTGAGCACAAGGTCATATTTCAACCATGCCCCATATATGAAACATGAACACACACACCACATATGCCTAAAGATAATGCCAAAACAACCCTTTCAATAAAAACACCATTTTATTGAAAACCATTTCCATCAAAACTATTTCAATGCCAAACCATTTCAATAAAACACAATTTTTTATTCAAAACACCATTTTCATAAAAAAAAAAATCAATTCCTGCAAATCCAAAATTTAAAATCACCATTTTAAAGTCAAGAAACTAAATCAATTTTCACAAAAATAATAAATCATCAGTAAAAAGGATTTATTCCATGCATTGAACCAATATTTCACAATAAATTTCATTCAATTTAATCAATTTGAAACTAAGACAATCAATTCTAGCAAGATGAGATGATATAGAAGCCACCTACATTGAAGGTTTTGACGAAACTCGATAACAGACAAAGAACACACAAGAAATCCTGGTCGATTCTTCATAGAACCGCCTTAGATCTTTTCTCCTAGAAAGATGAAGACCAAATCTCAACTTATTTGGAATACATGCACCTTGATCTACCCATAAAAGGTGTATATCTTAGAAACCAAGAAGAAAGAAGAAGATGATCTTAGTAGATCTAAGAAACCGATCAAGAACAATGAAGAACAATCACATACCTCAATAATCCGGATTCGAATCACCAAGGAAAGCCTTCAGATTGACTCCAAGTCACTTGGGAGAGGTTCTCCTACTTTTATGGAAGAGAAATACTGAGTTATGTCCATTTAGGATAAAAAATGAGTAGCTTAGAGGCAAAAAGGTGTGAGATCAACTTATTTAGGATCTCACTTTAACCATGTGCATGGTTAGTTTGCACGGTTAAACAAATTGTGTGCTAACCGTGCATTAGCTACTCTCTAGAAAAACCCTTTCATGACCTCCTTGCATAGCCTCCTTAACCATTCACACACTGTGCTGAAGCTCTCTACCTCAAAAATGTTATTGTGCACGATTTCTCCTAACAAACAATTTGGATAAACCGTGTCCAGCCCGTGCACCTTTCCTTTAGCTCGCAAAACTTATTGAATGTTCACCAAATTCTCCAAACTTTACCTCCAATACTTTATATCCATAAAATCAAAAATAAAGGGTAATGTACAAAAAACCGAGAGTAATAAATTCTCCTCACCCCCTATATTTTTGTTCTCAGAATGTAGAAAACAATTGCTACCCTAAAAGAGTTTTTTCCAATGATCTTTCATTTCATTCTCATGTTCCCAAGTCTCTTCCCAAATATGACCATGTTTCCATAAAACCCGCACTAGATCTATTATTTTTACACACAAGACTTTATCTTACCTATCCATAATCCACACTAGTATATGTACCAATGATGAATCCGACTCTAGGTCAATGTGATCCCATATGATCCCATAGTTAGGATCAGGTTGATACTTCTTCAACTAAGATACATGGAACACATTGTGCACTGAACTGAACTATGATGGTAGTTCCAAATGGTTTCTCACCTCTCTAACTCATTCTAATATCTCAAAGTGTCATATGTATTGAGAAGATAACTTAACCTGCTTCCCAAAACGATGATGTCCGAGTCTGGGAGAAATCCTTAAGAATACATGATCACCCACTACAAAGGACAACGACCGTCAATGATGGCCTATATAAGATTTTTGATAACTCTGAGCCATCTCTATCCTATTTCTGAATAAAATAATCTTCTATGTTGTTTCTCGGACAAGGCTCGACCCGACTAGTGTAGTTTCACATGGTTCCGCCCAACATAGTGAAGAACCACAAGAACACCCATACAATGATTCAAACAGAGCCATATGTATTGAGGCTGGATAGTTGTTATTATTTGAGAACTCCACTAAGGGTAAGTGATCCTCCCATGAGCCACCAAAATCCATTACAGAATCCCAAAACATATCTTCCAACGTTTTTATCATATGTTCAGATTTCCCATTTTTCTGAGGATGATACACCATGCTCATATTCAAATGAGTGCCAAGAGATTTATGTAAGGATTTCTAGAATAGAGATATGAACCTCTAATCTCTATCTGATACTTTTGACACTAGAATTCCATGCCTCTTTACCATTTCTTAGATATATATTTTAGATAGATCATCCACCATATGAGTTTCATGAATAGGGATGAAATGTGCCGACTTGGTAAGCTGATCTACTATAACCCATATGGTATCATGTTTCCAAAACATTCTTGGGAGGCCTATAACAAAATCCATAGCCATCTGCTCCCATTTCCAAACTAGGGTAGGAAAATTCTACAACATACCCACTAGTATTTGATGCTCTACTTTAACTTTCTGATAAGTTAAGCACTTTGAAATAGACTCAACCACTTTCCTTTTCATGCCGCTCCACTAAAAATGTGCCTTCAACGCCTTATAGGTCTTTTGTGTACCTGGATGTATAGCTCATCTCGAATGGGGATAAGAATGAAGAAGTTGTTCTTAAAAAGATATCATTACATCCATAATATCATTAAACGACAACACTAAATTCCTATCATGTTTCCATCCCTCAATGGTCTCCCACTATTGAGTTCTGAACTCATAACTTGAAATTCTTCATCAGACCCTTATACGTCTTTAACCATCTTTACTAAATTAGGGAATAGCATAGATGAAAAGAAAACTGCAACATCACCTTGGCCTTCAAATTCCACATGCATGTCATCTAAGACCGACATCAACTGCCATTCATCTAAAGATTCTTTTTCTAACTGAGCATATGACTTTCTGCTCAATTCATATTCCACTGAATTCTCCTTTCCCAGTGTATACATAAAGTTAAAGTCATAAATTTGGGGATACTCTATCCATCTCAATTTTCTAAGATTCAAATATCGTTGTGAGAAATTTTTTTTCAAGATTTTATATTTTATAAACACAATAAATTTCTCACCGTAGAGATAACGATGCTGAGTCTTCAAAGCGTGGAGGAATAGAGCTAGCTCAAAATCATGTGTTGGGTAATACTTCTCATGCACTCTCAATTGCCTTGAACCATAAGCCAAAACACAGTCTAATTTCATAAGAACACATCCCAACCCTAATCCTGAAGCATCACCATACACCACATATCCCCATCCCGATCCTGGAAAAATCAAGATAGGTTTCGAAGTAAAGTGAAATTTTATCTCTTGGAAAGATTTCTAGCATTCCTCTATCCATTGGAATGGAGAATTCATATTTTTCAGAGTTGTCATTAGTGAGGCTAGTCATGAGAAGGCACGCTCAAAGTGTCAGTAGTAACCATCTAGACTAAGAAAACTTCATATCTCAAAGTAATTCTTCTATGGTTTCCACAAGATATCAACTTCTATATTTTCAGGGTCCACTAAAACACCTTTTTCAGAAATTACATGGCCAAGAAATCATACGTCTTGTATCCAAAAATCACAATTTGATAACTTTGAATACAAATGGGGATCTCTCAAGATTTTTAACACTATCCTTATGTGTTCCTCATGCTCAGCCCTTATCTTTGAATACACCAAGATGTCGTCAAAAACACAACAAATTTTTTTTCCAGATATTGCTGAAAAAGTCGATTCATCAACGCCATGAAGACCATTGGTGATTTTTCTAGACTAAAATGCATGACTACATATTCATAGTGTCCATATATGATTATGAAAGTTGTCTTTGGAATATATTCCTTCCAAATGTGCAATTGATGTTACCGTGATCACAGTTCAATCATTGAGAACCACTGAGCTCCCCTCAATTGATCGAACAAATCATAAATGTGTGGTAGTGGATACCGATTCTTTATTGTAACTTGGTTAAGCTTATGACAATGAACATAAAACCAAAGAGTTCCATCTACTTTCTTCACAAACAAGACCAGTGCTACCCACCGAGACATACTTGGTATAATGAAACCTTTTCTTTCCATCTCCTCTAACTGAACTTTATGTTCCCTTAACTCTATTGGTGTCATCCTATAAGATGGAAGGGAAATTGGAGTGGTCCCTTATATGAGATTAATCATAAAATATATATCCCTTATAGGTGGTAACCATGAGAAGTTATCAGGAAATACATATGGAAATTGATCCACAACTACTGGAAAGCTAACATCCTCGATCTCTTCCATGGATTCCAAATTCAATACTGCCAACTGGTAAGATATTATTCCCACCACTGGTGCCAACAATGCAGTTGCACTCTTCTTTATGGCCTTCTCTCCTTTAAAGAGATACTCGATACTATCCTCATTTATGAAACTAACTATCATCCAATAATAGTTGATAAGATCCTTGAACATTTTCAGCCAATCTATACCCAAGATTACATCATAGAAATCCATCTCCAACATCGAGAAGTCCCATTTCAGCTTATTTACATTATCCATTATAGCACATGATCTACACACAATAGTTGACATTCTCTTTCACCGAGAGGAGTTTGAATTTTTATCATAGAAGGTATCATTTCAAGTTTTAAACATATAAGGTTAACAAAATAAGAAACAATGAAGGAATGCAATGCACCTATATCAAACAGTACATTCATGAAGGTATAATTCAAAATAATTGTACCTCTCACTGTAAATAGTCCAGCCTGATCATCCACAATCATCTTCTCAGTTCTATATAGTTGCTTCATCATTGAACTCTACTCTTTGTTGCCTTACTGATATTGACCTTGATGAGGAGTCATGATATTCTAAGAATCAACTTGAATGGATTTGTTCTTATAATGATAATAATTTGGTTGGATTTGTCCTATCGAAGCATACAATGCTTGATATTCCTAATAAGTGTCTCGAGCACCTGACCTCGGAGCACTATGAAAAAATCACTTAAGGTGTACCATATTGTTAAAATTAGGGCATGCTCTTGGTGGTGTTGTACACTCCCGCTTTATGTGGTCAAAGGAACCACATTGGTAGCATCCCACTTGGCTCTTTGGTCATGGAGGAATATTTAATGATCCAGCCTTTGGATTTTGATTCCCTCTCCCACCGTGGAAATAGGTTTCTCTCTTTCAATTTCTCCCAGCATTGAATTTTCCATCATTCCAATAAGGATCATCATATTCCCTCCTACCATTTCTCCTGATATGACTTTCTTGGTCACCGATACTCTATTCACCATCTCTGTATAGTCATTAATATAGAGAACCACAATCCTTGATTGAATTTCCTACCTTATCCCTGATTCAAAGATACGTGCCTTTAGGGAAGCACTTTCCTCAACTTCTGGTGAAAAGCATACTAAATTCATGAATTTATCCGCATATTTGGTGACAGATAGGTTCTCTTGATTCAGGTTCAAAAAGTCAGTCATCCTTTAGATATTGAATGTTTGAGGATAGAATTTTTTATTAAACAATTCCACAAAATCCTCCCATGTAAGGTATTAATTTTTGTAAGCATGTAGTGCTAGTTACCACCACTGATGTGAAAGATCATCGAGCATATATGTGGCCAGCTTGACTTTGAGATCTTACAGTGTGCTGATGAATTTGAAGATACAATTCATCTTGTTCAATCACACCTCCGCCTTTTTCTATTTAGAATCAACCTGGAATATGGGTGGATTCTACTTCATAAATTGGATGGAATGATCTACATGCCTTGTCTCATTCCTATGGTTCCCATGTCCATGGATTGAAATGATTGAATGACACTCTGAACCAATTCTTGGTTCACCAGTGGTTTAGGTGCAACCACGTTCTCTACAGCTCCCTCTTGTAGGTTCCTACGACGACGGTTAGGTTCCATTTTCTAAATGAACAATAAACTCTATAAATCTCACAATATAGGAATTGATGGATAAGAATTTCAAATTCTATCACATAAACTATCACAATATTGTTTTCCAAAAACAACTTTTTCCATGTTCAACCATTTTTGAAAAACCATTGTTTCTTTTGAAAATCAACCCGTTTTCAAAAGCCAATAATCATTCCCTCTTCCAAAGTCTTTCATTTGAAAACAATTTTTCATTTTTCAGAAAATTTCATGTTTAAAAAAAATCATAAAAAATTACTACAAATGAAATATTCAATTCTAGTGGGAATTCATTCCTCTAAAATGCATGGCATGTTCGTCTCATTGGCTAAACCCATGACAATGAGGTTCCAGTATCCTATAAGTGTCTCCAAAACACTTATGTACCATAAACCCTGGTAAATTGAATTTTATCATAAACGGGTTAGCTACATCCTTTTAGGATATACATTTCATGTCTTAACTATCCTACTCCTTTCTAAGATCACCACCCATGAAATAGATAAGGATGAATCAAATATAAGACCATGAAAGTGAAAACTACTTGTTAAGTAAGTACTAAACAAGCTGATACCTTTTTTAATCACTTGCTAATTCTCATTGGCTTGAGAATACAATAAATAATCAATAGGCCTTAGGAGACATAACCAAGACACCAAAGGTTGGAAATAAATGCTGAAGGGTTTCAATGAATGTGGGGGACAATTTACCCTATAATAATAAAACTATTAACAAAGTAATCCATAACCGAACAACTCAATATATGATTCATGAATAAAAGTAAGACATCTCAACAACTTCATTCATATCAAAACCACTCCAAAGTATGCAAAAATGGAATACTCAAAAAACATCAAATTAAATAGTAGAAACCAACAAGAGACTCTAAGAAGACCAAAATAATCTATGCTCCATGTGTCCCATGCTCCAATATCACCAAATAGTATGAGCATCACGAAGTGGTGCTAAAAACGTATGAAATGTTACCTTTTCCCCTGTCTCAAAAGATATCATCTGAAAAAGAACCAAAGTTCCAAAGCACGGGTGAGTATAAAACATATAAGGTTTTTTCCAATGACTTCCCTACTCACGCTAGTATGATAGAGGAGTTAGAAACAATTATATAAAATAGTTTATATAAAACAATTTCTCAAAAAATCTGTATAACTAAATATAAACAAGTTTCCAAAACCATTTATAACTAAAAGAATACAAGTTAAATCGAAACCAATTTTCTAGAAAGTTATTTTCCTAAAAAATAATTTAAAAAAACTTTAAAATCATTTCTTAATATTCCTTTTTTATTCCAATTCCATTCCACACATCCACATAACCCATCATGAATGTTATGCGATGACAGTTCCATACTCATGAGAAGTTTCTTGTCGATCTTCCAAGTCATCACAAGGTAATTGTATCCCATGTTCCATTAAACCTTTCTCACCAAGCATAAGGTCATATTTCCACAAAGACCCATATATTCAACATGAACACAAACACCACAAATGCCCAAATATTAAGACAAAACAACTCTTTCAATAGAAACTCGTTTTTTTGAAAACCATTTCCATAAAAACCTTTTCAATGCCAAAATATTTTAGTAAAAAACACTATTTATTGAAAAACCCTTTTTCATCAAACTATTTTTCAATTCCATAAAATCCATAATTTAATATCACCATTTTAAATTCAAGAAACTAAAACAATTTTCACAACAATTCACCAATATCACACATTTAAAAAAAATGCTAAATCATCACTGAAGAATATTTATTCCATGAATTAAACAATGATTTCACAATAAATTTCATTCAATTTAATCAATTTGAAACTAATCCAATCAATTCTACCTAGAGGAGATGAGAGATAAGCCACAATGTTGAAGGCTTTGATGAAATTCGATTTCACATGAGCCTCAACCCAGTTGGTGAGGACTCCTTAAGTTCATCCGGGTGACCCAAGATCAAATCCAGGTGAAGGCTTATTTCTGGGGGTACTGTAGTTGTAATGTAGCAGTACTGTAGTGGGTACTGTAGTGGGAACTTTAGTAGGTACTTTTTGGCACTATAGTAGCCGAGATTATTCCTCCGTTTGGGTCATCGGGCCACAAATTTGGTCCCCATGTCCTTTAAGGCCTTTGGGCCGTGCAGGCCTTCGGGTCAGTAAGGCCTTCAAGCCCCATCAAGGACTTCGGGCCACCTTAAGTGTAGATTCAAACCAGATAACCTATAATGAACAAGCTCCAGAAGGAGGATGAGAAAGAAACATTTACCATAGGAGAATCTAAATAGATTTCAAGAATGAGAGGGTATGCCACCTGCCATCGGGGCAAGCCTGTGCATGCACAAGAATGCCTAGCCGAATAGCCGTGTGAAGGTGGAGAGATTATTTCATGATGGAGATGCTGGGGAGGATCAGTTCCTAGTAGTTAGTCTGGGTTGTATGTAATGTTTGAAGCTTACGAGCAATGAATTTCTCTAAGGCCTACGGTCCATGTAATACTTATCCCTACGGGCCTTGTTGGGGTTCCACCTCACCCCTTGAAAGGTGGATTATCAAAATAAATAATAAATGAAGGCCTTCAGGACATTGGAGGCTTTGAAAAAACACGACAAAGAATGAATAACAGACAAGAAAATCAGGTCGATTATTCATAGAACCACTTTATATCTCTTATCCTAGAAATATAAAGACCAAATCTCAACTTATTTCGAATACAAACTCATAGATCTTCACAAAACAGGTGTATATATAAGAAACCAAGAAGAGAGGAGAAGTAGATCTTGGTAGATCTAAGAAAACAATTGAGAAAGATGAAGAATGATCACATACCTCAAGAATACAACTTTGAATCCCTAAAGAAAGCCTTCAGATTGAATCCAAGTCACTTGGGAGAGGTTCTAATATCATCAAGGAATAGAAATACCGATCTAGGGCTGATTAGGAGAAAAAAAAAGTAGTTTGTAGGCAAGAACATGTGAGATCCACTTTTTTTAGATCTCACTTTAACCATGCACACAGTTAGTTCACACGGTTAGACAAACTGTACGCTAACCGTGCATTAGATACTGTCTAGATAAACCCTCCCATGGCCTTTTTTCATTGTCTCCTTTACTATGTGAACACTATTATAATTCTCTTTGCCTCAACCCTACTATTGTGCATGGTTTCTCCTTGGATTTTTTTATAGTTTAGATAAACTGTGCACAGCCCGTGCACCTTTCCTTTAGCCCCCAAAACATATTGAATGTTCACTAGACTCTCCCTACTTTCCCCCTATAATTTATATCCAAAAAAACACAAATAAAGGTTTACATACTAGAAATTGGGGGGGGGGGTACTACAGTTATGGATGTGGGAACCATTTGGAGTTTCCATTAAAGGAAAATATGGTAAAACATGATGTGAAGAATTGAGCAACACATTCAACCCCCTCACAACCAAGCATCAATCAAAATAACACTCTTGTTTTTTTAGGAAAAAATTCGGATTCAACATGGATAAGAAGTTGTCCATTAATATTATTTTATTATCCTTACCACCATGGTTATCCTTATTCATCCAAGACAGGACAAACAAAATGAATAAGTTGCTCGAGTAAATTTTGTCTATAGTTCACCATGTGGATAAGGATTGGTTGGAACCTATTTCTCCTCCCCTTATAGTTAAACGTTTGAAATGTAGGACTGAATATACCATGGATAATATAAATCCAAAATATCCATTATAGTGTCCTTCAAAGATATAAAAGATTCAAAGGTATAATAATGAACTCGAGGTGATTTTATTCATATGTGTAAAGAAAGGACACTAGAAAAGAAATTTGAATGAATTGAAAAAGCAATCAAACACATCAACTTTAGGTATATTCATCAATTTTCTATCCACCACTTGTGTATTAAATACAATATGCTTAAAACACACATGTATTTAAGTATAAGTAATGAACAAGAATAGAAAGGTTATAGAGTGAACTCAAAAGGAGTTGAGAAAGGAAGATTCCTATGTCATCGAAGGGGATCTCCCCACTTCTCATTTCCAAAATGGATTGATTAAAGTTTATAATGAGTGTTACCAACATCATTTATATCAGTGTCCATTATGACAAAACAATACATTGTTTCAAAATTCGAATAAGTGTTGTTATGGTTCTTTAATACTAACCTAATAGTTTAATAACTCTTGAATAACAAATATCCATTACAATTAATGATGAATATAAAATTAAATTTTCTTACCTGACTATAGAAAGATAATTTATTTTGAAATAAAAATTTAAATTAGTTGACTTGTTTATACCCATAAAAGTGTTTTAGTCTAAATTTAGCTAAGATATTGGGTATAAAAACAAACTAATTATCATGTTTTAGGTAAATAAACCATTATAAATAAAGTTACATAACAATCTCTTAGAGTTATTTCAACATGTCCATGTAAACTATTAAAAAGCAAAATGCAAATTTAGATACTTCCTAATATTCCTTTAAGAAATTTTTAGAAATGAACAGTGAAGTAAATGAGTTCATTTGGTAATGATTTAGGACTCTCTCATCTATATTTTCAAATAACATATTATCTAAGTAATCATTGATCATACATGTGGAGTAATGGTAATCCCAAACTTATATTTTCTTATATACATTAATTTCATGATATTAGTGAAAAGGAAGATCAATTATGGGTCTTATATATATTGAAAATCTACAATTATTTCTTCCAAGTCATGTTTTTCAAATAGAAGTGCAACATCTAACCATATTACAACTATATATTTTCTAATGGATATCATATCAATTGTGATATGATAAGAATATATTAGAAAAATTCCATAACTGTTTGTTAAAAGATGGATTTATCTGCAAACTAACATATAAAACTAAGGTGCATCAGGGTTGATAGTCCTATAACCACAAAGGATATTAACATTTAGTCAAGATTGACTATATTTCCATAAAGGAATCCTATATCTATAAATATAGGAGGGTAAAACTTAACTAATATGGGTTAAGTATTTAGATGCACATGGGTTGGAATAAGAATACTGGACTCCACTAAGCTTAGAGGGATGTGTAGTTCCAGAAACACATACTGTGTAAGAATTTATTACCAAAGAGGTAATTTATATTCACTATAAGGACCCAAAATTTTATAAATGAAACAACCTTTTTCAATTAATAAAATCCTTTTTAAGTAATGTAGATATAGAAAATGCATGTACTACTTTGGTTATTTTTTATTTTTATAAAATATAGCTAATTGTATTTAAAAACCCATTAAGAATCTTAACTGTAGATAATATAGCTATTTTATAGTGGAAATTAATATTAGTATATATTATGGTTTGTGATAAAGTATAATTTACATAGATGGAAGAATCGATGGCGTTGACCAGTAGGATCTTACCATATGAAGCCCAATTATCAGAGATTCCAAGGGAGATGGTATTATTGGGATTTGAATTTAACAAATTCTAAGATAAAATACAAAAATTGAAACCTGAACAGAGTAATTTATTAGAGGAGTTAAAACTTATTGAGATCAAGACCCAACCCATGTTCACCAAACCACCTCAATAAGGTGCCACCATCACACACCTTACCCTTTGGAAAAACACTATTGTAATAAGGGGTTATGTATCTAGACCCTAGTAGTATGAGTTTTTATGATTTATTTTTTAATAAAATAATAATTATGTTTATCCCTTTTCATAATTACTTTATATATAAAATTATATATGAGTTAATGAAAATTATATTTTGATATGAAGAATCCAAAATTGTTTTTTTGGAAAATATATGGTTTTACCACTCTTTTTAACAAATTCAATAATTTTAAACAAAATATTACTTTTATATAATAATATTATTAAATATTATTTATCTATATACAAATGATAATATAATTTAATTAATTCCAATGTAATATTTTTAAGGTTCAGAAATTTTTTATTGTCATAAAAACAAGTATTTTCTAGTAAAAAATATTTTTATTTAAAAGTTTAAATTCTAATATTTATAAAAATATTTATATAAAATAAATATTATTTTTGAAATTATCATGTCAAAATTATACAATGTTTTTTTCATTATTTTATGAGATAGATTAATTTTTGGGTAAAAATTTAATTTGAAATAAATATATGGTATGTATTATGACATCATTATATACCAAAAGAGATGTAATAAATTATATAAAAGGTATAAAATACCAAATATTTATCCACCCTATAAAATAATTTGTTTTTAAGTTATTTCACTTCTTCTACAACCTTTTAATGAATCCTCCAAAACCTATATTATATTTTAAGGTTTTAAAATCAAAGTTTTATGAGCATGACTAGCTTCCAGCTCACAAATGGTATTATTTTAATATGTTTAGTTACTGGTCTTATAAAATATTTAAAAAAAAATCAGTTTTGGTATAAAACATGTTAAAAACCATGGGAAGGTTTGTGGGTTTGATTACTTTATCATATAGATTCCAAAACCTATGTTTAGAAATTTATACAGAATTCCCCTATTTTTTTTTGAAAAAATACACACCCAACCTCCCACTCATCTTCATTAAAAACACATTGATCATTACTTTACTCTCCATATACATCTATAAATCCATTCCAAGTCATTCCCAATATCTTAATATTCCCCTCCCAATATTTTAGAAATTCCATTTCAAGGTAAGAGGATTTTATCTTTATTTAAGAAATTTCTTGTATTATGCCATTTAATTTACATCTTTTCATGTTATAATGTGTTTTTACACATAAATTTTATAGTAATTATGATTTAAAAGTAATTAAATACCACCTTTCACTATAATTAAACCCTTCTATGAATATTTAAGTACACCCGTTGTGCTACAGAAATTATCTTGTGATTTTCAAGAAAAACATTTTTGTAGTAAATAACCATCCCCATTTCCACTCAAGGGTATTCACCTAGATATATATATCCTAATTTATCTGGGAATTCAATTTATGTTACCCAAACTCATTAATCATGGGATCAAAAGTGATGGAAGATGCCCTTATGATGTATGATATATGTGGCGCACAGATGCTTGTATTAAACATGAATATGACATGTGGGCCTATAATTATATATCCCTATAATGTATTGGGTAATGTTTTTATTTCATGATATACCATTTATGTTTCATGGGATATTATAACAAGAATACTATATTATGATGTATCAACAGTTATCCTTTACTTATACTATGATGTCATGTTTTATGTTGTTTCCACATTCCTTTATTGCCTCGATTTTTTCATCTTATATTGTGATTTTATGTTCATGTTTATAAATATAAAGGATTTTATTTCACCTTGTTATTCCTATTGACTCACATGTAGTACTTTCATCATGTTATTCTTATATTGTTCACTTCTTGGGCTTTATATCTCATCCCTTTCTTATGTATATCCCCAGGTTATCCCTTGTAGTTTTTAAAGAGTGATGGAATTTCATGAGCATATTAAGGAGTTTTAAATAAGGTTGTTGTATCCATATTTTTAATTATTATGTTATTAATTTAATCACACAAATACACTAGGCCTTTCAATATTTTAGGATTGTATTATGTGTGTCTTTAAGTAATAAATCATGATGTAAGTTGTATTAAAGATATGGGTTTTCATAGTTGGTATCTGAGCAAGGTCTTGTTATTTTTAGGTATTGAAATTATAAAACCTTTGTGAAATAATTATGTATAAGAATACAAATAGAAAACATTTCACTAAATTATGGTAAATTATAGATTCATTGGTTTCCAAGCAAGAAAATACATTTTTGGATACTATAAGTGGATGTGGCTCTAACACATTTGTACCTAGTGGTATTAAACATGAAAAGGACACATTGGGTATTAACTTAGTACTCATATGGTGCATGAAAAAGAGTCCTTAAAACACACCTAGTTTGATACTCTTGGAGGATATGATTCCGTAAATTTACATGATCCTTACGAACCATCATAAAGGAAACACAAATTTCTATAGAACTTTATATTAGGAAATAGACCATGGATTACTTATATTGATACCAAAAAATTAATATGTTAATGAATGTGTATTATTTATTATTTATCCCTTCAATGTTCATACTTTTCCTTTTATATTATTAATATTTTAAAAATTCTCATCCCTAATTTTCCCTTTATTTATGTTAATGGATAGAAATTGGAGGAACTAAGTCAACAACCAATGTGATTGGAAATGTAATTACTTCCTAAATGATATTCACAACCCAATGGGAGTGGGGTTCAAGAAATTTATGACAATAATTACTCAATTAACTCATGTTTTTAATATAAAGTTGAACCAGTGGTAAAACCCACACCCCCCCTAAAAAATAAAATGTTTCAATTGAGATATTTATAGGACAATGACCTCCCACTTTTAGTAGATATTTAGATCATTTAATTGTGTAATTAAATCTATTGAAAATATATTCTTAATCCTTAAATTCTCTTAGAAGTAGAAGGTTGTGCTGGTTTTTTTCATATGGAGGGAGAAGTAAATCAATGGTGGATGTTGAAAAAAAATACAAAGACCAAATAGGAGATTAAATTTATGGAGTGGAAAGAATTCCAATTTTTTTGATAAATATTTTACTCACACTCTTGTACTTAAAACAGAGGTATTTACTTTTTCTCAAGAAAATTAATGGAGAATCTATCAGGGAATATGAGGTGAAACTCACAATACTTTCATGATACACCTCCAACTTTTTCATCAACCATGAAATTAATTTGAACGCTGCTTTAGTGGTCTAAAGTAGATTTTATTAAAATAATTAGTTATTTGAGACTTTGAAATCTATTTAGAAATTGTCTGTTATTCCCTAAAAATCGAAATATATTTTACTGAATCTCAAGGGACTTACAGGTCTAGATATAGGAAGTAGAGAATGAAGTTTAATTTTGGGGGAGTGATAGAGAAATATAATGGTAAAAAAATTCTAACATTCAAATTTTAAAGTGTGAGAAGAATCATCCCAGGTATATAACTTCTCATTTGTCCATATTTTTGGGATGAAATTCTCAGTAAACCTTGTGATACTACCTTTAGTAGAATTCGATAAAATCCTAGGAATATATTGACTATACTTATATAGAGAAAACATAAATCTTTGATTGAAGGAAATCTCCCTCTATATTATAAATCAACCTTCTATTTTATACAAGTGTAAAGAGAAGGATGAATCTACTTTAGAATCATCATCTCAAGTGTGAATATAATTAACTTATGAGAAATATTATATATATATATAATGATTTATACTAAGGAAAAGATCATCCTTGATAGAATGCCGATTATAATGGAATATGTTGATGTGTTTCTTGAAAAATTGTCTGGTCTTCCTCCATGTCATGAGTATGAGTTCTCAATCGATGTTATAGTCAACGATTATCCAATATCCAAGACTTCACATAGAATAGACACTGTTGAACTTAAATATATTAAGAATGAACTAAAATATAATTTATATAAAGGGTTTATACCCCCATGTACTTCACCATGGGGAGCACTATTCTTATTAGTCAAGAAGAAGGATGGTTAAATGAAACTCTACATTGATTATCGTGATCTCAAAAAGATCATGAAAAAGAAAAAATATCCTCTATCGAATACTGAAGAATTTTTAGATAAAAAATGTGGATCATAATACTTCTCTAAGTCAGACCTCAATTAGGATATTATCAAGTAATGGTAAAGATAGAGGATATTCCAAGGACTATGTTTCATATATGGTATATGAACTATAAGTTCATAGTGATGCTATTTGGACTCACTAACGATCCATATATCTGCTTGGACTTAATGAATATTGTATTTAGATATTAACTCAACAAATTTGTGACATTATTTATAGATGACATTATTATCTACTCTAAATGTAAGGATGAATATATGGCGCATATGAATGTTGTACTAAAGACCTTACACAAGAAAATTTTATATGTGAAGTTTAGTAAATATGGGTTTTGGATGGATAAAATAACATTCATGGGTCATGTTATCACAAAAAATATATATGGATCCTTTAAAAACAAATTCAATTTAAGGATGTACTAGACCAATATATATGTTGGATATCCATAGTTTCCATGGATTAGATGGGTACTATCATCGATTTTTGAGAAACTTCTCGTGATTTTAAAGCCCACTAACCAAGATAACTTGGAAGGTAGTAAATTTCTTTTATAATTATGAATGAAAGTACATATTTAAAGAGTTAAATAAGTGGATAATCATTACACATATTCTCACATTACTTACCAGTAAGGAATAATTTTTGATCTATAAAGATGTGCCCAAAAATGTATTGGGTTGTGTTATCAAGTAATATGATAAAGTGATAGCCTATTCCTCATACTAATTAAAAATCAATGAGAAGAACTACCCAACCCTTGGTATAGAATTGGCTGTAGTGATCTTCATATTAAATATTTTGTGATATTATCTCTCTGGGAAAAATGTGAAATATATACAGATCATAAACGCTTTAAGTATATATTCATATAAAATGAGGTCAATATGCACTAATTAAGGTGTTTATATTTATCTAAGTATTATGATTTTTTAATCCATTACCATCTTGGGAAGGTAGAATAAGATGAAGATAGTCAGAGTAGAAAGGATCCAAAAATTCCATCCATGAAAGAATTTAAAGGGATCCAATCTTCTTGTACATGAAAAGGATAGACATGGAAATAATAAATGGACATTCATCCTACCTTTATCAAATAACTCACAAATATACATTTGTGATAGGATCAAGAAGGCCCAAAAAGATTACGAGGATCAATAGAGAAAGGCAATGAATACTCCATAGTTCCACTTTTATAAATATGGTGTTATATGGTTTAAAACCCCATATTTGTGTATCATCAAAACCATAACTGAATAGGGAACTTCTGGATGATGCATATAACTCATATTTCTCTATTCATCTAGGAAGCACAAAGATTTATAATTATTTGAAGAAAAATTTATGGTGGGAAAACATAAAGAGATAGATTTTAGAATTTGTACCTCAATGCTTGGTATTCTAATAAGTCAAGGGTGAATGAAAAAAGCCTAAGGGTATGATGCAACCATTTCCCATATCATTATGGAATTGGTAAAACATAACCATGGATTTCATCATAGGACTCCCCCTGACATATAATGGTAATAACACCATCTAGGTGGTAGTTGAACACCTTAAAAAGTTATCACAATTTGTTGTTAAGGTAAATGGGAAGGCTTCATAGAGTGTGACCCTCCATTATATCTGATTGAGATCTGAGGTTTACCTTGATGTTCTTGGGAAGCCTTTAAAAAGAATCAAATATAGAGCTATGTTTCAGTACTACTTATCACTATTTGATATATGCTGAGTCTTAAAGAACCATTCAAACTATAGAGGATATATTCAGATCATGTTCAATGAATTTCCAAGGATTTTGGGATCAACACCTTCCCATTACAGAGTTCTTATATAAAAATAGTTTCTATTATAGAATTCCAATGGCAACTTATGAGGCTCTGTATAGGAATAGGGGTTGGAATTCAGTATACTAGGATGAATTTGGATATTAGAAGCTTATGGGACATGATCTTTTCTAATAGAATATATAGAAGGTTCAAACCATGAAACATCACATGGAATACACACAAAGTCAAAAAAAAGATATACATACAATCGTCAATGAGACCTAGAGTTTGAGATTAGATATAAGATGTTCCTTAATATATCATCATGTAATAAATTCATTAGGTTTGGGAAGAAGTTAAAGCTTATCCCATGATACATTAACCCCTTTGACATCCTTGATCGCATTGAATCTATGGCCTATCGACTATAACTCTCACCTAACGTACCCCTAGTACATGATGTGTTCCATGTATCCTTCTTGAGGAAGTAAAAACTAGACCCCTCACATGTACTGAATGAAATGGTGGTATCCTTAGATAATGATATTTCATATCAGGAGAAGATTAAGAAGATATTATATCATAGAGAAAAAGTTATACAAAACAAGACAACTCACCTAGTTAAAGTGTTTTGGCGGAAGCACAAGTTTGAGGAAGCAACATGGGAACCAGAAGTGTCTATGAAATAAAATTACCCTCATCTATTTTAGTGCATGGAATGATATTTATAGGGTGAAATTTATAAATGGGGAATAATGTAATGACACAAAACTTTATAAATGAAATTCTATTTTTTAATGAATAAATTCCTTTTTATGTAATGTATTTATAGAAAAAAACATGAACTACTTTATTTATTTTTGACCATTATAAAAAATAGTCAGTCGGATTTAAAATAAAATTAATCATATTAATTGTTGATAATATATCTATTGTATATTAATATTTAATATTAGTATATATTAAGGGTTATGATAAAGTCTAATTAACATAGACAGAAGAAGCGATGACCTCGACCAGTAGGATCATACCCTATGAAGCCCAATTATCATAACATTAAAGGGAGATGGAATCATTAGGATTTTAAATTTACCAAGCCCATGATGAAATTAAAAAAAAAACCATTTATGGTGGATGTTTAAGCTTATCGAGATCATAACCCATACCATGTTCACTAAACCACCCCAAGAAAGTGACACCATCGCAAACCATACCCTGAGGCCATACGTTGGTGTAATATGAGGTTATCTATATTGAAACTCGAATAAGGAATTTTTATGTTTTATTTGTAATAAAATAAAAATTATGTTTGTCCCTTTTTATTATTATTTTATATAAAAAATTATAAATGAGATGATTAAAATTATATTTTGATACGAAGAAGACAAAATTTTATTTTTAGAAAATATATGGTTTTAACACACTTTATGATAAATTAAAGAATTTTAAACTAAATATAATTTCATATAATAACTTTATTAAATAATATTTATTTATATACAAATGGTAATATAATTTAATAAAGATATTTACAAGGGTTAGAAAGTTGTTACTGTCATAAAAACAAGTATTTTCCAAGAAATAATTTTTTTTATTTAAATGTGTAAATTATCGTATTTAGAGAATTTTTTTATAAAATAAATATATTTTTTGAAATAATCACATCAAAATTATCCAATGGTTAATTTCTAATAATTTTTTTCTTATAGTCAATTTTTTGGGTAAAAATTTAATACAGTATAAATATACAATATGTATTATGACATCATAATGGTTCAAAAGTGATGTATTAAATTCTATAAATTGAATAAATAATAAAATATATATTTAAACAATAAAATAATGTATTTTTAAGTTATTTTATTATTTTTATAAAACTTTAATGAATCCTCCAAAACATATATTATATTTTAAGGTTTTAAAATCAATTCGTTAGGAACATGAATCACTTCCAAATCACCAATGGTATTATTTTAATATTTTCAGTTCGTAAACTTATAAAATATTAAAAACCACTACTATATGGTAGAAAACATTGTAAGAAATATGTTAAGGTTTGTGGTTTTGATTATTTGTTTATATAGAGTCCAAAACATATGTTTTGAAATTATTAATGAAGACCCCTCTCTTTTTCTATAAATATCCACCCAAACTCCCACTCATATTTACTAAAATCCCATTTATCATGAATTTAATCTTCCTATATATCACTAAATCCCTACCAAGGAATTATTAATCTCTTAATAATCCTCTCCCAAGCTTTAAGAAGTTCCCTCTCAAGGAAAGTGAATTCTCCCCCCTCTTTAATCAAGCACTATATTATATTATGCCAATTTATTTCCAATTGTTCACTTTAGAATGTGTTATTAAAATATTTTTTTACTATAATTATAATTTCCTATAAATTATAGACCACATTTCACTATCATTAAACCCCTACATGAATCTTTATGCACACCTGTCATGTTGTGGAAATTATCCTATGATTTTTCATGCCGAACATTTGTTTAGTGAATACCGACCCCCATTTACACTCAAGGGTATTAAAATATATATAACTATACTTAATGGATTGGTGAGTTCCAAGTATGTGACCCATACTCCTTAATCATGGGATCAAAAGTTATTAAATATTCTCTTATGTTACATGATCAATGTGACACACAAATTCATGTACATAATATGAATGTGATGCGTGGGCCCATAATTATATAGATCTCCAATGCATTGGGTGATCTTTTTATATCATGAGAAACCATGTGTGGTGCATAGGAGGTTATTATATAACCAATACATTAAGATGACATAGTGATTATCCTTGACTTATGCTATGATGTCATGTTTTATGTTATTTCCATATTCCTATGTTGACTCGATGTTATCATCTTGTATCAGGATTTTATATTCAATTTTATAATTAACACCCCTTTTATGTCACCTTGATATTCCTATTGACTTAGATTTATTACTTTCATCATGTTATTCTTTGATTATTCCCTTATGAGGCTTTATATCTAATCCCTTTCTTATATACATCCCCAGGTTATCACGAGCAGTTTTATAAGAGTGATAAAATTTTAAGATCATGTTAAGGAGTTTTAAATAATGTTGTTGTATAGTTGTTTCAAGTTATTGTGTTATGTATCAAATCACCCAACTATTGTTGAACTTTTTATCTTTTTGGATTTTATTATGTGTGTTTTTTCATAATTAATCACGAATATGGTGTATTAAAGATATGAGTTGTCATACTCACCGTAGTGGGTGATAAATATATTATTCTTTCAGAATAAAGATTATTACAAATATCAATAAATAGAAACATTATAAACATTGACAAGTATATATAAATTCATGTAATGGATTTCATTTATCAATATTTTGGGACTCAATATTTTTATTGCTTCTAAGGGTTGATACTACTGGTGAGTATTCAAGAGAAAATACACATGGATGGTATAAGATGGTTCCAATAAAGAATGATTGATTATTAAAAGGTATAGTCTATAAAAAAACAATACACCAATAATCATTACTAAAATAATTTTGAATTATACTTGTAAAATTATACTTATATAATCACCATATTGAGTTATTTATAGCCAAGACCATCTCATTTAGAGGAAACCTTATGGAAGATGTCTATATGATGCAACCAAAAGAAGATCCTATGGTATATGTCTATATGGGGTAATTAAAAAGGGGTTGTGACATCAATAAATTCCTATGAGATATACATATTACATAAATTAATTTATGAATAAATCATGAATAGTGATTATAGAATATTCTTTTGGAAATGAATGAGTGACATGTAACTTGAACTGGTTAGTGGGAGCACTATAAGTTTTCATGATATATATGTTGATAATATATGGAAAACAATTGTTGCGTATTACCAAGACTAAATAATTAAATTTCTCTAAGTATAAATTAAAGTAGAAATCATGTTCTAGGGAACAAAATCTTAAAAATATATCCATGAATTTTTGAATTCTATTCATAGTGAATATATTAAAAAAGTATTGAAAAATAAAAGTTCAAACAATTCATAGACAAATTGTTTTTGGCATATAATACTTCTAGTAGAAAATGCATTGGCATAATAAGAGATTATTGAGATTAAAAGAATTTCACAAGATTAAGTGCTAGGAATTTGTTGGTCAGAGTAGGACACTCAAGAGTGAGGTGAATTGAGTTCAAAAAAAAATTTATATTAAAAATTATTTATTTGAAAGTCCCCCAATTTAAAAACAAAATAGGCCAGTTAATCAAAGTAGCAGATTTTAAAAAAAAATTCTTGTTTGAAATATTTCTCAACGATTGATTAATTATTAGTTAATGCAATTTACGAGATTACTTTAACTTTTAAAATCAGTCTACTAAAACAAATTATAATGTAAACACTATATAAGAATAACTATAAAAGAAAAGTAATGTTTTCTAGTTTGAATAAACAAAGATATATTTGAAAATAGAACTTTAACACAACGGATAGAACAAGAGGTTCATTCTCAAGTAGAGACTTAGTCCTCTCCACTTAGTTATCACCTACCACCAAGAAAAATATATATAAACAAGATTGATCCACACTATGGATTGGGGTTTACAACAACATACAATATTTCTAGGTCAACTAGAACTCTACCACATTTTTATGTGGGAAAAAATATAACGAGGTCACATAGAGACCTCTTCCATAGTTATACATGGGAGTAAAATGGTGTAACAGAGTGGTAGTGAGAGTATATCTTGTATCCTCCAATTTACCATAGGAGACGGTTTTTTTAATACAGATAAACAAATTGATCAAAGGAATAATAAAACAGTACACAACATAACAGAATATAATAAAAAGGGATTATAAATACTCTAAGTGTTATTCTATAAAGTTATATACTCTGAATGTAGCATATTTGAAGCTCGGTTCCTCTTCTAAAAATTGACTCAGAAACAAAGTGTTATGAGTTATGTGTTATGGTTTCTAGTTCAATGAGATGTTCTTTATAGCTCTTCTTCTTCTTTGAGTAGATTCATCTGTAATGATGTTTGAAATATGGTTCACAGTGAGTTCTTCTTTAGGTCACAAAATGAAATATGGATTACCATGGCTCTTTTGTGCGGGCTGGTATGTGTTTCTATCACATCTTCTTCAGATCGTGCACCATAATATAATAATCCTTTGGTGTTTGTGTTTTGGATAACAAGAAGCATGATTTCCACACATCATACCTCATACTGTCTACTAACATGACTGAAAAAATAAATAATAATATTAGTATCATTAAATAGATCAAATATGACCGTAAAAAATAAATTTGAATTTAATTAAATTAAGGTAGAAATGGTTAAGTATGGAACGATGTTACATTCAGTGGTGACATAGGAACAACGAGTGAGGAGTGGTGCCACAGTCAGCAGTGACTCATCCTTTGCTTCAAAGAAGTTCCTCCAGACTGGTGTCTCATACTTTGTGAAACTTTTGAATCAGTTAGGTGATCTAATGGTGTTGTGACAATAGTGTATGGTCCTTTGTGATAAATATTTTCACTGGAAATGGCGTTATTAAAATGGTGTATGTTCCTTTGCGAGTTTTGGAACCGGTAGAATGATACAACAGTGTTTGGAACTTTTTGAGTTCTAGAACTAGTATCATGATACAATGGTGTCACTGTAACGGTACCTCATACGTTACCAATTTTCAAATTAAATGGTGAGACCGTTTGATCAAAACAACGATGACTTTGAGTTTATCTTAACAGTGACTCATACTTTACAAAATATCTACAATCTATCTTATGATGTAATACTCAAAGAATAGATTGAGATTAAACATGATTATAATGAAACATTATAGAACAAGATTAAACATGATTTAAAAGAGTTATATGTGATTTGAGAGCATTAAAAAAAGAGGACTCCAATAGAATTAATCTCATATTCCATGATATGTATTGACGTTTGATATTACTGATACATAATGCATAGTAAGAGAATATCAAATAGATTTAACATAACTGCATCGACTTTTAGTTATAACTATCTGAAACTACATTGAAAAGTAGAATTGGATGAATTCTTGGTGTATGGAGAAGTGATAATAATAGATATCAAGGTAAATGGACACTTTTCTTCACTTAGTTCATTTTTATCTAGTATCATAGAAAAGGATAAGGTAATATGAAATATTTTTTTTATTTTAAGTGGTTTCCATATCTATAATATTCATGTATATTACGACTTATGATGCAATATAAGGAGTAGTTCAGAAACATTCTATTCCAATTTTTTGGTTATACCCAAAGAAATAGTTTTATCATTATCATGATTGGATTTGAATATGGAATTATTCAATATTTGAAGACCCTAACATTGGAACAAAAGGTGGATACTCAGTTATATCACTACATGAGGTTCTTTCTCAAGGTAGTAATTTTTTATTAGGAAAATTCACTACAGATACATGTGGCTTTACCAACCCAATTCATGAAAAAAATTACAGGCCTAATAACTATATCCATACTCATTAGAAGCATGTTTAACATATGAGAACTAACCAGCCATTAGCAGTTTGCTCTAGTGCAAGAGGGAGTTAGTTAGAGTTAGTTCCCTAGAACCAACTATATTGTACTTTATATTACATGTATAATATAACAAGTTAGTATTAATATAAATATCTTATCACATATATATTTCTATTCTACAAAACATTGATGTGATAATGTCCCAGAATATATATTGCATCAAAATATGTCCTAATAATTCCCCGTTATGATGAGAACCTTGAGATTTTATAATGAAATATATTAAATATTATCTCTATAGTCAGATAACAATATATGATGGAGAACATAGTATTTTTTCTATCATGTGCTAGTACTCATAATTATATGAGTCGTCTTCTCAGGAAGCTCACACTTGGTAATCTCAGGATCAGAGATTATGAGAACAAACCTGCCTGTAGGAATTCAACATGTTTATGGGTCATTGGATATTCTTGTCTGTGAGTGTATATAATGATACTTAGACACTAATATTATTATTAATACATGTCATAACATGTGAACTTAGATTTACTAATATAAATTGTGATTCCATATGTCCATGGGAAGTAGAGTACGTTGGGTGCATCATGAATGTCATGTTATTAATTGATAAGTTAAGAGAATAGTTTTCAATTCTATATTAATATAAGATTATATATTATCCCTTTGATTGAAATATAACTATTTCATTAAACTTCATTGCCATGGTGTAATAATTTTTATTTTATATTTCCAAAGAAAGTCGTATCAAGAACATAGGTTGATAACACATGTTTGAAACCAGTTTGATGAGATATTGTGAAAAAGTGATTATATTATATAATTATCATTCATATTTGGTTCTCAGCATTGCAAAATTAACTTATTTATCTTGGTTTCCTTGACCTATTGCTAGATAGTAATCTTGGACTATAGGAAAGATTGCCTAATGCCAACAACAAATAATCCTAGAGGGCCACACACTAAGTGTTTCTATTAATCTTAATTAAATTATATTTAAATTTAATTATTAGAAATATAATTTTGTCATGAACAAGCAATAATTTTATTGAGGATTTATTGATCAAAAATATTATTCACAAGGTAATAAGTAAATATTTACTTATTAAAAAATCGTTTATTTAATTATAAAAATATTAAATAAATATTTATTTTCCCGACTATGAATAAAATAATTTTTTATTGAATATTTAATAAATATATATTCTCTAGACTGTAAATATAATATTTATTTTGTGAATTAATATTTAATTAAATATTTATTCAGGTATTCAATAAATGTTGAGGAGTCTGAGCGGGACAAGATTTTGTCTGGTGATAAATGTTAATTTGTAATTCTGTAATATAATCATTGCGCCAGTTTGCGCCTGCTATGAAAATAATAAAAATATCATTCTTACACAGAATGAGGTTAGATAAGTTTTAATATATTATTTAATTTTTTTTGTGAAATTAAATAATATTTTCAACCCTATCTTTATCACTATAAATAGTTGATTATGTCTATTGTGTAGAGGTTGATCATTTTGGAGAATCGTTTCACATAATGAAATCTAGACCTCTCTTTCATGGTCAAAGAATGGTTTAGATATTATATTTTATCCTCCACTCACTCAAGAATGATAGAACAAGGAAAATTCATCATGATCAAAATAATTTTCATAGTGATCCATACAAACAACACAATATGATCCATTCACTGTGCTAGCATCAGACGATCCATCAGTAATATTAAGAGATAAAAAAGAATGTGTGGATCCCTGCTAGAGGTACTATATACTTGGATCCTACAAATGAAATAATAATATATTGAAAAGGGTTTTCAGATGATCAACAACATCATCAAAGAATGATTCTACGATGAGGTATCCTTTCTCATGATCTAATTAAAATAATTATAAATTTAAAATGAAAATATATTCTCTCGGACCCAGAAACCTTTCTTGTCAATAATCTTTAGAAAAATTTATTGATGATGGTGTTTAAATCTTCTATAATATTAAAATTATCTGTCTAATCTGACATTTATTGAGTTAGGATAAACTCTGATAAGAAATTCTTCTACAATCAGAACCATCAATGAAGAAAGGTAAGAAAGCTCTTAAAGTTTTGACTTAGTGTACTAGTGATGACTTCGTGGACTCAACATCCTCAAGAAACTTGAAGATTAAATTCCTCATGGCACATTATAGGGAATGTGATTTGGTTAGTTCTCAAATGTATCACTCTACTTGTCACTCTTCTTCTTCTTCTTCTTTATCCCCAAGTCACCTTAATTACAAAGACCTTAAATATACTCATGATCAACTCTAACATGGGTTTCACGAACTTTATTATCTATAAAAATAATATCATAAGAAATATAAAAAAGTTATTACTAAGAAAATATATCCTTTTTGTGAAATGTAACTTCTTTCAAAATAACAAAAATATTAATTTTGTTTTGAAATTTAAAAATCAACAGGATATTGAAGTTTTAAAATAGAAAATCAAGGATCACAAAATCTCTCTTTCTAAATTCACCGATAGTGAAAAAAGCTCAACATGATCCTTGGTTCTCAAAATGTTAAAATAGATAATTATTGTATTATTTTTTAAAATAATTTTAGAAATTTTAAAAGTAAAACTTTTTTAAAATATGTTTCCCAAAATAAATTTTGTAAATATTGTAGAAAATTTTGACATATTATATATGAGTGTGATTATAAAAATTCTAGACATGGGATACATATGTCTATCCATATTTTTTCTAATATTATAAAAAAATATAAACAAGTTTGAGTTTCTAAATATTTATTATCCAATATTAGTGGACTAAAAATTGTTTCATCTTCAAATTGATTATTATCTAACACCATCAAACCTAAAATTTAGGTAACAAAAGAAACTAACTTTTTTTATATTAAAGGGATTTTCCACTAAACCCTATTGAAATATCGTACAGTGGATTTGAAATAAAGAAAAATCCATGGAGTTGGAAATATTATAAAATTTAGAAAGTATCTTTTTTATATGATCTATTTGTTCTATATGGGGTGGGGGTGTCGTTCTAATGATATATTTTCTTTTTCTCCGTTAACTAATCATGTTTTTAATGATTTTTCTAGGTTAATGATTTCATGAAAATATTTTTCTAAAATAATTTTTTAAATGTTTATATTATGGAATGATCTTCTTAATTATTTATAAATCTTTTATAATTCTTTGAGTATCATTATATTTGTTTGAAAAATCCTTGTTTTAAAAAGTTTCTA
Organism: Viscum album; assembly: GCA_963277665.1. Taxonomy (NCBI): domain Eukaryota; kingdom Viridiplantae; phylum Streptophyta; class Magnoliopsida; order Santalales; family Viscaceae; genus Viscum; species Viscum album. The sequence goes on from OY728132.1 coordinate 1,086,514,085, forward strand.
TTTTAAAGGATTTTTTTCCTTATCTTGAGAATGAGCCTAATTCTTAATATATAAATTTATTCTTGAGTTTAATTGTTTTTATCTCTTTATATATTGCAACATGATTTTTGAAAATACCCTCACTTTAATATGTTTTACTTTTCTTAAGGGGGAGTTAGATAATGTTTTTCATGTTGCATAAATGTTGTTTTGAAAGTTTCTATCATATTATCTTATTTATCTAACCCTCATGATTTAAAATTTTATTTTTTTATAATCATAAAGGGGGAGAGGTTTTTATGATAGAGGAAAAAGACAAAAGTGCTTCAAAGATTCATACATCAAAAGGAAGGAAAATTTCTTAGTATCACAATGGGAAGAATTGATTTTTAAAGGGTGAGACTTAGTTTCTTGAAATTATGGTAACTCCTTCTTTGTCTCTTTTATCTCTTCATTATCTTGTATTTAATGAAAAGTGCTTGAGATCATCAAAAAGGGGGAGATTATTGAATCTCATAGTTTGTTTTTGGTTTTAAGGATCTATAAAGTTTTTATAAATTGTATTATGTGTGTTTTAAGTGTTTTTATAGTGGGTTTTTGACAGGGAAGCAATTAACCTTAAGATGAGTTCAATGTTGGTTTAAAGGTTCTATTATTAGTCCATTTCTATAGTGAAGCACTGGCCAACTGACACTACTATAAAACTAACCTTTAACAATGCTGACATTTATCTATTCTAGAAAAATTCATTGGGAAAGTTCATCTTTATTGGTGCTAAAATAATCACCGATGAAGGGGGGCCTTTATCAATGCTAAAAAAAGAATTAATAAATGGTACACTTTATTAACACATTTTGTTTAGTGCTGATAAATGTGCACCTTAATCAGCGCTTTATTTTAGGGCTAATAAAGGTTAGCATTTATAAGTGCATTAATTTTAGTGCTAATAATGGTTTAGAAAATGAAATTAAAAAAATTAACAATTTCATTAATTAAATAATTATTTTTAATAATGATCAAAAATATATATAAATTATAAAAATTATTAAATAGTATATATTAAATATATAGATATGTAAAATGAATAAATGAAATAATTAAACAAATAAAAATTTAAAATGAGTAAACTAAAAAAAATATTAAACATTTTGTTAATTAAATAATTATTGATAAAAATGAATAAATTTAATATATTTATATATTATAAATATTAATATATTGTATATATTAAATGTAGATATATAGATGAATATTCAATCAAACCAAAAAAATTAAAAATGAATAAATTACAAAATTATTTAAAAATTTATTAATGAAACAATTATTAATAAAAATGAGTAATTATAATATATATTAATTATAAATAGTAATAAATAATATATATGAAATATAATTATATATAAAATAAATTAATTATTAATAAAAAACATATTAATATCTTATTCATTTTTAATATTATTTGATTTTTTAATTTAACATATATTTAATGTCATGTGTTACATCAATTTCTCCTATATATATATTTGCAATTAATGCATTATATATGAAAACAAGAACACAAATATATTTACACAATATATAAAAATACATACACCTGATATTTATGTAAATTATTCAAATTTCAGTATATTTTAAAATTTCATTGTTACCATGATACATTTAATATATTATGTTTTTAATTATTCAAATTTAATTATTTATTTATAATACTATTACAGTTAGAGCATTCATTTTTTTTTTTTTTAATTTTATCATTTTATATTATATATATATATATTATGTTTTAGTATTTTCAATATGTATTCATCTTTACTTTAGTATATATATATATCCTTATTTTTTAATAATTTATGTTTAATTAATAAAACAAATCCATTTTTCAATATTTTTTTATAGTGCATTCATTTTAAAAATGCATGTATTTAAGATTATATATCCACCAATAATGTTAAAAATATATTTGTAAATAAATATTTATAAAAAAATATATTTATAAATTTATATTTAATATATTTATAGATTTATAAATTTATAATTATTATAAATAAATAATTATTTTTTTTTTAAAATATTTATATAATTATAAATAAATAATTATATGTATTTAATAATTATAAAATTGTATTAAATTTATTTAAATAAATCCCTTATCTATGCTAAAATTTTAGCACTAATAAAGATCAGTATTTATCAGCACTAAAAAGCGATGTTAAAAAGAATTTTTATTAGTACTAAAATATTAGTGCTGATAAAGATGTTCTTATCAGTTCTTTTTGAGTGGTGATAAAACCTGAGATTTATCATTGCTTTTTTAGCACTGATAAAGATTCCTTTTATCAGTGCTTATTAATTTAATGCTGATAAATGGGATCTTTATCATTACTTTTCTGAAAGCACTATTAAAAGTGTTCCCAATATATTTAAAAAACCCCTTACTAGTACTCAATCATCGTGATTCTGAATCTCTCATGGAACTCCTCTACTTCTGGTGTGACTCCACTATGTTCCATTAGATGAATCAAGGATAGAATCTAATGTATGTTAGTTTCTACTTTTCCTATATTTTTGTTTGATCTTTTGGGTTCTCCATTTTGTGTTTTTGCATTATTATTAACCATGAAAAACCCTACATCTCGTCTCTTTTCCATTTCCAACATGAATCATCTACGCATTTTAATGGCTTGTTAACAAGAAAAATATCTATAGTTTAACTTCATGCAACCAGGATGAGAGATGTTGTGCAATTTAACTTACTACTTCTAAGATAAATTTGTGCAGTTTAATGTCATGCAACCAAGATGAGAGATGTTGTGAAGTTTAACATCATTATTATAGAATGAATTTTTATAGTTTAACATTCTATAACTAGGATGAGATACAGTGTATAGTTTAACGCCTTACTTCAAGGATAAATTAGTACAACTTAACATCATGAAAATAGGATGAGAGACACTATGTAGATGAACATCTTTCTTTTAGGATGAATTTTTATAGTTTAACATCATGGAAGCATGAAGATATATGATTGATAACCACAATGAATAGTATTTAATGGGAAATATTGTATTTGTGTGGGTTTTAACTCATTTCTCATCAATTGTGGCCAATGTCCTTACACTGTTTTGTGGATCATCTTGGCTTGGTTTTCCGAAATGAGTTTTGGAAAGGGGAAAAATTATTATCAGAATTCGTTTTTCTTTACAAATTTGGGTTATTATATTTTCCAAAGTGGCCTTAGAAGAATGTGGTTTGAAAATGAGAATGAAATAGTGGGTTTCAAAGAGATAATTCATTTTTGTTATGAAATTTGGCTTGTGATCAAGTTATTTTGGCCTGATATGTTCCTTTCGGCTGTGTTTTAGATTGATTCTAAACCTAATTTTATTATTGTGGTGTTATTCAAAATATACATCCTAGAAAGGTCCCCAAAGTTTTTAGTGGGTATCACCCTATTTCTGGTTCCCCTCAGTTACTACCCATATTCTATGGAAAGAAAGGTTCTTTATAGGTAGTGAAGTGGCTTGAAGAAGTTGAGCATGTATTCAGAGTGTTTAGAACTCCCAAAGATATTAGAGTTTATATTATTCTGGGTCTTCTTTAGGGTCCATATTTGGAAGAATGGGAGTTGTTTTACCCACCAATGATGAAAGTTGGGATGAATTGGGAAGATTTTCAGTCCCTCTTTGTCCGATGTTTTTCACTTGAAGTGGTGAAGATGAAGAAAAGGGAAGATCTCATGAGTGTCTATTAAGGTCAGCGGACGATGAAGGCTTATGTTGAACACTTCAAAGAGACAGTTTCATTTCTTTCAAGAGGTGGTGGCCCAAAATATTTTGAATGATTCTCTTTTCATTGGGGGTCTTCATCCAAATACCAGGAAGTGAGTCCTCTTCTCCAAGGATCTCTATTTAGAGAATTTGGTGGAGGAAGCATTTTTGGATGAGTTTGTGTGGAAGAAGCATAAACCCAATGGATCAATTTTAGTCTCCCATGTTGGGGTAAATATATTTGTAGATTCCTCATTTTTTGGGGCTATTGTAAGTTCATATTTAATTATAAAAGTCTGATGAAATTATCCTTACATAGTTCAAATGGTTTCTTTTTTTTGAATTTGAACCTTTAAATGGTTTTCCATTCATTAATTAGTTCCCCTATTTCTATCGTGCTTGTTTAGAGATGTCTATTTTTGTGGAAATACCTCTTTATGCCTTGTGTGTGGGTTTATTTATATTATGTATTTTGATCATTTATGATATTGTTTCTACTGATGTAGTGTGTTGGAAAAATATTAATGTCTATTTGGATCCATTGATCAATAAAGACAAAAAATAGAATGGATGTCCATCAATCAAAAATTTAATAAAAAAACTTAGGATTATATGTGCACATTACTACTATTGGTTAACTAATGATTAGCATAGAATATGACCTGAACTTCCTGCCCGACGTCCCAGTGATGCTCTCATCTCAAACACGGTCACCACCATCTCTATCATATCACCACTCAACATTAAATTTTCCTTCTCTTACCATTTCCATTTACTACATTCATGCAATTTCATGCATCATTCATCATTACAAGTAGTAAATGGATTCAAGAAGAGAAGTAAAAGTGAATACTGAATGGTGATATGATAGAGATGGTGGTGAGCCTGTGTGGGATGAGAGCATCATGGGGATTCCAAGAAAGATGTTCATGTCAGATACTATACTAAGCAGTAGTTAACCAACAATAGTGAAGTTCATAGAGAATCGTTAGTTTTGTTATTATCTTATGTCTGGACCAGAGAAACACTTTGGAAAGATGTAAAGGTAATGTTACAATATAATTTCTTTATTTTACCAAAAAATTATATAATGAAATGTCGATTTAATTTTCCTTATTCCTTGTAGAGTTTTTTTATTTTAGAATATTTATTTCCATGTGTTATTTCATTGTAGGAAGAGGAATGACGTTGTCTCTACTCAATCATAGAGGTAAAATGGACGTTTGTACAGTAAAATTTTTATCCATAGAATTAATACATTGTTTCATATTTATGTTAATTATAATTATTTTTTGTACTAATCATGTAATAATTATTTTCTTATATAGGTGGATTATTCTGTTCGAGTTATGGTGCTCTATATAACAATCATGATTCTACTCCCTCAGAACCTTTTCACCCCTATAGTGTTTTATCTATCACTTTATTTCAAGTTATATCCATTTCCTTTACATGAAGAGCAATGCCTCTTCCTCTACTCAATTATAAAGGTAACCCTGATATTTTCATAGTAAAATAATTTTCCATAGAATTAATGTATTATTTCATATTTATGTACAATTTATTTATTTTTAGTATTACTCATAATAATTGTTTTCTTATATAGGTTTATTTTTTCTGAGTTGATGTGGTTTGTTTAAAGCTTCTCATGCAATGTTGGCAGTTCGACAAAGAAAGTAAATGGAAATCATAGTGACATTAATAGTTAAGATTGTTTTTGAATGTATGTAATAATTTATATTTATGTAATTGTATAAAACAATGATTGAAATGTTTATAATGTTTTGTTTTTTTGGTATTTGTGTTGTAAATTTCATTTCATTTAAATTATCTTTTGGGACTTGTTTTTGTTGATATTTGGTGTGTTTTTGGTGTGTTTCTAGTGCTGCAGTGTGCTGTTACAACACACTGTAGTGGTGCTGCAATGTGCTGTTACAACAAACTATAGTATATCCCTTTATTGGTTATTTTAAAAGAAATTATAGAGAACACATTTATCAGTGCTTCTAAAAGCAATGATAAAGGTATACATTATTAGTGATTTTACAACACTGATAAAAATTCTTTTATCAATTCCTATAAAATCACTAATAAAGGATTCTTTTAGTGATGCTAAATAAAATTTCTAATAAATGGAACCTTTATAACTGATTTTAAAAGTGCTAATAAAGGTCCCATTTATCAGAACCATTCTTAGGGCAGATAAATGTCCCCTTTATCATTAATTTTTAAGATCTTATAAATGTCCTAGGCTTTTAATGTCAATCACATTATCAGTACTGATAAAGTCCATTTCTAGCACTATTAAAGGAAAATTTTGTATTACCGTGATAGGATGTCATCAACCAACCAATGGATCAAGTAGAAACTCCCATAGATAGAATCACTCCACCGAATACTTAGTAAAAGTGAACTAGTTAACCTTTGGGAGTTTTGTTGAACATTCTCCTGCATATATTATGGTTGCAATGAAATGATTTTTTAGTTTGGTTTATTTAATTAAATTCATTTTATTGGTTTTATTAGCTTGTATGGCTGCATGGAACATTACGTGCATCTTTTCTCAGTTGCGGTTCTGTTATATTTTATATACCGGTTTTATTTCTGGAAACCAATTCATTGTTTTCCTTATAATGATTTTTGACATGATTTTGGACCATCGATTGGGTGTGATCTAACAGTCCAGTTAGCTACCAGTGTGTTTCTTTGATCAGCTTCAATCCACTTTAATTGTTGTCCCACCTATCCCATTGTGCCACAAGGGTTGTGTGTTGTCCCCGATGCAGTTATGCGAACTATAATAATGACCTGACCTGCTAAAAAAGATTCCATACCATGCCTCCTTCTGACATGCCTGACACTTCCACTAGAACTCATTGATTGTGCTACCCATTTGTTTTTCCTTAGTGAAGTCTGGTTCCTCTCTAGTTTTCGGTGTAACCTCCTAGTGGGAAGAGCACTACTCCAGCTCCATATAGAAGAATGGTGACCATCTAGGAGATACCGGCCACCCACACTCCCATATTCCATTGTACGTGCCAACTCCTCCAACCAGAGTTCATCTCTGGTGGGGACTCAGTGGGGATACTCTCAGTTCTGGGTATTCAAATGACTTTTCTTCAAGTGGTAAATTTTTTTGACATACTTTCCATTGTAACCAAGATCTGGTTTCTAGTTCTTGGATCTATAGAGACATACCTTGTTTTTGTCATGTATACTACTATATCTTGCTTGTGTGCTTATGTGAGTCCGTCCAGGAGTGGACGGGGCTGACTCTACATGACAGGGCTGACCAACACCACCTAGTTTAGCAAGCTCAGCCTCCTCAGATAGTTTTTGTGGTACTTTAATTAATGTATTCGAGTATGTATCTGTTATTACTTTCCTTTCATGCATACTAATAAAATTATTTCCATGGTTGTGTTCTCGCCATGCACGTAGATCCCCTTGGGGGCGAAGAACATTACATTTATTGTCCTATTTATTTTCCTTCATTGACTGTTTATCTTGTTCCAATTTCTTGATTGTGATTATTATTCTTGTTCCAATTCAATTGTGACCAATTTTTTAATTAAACATATCAATCCGTTCTCTATTAAACGTCATAGTGGAAATTTTCTTATTTAGGGTTTATGTAATGAAACCCAAAAAGTGGAATTAGATCCTACTGTTTTCATTTACATGGGTTCAACTAAGTTTGATATTGTTAAGTTTGATGGTGAGAATAATTTTAATCTTCAAAGAACTAAGATGAAATCCTTATTAGATCATAATGACCTAATTGATGTTGTTATTGGATCTAGGAAGAAATTCACCACCACTTCCTCTGATGGGAAGGCTATTGTCTCCTATGTAGATGTCCCTGAGGATACCATTAGGAAATCCCATAGTTTAATAATTTTATCTTTAGGTGACAAAGTGTTAAGAGAATATTCATATGAGTCCTTTGCTGCTGGCATATGGTCTAAATTAAAGTCCCTTTATATGACTAAATATTTTTTTTGTAGGATATATAATAAAATGAGATTATATATATTCAAAATGCACCATGGAACTGCATTCAGGATACACATTGATGAATTTAATAAAATCTTGTTAGATCCTTCAAATATTAACATTAAATTGGATGATGAAGACCAAACCATTATATTGTTAAGATCATTAGATGATTAATTTAACTATGTTAAAGACTCTATGATTTACGAGAAAGACACATTATTTCTTGAAGATGTAAAATATGTGTTTCTCTCTAAATACCATCAGAGGAAGGTTAGTATAAATACCAAGGATGGGGGTTTAAATGTTACATACATAAATGGTTCTAGAGGCTGAAGTGAGTCAAGGGGTAGGAGAAATAAAAGGGATCAGTATAAGAAATATATAATAAAGTCTAAAGGTAAGGTAATCAAATTTTTTAAATGTAAAAAACCTGTAAATATTAAGAGGAACTGTGTTAATATGAAGGGTGAATATAAAGATACCAATAATGACCATTCCCTATTAGTTGAACATGAATTTGACACTACTGATGTGTTAAATGTCACTAACATGTCCATATTAGATTAATAGATCCTGGATTTAGGATGCTCATTCCACATGTACCCTAGGAAGGAATTCTTTACTGAATTATGGGAAGTCAAGTATGGTGAGGTATTTCTAGGGAATAACAGGAGCTTCCAAATTATGGGAATATGCTCAATTTTACTTGAGCTTCATAATGGGTCTGTTAATTCTCTTGAAGAAGTTAGATGGGTACCCAAATTGAAAAGAAACATAATATACCAAGGAATTCATAACAAGAAATGGAACGACATAAAGTTTGGATCTGGAAGCCTCAGAATTTCCCAAGGATCCATCACAGTAATAAAAGGAGCCCTTCGCAATGGCCTGTATGTGTTAGATGGTAATGTGCATAGAAAACACCACTTCTAGTTCAGAAATATATTCTTCTACCTTATGGAATAGGAGACTAGGGAATATTAGTGCCAAGGGTCTTAGTGAGCTTAAGAAATAGGTCCTTTTAAGTAACATCACTCCTAGCAGTCTACCCTTTTGTGAAGACTGTGTATATAGGAAATCTAGGAGAGTCAGTTTTAGTATGTATATTTATAAGGCCAAACAACCTCTTGAATGTGTACATACTAATTTGTGAGTTCTTTATAGGGTCACCTCCAATGGTAGAGTATTATACATTGTGCCTTTTATAGAAGACTTCTCTCGAAGAGTATTGATTTAAATACTCAATCACAAGTTTGATACCTTTCAGAATTTTAAGAAATGAAAATATGGTGTAGAGAGTGAGAGTAATAAAAATCATAAGGCTTTAAGGAATGATAATGTTTTAGAATATCTATCCACTAAATTTATTGAATATTGAGAATATGAAGGAATAAAAAGATATCGAACTATCATGGAAACCCCACAATAGAACGGGAAAGAGGAAAGAATGAATATGATTGTCTTTGAGACGGTAAGGTATATGTTGTCCCAATCAAAACTACCCAAATACTTTTGGGATGAGGCTGTTTCAATATTAGTGTACCTCATTAACTGTTTCCCATCTTCTGCCAACTCCTTTAAGACACCTGAAGAACTTTTAAAAGGAACACCCCCAAATCATGGTCACCTTATAATTTTTGGATCCATATATTATGTACATTCACATAATGATAAGCTAGCTCATAGAGTTGTTAATTGTATATTCGTGGGATATCAAGAGGGTGTTAAAGGGTATCATTTATGGGTAGATAAACTAGGTTTCCAGAAATTCTTCATTAGTCTCGATGTGGTATTCCATGAATCTGGTGTGTCCAAGGATAAGTAGTCTGGACCTATTTCAACTTCTGATGAAGTTGTAGGACCCTCAGGGGTCTTAACACCTTTAAGTTTTGAAGTTCTTTTAAGATATGGTGACCAACCCTAGTCTAGTGTTGGTTCTACTCCTTCTATTTCTGAAGGCCAACCTAAATCCGATTCCAGTTCGGAGTTGATGGATATGAACCTAATGATTTGATAAACTATTAGATCATGTGAGATAGATATAGGAGAGTTATTATACCTCTATCGCACTTCAACCAGGAAGACATTGCTTCCTATTCTTTCAAAGTTTCTCAAGACTTATTTAATGTCCCCCCAAATCTATAATTAAGCCATTAAGTCCAAAGAAGCCAGTATCTAGCTAAGAGAAAAGAAAGAGGAGATGAATTCCCTTATTGATAACAATACCTGGGTTGTTGTTCCCAGACCCAAAAACCAAAAAGTTATAGGATCTAGATGGTTTTTAAGAAGAAATAAAACAATGTAGAAGGAACTAAAATAAAATTCTAAGCTCTCATGGTAGCCAAAGGATTCCTTCATCATGAAGGTGTTGATTATAGTGAAATATTTTCTCCTATGGTTAATCATTCATCCATTAGATTTCTTCTTTCATTTACTACCAAACTTGATCTACATGTTGAACAACTTGATGTAAAAACTACTATTTTTACAAGGTATCCTTGATGAAACAATTTATATGACTCCTACTAAAGGATTTTAAAAACTATTTAAACCTAATCATGTTTCTATTTTACATAAGTTCTTGTATGGGCTTAAAAAATCTTCCATAAAATGGTCTAAAAGGGTTGATTCCTTTATGATTGAGAATTAGTTTTCCAGAAGAAGATTTGATTCATGTGTGTATTTTAGGACTATAAAACATGAGTCTATTTTCCTTCTGTAATATGATGATGATATGACATCAATATAAAAACCATTAGGACTATAAACTCTATTTAGAACCATTTGAATTGTTCCTCTGAAATGAAATACTTAAGTAATGGAGCAGAACCCTTCACACCCTTCTCTATTACGAATCTTCTCCCACAGTTTTTCCGAAGTTCTTTGTGCCCGAAGGTGCCAGATCTGTACGATGGATGCACTAATCTCCCGATTTAGTTCTCTGAGTTCAATGAGGCCTCATCCCTCCTAAAATTGACTTTGATCGCTTGCTTCTTGCAAATAAGGCCTTCGGTCATCTACTTTGATAGATTTGTATTCGGTTCTTAAGACTTGAAGGAGAGGGAAACGATTGGTTTTCTTGACTCCAAAAACATTACGATTCGATTCAACTCTGAGGAAGACATAATTAAAGCCTGGTCTAGTGCTCCCCACAACTGTAATGGCTTCCGTTTTTATCTATTCAGATGGACCTACAACTGTCATATGAAGCGAGACTCACATTCAGTAGCGATTTGGGTAATCTTCCCTCATCTCCCTCTTCTATTTCAAAATACTTCGATTATCAGTATTCTTGGAAACCTAGTGGAAAGATACCTATGTTCTGACAGCCGAACCAAAGCCATCTATCATCCGGTTAATCCTCGCATTTATGTGGAGGTTGATGTTTCAAAAGTTCCTACCGATTTCGTTTGGTTAACAAATGGTGAAGAATTCTAATGTAGACAGGAAGTCATTTATGAATCGTGGTTTTAATTTTGTTTAACCTATAAGAGAATGGGTTACTCGATGAAGGTATATATGAGTGGGTTTAGGAATTCAGATAAATCAAAGGGTGTGATCATGGGTGTTAGTGGCAATCCAGAGAAGATCACGATGAATGGCTCGTCTGGTCATGGGAATGTTGGTAAGGAGTCTGTATTGAACTCGACCAAAGTTTTATAAGGTGATTCAAGAAATCAACTAGTTTCATACGTCTTTAGTCATTTGAGAAAGGATCTATGTGACTCTCATTCACTGGTGAAAATGGGGTTGGTGGCGGAGAAAACTAAGAGTGGCTTGGACCCTACGCTTGAGGCCTCCCATGGGGGTAGTGGGCACAATCCAGATGGGGTACTATTAAAAGTGGATGAGGGAGGTCATAAAACTCCATCTGGTCCTTATTATGCTAATGTGGTGTGATTAAGGAAGGATAACGGTGATAGTGGATAGACAGTGACTCATAATACCAATACAGGTTTCAAGGCCCTCAAACAAGATGTAGGGGGTGAGACCTTATGCAGGACAAGTCAGGTGGAAGGTCCTCTATAGGGTAATCATTTTGAGCTTCTGTCCTATGATGATCAGGTCCAGGTGTCTACAGATTTGGTCCAAATCTCCATGGATGAGCAGGAGGTGAACGGGTCCAGTGATGAATGTTATATCTCTTATGCAGGTGACACGGAGGATGAGACTCAGGGAAGTAGGAATCCAAGACTGCGGAGATGAAAAATCAAGAGGGGAAATCATAAAGTAAGGAAAGATTACTCATATTTAACTTTACCTATAGAGACTATATTTGCGAAGAAGATGAAGACCAAGTAGATGGAAAATTTCCCCAAACTCTCCATATCGGCTTGCTAGAATGGGAGGTCTGATGCTATGATTGAACACCCTTTGAAACTGATTTTGAGCTCAGAAGATGTTGTGGCTGAATCTGTTCTGACAATTAATGCTACTGCTATAGAGGCTGAAAGAATGATGGAGAGAACTATAAGGGTGCCTGGTAATGAGGAGCAGTGCAACTGGATTGATAAACTGGATCTCATCCTAATATGATGATTCAACAATGTGATAATCAATATAGAGGAGTACATGCATTCTTGGGACAAGCTGGCTTTTCAGATCGAAGATCTCTTGAAGAGGGAACCAGACACTCAGGTGAACACTATCTCTTTGAAATTATCTAAGGAGGCTAAAACTGGTAAGCAACACTTTTATTTTAATGGCTTCGTAACTTCTATCAGTGCTTGTACTTATGGTTTTTCACTTTTTCCATTAAAGTGGTTGATATAAAATAAAACAATATTGAAGATGGTATTGACATAATTAGGGATAGGAAGGATAGAACCCTGTACTTATCCCAATTTTATTATGATAGAAAGGTATTAATGAGATACTTGTTTGAGCACATCAAACCTATAAAAATTCCTTTAGGACAACATTTTAAAACATCCTTCAATCAATCCCCTAGGAATGAAGATGAAACTAACTTTATGGAAAAGATTCCATATGAAAATGTTGTAGGAATCCTTATGTATTCCATGATCAATTCTATGATAGATATAGCCTTTTCTATTTATACACTATGCTATTTTATTGAAAAACCTGATAAGGGTCATTTCCATGATTTAAAATGGTTTCTAAGGTATGTTTCCATGTCTTCTAAACTATGAATTTGATATGGATCGAATACTCATTTAGATTAGGATATAGTTGGTTATGTTGATTCTAATTAAGCTAAAAATATTGACACCTTAAAGTCTATCACTGGTTTTGTTTTCCTTTCATATGGAGGACCAGTCTCCTAGAAATGCAACATACATTGAGTGGTTGTACTTTCCACTACCGAGGTAGAGTACATTGCCTTAATAGAAGCTATTAAGGAATCAATTTGTCTTAAAGGTTTGATTTCTGAGTTTTAATTATCTGCTAATAGAATAGTAGTTCACTGTGATAGACAATCGGCCTTGCATCTATCTAAAAATTATGTATTCCTTGGTAGATCGAAGCACATAGATATTAGGTTTCATTTTTAGGGATATTATAGAACCTAATAAAGATAGTGTCTCAAAGATACCCACTAGTGATAACCCAACTGATAGTTTAACTAGGGCTGTTCTGTTATCTGAATTCATTCATTGTATTAAGCTTATGAATTTATTCCCAATTCTATAATCTAGGTTGTGAGAACACCGTCAATGAATTTATTTGATTACAAGGTGGAGATTTGTTGAATATGATCTTATATGTATTATGGTTACAAGGAAATGAATTATTTTTTTAGTTTGGTTTATTGAATAAAATTTGTTTTAATTTTTTATTATCCTACATGGTTGCGTGGCACCTTATGTGCATCTTTTCCCATTTTTTATTCTTTTATATTTTATAGATCAGTTTTATTTTTGGAACCTGGTTCATTTTTTTTCTTTTAATGATTCACAACATGATTCTGGATTTTCCATTGTGTGTGATCCGCCTGTCTAGCACAGCTACCAGTGTGTTTCTTTGAGTGAATTCGATCTTCTTGCATTGTCATCTCACCTAGCCCATTGTACCACAAGGTCTGTGCACTATCCCCAGTGCGGTTACATGAACCATTATGAAGATATTATCCATCCACATAGCTTCTATCCCGGCCCTCTTCCAGACTTTCCTAATTCTTCCACTGGTGCCCATTAATTTCACTTCCCTATAGTTCTTCCGCGGTGAATTCAGATTCCTATTTGGTTTTCAGTGACATCTTAGTGGTAAAAGTGCTACTATGGCTCCGAGTAGAATAAATGTGACCATCCATGAGATACTAGACATATTCACTCCCCTCTTCCACTGTACGTGAAACATCATAGAATCATATTTTCTCGTTGGTGGTGTCTCAATGGGGATCATATCAATTTTGTGTATTCAGATGACGTTGTTTCATGTTGTAATAGTTTTTGACATATTTTCCATCATAACCAAGATCTGGTTTGTAGTTCTTGGCTCTGTAGCGACTTACCTTTTCTTCATCATGTATACTATTGTATCATGATTTTGTGCATGCGTGAATCTAACCAGAAGTGGACGGGGCTGACTCTACATGATAGAGTTGACCACTGCCACCAAGATCAGCAAGCTCAACCTCATTGGATAGATTTTTTGATCCTTTATTTTTTGAATTCGAGTCTGTATCTATTCTTTCTTTCTTTTATTTCATCTTAATAAATGTCTTGCCCTGATGGTGTTCTCGCCATGCACGTAGGCCCCCTTGGGGCCAAATCATGTTACATCTATTGTCCTTTTTATTTTCCTGCATTGGTTGTTTATCTTGTTCAAATTTCTTGAATGTGATTATCGTTCTTATTCTAATTCAATTGTAACCAATTTTTTAATTAAAATTATTAATCCATTCTCCATTAAACACAATGGTAGATCTTGGATTATTTAGGGTTTGAGTAATTAGCCCTTATAAGTTTCGTAGTTTTCATGCTACTACCTCTCGCACCATCTATCTGGTGGAATCATGTGGCTTGTTAGTGGAATCATTCCAAAACAATCCAAGGTGCATTCATTATGGTCTTAAATGGACTGACTTGAATCTTTATGACTTGGCTTGACCTTGGATGATGCCAAAACCCTAAGAGGATATAAATAAAATACAAGGGAGGTTTAGATCAATATTTGAACACAGTATGAATTCCACAAAATTCATTCCAACTTCAAATGATCAAGGATTCATATCCGATCTTCAAAGAGATTCAAAAGTCCAGTCCTTCTCATCCAATTCCAAATAAGATCAAGTGTACATTCTTAAGGTTAATTGTGATCTTCTACATGAAAAATTCAATGTCGTGATATTCATTAATAATTAATGATGTAAAATGGGACCACAGACCATAGGCTTTGTGAATATGGGGTGGGTGTGCCTAAAAATATTGACCGTTTTGAGTATGAGCCTATACGAGTTGAGCTAGTGCAGATGTGGGCTAGGGAGGGTAATCCCACGTGGGTTTAGGATAGCCCACCTTCCCATTTTATAAAAATAAAATATTTTACAATATATGATTATATATATATATATTAATTAACTCAAATAAAATTTATTCATTTGTACAGATTGACTTTGTTAGTGCCATTGATTCCACAAACAACCAGTCTACGTCAGTCCAAATCCATCCAATTTATATTGCACAACTATTCCTGTATCTTCTCTCCAATTGAATGGAAAAATCCCTTTGTTCTTTTAACTTCGTCTATCAATGATGCTTCTTTTGTCCATGATGCTTCGCTTCCCTTTCTTGTGACGCTTCATCTGTTCACAATACTTCATCTATCTATGACAAAGAGCATCATCCTCCATGGGTACCAAGCTACAACCACTTTATACTGGCCTCCACCTTCCCTCACCTCTGCCTCACCCAATTCCATCACCCACTCTGGAATAGCCTCCACCTTCCCCCACCCTGTTTCCCAAATCTTCCACCCCCTACATCATCACCCACCTCCTCCACCCCCATACCAGACTTTCCCCATCACCCACCTTTGCGTCCCCCATAGAAAACTACCATTGTTTCCCCATCAAAATGTTGAGACTCCCACTCACAAATTATGTTTTTATTGTTTTTTATTATTTTTCTTATATTTTTATCATATATAAATATATATATTCCACCTATTATGTGAATTTTTTTTATTTTTTTATTTTTATTATATCTTTATCATATATATATATATATGAAAATTTATCATTACATTTTACTTATATTAATAATTAATAATACAATAGTAATAAATAATGCAGGTCACCTATGGTATTTCCTACATCCACTCTAGGGTGGGGCGAGCTTAATAAATATGCTCATTTAACTTGTGTGATTTTGTGATCTCAATCCCACATAGTCCAAAGTATGTGTGGGTTTGGCCCACTCCGCCCTAACTCATCTGTTTCTCATTTATATCAATAATCATCAAGTTCCATAAGATTATTAATTCCACCTCTCTTTGTGACTTCTTTTCTATTTTTATCCTAGGTCTTTTTTACTTTCTAATATGACCCCTAGTGTCTCACTCTCTCTCTCATTTGTAACTATTCTCTTTACCACCTTATTTTATCTTCCTATCTTTTAGAGAGAGTTGAGATGAAATTGAAGTAGGGTTTTAAAAATAAAAACCATCCCCTTTCTCCCTCATAATAATTGGTTTCTTTCTTTTTATGTTCAAAAGAAAGAGTTTTTGGTTTCTTTATTTATCTATTAAATGGAAAGATACTATTTTGGTTCTTCAGTTTTCATTAAAACTAAAGGATATTCAATTTTTATCTCATGGATATATTTTGAAACCAAGGGGTTATATAAATCTCTCAATCCTTCTTGAGGGGGAGTATAAATAGTGGTACCTCGCATGTTGTTATTGAACTTTGTTATCATAGAGTTACTTTCAATTAAAATTTTCTACATTTACCTTTTGACTACACCTAATTGATTTATTTTCACTATGATTTACTATGATATTATCAATTTATTGCATGATATCACCAAATATTTTATATAATTGTATCGATTTTTTTTTTGTTTTTGTATTTTCCTTTTATTTTATTGCTTTATTTTTAAAAAATATGATTCACCCCTTCCATTTCTACTCTGACCTACATGTTATATGATAGTTATTACCCTTTTTTATAATAATGATGCACAAAAAATAAAAAAACTAGGAATAGGGACATGCAAATTCTTACTTGGTTTGGAACTATGGGATAGTCAAAGGATCATGCATTCAACATTGTGATAGTACACCAAAAACACAAAGCCCACTTCTTATTGGTATTAGGATAGTTTTCTCATATCTAGGATTACTACCTTTATAAAGGATTGAGGTAGATGCATTATCTTTATAATATCACTTCCACCACAATACCCTCTTATGCTCACTTATTTGGAAGGAAAAACAAATACGCATGCAGTATAAATCAAAGTATCACATGTTGTTGAGAATTGCACAGAGTATAGATTAGCACTCTTTGAATCTCTAGATTTCTTCTTCACAATTATATTTTAAAACTACCGTTGAGAAGATTTATCATAATCCTTCCATGAAATCATATAGAACTACTTACTCATTAGATTGGACATTAATAGAAAGAAAAACACCCTCCTTCCAAAATAATTCTAGAATTCCCTTCACCTTCCAATTTAGTGACTGGAATTCCTCCACTTGGTCGATCTGCACCAAATAATATTCTTATATTTTTATCATTTCACCTTTGATATTTAGATATTTTGAATATATTTCATGACCAAAACACCTCTCTTATATTTTCAGTTTTCTCAATGAAGTCTCTTCTTTATTTTCTATAAGTGTTTTATTTGGAGTTCAGGTTTTTTCTTCTTCTCTCAGCGTCTGATTATTTTATAGGCACATAGAAATATCAAATTCAAACTCTTGAATTTGCATCCTTTCCAGTATCCACAATAAATCTATAATTCTAGAAATATGAAAACTCATAAATATCAAGATATCCTATAGTTTTTAAAAACATTTAATACAAGTAAGATTTCCCATTTTAAACTCTCTTAAAAATATTAGAAATTTAATCTCTTAATATCTTCCATAAATTCTATATATTCAAGTATCACTTAATTTAATAAACATTAGGTGAAGGTCATGTAATATATAACCTCTCCATTTTTAATATAGTGCCTATAGCATGGAAACTCATGTATAGTGAAACATGGTGAAATGTAGATTGTAGCGTGATTATTTCAAGATTACTCCAAGGCTGTCATTCAGTGTAAATAATTGCAGTATAAGTCTCTTGATTGAACTTCTCTTTCAATATAAAAGACAGATTGTAGAATGAATATTTATTATTGCAGCATACATACCTACAAGTACGTGGACCAACTGTACATGGTCCTCATCCTAATGGTGTATCTATATATTGAGAAAGGGGAAGCAATTCCCATTAACAATTATCTATACTTAGTTCGATTATATGAATTTTATAAGCCCCCTACTGGTGAATTTAATCAAATAGGATAATACTAAGTTTGTATAATATAATTTGAGATATTTTGAAATTACCTTCAACTATTTCATGGAATAAGTGAATATTCATAGTGTGAACATCAATTGACTAGTAATTATTCATGATGTGAAATAAAAGTCATGGTGTGAATAAATGATATATAAAATTAAATTCACCATGACGTTGCATGAATAACCATGCACGACTTGTACCCATTTACCCAGTGAACTTTTAAATTGGGAAAGTTATTCCAATTTTGAACTATTCCATATTGAACTTCCATATATCACCCAATCCATTTATCATTCTTCAACATGTCATGTAAAAAACACCTTGCACCAACTTTGACATATATTTTTAACAAATCCAATGCAACCAAAAGGGGGTCCAATAAACTCGAACCAAAAGAACATCACAGATAATCCTCCACAAAAAATCATTAACATTTGGTAATAAGTGGGAATACAAAATCATTATCCAAACTGAATCAGATCAATGAATAAGACTCTACATTACTATCCAATATCCAGACTACACCATGGACCCTTTGTGTCGAGAGAATCTCCAGAATAGTTTTTAACAAAACATTCATTTATAATATAGGGATCTTTAACATACAACTTCTATTCTTATCTTTGAACAATGAATTATTTTATTAAAATTACATTATAAAAAAATAATCATTAAATATATATCAAACAACCACATTTCTTATTCTAACAAGGGTAATTAATGAAAAAACAAACAATCAGCACCCCAAACCAAGGATTCGTCAATATATTAACATACATCCCATCAAAGATTCATAAATAGATACCCTTGAATAAAAGGTCCTTGGATTCCCAAATACCATTCCATAGATAACTTGGACAATGTACAA
The DNA here is from genome assembly GCA_963277665.1 of Viscum album. NCBI lineage: Eukaryota > Viridiplantae > Streptophyta > Magnoliopsida > Santalales > Viscaceae > Viscum > Viscum album. The sequence goes on from OY728132.1 coordinate 1,086,533,190, forward strand.
TAAGAGCTTGTAGAAAACCAACACCGGGGAAAAAATTTACACTCCAGACCCTAGTAGAAAGGGAACAAATATTTCTTAAATGTATCCAACACTGATTAACAAGAAGATTAGCGTTGAAAGACCTGATATGCTGGAATCCCAAACCACTATCTTCTTTAGGGTGATATAATATTTCCCATGAAACCATGTGTATCATCTTCCCACCATCCACAGAACCCCACCATATGTCCCAGAACAAAAAATGAAGACGATTGATAAAAGTGTCTGAGAGTTTATCATTCATTTAGTTATAATGGTTAGTGAATTTTTTAATTTTTTGGATACAATTAATTAAAAATATTTGTATGTGTTTTTTAGTATCATGTTTCATATTTCTTATGTCGTGGTTGATAAATTTTTGATAGTTTTTCATAGGAATTTTTTTAAAAATAAGATTATTATTATTATGTTTAATTAAATGGGAGTATATTTTTAATGTTTTTGGAAAATGGATGTCCAAAGTTCCAAATGATTTGGTGGTCTTACCCCTTTTATTTTCAAATATGATATATATATATATATATTATTTTGTTATATATATATATTAAATAATTTTTAAAATAATTTTTTTATTTAGAATTATTACCATTTAAACAATTCTAAAATATAACTAAAACCCTCATCTAGGACTCCCTTTTATAGGGGAAGAAACATTGACATCCCTAATTTATTTTCCATATGGGACTGAGTTTCACTTCACCAACATTACAATAATAATATAATAATAATAATAATAATAAATAAAAAATAAAAAATAAAACTAATTAAAATAAAATAACATTAATATAAATAATAATTGATATTATAATTTTCAAAAATTAAAAATACAAAAAATATTATTAAAAATATTATAATTAATAATTAATAATAAAATCATATATAATTAATAATATAATTAATAATATAATTAATATTAATAATAAATAATAATTAAATTAACAAAATTAATAATTAAATTAATAATAAAAATATAGGTAGTATGATTTTGATTATTTTATAAGTAATATGTTAATAGAATAAAATTATTTAACATATGTTTATAAATAATAGTGAATGATATTTTTTAATAATAATATAACATTTACAAAGATATATAAATATAAATTTAAATAAAATAAAAATTTAAAGTAATTAAGTGAATCAAATAAATTTTGAATTAATATATTTAATTAGAATTGTATAATTTAAAAAAACCATAATTATTGAGGAATATAACTATCATGGTTTATAAAATTTTAATAAATAAATTAAAATAGTGATACCATGTTTATTATGATATACATTTGAAATAAATATATAAATTTTAGAAATATAAATATAATTTAAAAAATGTTAATTTAAAACAAACGAGATAATTATAATGAACTAAACATTAGGTAAAAAATGAATATATGTGATAATAATAAGAATATTTTATATTTAATTATTAACTCTAGTAGTAAATAATAAATATAATAATTGTAAAAAAATATATAGTGATTTTTTTAACATAACCAAATTCAAATCCTAAAAAAATTATAAATAATAGATTTTAATAATTCTATTCTTAATAAAGTGATGTGTGTGTATTTTTATCATTCAAGAAATAATACTTAGATTATACTCAAAACTGTATTTATTATGATTGTAATACAATTTTTTATTTTAACAATATTGGTATCCATTTTTTGAGATGGTATGCTATTAGTTTTTTATAAACCTATTAATAATATGTTAATGAAAGAAATCATTAGTTAATTTTGGAATTATTAGATTAAGAAATATATTAAATATTAAACATAAATTTCAATGGAAGCGTAATAATCGTAGTGTAAAGGCTATTAGACTAAAGTAATTTAGTGACGACATAAAAGTATTATGGTATATATATATATATATATATATATATTATCGATCATTTTAATGAGGACCACATAGGGATATGATAGAGGCTTGATGAGTGAGAAATGATCAAATGTAGCCCAAAATCCAAAACCATCATCATCTTCTCCACCTCACATGATCTATAGTAGGAATTTATAGGTATTATATATATATATATATATATATATATATATATTGTTGGACTCCTCATGTTTTAATCTTGTTTTAATGATCACAAATCCAATAAATCGTGTAAATCTTGTTAATCCTTTTTAATATATCTCAAATTATGTGTAGAGATGGTTTGTTTCTTTATGATTTAAATAGACCTACACAAGATATTAATTGTTATAAATCATGTTTAATTATTTTAAACTATATTTAATTTGTTTTATAATGATTTATTTTATGAATGATTAATTCTAATTCATTCAGTGAATATTACTACTTAAGTCTATATACAGATATTTAGATAAGTATAAGAAACCCTGAGTCTACCATCGATTTTGGTTTTCTAGAAAAGGACCCAGACACCGTGACCCAGAAACCTTAGCCTAGACACCGTGACCCAGACACTGTGACTAGACACCATGATCCAAACATCGAGACCCAGACACTATGACCCAAACACTATGACCAGCCACCGTGACCCAGACACTATGACCCAGACACAGTGTCCCAGACACTATGACCCAGACACTGTGACCAGACACCCTTACCCAGGGACCCTGACCCAGACACTGTGACCTAGACACTGTGACTAGACACCATAACCAATTTCAAATCTCATGAAGTATGTGACACCGGTTCCTTGCTAAGACACCACTTGAAGTTTGGAAATGGACCATACCCCGTGATCCTAACACCACATATGTGCTACTGGTTCCTGATCTCAATACAATTATTCCTTCATGACTATCTCACCACTCAAAGGAAAAGAATAAGACACTATTTCATGGTGACACCATTTCCAAGTGACACTATTTCTAGACATACTGTGACACCGTTATTTAATTTGTTTTTTCGTTTTCAATTTAATTTACAACAATCATATTAAAGTCTTTTAAATACAATGACATAGTTAATATTTCTTTTTAAACATTTCACCTGATTGTACAAGGTACATGGTGCAGGAGACATGCATCCTGTCAGCTCCGACACATGCACTCCAAGAATAAAAAGAAAGGCATGGCCCTAAAACAAGTGATGAGCATTAGTGTGTAGTAGAAGCATGAGAATTATTGAAAAGTGGACTGATACATGCAACAAGATACATATGAAGAACACACAAAGCATTCTCGAATCAAAAATCTAGATTACCACAGATCAGATAAAAAACACCTTCGAAATACCAACTCCATGAAGAACACAAGCTAGATCTAACTAGAAACCAGAGAACTAGACTTAGGATGCTTTGTTTCTCATAGGAGAACTTTATACTTGAATCTTCTTCATCCTAGAAGTCCAAAGCAGCATATAATGACACTTAAGGAACTTCTAACCTTATCTCATCATCTTTGCTCTAATGTGTATTATTTTTTTCTTTCAAGCTGTGTGTTTGTGTGGTATTAAAAAAACACACTATCTTCTTCACTAAACTAAAGGATACAAGATATCCTTCCTATCATATCTTTTTACACTAATTTAATCCCACCGATAAGGGTGGAAGAGGACCTTTTGAGAACTGATGTTTTTATTCACTAAAACTCTTGAAGAGGTCGTGTGACCTGGATAGTTCTGTGCACTATTGTTTACCCCAATACAGGGTGTGGATCATGTTTATTAATATAAACTACTTTGTGACAGTTGATCACTAAGTGGAGTGGATTAGGTCGTGGCTTGAGACTGAACCACTTTTTTATCTGTAGTGTTGTTTAATTTAGTCTTTCATTGTTTTACTGTATAATTCATAAATCACTAGATTTACTTTGATAGTTAATCTTGGATAGAAGTTATAATTGTTTGTCCTTATTAGAATAGCTTCAAAATTAGTATCAATAAGCCTTTTTGAAATTATAGATAATTAATCAATCTTCTGAGAGTTTATTTGAACAGTCAATCTTTTATAACCATATTACCATGATTGACTAGGTTGTATTTATTTTTACTACGAAACCTTTTTAAGAAAACATTTCAACAGAAATTTTTATAGATACTCAATTCACCTCCTTCTTAAGTACTCTACTCCTACCAACATTTGGTATCAGAGGAGTTTATTAAGACTCTATTTTTAAAACTATTCAATAGTGATTTTAGTTAAACTTTAAAGATCTGTAAATTTCAATTAATTATAAATTTCTATCTCTTTAAAAGTATTTATTTATTATGGATAATAGACTGGAAGGTTATGCAATAAACAAACCACCATTATTTAATGGAACCAATTATGCCCAATGGAAGATTAAAATGAAAATGTATTTGGAAAGTATGGGTTTTGAAATTTTTCTTCAATTATAGATGAGTATAAGATTCCTTCTACTTATAGAATTACTTAGAATGACCCAACCAAGACTTCTTATAATAAAAATTTCAAAGCCGTGAATGATTTATATTTCTCTTTAGGAGATGAGAAAATTAATAGAATTTTTTCATGTAAAACTGCCCATGAAATTTGGGATACTTTGTTAGTTTCACATGAAGGAATTTCTTTTGTTAAAGCAAAGAGACTTAATACTTATACCATTAAATATGACAACGTTAAAAGGAATCCTGATGAGCCTATTTCTAACATGAATCTCAGGTTCAACGAAATTTTCAACACTATTATTTCTCTCGGAAGAGAAGTTGCTGACAAAGAACAAATCGTGAGGATTATCAGATGCCTACCTAATAGATGGAGAGGAACCTCTATCTCTATTAGATAGTCATGTAACATCAGAAAATTACCTTTCAATGAACTCATTGGTAAACTAATGATGTATGAAGATGATATGAAAGTCAATAAGGAAAAAAGAAGATGAACCCAAGAAAAAATATGTTGCATTCAAGACTATCACCTCAAAACACAAAGAAAATGGGAAATTAGAATTCTATGTAAAATGTTCTAGAAGTGAACAATCATCACCTGACAGTGATGAAAAGATATCTCAATTAGCTATAAGATTTAAGAAATATTAAAAAAGGGAGAAATATTTTAGAATTCCTAACTCCAAAGGAAGATATGATCAAAAGGGAAGTAGGAAGAAAGACTGGAAAAGAAGTGAAAAGTATAATGGGATAGTATGCTATGAATGTAAGTGAAAGGGACATTTAAAGGCTGACTGCCCCAAGATGAAGTATAAAAAGAAACATGAGGACAAATATAGAAATTATAAAAAGGCAATGAAAGAAACTTTGAGTGATTTTGAGGATAGTTCAAGTGAATCAGAGTCTTCACATGATGAACCAACTAACAAATCCAATATGTGTTTCATGAAAAACACATGTGAGGTAACCCTGGAATCTCCTGTACAAAATTCCTATTATTCTTGAGATGAAAGTGATTCTGAAAATATTTCTAAATGATAAATTTTTGAGTACTGCAATATGCTTGAAGATACATGTAACAAACTCAAAGATAAATACAATTATTTAAAGAAATAATATTCTCTTACCTCAATCGTTAAATATGAACGTACTATAGAAAGATAGAAAAATGTTCAATTACTCAAAAACTACAATGAACTAAAGCAATCTAATGGGAAATTGAAAAAGGACCTTGAATGGTTTACAAATGGTAAAGTTAATTTGGTAAAAAATCTCGGTAAACCTATTTCCCCTAAATACACTACTAGTATTGGCTATCAACCTAGTAAATGAAATTTTGGAAGAACCAATTTTGTTTCTAAATAAAAAACATACAAATTTAATCATAGTTCAAAAAAACATTATGCTAATTCAAATTATGATACAATCTCTATTATTTCAAGATTTTCTGTACCAAATAGAGTTGATTATTCAATCACATTACATAATCCTTATAGGAAACCTATGAGGCAGATGTGGGTTCCTAAATCATTAGTCACATATATTATTAGACCCAAACAAATATGGGTACCAAAGTCTATTTTTATTTGTCTATTTTGTAGTAAAATTGTTTAAAGAGCTCCTGTAAAAGCTCATGGTATTTGAAAAATGGGTGTTCAAGACACATGGAAGGATACAATTCTTGCTTCAAGAACTAAATAAAAATTGATGGTAGACATTTCACTTTTGGTGACAATTCCCAAGGAAAAATCATTGGCCTTGGCCAAATCAATAGCTCTAACTCAGTTTTAATTTGCAAATTAATTTTTGTTTATGGATTGAAATATAATACTCTTATTATTTCATAACTATGTGATGATGTATTTCATGTTAAATTTGATTATGATGATTGAAATGTTTTTAATTCTAAAAATAAATTAGTGTTTTCTTCCTTGAGAAATGAAAATGTATACTCTGTTAACTGAGATTCTTCAGTTTCTCAAAATGCTTCATATTTAAGTTTATTTCACAAAGAGTCTTGGATTTGGCATATAAGACTAGGAAATTGTAATATTCACTCCCTTTGAAAGCTAACTAGAATAATCTTAGTCAATGACCTACCCAAACTCATGTTTCCAAGTGATAAATTGTGTAATCCTTGTCAAAATGGGAAACAACACAAAATTCCATTCCATCCAAATAAATAAGTGTCAACTTCTAAACCTCTCGAATTGATTCACAAGGATTTTTTTGGACCATCTAGAGTTTCTAGTTTAAATGGGAATCATTATGTTTTTGTTCTTGTAGATTACTTTTCTAGATATAGTTGGACTTTATTTTTGGCTCACAAAAGTGAAGCCTGCTCTCATTTCAAAAAATATGCTAAAACTATAGAAAATCTTAGTGGACTTAGAATTAAATCCTAAAGAGGTTATTGTGGTCATGAGTTTGAAAATAAAGAGTTTTAATACTTTTTTTCACATAATGTCTATATTCATAATTTATCTACCCCTAGAACACGTCAAAAAAATTGAGTAATAGAAAGAAGAAATAGAACCTTGAAAGAGATTTGTAGAACCATGCTTAGTGAATATGAATAACCTATTTATTTCTGGGATGAAGCTGTAAATACATCATGATAAATCGTTAATAGAGTATTGATTAGACCCATTTGTAAAATAACTCTATATGAGTTAAGGAACAATAGAAACCCCAATGAAAGATACATCAATGTTTTTGGTTGCAAAGATTACATCCTTAATACTAGGGAAACTCTTTAATTTTTTTTTTCCAAAAGTGATGATGTAATTTTCCTAGGTTATTCATTCTCTAGTAAATCCTATAGTGTATTTAACAAAAGAACTAAATGTGTGGAAGAATATGTCCATGTCATGTTTGATGAGATAGATCCACATGAGCCTAAGACTAATCTATAGAACCTGGAGGATGATATGTCAAATCTAGTCATCAATGAAAAAGCCTCTAACCATCCTGTAAAAGAATCAGTGAAAACTTCCAGTTATGAAAATTCTCCATATTCAAGTCAGAATGAACCTGAACCTACTAATAAACCTGAAATCACTAGTCCCACTTTTTCTAGAGCTATTAGGACCCTTAAGAACCATCCATTAGAAGCTATTTTAGGAGATTTAAAAAAAGGACTCAAACAAGAGCTTCTCTTAGAAATTAGGTTGAACTCAAGTTTTCTTGTCACAACTTGAACCAAAAAATAGTAATGACACTATAAATGATGAATTTTGGGTGATGGGTATGTAATAAGAACATAATTAGTTTGAAAGGAGCACAGTTTTGAAACTTGTTGACAGATCCAAGGAAATATTTACCATAGGCACTAAGTGGGCGTTTATAAATAAGGTAGATGAAGCTGGTAACATGGTTAGAAACAAGCCTAGATTGGTTGCACAAGGTTATAGTCAAGAAGAAGGAACTGACTATGAGGAGTCCTTTGAACTAGTAGCTAAACTCGATGCCATCATAATCTTTCTTGATTATGATGAACATCTGAATTTCAAACTATATCAAATGGATGTTAAGAGTGCATTCCTAAATGGGTATATAGATGAGGATGTATTTGTTGAACAACACCCAAGTTTTAAAAATATTCATGTTCCAAATCATGTTTTTAAATTATCAAAATCATTTTATGGTTTAAGACAATCTCTAAGATCTTGGTATGATAGATTAAGTACTTTTCTTATTTATGAAGGTTTTACAAAAGGAATAGCTGATCCTACCATTTTTATAAAACGAATTTCTAATGATGTTTTAGTAGTTCAAATTTATGTAGATGAAATTAATTTTGGATCTTCAAAAAAATCTCTATGTATAGAGTTTTCTAAAATGGTGCAAAATAAATTTGAAATGAGTTTAATGGGTGAACTAAAATTCTTTCTTAGATTTAAAATATATCAAAATAAATATGGTTTTATTTTAAATCGATGAAAATATAATAGAGATCTTCTAAAACATTTTGGATTTGATAGAACTAAATGTAGTGACACTCTAATGAGTAGTACCTGTAAGTTGTATGTTGATGAAGATGGAAAATCTGATGATCATTCCACCTACAATGGAATGATTGGAATCTTACTCTACTTAACTGCTAGCCTAAATGACATTATGTTTAGGGTATGTATGTGTGATCGTTTTCTAGAAAACCCTAAGGAATCTAATTTAAATTTTGTTAAAAGTATTTTAAAATACCTCAAACATACACCCAATCTTGGACTGTTCTATCCCAGAGGAAAATCATTTGAGTTAGATAGTTTTTTTGATACTGATTTCAGTGGTTGTAAATTAGATAGAAAGAGCACCTATGGAAAATTTCACCTTTTAGGAAAGTCTCTAGTATCATGGTGTAGTATGAAACAAAACTTTGTTGCATTATCTACTACTGAATATGAATACATATCTCCTGCTAGTTGTTGTACACAAATATTTTCGTTGAAACACACATTACTAGATCATGGATATCAATTCAAGAATGTACCTATAAATTGTGACAATACAAGTCCTATTAATATCTAAAAAAATCCTATTTCACACTCTAGGACAAAACATATTTATATAATACATCACTTTTTGAGATACCATTATCAAAAAAGTGATATCACAATAGAATTCATTAGAACTGAATATCAACTTGCTGATATATTCACCAAACCATTAAATTCTGAAAGAATAGATTACATCATACATGAAATGGGAATGATAAATATTAATTAAGAAGTGTACTATCTCATAGTTTATGGTTTCACGAGTCTCTATCTTAGAATTACTATCTCACTCTCATAGTTTTTCAAGTTACTATCATAAATTTTCTCTCTCATGTTTATATTATCACAGTTACTGTCTCTCGGTTACCATTTAGCACTCACTGTTTCAAAAAATATGGTCGCACCATTTTGAAATCACACATTATAGATGACACCATGAAAACCTGTTATGGACTCACCGTGAAAGTCTGTTATGGTCTCACCATAAAAGTCTGTTCCGATCACACTGTAATAAAACTTTTTCATTCTATTTATATATTATAACCCATATTTTTGTAATTGATTATTTAATTCATTTTCTTTCCCGTACTTTTGAACTTGCTATGCTTGATATCCCTAAATGATAAAAACGAAATATCCTTTACTCTTTTCTTCACCTGAGCTCTCATCTCTCAAACTGTAAGTCCTTCAACCCTTCATCTCTCTCTCTCTCTCTCAAACCCACTATTGAATGCCCAGAATTAAATTCCAATCATCATCAACTCTTGAGAATCGATCAAATAATAAAACTAAAAGATCACCTAAGATAGCACCTGAAGGTCCTTTGAATCCAAATCTTGATGATTGAATAGTCTTACCAGAAATGGTTATTTTCTCTAAGTGGTTTTTATCAAGTAAGTATTTAATGTTAGTAGTAATGAAAGAGTAGGGATAGCTAGAATGGTTCACAAAATTGAAAAGGCTGATTTAACCAAATCTAGTTTCTCAGTTCTATCATTTTGTTCAATTATCTTTCAATATAAAAGATGATTGTTTTTTGTAAGAAGCTGGATCAATTTCCAAAGACGTAAATTTTCTTCATGGTTATGTGATTCTTTCCTAGGGATACCTCATGAAGGAATTTTTGAGGATTATTTGAGAGGTAATCCTCCTCCTAGTGATATCTTTTTTTAGAAGATGCCTTGATAGGCTTGAATGGAAATAAAACCAAGAGAAGATCTATTGATGCTGAGCTGGATGGTGAAACAAGATTTTTGTTTATGTTTATTTATAATCTGATTAGTCCAAGAAAAGGATATTTTTCTACCCTCAACTATCAGGATGTATTTTTTATACTTCTTATGAAGAATGGACACAAGATTAACCTATTCAAGTATGTTATACTTCATATGTGTGAGTTGATAAAGACAACATCAAAGTCTACCTCCTTGTTCTTCTCAAGGTTTAAATCTACTATGCTATATGATGAAGAAATGGTTGGACTGAATGAATAAGTTATTAAGGACTGAGAATTCTTTATCTCAAAGGTTACAGTAAAAAGAATACAAATCAGTTGGAATCCATGGAGGAAGGTCTGGGCGGTGTATAATGAAAGGTTATAAGAAAAGTATAATTCGGTTGAGCATTCTTCAAGACCTAAGGATAGTTCTGATCTTGGTTTGGAACCAGATGAAATTGTTGACTATCCCATTGAAGTGGATGAAGAAGCAGTCATTTCACCTAAAAAAGAAACTATTCGGGATAAGGAAGACAATGTAACTATTATTCAAGACATAGTTGAGAAGGAAGTACCTGTTCCTAAAGAAATTTTTGATTTGGAAGAAGAAACTACTTCTAGAAAAGATTCTAGTGTTAATTTAAGGGAAACAACTATTCTCGATGAGCATCTAGAATAAGAACTTTCCCTTGAGAAAGAGGCTTCTTTTGAGGAACACTTAGAGGAACAAGATAACCCTGAGATTATCCTCTCTGCTGAGGAAATAATGGAGAAAGCCATTTATATGGCTAGAAAATAAATGGGTGAAGCTATTAGAGATGAAATTTTAGAAAAAAAATCAAAGAATTGAATATCTTGGTCCTAGGAGAGATTCAATTGTTGAGGGGGAGAAACACCCTAGTTTAGAAAGTGTTGAAATTCCTAATCTAGTTGATCAAAGCACTATGGATACATGGTATAAGTTCCCTAGCTACTTTGATGTGAATGACACCCAGGAAGCCTTAGTTAAAGGTATAGACCCGTCAATTGTATTTCAATTGAAACTGGTCTCAACTCTTGAAGTAATCTCTATAAAGGAACCTGATCCTATCTCAAATCCTGTTCCTGAACCATTACAAGAACCTCATACTTTTGTGAGTTAGGATGATCTAGAAGCCTTTGGAGATACTTTATTGGCTAGAGTTGAAAATATCATGAACACCCAACCTCCTCCTGTGACAAAATTGAGTGAAAGAGATGCTACCCTTCTATTAGAGAAGATCATATGGAAGATTCAGCATAAAATGATTCATGAAATTCAAGAGGCCATAATTGAGAACAAACAACTAAGTGATGATGTGAAGTCTCTGAAAGCTATGGTTTAAGATATGAATAAAGTGTTGAAATCAGGACCGGATCCTATTTCTCTACCTTTTTAGGATGTTAGTGGCCATCTTCTACATGATGATGCCTCTCAGATGCAACCGAACCTAACTAACTTTTTTGACAAGGTGGCTGTTAGAAAAAAGTAGATGGTTCAAGAAACATTTGAGATTGTTATTGGTCTCAACAAATTGACTAATGAGTATAAGGGATGTCTACAGAAAGTTTCGAATCAACTAAATTCCTTCTCTGTGGTCCTTAAAACCTCTAATACCTCTAGAAAATAATCTCAACCATTTGATAGTGATATTCTTAGAATTTTTGTTACGGAAGAACTTCAATATGTGCTAAGTGGATTTGAAAAGGAGAGTCTATCTATGGTTGTCAGAAATAGCGACAGAGTCGTTGTTTTGGTAAGGATTCAATCAAAGATTGCTAATAATACTCTGAAAGAAATTACTAAGATGGTGGATTTCTACTTCAATAGTATTTTCTATAATCATTATATTACAAACCATTTCAAGTACCTTGCAGAGAATTTGAAAATTCTTCCTGTCACTCAAGATTTTAAGACTCAAGTTCAAAAGATGAAAGATTTCACTCCTTTGTTGGACAAGATCATGGAGAACAATGATGATTTTGAGAAAGTGATGTAGTATGGTGGGGAGATTATTGATGACTTAATAAAGTTATTGAGGCCTTATTTTCATGTGGAGAGAACTGCTATTGAGGCTCCTACAGCTTCACCCCTTCAGCCTAGTTTTCTTCTTTCCTCATCAACTGCTTTTCGTCTACCTCTATGTATGTCTCTCAAGCTCTGATTCAGATCGGACCTGTTATCCTTGAAAAAAAGACCTCAGTCTTCCACCAAACCTACCCTGGAACCCTCTATTTTTTAAGGACTCTCTCTCCCTTCCTTTTTAGTTGGTTCACTCCCTTCTTCCACTTCTACCCCTTATCTTGTGGCTCCTCTTGATGTTACTGCGAAGGGAAAAGAAAATATAGTCTGTGCTGATGAAAAGTGAACAATATCTTTTGATTGGAATATTTTTTATTTTTGATTCCTATTTATTGTAATGCCATATATTTCTCCATATAATGCACTATGAACTCTTATTTTCTATTATTTTATTTACTTTTGTAATATTTTTGATAATCCTAAAATGGGGAGAGACATGTACACTAAGGGAGATACAACACACTAAGAATAGATATGTCATACATATGATTTGTGATCATAAAAATGGGGGACATTGTTGGACCCCTCATGTTTTAATCCTGTTTTAATGATCACAAATCCTATACATCCTGTAAATATTGTTAATCCTATTTAATCTGTCTCAAATATTGTATAGATATGGTTGGTTTCTTTATGATTTAAATAAAAATACCCATGATCTTAATTTCTATAAATCATGTTCGATTATTGTAAGCTATATTTAATTTGTGTTATAATGATTTCTTTTATGAATTATTAAGTATAATTCATTCAGTGAATATTACTGCTTAAGTCTATATATAGATATTCAGCTAAGTCTAAGAAACCGTGAGTCTGCAACCAGTTTTCATTTTATGGCAGAGGACCCAGACACCGTGATCCAGGCATAGTGGCCCAAACATCATGACCCAGACACCGTGACCTAGACAGTGTGACCTGGACATTGTGACAAGACACTGTGATATAGACACTATGACCCAGAAACTGTAACCTCAACACTGTGACTAGACATCGTGATCTAGACAACCTGACCCTGACACTGTGACCAGATACCGTGACCCAGACACCATGGACCCGACACTATCACCCAGACACTGTGACCAGACACCATAACCAGTTTCATATCTCATGAAGTTCGTGACACTGGTTCCTTGCTAAGACACCATTAGAAGTTTGGAAAAGGACCAGACACCATGATCCAAACACCACATATGTGCTACAGATACTAGATCAAAATAATATTATTCCATCATGACTATCTCACCAATCAATTGAAAATAAGAAGAATTTGTTTCTTGGTCACACCATTTCAAAGTGACACTGTTTCTAGACAGACTGTGACACCATTCTTTAATCTATTTTTTCCTTTTAAATTTAATTTCCAAAAATCATATTAAAGTATTTTAAATATAATGACATAATTAATATTTATTTTTATACATGTCACTTGACAATATGAGGTACGAGGTGCAATATACATGCATCATGTCAGGTACAACACATGCAATCCAAGAATAAAAAGAAAAGTGTGGCCTTGAAATAAGTGACAAGTAGTAGTGTGTAGCAGAAGCACAATCATTCTTGAAAAGTGGACCAATACATGAAACAAGACACATTTTAAGAACACACGAAGCATTCTCAAATAAAAAAGTTGTAATAACATAGATTAGAGCCAAAACAACTTTGTAATACCAACTCCACGAAGTACACGAGCTGGATCTAACTGGAACCCAGAGCACCAGACTTGCGATACTTTGTTTCTTGAAAGAGGACTCGATACTTGTATATTCTTCATCCTAAAATTCTAGAGCTACATAGAATAACAATAAGAGTACTTCTAACCTTATATCACCATATTTTCATTGTTGTGTATTGTTTTTATCTTTCGAGTAGAGTCTGTGTGTTTTATTTAAAACACACATTGTCTCCTACAATAAACAGAAAGATACAATATATCCTTCCTCTAATATATTTTTACACTTATTTACTCCCACAGAAGGGTGCAAGAGGTCCTTATGTGACCTGATAGTTTTTACCCATAAAAACTGCAGAAGAGCTTGTGTGACCTAGATAGTGCTGTGAAATGTTGTTTACCCCGATCCAGGGTGTGGATTAAGTTTATTAATATAAACTACTTGGTGGCAGGTGATCACCAAGTGAATTGGGTTAGTTCTCTGCTTGATACTGAACCACTTTTTTTATCCACTGGGTTATTTAATATGACTATCTCAATTTTAATATATAATTTAGAAATTACTAGATTTACTTTGATAGTTAATCTTGGATAGAATTTATAACTATTTTTCCTTATTAAAATAACATCAAAAGTAGTATCAATAACTCATTATGATATTACTAAGAAATAATCTATCTTTTGAGATGTTATTTGAACAGTCAAACTTTTATAACTGTATTATCTTGATTGATTGGGTTGTATTTTTTTTTATTAAGGAACCTTTTTAAGAAAACATCTCAACGAAAAATTTGATAGATACTCAATTCACCCCCTATTGAGTTCTCTACTCTGAACAACATATATATATATATATTTATAGAGGGTGTATTGAGGCAAAAAATCTCCATGATGTCTATGCACCCCAATTGAGGCTAAAATAGACAATGAAATATGTCTCCATATGCTATTGAGTGGTCATAAAATATTTATATCTCCATTCATGAATATATATATATATATATATATATATATATATGCGGGATCCAGATAAGAAATTTTGGACAAAAAAGTGAATAGATCACTAATAGGAAAAAAATTATCCATATACTTAAGGGTTGTGCCGAATTTTGTGGACCTTAAATTAAAGTAGAAAAACTTGTTTCAATGCATGATTCACTACAATAGTGTGATAAAATAAAAATAGTAGGAATATGGTTTATAAAAAAGGGATATTGGGAAGAAGAAGACTACTATTCAAAATTTAAAAAATAGGGGAATTTAGAGATTACATTGAGAGAGAGTGAAGGTGGACCGAGTACTAGAAGTTTGCCTTCAAGAAGAATAATCCAATTAGGCATTATTAAGAACCTAAGGCAAGGGTAATTATTTTATGAAAATTTCAATTTTAAAAGGTTTATAATATCAACTCTATTTTATGGTATATAAACTTCCTCTTCGCAAATTATTTTCAAAATTGGTTTGTAAAGGGAATTGTAATTTTAAAATAATCATTTTATTTATAAAATGTTTTTATTAATTTAAAAATCCCACCTCCAGTATTTTTGTAAGAATGATTTATTTTGAAATAAATTTATTTCATGGATGTTTTCTATGTTTAAATTGTTGCATAATCATGTACTATTTATTTCTTGTTGACATTACCTGTGTGTTTTAAAAATAATATCCTAATTTAAAGATTTATTATCATTTATTTTAGTTGCTTATAATTATTAAATAATATATATTTGTATTTATATATAAATATATCTTTGTGAAATTTTTGAAGATAATGTTTTGATAAAAATTCCAATGAAGGGAGGGGGCAGCTAAAAAATGTTTGTTTTAAAAATATGACATTTCAAAATTACAAATAGATAGGAATGAGGAGTGAAACCAAACCACTAGGGATTTTATCCATAAAATTAGGGGTATGTTCTATATTTCCTTTGATGTTCTAGGTCACTTCATGGTTTTCTTGAATCTTGAAAAGATGTTTTATGAATATAACACTACTATAAAATTTTATTTTTTACGTGCTTAAAAGGAATGATATGATAATAACCCTTAAATGACAACAAATTTTATCAGCATTAACAAATGAATTGATAAAGGACACCTTTATTAGTTCATTTTTTAGCGTTCATATTTTTTTTTCAGGGGGTCACTCCCCTACCCCCTTAGTCAACACCTAACCCCATTCTCAGCACTCTTGTACAACTCCTAATCCTATGTGCCAATACCCAACTATAGTTAGTTCTCATGTCCTTGCTTTATCAGTGTGCTACCTCTCCACCTGCTCACCCTGTGTTCATACCTAGACTCAAATATGAGACCTCTAGGTACAAATCATAACCCTTTACCACGACCATATCTTATTATCTCATGTATTTTACAGTAATTATTTTTATTTATATATATTTATATACATATTTTTATCCATATATTTATATTTATTGATATAATTATTTTTAAATATATTTATAAAATATATGTTTATATATGTGTGTGTATTTATACAGATGTCTGTGTGTGTGAATATATGATATATATATATATACTTTTATACGTTTATTTAAATATATTATATATTAATATTCATCTATATATATTATACTATAAACATAAATATATATCCGTTTATTATCACACACACATATTCACATATAAACATTATATATACATTTCTATAGCTATATATATATATTAAAACATTTTTATATGTTAAAAAATGGTTATATATTATTTTTAATTATAATTATTATTATTATTTCCTTATGATTTATATATTGGGAAATATGTTTTGTGTGAATAAATGTTTAAATATTTATTTATATAATTAATTTTTATATGTAAATATATATATATATATATATGTGCATAAATTGAATTCTAAATATCACTACAATATGAAAATGATAAAATTTGAACACAATGATATCAAATGAAAGTAATAATTGATAATGAAATTAGTCTCCACCAAAAAATTATAAGAAAACCCCCATAAACAAGGATAAAATTACCTCAAACGTTAAAAAATTGGGATACCCTGATAAAAACACAGTTTTAAAGTCTTTATAGGCATTTTTTGACCATGAAAAAAATTAATTAGGGTTTACCCGTGTCATCACATCATTGATATCTTCACAAAAAATGATTTCATATATGGTAGAGCCCAAAAAGACACTTGGTCAAAAGTTATGGTTGTTTGAACTTCAAGTCATTTTTTCAAATTATTTTATCCTTGAAAAATATGAATTTTTATTAAATATGTGAAGCACAAGAAAAAATAGATACAAAAAAGGGGGGAAATAAGAGAAAAAGAAAGAGAAAAAATAGGTTAACTACAACTCAGGGAGGGAGAAAGTATTATAGACCAAGAGCATCAGTTTGAACCAACTTAATGCACTCGGGGGGAAGGGAATGTGGACTATAAAAAATTGTACGGGGAGAATTTTGAGTACCCTTCAACACCAAAAAATCTACAACCTTATTCCCTTATCACAAAGTGTGATATAAACTCACACTTAAAACAAGGCTTATGTATTTTCTAATAATATACGTAATTGTCCAGGGAGTAGTAAGTTTATCTTGGAGAGACATGAGAATAATAGAAGTGTCTATTTTTATCTCAGTAGTAGTGATATTAGAGTTGTGAAAAACCACCAGTCCATTGAGAAAAGTGTTCGCCTCTATTAGAAAGGAACCTCCTCTACCATAGAAGCTACTGAAATCCAATAAAATTGATCATTTGGAGTCACGAACCACGCCTCACCTCACAAGTTTCCAAGACAATAAGAACCATAAATACTGAGCTTCAAATTATTTTATACTTTTTATTAATTTATTGATTTTTTCTATCGTAAAATTAGAAATAAATGGATATTACTCAATAATACTTAGAAAATTCTAAATTAATATTTATTTATAACTATTTTATAAACCATTTCTTACTAAATATCATATATTATAAGTTTAAATACATATTTAGTATTATATAAATCATATTTAATAAATTTAATAAATTTATATTTATATAAATATATTTAGATATTAATATATGATTTTTAATGACATATAATTTTTTTTATAAAATATACATTTTATTAGTGTTAAAAAAAGTGCTAATAAAGACAACTATTTATCATCATTAAAAATGAGAAGATAAAAGTGTCCTTTATCAGCACTAAAAAAATAACTTTAAAATGGAGGATATTATCTTGATTTTTTATCACGGATAAAATTACCATTTATCAGCACTATTAGAACTCATAAATATTTCCCATTTTTCAAGTATTTGTTAGCACTAATAAATGATAACACTTAATATACCAAAATCTATAGCAGTTTCATTGAATTTTTTTCATAAGGAATTATTTTTTTGAAGTGTCTCAAAAGTGAAAAAATTGAATTTGAAAATGAATTGCATGGTTTTATAAAAAAATCAGTGGATCTGTTTTCAATAAATAGTTTTATATAATTTTAATGTCTTATAAAATATGTCATTAAAATAGATTCTCTTTCAATATAAATATTTTTGAAATTATTAAAAAGAATTAGGCCTTTAAAGAAAAGTGTCTTTTTTATAAATGATTTATTAAATTCATATTTCTCTATTTTAAAGAAAAATATATTAAAAACGTTTTTACATGGCTGAGAAATGAGTAAAATATAATATGAATATATGATTTCTAGACAAAAGCTATAATATAAATTAAATAATTATTTTAGTGATCATTTAAAATATTAATATGTTCTATAAATTTGTATAGAAGTTTTTAATTCTCTAAAGCCCTAGACCTAAAATGATCATGAGATTATAGTGACTCATTTTGGATTTAAATTTGTAAATTTATATATTTGGATTTATTTGAGTCACTTATTCCAATATCAAAGCCTTTTAAAAGTAATAAAAGCGAAAAAAATAAAGTAATGTTTTTTTAGAACATAACCTGAGAGTGGAGGTCTGAGAAACTATAGTGGTATCAGAGAGAATATTTAGATAACTTTAGATGTTAGAAATATTTTTATTAGAAGAAATTTTATGTATTCAAGGACAATTTAAGAGTTATAAATTTATTTTAGAATTAAAAATGTGATTCTTAAGAGATTAATGGCGTTTTGGATGAAATATATTTTAGAATGAGATTGTGAGCTAAAAAATTATACACTTTTAAGGATTTTTTGGATTAAAATTTAATGCGATTCATTGTATTTTGGTTAAAAAATTGTCAATGGATAAGAAACACTAATTGTTCACTTTTCATATTAATCTATTTATCAATTGTTATAATAACCAGTTTATATTTATTTGGTTGAGAAGATGATCGTGAAAATAAACCTATGATAGTTATATTATTGAAACCCTTTAATTTTATAACCAAGGGAGTCTGTTTGTTGAAAACAAGTGCAACAACTGAAAATATAGATATATTTGGAAAACAATGAGTCTTACCCATGATATTAATGTAGAAAACTCTTTAGAAATTATATCATAACTATATTTTAAACACCCTCACATGTTATTAATTGTGAGATAAATTTAAATTCTTGAGGATGAAATTTATTTTGGGGGTAGAATATAACCACACAAGGTTTCAATATAATGCTTATTAAATTAACATTTAATTTATAATTTTAAAATTATTTTAAAAGTAACATGTTAATAGAATAAAATTATTTATCATAAACTTCTAAATAATATAGAATGATAATTTTAAAAATAAGATAATATTTACTCAGATGTATAAATAAAACACTAATAAAAGTAATAATTTCAAGTAATGAGCTAAATCAAATTAATTTGGAATTAATATATTTTTAAGGATAATTGCATAATTTAATTAAATAATTATTATCGAGGAATTTAATTATCACAGTTTATAAAATATTAATAAATAAATTTTAATAACAATATCATATTTATTATGATATACATTTGAAATAAATATAAAAATTTTATAAATATAAATATCATATAAAAATGTTAATTTAAAATGAATAAGATAATTATATTGAACTAAAATTTAAATAAAAAATGAACGTATGAGATAATATTAAGAAGAATGTATATATAATTATCAATTATTGTAATAAATAATAAATTATAAGAATTTTCAAAAATATATAGTGATTTTTTAATTGAACTAGATTGAATTCCTAAAAAAATTATAAGTAGGTAATATATTTTCATAATTTTATTCTTAATGAATGAATATATATATATATATTAGGTGCTTGGGGGGTAAAATTTCATTAAACACACAAACACAACACACATACAGGCCGAAAAGGCAATCCATAGCCCCCCTAAGGGATAACCCACCAATATATCCTTATTTATTAAGTACATGACCCTTTAGATATATATATATATATATATATATATATATATTACATGTAAATTCCGTCTACAGACCATGTGAGGTGGAGAAGGCTTTGACATAGTGGGATTATAAGCTACGTTCAATCATTACTCGATCATCAAGCCTTTAAAATATCATTGTGTGGTTCTCAATGTGAATTTAAATATATACATATTATTTATATACATTCTATTGATGTTAGTAATGGATTATGGAGAAATAAGAATATGCAATACTAGTGGCAGTTGCATCTAACATTCACTTGGATAGTCAAGTGATATGCGATTTTTTTGTTATTTTGTCGATACCTAAAACAGTGGTGTGTGATGGTCAAAAAATGATGGTGGGGTATTATTTTTCCATGGATTCTGATAGTGAAGTCAGTAGATTCCCATTATTAGCTTTGAGTTAAAAGAACTCACTATTGGGTCTGGTGCCTCAGCTCGATGATTTCTTCAACAGTGAATGTGGGAAACCAGTTGGTATTGCGAGTTATGGGGAAGAAGATGATGAAGATGAAGTGAGTTATTTTTCATGCACATCATCTTATATATATATATCTCTGTGTGTGTGTGTGTGTATAAACTTTATTAATCATTTGTTAATTTAAACGTATAAATAATTTTAATTTAATATTTTTTATAAACATAATATTAATTACTTGGGTGGATTATATATATAGACACTATAATAGTATTATGTTGTCACTAAATTACTTTAATATAATAGCCTTTACACTATTCTTATTATACCACTATAATTAATATTTGTGTTTTACATTTAATATCTTTTTTTATCCAATAATTTCAAAATTTATTGATGATTAGTTTCATTAACATGTTATTATTAAGTTCCAAAATAACTAATAGCATAACATCTAATTAAATAGATATCAATATTGTTAAAAAATACATTTGAATTAAAATTTTATTAAATATAGTTTTAATTATAATCTAAATATTATTTTTTAATGATACAAATATATATATATATAGTAGTTGTGGCGTGCCTCAGTGGTAGAGGTGCCCTGTGATTCTGCATCAGACTTGGGTTGGAGCGAATTTACACTCGCAGGCGGTGATGTAGGCATGACATTGGCAAGTGGTGACACATGCATGACATAGGTAGGTGGTGATGCAGGCACAACGTAGGCAGATGGTGATGCATACATGATACAGGCATGACGCTGCACTGGGCCTTTGGGTCATGTAAAGGGCTTCATGCCCACTAGGCCTTTTGGCCTTCCAACTAGTTTGTGGGCCTTTAGGCAATGTAATCAACTTCATGACCATTGTGTCTTTGGGTTATCACTACCATAAAAACATATTTTCACAGTGCCACCATTTGACAGTGCTATAAAAACACTAATAAAGGGGATACCTTTATTAGTGCTAAAAATCACTAATAAAGGGTTCTTTTAATATCATTAAAAAATGCTCTTAAAAGTAACCCTTTATCAGTTCTTTTTTTAGCACTGATAAAGGTACCCACTTTATTAGTGCTTTTTTTAACACTATTAAAGGGGCCCCCTTTATTAGCTATTTTTAATAGAATTGAGTAAGAATCCCCTTTATCGGCATTTTTTACCAGTGTTGATAAATGATATAATTCAAAAAATATATATATATTTCAGGAAAAAATAATTTGTTAATATATAAATATGTTTATATTGATATAAAGGGAACTTTTAATAGTCCTAAAAAATACTATTAAAATCACCCCTTTATCAGGGCTTTTTCAACCACCCATAAAGGTACCCCCTTTATAAGCGCTTCTTCTTGCACTATTAAAGTGACCCCCTTTATCAATGCCTTTTTAGTAGCCCTAATAAAGACACCCCATTATCAATGTTTTTTTACTAACGCTGATAAATGATATATTTGAAAATTATATATATTGCATCCAAAATAATATATTAATATATAAATATGTTTATATTAATATAAATATAATATATATTTTTAAATATGGTTTAGATATATCTAAATAGGCATTTACATTTAATATATATGATAATTAGTGAAAATGACTTATAAAATAATTAAAAATATTTTTTAATCAATATTTTTCTAATTATTATCGAGTAAATTTCATTTAAAATCAATTTTAATGTTAAAAAAATCGAAAAATTCATAAAATATTGAAAATAAGTTTAAAACATAACTCAAACATAAAAATACCATAACCTTTGATCTAGGTATCCATTTTTGCTCTACCACATATCATATCAAATCCTAAAATGATATCTACATAGTTAGAGAAGTAAACCTTTGTCACATTTTTTGAGGCCAAAAAAGGCCTAAAAGTCCTCCAAAACTGAGTTTTAGACAGGGTACCGCAATTTTTTAACATTCGATGGATTTTCAGCCACGTTTAAGGTGTTCTTATTTCCTTTTTTAGTGGAGACTAAATTTATTTGTAGGTATTACATTCATATTGATATTATGGTTTTTCAAATTTATCATTTTTTCAGAATGTATAGTTGTTTATAATCAAATATATAACAATATATACATATTTTTTATATATTCTCCAATAAAATTTAATTTTAAAAATAAATAATTAAATATATTTACATTTAAAATATATTTATCAATATATTACTCTTATCAAAATAAAAAATAATATCCATTTATTTAAAATAAAAATATATGAATATTTATATATATATATATACATATACAATTAATATATATATAATGTTTATATATATATAAATATATTTGTGTGTCTATTGAAAAACATATATGTGTTTATCTACATATTCTAATATATGTATATATATATATTAATATATAATATCTCTAAATAAATATAAATTTGTAGAATTATATTTATATATGCACACATATATATAAATATATATATTTATGTATTTATAAACACACACACACACACGTAAAACAAATTTTATATATGTATTTAAATATATATATATATATATATATGCATTAGAAAAATCTAATTAAATATATATAAATAAATAAATATATAATAAAATTCAAAAAACAATATAGGGGAGTAGAAAAGTCACAGAAACATGTGGAAGAGGTCTCAGGTTCTAAACTGAGCAATGGAAAGGGTGCACAGGAAGACGAGTAGGTGGTTAGCACTATTAAATGGGGTTGGAGAGGATAATTTTGTTAAAGGGGGGAGGGGAAGGATATCACAGTTAAAGGGGATGCGGGTGAGTGATGATAAAAGGGGGGCGGTCTACCCTTTAATTTGTAGAAAAAAAATATATTTATTTTTTACCTTAATCAATGTTTTTTAAGCTCTGCTAAAATGGGTCTTTTAACAGTGCTAAAAAAGAATTTATAAAGGAACTATTTATGAGCACTTTTTTTAGAACTACTAAAAGACCCATTTTATAAGTTATTTTTTAGCGTTGATAAAATGGGTCTTTATCAGTGCTTTTTTAGTGCTGATAAAAGGGACCCCCTTTTAAGAGTGCCTCTACTATCAGTGAATTTTTAAAGCTGATAAAGGATTTTTTATTGCTGATAAAGCTCTACTTTGAAGTAGTGGAGGTGGAAAATAATCAATTTATGGATCCCAATGCTGGAAAAAATTGAAAAAATAGGTCTCTATCTACTATTTAGAGGCATAAAACATGTATACATATGTGTGTGTGTGTTAGATAAAAACAAGAAAGCTTCAAAAAAACATGAATGAAGCCCGAATAAGAAAAATAAATTTCTTACAGACACTTAATGGTTGTGCCAATTTTGGAGAACCTTCAATTGAAGTAGGCCATCCCGTTTCTGTACATGAGTTACTACAATAGTGTGATAAAATAAATACAATTGGAAGATAGATTATGAAAAATATTGACTGGGAAGAAGAACACTTCTAAACCCATTCAAAAAAAATATAGATATTTTGATATTTTAAAGAGAGAGTCAAGGGAGAATGAGTCCTATTTGTTTTCCTTTGATAAGTAGAATCAAATTAGGATCAGTTTTCAATATAAGGTAAGATGAATTATTTTAAGAAGAATTCAATTTTAAAATATTTCAAACATCGCTTCTATTTTTATGTTATTTAAACTTCTTATTTTAAATATATATTTTCAAAATTTGATTTGTAAAAGTAATTCACATTTCCAAATTATAATTTAATGTATAAAATGGTTTTTTTAATTTCACACCCCAACCGACTATATTTTTGTAAGCATTATTTGTTTGGAAATAATTTTATTTCATGCATGTCGTTTATGTTTAAATTTTTGTAGGACCATACACTATTAAATTATTATTGAAATTCCATATATGTTTTAAAAATATTATCTTAGTCTAAATATTTATTATCCTGAATTTTATTTTCTTATAATTCTTAAAAAAATATATTTTTATTTATATATAAATATATCCTTTGTTAAAGTTTTAAAAATCATGTTTTGATAAATTAAAAGTTATCTATTTTGAAGAAATATATTTTAAAGGGGGTTTCTAGTATTATAAAACTTAATGGATTTTATTGATTTTAAGATCCCCTTACCATGCCTTTTCATCAACCCATGTATTAAAAAATGTCTTTGATAGGGGTTAGTGATTATTAAGAGCTATTATGATGAAAATATATCTTGATAGAAGATATAGTCGAAATTAAATAATTGGGTTGGATCCCATTTGAAGGATTAACATGAGTTTTAAATTTGTATAGAAGTTTATAAATCTTAAAATCTCTAGACCTAAAAATAAATTGAGAGTGTAGTGACTTATTTTAGAATAGAAGTTGTTATTTTATATATCTTTATTTTTTTTTAAATAAAAACATATAACATCAAATCCTTATAAAATAAATAAAATGATAAATATTATAGTAAACTGATTTTAGCACTGGTCCCGATAGTGCAGGTTTGGTGTCTTATAATAACAACACATTATCATAGAGGAAATGTGATAATAATTAACAGTGGATTATTTATAAAATATTATTTCTATAATGTATTATGATTTTTGAGTAATAAATGATGAAATATTATTATTGATGTTGATTAATCTTTTTAATGGAGTATCGATGAATTTTTGATGTTGTAATGTCCCGCCTCCTTGAACAAGTGATTGGTGTCTGGACTGATGACTTCCACATGACCTTAGGAACACCTTACTACATGCTAGAGACTACTGACTAATAGTCATGGTCTAAGATACTAAGCCCCTTTAAGATTGTAGTGCACAAGCCCCCATATAAATACCCCCACCAAGATAACACATGATTATCCACCTAATCATCCTCACTCTAAATCCATAGCTTCCCACCGATATCTAAGCTCCATCAAGTATCATATACCTCCTATATAGGAGTTTTTTCATCTACTCCATAATCTGTATATTCATCTCAACCAACATTCCCTATAAGAGTTTCCACATCTAGGCCATACACTCTATAAGAATTTCAGTAACCTCCCCCTTGGGAGTTTCCACATATGGGCCATACACACTATAAGAATTTCAGAAACCTCCCTTATGAGAGTTTCCATCCAAACACCACAATACCCTATGACATATACCATATTCCCAACCAACCAAAAAACCCATGGATGGAATCCCAAGACTATGACCTTGCCCGTCACATTTTAAATAGGCTCAAACCATGATTTTGATTCCAAGGAGAAACTTTTGATAATATCTATCCATTTCCATATCCACCCTCTCAATAGGGTCATAGGTCACATGGAACCTACTAGGGTCCCCTCAATCATATCAAATATAGGCACTCCAATTGGATACCTTGATCTCAAACATGGTCTCGGTCATCACCCAATAACTATGGGATACCATATACCTCGATATCATCATCAAGACAACATTACCTTGCTAGATATAGAGGTCTGGTCACACTAGAATTGATTAAGGATATAGACTATGGCCCATATCAGTCATCAAGTCTCACTTTGGGTTAGTCCACTCACCCAACCCAATATTGGCTAGCCTGAGGTCTATCCACCTAGTCTTAGTCAAAAAAAATGGGAGAGCATCTATTATCCTGTTATCATCTCAATAATCCCTAATACGAAGCCCAAGAAGGGTACTCTAAGGAATATAGGTCATAGGATCTCTAGTCCACCCTCACCTATGTATTAAAGGTGACTCAATACCAATGTATGGGTTCATGGATCACATTTAGTCCATCCTCACCTATAATGAGATCTGGAAGTCACCCAGAGTCTTAAAGGGCCTGATATCAACCATTCGTGGATGTGGAGACAAGCTAGTACACAATGGTTGTTTGCAACCCTAGGCGATCATCCATTTTATTTGAAAATGTCTATTTAATTTAGCATTTCTTTTAATTAATGTAACCAGGGAATCACACTCACTGGTGTTCCCGAGAATCCATATGTAATATAAAAAGGAACATAAGCCATAGGGATAGTACATGATACCTCCTACCTTTTTCCAAAGTTTTTCCAAACATTTCCAAGAGTTGGAAATATTTTCCATGTCCCTTCCAAGCTTATCCGACCACATACTTGATCATCTAAGATCATCTTCAGGATATGAGTTCCTAACTCAACCAAGGCATCCACAATTAATTAATAATCATAATTATAATTAATTAATTAATTACTACTTAGAATAATGATGAGTAACTCACTAAACATCAAATGTCCATTGGCTCTTAGAGTAATGGGGCTCCGATCACCCCCAACACACCCTCAAACCCAAGAAGAGTGAAATCTCCAACCTACTTTTACAATTTCATTTTTTTTAATTTTAATTAAAAACCAAAGGAAAATACATGGTGTGAAATACCATGGTTGAAATAATGATCCAACATGTGCAGATTACATCCCAAGTCTCCATATTCCTAGGTAGAGTGAAAACCTCATCATGATTGACCAATTACACAATGATTTAGTGGAATTAAAACCAAATTCTTAAACTAGAAGATAAACATTTAGAACAAGAGGGAGAAGAAGATAAACGAAACTTACCAGAGTTGAGGACACTGTGCAAATTACCAATAAATAAATTCAAAATCCACCACAAAACAAGGGGTAAGAGTAAACCAAAGGAGGATCCCCTTAGCCAAACATGAGAGAGAGCTGAAAAATTTGGGGGATCCCTTTTAAAATCATGGGTTGGAAAAATGTCCTTTGAACCACTTTTAATGGGTTGTGCGGTTTATACACATGATTTAACAAACCGTGCACCAATTGTGTGGGTGGAACTTCCACAATCCATCCACCTTGCATGGTTATGGTGTATGGTATAACAGACTAAGCATTAATCATCAAAAATGGCTGAAATTTACCGCAAATACTCAAATTTTTTCCTAGTACCTACCACACGGTTTCTCAAACTATGAATCTATGTATTCTAGGATACATGGTTGGGGCGAATGGTTGGTACTAACTATACGCCAATCATGTATCCTAGACTATCTTTCCAAACACTCTAACTTTGATCCCTGAATCCCCAAGGAACTTCTAAAACCAGTTAACCCTCTAAAGAACATCATTCTAAGTCTAAATTGGACCCTTTTAGGGGTTTAAAACCTCAAAAATCTATTCTAAATCTCCAATCAAAATTTGGACACTCAAGTATTTAAAAATTCAAATCCCTTAAAAAAATTTCATCTCATACAGACATGGGATCTTAAAACCTCCCCACCTCAATACTTATCATTACTATGAAGCCTTGGTGGTCATCCAAATTAATATCCAAACCTACCATGGTCATGAATTCTTTCTCAAATGTCTACGTTTGATCCTTGAAATTTTCAACGCACTCCAGAAATGAAACTTCTCCCATATGATGATTAATCCACCCAACCATAGATCATAACCCATAATGACTACTAAAACATTGATATGTCCCTAATTGGATCCCATCTAACCCAAAACATGACTACATCATTTTCCAAAACATCACCCAACCCATGACACTCGCTGCCAATGGATCTAGGCAGTAATGTCCAATTTCAAAGATATGGCACTCCCACTATCAGAATTACCTATTGGTACACACCACTATAATCCCAATGATTCTCTTGGAATGGTTCTGAACTACCCCACCCATCAAAACATAGAACACTACCTAAATACCAACACCCATTCTTGTTTCTAGATTCTATGTTAGAATAGACGTGCCCCCATCATTTATCCACAACATGAGCATGTTGAACTTTACTCAAAAGGCCTCGACCAAAACCTGAAATTCTATCTTTGTATCCCAAATGATGTTACCAATGTGTTTTCTCATTGATTGCATCCATTTACATGTGACATCACAAAATAACATACATCTAGATGAATTTACTCGAAATATCATATGTACAATCACTAAGGCATCACCAAAACTCAATCCTTACACATTTATCATTAATGGAATCCTATGATTTTCTAAGCACGCTCACCAAATCCCATACCCTACTACCAATTATGTTCCATAGACGAACCATCCACTTTCCGTTTCCATCAACATGCCATAACATGAACACCGATGCACCATTTAATCGACAATGTTCTAGTCACCTAAAAGAACCTTAACACCAATGCCATCAATTAGACTCCATCTGATACCCTGACTGGATTTGTAACATTCATTTATAGAATAATTTAGTAACTCTTGGGTCTATTTATCTAGTGACATAAGAATTCCAAAACAACCATCCAAAAAACTGTTCCCACAACCATTATACTTCTCAAGGGAGGGTTACATGCTAGTGATTGACATCACACTCCCCACCTTAGGAGCATCATTATTGTTTTACTATTAAAAGAACTCTCGATCAACACAAACCATGCCCCATCCATCAGATATAATGACTAGAATGAAAAAATCCCAATAACTCATGGGAATCACATTAGTAGGTTCTTTCACCAAATTTGTGTCATTACTCATGAGTCATGCTTGTTATGTTCTCATCCCACTTGGACCACATGAAAATAATTGAGATTTTATCATTCTATGGACCTCTCATGACCATATTTGATTCCAACACATGACTCCTAATTTGTTAAGTTATATACCCCCTATGTACAAGATATCTATGCTCTATAACACATCAACCTCGACCCACTTGGATCTCCCTTATAACTCCTCTTCAAAATCAACCATTCTACTTGGATCAAGGAATAGAAACCTCATCCAGAAATCTAGCCACCACATAATACAATTCTTGTCATGAGAATCCACCCAAGATAGGAACCCAAAAAATCCTTCCCATCGAAGCTAGTCTCAATACCCAAGAACACTAGGTTACTCCTTGGAAACTGAAGGCATCGTCATTCCTAGTTTATATATTTGATAACACCTGTTGTGTAATGATATCATCACAAGAATACAACCATGCTCACCACCTATAAAGTAACAAAAAACCCTGGAAAAACCCTCTCGTAAGTTACCGCCAAAAAACATAAACCACTGACCCACTAAATTTTTGGTCAAAGATAAGGGACTCTAGGCCTCCCAAAAATACCTGCCAATTAGGTCTCTCATTTCAAGGGCACAACCCATGGGGAATCATCCATGAACCCTTCTAAAAAGTCTCACAACTTGAATATTGAAATAATGCACTCATGGGGTCTCACATATGATGACGTCACATGATGACCACTACCCAAAACTAGGGCACCCATAATCACAGCTATCTTCCAATGGGATTTATCTCTTGATATCACGTCTCATCAGTAAACTCTTCCCATAACCAACAACATCATCCAAAATGATATGTATCATGGGAAAAGACACAAACACATAGTTCAGCTAAGTAGAATGATATTCCAAGATCAAAATAAGAACACCACATAATTTTCTACTAGAACATTAAATAACCAGATCTAAACAATAACAAAAACCCACAAGGGGTATGTAATTAGGCATCCAATTCCATGCTGAACCCCTAGGGTCATTTCACTTAATAGGCATGAGTATTGTGTCATTATCCTCATCATCATGCATCTCACTATAGATCTATATGACCTACCACTAGAGGGTATTACATATACAAGTTGGCCTAGACGAGTAGGATTACACCAAGTACTCATATAGGAAAATGTCATATGAGTAGTTTTTAATACTTCAAACAACCAAGCCTCGGTATTCAATGATAAAAATAACACTATAAGGCCTATATAATGGGATTTATACACACCTAATATGATGTATGAGATGCATCTATCATTTACATGCCAAGAGTCAAAATCAAAACACTAGCCACTTGCCAATCGGCCAAGAGATTTAAATCCATTTAAAATAATCAAATCCAAACCACATGTATTCCAATCAATGTGAAATCCAATACAATAGTATTATTGGAAACTAGAACATCAATACCACATACCTAGTAACATAGAATTCTTACTAGAATAAGTGTTCACAATGCACTAGTTAAATATCCATCATAGGATTCAAAATATTTCTAAATATCTAGCCTACCATACCCAGAAATAGTATGACAAAAGAAAATTAATTCTCTATTACCACATTGTGACATCCCACCACCCAATACTACTGATTGGTGTTCAGACCAATGGTTTCCATATGAACTCAAGTGTGCCTACACATATTCCAGAGGCTACTGACTAGTAGTGGAGTTCCAAGGATGTTCCATGGGGAGACTATATCCCCTATATAAGAGCGAAAAATTAAATATAAAAAAAAAACACCATCCACATTAGTAAATAATTATAATATGTAAAATAAAATAAAAACTAGTAATAATACATGGAATGTAGTAAAGGACTGAACAACCATTCCATACATATAATAGACCACCCACTAGATGATTACATATACATACCAAAATTAAAATAAAATAAATAAATTGGAACCTTGATATCTCCAAGATTCATGTATATGTTTGATCCATCTAGCTCGATTAATCATGGGTATCAACCCAACCCATGGCTGTAACCAAGTGAACGTCAGCTTGGGTACCCATGTGTAGTGGTGTCCTGAGTAGGGTATAAGTACAAAACTCAGTAGGGAACAAAAAACATGGTCCCTCAATAACAAATGTATGCTACAATATGTGAATGTGACATAATCAGCTAAAATACCTAAATAAAATAAACCACCATAGATCCTTGGGTACGTGACACTGATCGACCATACCTGCTTCATCCTGACGATAGAGTGTCTCTGTGCACATAATAAAATCATGAGAACCAAATAAGTAACAAACAAAAAAAATACAGACTTATGTAATAGATATGGATTGTATGAGAATTTTCTTATTCTGTTCGGTCTCACAAATTACCCCACAGTATTTATGGATCTAGTGAATTGCGGTTTCCACCTGTATTTTAATTCATTTGGGGTAGTATTAATGGGTGATATCTTGATGTGTTCTCATACTGGACATGACCATGCCAAACATCCATATATTGTGATTAATACACTAATAGAGCACCAACTATATGCTAATCTCACCAAATATGAATCTTAGTTCAATACGGTTCACTTCCTGGGTTACATCATCTCATAGGAAAGAGTATTGGCTGACCCATAGAAGGTAAGAGCTATTGCTTCCTGGGATAAACTCATGAATATCTTTGACATACAAAGTTTCATAGGGTTGGATGGATACTACATGAATTTTATTCTGGGATTATCATTCCTAGAACTATCTACCATGGGATTTATTAAAGAGGGTGTGAAGTTGTCATCTTCTAAATCCTATGAGGAATCCTTTTAGGAGGTGAAAGAAATGTTTAATTATGTATCGATCCTAATTTTTCCAAGCCAAGAAGAAGATATATAGTTTATTATGATGCATCTGGAATCTGACTGGGAACTATTCAGATGCAGGGAGATTGAGTCATGATATATGTGTCTCAGTAGATTAGTCCACATGAGTGGAATTACCAAATGAATGACCATGATCTGGAAGATATGGTTCATGAATTATGTTATTGGAGGCACTATATTTTACGAGAGTGTTTTTTGGTATTTTTGAACAAAAAATCCTCAAATACATATTTACATACAGTGAATTAAATCTCAGGTAATGGAGGTGGGATGAATACCTATAATCCTTCGAATTTGATATTATATATATGCCTAGGACATGAAATTCCCTTACAAATGTTTTGAGCTAGAAGACTCAAACACAGATAGATCAGGAGGACTCTAGTGAGTTGAAGTTGACAACCCTATTCCTTGAGATTCACTTAGAGGTCCATGAGTATCACATATAGACTATCCTTATAGCCTTATTATAGACCTATTCACTTCTAGAGTGAGTAAATATGATGAATTTATTAGATCCCAAGGGTTCAGTCCTATGGGATAGTGTTTTAGGTGAAGACCCACCACATGGTTGGGTGTTTGAAGGGGTGAGATCTTGAGAATTTTTGGACTTATCTGGGTTCTTAAAGACATATTGGATGAGTTGATGTAGGAATATTAAGCCTCTATTTGGGCGGTGCACCCTGGGATTACCAATATTCACCGATATGTACATTGTCAATATTGGTGGCCAGGCATGAAGAGGTATATAGTAGGTTTTATCGCTCGATGTTCCTATTGTTAGAATGTGAAGGTGGAATACTAATGACCTGTGTAAATTTTATAGCTATTTCCAATTCCTAAGTAGAAATGGGATGATTTCTCCATGGACTTTATGACAGGATTACCTAAGTCTCCTAGAGGTAGTGATGCAATATGAATTTTCATTGACTGGAAGACCATGGTCGCCCACTTTCTACCTATTAGAGAGACCTTTTCAGTAGAAGGGCTTGGGAGGATTTACATCTATGTGATTTTATGTATTATTAGTGTTCCTCATTATATCATGCAAGATACAGATGATCAGTTTATGTTATAGTTTTCAACAGGGTTGAAAAAGGATATGAGTACATAGGTTCTCCTAAGTACAGATTTACATCCATAATCCGATGTGAAATCTAAGAAAATGTTTTAGATCCTAGAGGACATGCTCTAATAATGTTTCCTAGATTATAGGGGTTCTTGAAAAAATCACTAACCCATTGTTTAATTTTCCTACAATAACAAATTTCTTGAAACTATTTTGATGGCTTCATATGAGGCCCTATGTTGTAGGTCATGTTGTTCACCTTTGTGTCAGCTAGAGGTAGATGCGTACATTCTACTAGGACTTAATCTAATTTAGGAGAATTTAGAGTAGGAAAAAACCATATAGAAACAAATAGATACAACTCAGTATAAGCAGAAATATTATGCTAATGTTTTTGGCCAACCTTTAAATATTGAGGTGGGACATCAGGTCTGAGTTTCTCCTAGATTGGTTCATAGATGGATTCAAAGACATGGTATGCTATCACCTCATTATGTTTGTACATTAGATATATTAGAGAGATTCAGGATAATATCCTATCAGTTGGATTTTCCTAAGAGGTACTAGTCCATGCATGACATCTTCCATGTATCTTAGCTTCACCATTACTTTTCACACCCATCTCATATTTTTGATCTCAAAAATGTTTAATTGTAAATTGATTCTTCCTTTGAGGATAATCCTATAAATATCATTGATTTGAGAATTAAACCTCTGAAAGGTAGGTAAATTACTGTGGTAGGGGTTCTATGAAAATAAATCCATTTATAATATGAGACCTGATAGAGAGAGATAGACTGAAATATATTCTCAATGGATTAATCTATTCTCAGACAATCTTTTACCACCCTCAGATGGATAAATTGAGAAAATTTATTTTAAGGAGGATATATTGTAAGATACTACATTTTAAAATGAGTTATGTACCCTTTAATTTTAGTTTAGACCCCTTATTTGTCATTATGGTCATGATTAAGAGTTTAACTAAGGGTTCAAGAGTGTCTGGGGATTGTTTGGATCTTGGAGCCTTGAATTTTGGAGAAAAATTATAGGGTGAATGATTAGTAGTAACCGTGCAGTTCAATCATGAGGAATATATATAATGGAGCATGGTTTGATAAAATGTTCATGGGAGGATGCATGGACATGTGAAAAACTATTGGCCTATTATAGAGGGGACCCACACGAGCTGTTCATGGTTTGGAAAACTGTGCACCTAGCCTGTACACTTAGTGCCACTTAAGCAGTAACACTACACAGTTGGAGATTGGTTTGTCCAAATTTAGTAGGATATTCATTTGAAGGGTGGCTCTCTTTGGACAGTGCTGGTGCAAGGTTGGCGCACAGTTTTTCTAACTATTTGGCCAAACCACGTGACCTCTTAAAGTGGGGTGGATTTAGGATTTTTACCTTACTTCTTTTTAAACTCCCACCCCCTTTTTCCTCTTCCTCAATACGTAGAAACTCTATCCTCCAGTTGGATATATCCCATAGAATCTTCCTAGGATTTCTGATATCTTCCTCAAATGGATTCTTATTCCTTCACCATCAGGTGAATTAGATACATATCAGTAAGATCTTTATTCCTCTTCCATCCATCATTCACCTCGTTATGTTCTGTTCTATTTTGGTGTTATCTAATATGCCATATTTTCATGGTATCTATCATTTTTTTCCATTTTATTCCCTTCTATATTGATTCAAATGACAACAAAAAATGGAGGTTTTTCTACCACTATAAGTTAGGTGTTCTAGTACTTTTCCCCTAAAGTCAAGTCGTTCTATATCATGAACTATTGTTCTACATGTCATAATTTCTACACATTACCTTAAATTATAGTTTTCTTTATTCTGAATTGTTAACCATAGTAGATATTCTCCATGTTGCCTAAATTGTGTATGGGCGATGAACCCTCATGACTAGTTCCACCTCATGAGGAGTGATCATGATTTTCCCATTTTATTATTAAATGTTTATGTATTCACACCACCATCTAATTGGCATTGATTTCCACCCAATTAAATGGTTCACAATAATTAAAGGGATATGAGTGGTACATACACTCCATGTGATCTCCATCCGATTAAAGGTTATACCCCTTAGTTAAATGGCATGATAAATCAATTGTGATCCATCCCTTGTCTTGTATTAAATCATGATAAACCTTCTTATATATGTATATAAATGTAAATTGTTGGCATTTAGTACCATATATATGTAATTAATGAACATGGAATACCTTAATGTTGTGGTACATGGGAAAGGAGTCCCATATAATAGTGATATATGGTAATAGAGTCCCTGATTAAATGTGATGTATTGGCACGATGTTCCCAGATTAAATGTGATGTACGATCATGAAGTCCCTAACAAAATATGATGTACGAACATGGTATCCCTAACTAAATATGATGTGTGGGAATGGTTCCCTAAATGAAATGTGATATATGGGCATGACATACCTAATTAAATATGATGACTGGGCATGGATACCCATATGATACATGACAACCATGCATAACATCCTTTGAATTTTATGAAATTCATACTACTATTCATGGATTCCTGAGTTACACTTCAGGTTCAAGCTAGTAGTAGTATGAATATATATGGCTATGAAACTCACTATATATCTGGACTATATATATGAATACATATGGTTACTTGTTCATAGATCATCTGGCTTAGGCTGGAGTAGGTAGTGTCATCCTTGTGTCCTCTAGGAACCATATTCAACCCATTTAAATTCTATAGTTTTTCTTACATTATTATACATGAACAATGCTCATTTTATATTAAGAAACTAGATTTTAATAGACACCATTTATGGTGGCCTATTAAGTATATCTCACACACTATTCAGGCCACTGGTTGGTACCCGAACATATTTCATGGATATAGGTAAGGAAAAAAGGAAGTGTCTGACGGTGGATCCTTGATTGTATATTTTGGATAGAGTAAAAGAGAAGAGGACTAATATTATTCTTGTGATTATAGTAGAGATTGTTTTTGACCTTTTTTTATTTTTGTATAGAATGATGGATATGCTTTTATCCTTGTTCCCCTTTTTTGTATATCACATGACATGAGCTTCATTTAGTATTTGATATTGATTCTGTTCTACCCTGTTAATTATATTTGGATGATTTATTATTCCACCACTGGTTATTTATTACTACTTATGCTATTTATCAATATTTTATACCACTATTCTCCAATATAATCTGAGGGAATATTCTCCCCACAAACACACCCTAGGACCATGCTGCTAGTTAGAAACCATTGGTGTACGGGAGGGATTCTTGAGCCCATGAGTCCCACCAGGTTCAGTTACTTATGAGTGAACCAGGTCTAGGATGTCACATAACCTAGGTGCCACTATGTGGAAGCCCCAACCATAGTAACATAGACCTCCCATCATGGGGAGTATTATTAGTCATCAAAGACCACCCCTATGAGAGTATAAAATATTCATCACAGACATTACCTATGGGAGTATACAATATTCATCATAAAACTAGAGATAAGCTCACCATAGTATACTAGACCAGACACACCTCAGTAGATATAAGGCCCCAAATAGATTGTAGTACAAGATCCCCCACTAAAATAACTGTGGCAGGATAGCATGTGATGGTCCACCTGATCATCCTAGCTTTAAATCCATAGATTCCCAACTATATCCAAACACTAACTATGTGGTAGCTTCATCAAGTATCACATTACTCCCCTATGGGAGTTTTTCTTCTAAGGCATAAGACCTATAGGAATCTTATCAAACACCTCTGTGGTACTTTTAATTGTTTTTCTATACACACTATAATAATTTTA
Organism: Viscum album; assembly: GCA_963277665.1. Classification (NCBI taxonomy): domain Eukaryota; kingdom Viridiplantae; phylum Streptophyta; class Magnoliopsida; order Santalales; family Viscaceae; genus Viscum; species Viscum album. The sequence continues at coordinate 1,086,569,993 of OY728132.1, forward strand.
GCAACCTCTCCTACATTAGTTTCCACATTCACACCAAATTCCCTATATTAATTTTAGAAACCTTCCCTATGGAAGTTTCCATGTAAACAACATGATTCCCTATGGTTTACAACATATCATACATCAATAATAAAAATAATTAAACACTGGTATCCTATGCCCAACCTGCTAGGAAATCCATTTTCAAACTCCCCAGAATGATACCAAGCACATCAGAACCTAAACAGGCTCAAATAATGATATGGGTTCTAAGGCTCACCTGAAATCATCTTTACCCATTTTTATATTCATCATCTCACCAGGGTCACTAGTCACTTGAAACCTACTAGGTTCTCCTTGGTCACATCAAATAGAAGTAATCTACTTTGAGTTTTTAGTCTCAAACATGTTCTCAATCGGCACCTGATTCCTAAGGGACACCATACCCCCTAACATCATCATCAATGTAGCATGGCCTTTTTGGATATATAGGTCTTTCCACACTAACAACTATCAAGAAGATGGTCTATGACCCATCTCAGTCACGACGTATCAATCTAGGTTTCTCTACTCACCTAGCCTGATCTTAGTCAGCAAAAGGCCTAAACACTTAGTCTTTCTCATAATATATAGAAGATAATCACTCATCCCTCCCTTGTTTCAACAATCCTGAATATCCCTAATAAAAAGAATGGTTCTTCAAGGAATACATGACCTTAGAAATCTAGCCCACCCTTGTCTTTTACTTGGAGGAATATCAATATTGTATGCATGGGATCATAGATTTCATTTGGTCTGTCCTAATCTTTTATTAGGTCCGGAGGCCACCTGATGTCTCAAAGGTCACAACCTCAACTATCTATGACCAGGGCGATAGTCTAGAACATAAGGGTTTTTTCATGACCCATGGAACTCAATCATTATATTTAGAAAAATATATTTAATTTATAATTTATTATAATTAAATTAACTAGGTTTTCTCCATCATTAGTATGATTGAGTATCCATATACAACCAAAAAAGAAAAGTAAGTTGTAATTATAGTACATGAGACCACCTAACTTTTGAAAAATAATTTTCAAACATCTTGAAGGGCCATTAGTAGCATCCAAGGCCCATAAAATATTGTCCTTTATTTTACTTGATCGACCAAGCTTTTCTATATTATTTGATCCCCTAACTTAATCCATATATTCACAATAAACTAATTATAACAATTATAATAAATAAACTAATTAATTTTAACTCATCATAATGCCTGGTAACTCACCGAATACTAAATAACCACTGGCTCTTAGAGAAACGGGGTGCTGACCACACTCGACACTCCCCCGTATCCACTTAGAGTGAAATACCCAACCTAAAATGCCAATTGAATTATGAGAAATTTAAATTTTAATGAAAAACCAAAATAAAATCCATGATGAGGAATAGCTTGGTTAAAACGATAAGCCACTACATGCAGATGACATCCTGGGTCATCCTCTTCTTAGGCAAAGTGAAATCCCCACCATGATCAGATGACTCTACCATGATCTAGTAAAATTTGATCCAAATAACTAAACTAGGAAATAAAAACATAGAACTAGAGGGATAAGAATAGAAACATAGATTATTAGAGACAAAGTTACACAAAAAATCATTGATAAAATACTTCAAAATCCACCCCAATTCATGAGGGAAGAGGAAACAAAAGGGTGAGGAGCCTTTGGCCATGTGAGAGAGAGGGAGTAAAAATAAGGGGATACCCTCTCAAAATATTGGGAGAAAAATGGTAATTTACCAAATTTTAATGGGTTTCATGGTTTTCCAAACCACGTGCCAACCATACAGGTGGCAGTGCCTCAAGCTATCCACTTTTCACGATCACAACACACATTTTAATAGACCGTGCACCAACCGTGTGACCTATCTTCAATTTATTTTAGATACTTTCATAGTTTCTCAAGACCCACTATATTGTCTCTCAAACCATGTGCCTATGTATTCTAGCCTGCAAGGTGGGGGTACATGATTAACACTAACTGTCTGCCTTATGCTATCTTTCTAAAAACTTGAAATCTGAGCCCCAAACCTTCAGGACACTCCCAAAACCTCCAAAAACCTTAAATAACTTCATTTCAAGTATAAATTTTCCCCTTTGAGGGGTAAAAACCCTCAGAAATCTATTTAGAATGTCAAAAACAAATTCGACCCATATAGTAATTAAAAATTTAAATTCCATCTGAAATTTTCAACTCATACGAACATAATATATTATAGAATTTTTAAAATGAACCATCAAGGTTATGTGTCAATTTATGTATTTTAAAAAGGAGAAACTTTGAATAATGATTGAGTATGTCATGGAGTAGTCTAATTTTTATTTATGAAGAGTGTATGAAATTTTTATTTTATATAGTGGTTATTTTTTATTAAAATAACATAAAATCACTAATATTTATAAATATGTGTGCAATAAAATAAAAAATATATTGATTATTGAGGAATGAATTATGATAAATTATCTATGAACATGCACACAAAAAATACTTCTAGTTATATAATTGATGTTATTGAATAGTTTAAACAAAATTATAAAAACATAGTACACTACCAAGATGTACAAGGGGTTGTTAAAATGAAAAAATTGTTATTTATGCTAGGTTTTAGTAACAATAATGACACTACGTACACATCAAAAAAAAATAAAAAAAATATGCAAGATCATAATGAATAAATGGAGACACAAAAATAAAATGATAAAATAAAAATGTCCTTTTTATAAAAGGTTTGTAATATTTGGATTAAACTTGAGCTATCGAATCCTAACCTCTTTTGGTATCCCCCAATAACACTAGTCAATAATACCTTAGTGGAACTGTCTTTTTATCCAAGTGATGTTGAAAAATCTAAAGGAAAAGGATAGAATAAGGGACAGAAAAACACTATAGAACCTCTCAGGTGACGAAAACTAGGGAACTCTCTTAGATTAGGAAAAATATGGAACTCTAAGCACCACCTATGTTTTCTTACAATGTAATGAAGAAGACACCCCTACTCCTTTCTATATATAGAAAAAGGTGCATTCAATAGTCACCCAAAAATAAAATCTTGTAAAAAACATAATTAGGTGTAATAAAGGGACTACACGGGTTATTTTTCATGGATTACAGTCTATTGGTACCCATATTGGGCTAGTATAAAAGGAGAGGATGACCCTGGAAGACTATTTCCAATAGCACATAGATTTTTTTAACAACATTAAGGGTATATAATGCATACAATGAGATACATTACCCTTTTTATAATATTTTAGGATAAAATATAAGATTAGATCCACCAAAAAACACCATCATATAGTTAAATTAAAACCATACCATACATGAATGGAATGTCATAAAAAATGGAAAACAATATTAAGTACTAAAAGAAACACCTAGGAAGCAGACATGAACTTTGAAAGATCCTGAAAAACCACCCCAAGCTAGTAATTGTCATCTTGATCACCAACTAGCTCTTATAATCCTAAAAATCAGTTTATATATACATGGGGTGAGCATATGAGAATACTTAATTGGACCCTCCTTGAAACTTCTCATGAAAATGTGAAATAATTATTTGAAATCCTAATGAATAAAAAAATGAAACAAACTATTTACCTAAATGGGTAAAACTATATCCCATCAATATATGAATTTCTCACCATGTAACACATACAAGTAAGCATTATATATGAAGCATATATATAAGAAAGTTACCCATCTTACACTTCCCCAATAGTTTCTCACTCTCATGACCCAATTCCAAACATCATGTTCTCTCATACCTTCCATAATTCATCTTACACCCCGTGCATACATACCACATCTCATACTATATCCCATGCAACTTGTCACAACCTCATCTCATCTATAACCAAGTAATAAGTCTGAATTCTACTACAACCCATGTATCATGCATTATAACTCAATCCAGCACAACCTATTTTTGGAAACCATAATAACCACAACCATAATAAAAGAATTCACAATAACCTAAGCTACTACAATCTACACACACATGTATTGTGAAACTAAAATATATTACATCCAACGTAAACATGTTACCTACACCATAATCTACAATATTTCCTAATATTCATACACTTCATACTATACTAATGAAAGATTGGGGAATAGAAAGAAGTATTCCATCTATTTCCTTAGCAACCAAGATATTAAAGAAAACACACATACCCAAAACATTTGTGCATTGGATTTCCACCTAAGTTGGGTAGTGGATATTATTAAATCAAAAATATATATATAAGAATAGATATAACACACAACCACACTAGGGGAAGCTACATAGGCTTAGATTAAATTGAAACTATAGTCCCACATTACACCCGACTATCACTACTAAGTCCTAAAAAGATTGATTTATTATATGAATATAGTCTTCAAGATTCAACCTTGATTATATCTAATACCAATAACTAATTAATATTTTTTCATTAAACACCATAAAAAAATTATGGTTTATTAATTAATTTCATTATGAGAAAACATTCTTTCATAATTCATGTTACAATTTCTAGATTTCCATCCCATGTTCCTTATAGGATCCCTTTAAACCATCCATGGTTTCCATTCAAAATTACCAATATCAACACCCATCCCATGATCTCATTTATTAATTCATTTACCATTCTATAAACTATGTATTATATGACTCACCTAAAATACCACAAGTAATATTCACTCATAATGCATTATTCAACTACAAAAATAGTTAAGACCTACAAAAAACAGCCATTTGGAAACCATCCATCAATGAAAACTATAAAAAAAGAGGATTAAGACAAACTATAAACATATACCCAAGAAACCCATCATCAAGACTCACAAAAAAGCTTAAAAAATAGGAAATATATACTCTCAATATATATCATATATTCCCAAAAACCTCAACTCAATGATAGGAAAGAAGCAAGACCCACTCTCTACTTGTGCCATCTACCCATGTCAATAATCCCAACTAAACCAAGTTTCTCAATAAATACCAAAAGGCTCCACCATAATAGAGCACAAATAAATGAAAATAAAATAACTTTAAAAAAACCCAAGTATAAACCAACATCATAACTACAAGGTATACAATCATTTAACAATAAGAATGAAAACCATTTTTGGAAACTGAGAGCATTACATCCATCACCCATGTCAGAAACAACTATAGCCCAGTTAAATATTTAGGATAAACCTCCAAGACAAATCCATCCTTATTTTCTATTTAAATAAGGAACATCACCCAATGAATTGAAACATTATCTGGGAACACCCAAAGATATAACGAGATTACCTGACGCTATTTATGTGCACCCAATGTATAAGTTTTAATGGGATCACCCAATGCAATCTAGGTGCACCCAACTTATAAGCTACAACTGGCACACCCATGAGCTATAATGTGGATAAACCCAACCTAAAAGCTGTATAGGGATCACCAATTTTTCATATATAATTTTTATGTAAAATAACATGAATAAAACAACAATTATTAAAAATTTCATTATAATGCCTTTGAAAAAATATTTTTTAAACCCATATGAAAAAAACATTTAGATATCAAAATACCCTTACTATTTAAAAACCTATTTTTAATACCAAAATAAACAAAAAAAGGGAAAGAGTGTTTTTACTTGAAGAAAAAACCATTAATAACATACTTAAGGAAAATAAGATTTTAGCATTAGGCAAAATCAAATGTTTCCATATTAGATGAAACTGACTTTGAAAGATCAATTGAAACATTTTTTAAGGATTATATCCGTTCCATTTTAAAAATACTTATTGTAAAAAAATGTGAAATTATAAATGAAAAAACATTACTTGAAAATAAAATTGTAAAATTTTAAAAGAAAAATTCAAATAAGAGATTATTCATGAAAGTGGGAAAATCATTTCGTACTGTATATTCTAAAAAACATTCCTTTCATACATTTGTCAAAAAAGTCACAAGGGACCTCATTTGAAAAGTAATAGAAATATTCCTTTGATTTTATATCTAAATAGTAACCATGAGTAAAAAATTACTTTTATAACTCATAGGATAATAATAAAAAACTTCTGTAATTGTTTTTATAAAATATGGATATGGAAGAAAAATGGAGTTTTAAGGGAAACTTTAAAAGTGATTTTCAAATGAAAGTCCCTTACTACTTTAGAAACATTATAATCATAATACACTTGAAAAAATAACATTAAAAAATAATTAAATATCATTATAATTGATAAATTCAAGACCTAAAATTTCATAAGGTCTTCATATACACCTCATGAAAGAATATAGGTTTATAACATCAAAATATGCCTCAATGAAAGGAAATTGAAATGAAGACCCTTACCTTGAGTTTGAATCATCATGTACATTATTTATCTTACTAAATGATAAAATTTGGTTATATATTTAATTTATTAATAACCCTTTTTAAGTTTATTATTATTTTAATATCACTTATTACCATGTTATATACAATTACTTAATCATCTAAGTTCTCTTAAGATGTTTTGTCAATATTCAATATATATGTCCAAATGAATTCAGTATATTTAATATGGTTAAAGAGTTATTTATTATATCATCAATATAATAATATTCATGAAATACTTATCATTTTTATAAATCAATTATACTTTTAAACCCAACCATTAAGTATGGTTATGATAAATGAACAACGTTACAATCATGGAAAGAGTAATCCATACATACGCATGAGTAACGTTTCCATTTTTAAAGATTATTAGGTAAAGAAGGAAAGTATTATTTTATATTTATATAATGATAATAATATATAAATATAATATTAATCCTTTAAATATTTTTATATATATCTTCCATTTGATGTGGTGATGAAAAATGAATCACATCACTTTGTATAGGTGGTAGTTTGCACGTATACAAGAACAACATTATCATTTTACAGTACATGGAAAGGTAAGAAAATATGTGTTATATTATATTTAAATAATGATATATATATTAAATATAAATATTAATTCCTTAGTTATAACAAATTTTTAGAGACACTGATGGAGAAAGAATTACATCAGTTTTAGGAGGTGGTAGTCTGCCGTACATACAAATAATGAATTCCTTTTCCATTTGATGGATGTTGGAGATGGATGTAGGTTATTACAATAAAATAATAAAATATAACTATATTTATAATATTTTTTGTTATTATTTTATATTTATTTAATTATATTTTAAGTAGGTGGAAGAATAAATAAAACATTAACACTTGTTTAAAAACAACACCTCTTCTTCGAACAACCTCATTTACATAACACCTCAAGGGCATGAAGGTTGGTGTTATTCCTAAAAAAATACCTATATAATGAGGTAATGGATTATAGAAATGTATTTAGATTATTATTTGAAAAAAATGAGTTTTTTTTGTGTGAAGTGTAGAGAATAATAAGTTCCCTTCTATAAGAGAGGGGAGTGACACTCTTAGAATTTATCAATACATTAAATTATTGTAAATTAATTTCTACTTTAAAATGAATCCAAACTAATTTATTTATAATATAGGATGATTATGGGTCCAAATAATATCATATAATAAAAACAAAACATGTTTTTACTATTTTTAACCCTTATCTTTTGATTTTATCCCCTCGTTAACCCTGTTAAAACTTACGGTGGCAACACGAAGTTTTACTCTTTAAGGGTCAACATATTTATGATAAAAAGGAAAAACAACAATAGATGGAATATGTTTGATATTATAGAAAATATCCTTATAACTTGGATTAATATAAATTTTTTTATAAATTTTATATCATTTAATAAAATGTAATTTATTTTAAAATATCGCTAATGTCAATTTTTATAAATATTCATTAATTTAAATTTCATAATATCAATTTTATCACTAATGTAAATTTTTAAAACACATATAATTCAAAAATAATATTTTAAAAAATAAAAAATATGTCATGGTAATCTATAAAATACATTGATCACATTAATAATATGAAATTATATGACTTTTAATATTTTTATTATCATTTATTTGATATTTCCATTAATTAAATAATTATTGTGTCAGTGTTGGGAAAGAATTTAGGATAATTATTTATTAAATAAAAATTAAAAAAATAATATGGTAAAGATAAAACAATTATATTTCAAAATAATATTTATAGCCTAACATATTCTACGGACAACTATATATTAAAAATATTACATCTATTAAAAACAAGAGTGTGACATGTTTGACTATTCTTGAAATATAATATTATAATGTTTAAAATCTCATCAAAATGTCTATAAAATTCTATATAACCAAATATCAAATTAGTATGGATAAATTTCACTCATCTAATAAAATTAAGGCAAGTTTTAGTGTCATTTTCTAGTCCTTAACAATTTATTTTAAACTTTAATTACCTGACTTACCCTTTACTATTGTAACAAAATTACTATTCATATTAACAAGAAATAAAAGGGATATAAATTTAATAAAAATTATTCCAAATATATAATATAATTTTCAAAATTAAAAAAAAAGAATTTATAGGATTTAATTTGAAATTAAACTAGAAAAACACACTAAAAACCATTTTTCAGAAAAAAAATATCCTTTTATGTATAAATTGTTTTAATGATAAATTCAAGTATAAAATCAATTTAAAAAACCATAATTGTATTATTATAAATAAAAATTAACTAATTAAATTTTAAAACTAATAAAAAATATAAATTTAATTTTTAAATACAAAAAAAGTTACAATTTTCAATAAAAATCAGTATTTTCCCTATTCATGAAAAATTAATCTTTTCAGCAAATTATCAAAAATTAATCCTAAGATAATTTTGACATGATGAATTCCAAAATGGAACTCATTTTTTCAAATAGATTATCTAAAACATTCTTAAATTAATTATAATATTCAAAAAAATAAGAAAAACTATTTTTTTGAAGAAAACATATTTTTGATTATTAAACTGACTTTACTAAAAAAATCGAGTGATTATTTTATAATAAATTTTTAATAAATTTATATTTAGGGGGAACTTTATATTTATTTCATAATGTAGTTAATCCTATTAACACTCACTAATTTAATGGCCAGTTTATAACAGTCCCATTTAAATAATATTATTTAGTTGTTCGTTTAAGCTCAATGTTTCATATCTTTTATGCTATAAAACATAGTATTTGATTTTATAATATTAGGATATTACATGTGAAACATAAGGTTTAGTATACAAAAAACATTACCTCGTTTAATTTTTATTGTATATGTGGTTTAAATTATTGAAACCTCTCTTCTAGTACATGCCATTTTCCTTAGATGAAGAACAACTCATATAATTGTCTTATGTAATGGGATACCCACTTGAATCTCTTTATCCAGGTATTCAAGGAAAGAAAACTCTTCATAATCCTTTTCCAATATATTAATATTCCATTTCACCTTAAAAGGAAACCAAATCTTTTTTATTATCCATAAGTAATGGGTAGTTTCTCAAGACTTCTTACTTGGGTGCATACTCTAACCCATCACCTAAGATTTGACTTTTTAATAATTACATTGATGAAGAGAACAAGGAAAATTGACAATAAACCAAACCTTGATCCTAATCTAGGTTAACCATAATCTCCCCCACCATTTGTGGTAAATTTTGAATTTTATTTGAAATTCAATGTCATTATTCTCCCTCTAATTGCTAATGAAAAAAGGAGGGAAAATATGCTTCCCCCATTAATGGAAACCTTGGGTAGACATTGAGTTTTATTTCCCAATTTTTTATATCATAACTCTATGAGATATTTTCTCATCCTAATAAAACCCTTAAATTTTAAATAAATCCATCAAATCCTCATAATATTTCAACTACTTTCTATGTCTTCCAATAATTACATGAGATAAGTAAGGTAATAAAATTTTATTATCATTTATTCATCAACCCATAAACTCTATGTCTATGAAGAAAATCTTTTTATAAAACAAGAGTGACATGTTTAGACAACAAGGATATCCATACACTCACTTTAATGTGGTTCCAACTAAAAATATTATTTTTTGGGGATATTTATATAGATTGTCAAGAAGATTAATAAAACCAAAATAACATGAAAAAACACATCAAAACATTCATGTGAACGTCTTATCATCCCTAGTTGTTATATAATAACCCCCTTATCAAATAAAACAAGTGAAAAATAAATCATAACGAAGATAGTAAAAATTATACCACACATTTCTGCATTTTTATGGGCTGTATAGATTCCAATTTCATGTACAAATGATATATACCCGACATATGTGGAATATTTTTTTTCTCTCCCTAAAGGGATGCATTACATATTTCAACATCATGATTAATTTCTTCCAAAAATAAGCTCTAGGATATTATTAAAGTCATTGAAAACTTGATACTAATTATAAATGAATTACACTTCAAATAATCACCATGATGGCTACCCATTGATGATGTATATTTATCATAAACCTCCTTCAATATTCAACTTCAATCCTTATAATTGAAACATAAGAACTATTGACTTGGGAATAAGGTGGAATCCATCACCTTTTAAACAATAGTATTGGGTTTGAAATTTTTTTCTAAAACCTACCATATCTTTCTTTGAAGCTCTAAAATGTACAAGATTATTCATGCTTGTATACTCTAGGTTTTTATATTTTTTCCCATTTGGGTTGCATGGGATTTTTCCATTTTTTCATCTTTTTTTGTAGATTAAACAACTTTATTTTCCTGAGCTAGCATAATAGTCTCATTATTTTATTCTTGATTCTTCCACCTTTATTCTTCCAATTATTTTTTCCATATAATTATTATATCACTAGATACATTCACTTACCCTATTTTTTATATGGTACACTTATTTTTATTGTCATATTTGGAACTTAAAATTAAGGGTTCTTTTCCTTTGACATTTTTAATATTCTTTTGACTCAATAAAATATTCATACATTTGACAGCCTGATGTCTTGATTGGTTACACCTTCCAAACAATTTTATAATGACCTTTGAGCTACCATTTTTGGATATCCTCTCAACTTACTCACAAGATATTTCTCCCACCATTCCAATCATATTGTGTATCTCTATGATTGACTTCTTGTTGAATTCAAAATTTACCATTCTATCTATGTTTTCCATGTCTTATTTACAAAATTTCATGGTGTGGAGTATCTCATCATAATAGAAGCATATTATTCTCATCATTGTGACATTTAAACTATATTTATTCACTGTATTATTGGGGGTATTCTTCTCACTAATTTTAAACCCAAGGAATATACACTTTCTTTATTCACCTGCTTCTTAGTCTAGAGTTTTCGTTTATTATTATTATTATAATGTAAGATGTAAATCTTGTACTAAAATTGATTATTTAAATTACCATAAATATTTTACATCTCAAAAAAATTATCAAGTGATTAAAATGTGTTCATTTTAGATATATTGTTCCTTTTATGCGAAGCCTATTTTATTTCAACATGTTTCTTCCTTATTTTATCCACGCCCCCCTTACATTATAGATTATAACACTTTTAATTACTAAAATATTATTCTAGAAATAAAAATCTCTATAAACAAACTTGTAACGACACCAAAATCTTTCAATAAGTCTTAATCTTTTACGTGTAGGTGCAGACTGTCTAGATTTTCACTCTTTCAAATTTTGGGCTATAACCCAAATTTTTTTTGATCTATTTAGGGATAAGCTCTTAATAAATATTATACCATACACCCTTAATGATATAATGGTTCTCCCTAAAGTTTCATTCACCCAGTTATATATAATATTTCTTTTTTCCAATATTATCAGACAAAATTGAATTAGTGCATGTATCTACTTTAGGTCATTGGGTGACCATATTGCATGTAATTGTGGTGGATTCATTCCCAATAAATATAAACTACTCTTTACCACAAAAATTAGTCTCTTTTGATTGAAAATTATTTTTTTAATCTTGATTGGAGTCATATATTTTCTTTTAAATTTAGGAATTTATAGGGTGTATTGTTTCTATTTTTTTTCAAATTGACATCCATTTCTAAACATTTCATATTGAGGGATCATTTTTTTAGTATAAAATTACTGTAACATTTCTTACCAATATCTCTTAAAATTATGATTCTATTATTAATGCACATTAGTAATCTATTTATTTTAAATTTCATGTCATTTCTCCATTTTTTCCTTCACTTCCTATGGGGATTCCTTGAAATACATTGTATGTTTGTAAATATTTTCTAATTAATAAAAAAATTCCGTAATAACAAACATAATAAATTTTCTTTGTAATTTTTAATCAATACAAGATATTTTATTATTGAAAAGCGAGTCTGTTTCTCAGTTATCTTTCACGGTTTTTAAGAGGGTGTTTCAACTTCCAACATTCTTATCCAATTCCTCTTCCATGGAATAAAATTCTTTCACAAGCTATGAATTTTTCATAAAAAATATCCTTTAAAAAATCAGTATATATGTAACAACCACATAAGGAACCTTATTTATATACTTTCCAATATGTGAGTAAATGTATTCAACTATTATAGTCTCTTAATACTCATCAAAATTTTCACAACATGAACTAGAATCATAAAAATTATATTTAAAAATATAATAATCCGACAATAACCTTTCACATTGAATAGATTCAACCAATTTTTGATCCTTTACCTTCCCCAAAATTTTAATTTCCTTTATTTTATCTTTATTTAGTGGCTTTTTTTCTATCTTGTCTGAAACTATCATTTCTTATTCAGCATAAATATAGGCAGAGTTCATGTTATGAGATTATTCTTCCAACATCTCAAATATAGGTTTTTTTTTATCGTTTCATATAGAACTAGTCTTTTATTTAATAACACTTAAGGTTACCCAAGGATTTATAGGCCACTAAGAGAGTAGGGGTGAATCATTGGTCTCTTTTTTTCTTTTTTAATTTATCCCCTTAGACTTGTTCAGTCTTGATCCAAACAATTTTTGTTACTCATAATTTCAAAACAAATGTGTAATAAATAATTAATCGACACAATTATTTAAAAGGTTCATCCATAAAGTCCTACAATTTATCATGTCTAGTTATGCACCCCATACATTGATTCTTTAATAAAACCAATCAAATATTTCAATGGGTTTGTTTCTTCCCACACATATAGCTGCCTATATCTGAGAGGTATTCCTCTTTCTAAAATCATATTATATTTCTCCAATAGATTCCCACAGTACACATGGATTCACAACATTCTGTCCTCACATACCCTAAGTCACATAGATTCCACATGATCCCACCATATATATGAAATCACTTCATTATGTTCCTTATTTTAAGTAGATCACATGTCTACACATTTCTTCATTGCACCCATATAAACTGATATGCTTTAAAACATAGAAGTGTATTTTAATAACAAAATATCATCAATATAATTCTATAACTCGATCCATGTGTGAAGCTCATCTTCATAGATTTTCAATAGATACTCCTCACCTGGATTTCTCAATCACATATATTCCTTAAAAAACCAATAAGACTTTTCTGGAGAATATCCACCTAATAACAAACCTCATTAATTTTCATAGGGATATGAACATTGAAACTTAGATAGGGTCTTGGTCCCTAAACAACTTTGATACACTAAATATTCTCAGATAGTGGTTGATTTCATCATCCTCTCTTCTTTAAAACCTAATAAATATTCATCTCCAACAACATTTTGGATTTTATTCCTCTTTATTACTATTTTTAGCGACTTCCTTCTTTTCTTCTTATTATTTGAGAGAGATCTTCTCAATATTAGTATCCCCAGTTCTATTCAACACACCCTCAAACCCTAAGCCACATATAACACTTAACTTTTATTTTATTTCTTTCTCCACTAAATTCACAACTGTATCTTCTTTATATATGGAGTTTTATTAGATATCTAAGACTAAAAATACTTAAATTAATGTGTGAGACTCAATGTGTCATATACACACATCACAACCCTTTTTATTATTCCACCACAATCTCCATATCAATATAATTTAAGATCATCATTTGGGAGTGTCCCTCATTTTTATTAGCTTCTATTTTCTAACAGTTTTAAAAAAGTTCCCCTCACTTTATTTTCTTTCTCATTTTTGAAACTCAGTTGAAAATATTTTAGTTAATCTCTAGTATCCTCAACCATCATTTTATTATTCTCAAATTAATCAACAATTTAATCACTTTAACCTCCCCATATCTATTGAGAACATACAAAATATCATGTTTAGTGTGGATAAACTCATTTACACTTAAATACCTCACATTAAAACTTGTATAGATTCAATTCAATTATGTAATCACTATTAACACCTCAACCCTTCTTCATTATCACTCAGAAAGGATCTGATCATAATGAGTTTAATATTTGATGGATAACCATGAATTAAGGGATCGTTTTACATTATTCATGGAATCCCATCAAACACCACTTTCATTATCTTGAATAATGCACCTCATCAAACCATTCTTGTATCATGGATATAAATTTCAACCATGTCTTTAGAACTATAAGACATAACTCAAGAATCTCCCAAATTAACTTTCATCAGATTATAAATTTGGGAACTCTGTTTTTCATCTTACTTTGATATCCCATTTCCATGAATGAAGATCAGCTAATTGAGTGTTTATTAATTGAATCAAAAACCCTTTAAGGTTTTTTGATGTTTTATTCATTAAAGGATTGTTTTGGAATCATCAAAAACAAATTTTTTCCTTATATGATAAATTGTAGAAACTTTATGTCACAGTCTATAGAGGTCCAAAATTTTAATATCAATGATGCTTATGCAACTCATTTTTATGAAAATGATGTTTATGCTAACTTATACTTATAAGGATGATTCATACACAACTCAAATCATTTTTACGCAATCTATAATTATGTTTACATAGGGCCATATGATGTATATGTAGGTTTAGGAAAATGTTTATATTGGGAAACATCATGTTTATGCATGACACGATTCATACTTATGCAAAGCATGATATTCACATAGAAATCTAAAATGATTCTTATTTATAATCCCTAACTTATCCAATTTTTCAAATTCTCTTCAAATGAGTCCAAGTCTTCTTCAATACAACTCTAACCTTCTTTAACCATCATCAAAGAGTTTATGAACACTAACTTAAGTGGATATCATACTAGGTAACTCCATTATGGTTAATCCAATGATTTTATCTTGATTATCCAATATATTCAACCTATTTTGAATATTCTAATTGCATATCTATTTGTTTTAGAATAAAAGGTTCAATAATAAACACACTTTACCACTTTCACTTTCTTATACATGTTATAGATTGTACTAGAGTCTCCCTTTCTACACATGTTTTTGTCCTTCCATGAATATTTTCTTATACAATCATATTATGTAATGGTTTTTCAAAAAGAACTTTTATATCTAGGTATTAAATAAAAACTATATCTTCATAATCCCTTCCTAATATATGAATATTTCATTTCATCTCCAATGTAATCCTACTCTTCTCCATTACCCATATATCATAGAAAGCTTATCCTTTATTTTTAATTGGGTGGATAATCCAATCCATCAAACAAGGATTAACCTTTTCATATTGAAATTGAGAAATATAATATGAAAAATTGAAAATAAACAAAACTCAATCAAAATACAAGGTCAATACAAAATGTTTACCCTATTTTTTAAAAGTGTTAAGGATAGATGAACCAAAAAAGTAATGTCCATGTTTTAGTGTTGTATTGATATTAAAAGTGAGTAAAAGTTTTAATGATATAAATAAAAGTTAGTTGGAGATTCTAATTTGTTATTTAAATAACTAGTCATGGTCATTGAAACCTAAAGATAGAGTCATGATGGAAGGAAATTGTTTCCATGAGATGAAATTTTCCGAAATATATGAAATTTCAATGTCACGTATCTAAGTTACAGAAATTAATTATTCAATTTTAAAGGGTCTAAGATACCAAATGTATAATTTAAAAATGTATTAATTAGAAAAGTGTTTAAAATAAAGGTAAAAATTAAAGGTGCTTATAGTTTATATTCAGACAACGAATAAAGGGGTTACTGATTTCTAAATTTGAGTAAAAAGTAAAATATCCGGCTTAAATGGATCTTAGTAAATGGTGTTTATAATTATCTTATTTATCTTATATGATAAGATATATTGTTTATTTAGAGACAATAAAAAATTATTACTTCCCTTCCCATGGTTTATGATTCATCAGTTCTAATAACATGTTAAAAAGAGAGAAGGATAAAAATGTTTTATCTAGAAAAAAGTGTTTGTCTTGTTATTTGTTAAAATAAGAGAGATATGATCCCACTTACCACTAGTGAAATATTTTAAAAAATAAAATCTTTTTTTAGGAATAAAATTATAAACACATTGAATATCATATAATATATGGAACCACTAATTATTTATATGTTAAATATTCACCCTAAAAGAAAGTATGAGTAATTTCCTATCACAAAGTAGTTTTTTCATCATAGTATGATATTATTAAGAGAATATAGAATCTAAGAAATTAGTGGGATTATGTTTAGACATCATGAAGTTCAATTATAACAAATAAATCATTATGTTTTTCAAAGTGAATGTTACTTTATATCCTAAAGGGATTTAGGTTATGTTGGTAAAACATTAATGTAAAGAGTTGATTTATTTACTAAAATATTTCAAGGAAAATGTTTTATGGAAAAGGTTCCAAGGATGACGATGATGATAAACTTAGAAATAATACTAATCTGAAAAATGATATTAACATCCTAACATTGGATGTTGGGAAGTTAAGGATTTTAAATACTATGCTCAAAGAGATGAAAACAAGGAATACAATTTATAAGTGTCACTATTATTCAAAATGGATTTAATTATACATGTTACTCAATAAATGTTTAGTGGGATGTTTTTATCAGATATTTACATTGATATATGATAGGAACTACATGGAGATGTAATATATTTAATAAAACCCTAAATGTTCAGTAAACATAAGGCAGATCTGGAAGTTTTCACATGTGATATGATGTTACAGGTGACTATGTATTGTTTTTAATACTATAACTGGAGTTTAAGAATATGGAATATATTATGTTATACAAAATATAGTCTCCACTTTATCATTCTTTCATGTTTCTTGCACACAATCCTGAAAAGTAATGATAATTGAACTCTTAAGGTGAAACTCTGGATTATCACTAATCGATGTTCATTATAGAGTATTACAAGATATGATCAAATGTTATGGTTAATATGAGTAGGATTCTTATATCTGGATAAAAATATTCTAATTAGGCAAAAACTAAGTTTTGTGAACTGGATGATCATCAAAGTATAACACATAGAGTGTCATAAACTATGTATTTGGTCAAATATGGGTTCAAGGTTTATATTTGAATACCCCATCCAATGGTTTGAGATATACATATATTGAGAAGCTTCATAATTTTATACCTTTCTTATGAAGTTTTTGTAGGTTAGAAAATTAGGGGATGTTTGGATATGTTGTTGATCATGTCATCGGTTGGATCTCAACAAAGATGGTTTTTTCCTATCCTAGGAAGAGTATGGAATCTGTCCCCTTGATTGAGATATATTGAGGATGTGAATGAACACTCCAAGATAAGGCATGTGATGCTCTTATCCGTTCAGTTGAGGGGCATATGATTTTATCATCTATAAAGGAGAAAAACATGTGATGTATTCACTGAACAAGTAAATATATACTTGGGGAAGCTTTATGGGACTGACATAATCCATTTACTATGGTTACTTAATGTCTTGGAAAATGGGATTATATGAAAAATAATGCTGATATATGATGTATCTAGTGGACATTGGTATAATGATACATGTGACTGATGAAGATCATGCTAGATTCCTTTGTATCTTAAGTAGCTCCAACTCATTGCTATAGGTTAATATTTTCTTACATTTATGAACTCAAGAATTCATATTTTTTGTCAATACTACCAAGGAAAATGGGGTCACACTTTGTAGTTAACTAAATGATGATTGATATTTTTACCCAAAGATCCACATTAAAAGTATTTTAGTGTATATATAAAAGTTGTTTTAGATGTGTATTCACAAGGTACTGCATAAGATATGATACATGTTGAAGTAGATGATAGCTTTAAAAAAGTTTTTTTAAATATATCCAAAAGGGTTTTTTGATATTATTTGAAAAGTTTCAATATATACTACAGTATAAAGTGAAATAACACAAATGCTATGAGGATTTAGTGAAAGTTGGATATTGAATGAGATATTCCCTAAATCTTTTACACATATGATATATTTTGTCCCATATCATAAGATATATTACATATATGTAGTATGGTTTGATATATATATAAACCAAACGAATATCACATGCATTGGTTTTGGTATATCATAAGGAGGAATATTCGACATTCCTTTACAACCATTAGAAATATCATAGTGTATTTTATAGTGATATCATAGTGTTGTGGTAATAATTATAATATTTGATTAACATAACATCCAATGATTTTGTGGTAGTAAAATTCTAATGATTTAATTTCGGAATCTTTACCCACATAATCTATCATTAATGTTATATTTTATTGGATGAAACATTAGGAGAATGGATTGCTTGAGGATTATAAAGGGTTTGTAATTGCATGTATAACTCACATGCTTCATAACAAATGAATTAATACATGTTTACTCAACTATTTAATGAGGTATATATAAATAAGGATTATATAATAGTGATAGTGGATTGATTGAGTTATAAGACTCCTATTGATTCTTCCATACCCGATGCTCTCATCCTCATTCTCCCTCTAATTTATGAGATATGAGTATATATTGAAAGAGAGGTGAATCCTTCCTGAGAATATGTTAATTCATATCAACCTATGGACACACCATAGAGGAGGGAGTCCTTTGGATACCTTTAAGGGGTATTTATTAAAACACTATGATGAATATAGTATCTTATACTCATTGGTGCGAGGTATGCACAATTTCTTCATTTATATTTACGAATTGGTTTAGTTTCAAGCATGGATGATCTTGGGAATGAGGTTTATTATTGTTTATATTTTTTGATTAAGTGTTAATCAATCCTTAAAAACATTACAATAAAATCCTCCACATATCTATTAGAAAATTTTCATTTTCATCAATATCAAGATTAAACATGAGAAATGGACAATGTTAACCTTGTATAGTTTATCTCATTTCACAATTCTTGATGTGAATGAAAACATATAATTACATCACATGTAATTATTTAGGAATGTATATTCACAACATTATTCATAAATCAATTCAGGGTTATGATGTTATAAAACTGTCATATGGGCAGACACATACCATATTGTTTAATCAAATCCCTCCTCTTGATAAGTATCATACCCAATAACATTTTATTATGAAAAATGTTCAAATGAATTTACGTATGTATCAACGTAAAAAATATCACAAGTAGGAAAACTATATGATAACCTCATGATAAAGGACCCACATCCAATGTGCACTTCTTTAACACCAATGTAAAATATATAAAAATTCATGTGGTTTTACTCTAAATGGTTCAATTCATATACAAGTTCACCAACATGTATCCCATGAGTGTTCAATAGTATTTTATACAAGTGATTCTAATCATACCAATCTTAAAATATCATGAAAACCCAACATGATGATCAACATTGAAGGAAAACTTGATAATACATATATTTTAGGGGTTAATTTCATATCACCTCCCACTTCATGCACAAAAAAACAAAAATAAATGATAAAGTATTGTCATTAATATATATTACATGATATAAAATTTTCCTAAACCAACAACACTTGACCAAATTTAGGTCACAAACACTAATAATCAACCACTTAAACTAAATTATGTCACTAATATCAAGAGTTATAGTGTTACAATTGTCATTTTTTCTGTAAGATGATTATTTGGGATTTATAATATTATCCTCTATAATAAATTACCATATATTAATATTTATTATATTAATATTATATTAAATTATATGAAATCAATGAAGAATATGTTTGAATATCTAGTAGAACTTGATCTCTTTAACTTTATAAATTTCTACATTATTGTCAAAGTAGAGTTCAATAAGATGCATGGTTCTTGGGAGTACAATTTATTCAGTAATAAAAATATTTATACAAATAGATTATTTTAATATATATAATGTTCTGACATATTTATATTTTATTATAGTGTTATGAACCATAAGTTTCTTGCGGTGTTTCTTTCTTATGACTGTATCATTCAAGAAAAAAAATATCCTGATTGAGAACTAAAGTCATCTTTGTTATTTTGGAAACTAGTACCAGTGTAAGATTTTATAATGAGCCCTTACCCAACATCCAAGACTAATAATACATCCTTAATATCTATCAAGAACATAAGGATAATTTTATAGTTACTCAATAACTTTCACTTAGATTTTATTAACATATACTGATCATTATTAATGAATAAGACACATTAGGTTGAGTACATAACAAAACATACATAATAGATCCAATAGTGAAAGAATATGGAGTCATACACTTGAATATTTTTTCATTAAATATTAAAGTTCATTACATCTTTGAAAGACCCTTTCCATGTAATATTGGTAATGAAACCTCTTTAGAGTTTTATATATTAAATCATTTTAACACTTTACGAATGTATATGTTTTGACTAATGAAATTAATTCATATAAATATATATCTATATATGTTCATACCTAGTATGTACATTTCTATACTATGATTCCTTATCAGGAAGAAATCTCCCAAAAAAAAATTCACTGATTGCAATATTGGTATTACATTTCCAATGAGAATTATATCATCAACACAAAAAATTAAAAAAAACCATAATCCCATTAAATCATTTATAAAAACAAGTATAATCATCATTTTTGATAAAGTTAAACTCTTTGATATCTTCATCAAAAAAATATTATAACACCAAGATTCATGTTTCAACCGAATAATGGATCATTTTAGATTAAAAATATTAATAGTATTTATTGGATCACTAAAACCTTTTGGTTTTATAAAATATGCATCCAAAAATAAATTCTCATAAAGGAATTGAATTTTGATATCCATTTTTATATATCTCATAATCATAATATACTTCAAAAAATTTAAAAAAATATTAATGGATTCAATCACATCCACTGGATAAAAGTTTTTTTCATAGTCAATACCATGAATATATATAAAATCTTTATCTACCAAGATAGCTTTATAGATAGAAACTCTACCATCCAGTTCAATATTCTTGGAAAAGATACCCTCACAACCAATAGATTTTACCCATTTATGTGGATCTATTGAGTGTCAAATTGATTAATGGACATGGATTCCATTTTAAATTCTATTAATTTTAACTATTAATTGAAATTAGAACTCCTCATAGAGTCTTTATAAGATACAAGATAATATTTTATGATCATTAAATAAAATTCATCAGAAATGATAAATTAATATCTCTCTGAATCTTAATAAAATATACCAGATATTTTTAGTTTTTGTTTATACTAATTCAATTCATCTTCTACAACTGTTGGTGCTTTCAAGTCTTCTATATTAGGAATAACATCATCTTGTTAGTTTTTTACTTCATCAAGTTCAAATTTTTTCCTACCAAATATTTTGTAAATAAACCCCCTTTCATGAAATACAATAGGAAAATCTATAAACTTTTTAATTTATAATTAATTATGGAAATAATAACCCAATTTTTCTTTAATATAACCAAAGATTTAACATTTATCTAATTTGGGATCAATTTTACTTGATGTAATAAATTTTACATATTATCCAGAACCCCAAATCTTCATGAATTTCAAGTTAGGATGATTCCCAATCTATATCTCATGTGGTTTATTATGAATATCCTATGATGAAACACATTTTAATATAAATGAAGCATATTATAGTTCATAGCCCCAAAATAAAATAGGAAGGTCTCAATGACCCATCATAGTCTGAATCATATCCAATAAATTTTAATTTATATTTTTAGACAAACCATTTAACTATGGAATATTAGGTGGAGTAAGTTAAGATACTATACCAAAATCTCATAGATAGTCAGGAAATTATTGGATTAAATATTCTCCAGCTTGATTTAATCCATGTGTTTTAATTATTTTACCAAGTTTATTTTTTTAATTCATTTATGAACACTTTTAACATTTTAAAGGATCCATACTTGTATTTCATAAGATATAAATACCCATACCACTGAAGTCATTAATAAAGATAATTGATTATTAGAATCCACCTTGATTTATTTTACTCACAAGACCATATATATCAAAATTTTTAGTTCTAATAAATCATTAACTCTTTCTCCTTTACCCTTGTAAGACAATTTGTTCATTTTACCTAATAAAAATTACTCACCTTCATAAAATTATTCAAATTCATTCAAATTTAGTAATCCCTTATTTTGTAGTCATAAAATTTTGTTCCAATTTACATTTCAAAAGAACTAATTTTGAAGATAAGTTGAATTCAAGTCATTTACTTGAGATTATTATTATTTAAATTATATATAATGTTATCAAGATCTAAAAAATGTAATTAATTACATATGTTATCAGAAACATAGAAATTTAAATTATATAAACAGAAGAATAATTTTTTATTTTTTATTAAGAAAAAAAACCCCACCTTATCCAGGCATGATACAAAAATAAATTTTTTTATTGGCACATGATAAAAGTTTTCTAGAAATAAAAAAAATTCACATGGAAGAATAAAAGTAACTATCGCCATAGATAAGGTAGAAAAACATTCTATATTCACAACTTCTAGGTCTAATTATCCCTTAATCATCATTATTTATTATCTTAATACCTAAACATTACCATAAATATGTGTCAAATATGAAGTATACAATACCCATGACTTAGACTTATAGAAATTTGTTTTCATAACATAAATACCAGATGTGATCAAACCATAATCACATTTATTATTAAGAGTCTCAACTTAGAATAATTCCTCTTCTAATGTATAAATTATTTATCAATAAAACATTTCCCTCCCACTGTTATGCTAACTTTTTATGGTTTAGTGTAGATATATGAGATTTATAATTTCTAGCCATTTAATTTTTATTGTACTTGACTTAACCATTTCTCAAATCCATTATCCTTATAGTGTATGCATTACAAGAAAAGCACCAAGTAGTGGCAGTTCAAACCATCGCTACATGGTTTTGTGATAGTTTCAAAAAACCGCTCATAAATCCTGTGTCAGAATTCAATACGCGGTGATTTCTTCCATTTAGTGGCAGTTTCTGGTAAGTGTTATATAAAGTGTATTTAGATGTGGTTTTTTTCATTTTCATATATGTTTCTTGGAGGGATGGGGAATGAGGATTTATCAGTAGTCTTAAATCTACCATAAATCCAAAAACTCCACCCCACTGAATCACCGCTAAAATTATTGAAACCACTACAGAATAATAATGCTTCATAATTATCGGTAGTTTTAACATAAAAAAAACATATCTTATAGAGGTGTTTTTAACCACCATGAATAAAAATATTCCATATGTAGTGGTAGTTTAAACATCCAATAAATTTTTATTTATAAAAAAATTCCAACTATATATTCTATAGCCCCAGAACTACCCTAAAACAAAAACAAATGAAAACCAAGTGTATCACCTATTAACATCACAAAAAATCCCTATCATAAGAAAAAAATGACACATATATAACAAATACGGAATGAACAAAAAAGTATATTAGTTTATAGACAACCATAAATTGATTTAGGTCTGGGTCATAAATAATACATCAACAAACCTGCTCATTCCATATTATTCCAAGACAAAAAAATACCACTAATCACTTCCAGATGAACTCTGCTCATCACCCTCTCTATCTCCATCACCATCTCCATGTCCATCTCTAATTCCTACTACCGACATATATGAGAAAGTTTTATTGAAAATTAAACATTGTTGTATATTTATATTTAAATATAAAACCAATTAATGTTTGTGAACTAAATGATTTTAAAGTTTTGTGATTTACCTGATCCCCACCAATCCTCGATGCAATAGTGGATAAACATTTAACACGTCATCATTTTTCAAGTTGGTTCTATATAACCGACATGAAAATCCGTAAAAATCAATTTATCAGATTAGTTATTGTATAACCGATGTGATAAATCAATGAGAATCAATTTTTTACGTCAGTTATTTTATAATCGAAGTAAAAAATACTAAGATTAGCTTTATCACGTTGGTTATTTAAAGAACCGATGTGATAAAGCGCCATTTATAACATCAGTTTTTAAATAAACGACTTGATAAATTATTTTCTACGTTGGTTATTAAATAACCAATGTTATAAACATAACAAAATAGTATATCACGTCGGTTTTTAAATAACCGATGTGATAAATCTTTTAAATGATTTATCGCGCCCCGTATTCAATCATTCTGTTTTCTTTGATCGGGCGACCTGTGACTCATATCTCTCATGTCAAAAACCTAGAAAGGCTTTGTTGAAGTTGTTCCCTCCATCCTTGTTTTGGAAACATCATCCATCATCTTTATTATCACCATATTTATTCGTTCAACTCAAAACACTGAAGTAAGCCTCACACAGCATGATTTTAGTTTTTATTTTTCATGATGCCCTAAACTAATTTTTTTGAGATGTTATTTTTCTATCTTTGTTCTTTCTATCATTGTATGTTTCATAGTGCTCATTTATACCATTATAAATTCATTTCTAGTAAAATAAACCATGGAAGTGATATCATACAAGTTTACGATTATGGTGTGTTATATCATGTGTGTGTGCAGATGCAAGGGGTGTCCAAGGGGGTGTGGGTGGTGTCTATGGGGGTCCGAGGGATGTCCAAGGGGGTGGGGGTGGTGTCTAGGGGGTGAGGGGGCTGTTAAAGGCGGTAGGGTTGTCCAAGGGGTTGGCGGTGTCTAGGTGGGTGAGTGGGCTGTCCAAGGGGGTAGGGGTGTCCAGGGGGTAGGGGTGTCTAGAGGGGGTGGGGGGCTATCCGGAGGGGTGGGGGATGTTCTAGGTGTGGGGGGGATGTCCAGAGGGGTTGGGGGCGGGGGGGGGCTATCCAAGGGGGTGGTTGTGTCCAGGGGGTTTCCAAGGGGTGGGGGTGGTGTCTAGGTGGTCGAGGGGGCTTTCCAAGGGGGTGGGGTGTCCTAGGGTGGGGGGGTGTCTAGGGGGTGAGGGGGATGTCTAGGGGGTGGGGGTGTCTAGGAGGTGTCTAAGGGGGTAGGGTGGGGGTGGTGTCCAGGGGTGTGGGGGGTGTCTAGGGGGTGAGTGGGATGTCCAAGAGGGTAGGGGTATCTTGGGGTGTGGGGTGGGGTGCGGTCCATGGGGTGGGGGTGTCCTCATGGGAGGTGGGGAGGGGGGGGGGGGGGGGGGTATTTGGGGGGGGGTATTTAGGGGGATGGAGGTGTCCAGGGGGTATCATGGTGGTGTCCAGAGGGTTAGTGGGTAGTCCAAGGGGGTCAGGGGAGTCCACGGGGATTGGGGGGGTGTCCGGGGAGGGGGGGGTCTGGGGGGGGGTGTCCATAGGGGTGGGGGATGTCAATGGGGTGGGGGTGGGGGTGGGGGTGGGGGTGGGGGGCTATCTAGAGGGGTGGGATGCCTGTCTAGGGGGTGAGGGGGTTGTCCAGGGGGTGGGTTAGTGTCCATGGGGGAGAGGTGGCTTTCCATGGGTGTAGGTGTGTCCACGGGTTGGTGGGGGGTGTCCAAGGGTTAGGGGCTGTCTAGGGGGTGGGGGTGTCTAGGGGTGTGTCCATGCGGTAGGGGATGGGGGTGGTGTCCAAGGGGTGGGGGTGTCTAGGGGGTGGGGGTGGTGTCCAGGGGGGTGAGTGGGATGTCCAAGGGGGTAGGGTGTATCCAGGGGTGGGGTGTGTGTCCAGGGGGTGGGGGTGTCCAGAGGGGTGGGGTGCTGTTTAGGGGGTGGGGTCTGTATAGGGGGGTGGGGGTGTCCATGGGGTGTCCAAGGGGTGGCGGTGGTTTCCAATGGGTTAGGGGGTTTGAAAACCCCGTCACCCCCTAAACACCACTCCCCCACCCCTTGGACACCCCCACCCCCTTGGACAGCCCCCACTACCCCCTAGAAACCCCACCCCCGTGGACTACCCCTACCTCCTTAGACAGGCCCACCACCCTTGGATATCCCCCTACCCCCTTGGACACCCCCTTTATATATATATATCCCTATAGTTTCATTGAAACCATTAGCATATTTTAACTTCAGGTAGTCTATACCAACGGTACCTGTAGAATCATTGGTATATGGCTATTGCAACGACCATCATGCCGATATTGTGTGAAACCATTGGGGTATTCTATCCCAATGGTTTCAGGGGCTATCTTAATGGTTTCAAATTTTGGGGATAGGTGTAATTTCTAGTAGTAAATGTATACATAATTTAATATTTATAATTCATATTTATTTTTTACAGAAGGGTGAATTTGGAATCGAGTTTCACCAGGATATATTCTTTGTGTACCTTAAGAATAAAGGATCCAAGATGAATTTAAAACTGTTATATCTAACTATATTTTTATTTTAAAATTATTTTCATTCATATATTTTTCAAATATGCATAAATTTGTTTTATATTTTAAAAAAAATTTACTTTCAAATAATGATATTTTTCATATAAATATAAAATTGGATTATCTTAACAAGATGTATAATTTTGATATTTGTTATAGGTAATATTGAGTTCAAGTTGGATTATGAAACATTGAATGAGTAATGAATATGATGAAGGTGTTGAGGCCTCTTTGGAATTTTCTAAACAAAATTTTCCAAGCAGTGACTTGCTTTTTTGTCCATGCCTGAAATGTTTGAATATGAAGAAGTTGAAAAGTAGTGACATGAAAGATCATCCAATTTGTCATGGTTTTAATCTGAGTTATAGCCCTTGGATTTGGCATGCTGAAACTGGAAAAAATTTCCGAACTACTGATGATGATGATTTGCAAGATGGTAACTCTAATGGAATTGAAGAAATGATTCATGATATTATAGAAGAAAAGATTGAGATAGAGTATAAAGATGTGTGTCTATATGGTGATGATGAAAAACCATTATATCATAGTGGTACAAATTTTACGGTTTTGTTGGTGATGTTAAGATTGATTAACCTGAAGGCGAAACATGGATGGAGTGATAAATGGTTTACAGAGCTGCTTCAATTGTTGAAAGACATTCTTCCAAAAGACAACGATCTTCCAGATTCACATTATAAGTCCAATAAAATATTATTCCTGATTGGATTGGGATACAAGAAAATACATGCCTGTCCGAATGACTATATGATATATAGGAAGAAATATGATTTTTTTTCAGAGTGTCCTAAAAGTGGGACATCACAGTATAAGTTGAAAGAAAAATCACAGGTGGATGTAGAGATTACAAAGATCCCTACAAATGTATTTTGGTATTTTTCTATAATTCATCATTTTAAAATTTTTATTTTCTAATTCACAAGATGAAAAATGGTTAAGATGGCATACTGATGAGTGGATTCGTGACAGAAAAATATGACATCCAACTGATTGTCCACAATGGAAGAAAAATGATGAGTAGTGTCCTACAATTGGAAGTGAAATTATAAATCTCTTACCTGGGTTGTGCACAAGTTGAATGAATGCATACCGAACCCTCAGTAGCACACATAGTTCATGGCCTGTTTTATTGGTAATTTACAACTTCTCTCCTGAGGTTTGTATGAAGCACAAATATCTCATGTTGAGTATAATGATCTCTGGTCCGAAGTAATCCAGAAATTATATTAATGTGTTTTTTGTCACCATTGATTGATGATTTGAAACTTTTATGGGAGGATGGTATTAGGGTGTATGATTCTTATAAAATGGAATTTTATTCAACCGAATATAGTGCTTATGTTCACTATGAATGACTTCCCATTGTATGAAAATTTATTTGGATATAGTGTTAAGGGGAATAAAGCATGTCCAATGTGCGAACAATAGACTTCATATTGTCAATTTCATCATGGGAGGAAAATAGTATACATGGGTCATTAATGTTTTTGCCTACAGATCACTCTTATAGAAGAATAAAAGGAATTCAATGGCTCACAAGAATTTTATATTTCTACAAAACCTTTATCCCCTGATGTGTATTTTGAGAGGGTGCAAAACATTGATGTGTCATTCGAAATGAAACATAAATATGTTAATGATAGACATATTTGAAAGAAAATCTCAATATTTTTTGAGCTAGCATATTAAAGATATAATGAAGTGAAACATAATATAGATTTCATGCACATGGTAAAGAATATATGTCACAATTGTATTGGAACATTATTATATATTAATGGAAAGACTAAAGATGGGTTGAATGCAATATTAGACTTACTATCAATGGGAATATGTTTGGAGTTAGCTCGCAGTCCTATTAGAAGATGAACATTTCTTCCCCCGGCTTGTCATATATTATCCAAGAGGGATAAAATTAGTTTTTTTCAGTGTCTTCATGATATCAAAGTGCCTCAAGGTTATTCTTAAAATGTAAAAAAATTTCTCTCTTTGAAGGATTTAAAGTTGATAGGTATGAAATATCATGATTTTCACGTCATGATGCAACAACTTCTGCCAGTTTCATTGCATGGAATATTTCCCATCTGTGTCAGAAAGACTATAATGAAGTTGTGTTATTTTTTCAATTCAATTTGTAATCAGGTGATTGATGTGAATGCTTTGAACATTTCAGAAAAGGATTCAATTTCTATACTATGTCAATTAGAAATGTATTTTCGTCCATATTTTTTGATATAATGGTGCATTTAATGGTTCGTCAAGTTTGAGAAATAAAGATTTGTAGGCTAGTTTATCTTTGTTGGATGTATCCTTTTGAAAGGTATCTGAAAATATTGAAAGGGTATGTTAAGAATACTTATTGAAATGAATCATCCATTGTTGAAAAGTATATTTCCAAGGAGGTTGCAGGAGTTTTGTGTGAGCTACATGGCTGCAAAGGAGCACAATGGTTTTCCTCCATCTCACCATGAACGAGTTAATAATGAAAATAGGGGGATTTGTGGCTTGAAAGTCAAATCATTGTCAGTTGAACAGATAAAGAAGGAACAATTATACATCTTGAATAACATAGGTGCTGCTCAACTATATATCACATTGAATATTAATGAGTTAAAATAATGTCATCCAAAGAAGAAAGAAATGTGGATTTTGAATGAGCACCACAAAACATTTCTTCCATGGTTTAAAAAGACACTGCATGGTAGATCAGATGTATCAAAGACATTAAGATGGATAGTGGGTTGTCCAAGTTTAAAAGTGATAACATGGTCCGGGTATGACATTAATGGCTATAAATTTCATATGAAAGCTCAGGACAATAGAAGTTCATTTTAGAATAGTGGTGTATTGGTGTTTGTAGAAGAAATTCATTTTTTGAGTTCTAAAGACAAAAACCCAGTTCCGACATCAAGTGCATATTATAGAGTCATTGAAGAAATATGGGAGGTTTATTAATTTAAAATTAATGTTTCTTTTTTTTTAAATGGAAATGGTTTATCGATAACAACAGGTTCAAACATGATGAATTTGGAATGTTAGTTATTAATATGAATAGATTGGAAGACACGACAGATTCTTTTATAATGGAAGCACATGCAAAACAAATTTTCTATGTAGTTGATCAATTGGATATGCAGTGGTCTGTTGTTTTACAAGGGGAAAACAATATGTTGGTGAGGATCAGCTTGATGAAGATGTTGATTTATGAGAGATCCCTACTTCTAGGGAAACATTTGTGGAAAATAATGATAAGCATGTTGAAGACGTGGTTTTTTCCATAAGGAACGATCATAATGAAGGAATTTTGGAAAACAATCCATTTGTACATTCTTAATTTTACTGGAAAAAAATGTTTATTTCTTGTTTAAACTTACTATTTTCATAAAATGTTAGATATTGTAATTTTTTTGTTTATTAAAATGCATATTAAAACAAATAAGTATAATTTTTTGTTTACTTTAATTTTATTTAGATCAGTTTATGATGTTTACCATTATGTAACTTATATATCTGTTGATTTTTTTGAATGAAAATTACTTTACCATGTTTAACATATTTATTATGTTTACCATAGTTTAATATAGTTTACCTTTACATAACTTATATATTTATTGATTTTTTGGAAAGAAAATTACACTAACTTGTTTACCATGTTTTCCATGATTACCATATTTACCATTGTTTAACATGGTTACTAAATTTACCGTGTCTACTATTATGTAACTTAGTTCCATTTTCAATTTTTGTTTACATTAGTTTTATAATAGTTGATTTTTTATATTTGTGAAATAATGTTTTCTTTTTTTTATTTGAAGGATAATGATAGATCAAGCAGTTAACCAACCACATGATTATAGAGATGAGCATCCTGGTCATACCCTTGGGGAGGAACATTCACATTCTCCTCTTGATGTTCCCTAATCTTCCTCATGTGCTCCCATAATGACAAAGAAGAGTTCAAGAGTTGGTAAATCTGTCTGCACAAGTTTTCCAAAATTATCACTTGCCCATAGCTAGGACCAGAGGATACTGGTTGAGTTTGATGAGAATGATATTTATAGAGGTCCAAATGCAAAAGATTTTAAGAGTTTGGTATCAACCTAGGATAAAAGAAAAGTAAGCATTGTGTATGATGATTTGAGAAGTGTAGACAAAGAAATAATACGTCATTTGTGGGAGAAGATTTTGGAAAGATATTTTTCTATTGTTTGACTAATATTTAAATGTTTCTAGTATAATATGTTTTACATCTTCTTTATTAGATGACATTAGATATTCCTGACACCGGAGGAGTTAGGAATACATTTTTATCAATGGCTGCCAGAAGATGGAGGGATTTAAAATCAACCCTTACATCTGATTTCATTTTTGGTCATAAGAATCATGACAATCCATGTCTTATATACCCTTTCATAAATGAAGACACATGGAAGGAATTTGTTGAATGTGGAAGAAAAGATTAAATTTTGGTAATGGAAATGTAAACTTTTATAAGATTTCTTATATAAATTATCTTTTTAATGTTTTGTTAATGATTAATTATTATTAATTTGCAGCAAACAAGGATATCTCATCAGGAGATCTAATAAAAAATATATACCCACATAGTTTATCTCGAAAAGGGTATACATTATTGGAAGAACTAATGATGGTAGAAAATTTACAAAAACTGATAGTTAAGTCTTCAAGCTCTGGAAAGGTTTCCCCTCTATCCCCTCCATCAAGACATGAAAAATGGAAGACAGATCAGATGAGAAAAAAGGGAAAATACCTTTCGGAATAATCGAGAATCATAACTGAGAGGATTGTAAGATATTAATTTTATTTATTTAATTTAATTATATAATTTATATAATTTGAATCATTATAGAAATGTTCAATTAATTAATATAGGATTCTCTTGAGGAGAAAAGCTCATAGAAGGTATTTACAGCTGTTGGGAGGCAAAATATTTTATCTGCAGCATTGGGAATGCCCGAACACCCCGATCGTGTACAAGGATATCCGACGGGTGTATTAGTAAGAAAAGTTTTTCCACATTCTTCAAATCCTTCCATTGAGAGTGTTTATAAAAATAATAAAATCCTTGGAAGCTAAAGTTCATAATAATAATGCGGAGATGGAAGAAAAGATAAGAGTGTTGGTAGAGTCTATGTTTGCATACATACAAAGGAAATTTCATACTGTATCTCCCACTCCTCCCACTCCCCCTCCATACCCCATTATTTATCATCCACCTCCGCCAATATCTCCCACTCCCCCACCTCAGCCTGCAGACCCCATTTTTTTCCTACTCCTCCACCACGGCTTCCTACTTATTGTGAGTTGTATATTGATGATCCTTACCCTTATATAGTTTCATATGGGCTGGTATATTGTATAAGAGATACAATTCAACATCAAAAGTTAGGGGTATTGCGTCATATGGTCACTATATAGGATATTATAGACAGATCAGCTCGACTACCATTACCTATAGATGGCATGATGACAGTTGGACATAGTATCGTCCACTTTAGATTGAACATCCAGACTTCAACGACTCATTACCACAGAGGTATGTATGTTATATCGTTTATTTTATTTTTTATTAAACTTTTGATAATTTAAAACTAATATTTTTTTTTTATTTTTACAGGAATACATAAAATGTAAAGAACTATTGTATAGGAACAACAAAGAAAAAATGCTATGACATCAGATATAGATTCTAGTAGTCTTGACCGATTGTCAAGATATTAAAATTTGTTAGCGGATCATTATGAGTTTCTAGTAGAAGATCATGTTAGTGGATGTGAAATCAATGTGGGGATTCTGAAAAATGATATGATGGAGCTTGTTATTGAAGATAAGTTGGGCATCAACGTGGTGCATATTTTTTCTATGTAAGTCTTAATACCTTTCCTTGCGTTATATTAATTAAAAGTGTATACTTATGTCTATTTTGTATTAGGTATATTTATAATATGTGTGAGAATATTGAGGAACTGATTTGAAAATAGCTTTAGATTTTTTTTATTTCTATTTTAAAATCAAAGATGTAAAAAAAAATTATAACTTCCCATGAAATAACGTTGGCCAAAAACAGACGTAAAAAATGAAAAATGACCGATCTGAAAAATGTTTTTTGCACTAGTGATGTAATATCACCAGGTAAAGATCCAGTCATCTTCTGATATAAGACAAACAACACATTCAATATCCACTTTTGTACTATAACATTAGAAATGGAAATGTTAAAAAAAACATCGGTACAAGAGATTAATTTTGAAAATATTTAAATTTAATAACATTATGACATCCAATTACTCTAAAATGTAGAAAAATTACCTTTACCTGTGAATCAAAAACATAATTTTCAAGGATAAAGACATATGTATCCAATCATCATATCTAATCTGAAGGGTAATCGGCTCCGTTAAAAGTTGACCTAGAATCTGGCCATATAATTCCACAACATCATCCTTAGGGACCCCATAACAGTCAAATGGGACAAATATCTTTAGTTCATTAAGATTCGGGACATCTGAATATTTCATATTTTTCTCCGTAGTAACATTGTTTCCATATTTTATGAAAAAACAATTAGTAGTATAAAAAAATGAAATAAGATTATTTATATACAAATTTGTTTTTATAATAGTCACCCTCTAATATCCTCATGAATAAAAAAGAGTGGACTATATCTTCACTACTAAGGGTTGAATGGTATCAATATAATGCTTCCACCTTGTAATTGCATTCATTTAATAAAATAAAAGTAACTCGAGAACATATATATCAAAAAATCCATATAGAAAAATAGAAATGATGACATTTGCACAATACTGACCAAAAAATACATAACTACGATAACGAATGACTACACAACTGACATAAGTGGTAGATAAATGAATGGATGACTGCACGTACAATCATTTTATCTTTAAATCATGTCGTTTTTCTTCTCCATCATTACTTCATCTACCCTTGAAAGACTAATATTTTCAATATCATAATGGGAAAATAAGTTTTATTCTTAATGTTGATGGGTTTTAATGTTAGAGGTAAAATCAAACACTTAATTAACCATATCATACATTTTTATTTGTTATATGTGATATACTACACTCCACCATTCATCTAAAACATCTTACACATAATATACCATTTTTTATTACGATGATAAGATATACATATCATGTAATTCATGGTCACCAACATTTATCATGTGATATATGTTCATAGAATTAAATTGTAAGGAATCTATTTTAATGTCACTGATAAAATTCACCCAATTTCATTTGAATAAATCAATTAAAAAAATTCACATGGTAGTTTAATTCAATAATATTAGTCAACTTTGCATAGTATCTCTAACATCCTAGGTAAATAAAGAATATAACATTCACATATTTATTAAAAAATTTGAATTAAATAGTAATTTTACTTTAAAGGGGATGCTATGTTCGATGGAATACCTGATATGAAATAGTGAGTTTCTTTGAAAACATACATTGCACAAAATATTGAGTTATACTGAAAAATATTTATATAATATTATTATTTTAAATGGTAGTTAAAGAATATCTATTGTATTGTAATAAATGAAAATAAATAACCATTTTATTATTAAATTTGTTTCTTAAATGTTTTTACATTTATCCAACAAATTTTAGAGGCTTAAAATAAGAAAGAATCTGTTTTTTAAGCATAAATACGCTAATATTCTTTAAAAGATCGTTTCACCACCTTTTGATGGAGAACCCCTTTAAAATATATTTTTTATCACTTTTATATTCTCTAAATGACAAAATAAAATTATTCTTTAGAGTTAGGACATTAAAATTTACTTTGGATGGAATTTTGGTATTTTTCTAATAATGTTCATTTTTTTGAATAGTGAAACATACTGTGTTTTAATTCAGAATTGCCTTTTAATATAATTTATTTATATGGTTAGATTATCTTTTTAATTGGTTTTAAAGTTTAATTTGATTATATTTATACCATTTAATCACATTTTGGTCATTGAAAATAATTTCACTTTGAAATTGGACATAAACAAGTGTCACTCTTTTGATAGTTGTTATTTCATAAAAACACGCTTTTAGTTTTTACAATGAGAATTTATTTTCAATTATTTAATTCAACTCATATGTATTTTATTTGGTAAAATAGACATAATTTTTAAATTTTAAATATCAAATATAGCTTACGTTGATTTGTTTTTATTTTTTTGAAAACCTTTAATTTTTGATGAATAGTGAAAACGATGAGTAGTAGTTAAAAAAGATGAATTCTTCATTTAAATGAAATTATACCGCTTCTATGAATTGAATTTTAAATATCTGACATACATGTTTGTTAATAGTAAGTAAAATTTGGTTCAATAAGATGAAAATAATTTTTGATGAATAGTAACTTTTGACTTTTATTTACCAAGGTTAAAGGTAAATAGGGCAATTCAAGGTAAAAACAATATTATAATAATATAAAATTACCCTAACATGTGTTCTAATCATATTTGTTGATAAATTTACGACCATTGACATCCTTGGGTCGATTTTGGGACCCCATGGAGCCACTAAAGAGTGATAATGTCACTTTATATTAATTAATTTAATGTAAAGACAAAAATGATATAAACATATATCTTTTGGTAAATCAATTTTTACATGGATTTATATAAGTTATCTCTTAAACTATAAATATTAAATTGAAAGCTAAAAGTATTTCCTACATCATGTTATTTTATTTATAATTTTTATACATCACATAAATAAAATTATATATTACACAATAATGATGTAGTGTTTACCTCATTAATGAATGATTTAAATAAATAAGATTATAAAAATTTAAAAAATATCTAAAACCTGTCCAATTATTATTCGATGATTTTATATAGAACAGGAGTCATCTTATATTCATCTTTAATATGTTTTGAACCTTTAGAAACCGAAAATCATTATATAATAAAATAATATTTTCAAACTTTCTTAAAGAGCCCCTCCTCGGTCTTACAAAAATCCCTCACCTCTAACCCATTTCTCACACCTCTCAACCACATTTTATCATCAAACCATTTCCCAATTAATCTCCCTACATCCTTCTCTTCCACCTAGAATATTTACCTTATGCATAAGGCACTTCAAGAAATCCTTTTGATTCCATCCAAAGGGAGTTACCCGATTTAAAGGTAACGACTTCTCTTAAGTTCTTTTCTTTTATTTTACTTCTCCAAACCCCTAAACTATTTTTGTTATTTTATTTATAAAAACAACAGTATCCTAAATATACTAAGTTTTTGTTTTGATAAGGATTTCAACTACCCTTACACACACCTCCATCTAATGGGTAAAGAACATACTGTTTCTGTGGACGGCGAACTACTGCCTCACGAAACAATGATTGTTCAATCTTCTCCTGCCAACTCTTATGGAAAAATTTATGATGTCACTATATTTATATGTGATATATATTATATTTATATTATCTATATACTTCTGTATTTTTACAGTATACCTTTATGCTTTCCATAACACATAAATAGAATAATTTCCTTTGAGAAAGTGCGGACTACCACCCCCTGAAAGTGAAATGACTCATTCATGCTATACATGGAATGTATAAAGGATGGAATTTATGAACTTATGTAACATATATCATGTAAATATTATACTTTAATTATAATATACCTATTTATCATTTAGTTTTCATTCTTTTAAATTTGATAAAAAAATGAAAGTAGTGTTCATGCGTACCTATGACTTACCATCTCCATAAACAGTGATGAAAAAATGTTATGGACTATTAAAAATACACATATAATGAATATATATGATATATAATATATCTAAAGCATGAATATAATTCTGTAATAAATGTAATTTTGACAACATGGACAATTTTTAATCATAATAAGTTCATTTTTGACTCAAGTTCCGAACGTTGAGAAAATGTCCGATATGAACTCAAATAAATAAATAATTGTTATAGCCAGGTAATAAGTGATATAAAAGGAATAATAAATTTGAAAAATGTTCTTAATCAAGTGGAACTTAATTTATGTTTTTTATTTAGGAAGAACATGAATCATACAAGACATGTCAGACATTAGGTAAGGGGTTTCTTATCTCACTTTCATTCTACGAGATTTCCATTGTTTGCCACTTATTTATTACATGTGGTGTATTGTGTACTGAAATTTGATATATATTGTCATGATTATATTTATACTCATGGTATTATATGATTAATTTGGTGGTTATTAACTTTTGGGCATACAACTCGGTTGATTACAACGTGGTAAGATGTTTTCATCTCACTTTTTTATTCCCGTGAGATTCATGCAATATATGCCAGTATTTCCCTTTGTGTGGTGTATGTACATCCCATGATTGTATTAATTGTGTAATATAATTTAATTTATGGTTATTTAAATCTTTATTTTATAATCCTTCTTTCATGAGTTGTATGTTTTATAAGTTACCAAAACGGTAAGGGAACCTTTCACCCTCTTCTTTTTAAATGACTTTTTTTTGTTATGTCTTTTAATTTACATCGTCTTATGTTGGGATATGTTCGTATACATCCTTAATGCTGTAAATTGTATTTACAAGTGATGAGATACCCTTTTCTCTCTAACTAACTCATTTTCAGAATTTAAAGTGATGCTGTTAGGCAATCAAATTTTTGTAAGGGAACTTCATAACCCAATTTCCATTCTATGGGTCAATCTTCTAATTTTAATTATGTTGTGATATGATTATGTAAGAAATAAATTTTGATATCCTATCATGTATTTATACTTGATTTATGTTTACCTATAGTTTATACACATTAATTATCAATTTTATTTACAAAATGATCTTTGTAAGGGAATTTTTCTTAATCTACTTTCACTTAGGAATATTTTTATTTATACACGACGTTCTTTTATATAGTGTATAAACACCTTTGAATTTTCATTTCATTCGAATGGAATATTTTTATACGAAGATTTTTACTGAAAACAATAATGTTTCTTTTTAACGTAAGTAGTGACAATGACCTTTTCCACTGCCGCGAGTATTTTTTGATCTTTGTCTTACATAACAAGCTATAATGTTTTTAAAAGGAAAATAAATACCATATAATCTTTTACGTATTTTGGTATTGAAAATGGTTTAGATAATGGTCTCGTTATTTCAATATATTTAAATGATATATTATGATTGAAAGGTGGAAATGTTATGTTTACTTATAAGTTTGTTTAATGTGTTATGAATTTGTTATGGTTCTTGGGAATTGTTTACGTATACAGGTGGTTCCATGAGAATCCTGGGGTGGGTGAGCTCGAGATAACTCTCCAATGCATTGGGTAACATGACAGAGGTAAACGTTAATGTTTCTCCTAAGAGATTTATGGAATATACTGTGATGGGTATTCCAATGTAACTCCTTATGTAGATGTTATAACTACAATGTAAGTATGATATGGATGCCATAGGTTACAATTATGATTTAGTATTTTTATTTTTTATTCATAAATCATATGATTTCATGAGGTATTTTAAATATCGAATGTTTCGTATGTATTTATGAACTAATGTTTTCTTTTTTTTATTTTATAACCCTTACTGAGCTCTTGATGCTCATACCATGTTTTTGAAATGGTTTTCATAGGGTATAAGGCAGGGTAAGAGAAAGGAAGAACTCAAGAAGATTTATATCAAGAAATGAATTTTTGTTTTCTTTTAAGAATTTTTATTTTATAAAAAAATTGATACTGAGAAGAAGTGTCTACTTTTTAATTTTTGAGATGTAATGTAATAGTTATGGTCTAATTCTCAAAAACTCTAAACCTAAAAATATCCTCAATGTGAATTATTAACATAATTCAATATTACGTAATGTTTACAGCTGGGGCCTTATAGTTGGTATTAGAGGTTGGTTTAGATAAATTTAGAGGTTAGGGTGTTATTTAAGAATATGTGACATAACAATAATGGTTAGCATATTAGAAATATTTATGGTTATTTTTGATAAATTTAATGAGTTTAAGATAACATGAATTAGTCTATATTAGTATTTACCCTCCTTATAAGATATTTTATGATGATTTTACTAATATACTCACACTGAACATTTTAGTTTTACTAAATAGCTGGATATAGCAGGCACCAAAGTAAATGTGGATGTGAAGAAAACTGTGACGGTTTTCTGGATGAGCAACAGAATGAAATGGGAGATGAAATGAGAACTCTTGTGGTTATTCTCAACCAAATATATGGAGTTATGATTGGCCACCTGAAGCTTGGATATTTTTATAATGCATCGTATATGTGAGAAACAAATCCCTATGGAAGTTCAGTTAATAATCATAAAGGTTTGTATATTCAAAAACCTATTTGTCAAGGATGTGGAAATAGAAACATAGGAAAATGCTTCAAAGGGACAAGAAGATGACATAGATGTGGAAATGAAGGTCATAAATCAATAACCTACCACATAAAAAGGAAGCGTCTAATTGACTCTAGGAAAGGGGAAAAAGTTCTTTTTGAGGGATCAGTTGAATGTATTAAATGTGGTGTGCATGGTCATTGTACAAACAGATGTCCTAAGAAGAAGGTTTGGGAATGGGATCACCAGGATCGTACAAATACATGTTTATTCATACCAAATGCCATTCCAATTGAGGATGAGGAAACTGAAAATGACCAATGAAAGGTATGGATTATTTCTTAACTAATGTTTTGACATTTTTGAATCATAGGATATGATTCATGATTTTGTTTATAGGAAAGAAGCATTTCAGAATAAGTTGGAAAAGAATGGTTAATGGATCATGAATAACATTGAATGACTAATAAGTCAACATATAAGGGATTCTAGAGTTATGGTAGATTTTAGGATGATAAAATGCTTATAAGTATTAAGGCTATTTTGATGATGGTATTACATTGGAATACTTTTTATAGTATGTGTAACCCTGAAGTTTGGTATATGAAAATGTTATTCAAGGAATACTTATCTTTTCTTTCATGGAGTAATGGTTGAAATTTTATTTTGGAAGAATATATTTTTTTATTGAGAACATATATCATTTTGGGTTATTTATGGAAATGATTAACCTATCATAGAGAATGCGTGATTCAGTTAATTACTTTTAAGTATGTTACTTTATGATTAGTCGATGTTATTTGGAGATAAATGTTATGATTTACTATGGAAGGCTATGTGATTAAATTCTTCTATGTTTTAGGTTTGAAACTTAGTCTATATTATTTTGAAGAATTTTAAGGACAATTTTTTATTGAATGGTCTTTTTTTAACCTTGGGTATTGTTTTTTGAATTTTGGAGATTAAGAGTAATTTTTATTTTTACAAAAGATTATCCTTTTTGGGATTATATAATCTCATACTAACCTATTTGGTTTTGGTTAATGTAAAAATATAGGAGAAATATATAGTTTATCTTTTGTGGATTATGTGATTCTCTAGAAGTTGATTCTTGCACTTCATATATGATGAAGTCATCTTGAATGCTCATCGTTTGGAGAAAATATGTTATCTTGGTAGAAATTTATTAAATGATGAAACTCTACTTGAAAAGTAAATATATTTCCTTATGTTTTTAGTTAAGCTCATAAATAAATTCCCCAACTTTATGAAAAGTAACCTAAAGCAAAAAAATTGTCTTTTAACATCACCTACTGAGGAATTAAGGACTGTTTAACCTATCAAAAGTTTGTGATTTTTTGGTGGTCATCTTTTTTTCAAATCATGTTTTCTAACACTCTTCATTAGACCTTGATGGGTTGTTTCTCTTCTATATCTATGTTTTTCTACATGGAATCCTAGTATGAGTTATCTCAGGTGACCTTTGTACTTATATTTATTTCTTTTCAAGTGATATTTTTATTGACTCTTTTTTTTGATGTGGGACTTTCAATTAAGTTTCCAACATGAATTTTAAATGTGCGGTGACACAATTCCCAAATGGGGGGAAGGATGTAACATCCTAGGTAAATAAAGAATATAACAATTCACTATTTTTTAAAATTTTGGAATTAATTGTCAATTTTACTTTAAATGGGATGATATGATTGATGGTGTACCTGATATGCAATAATGGGTTTCTTTGAGAACTTATGTTGTACACAATGTTAAGTTATACTAAAAAAAATTAATAGAATGTTATTATTTTAAATTGTAGTCAATGCATATCCGTTGTATTGGTGGGAATGAACAAAACTAAGCATTTTATGATTAAATATGTTGCGTAAATGTTTTTACATTTATTCAATAATTCTTAAAGGCTTTAAATAATAAAGAATCCAATGTTTAAGCATAAATACTCTAATATTCTTTAAAAGGTCGTTTTACCACCTTTTGATGAAGAACCCTTTTTAAATATAGTTTTTTTCACTTTTATATATTCTATTTGAAAAAATGAAATTCTTATTTTGAATCGAGGTATCCAAATTTACTTTGGATGAAATTTTGGTATTTTTCTAGTAATGTTCATTTTTTTGAATAGTGAAAAGTACAGTATTTTAA
The DNA here is from genome assembly GCA_963277665.1 of Viscum album. Lineage (NCBI taxonomy): Eukaryota > Viridiplantae > Streptophyta > Magnoliopsida > Santalales > Viscaceae > Viscum > Viscum album. Next base: position 1,086,611,139 of record OY728132.1, read on the forward strand.
TTTGAAACTGCCTTTTAATCAAATTTATTTATATGTTTAGATTATATTTTTAATTGGTTATAATGTTTAATTATATTATATTTTTACAATTTTATCCAATTTTGGTCATTTTAAGTAATTCCACTTTGAAATTGGACATAAACAAGTGTCAATTTTTTGATAATTATTATTTCTAAAAAACATGCTTTTTTGTTTTGACAACAGGAATTGTTTTTTTTAATTAATGAAAATTATATTTTTTTAATTTAGTAAAATAGATATCATTTTTTAATTTGTAATATAAAATATATCTTACACTGAATTTTTGTTATTTTTCTGAAAACCGTCAATTTTTGATGAATAGTGAAAACGCTGAGTAATAGTTAAAAAAACCAACTTCTTCATTTATATGAAATTTTACCACTTCTGTGAATTGAATTTGAAAAATCCGACATACATGGTTGTTATTAGTAAGAAAAATGTGGTACAATAAGATGAAAATAATTTTTGGTGAATAGTAACTTTTGACTTTTATTACCCGCGGTTAAAGTTAGGGTAATTCATGGAAAAAATAATATTATAATAATATAAAATTTCCCTAAAATTTTTCATAATCCTATTGGTTGATACATTTACAACCATGGGAATCCTTGAGTCCATTTGGGGACCCCATGGATCTACTTAAGAGTGCTAGTGACACTTAATATTAATTAATTTAAAGTGAAGACAAAAATGAAAAAAACATATATCTTTTAGTTAATCAAATTTTACATGGGGTTATATAAGTTATCTATTAAGAATATAAATATTTATTTGAAAGATAAAAATATTTCTTACATCATGGTATTTTATTTATAATTTTTAGACATCAAATAAATAAAATTATATATGACACAATAATGATGCAGTGTTTACCTCATTAATGAGTGATTTAAATAAATAAGGTTATAAAAATTAAAACAGTATCCAAAACCTATAAAATTTTTATTGGATGATTTTATTTCGAACAATAGACATATTATCTTCTACTTTAATAAGTTTTGGACCTTTATAAACCGAAAATCATTATATAATAAAATAATATTTTCAAACTTTCCTAAAGAGCCCCTCCTCCCTCTTATAAAAATATCTCAACTCTAACCCATTAATAACATATCTAATGATTCGTTTATCATCAAATATCTTCCCAATTAATCACCCTACATCCCTATATTCCACTTATAATCCTTACCTTAGGCATATGGCACTTCAAGAAATCCATTTGATTCAAACCAAAGGGAGTTACCAGATTTAAATGTAATGTCTTCTCTTGAGTTATTTTCTTTTATTTTACTTCTCCAACCCCCTAAAATTTTTTCATTATTTTCTTTTATAAAAAAAATGGTATCCTATATATACTAGGTTTTTGTTATGGAAATTATTTTAACTACACTTACACACACCACCATCTAACGGGTAAAGAACATATAGTTTCTGTGGATGAAGAACTACTGGCTCCCGAAACGATGACTGATCAATCTTCTCCAACCAAATCTTATGGTGGCCATTATTATGACACTGTATTTATATTTTATATATATATATTATGTTTTTATTATCTCTATACTTTTTTATTTTTATATAATACCTTTATGATTTCTATAACGCGTACATACGATAATTTCATTTGAGGAAGCGCGGACTACCACCCCCCAAAAGTGATATGACTCGTTCATGCTATAATGAACATATAAAGGATGAAATTTAGGAAATTATGTAGCATATATAAAATATATATTATACTGTAATTATAATATACCTATTTATCATTTATTTTTCATTCCTTTAAAAATGATAAAGAAATGAAAGTAGCGTTAATGTGTACGTACGACTTACCGTCTCCATGAACAGTGCATTTAATTTCTTATGTCCAAATGTTATTGACTATTATAAATACAAATATATTGAATATATATGATATATGTGATATCTAAATAATAAAAATGATTTTGGATATAATGGAATTTTGACCACATGGACAATTGGTAATTATAACAAGTTCATTTTGGACTCAAGTTCTGAACATCAAGAAATTGTCCGATATGAACTCAAATAATTAACTAATTGTTATAGAAAAGTAATAAGTGATATACAAGGAATAATAAATTTTAAAAATTTTCTTATGAATTTAGAAATTAACTTATGTTTATTATTCAGGAAGAACATGGAACATACAAGAAAAGTCAGACTTGAGGTAAGGGGTTTTCATCTCACTTTTTCTTCGAGTGAGATTCTTGCTATATTTATCCACTATTTCATTTTGTGTGGTGTATGTACTCCCATTTATTTTGTTATTTTTGTAATATACTCTAATTTATGGGTATTTAAATCTTCATTATATGATACTTCTTTCAAGGGGTGTATGTTTCGTAAGTTACCAAATTGATAAGGGAACCTTTCACCCTCCTCTTTTTAAAAGACTTATTTTTTGTTATGTATTTTAATTTAAATATTCTTATGTAGGGATATGTTATTAAATATCCTTATTGTTGTAAATTTTATGTACAGCTAATGAGATACCCATTTATTTCTCACTAACAGATATTCTGAATTTTGAAGTGATGTCATTAAGCTGCCGAATTTCTATATGGGAACTTCTAAACCCAATTTCCATTCTATGGGTTAATCTTATAATTTTAATTATTTCAGGATATTATTATGTAAGAAATAAATTTTGATATCATATCTTTTAATTATACTTCATTTATGTTAACTTATAGTGAATACACATAAATGATCTATTTATTTACAAAATGATCTTTGTAAGGGACATCATCACAATCTCCTTTTATTGAGGCATATTTTGATTTATACAAGAATTTATATTATACGGTGTATAAAACCCATTTAAATTTTGTTTCATTCAAAGGGAATCTTTTTATAAGAATCATTTTACAAAACGACAAAAAAAGAATGTTTTTTTATAACATAAGCGGTGATAGAGACCTTTTCTGCCACCGCGAGTATTATTTGATCTTTGGATTCCTTAAAAAGCCATAATGTTTTTAAAAGGAAAATAAATACCATATAATCTATTACATATTTTGGTATTTAAAATGGTTTTGAAAATGGGCTTGTTATTTCAATATATTTAAATGATATATTGTGATTGAAATGTGGAAATGTTATCTTTCCTTTATGTTTGTTTTATGTGTTATGAATACGTTATGTTTCTTGGGCACTATTTACATATATGGGTGGTTCCATGATAAAAATTGGGGGGGGGGGGTGAGACCTAGATAGCTCTCCAATGAATTGGGTAACATGCCAAAGGTAAACATTAATGTTTCTCCTAAGAGATTTAGGGAATATTTTGTGATGGGTATTCCAATGTAACTCCTTATGAAGCTATGGCAGCTATAATGTAAGTATGATATGGATGCAAGAAATTAACTTTATGATTTATGATTTCTATGTGTTATTCATAAATCTTATGATTTCATGACATATGTTAAAGCGATAATTTTTTGTATGTATTGATGAACTAATGGGTTCTTTCTTTATTTTATAACCCTTATTGAGATTTTTATGCTCATACCATGTTTTTGAAATGTTTTTCACAGGGTAGAAGGCAGGGAGAGAGAACAGAAGAATTCCAGAAGATTTGTATCATGAAAAGAATTATTCTTTTCATTTAAGAAATTTTATTTTATAAAAAAATGGATACTGAGAAGAAGTGCATACTTTGAAATTTTTGAGATGTAATATAATACTTATGGAAAAATTATCTAAAACTCTAAACCTGAAAAGATTTTCAATGTGATCTATTAACTTAATTCAAGATTATTTAATGTTTAAGGTCGGGGACTTATAGTATCCCACTTTAGAAAACATAAATATACCACTCTTCCATTTTTTCAAACCCTCTTCCCGATTGACTGTATGAAATTTAAATCCATTCATATTGTAAGAGTTGATCTTTATAGCCTATTTTAGAGGACCTCATTCAAGAAACTTAAAATATTATAACAAATCATCTCGAGTATCAGTATTCATGATCTAATAATTGTAGCATACATTATTATATTTAAAAAATGTATTTTCAACCAAATATCTGTATTGATTGAAATATTTATGAATTTACATGTCATACAAACCATTCTACAAGCTCTTAATTAATATATTTTTTTATATATTTCTCATTTCATGTTCAGCCTCACATTTGTCTCTTTGTTTTTATCCTAAACTTGTTTATAAATAGATATGAAATTTCACTATTCAGAAACACATATCTATGTGCATGTGATAATTCCATTTTTTTCAGGGTAACATTTGAGCTCTTCCTAACATATTAGCCAATAAAATTAATGATTTTCAATTTCCCATGTAGTTTAGATTGAGTTAACTTGTCATCAACACACGCAAGTCAATTGAATATTGTATTAATATCATAAAAGTATATAGAGAAAATGGTAACACACTCATATACCAAATATCCATATGAAATAGAGCCTTTAGGTTGAGCTTTATTATTCACATATGATTTCAAATGCACAATATATATATGGAATAAAAGAAAAAACATAATTGTTTATTTAATGAAGTACCAAGAATTTTCTACATAAATAATATATATATAAATATAGTACCTTTCAATTGGATACATCCATCGATAATGTATGGGGCCTGCTAATTTATCTTCCTAAACTAAATGCACATTTAAATTCATCATGAGAGTAAAAAATGATAGATGAAAGATCATCTCAATTGCACAAAGTATCAATACAAATCTCTCTTAAAGGTTGTCAAGATCAAATGCTTGTAGTGTTTTCTCACATATTTGTCTCAAGAATATGAAAAATTGGAGTACAAAAATAGTAACCTTTTGAGGTAATAATGTACGCAATGCTAATGGTAGAAAAATGTTGTTACAAAATATGTGAATCAGGACTTTCCAATCCATGTAACATATGATACATTTAGTCAAGACACCTTGATATGTTACTTGAATACTCATCAGAAACCTTGACATGTTTTAAAATTCTAGTGAATGTATCTTCATCCCTAATTTTCATTAAAAAAATTGTCGAAGCATACTTTCTATTCTCATTTGGCCATATATCATGCTTTATGTTCATTTCTTTAAGTATTTTTGAGAATTAAGATGACCCTTCGATTTTCCATGCTCATTAAGCAATGTGAAGATTAGATTTTTACAAAATTCTCAATATAAATCACATCAAGATTATCCTACAAAAAATTAAATTCCAAATATAGAATTTGAAGAATATACATTTTTTCAATTATTTCATTCTGATTTCACTTTATGATTCACTTCAAAATCATTTTCTAATATCATTCAAATTATACTCCTTCCCAAATTATATTTTAACGCTTTTAATTAGTTCCAGTATTTCAGAACCTTTCAATAACTTTGTAGGTGGTTTACGATCAATAAAACCATTGAATTTTGGATTTTTCAACCAAAAATCTATGAGATGCATTGATAAATCATTGACGACACAAGAAGAACCATTTTATACTATGAGTTAGTCATTTGAGCTCAAAATAAATGTTATAAAATGGACAATCCAAACCCCTGTAAGTGTTCCATCTAGCTAACTTCCCAGGTCCAGGTTTTTCAGTAATGGTCCACATTAGAGAATATTGAATTTTGAACATTCTTCTAAAATATTCATCATATGTCTCAACACTGTTTCTCCATAAATCCTATAATTATTCAATTAAAAACTGTAAGTATACACCAATATCATTTCCAAATTTTTTTTCTAGGAATAAATCAAAATGATAAAAGAATTTTGTTTCTGACACATCCATGGAGGTAGATTGTAAGGGATCAAAACTACCATCCAAATGATATAAATATTTCTCAATGTCCCAAATGGGTTGAATCCATAAGAAACTAATCCCAATCAAACATTCCTAGGATCAAATTAGAAATCTGGATGTAATGAATCAAATGTATTCCACGATTTTGAATCTCTTGGATGTCAAATTATCTCATCATGGTTATTATCTACAGAATACAACTTTATGTGTTTGGTGTTTTTTGATGACACAAATAGTCTTTGAAATCGCGGATTTAAATGAATGTAATGCAAAACCATTTTAGGTGTGTTCCTTCTCTTATTTTTCATAGTAGTATGTTGATTCAGACTTCCAACATCACTCATTGACTGTCATCTAGTAGAAGAATTTTTTTTTTCAATCCTATCTGTTTGAAGCATCTCTCTAATAAAGCTTACAATCATTGGGAAAGACATGTATTTCTGTATAATTTATACCATGCTTTTTAACAATTTTTTCATATCATAAAAATTCTTAGGAATATTTACTTTAGGAAATGCATCATGAAAAAATTCCATTATCATGGAATTCTTCTTATTTGTAATTCCACATAATAATTTGATATGGTACAACTTTAGCAGAAAAGAATGTTTTGAATATTTCAAACATCCACTATAAAACTATTGATTTATATCATCAACTAAACCATTAAACACATGTATCTACTCAGTGAAGTTTTCTCTTACATAAGTCTCTATAGAATCAAATGGCGAATCTAATGATGTGTTGCAATCTTGATCTGGTTGTCCTATAGTCTCAAAAACATCAGTTATCATGTTTCTATTTGTAGCACCCACAACTGGTTGTTTTGATATGTTTTTATTTTGATGTTGTTGTATTGAAATGATGAATGCATCATTAATAAGGTTTTTCATTTCATTATACATTTTCGATGAACTTGGGATCGCATTATGTTAACAATGCTAAAAGATTCTGTAACATTTGATTCTCTCTTCCAAATCCAACACAAATATTGAGAATGGAATTGCTTAAATATCAAGTGTTAATAAACTTTATTTTTGTTCAACCATCTTCTAAATTTACATTTAGGACATGAACATGTTATTCTCCCATCAATAGATTGATTGAAAATTTAAAAATCTAAAAACTCTTCCAAACCCTTAGAATACGGAGGTGTGTTCCTCAGAAATGTGATCCATCTTTTATCCATATATATCACAATGTGTTGACACGTTATTCAAAAAACTAAAACAAATAACTATTACCAAATAGGAAATGAGATAAATGGATGTGAAAAAACCACAACCCAAGTAGTTATATGAAGAGTCATATAAAGACTAGAGGGGATGCCACATAATGATTCAGTAGCATTTCTTGTGGTGGAGGAACTCACGAATAAAACACTTAAATTTTCTAGTTTAACAACTTATATTGTGTTAGTCACCATTAAATTTCTTATATATTTAACTAGATGTTCTTATACTAAATTTGTATTATTAAATGCTAATGTTGTCATAATATTATAACTTAATACTTAGTAAGTTATTCTTTGATTATATTCCATTCTCTAAAAATATCCTTTATCAATATAACTAGTGAATGATCATTAATGTAGGTTCAATGATTAAATTGAAATATGTATATAAATTTATTCTATAATTTTTCCCCAAATAGATAAGTTTTCTGAATCTCTTTAATTAAAATATCTAATAGGAAAATTAATATCAATACTATTTTAGTGAAAATCATGTTAAATACAAGTTCTCAATAATTTATCAAGGTGATCAAATGGATTCACCTAAATATACAGAAAAAATGGGATATAATGTCTAATGTCTATTTATTGATACTTTATTTTTAAGACTATTGATTATTCCTATTCCAAAAATATATATAGTACTATGTGATCATATTCCAAAACTATACACACTCTTATGTTATCCTATAAATACATATGGTAAATAATAAAGCATTTTAAACAGGATAATTGAAATCCCTAAATTGTTATTGTGAGGAAAATGGTATGTAAAAGAGTAACATTTTTTATTTAAAAACTAATAAGAATCCAAAGAGGAAAAATACATGTTGAGATCTATTTTTAATAAAAATACAATTTTAAGAAATCATTAAAAAAGTATTTCCATCTAATTTCAATAATTTATATTGAATCCATATGTATGTACCATGTACCTATGAGGAATACATCATATCAAGGAAGATACATTGGTAATAAATTTACCTCATAATAATCAAAGAGATATAATAAAAGAGTTCAGATGTGGAAATTCTTATGTTGAGTAACTATCATGTGATCAGAGATACATAAAAACTACCAATTCCATGTTTTGAGGTCATATATAATCGGATAGTCCTAGGTATATTAGAAATACCATAAAATAAATGAAAAATATAACAATGACTATCTACATTTAAATTTTTTATCTACTATGTACACAATATTACCAACTCAGATAATACTAGCTTCCTCATTGCATGTCCCTAGCATAACTTCAAATTTCTAGGTAGATTATATTTAAGGCGTGAGTTTGTAAAATACTAGAATAAATCTACACTTTCATATCATTCTACAATAGATTTCCCTTGAACAATTAAAGTGGTGAGTGATATTTCAAGAAATAGGGATCCCAATAATGATCCTCAATGGAAGGAACATGAATAATCAACATTCCATTGGATACAGAGTTATCATATCTCCCAACTCCCATGGCCCATCAATGACCAAAACCCCTATTTCAACCACCACTATCCTTTTCATTAAGAACCATCCATCAAGGAAAATAAAAATTAAAGGATTCTTGTAGAATTTATCAAATAAGATAATTTACATTACAAATTTCAAAATGGATCTTTATGGAAAACCATGTTGGTAAAAAATAAAACATTTCATTAAACCATTAATTTTAAAACATTTCAACAAAATAAAACATTTTATTAAACCATTAATTTTATAAAACCCAATCATACTCATTTCCACGAGAACCGCTTTTAATGTGTTGAAAGGTCCTTTGAGGAAAGAATATGAAAACCCTATGAAATGCCTTTAATGTTTTGATATACCATACGATAAAACATTCAAAATAAATCGTTGAATGTTTTTCTTTATATCATTCTAAAAAACATTTAAAAGAAAACACACACATTATGGCTTGTGGACTTAACATTAGTGAATAAACATAATTTATTAAAAGAAAAAAAATTATATTTTGATAATTAAATCCACTGAGATTTGTGAAAAAAAATCGACATCATTTCAAAAGAAATGATTAAATCACAATATGAATGTATCAATGCCAAACACATTTTTTTAAAAAAATGTGACATTTTTGGTTAAAAATTGAAAAATTAAGCTTAACCAATATAAAATGGAATTAATCATAATTATATCATTAAATGAATCAAAAAAATAATAGATTACAAAAAAATACCTACCTCAATACTGGTATAATAATATGTTGATGATCTGAAACCAATGTGGAAGAAGGATCCTATAGAAGTAAGTGGAAGAGAGGTATCAATAGCTGGGTAGTGACTAGGGGGAGCAGTGACAATGAAGGTTCAATGGAGAGAGATATAAGTTGCTAAGGATTGGTATTGTGGGGCTCAGAGGTGTGGGTGAAGGGGTTTTGGCGGCTCGGGACTGGGAAAGGGATGCCATCGGAGGAAGCTGGTGTTGGAAGCTCGGGATGAGGGTCCAGTGTCGGTGGGGTAAGGGCATATCAGCAGCTCAGGATCAGATCAACGGTGAAGGGCTAGGGATTAGGGGGCTCATGGAGGGGGTTTCATGTTTGAGGGGGGGGGGTAAGAGAGTGTGGGGGGAGAAGTGTCATGTTTTAAAAGAAATCTAAATGTTTTAGTGGTGGTTTTTAAAATATCGTTTCCAAATTATTTTAAAAATAGTTAGCAGTAGTTTATGAAACCGCCAAGGGTTGTTGATTTTGATATAGTGAAGACCCAAGTTATGTTCCATTATTCTTAATATATTAATATTTTCGAAGGGTACATAATAAATATTTTTCATATTAAAATCAATAATGAACTGATTAAATGATCCTGACAATGATTTAAAAATCATGTCAATGACCATATATTCCTTTTGGGAGAACCCAAGCCATTCTATGATGCTTATGTGACAAAAACTTCTGATCACATGAGTAGAAAATGAGGATACTCCTAATATCATTCACTATAAAAATAAATTGTTTTCATCATACCTTTCAATTTTAGGATGACCTATATTGTTGTTCAATTTTTTTCATGTTTTTCAATTTCATTAAACAATTTTTTTGATTCATTATAATGCCCAAAATTTTACTATAATAAATAAAAACTTAATTATAATAACCATTTGAAAATAAAAGTTATTTAATATCATCATAATATTTGAACATAATGACTAAAAATTATATTCACTATGACATATACAACTATTTCTACAACACACAAAAAAAATATAGGGAAACGATATAACATTGAAATATAGAGGATGATATTCTTAAATGAATAGTATAAACAAAAGATATTTTATTCTTATGAAGAAAATAATAAGTAAAAGAATGGAAATTTTAGAAATTATGTGAATAAGGAAAATAATTTTAGAGGTAATAATGATGTAAATTTATAAGAAGAGATCTAAGACCATTGAGAGTTATACCATCAGAAAAGAAAGACAACCATTTTAGTAGTATTGTGTGATGGGATTTAATGGATCATATTATGATCATATAAGTGGAGGAAACCCATTTACAGTTCCTAGGTTGTTATCACAAATCAACATATAGTATGAAGACCATAAATATAATAAGTGAACCTTTATTACAATGAGGTCCATCTCTAATGAACATGATGGAGTTTTCATAATAGAGATCCACAAGTGAAAGCCAAATGATTCTCTTGTACTCTATAATAGGACCTCCAAACTCCAAATACATTCATGTATATTCACCTTAATGATAAATAGTTAATTGAGTAGAAGATAGCTTTGGTAATGGATTCTCAAAATAACACAAACCCAATAAAAGGGTACACCATTTATACATGATTCCTTCATTCAATGAAGGGAATTTAATTGTAGCTTACAACACTTGAAAACCAAAATACGTTGTGATAATGTATGCATGATGAGTATATAATCATTTTAATGTTTCAAATGATTATAAATAGTTCATATAACCATAAATGAATCAATCCATTGATTTATAACCCAAAGAAAGTGTGTGAAAGATATGGTAGCATACATGCACTCAGTGTCCCAAATTTCTAGCCTATCATACACAATGATAGATACCAATCATGTTATATGATAGAGGAATATTCATTATATATCATATTTATGACTTAAGGTATTAATAAAATATAATATACCCATTTCATTTCATATCCTACAATATTCCACTTTCACTAAAATCCCATTATTACTTTATTTAAAACCTTTCAACTCATTGTGAATCCATACAAACTCTTTTGGATATATTTTATCAAAGTCTCTTCATTTTGGTACTACATTTTTTTCTAAAATTGAATCTATATTTTAAGGCCTAACTATGTGACCCTGAAGGCCTGTGTATCTTGATAATAAATATGCATTTTTAATTTCATAGATATAAGTAAAGAGTGACCTCTTGAAAAACATAATTTCCACTCAACATACAAGGGGATCAAGTGTGATCTCGATCCAACATACTCATATATCTATATGAATATTTCATCCATAATATATAATATATAAATTATATTAATGCCTTTATAGTCACTTTTTTTATAACATCAAGTGAACAATAATCATGAAAGATGTCAATCTAGTATATTCCATATCACACATTCATGATTATCCAAAATAGACTTACTAGTATAAATGAATACATCATGATGCATTAATCCAAGTATTTAAAAACATCTCATACCACTCAACTAATAATTGTCATGAATTTACATAGTCTAATTCAACCAAAGGCCTATATGTATTTAACTATTCATTCAAGTGAAAAAATGAAATATTGATTGATCTAAAACTAACAACAAGATAAAAAACATACCCAAAATAATATTTGATTAGATAAGCCTTAAGGAATATGTAATAAAGGAATAAAATTATAAAGGTTTTCATTCTTGGTATCTTTTCAACCCTAGGTAATGGGGATTCAGAATAAGTATACACCCTTAGTATATTAATGGCTATACGAAATTCCTTGTGATATACTTTGGTGACTCAATCAGGTTTATATGTCTCAACTTATTATCTAATGAGTCTATTATTTGTATCATTTATTCAACTCTTTGTATTGAGTAAAATATTACACTCATTATAATCATAACATATCATTATAATCCATAATAATCCATGATTATCATTGATTAGGGACAACAAAAAGTTGTACTTTTAGGGGATAATTATAACTTCACATCATGAAAAATATGAATCCAATGTGAAATAATGATAAAGTGAAGATTGTATTTTATAAAATGAGATACAATTTTTATTCTGAACAATTTTTATAATAATTAGAAAAACCATGCATAAACTTCTACCAAACATTTCATATATGATAGAACACTGGATCATACTTCTGTTTGTTTAAATTTTAGAGGTTTTGTTAAAATCATAACATATATATGTAATTATTTCCATATCATTATGTGACTATCTGATAAAAAACCTCATACTAAAATATTTAGTGAGTAACAACTACGAAGCATACTAGTTTTAATATTGATGAGACTTAAGAATCATATTACCAATATTCAACTCCTTGAATATATTCAAACTCTTTAATTATACAACATTAAAGTCATGATGTTAACAACTTTTTATGTATACTTATAAATCTTTCAAATCTCATCATCATAATCATCATTAGAAACGATTCCATTAGAATTTTCCTTGAAATATTTTTATAACTTATTTACACTACTAGAAATATGGGTTGTTCCAATAGTTTAAAACCATTAGTATAATCTAGAAAATCATTGATATTGCCTATACCGACCTCTTCCCAAACCATTGGTGATATCTATGTTAGGATAGGGATATTACAACAATTTAAAAAGATATTAGGATAGAATTTTTTGTATAAAATTTTACTAATGGTTCTATGAAACCATCAGTATAGAATATTTATACCCATGGTCCATGGAACCATTAGTATAGACCCTTCAGTAGGAATTAAATTTCATTTAACCTACACCCCTACATATTACCTGAAAACAAAACATATATTCAACCAGTCATAATGAAAATTTAAAATGGGAAACCTGTTATATATTTTTCTTTCAAAGAGTTAATAACTTAAGATCCAAATGATAACACAAAAATAAAATTAGTTTAAGTTATAATATGACATTCACAAGGTTTAAGTGTCCTAAATATGAAGTTATAAATGAAATTGATTAATATATCCCTCCAACCAATCCTCTTCGTGGTCACCACTATTATCCTTATCATCTGTACCATCATCCACACCCTGGACCTCATTATAATAATCATCATCCTGAATGACTTCATCCCCATTAGCACATTGAAAGTCAATACACTGATCACCACTACGATCATCATCACCATTTCCTTGAGCATTATACAATAAGAATGTCATCTATATGAATGTGTCAATAACCATAGTATTATCTTGTAGAAGTGACATACACAAAACAATCATTACTTTTATGAACTATTCAACTATAATTTATCCTCTTTCACACTCTTAAACAACTATTTGTTTCCTTAATTAATTATGAGAAATCCTTTTGTAACTACTAATCTGTAATAATAGTGGTGTTTGATTTTATTGAAGTGATCCAATACATAGTGGATGTGATATATTAACATAGATAACAATATACCCTCCCTTGGTTCTCAACACATAATACCCATCTCAAATGATTGTTTGAGTTAAATTTGTTAACTTATTTATCATTAAGATCCTCTAAAGCACACTGTTGGAATTATAAGATAGATAAGTATGTAAGAAATAAATGTTAAAATCTTAAGGAATATAATAAATCTTATAATATTTTATTATGTATCAGAAAAAACAACACTTCTATCTTTCTTCTTTTTTCTTGAGTAATTTTTTTTCTCAAGGTACATGCCCTTCAATGTTCAACAAGACTCACAGTAAAAGTAAATGCATGTAATGAAATAATATTTAATGATTATATTAATAAATCAAACATAACCAAGAAAAAATGAAACTGCTACATGATGTTTTGTAATATCCTAAAATTTTAAAATAAGACAATGTTCAAAGGTGTACAAGATACACAACACTAAGCCTAAACAAACCATGAAATATTGTTATTTAAATATGACAGTTATAAACTATTTGTTTAATTTATGAGTATGATAAATATTTACAAATTTAAGAAATACATATAAAATTACTAAATTATATGAATTCATTGATTAGTACTTAGGAAATATACACTTTATTTTTTTATTAAATCCATTTTATTCATCAAAAAATGTTTTTTAAAAAATGGGTTTATTGATTTTTATGAGAAATTAATAATAATTAATTTCCTGACACTTTAGAAATTTTATTTGATAAAAGGATATAATTTTTAAAAATATCATTTCAAATTTATCTTATGGTGAAAATTTGATATTTTTTTCTGAAAAGTTTGATTATTTAAAAAATAGTGAAAAATACTGGTCTTTTGTAAAACTATGATTATTTTCATTGAAAAGTATCCCTATTATTTGAATTAGATCTCAAAGTAATAGATGTATTATTAAATTTTATATAATATAATTAAATTCAATTTAATCATAATTATACCTGATAATTGTATAAGTACATCCTTGGTTTAAAACACATTTTTCTAAAATCTATTATTTATTGGGTATTTTCAGCTTAATATTAAATTAAATTATGTAAATTATGTATTTTAAATATTGAAAAATAGATTTATTATACAGAATCAATTGTTCAAAATTATTTAAATAGTTACCTTTTTTGGTCATTATTAATTGTAGATTTAGTAATTTTTGTTTCCACAATAAATGGTAAATCATGTAATTAAGGTTAAAAATAAAATAATAATGAATATATATTGACCATAAGAAATGAATTAATTTTAATATATGATTATATCATGTACATAATCATCCAAAAGATGAATATATGGTATTTTCTCCATTTCACCATGATTTTGACACAATATATTATTTAATATAAAGAAAAGTAAAAAATGCCATTCTTTGGGTTTTATTATCGTTAAAATTTTTAAATAGGGAAAAAATACATATTTTAGATTATTAATATTTTTTTAAATATAAATTATTTATATTTATAATGATAATTTTATTTTAATTTTTAGTGAATAAATAATTACGTAAAATTCTTATACAATGCTAACACAGTAAATATTCAACAAATGGAAAATAAAATAAATGATATTAAAAATATTAAAAGTAAAATAAATTGAAATAATTAATATGATACAATAATTTTATAGGTAAAAATAAAATTTAAGGGTTGTATTAAATGTTTTTATTATTATTTTATTTTTATTCTTAATGTTAAAAAAATTAAAGTAAATAAATAGTTCGAAAATTGACATTATTGAAACTTTGTAAATAATATTTTGTTGAATGATATAAAATTCCTAAAAATACCATATTATTACAAGTGATTAGTATATGGTTTAAAATATTAACCATTATCCATTTGTGGGATATTTTTTCATTAATATAAACCATATTGTCCCTCAAAGGGTAAAAAAACCTTATTGGCATGGTAAGTGTGAAAAGAGTTTATGAAGGGTTAAAAGAAATAGATAAGGGTAAAAATTTTATCCAAACATGTCAAAATTTTATTTTATGTGATTATATAGACTAATAATCATTTGAAAATTTAATATTATCAATCTTAATCCATTTTTGAATAAAAATTAATTTATATTAATTTAATATTTTTAGAAATCCCAAGAGTGCCCCTCCCCTCTCTTATAAATTGTCACCACTTCTTCTCATTTATTCACACATAAAAAGACTTTTAGTTCAATACATTACTTAGAAAAACATTCCTAAAATCCCTATACGTGTTCTAAATGGAATATGTTGATAAAAATACTAATCTTATATGGGTTAATGTGTAAAGAAAAGCAGATTGTCCGAAGAAGAGGTATAAAATTTAACAGAATGTTTTTGTTTTATTTATTCTTCCACTTCCTTATAATCATCTTCAGAAATTAATATATTATAAAATCAGTATATCCCAAATAATGATATGTTATTATATTAATATAATAACCTATATTCATCTCTAACCTTCATCAAATTTGAAAGGAATTCGTTGTTCGTTTATACAGTAGATTGCCGCCTTGTGAACCGATATAATTCATTTTCCATCATAATATATCTTAGAATGTTATAATTATGGAATTAATATTTATATATTATATTAATTAAATATTATTAATTATTAAAATATAATATATAATTTAATTTCTTACCTTTCCATTCACAAAAAAATTATAACATCTTCTTTGCCTACGTGTGGACTACCACCTCCATAGAGCAATGTGATTTGTTTTTCATCACCACATCATGTGGATGATATATATAAGTATATATAATTAAGTAATATGATATTTATGATACTACGATACTTATTTAAATATAATTCTTAAATTATTTCTATAATTATCATCGAAAAAATAGAGTCTTTACACATGCGTATGTACGACCTATCATCTCCATTATTGCAACATAGTTCATTTTTCATAACCATATTTCACGATTCGTTTTAATATTTTAATTTACATATAAAAATTATAATAATATCATTTTTATTATTCTATACATAATGGATCAATGAACCCTTTTACCATGGTCAACACACCAAAGTTTCTTTGAAATCATGAACCAAACGTCTTCAAAAAACCCGAAAAGGATTTAATTAATCAAGTTAATAAATACATAATTAAAATAAATGAATTAAATGTATTAGGGATAAGATAATAAAACCTAAAAATGATCTTCAAAAATTAAATAATTTATATGATATTATTATACAGGTGTTAATGTACCTATATAACATGTCTGGACTCATGGTATGAGATTTCATCTCAATTTCCTTTCATTGAGGTGTATTTTGATTTTATGAACCTAATTTATCTTATATGTCTTCTTTAATTCCCATTTTACATGTTTTGTCCTAAATACTAAAAATTTAATGATATTTTATGTTTCAATTTTAATTATTTTACCCAAATTTATTTTACATTAAGGTCACCAAGTGGTAAAGGGTTTCTTAACTAAATTTCCTTTCTCTCGCTTAAAACTATTTTTCATCCTATGAAATTATTATGTGTGAATTGATATATAATATTTTATTATATATTTTGGATTTTTTTGATTTATATTTATTAAACTCAACCTCTCTATTTATTAACTCTTGATTCAATGATACAGTCTTTGTAAGTGTAATTTGTCTCAAATTCTCTCTCTTTGGGACATATGTTTAGGATATAAACCTATTTTATTGTATAAGGTGTATATACTAACTATTTGATAAGTTATATACTAAACAAACTTATTTTCATGATATTTAAATTTTCATTTGATGTTATTATTTAATGGGACTTATGTTTGAAAAGTTACCAAAATGGAAAAGGATTTATGTTATAATCTCTTTTATTTATGAAATTGTTTATGTTTAGGGTTAATTTGGGGGAAATAGTGTCATATTATTATCATAAACCAAAAAATTTTATTATCCTCTAGTTATTAATGTTATTTATATATTTAATTTACATTTACTCTCTTATTGATTAAAGAAACATCAATAATGTTATTTTTTAGTGATACCAATCTTGTATCTTATTTTAGATCAGGAATATTTTTCTTACAAGTCCATGTTTTCTAAAATAATTTACAATATTTTATTTTCTAAACATTAATATTTTAATATATCTATTAAATATGATCGTTGAAATATTTTATAAGGTTTTAAATTGGAAATTTCCTAAATTTTTTCTAATGGGGAACTTTAGACTCCCTTTACAAAATGTTTGAAAAGAAGGTTTATTTTTAAAATTTACAACATGAATAGATTTTCCCACAACCATCAATATTATTTTCATTGAATATTACTTTATATTTTTCTAATTTTATTTAAAAAAATTATTTTCACAATATTTTATAAATATTTAGTTTTTATAAATGATTTTCAAAGTGAAAAGTGTATTTTCTTCAATAGTGTTTTTATGTTATTTTAATGTTATTTACATTCATAAACATAAATAAACCCTTTATGTTACTTATACTCTACTAGGGATATTTTTTAATGATACCACCCTTATTATTTCTCTAGATGGATTATTATTTTTTGAAAGATATTTCAATGTAACCAGTTTCTTTTCCCAGTACTAATAAAATTATGAAAGGAATAAAGGTTATTTCCATGATTATTATGACAAAACTAATGATATAGATACTTTAATAATTATATAGTTCTTAGAAATTATTTATTATGATGGGTTGTTTGATTATAAACAAAGGGATGGTATGCCTGTTATATCTCTACAATTCATTGGGTAAAGGGAAAGAGTAAACCGATTATGTTTCTCCTAAGATATTATAGGACTTTATAATGAATGTTATTCCAAGTGTAATTGTGATGGTTATTTTATATATAACCATGATGGGTTTTCCAAGTGTTACCATGATGGTTATTTTATAGGAAACTATGATGGTTATTCTATGTTTAACTATGGAGGTTATTCTATTTGTAAAAGTGATATGAATAGAATGCCTCATGTTCCTATATAATTTATCATTGATCACTATGGGGTTTTATAGAAATATTATGATTTAAAAAGGTAATATAATGACGTTATTCTTGAAGAAAAATGTTTTATAATTATTATGGTAAAAAAAATTGTGTTTTAATGATTCCTTTGATCAATATTGACGTCACATGGCTCATGATGATTTATTTTAATTACCCTCACTTTTTTAAAAGCTTTATTCCATGTTTGATGATTTATTATCCATGTATTAATACTAATTAATTCCACTATATTATGAACATGAACTATGATTATGTCATCATACCCTTACGCTCGTATTACCATCACTAGTGACATTCAATTATTAATTCATATGTTTAACCTTACTAAGCATTTCATCTCACCCTTCTTATGTTTCCTTTTCCCCAATTTATGAAGAATTATGATATATGATTTGAGTATAGAAAGTTCCTTATGTGAAGTAATTTTTGGGAGATGTTGAGGACTTAACATGGAATTTGAAAAGCCGGGTATAGTGAGAAGAACTCTCTCTTGAAGTCAAGAGTGTTATTTATGTAATAGTTTATCTAAATTTAATAAAACTAAAAACCAAAGAGATCCTCGGGCATATAGGTGACCTAGTATTTATTTTTTGTGTTGTATGGTTTGGATAAAAAATATTATGTCAAATTTATCATTATGAAATCGAAAAATGTAAATTTTAATTTTCTAGGAATGGATTTATGAGTGTATGTTTGGGGTTTTTATATGTTTGTTATTCTCTAAATCCTAAATAATGGAATAATTCTTAATTGTATTTGAAAATTCATAGTTTCTCTTATGTTATGTCATGGGTTTTCATCCCAATGTGTGCACATAATTTATAACACTTTTTTTATTTCTTTATGATTAATCTTGGAAAATAAAATTATTAGATTAAGAATAAAAGTGTTTATAAAAATCACAATCATTTTCAGTCAAAACCATAAAATTACAACAGTACCCTAACACAGTCACTCTTATATTAGGTAATCATCACCTGATACTATGTGTCTTGAAAATAATTATGGTATAGTATACCCACTAAATTTTTCTAACTCTACCAACCCAACCATTATATAAATCATGATTATATACTCTCTAAATCTCACCCAATTCCATCAATCATGCTTCAAAACTTGACCAACAATAAAATTATAGATAATATCCCACCACCATATTAAATCATATGAAAAAATAATAATATCCAATTTAATATAATAAATTTTATTTAACATATCCATGCCCATGAATTATTCTTGATTTCATCTCCGATATGTCTCCAAGTTATTGGTTGTATGAGAATTATGTCACTATATTTAAAAATAATTACAATAAAACTACTACATTATTTGAAATGATTAAAAATAATTTTGTTATATTAATTTTAATATACCATTACTTTTTTACAATGGTTCTATAATTAACACATGAGAGTATTCCCACAAAACTTAATAGTAGTAGGTCTAACATTAAAAAAATGTAAAATTAATACACATTATAAAAAAAACAATCCATTTATCAAGATAGAATAGTAATAATATAATGTGTAACCTATGAAAGGGATAAAAATTTTCAAGTAGTATTTAAAAAACTTAATGTTTTTTTGAAAACGTGGTTAAGAACAAGCAGTATATTAAAATATAGAAAAATAGTATATATAAAATTAAATATTTACTTTTATTTTAAATGTCAAGAAATAGTTATAACTACTATAAATATTCTCTTATTATTAATTTTTAATTTTATATCACTTTTAAATCATGTTATGTTATCCGATGTACCAATGTATCACCAAATTATGTGAAAATGTCAAAATGTTCTAAGAGATTTTATTATTTTATACAAATTTTAGATTTCATTACCTCACTTTTTTGACTAAATCTAGATTTATAAAAGTTAGGATTTTGTGATTATTATATCATTAGAAATTATTTTTTCTTCTATCAATAATTCAACTACACTCAAACCCGATTTGATAGTTAAAGTATTAATAATTTTCCCTAAATTCACTTTTATTTTTCTACCAAAAATATATTTTTTAAAAATGTTTAATTTTTTTAATGATATATATTCATCTATAATAAAATTAGTTCTATATTATTTATATATTTTAAATGATAAAAAAATAATCTAAACCTTTCACAACTTGATCAATGGCTATTTTTAATGTTTTCATAGTAAAAAAGTGGCTTGAAGTTGTTTCAAAACTGGTGTGCAAGTGGTGTGCAAGTTGGATGAAATTTTATACTAATATATTGAGTTATACGACTCCAGTGTGAATATACTATCTCAATGTAGTTTGTTTTGGTTCATTTTAGTATAATTCAATTTTTAATTCTTTTTTTTCTAGTAAGTTCATTTTTGTTTAATTTACCATTATTTTATATTAATTAGGTTCAATTTTATTTTGTTTTATCTAGTTCCACTTAATGTGGTTGTGTTATATTCTATTACAATCTATTAATTTTTTTTCAAATTATAGTTTTCAATTTAGTTCAATTTGTACTTGTTTGGTTTTACTCAATAAAATATAGGTTGGGTGGGTAAAACAAATTACGTTATTCTTGTTAAGTTCAATTTTTTAATTTGATTATTAATATTTAGTTCAAGTCAGTTAAGATGGTTAAGATATGGTTTTATTATTGTATATTCAATTTATTCCAATTTAGTTTTTGTTAGGATGATGGAATTTTTATTTTTTCAAGTTTGTTTATTTTTCTTTTATTTATTATTGGGTTTTCTTTTTTTATCTTAGTTGTGTATAACATAGTTTGGTTTAGATTATGTGCATTTAGGTTGATTTTTTTAGGCCTAAAGGGGATTATGTGAGAGATAATCTTGGGGGGAGTTAATTGGGGTATGAAATATTTTCCGAAATGATACAATTTTCCTTAAAATCTCATTTACCTATTTGTATCTTGACCTCTTAATCATAGGAGTCACTTATTTTTCTCAATAATTTCATGTTGATCCAATAACATGACCTATTTTTTTTATCAATTTATCTTATGGAAATTATTACCTAAATTATATAATAATTTTATATAAAAATTAAAGTAGATAAAGTATAAGTATATGCAAATTGTTTGCCGGTTCACTAATATGATCTAGTCTAAAGAACATTCAATTGAAAATATGTTAGTGCACTATAAACATTGAGGTCACTACTTGTTGGTTTTTGGATAGTTCACTCCTTCCTAAGACCAGTAACCTTACAATGGTTTAGGGTAGATGCATTATATCTTTTGGATCAGCTACATCAAAGATACCTTATTCACCCACTACTCCAAAGGGAAAACTAATTGCAAAAACACGCATAGAAGAAATCACCTATTGTTTGATTATTTGAACCGAGTATGGATTGATAATATTTATCTATAAGATTATACTTCACAATAATGTTGTAAAACATCCTTAAACAATTATCTTTATCTTTCCATGAGATGTTTGTAAAACACCTTATCCATTCAAAAGTTGTAACGCTCCAACCCCAGTTACCCAGATCCAACGCATTATTTTAATACATTAGCATGATTACAAGAAATCAAGTCTCGAAAGACTGATCCGTTTAGTAGTCTTGGAAAAATAGATTACATATATGAACATTACATTACATTATAAAATGAAAAAACAACAACAAAAAAATTTTCTCCATTGACCACAGTAATATCCCTTAGACTATCCATATAGGTCAGTCATAATATTCTTCTTTTCATCCTAGGAAAAATAAAACATATAAAGGGGTGATCTCAGATGCTCAGTAAGGATAACAATATAAGGAAAACACTTATAAATAAGCATAAACATTTAAGAAAATGTATAAGACTAAAACATATGACTTTTAAACATAAACTTATTCATAATATAGACAATATTAATCAAATAATGACATTTGATTATGCAGATGGATATTATACTAGCTGAATAATCACATGAAATATCAAATATCCAATTTCATAATGATGGAATGCATAATTCCAGACTTTATAACCGCATAGTCAAGGCCTTGTTCCAGGACTGCAAATAATATTTTGTCAAGACCTTGTTCCAAGACACTAGTTTGTCTCATGAGACCTACCGATGCATCGAAGAGCTATAACGGGCTCCACCCATCACTTACTAAGTCTAATGCATTCCTCATATGAAAAGGATGAAACATAAAATAATCATTCGTATTAAAACTAGCATATGAAATGTCAATACTTTATGTATAAACCATGAATGGTATAAAACTAACACATCCATGGTCAAACATATCACAAAACCTTCAATACAATATGTAAGATTTTTATAATAACAAATCAACATAAAACAATATTAAAATCCATCAAAGGATGTTGACATAGATGAAAATTATTTATAAACCTATTTGAGAGGAAGATCCCTTTTTCATGAAAACATTTAAAAGTATCACTATTTATCAAGAAGCTACATAAAATTGATTTTTGAATCAAAGTGTCCCATACCACTTTGAATCTTTTAAAAGGAATTAAATTTTAAAACATAAATGTACATTTTAATAAAAACTTAAAACCATTTTTAAAACATGAACATTAATGAGAAATATTTAGAAGAATAAAATTTTAAACCATTTAAAATGATGATATAGTTAAAGAGTCACTACCATAAAACCATAAAATATTCCTTTTGAAAATAATTTTATGAAACATGGATGTGGATGATAAATATGTCCTAGTAGATACTCACGTAAATAAAACCTTGGATAATGAAGAGATTGTAGAATTAAGCCTTACCTTGCACTTTACTTTGATCGAGGGTATGTTTAATCTTTTGTATAATGACCATAGTATGTTATTAAATTATAAAAGAACCATATTCATATTTATTATATCATATATTATTCATTTATTACTTTATACTAGCCTTTTAATAATGATTTCCATGTTAAATTAACATTTCAAGTAATAACCGCTTTCTGTATTGTACGTGTTATAACTTGTTATTCTTGATTGTATCACTTAGATCATGATTTAAATACTTCTAGAATAGAAAAAATGATTTATATATCATATATATATATAATATAAATATGTATATTATATAGATATATGAAATGGAAAACACCATTTATGGAGATGGTAGGTTGTACTTACGCATAAACGTTGTTTCCGTTTTCATATTGTATTGAATGGAAGTAAGTAAATAAGATATATGTAAGTAAATATATATATATATATATTTAGTAGAATTATTATGTTATATATTACAAACTTATTAATAATATATATTTTTATAATCATCGTATAATGGTGAACTTGGAAATGAATCACATCGCGTCATGGAGACAGTAATCCGTACGTACGCACGAGCGAAAATGTCATTATATTGATGGTTAAATCGTATTTAATTGGATGTTATATCATATATAAATAATCATTAGCATGTTATATTTATTATTTACATCAGTTATACTCATTATTATACCCATCACCAAAAATGAACTATTTGAATAACAAACTACACCACGACATGGAGACGGTAAGTCGTACGTACACACGTATGGTGACTTTGTCATTTATAGGATGGATAGAATAATGAATATTTTTGTACCATATTTATAATAACATCACAATATGTATAAGTTACTAGATTTATTATTTGGTTAAAGAAACAACAAAGAAAGAGGAAGTGGATGAATAAAATAACATGAAAGAGGGTGGTGAAATTATTACCTCTTTTTCGGGTGTTTCCTTTTGAGTTGATCAAAAGGGATCCTTAGTTTGGATTTATGATCAAAGTAAGGAATGAAAGTTGAAGTGAGGGAAGTTGGGAGGATATTTGGGAAGGTTTTGGCTGATCCAAGCGGTCTTGGAGGTGTGATTTTGAGAGAAGGGGAAGCGCTCTTTTATAAGAGGAGTGAGGGTCACTTTTAGAAAAGATTAAAATATTAATTTATAATACAATAATTTTCGGTTTCTAATGGATCCAAAATGATTTATTTAAAGTATATGGTAGTTATGGGTCTAAAAACTCTCAAAAAATAGGTTTTATACTGGTTTAGGTCACCATATTAGCCTTATCTTTTAGATTTAACTCTTAGTTAAATAGTTTGACATTTACCATGTCTCATTGTATGTTTATATTATATGGTTAATAAACTTACTATAAAAAGACAAGAAAATACCAAGTGGTTCATTATTAATATACATAACCTTATCTAAGTCCTTTGTCCAATACTTATATTTTAGGAGTATTATATCAATTAATAATATAGTATTTGTTTTAAAAACTCAATTATGTAAATTTTGACACTATGTAGTATTTTGTTTTTTTGAAAGTCATAAATACCTTATAACTTCTAAAAAACTATCTAATAAACCCAAACATGTAATATTAACCTATAAAATCAGTGTATTTCATCAGAAGTCTCAATTTAAATTTATTTGGATATTTATAATATCAATTATTATAATATTTCATTAATAAGGTTGTTACTACATCATCACAGTGTCATAAATAAATCAAATTATTTAATGTCTAAAAATTAAAAATAAAATACCATTATGTAGGAAATATTTTAAGATTTATAGTTAATATTTATAGTCTAATTTATATTTTCTGTAACCCTATATTTAAAATGGTTTAGTTTTTAAACATTGAATTTAACATTTTTAACTCTTCTTTTAATAAAATAATAATAAATAGCCTAATCTAATCCAAGATGACCAAAGATGACCATATTTTATTCCCAAGGTTTTTTTTGGTCGAATTACACTTATCCAATATAATTAGGACATGTTTTAGGGTAATTATAATATCATTTTTACCCTTACTTACCCTATTTACTTTTAACCGTGGTAAATAAAAGCCAAAAGTTACTATTCACCAAAAATTATTTTAATCTTATTGAACAAAATTTTACTTACTGATATCTACTGTGTCTCTCAGATTTTTGAAATTCAACTCACAGATGCGGTATAATTATGTTTTATAAGAATTTGCAAATACTTTTAGAAGGTGGGTAAAAAACGATAAAAAGTTCAATAAAATTTTATACATCAAATTTTATTATAAAATGACTCCAATGAATGCAATTGAACTTATATAGGTACTATATATCTATTTTTACTTAAAATAAATTTAAATAAAATAAATAATTATTTAAATAAAAAGTCAGTTTTAAATAATAACGTAGTGTTTTTCACTATTCATCAAAAATTGAATCTTTTCATAAAAATACCAAAAATTAACCCTAAGATAATTTTGATATTTTTAATTGAAAAATGAAGTCTATTTTACCAAATTTTAAACATAGAAGTTTCATTTATTAATTTAAAATTAATTCTTTTTGTCAAAAACAAAAGGTGGGTTTTTAAAAGTAAAAACTATCAAAAGATTGACATGAGTTTATGTCAAATTTAAAAAATGAAATTAGATATAATGACCAACATTGTATTAAATGATAAAAATATAATCTAATTATACTTCAAAACCGTTAAAATTCATAATTTAACACTATAAATTATTTCTATTAAAAAATATGTTTTCAATTAAAACATAGTATTTTTCACTATTCGTCAAAATATGAAAGTTATCAGAAAAGTACCAAAAATTTATCCAAACTAAATTTTTATGTCCAGATTCTAAAGAAGAATTTAATTTCATTAAATTGAATATATAAAAGGGTCAAATATTGGTTTTAAAAAGGGTTCACCATTAAATGTCGGTAAAATATCCTTTACTGAAAAATACTTACTTTATATGAAAAATTAAATTTGTTCTTATATTATGTCTAAGAAACAGATAACATGGAAGGTAAAATTATATGGAGTATATAAAATTCAAAATGCAGCTAATACTATTCATAACCACCTTTTTAAAGGCTAGTATTCTATGTCGTGGTGCGCTCGAACTTGGTGTTGCGTGTAACACAAGCTATTGAATTACTTTAATGAGATAATGTACTATGAAATCTTGGCGTGTTACAAAAGTTCTTTAATAGGTTTCAAAACTCATTCTATTCATTCCAACCCCTTATCAGGAATTCCAATTATCTTTCTAGTATTGAAACTAGGATTCCTTCAATTTTCTGTATACTAGTATTAATATTATCCCCTTATTATAAACTTTATCTTCAACAACATGCATCTTCCTTGTCCTATTCTTTTTTTGGTAAATTTTGACCTTTAAATGTTTCTTTTACTTTTTTTTTGAATTTCTATTAGTAGTTATACATTTTTTCTATGAAACCGACCCATTTGATCAAAGGGTTGGGAATCAAATTACCTTTATAAAAGATTGTATAATAATTCTAGGTGTACCATATGCTTTTTTGTGTTTAATTGTGTGTATAAAATCTAAATTAATCCCTATTAAATTTGTTCCATTTCAAAATCATTTATTACTCAATTAAATCTAATCATAAGTCCTATATTTCTAACATCAAAACATGTTATTTTTTAACATACCCATTTTGGGATCTTCCACTGTCTTTTTGGGGAATAATGCATTAAAAACCATGACATAACATTGTTTCTAAGTGAAAGAATCCTTTAAAATGACTTCCTCCATGATCAAATTTACATTTTGAACAATCTCCAAATTTCCCAAATAACAACATTATTAGAAAAACACCCTCCATCTCCACACTGTGACATAGAGTTTCCTCTAACATCCTCCATCGGATTTCCAAATGTGTGTCCACTAATTCTAGATCTATAAATGTTATTAAATTCCAAATTTTCCATAAGGATTATCCAAAAACACCACACTAAGTACCATGGTGTGGTGCTCCCCAGTTAACCATTTTGGAATCTCTATATTTTCCACATACATCATGTATTATACCTTGAACTTCAAAATTCCAGGTGAGATAAACATCATTTCATTTATACAACTCTATATCTTCTATTACATTTACAACTTCAAATCCTATAAAATTATGGCTTCTGCAACATAGAATTCTTCAACATTTCTTACCTGTAAATTTATCAATTGAAATTATATTCACTATAGTGTAGTCTTCCTCTATTTAACCTTACAATAATTCCCTCCATTTGAAAAAGAGTACAAAGAACATGCAACTGCTTCACTCCACCCATTTTTTATCCAAAACAACTTTGATAATTTCACCATAGCATGAAGAATGCTACAGTGAAGGCCTCATTCAACATTACTCATTCATTCAACTCCATAATAAATTCTAAAATTCTATAACCATCATGGATAATTCTATAAACTCTTCCATGTTCTAAATATGACCATAATTCACAATTCATTTCCATTTTTAAACAACCTTACAAGCAACACCACTATCTATTCTTAAACACCTACAACAAAAAAATATAATACACACAATTTGGGTTCAATAATATCCCCCTTTGTATTTTTTGGACAATAAAACCAAAATATCTTCAAACTATCTCCCCTACTTGTAAATGAAAATAAAAAGGGGGGAATATCATCTTATTTATCCCCCTTTGTCACTAACTAATCATGGGTAATATTCCTATCATCTTCCCATAAATCAATAATGTTTAATCACCATGGAGATAATAACTTTATGCTTAATTTTTTTCCCTTTTGGATTTGGGGTTAACAACTTCTCCCCATTTGATTTTGAATTTCATGGAGAGAAATCCTTATTTTACACCAATTAGAATATCTTTCTAATTGGACCATCTAATTCCAAAATTATTCCTTTTTAGATTTTAAGTGACTATTAAGAAAAATTATTGATCTCCCATTTCAACAACCCTTTCCCAATGAATTTTAGTATGTGATATTATCACTTTGCATTTCTGTTGTCAACAAATCATCTAGGCCTATTGAGCCTATGCTCTATATAAGAAAAAAGAGTATATATGAACATCAATAAAGAATTCCATGTAACTCATTTATACCAATAACCCTATATAGATTTACATTTCAACAAAACCTATGTTCTCTGTCTTATTATCTAGCTAAACCGTTTGTAGATAAGCAAGAAATCACAAAGTATGAGAAACATACCAATTGAATAATTAGTTTATACCACTTGTAAATACTAAAATTATTATAGAACATTAAATTAATATCATTATATAGTTCGTATGTTTCTTTATTAATATATTAGTCTTAGAGGCCTTTGAAATGTCATCAAACGTTCCCCTTAAATGTTTAGCTGTTAACACCAAAAATCATTTAATAATTTAGGTGTACCCTTTTTTGGGAATATTAATCCTTGGATATCAGATTTTAGCAACCTATATAAATAAATTGATGATATTAAATTCTAGAATATAAGTAAATGTAAAGCATATCCCCACTGGTGTTTCTACAATTTCCATTTATTGTCTCTCTTTTAGTGTCTTAATACCACATAGGTTTTGACCATTAAATATTTTTTTCATGCAGTTTTCAGCTTAATAATTATCATATACAAGAAAAAAGTATCTTCTATATAGATAACTTCTTGAAAATACATGTTGTATAAAAAAACAGATAAGAAATATATCTTATTTTATCTCATTAAGATGTGATTTGTGAGCATATCTTCACCATAGATTATATCTCCCCTTAAACACAACATCACATGGAAAAATTTATAAACAATTAAACCATTTGGGTAGAGGATTAACATTCATATTCCTCAGTTTGAGGGTGTTGGTGAGCCAATATAGACCATACTTTCCCATTTAGATTTTAATTTGGAGTCTTTTGTCATGTCTGAATGTGATTTAATGGAATCTAATATATTCTTCACTTGATTGGGTTTATCATATTTAACACAAACAAAGTTACAACCCTCCACTCCTTAGATAGTTTTATCACCAATTATTATACATTTCTTATCTGATTGACTTCTATTTCTATAAATCAACATGATATTATGATTTGAACTAAAATTATTATTTATTTTCTCAACACATATATTCCCTCAAAAAATTCCTTTTACGTGTCCATTTTCGATTTTACCAACATGTAACTTCCAATATTGCTTCAAAACTCTTTTCTTGTCTTTGTATGTGCATGTGGTTATGATATAGTTCTGGATATTCTCTTCACATTAGTTTCAATATATGAGTCTTCTACATATAGGTTCTAAAATTTATTCTTTATATCCATGTAAGGGTTCCATCTTAACCCTATTAAAAAGGAAATTAATTTGAAATAAAAATAAAAATTTCATTCCTTTTGGATATTTCTTGTAATGGGATAGATTTTTCTCTAAATGTTGGCTTTTTTATTATATTAAATTGTGGTAATAATCTTAAAAAAAATACTCAATTGAAACATGGTTAGTATGATAATAATTTATAATGTAAAACCTATCATTTTAATGTGGTTTGTGATGAGTGAGTCTATCAATTTTTCCACTCGATTCACAGTATGTAATGTACTCACATACTTCAAAAAAAAGATCTATTTCCATGTATTACAAAGAAATAGAACATGTTACCATATCCTCTTATATAGATCATAAGTTTTCCATTACCTCTTATAAGGACTCTATTATATTTATTTCCAATAGATATAATATTTCCCTATTTCATGGGAATATCCATTTCTTTATTCTTTTTATCCCTAGGAGTGGTTCCATTATAAAAAAACAAAGATTTTACATGGAGAATTTACTATGTTACATAATGACCTTTCTATGCTTCTCCTCTAAGATTACATACTTAACATTTATTTCTTTATCAATTTTTAAAGGGTAATCAAATAATAAATTCAAGGAATCTGTGAGTTTAAGATTACCCTTGGATAGTTCTACCCCATTATTGGATAAGAATAATTCATCTTCTAACCATAATATCCCCCTTCTATTTATTTTAACATGGTCATTAAAGTCTAATTGGAGTGTCTTCCCCTTAGACATCTCATTTTCTAATTCTTGAGAGAGTTTTTCTAGTATGTATTATTGTTCCATCATCATGATCTTCATTTGAGAAATATAGTATTTAAGATATATCTTTTATTATTAAAACAATTTCTTCACTTTTACCACAAGTAAAAAAATGGGTTATAGCAACAGGCCATGCCTGTATCTATAGTCCAAATTCCAATGGATATAACCAATATCCATATATTATTCATCCATGGCTATAGAATACATGGATACAATGTCAAGGTTATAAAATTGTGAAATCCTGTGGCTATAACCTCTGGCTATAACTGGTCCAATGTGTAATAAGGTCCATAAAATTCCTATAAAAATGATAACTATTCATATGGATCTAACCTAGTCCATGTGGGATATATATAGCCATGATCGCTTGATCATGGACATAGTAGAAACATGGACCAACTCACTACCATAATCATTTTTACCATGGTTATAGTGTATTTGAAAAATAAAATGAAGTTTCCTAATTTGAATATGTTCCTCTAAATATTTATCCAACACTTATTACATGCCACTTCAAGTGATTTTTTATTATATATGAAAAAAAATTCACACACACACAAAAACACAAGGATCTGCAAAAAAATGTTTTGTAAAAGAGAATCTTTTCCACTATCATATAATGTATTTTTGAAATTTATATGCATAATTCATGATATATATATATGGAATGTTATAAAAAATAATTAGGTGTATGGTATTCAAACACGGGTCTTGAAATGAAATTTTGATGCAATATTACTTTATTCTAAGACAATAATTTTAATTTCCAATATATGAATATATTTATATATACATATAAAATAAAATTCAGTTATAAGCCTATATGTAGAGATATTTAGTGCCTAAGGATATATAGTATTGTTTCAAAGAATATAACCATGGTCTTTAAATAATTCTGGATATAGGTTATTATTTCAAAGGCTATATCCATTAGCAATTTCTGACCATGAATATAGGGTATTTTTTGAAATCTATTCCCGCATTTATTTCTTATCCGGGATACAAGGTATCTTTTTGAAGGATATAGGCATGAGATTTTTTCCCAAGGATACAATCATTTTTTATCATGTCTAGAGGGTGTTTCTTCAAGTATATAACCTTAGTGATTTTTATCCCATCTCTATAAGAGAGATATATCCATTGGCATTTCAAATCATGGTTATAGGGTCCCTTATTGAATATTTTTTCCATACCAGTTTCCATTACGGCTACACCCTATATCCACAGACAAAGTTACCCATGACCATTGGTTTTCTATAGCCACAAATAGGTTTAGACAGGGACTATAGACCACTTATATTGATTGTAAACCTGATCTGGGGTATAGATCTATTGAAAAATTACTTTTTTATAGTAGTGAACCACTTCTATTTTAAGAGAAGTGAGTTCATCCTTATTAACTTTAAAATTATGACCTTCTTTTGAGTTCATATTATTTTATTTTGAATTAGTCTATATCTTTTCCAGGATTTTTGATATATCCTTTAACTCATCATCTTAGGAATCATTATTTTTATTAAGGCCATTTGAAACTTCAATAAGCCTTCTATTTAGGTATTTTAATCTGTTAACTTTAATTCCTTATAATTGGATCATGATATATTGGGACTTATTCTCTTCTTTAAGATTATTTTTTAACTATTTATCCATCTCTTTTAATAATCAAAAAAATATCCTCTTCATGCCATCTTGGAATATCGTCATCATGAGAGGTCCCCAATTCACTTATCCTACTTACTTCTTCACTAATTACCACAATTTAAATGAATGGGTTAATATTTTTATAATCAGATTCACCCATACAATATGTAAGCCACTGGTCTCCTTTAGTAGTATCTCACACTTTCTATTAATAGTACAACAGTATACAATTTCAATTTACATCTACTTATTCCTTGAATTTATACCATTTTCCTTGGGACATAAGAATATAAGAGTAGAATGAATCTTCAACACTATAATTAAATCAAATCAATTTAGAGAATAGAAAATTCAATGAAAATAAAGCCTTACTGTAATACCAATTATTATTCCTAATGGGTCTTAGGTGATAGATACTCTAGGGGGGGTCAGGTTATGAAATATTTTCCCAAATGATACACTTTTCCTTAAACTCTAACTACTCTACTTAGATCTTGACCTCTTAATCATACGGGTCAGTTAATTGTTTCTTTATTTTTTATGTTGAATTATTTAATTAACCTTTCTTTTATATCATGTTTTCTTATGATAATTCACAAATACATTATCTGATAATGATGTGTTAAAATTAAATCCAAGAAAACATAAGTACATGTGGATCTTTACTTGGCTAAAAACTATAGGCTAGTCCAGGAATCAAGCATTCAGCAGTGTATCAATGCACTGTAAACACTAAGTTTAATGCTTGTTGGTTTTAGGTTAGGTCCCTACTACCTGTGATAAATTTCCTTGTAATATTTTATGGCATAGAACTATCACCCTAGGATCACCATTTTCATTGTTACCCAATCAATCAATTTTTGAAAGGAGAAAATAGTTGGCATGTAAGACAAAGAACAATATCAACTATTATTTATTGAATTTCTCCAAGCATGGATTGATGCTATTTATCTCTAGTTTTCTCCTTCAAAAGGACATTTTGAAAATTCTTTTAATTATCAAATATTCATATTTTCATTTGATATCATAGAAACACCTTATCATTTTGGAATTTATTTAATATATTTAAAAAATCCTTTTATTCTTTCTATACCTCCATCTATAATTCCTCCAATCTTTTTTTGGATTTAAAACATGGATGACTTTACTTTTTTGTGCACCATAAATCACCTTCTCATTATAGTAGAAATTATATATTCAATAATGTAAATATTCCTTTATATCTTCCATATCAATAAAATTCATATCTTTTAATGTTCTTTTCTCTTCCTTTTTGAACTACTATAAGTAGTTATATAAAGTTTTCATGTAACCAACATGTTTGATCCAAGGGTTGGGAATCAAATCTCCTTTATCAATGAATATATAATAATTCTAGTTATACCATTCTTTTTTGGTTAGTTATTTATGTGCATTAATTCTAAATCAACTCCCTTTAAATTCATAATAGTTTACCACTATTTATTTTCCAGTTGAAACTATTCATAAATGTTAGATTTATAACTCCATGATATGGTATCTGTTCACCATGGTCATTTTACACACTACCTTTGAATGTACATGGAATAATATTTTGAATACCAGAACACAACATTATTTCAAGGTAAAAAATCCCTTCATAATGGATTCTTCCACATTCAACTATCCATTCTGAACAACATCCAAATTTCTCAATGCACAACATGCCAAAAAATACCCTTTATCTCAACACTAAGGATTATTGGGTTCTACAATATCCTCCATCAACATTCCATACACAATTACACTAAGGATAACTCCATTTTGATGGGTGTATTTCCTATTTTGTTATTGGGATTGTCCTATATAACCATTCCATGTACCATAGTGTAGAGCTCCCAGCTAACCATTTTAACATATCTAGGTTTTACATGTATTTAATACCTTCAACCATGACCTTATAAATTCTAGGAAAAATATTATTCATGTTGTTTTCACAAATATATATTTTATATTACATCCTCAACTTAAAATCCATTAAAACCTTGACTATCATGACATAGTATTCTTTAATATTTCTTACCAATACCCTTATCAATCTAAAATTTATCTATTATGGTGTAGTTTAACTTTCCGTTTCATTCCAAGAATTCACCTAGTTTGAAATCGAATATAAAACACCTATAATGACTTCATTATAGCTATTTTTTATCCAAAATTACTTTGATAATTTCATCATTGCATGATGTGTTAGTCCCAAGCTGTGTTTTGGTTGTATTTGTTGTCAATTGATCAGTATGATAAAGAAATAATTATGTTGAGAAATATGATGTATGGGAATTTTTATTGAAAAGGATTGAATAATTTTTTCAATTGGATTAAGAATATTTGGATGAGTGAATACGATCCATCATATTAGTATTTTTACTTAATGTCAAAAACTATTTTTAATTTAATTCCCTATTATAATCAAAAATAAGTTTTTGGTTGATCAGTTTTTTTAAGAAAGAAGAAAGGAATTCTAAATTACTTTGTTTATGGAAGAAATTTAATTGAGGATTTTTTTTAAAAGAATCAAATGCATGTTTTCAAAAGAATTGGATCCATGTTTTGAAAATAATTAGATTTATGATTTAGAAAGAATTGGACTCACTCTATCTATTGTAGCAAGGAATTGATCATTATCGGAAATGATATAATCAGTTGCATGGAGAATGTATCTTTCTATAAGTTAATATCATTAGAATCACTCTAGAAACATTGTTAATGAAGTGGATGTTTTATGTCAGAGTCTCTATGGATAAAATTATATAATTATGATGATTATTTGTTATTTTCTGATTTTTATTTAAAAAAATCACGAGTTTAATTGATAACATATGATGAAAGCTTGATGAAAGATTGGGGGTATAAAATGCAGTACCGATTAGGAAAGTGGTTCTAATTAGAATGGTGGTACCGATTGGAATAGTGGTACCGATTGGAATGACGGTATCAATTAAAAAGGTGGAAACAATTGAAAAGGTGACGTTGATTGAAGAGGTGGTGCTAATTAAAGAGTTGGTGTCGATTGAATAATAATAAGTAATAAAAATTGTCTTAAAAAAATTGTATCTAGATGAATGAGGTGCTACCGATTTACTATAGCATATGACTAATCCATCAGATCGGTTTTATAATTGTCATACTCAGAATGATCATACTTAGAGAAGATCATATTCTAGAAAATAGTATCCAGGGCAATCGTACTCAGAATCATTGTACCAAGATAAGAGTTTATTCTGTAAAATCGTATCTAGTACAATCATAATCAGAATGATCATATCCAGAATAATAGTAACCAGGATGATCATATCCAGACAAATCATATACAAAAAATCATACTCGAGTTGAGAATAATGGAATGAAGATCGAGTCTGACTGTGCAGAAGCTATTCTCAAATTAATTCAAAGTCATAAAAGAAGTCATAATATAAGCACATGTATTTGAATGAAGTGAATTTTCAAGTGAATCAAAAGAAAGAAATAAAGGTGATGATGTGTTTTATAAGTGGGCCTAGATAAGAAGAGAAGAAGAAGTTTTGTGTAAGTGGGTCAAGAGAAGAGAAGGAGAAGATGATATAAAAAATGTATTAATCCTTTTCAAAATGGTTCAATTACTTTGTTGGTTTCTAACTGGGTCCAGAGAAGAGGAGAAGATGAGGTTTTGAATCTCAAGTGGGTTAAAGAAAAAAGGGAAGGAGATTTCTAAATGAATTGTCACAGGGAGAGGTATATTCCAATGAAATATTTTTATTCAAATTTGTTCTGAGAACCATATTTAGAAAATCACAATGGAATACATTTCTTTGTACATTTGTTTTTAATTGATACAAAGCTTTGTATTTAAGAAATCATATTGAGAAAAATCGGGCTCATGTATTAAAATAATAATGATAATTCAAATGAAAGTATGAAGAAGGAGATGAATCTTGAAGAAGAATGAAGAAGCTTTGACAAGAGTTTAAGAAGTCATAATTTCTCTAAGATTTCAGGATAAATTTATATTTGAGAGAATTTAGGTGAGTGGGAATGTTTTTAGGATTCCCACCTAAACATATTTTAGGTCACCTATAAAAGGTAAAAAGTAAATTGTACTCGAGTGATGATGGATTGTTGTTCACTATTGTAGAGATAGAATCTCTGATGTTCTAGGGTGAAGAATAAGTCTTCTTACCGATCTTTTTTTGAAATGTTTTTTTATGGATAAGTGCGTTTTTATTTCGATGATCATCATATCTGGCATGATTAATTAGATTTCGGATTTCTATATTGAGATTCATGAACTAAAGAATAATCATACTAATTAAATCATAATCAGTGGCTGAAGTGGATCCAATTCGTTTCTATTATATTAGGAAATAAAATCAGACTTGGAGGATCGTACTCGGAGGAATCGGACTAGGAAAATCAGACCCAAGAAAATAAGACTATGTTTTCTGCAATAAAGTCCAGGATGTTCTTACCTTTATTCTAGGTATGAAATTGAATAGTTATTTTCAATTTAATAAATTTGTGGATTTGAAAATAATAACGAGTAACATGGGTTGTTACAAAAATATTTGAATTACCCTATTTTTTCTAAGAGGGTGCACACATTATATTGGGATTGTTTTCATAGTTTTACATGATTTTAAGGGTACATCCAACTCATTGTAATCCAAGGATTGTTTTTAGTGGATTTTATGGTATTGGATCATTTCCAAACCATACCATGGGAATTACTATTATTTTTAAATAATGATTTTTTTAAATCATTAGGTTCATATGGATGTGTGTTGTATTTGTTTTTAGTAAGGAATTGAAATCTATAATAAGAGGTGAAGTTTGTTTCAATTGAAAAGAATCTTAAAATAAAAATAGCTTCACTAATTCACCCCTCCCCCTCTTAGTGATACAATAACTCTAACTGGGAACTTTGAAATGGTGTCAGAGGGTAGGTTTCCTTCACTTATTCTTTACAGATGGAGAATATGTGTTGTGTGAATAGTAAAGGTATTATAGTATTTGATGAAAATAATTATCATATATGGAATGATAGAATGTTTCTATATCTTATTTATATCAGTTTGATGTTCTTGAAGATGCAACAATTGGGTTTCCTCTCATTGACGATAAATATCCACTTACACCTGTTGATAAGAAGAATCTTGCGAATGATGGAAGGGAAAAGAATTCTGTATTTTAATCACTTTATAAATGTGAATTCTTTAGAATAAAATGAGTTCCCATAAAAAAAGTTATTTTGGAAAAATTCAAAAACAAATTTTAAAGTAATACAAAAGTGATGAAGGAAAATATACAAATCTAGAGACTAGGTATGAGGACTTGAAGATGGGTGAGCATGAATCTGCTGAGGAATTATTTACCAGAGTGAATGATATAGAGAGTACTATCAGATGTCTTAGTGAAAATATGGATGACTCTACAGTTATTGATAATATATTGAGAATACTATCGGACAGATATGATGAAATTGCTTCTTTATTGGAAGACAGAGATCTTAAAACATTATCTTTTGAGGATTTTCATTGCACTCTTATTAATTATGAAATGAGGAGAGAGAATTCTAGGAAAGGAAAAACTAAATTTGATAGATAAATTTCTTCCAAGGATACCAATAAATAAAAGAATATTCTTGGAGAAGAAGAAGCTGGTGATTCTGATTCTAAAAATGAGGTATGTAAAACTCTTGATGATATTTTATCATTGTTTTCTAAAAATGTGAAAATAGGTATAAGAATAATTAAATGGAAACTTTCATTTAAATTTTTCAGATGAAGATCTATTGGGTATTTTGTTACCAATTATCCTCAATGAGGTAATAAAGAACATTGTGATGAAAAATCAAGTGAAGAAGAAGAAAGAAGGCCAAGAAGATCTTGGAAGAAAATAGGTGACAAAGAAAAATTATATTCCAAGTGGGAAGATAATAAGTTCTTAAAATAAAAAATAAGAATATTTTTGTCTAAGGAAGATGATAGTGGGGAGGTTACAAATGATGATGAATAAAACATGTTTATTGAAATAGTTAACGTGGAATGTTTTTGTAGTAGTGAAAGTAGTTGTTCTGAAGAAGAAGAATAAAGTGTAGTTGAATACGAAATATCTATTGAGTATTCTGGAAAAAATTAATTTATTTCAAAAATTAATGATTAAGAATTCAGATTCCATTTCTCTTATTAAGAAAAAAATCAACTTGAAATTAATTTTAAAGGAGAGTAGAAAGAATTATTGAGAAAGATCAAAATACTTGAAAATAAAAATATGGAGTTGGAAGATGAATGCCCATGAAAATGAAATAAAGAATGTTTTGATGATGATAAGGTAATTCTAGAGAAAGAAATTTATTATTTGAAAAAATCTCTTGAGGAAGAAAAGAATTGTAATCAGAATATAGAGGTTAAGTTGAAGGAAAATAAGGAAGAATTGGAACATGTACAACCAAAGCTATCTAAAAATAAATTGAAGAATGAAAATTTTATAAACTCTATCACTAATGTAGGTGAGAGTTATTATATCTAGAAATCTAATAAGTCTCAATAAAAGTTACCTTAAAAGTATAATAATAAGGATTTAATTGGTTTTGAAAAGAAGAAGTCTACAAAGATGGTGTATGTGGAAATACCAACATCATTGGGAGTTCCGAAGATACCAAATACCATGAGTCTGAAAATGTTTTAAAACATTATAAATCCAAAATGGTTTACAATACATCTAGATCTGATAAAGGTGAAAATAAAAGGAAGACTATAATTCCTAATAGAAAGGTTGGTGACTTATAAAAGAAAGACAAGAAGTTTTCTAAGAAATATGTTTACAATCATAGTCAGTATGGAGATTTCAAGGGAAAATATTATTTTTATGCCTACTACGGGTATTGTGGTGGATTTTGACATATGGATAATATGTTTTGGTTCAATCCACAAAATAATTATTAATACACATGTTATGAAAGGAAAAGGTTTAAGGGGAGTCAATATCTTTAAAGAAATAATTCTATGAAGGTTGTTTTGAAGAGTCATGATATGAGTGGAGTAAATATTTAAAATAGGTTCCAACTATTGGAAACTATTTTTGAAAGATGCGATCAACTAGAAAACATTGAAAAACGATGTATTGTTTTGTTATTGGAAGAGAAAAAGTTTATAAAAAAATTCATAGAAGATGGATGTTTTGTAAGATATGAAAGATAGATCTACTAAATCCAAAAAGAAAGAGGGCTTAATTGTCTGGCTAGAACACATTCACTTGGATAGGAAAATGGAGGAATAAGAAAAGAAAGTCAAGGAAGATAGGAAGAAACGTGATTTTTAATAAATAATAAATGTTGAAATAAAGTTATAAATATATTGTGGATATGAGAAAGAGAAACATGGTATCCATAATTTATCAACCTTTTTTCTAGAACAAAATACAAGCGTAGGAAAAATGATACAAGCTAATTGTAACAAATATGTTTCTAAATATGAAATAAATTAAACATCTGCATCCAAATATTCTATAGAAAAGAAAGATTTTTTTACAAAATCCGAGAAGGATGAAGAGAAGTAATAGATCTAGTCTAATGTAACATCCAAGAAAAAAAGAAAGAGAAAAGTCTATGAGAGGACTCTTAGTCTGATTGCTATTTCTAAAGAACAATAGAGGTTCCTCCATATTCCCTAAAATATTTTTATACTTTTTATAACATGAATGTAATTGAAGGAGTGGAAATAAGGAATCCAAAGTTGATAAGTATCTTACTATTCTTTCAAAATAATTCAATGATATTATGAAGAATATGAGGTTTTGAAATGTTGTGTTTTTATACACCTGAACTTTCTAATGTTTTTTGAAATGGGTGGATGTTACTTTTATCATGAAAAAATTCTTTCATGGATTTCCCCAATCATGAGGATTTTGAAAGAAACATAAAAATGGGATTACATGAAAGTTTTATAATGGAAAACATTGATCACTTTGATTATACACTCTTGTTTTGTACATCAGGTTCTACCACATAGACATAGAGTAGTTTAGTTATAGGTTCTCTGTTAAGAAAATCATTTGATACCTAGGTTGAAGAAATGAAATCATTTTTCAATAAGGGAGAAACTTATAATGATTCCCCCTTTGAATTTGATTTCCAATAAGGGGTAGAGATAAAAGAAATAGGGGGAGAAACAAACGAATGAAGAGAATAAAAAAGTGAGAAAAGAAAAAAAATATCATTTATTATTTTAATGTGGATGAAGAGATTTATGTTAGTATTGACTATAAATACCAAGAGGGAGATTATTAGGCCCAATTTATGTTTTTGTTTTATTTGCTGTTAACTGATCAGTATGATTAAGAAAGAAGTATGTTGAGAAAGATGATGTATTACAATTCAGATTTAAAATGATTTAATAATGTTTTCAATCGAATTCAGAATATTTTGATGAGTCCATATGATCCATCAGATTGGGATATTAATTGAAAGTCATAAATTATTTGTAATTGAATTCCCCATCATAATCAAAAATAAGTTTGTGGGTGATCAGTTTTTCTGGGAAAGAAGAAAGAAATTTTTACTCACTTTGTTTATAGAAAAAATCGTATTGAGGATTGTTTTCAAAATAATCATATCATGGTTTTTAAAAGAATAAAATTAATGTTTTGAAAAGAATTAGACTCACTTGGTCCATCTTAATGAAGAATTTATTGTTATCTGAAATTAGAGAATTGGTCACATGGAGAATGTATCTTTTTGGAAATAAATGGAATCAGAGTCACTATATAACCAATGTGAATGAAGTGGATGTTTTGAATCATAGTATCTATGGATACGATAAAATAATATTGACAATTATTTGATGATTTTTATTTCATAAAAATCATGAGTTGAATTCAGAACTTATTATGAATTCTTAATGAATGAAATGTGGAGTAAATAGTGGTACTAATTAGAAAGGTGTTGCTGATTCGAAAGGTGATACTGATTGGAAAGGTGATACCAATTCGAAATGTAGTGTCGATTGAAAGTGTGGGACCTATTGAAAAGTGATTCTGATTGAAGAGCAATGCCGATTAAAGAGGTGGTACTGATTGAAAAGAAAGAATTGATACCAATTTTTTTAAAAAAATTATATCCAGATGAAATAATTGTTACTAATTTACTATAGCATTAGACCAATCCATCATATTGGCCATAATTGTTTTTTACTCAGAATGATCATACCCAGAAAAGATCATATCCTTGAAAAGTATATCCAAGTCAATCATACTCAGAATGATCATACCTAGAGAAGATCATGTTCTAGAAATCATATCCAGGACAATCATACCCAGAATGATCATATCTAGAATGATAGTACCCAGGATTATCATTTCCTGACAAATAATATTCATAAAAGATCATACCTGGGTTGATAAGAAATGAAAGAATCTAGAGTCTGATTATGTTGAACCTATTCTCAAATGAATTCAAAGTCATTAAGAAAGTCATGATACAAGCACATTTCTATGAATGAAGTGAATTTTCAAGTGATTCAAAAGAAATAAATAAAGTAGATGATGTGTTTTCTAAATGGGTAAAGAGAAGAAGAGAAGATGAAGTTTCATTTAAGTGGGTCAATAGAAGAGAAAGAGAAGATGAGATTCACAATTTAGTCTACCATTTCCAAATGGTTGAATTACTTTGATGGTTTCCAACTGGGTCAAGATAAGAGGACAATGTGAAGTTTTTAATCTCATGTGGGTCAAAGAAAAAAGGCAAGGAGATTGATGAATGAATTGTCAAAGGGGATCTGTACAATCAAATGAAATATTTTGATTCCAATTGGTTATTGAGATTCATATTTAGAAAATAATAACGGTATCCATTTCTTCATACATTTGTTCTCAATTGATAAAGAGCATTGTATTGAAGAAATTATATTGAGAAAAATAAAACACATGTATTAAAATTGTATGGTAAATTCAAATGAAAGTCTGAAGAAGGAGACGATGTTTGAAGAAGAATAAATAAGATTCAATAAGCATTGATGAATTAATAATTGCTCTAAGATTTTAGGAGATATTCATATTTGAGTGAATTTAGGTGAGTGAGAATGTTTTGGGAATTCCCCCTAAACCTATTTTGGATCACCTATACATGGAGAAATGTACATATGATGGAGTAATGTTTATTACAGTAGAGAGAGAAGATCTGAGTTTATAGAGAGAAGAAGAAGTCTTCGTACCAATCTTTTGTTGAAGAGATTTTGATGGAGAAGTAAATTTGTATTTGGTTGATCATCGTATGGGGATAGATTAATCAGCTTTGGGATTTTTGTATTGGGATTCTTGGACTGTGGAAGAATCGTTCTGAGTTAATGGTACACATGGACTATAGTGGTGCTGATTCATTTCTATTGTATTCTGAAAGAAAATTGGACTGGGAGAATCATAATCGAAGGAATCAGACTGAAAAAATTAGAACTAGGAAAATAAGACTGAGTTTTAGGCAACAAAGTCCAAGAGGTTCATTCCTTTCTTCTGGGTAAGAAATTAAATAATTGTTTTCAATTGAAAAAATTTACAAAATTGAATAGAATCAAAGGTACCATGATTTGTTATAGAAATATTTCAATTACCCTATTTGTGCTTAGAGGCTACACATGTACTATTGGGATTGATTTCATAGTGCTACATAACTGTAAGGGTACATCATACTCAATGAAATCCAAGGGTTTTTTTCTAGTGAATTCTATGGTATTGGATCATTTCCAAACCATACCAAGGGAATAGGTATTCTTATCGAATAGTG
This sequence comes from Viscum album, assembly GCA_963277665.1. Classification (NCBI taxonomy): domain Eukaryota; kingdom Viridiplantae; phylum Streptophyta; class Magnoliopsida; order Santalales; family Viscaceae; genus Viscum; species Viscum album. The sequence continues at coordinate 1,086,653,978 of OY728132.1, forward strand.
ATCCTTATAAGTCATTGTGTTGTTGTGGATGTTTGTTGGATTTTTTTTCAGCAGGGAATTGAAATCCTTAACAAGAGGTGAAGGTTATTTCAATTGAATATAAAAATAAAAGGAAAAGATTATCACTGATTTACTCCAACCCCTCTCAGTGATACAATCACCTTGACTAGGCACTTTCATGATGAAATATTTGGTAAATTTTTCCCCCACATGTACTCCTCCATTCAACTCTATAATAAATTCTAATCTTCTATAATCTTCATTGATCATTCCATAAAATTTTTTATTTGATAAATATTTGAACCATGAATAATTATTTCCCATTTTTAGTAATCCTAAAAGCATAACCAATCTAAAAAATTCAATAATTATTATCTATAAATCCAATACACACCCCTTGGGTTCAACAACAAGGTTCATATTTATTTTATTCATGTCAGTACAGAATCTTATTTAGTTTAATTAAAATTTTTTATTTTTATTTGGCTTGGGTTGTGCCTATATTTATTATTTTTGTTTAGTTTGATTCACTTTTTAGTGGCTCTTTTCCTTTTTTTATGGTTTTATGATTACTATATCCCTGTATATATATATATATTTTAAAATACTATTTAGCATATTCAATTTTTCTTATGAAATTAAAGGTATTTATGTGTAAGGATTTTGTAGAGTTATAAATATGTTTTTCATTCATGAGTTTTCTAAAAAGGAAGGATTTTTATGGTTTTTATATTGGAATTGTAAGTATTTTTTTAATGTATTATTTTTTCTGGTAATGGAAACATAAGGGTTTTTAGATGATACATAGGTGTATCTTGGGGAGGTTGGATCATAGATAAGGGTTCTGTTGTAGAGACTTGGACATGAATTTTTCATGTTATATAGGTTTAATACATAATATTTTCACTTGTGTCTTCAGATTTATAATAATCATATGATTCCAAAATAATGTTAGTTTCATAAATCCTTGACATGTTATCATCTCCAGAACACATTATTATGAATCAACTCGAGGTAATGACATTGCTAATGACATGTAAAGGATAAAATAAATATAAAGTTGATGCAACTAAAGTGTTAGTACATGATATGATCTAGTGTCTAAGTATTGTCAAGGAAGTATTCATGATTCTATGTAGCATTGATTAACACATTGTTAAGAAGACCACTAGTTCAAAAAACATGTTTTTACATCAGTTTTTATGTTTTTAATGTTGATATTTTAGGGGAAATAATTACAAGAGATGTATTATATATATTTATAATGTTAGTTGTTAATAAATGATTTCAAAATTAATAATAATAAAAAAATAATTTCAATGTTGATTATTTTTATAACCAATGTTGAAAGTGGCTTATAACACTGTTTTTAAAAAAACTCGATGTTATAAGCCATTTTTTACATGGATTATAAAAGTAAATAACCTTGAAAGTGTACAATTTTTTTAATATTTCAATATATATTAATCCTGTAAAAGATAATACAATATATATAAGATATAAAATTGTGAAACTAAGTGAAAATAAGAAAATTAAACTTAAATATTCGATTTCAATTCCATGATTATTGTAATGTCCATTATCATTTTTCATTATGGAAAAAACTTGTGAGGAAAACTCAACTGTGACGGTGTAGGAATTTTACACTATGAATGATAAATATAGAGCATAATTTTCATATTTTGAATTCAATAAAAAGAATAATTCTTCACCACAAAATCAAATCCTCAAAATATTTATTGATTATGAAATATAATCATAAAAAAAATCCAATAATGAGATAATAAATATTAATACCATGGAAAAATCATTGAATGAAGATCCTATGGAAGAACATTATATATTAAAGTATGACTAGATTGAAAATAGTGAAAACGATATAATCAAAACTTTTATGTAGTTCATGAAAACATGTTTAATGACCTAATAGGTTTTAGAGAGGATTTTAGAATTTGAAAGGCATGTTTAAAAAAAACAAAACCCAATTTCTGTGCGATGAGATTTTTTTACTTTGGATGTTGGTTATTTATATAACCAATATTCAATATTGTATCATGGATAGTTTTAATGTAAAATATTTAAATATTAAAATTAAAATCATTTTTTTATGTCATTAATTAAGAAAACCAAGGTTAATATCCATGTTTTAATGTTTGTTTCTAAATAATCAATATTAAAACTCACTTACAAAGTGATTTAAGGTCAATTATTAAATAAACCATGTTAAAAACCCACCATAACTGGACTTAAAATTTCTTATATAGATAATGGATGTTAAAACCTTTTTAAAATTAGTTATTTTATAACCAATGTTAAAATATTAATGTGAAAAGTGTTTTTCATACTTGTGAACCATGAGGGTACATTTCATGATGAAAACCATGTTATGTATGAATGTGAGATTACATTAAAGAGAATACAATTTTAAAGAATGGGAAAATGAGAATTCTATTATCAGTGAAATGTGATATTTCAATATATATATGTAAAAATATTATTTCTATATGTTAGAATTATTTTAACATAATATATTTAAAGAAACATCCACATGGAGGATGATCATAAAGATTATGCTAATAGAATTATCAATCATCCATTATGAGGCCCAATATTTTTTACAAGTAGTTTTTACTCAGTTCAGGTCTATTGGAGTGTTTTGATCAATTATATTATATTCAATCAAATATATAACTATTTAGGATGACCAGGATTTATTTTATTCATAACAGTTTTTTACTACAAAGGAATAATTTATTTGACTTGATTTCAATCAATTTAATTCAGATCCAGTTCAATTGTTTTAGGTTGTTTTAGTTCCATTTTATTTTTATATTGCATTCAATTTTATTATATTTAATTAAATTTTTATATAATTTAAATTTTTTTAATGGAAAATAATATTTATCTAGTTTAAATAAATTTTATGTCATTTTAGATTAGTTCTAGTTTGGGTCGGTTTGGTTCAATTTGAGGTGGTTTAACTTAGGTATATATACTTTATATTTTTTCAGTTTTTTTATCTATTGAATATATTTTAGTTTAGTTCACTTTAGGTATGGTCAAATTGAGTCATGAATTTTTTTTTTGTTTATTTATGTTATATTCATTTCAGTTTAATTCTGATTAGGTTGGTTCAGATTAATTCATATTATTATGTTATATTTCTATTTTTCAAATGTGAGTTTAGATTAGTTTAGTTATGTGAAGTTACATTTTATTGGATTTACATATGGTTAGTTTTATTTGATTTTAATTTGGTTGGTAAGATTATAGTAATTTCATTTCAGATTGGTTCAATTTGATCCCATTAATTTTAAATTAATTAAGATTGGATTTATATGGGTAAATTCATGTTGAGTCAATCAAATCCAAGCCAACACGAACACAAAGGAACCAATCCATAGAAATGTGATTTGAAATAACATTAATGAACTCATAAAAACCCAAATCAAACAAAAAAAAAACTGAATTGGATTAAACTAAAATAAACTAATTAAAAAATAATTGATTTGGATCAATCTCAATTGAAATTATCTAAAAAATCTATATGTATTTAATCAAACCATACAATACAAAAAATAAAATGACATTGAACCAATATACAATACTTAAATCTAGTAGAACCAAACCTACTCAACTCAAACCAAAACAACTATAATTAACCCTGTCTAATATGACACGGACATATTCAAACCGAACTAAACTATCTAGAACTACATAATAAGTATTGAAATGAATTGAATGAATCTAGATAGAAATGAATAGATGTGAACAAAAATGAAGTATATTAAATTAATTGAATTTAAATGAAACAAATAAAACAAAATTGAATGAACTATATGAAAATTTAATTTTATTCAACCAAATTAAACAAAACAAAACAAAACAAACAAGAAAAAAGGAGAATCTTCCCAAGCAAAATCAATTGAATATAAATTAAAGAAATTTGTATTATACCGGCTAGATATATCCTTATCAAAGTAAAACTAGATGAATTAAAACTAAACTATACAAAATAAATCCCCTAATTAGTAATGAAAATATGGACCAAACATTATATATATGGGATCTTACCAAACTTACCAATCTGATGTAAATTAAATCTAACCATTATGAAAAAACCCATTATAAATCAAATCAAAAAAATATTGATATTCAGAAAAAAAAATAAAAAAATATTATTGGTGTATAATACCCTATAAATCACTTATAGTAACACCATAAATTATTTATAATAAATTTCATTATATCAAAAATCTTGTATACACTGTTATTTTAAAAATTATTATAGTAATTTTTTAAGAAAAAACATATTTGATAACATTAAAACCAACATAAAATCATAATATTATGATCACCATTTCTTCATCAATAATAAAAAATAAAAAATATTTAATAAAATGATAATTAAATTAATTTACGTAGTCATGGTTATGGAAACCAAATGTGGCATATAGAACCATATTCCAAAAGGGATGAACCAACAACACCTATTGTTATTCCACTAATAGAAAAAAAAAGTTCCTTATTTAATGTTTATAAAATAAAAAAAAATAAAAAAACCCAATGAAATTATTGTAACATGAAACCCTAGAAAACTATTATAAAATATGGTATGACAATGCAGAAATTATAGAATATAATAAGAGATAAGGTTATGTAAAAAGATATAACTTGATTATTATCCTTGAAAATAATTTTAAAACTTATCTGGAATAGATAAAGACCGAGGGGAATTAAAGGGAAGGAAGAAACTATCCATATGGGAATTGAAAAGAGGGCTGCAAATGTGAGTGACATGCATAAGAATAATTTTATACGGATGGTTTTAAAAATCCATTGGAATAGTGATATCCTATACCAATATTTTGAAAAAACACTTGTAATATTTTTTATTATAGACCATATTTTTAGTAGTGGTAACTATTTACATCAATCTTATACCAACATACCCAAAATATTTATGATATAAAGTGACAATAATTTTTTATTTTCCTAGTATAATCTTTTATATGTTAATTTTGAATTTATATAAGTCTAAAGATACTCCCATTAACTTCTTAGACACTATATTATCATAATAATATCATGATAAGACACAAAAACACATTTGTGTCTAGTACATAACTCTAATTTCCATTTTAGTTGGAATAATTGACAAATAAACCCTTTTTTCTATATCATATATGGTATTTTATGTTTTTGAAGCATTTTATTTAGAAAATAAATCTTTATTCTTTAAAATATTTTACTTATGGTGGTGTAATCCCAATTCCTTATAATTTTAAAAACTCTAGATAAACAATTTTATCCTTATCTCCATTTCAAAAATGCTATAGTTTCTAAAGAATTATAAATGATACATATTGAATCTACCATATCATGTGTTTTATAAAAAAATATTTGTTATTAAAAAAATCTTTTATAATATAAGATAAATGAGATAACTATACACATATTTTATAAAAAATAATTATGATCTTGATATATTCCTTTAATCTCAAATAATTTATGTATAAACTCTTTGAATCATCACTTGAATATAAAATATATGATTTATCAATATTTCCCTTCATATTGAACTCATGTGTCACAACATTTATAAATTAATCCTTTGGTATAACATACCATTTAAAACCAAATAATCAGTTTCTATTACACTAATACTTGGAAAAAAATTTCCATGGTGTTTCTCAAAATATTTTATTTATTCTATAAAATCCCATCCTATAGAATTATTATTCATTATAGATAACACCTTTATGTTTCACTAATCTTTATTTTATACCAGAAGAAACATTTCTATACTTTCTAACTAAATCTTATTATTCTAGTTCGAATTCTTTATCACTTGTTCTATAAACATAACACATGAACCATGAGTGTATAAGAAGATACTAAAGTTAATTATGTCCTTTTTCATTTAATTCTATAGAAAACCTAAGCAAATCATTCTATGTTTCTATAAACATCTAGATCTATTTTTTGATAAACAATAATTGTTTGGTTACTGAGAAATTAATTTCTCTAACACATATAATTTATCTTACATTAGAATTATTTCATAAGTCACAAGTATTAGGGGTTTCTTACATTAATATTCTATTTTCAAGTGTGAACCTTGAAGTTAATTTTGATGAAGACAATACTATTCATATATAACAGATGTTTTTTTTCATATGAGTGTAATGTTTTACATTAATTTAATAGACTTTTTTTAAATGTTATCCCACTAAATTGATAGATAATTTTGAACTCATTATCTCCATTGGTGGGGAGATATCAATATTTAAATAAGAAATGAGTTTTATATGGAATTAATCTCACCTACTATTCATTTAGATAGTGTATCTTACCAATCACATTGTTTTACACATAGATAATTAAGTAGACAACAATTTTACCAATCCATGAAATGAATAAAACAAACTATATTCCTATGGTATTATAAATATTTCTCCCATTATAGATGCATCCCAAATATGACAATGTTATTATGTTAAAAAACTACTAGTTCTAATCATTACCACCTTACTTTACACAGGATAATCCATGGGCAACCTGGTATGGCAGAACCAGCCTGGTTGAATGATTGTGGACTTGACATGTGTTTGATTTGTATGTAATATAACACTTAGTATTTTATAGGGTATGATCTCACCATCTTATCTTGTGTATTCTCTTTGCATATATTATTGTTTCTAATTAATTAGTTTGGGACTATATTCTTTCCACCAAATCAATCCGTTCGAACTATATTGTTTTGTAACTATTTACACAACTCATAACTTGAGATACTAACAAAAATTAAAATCTTACTATGTTAATACTTATCTAAATGAATATCATGAATATGGATTATAAAACATTTTTTCTATAAAGGTTTAGAATTATATAAAAATAAAAAATATTTACATTAGTAATCCTCGAGCCCCATGTAGTCAACCCCACCTTTCTAGAATAAGGAATATTACTCTAGTCCAATTGGAAGTCCGACCCAAATTCCTTCTACCTTGGTAAAATTAATCATGATATATATCTATTAATTCATAAATCTGAAAAAATATTTTTAAATCAAAATTAAATACCTAATTCAAGACCATAACACAATATAACACAAATCCATCATAAAAAAACCTAAACCATTATCATAACAAGCTTGTAACACCTTAGATGCGTGTATAATAATCAATAGTGTAGTTTAAAAACTTAAACTAAGTCATACCTAAAATTAAAAAATATAAAAATTATATCAATGAATAAAATATGTGATAATTTTTAAATAAATGATCAATTCACATATTTAAACATGAGATAAACATTTAAAAACAATTCATATATAAATCTTCAAATAAATACATTATAATTTATTTAACATTATGTACATTCCATATTTTCTCTAAACAAAAACTATTTATATTCATTTCCAATATTAACCCCTTCATATTATTCAATATATGATATATTACATAAATATTTGATATAAAATGAAATATACTTATTTTATACATTAATTATATGATTTATAAATTTTATATAATCTAAATATAACATATTTATTGTATTTAAAAATTGTTCAAATAAACCATCAAAACTACTTTTGATATGGTTTAAATAATTTCTCACATAAATACCTTTAATTTTAACCGATTCAATTTAAAAAATTTATAAACAAATCATAATATGAAATACTACTGCTTTATATTTGGACTCATTTTTTAATTTATAAATATTTTATAAATTACCCTTATAATTTATAAAAAATATTTTTATTTATGAACAACAAGGTAAGACATATAATTTAGAAAGATAATTTTATGGGTTTCAACCAATTTAATATACATCATATGCATATTAAATTCATGATTATTGCATCCCATGCAATCATTATCATATCATGTTTTATTACTTTATGCATGCTTAACAATCTATAAGTATTAAATTATCTATTTAATTAATCCATATATAATATTCAAATCATAATATATATATAAATGAATATTTAGTAGTAATAAAAAACTAATAAATATTTTATTTATTTTCCAAATAGAAAATATAAATATGAACATTTCATATTTAATTATGGTGTCGATGTTTTTTAATTATAATTCACAACATTTATCTTTAAAAAACTATAAAATATAATAAATTTTTGGGAAAGTAGGAAATTTATTCATTTTTGGATCAAATAATTCTTTATGATTGATAATGGAATTATCAATCATAATCTAGGATTGGAATCATAACTGACATTATATGTTATTATGGAAAGGAAAATATCTAGCATCATCATCATAAATAAAATATATGTACCTTTATTGATGCCAGCTCCTTATTTGATGAACATGATGAAGTTTTCTTAATTGAGGTCACTATGAAATATCTTAGGTAAAATTTCCCCTATATTCTATACATATATCACTAGAATCCTCATACACTATGAGAGGACCCCCAAACTTCTAAGGTGTGATAGCACCTTCACCTCAATGATTAATGGAGAAGTTGGCTGAAGAAAGGTTTGACTATGAATTATCAGAATCCCTCACACCAAACAAGAAGGATTACACCATTTATATAGGCTCCTTTAATTTAATTATGAGAATCATATATTTGAATCTATCACTTGAAAACTGATGTACAATATGATAAAATATGCCAATTGAGTTTAAAATCATTTGAACATTCTAAACGATTATAATCAGTTTATATAGACATAAATGAATCAATCCATTGATATATAACTGAAGGAGATCATGTGTAAGATTCAGTAGTGAAAATTCACTCGATATACTATATCGTTATCCTATCATACAATATGACAGATACTAATTGCATGCTATGATAGATGCATTTACATTAGTAACATAGTCTAGGACTCAGGGTATATCATTAAATATGATATATCTATTTTAGTGCATATCCAAAAATGTGAACATTATGCGTAACATAAAAGTATCTAATGAAATACAAAATATAATATAGTAATAATAAAATCAATAATTAAAAATAATTTATATTTATCACGGAATAAGAATGTAATTACACATATATATTTTTTAAAAAATAACATTTATTAAAAAATGGACTTTAAATTTTTGAAACTGAACACATTATTTTGAAATTTAATTAAGATATTTATTTAATAATTACAATTTTCATATATAAAATGGTTAAAAATTTAGAATTAGTCTGATGAAATTAACTAATGATGATTCTTTGATAATTCAATGAAACAATTGATTTTTAGATGACTAATAAAATATAGTATGGATATACGGTATGCATTATGTTTTAAATTTGGTGTAATGAGGATGTAATAATTAATATTAATTAATCAACAACAAAAAATATATTAATTTAACAAATATTATATTTTAAAATATTAAAATAAATTTCTAGACCTATAATGAACTTTAGAAATTCTAAAATGGAAATTAAGGTTTTAGAACAACTCTCTATGAAAAAATTAAAATTTTATAACCAAAGTGATATTAAAAAATAGATTTTGGTTTTTAAATGAGTAAATTAAAAAAATAATGCCTGAAATATCAAATAAAATTAAATAAAACATTAGGAAAACGAGTGGTTTTGAATTTTTTATAACATATATTTCTAAATAATAAGTCCCAAAATTAACAGAAAATTTTACGATATTTTATCGAAACACCCACTCCCCAAACCACCATTCCTATTAAATCTAAAACCATTGAGCATGGTTATCATATTCATTTATCTCTAAATAGTCCTCCTAATGTTATATAAAGGTTGTAAGGAGTTCTTTTCCAAGTTCTAAGTAGCTATTTTCTATGGTAAGAGTTCCCAATATATTCTATTCATTTATTTTGTGAAATCCTTTAAAATTACATATTATTTCAATATCAAATGTTGTTATTATTATTTAATATATTTCTTTTATTATAATATAAATTATTTATCACCATTATCTCTCATTATACCACCTTTATAAGTATTTATAATGGTAAAACATTTCAATAACCATACAATGCATTATCCAAATCCCTATGCAGGATATATATTTGTGGTATTATGGATATTATATCTAAGAGGGGGAAGTTTTCTAAGTATGTATGATAGAGATGTGGAGCATATATTGGGCCCCAAGTGGATTAAACTATATTTTTATACAAGTTCGTATTTTTTATCAATGCGTAACATCCAAGATGTTTCTCCTTAAGGAATTTTGGTATCCTAATGCATGTAATATATTTTTGTTAGACACTCCGACTTTTTAGAGGGGATTTTTCATTCATTTTTTTGTTCTCCTACCATTTTAAAATATTTTATTCAATGAATACTCCCAATTAATAAACTTATATGATGAAATTATCTGAACATACTACTCCATTATCATCCATTTGATAAGGATACTTTACTTTTCAATATGAATAACTAATAGTTTATGATTTGAATGATTAATATTTAAATATATATCCATATTATTCAATTTACTGTGAAAATATTAAAAAAATTTATATCCATTATTTCTATATAGATAAATATTGATTACTTAGCCATGATTATATGTGAGGTTACTAATGTAAAATATGATATACATTGTTCTCCATTCTTTTCATATGATAAATGCATTGTAATTATCATGTTATGGAAGGGGACTAAACTTATACATCCCTTAAATAAATCAGTTACTCTTATAAAAAAATATATCTCTGTAATCTAGGGTATTACTATAGAGACCCGAAGCTTGACGTACATGGACATTACCTTACTTTTGCGGAATACTTAATAAAAAAAAGAAACACAAGGACCATAATAGTTTAGTGTCTTTGGAAACTTGGAAGATAATCTTCTAATCGTGGTGAAAGATCTTTAAAATCTCCCATAAAGATCTTCCTTTTTTTTACCCAAAACCTTTCTTTATATCCTGGGGAAAGGAAAACATAAAAAGGGTGAGCTAAAATGCTCAGTAAGGGTAAGAATGGGAAAAATAAAACATACCATATACATTTTAACCTAAAAACATGAACATAATGTTTAAACATCAAAAACATGAGAAAAGGCAAAAAAACATAGAAGCCCATAAGGCATAGATCATAACGAAACATTAAGAATGATAAAATATAATGGGAATAAAATATGTAATTGTGGAAACCATTAAGCACATGATATGATTTCCATATTAGCCAAATAATTGCTACCAAGACCATCTTAGTGGACAAAGTCCCTTTCTGAATCGAGTTCACTCCTCGTTCCAGTCCTGTATTACTGAACTGGTTTAACATGCTGTTCTATCCATGTCTATCTCATGAGATATAAATCTTTACCCAATGCATTGGAGGGAGATATATGTCCCACCCATCTCATAATTATACCATTCTTATGTGTGCCACAAAATCATAAACCATACATCATAGCATAACCCATGTAATAAAAATTGGAATCTTAAACATCGTGACATCATAAAACAATTCATATAAGATAAAGGAATTCATAAAACTATTTCCATCACCATATAATCAAATCCATGTAATAATAGGGATAGAAACAAAACCCTATATTATCTTAGATAGAAAATAATTTTGATAAAACTCTTGAACTCCATTCTTGAGGAAAATATCCTTTCTACTTCAAAAACATTTTTTCCTATATTAACATGTCATAAAATTTTAAACTAAAATAAGTTGATTAAAAATAAACTTGAAAACTTGTAAAGGAAGATTCTTGGAAATATTGTTTTTAAAATCCATCCATGTCGTATAAGTTAAAAAAACATTCTTCTCGTACTTTTGTCGGAAAAGTCAAAAAGTACCTCGTACGAAAAATGACAAAAGATTCCTTTCATATCTTTTACTAAAAACTCACCGAAGGGTAAAATTGGATTTAAACAATTGTAGGTGGATGGAAATAATATTACATATTGAGGAAACATGGATGTGGATGATAAAATATTCCCCAGTAAATTCTAAAGTATAAACAATCTCGGATAAAAATTAAGATTGCGAGATTGTCCCTTACCTTATGTCCGATATGATTCGTATATATCCAAACCTCCTGTATAATGATTTAAATAATGTCATTTACTTATTACAGAATCATATTCATTGTTATGATATCATATATGGTTCACTTATGACTTCATATTACCCATTCCTTTGTAAATTCCATGTTAAAGCGCGTTTTGGGTAAAATTGTTTCATTTGTGGTTCGTGTTTTGACTTTTAATTATTCATATGATTAATTAGATCATGATTACTTAATTCCAGAATATAAAAAATTATTTATATATAATATATATTTAGAATATACATATATATAATTGATCGATAAATGGAAAGAAATACACCTTTCATGGAGACGGTAGGCCGTACGTACGCATGAACGTTGTTTTCGTTTCCTTATTGAATTGAATGGAATTAAGTAGATGACATAAATATATATATATACATAAATCCAGTAACATTATAATGTCATATATTTCATTATTATTGCTTATATATACTTTATAATCATTCTTAAATGGTTAACATGGAGAATGAATCTCATCGCGTCGTGGAGACGGTAGTCCGTACGTACGCACGAGCGATGATATCATTCCCATAATTATTGAATTGAATTGGATAGGATGATACAATATATCATAATCAGTATGATGTTATAATAACAATGTATAGATATTCTTTACACCATTATACCCATCCAAGTAAGGTGGTGTTGGAAAAACAGATTACACCACGGCGTGGAGACGGTATTCCGTACGTACGCACATGCGGTGATTTTGTTTTCCTTAGGGTGGATAGATGGTGAAATAGGGTTGTTTCATAATTATAATAACATATCATTATATGAGTGATACTTATGTTATTACTTCATAATGAAACAACTAAATAAGAAGAAGTAGAAGAAGAAATAAAGTTGAATGAATCGGTAACAGACATTACCTCTTCTTTGAAGCGCCTCTTTGAGACCTCCTCTTAGGGCACTAAAATTGGTCTTTGAAGAAAACCAGGACCTCTAGGATGTTTCTAGGGAAGTGGAGAGGGGAAAGTTTCAGGGGTGGGCCGATCTTGAAGGCTCAATGTTGTGTGAGGAAGAGAGGGAGGAGGTTCCCTTTTATAAGGGAAGAGAGGGGCACCTTTGGAAATCTTAAAAATATTAATTTATAATAAATATAACCCTACATAAAAACCTCCCAAAATGACTCATATTATAATATTAGATGATATACGGTTGTAATATCATTAAACAATAAAATTTAGACATGTTAGAAAATTATTTTAAACATTACCAACTTGATTTATCCTTACTTAATCAATTTAATTTTATTTGTGGTAATAAAATTCTAAATTTTAAATTATGACAAATAATTACTTATTTGTTGTGAATTATCTATAATTGGATACTTGATAACATTTTATACCATATAAATTTAAATTTATAATTTTTTTATATTTTTGTGATTTTTAAACAATTTTATAATATGTTATTTTTATAAAATAACAATAGTGTCAATTTTGACACTATTCATTTATTTGAATTTAAATAAAATATATACAGAAGATATATTTGAACTAAAAGATTTAATAGATTAATAAAAGGTAATATGTATCTATAAAATTAGTGGAGAACATTAAATAGTTCATATAATATTTATTTTGTTATTTTTAAAACCATTTATTTGGTTTATCTCTTAATAAAATAATTACTACAACAATATTGTATAATTATTTAATATACATATTTGTTGCATAAAAATTAAAAATAAAATCTTATAATTACGATAAATCTATTAACTTTCACAATAATACTTTTACTTGAATTTATCATCTTAAAATCACAATATTTAAATTGTTATATTTACTAAATTATGAAGGTGACAACTTTGGCATCATTCAAAATAAAATAATATAAGTGTCATAATCACTTTTATAATACTCCAAACGGTTATATATTAGGTCATTGGATGATTACGGTGTAGATATACACTACCAATAAGTTTTGGTCAGGTTTGTGGGCCTTTTAATGGGTATTATTTTTTCAATAAAACTATATTACTAATTTTTCACTTAATAAATAATTTATGCATCATTAATGTATCACCATTAATGATAATTATTTAATCCCTAAAAATTATAAATAAACTATCATGATGTAGATAAATTTATTATCTTTCTAGAGACTATTCATGTTCAAAGTTTTATGATGTTTATCACTAAATTAAAATTATTATACTTATAAGATTTAAGAGAGTGACATATTGTCACTTTCTTTGGTTTTAATAACAATTAAATTATTATCATGATCAAAAGTCCATAAAATAAATATAATCCGACCCTTAGGTGATATGGGTATACTTTTAGCCATCCAATATAATTTTGGCATGTGTTAAGGTTATTTTATAATATTATATTTACCCTTAATTACCTGATTTACCTTTAACTATGGTAAATAAAATTTACCGTAGTTACTATTCATAATTTCAAAAAATAAAAAGTATCCTATTAACATAATTTATACCCACCGATTCAAAATACTGAATCCATTTTTAGAAATTCCATACACAAAAGTTTCATAAATTAAATTAAAAATAATCCCATTGTCGAAAGAAAACAGGTTTTTGTTTAAAACATTACAAAAGATTGAATTGATTTAACCTATGAATTCAAGGTAAAATCAATGCTAATTCCATACATTATATTAAATGGTAAAAATATATTCTATTTATACTTTAAAACCATTCAATATTATAATTTAACCATTTAAATTATTACAATGAAAAAAGTTGTTTTTAATTAAAATATAGCATGTTTTTACTATTCATTAAAATATGGAAGTTATCAGAAAAATATCAAAACATTATCCAATGAAAATTTATATATCCTGGTTCAAAAGAAGAAGTTTATTTTGTAAAATTGAACTTACAAACATGTCAAAAACTAGATTTAATGTGGGTGCGCCATCAAAAGGCGGCAAAACTACATTTTTTGAAAAATACTAATTTTACCCAAAACATTTATTTTGTTCTTATACCATGTTCTATAAAATGTGTAAGATGAATAATAATGTTATAAAAATCAAAATTTAGTTAATACTATTCATAAAGGCTAGTTCATAATAATATTATAATAATATATCGTTGTTTAGTAAAACTCGGCATTGCGTACAACACACGCTATCAAGGAAGGTCGCGATTGCGTGTAATGCAAGCCAAGTCAGGGTTGCGTGTAGTGCACGAATCCCTTGTTGCTGCGTTTAACAAAATACATTTAATATATATATATATATACTCAATGTTTCGTAGAATAACTACTATCAAACAAACATGAAATTGTGTGTAACACGATCTAGAATTAGTGTTTCCTATACTGCAAGCTAATACGGTGTTGCGTATAGCGCAAGATAATCTTGGTGTATCATAAAATAGAAGATATAAAAGAAATTAAAAAGAAGATATCTTATAAAGACCAAGGGGAATTAAAGGGAAGGAAGAAACTATCCATATGGGAATTGAAAAGAGGGCTGCAAATGTGAGTGACATGCATAAGAATAATTTTATACGGATGGTTTTAAAAATCCATTGGAATAGTGATATCCTATACCAATATTTTGAAAAAACACTTGTAATATTTTTTATTATAGACCATATTTTTAGTAGTGGTAACTATTTACATCAATCTTATACCAACATACCCAAAATATTTATGATATAAAGTGACAATAATTTTTTATTTTCCTAGTATAATCTTTTATATGTTAACTTTGAATTTATATAAGTCTAAAGATACTCCCATTAACTTCTTAGACACTATATTATCATCATAATATCATGATAAGACACAAAAACTCATTTGTGTCTAGTACATAACTCTAATTTCCATTTTAGTTGGAATAATTAACAAATAAACCCTTTTTTCTATATCATATATGGTATTTTATGTTTTTGAAGCATTTTATTTAGAAAATAAATCTTTATTCTTTAAAATATGTCACTTATGGTGGTGTAATCCCAATTCCTTATAATTTTAAAAACTCTAGATAAACAATTTTATCCTTATCTCCATTTCAAAAATGCTATAGTTTCTAAAGAATCATAAATGATACATATTGAATCTACCATATCATGTGTTTTATAAAAAAATATTTGTTATTAAAAAAATCTTTTATAATATAAGATAAATGAGATAACTATACACATATTTTATAAAAAATAATTATGATCTTGATATATTCCTTTAATCTCAAATAATTTATGTATAAACTCTTTGAATCATCACTTGAATATAAAATATATGATTTATCAATATTTCCCTTCATATTGAACTCATGTGTCACAACATTTATAAATTAATCCTTTGGTATAACATACCATTTAAAACCAAATAATCTGTTTCTATTACACTAATACTTGGAAAAAAATTTCCATGGTGTTTCTCAAAATATTTTATTTATTCTATAAAATCCCATCCTATAGAATTATTATTCATTATAGATAACACCTTTATGTTTCACTAATCTTTATTTTATACCAGAAGAAACATTTCTATACTTTCTAACTAAATCTTATTATTCTAGTTCGAATTCTTTATCACTTGTTCTATAAACATAACACATGAACCATGAGTGTATAAGAAGATACTAAAGTTAATTATGTCCTTTTTCATTTAATTCTATAGAAAACCTAAGCAAATCATTCTATGTTTCTATAATCATCTAGATCTATTTTTTGATAAACAATAATTGTTTGGTTACTTAGAAATTAATTTCTCTAACACATATAATTTATCTTACATTATAATTATTTCATAAGTCACAAGTATTAGGGGTTTCTTACATTAATATTCTATTTTCAAGTGTGAACCTTGAAGTTAATTTTGATGAAGACAATACTATTCATATATAACAGATGTTTTTTTCATATGAGTGTAATGTTTTACATTAATTTAATAGACTTTTATTAAATTTTATCCCACTAAATTGATAGATAATTTTGAACTCATTATCTCCATTGGTGGGGAGATATCAATATTTAAATAAGAAATGAGTTTTATATGGAATTAATCTCACCTACTATTCATTTAGATAGTGTATCTTACCAATCACATTGTTTTACACATAGATAATTAAGTAGACAACAATTTTACCAATCCATGAAATGAATAAAACAAACTCTATTCCTATGGTATTATAAATATTTCTCCCATTATAGATGCATCCCAAATATGACAATGATATTATGTTAAAAAACTACTAGTTCTAATCATTACCACCTTACTTTACACAGGATAATCCATGGGAAACCTGGTATGGCAGAACCAGCCTGGTTGAATGATTGTGGACTTGACATGTGTTTGATTTGTATGGAATATAACACTTAGTATTTTATAGGGTATGATCTCACCATCTTATCTTGTGTATTCTCTTTGCATATATTATTGTTTCTAATTAATTAGTTTGGGACTATATTCTTTCCACCAAATCAATACGTTCGAACTATATTGTTTTGTAACTATTTACACAACTCATAACTTGAGATACTAACAAAAATTAAAATCTTACTATGTTAATACTTATCTAAATGAATATCATGAATATGGATTATAAAACATTTTTTCTATAAAGGTTTATAATTATATAAAAATAAAAAATATTTACATTAGTAATCCTCGAGCCCCATGTAGTCAACCCCACCTTTCTAGAATAAGGAATATTACTCTAGTCCAATTGGAAGTCCGACCCAAATTCCTTCTACCTTGGTAAAATTAATCATGATATATATCTATTAATTCATAAATCTGAAAAAATATTTTTAAATCAAAATTAAATACCTAATTCAAGACCATAACACAATATAACACAAATCCATCATAAAAAAACCTAAACCATTATCATAACAAGCTTGTAACTCCTTAGATGCGTCTATAATAATCAATAGTGTAGTTTAAAAACTTAAACTAAGTCATACCTAAAATTAAAAAATATAAAAATTATATCAATGAATAAAATATGTGATAATTTTTAAATAAATGATCAATTCACATATTTAAACATGAGATAAACATTTAAAAACAATTCATATATAAATCTTCAAATAAATACATTATAATTTATTTAACATTATGTACATTCCATATTTTCTCTAAACAAAAACTATTTATATTCATTTCCAATATTAACCCCTTCATATTATTCAATATATGATATATTACATAAATATTTGATATAAAATGAAATATACTTATTTTATACATTAATTATATGATTTACAAATTTTACATAATCCAAATATAACATATTTATTGTATTTAAAAATTGTTCAAATAAACCATCAAAACTACTTTTGATATGGTTTAAATAATTTCTCACATAAATACCTTTAATTTTAACCGATTCAATTTAAAAAATTTATAAACAACACATAATATGAAATACTACCGCTTTATATTTGGACTCATTTTTTAATTTATAAATATTTTATAAATTACCCTTATAATTTATAAAAAATATTTTTATTTATGAACAACAAGGTAAGACATATAATTTAGAAAGATAATTTTATGGGTTTCAACCAATTTAATATACATCATATGCATATTAAATTCATGATTATTGCATCCCATGAAATCATTATCATATCATGTTTTATTACTTTATGCATGCTTAACAATCTATAAGTATTAAATTATCTATTTAATTAATCCATATATAATATTCAAATCATAATATATATATAAATGAATATTTAGTAGTAATAAAAAACTAATAAATATTTTATTTATTTTCCAAATAGAAAATATAAATATGAACATTTCATATTTAATTATGGTGTCGATGTTTTTTAATTATAATTCACAACATTTATCTTTAAAAAACTATAAAATATAATAAATTTTTGGGAAAGTAGGAAATTTATTCATTTTTGGATCGAATAATTCTTTATGATTGATAATGGAATTATCAATCATAATCTAGGATTGGAATCATAACTGACATTATATGTTATTATGGAAAGGAAAATATCTAGCATCATCATCATAAATAAAATATATGTACCTTTATTGATGCCAGCTCCTTATTTGATGAACATGATGAAGTTTTCTTAATTGAGGTCACTATGAAATATCTTAGGAAATATTTCCCCTATATTCTATACATATATCACTAGAATCCTCATACACTATGAGAGGACCCCCAAACTTCTAAGGTGTGATAGCACCTTCACCTCAATGATTAATTGAGAAGTTGGCTGAAGAAAGGTTTGACTATGAATTATCAGAATCCCTCACACCAAACAAGAAGGATTACACCATTTATATAGGCTCCTTTAATTTAATTATGAGAATCAAATATTTGAATCTATCACTTGAAAACTGATGTACAATACGATAAAATATGCCAATTGAGTTTAAAATCATTTGAACATTCTAAACGATTATAATCAGTTTATATAGACATAAATGAATCAATCCATTGATATATAACTGAAGGAGATCATGTCTAAGATTCAGTAGTGAACATTCACTCGATATACTATATCTTTATCCTATCATACAATATGACAGATACTAATTGCATGCTATGAGAGATGCATTTACATTAGTAACATAGTCTAGGACTCAGGGTATATCATTAAATATGATATATCTATTTTAGTGCATATCCAAAAATGTGAACATTATGCGTAACATAAAAGTATATAATGAAATACAAAATATAATATAGTAATAATAAAATCAATAATTAAAAATAATTTATATTTATCACGGAATAAGAATGTAATTACACATATATATTTTTTAAAAAATAACATTTATTAAAAAATGGACTTTAAATTTTTGAAACTGAACACATTATTTTGAAATTTAATTAAGATATTTATTTAATAATTACAATTTTCATATATAAAATGGTTAAAAATTTAGAATTAGTCTGATGAAATTAACTAATGATGATTCTTTGATAATTCAATGAAACAATTGATTTTTAGATGACTAATAAAATATAGTATGGATATACGGTATGCATTATGATTTAAATTTGGTGTAATGAGGATGTAATAATTAATATTAATTAATCAACAACAAAAAATATATTAATTTAACAAATATTATATTTTAAAATATTAAAATAAATTTCTAGACCTATAATGAACTTTAGAAATTCTAAAATGGAAATTAAGGTTTTAAAACAACTCTCTATGAAAAAATTAAAATTTTATAACCAAAGTGATATTAAAAAATAGATTTTGGTTTTTAAATGAGTAAATTAAAAAAATAATGCCCGAAATATCAAATAAAATTAAATAAAACATTAGGAAAACTAGTGGTTTTGAATTTTTTATAACATATATTTCTAAATAATAAGTCCCAAAATTAACAGAAAATTTTACGATATTTTATCTAAACACCCACTCCCCAAACCACCATTCCTATTAAATCTAAAACCATTGATCATGGTTATCATATTCATTTATCTCTAAATAGTCCTCCTAATGTTATATAAAGGTTGTAAGGAGTTCTTTTCCAAGTTCTAAGTAGCTATTTTCTATGGTAAGAGTTCCCAATATATTCTATTCATTTATTTTGTGAAATCCTTTAAAATTACATATTATTTCAATATCAAATGTTGTTATTATTATTTAATATATTTCTTTTATTATAATATAAATTATTTATCACCATTATCTCTCATTATACCATCTTTATAAGTATTTATAATGGTAAAACATTTCAATAACCATAGAATGCATTATCCAAATCCCTATGCATGATATATATTTGTGGTATTATGGATATTATATCTAAGAGGGGGAAGTTTTCTAAGTATGTATGATAGAGATGTGGAGCATATATTGGGCCCCAAGTGGATTAAACTATATTTTTATACAAGTTCGTATTTTTTATCAATGCGTAACATCCAAGATGTTTCTCCTTAAGGAATTTTGGTATCCTAATGCATGTAATATATTTTTGTTAGACACTCCGACTTTTTAGAGGGGATTTTTCATTCATTTTTTTGTTCTCCTACCATTTTAAAATATTTTATTCAATGAATACTCCCAATTAATAAACTTATATGATGAAATTATCTGAACATACTACTCCATTATCATCCATTTGATAAGGATACTTTACTTTTCAATATGAATAACTAATAGTTTATGATTTGAATGATTAATATTTAAATATATATCCATATTATTCAATTTACTGTGAAAATATTAAAAAAATTTATATCCATTATTTCTATATAGATAAATATTGATTACTTAGCCATGATTATATGTGAGGTTACTAATGGAAAATATGATATACATTGTTCTCCATTCTTTTCATATGATAAATGCATTGTAATTATCATGTTATGGAAGGGGACTAAACTTATACATCCCTTAAATAAATCAGTTACTCTTATAAAAAAATATATCTCTGTAATCTAGGGTATTACTATAGAGACCCGAAGCTTGACCTACATGGACATTACCTTACTTTTGCGGAATACTTAATAAAAAAAAGAAACACAAGGACCATAATAGTTTAGTGTCTTTGGAAACTTGGAAGATAATCTTCTAATCGTGGTGAAAGATCTTTAAAATCTCCCATAAAGATCTTCCTTTTTTTACCCAAAACCTTTCTTTATATCCTGGGGAAAGGAAAACATAAAAAGGGTGAGCTAAAATGCTCAGTAAGGGTAATAATGGGAAAAATAAAACATACCATATACATTTTAACCTAAAAACATGAACATAATGTTTAAACATCAAAAACATGAGAAAAGACAAAAAAACATAGAAGCCCATAAGGCATAGATCATAAAGAAACATTAAGAATGATAAAATATAATGGGAATAAAATATGTAATTGTGGAAACCATTAAGCACATGATATGATTTCCATATTAGCCAAATAATTTCTACCAAGACCATCTTAGTGGACAAAGTCCCTTTCTGAATCGAGTTCACTCCTTGTTCCAGTCCTGTATTACTGAACTGGTTTAACATGTTGTTCCATCCATGTCTATCTCATGAGATATAAATCTTTACCCAATGAATTGGAGGGAGATATATGTCCCACCCATCTCATAATTATACCATTCTTATGTGTGCCACAAAATCATAAACCATACATCATAGCATAACCCATGTAATAAAAATTGGAATCTTAAACATCGTGACATCATAAAACAATTCATATAAGATAAAGGAATTCATAAAACTATTTCCATCACCATATAATCAAATCCATGTAATAATAGGGATAGAAACAAAACCCTATATTATCTTAGATAGAAAATAATTTTGATAAAACTCTTGAACTCCATTCTTGAGGAAAATATCCTTTCTACTTCAAAAACATTTTTTCCTATATTAACATGTCATAAAATTTTAAACTAAAAGAATTAGATTAAAAATAAACTTGAAAACTTGTAAAGGAAGATTCTTGGAAATATTGTTTTTAAAATCCATCCATGTCGTATAAGTTAAAAAAACATTCTTCTCGTACTTTTGTCGGAAAAGTCAAAAAGTACCTCGTACGAAAAATGACAAAAGATTCCTTTCATATCTTTTACTAAAAACTCACCGAAGGGTAAAATTGGATTTAAACAATTGTAGGTGGATGGAAATAATATTACATATTGAGGAAACATGGATGTGGATGATAAAATATTCCCCAGTAAATTCTAAAGTATAAACAATCTCGGATAAAAATTAAGATTGCGAGATTGTCCCTTACCTTATGTCCGATATGATTCGTATATATCCAAACCTCCTGTATAATGATTTAAATAATGTCATTTACTTATTACAGAATCATATTCATTGTTATGATATCATATATGGTTCACTTATGACTTCATATTACCCATTCCTTTGTAAATTCCATGTTAAAGAGCGTTTTGGGTAAAATCGTTTCATTTGTGGTTCGTGTTTTGACTTTTAATTATTCATATGATTAATTAGATCATGATTACTTAATTCCAGAATATAAAAAATTATTTATATATAATATATATTTAGAATATACATATATATAATTGATCGATAAATGGAAAGAAATACACCTTTCATGGAGACGGTATGCCGTACGTACGCATGAACGTTGTTTTCGTTTCCTTATTGAATTGAATGGAATTAAGTAGATGACATAAATATATATATATACATAAATCCAGTAACATTATAATGTCATATATTTCATTATTATTTCTTATATATACTTTATAATCATTCTTAAATGGTTAACATGGAGAATGAATCTCATCGCGTCGTGGAGACGGTAGTCCGTACGTACGCACGAGCAATGATATCATTCCCATAATTATTGAATTGAATTGGATAGGATGATACAATATATCATAATCAGTATGATGTTATAATAACAATGTATAGTTATTCTTTACACCATTATACCCATCCAAGTAAGGTGGTGTTGGAAAAACAGATTACACCACGGCGTGGAGACGGTATTCTGTACGTACGCACATGCGGTGATTTCGTTTTCCTTAGGGTGGATAGATGGTGAAATAGGGTTGTTTCATAATTATAATAACATATCATTATATGAGTGATACTGATGTTATTACTTCATAATGAAACAACTAAATAAGAAGAAGTAGAAGAAGAAATAAAGTTGAATGAATCGGTAACAGACATTACCTCTTCTTTGAAGCGCCTCTTTGAGACCTCCTCTTAGGGCACTAAAATTGGTCTTTGAAGAAAACCAGGACCTCTAGGATGTTTCTAGGGAAGTGGAGAGGGGAAATTTTCAGGGGTGGGCCGATCTTGAAGGCTCAATGTTGTGTGAGGAAGAGAGGGAGGAGGTTCCCTTTTATAAGGGAAGAGAGGGGCACCTTTGGAAATCTTAAAAATATTAATTTATAATAAATATAACCCTACATAAAAACCTCCCAAAATGACTCATATTATAATATTAGATGATATAGGGTTTTAATATCATTAAACAATAAAATTTAGACATGTTAGGAAATTATTTTAAACATTACCAACTTGATTTATCCTTACTTAATCAATTTAATTTTATTTGTGGTAATAACATTCTAAATTTTAAATTATGACAAATAATTACTTATTTGTTGTGAATTATCTATAATTGGATACTTTATAACATTTTATACCATATAAATTTAAATTTATAATTTTTTTATATTTTTGTGATTTTTAAACAATTTTATAATATGTTATTTTTATAAAATAACAATAGTGTCAATTTTGACACTATTCATTTATTTGAATTTAAATAAAATATATACAGAAGATATATTCGAACTAAAAGATTTAATAGATTAATAAAAGGTAATATGTATCTATAAAATTAGGGGAGAACATTAAATAGTTCATATAATATTTATTTTGTTATTTTTAAAACCATTTATTTGGTTTATCTCTTAATAAAATAATTACTACAACATTATTGTATAATTATTTAATATACATATTTGTTGCATAAAAATTAAAAATAAAATCTTATAATTACGATAAATCTATTAACTTTCACAAAAATACTTTTACTTGAATTTATCATCTTAAAATCACAATATTTAAATTGTTATATTTACTAAATTATGAAGGTGACAACTTTGGCATCATTCAAAATAAAATAATATAAGTGTCATAATCACTTTTATAATACTCCAAACGGTTATATATTAGGTCATTGGATGATTACGGTGTAGATATACACTACCAATAAGTTTTGGTCAGGATTGTGGGCCTTTTAATGGGTATTATTTTTTCAATAAAACTATATTACTAATTTTTCACTTAATAAATAATTTATGCATCATTAATGTATCACCATTAATGATAATTATTTAATCCCTAAAAATTCTAAATAAACTATCATGATGTAGATAAATTTATTATCTTTCTATAGACTATTCATGTTCAAAGTTTTATGATGATTATCACTAAATTAAAATTATTATACTTATAAGATTTAAGAGAGTGACATATTGTCACTTTCTTTGGTTTTAATAACAATTAAATTATTATCATGATCAAAAGTCCATAAAATAAATATAATCCGACCCTTAGGTGATATGGGTCTACTTTTAGCCATCCAATATAATTTTGGCATGTGTTAAGGTTATTTTATAATATTATATTTACCCTTAATTACCTGATTTACCTTTAACTATGGTAAATAAAATTTACCGTAGTTACTATTCATAATTTCAAAAAATAAAAAGTATCCTATTAACATAATTTATACCCACCGATTCAAAATACTGAATCCATTTTTAGAAATTCCATACACAAAAGTTTCATAAATTAAATTAAAAATAATCCCATTGTCGAAAGAAAACCGGTTTTTGTTTAAAACATTACAAAAGATTGAATTGATTTAACCTATGAATTCAAGGTAAAATCAATGCTAATTCCATACATTATATTAAATGGTAAAAATATATTCTATTTATACTTTAAAACCATTCAATATTATAATTTAACCATTTAAATTATTACAATGAAAAAAGTTGTTTTTAATTAAAATATAGCATGTTTTTACTATTCATTAAAATATGGAAGTTATCAGAAAAATATCAAAACATTATCCAATGAAAATTTATATATCCTGGTTCAAAAGAAGAAGTTTATTTTGTAAAATTGAACTTACAAACATGTCAAAAACTAGATTTAATGTGGGTGCGCCATCAAAAGGCGGCAAAACTACATTTTTTGAAAAATACTAATTTTACCCAAAACATTTATTTTGTTCTTATACCATGTTCTATAAAATGTGTAAGATGAATAATAATGTTATAAAAATCAAAATTTAGTTAATATTATTCATAAAGGCTAGTTCATAATAATATTATAATAATATATCGTTGTTTAGTAAAACTCGGCATTGCGTACAACACACGCTATCGAGGAAGGTCGTGATTGCGTGTAATGCAAGCCAAGTCAGGGTTGCGTGTAGTGCACGAATCCCTTGTTGCTGCGTTTAACAAAATACATTGAATATATATATATATACTCAATGTTTTGTAGAATAACTACTATCAAACAAACATGAAATTGTGTGTAACACGATCCAGAATTAGTGTTGCCTATACTGCAAGCTAATACGGTGTTGCGTATAACGCAAGATAATCTTGGTGTATCATAAAATAGAAGATATAAAAGAAATTAAAAAGAAGATATCTTATAAAATCTCGGGTTATTACATTCTAACCCCCTTTAAATGAATTTGGCCTCGAAATTCATCGGGGTTATAAATGGTTTTCTACTTGAAAGTTTCTTTAATTGAAACCCACATCGTAAGAAGGAATACCAAAACTTATCTTTATAAACTAAAGTATGAAACGTAACAGTTACCCAAATAAACTAATCACTGGGTTTCCACATAGGATAACATAGGTGAAAATATGGATATGGAAGAGAAATCTAACCATCATTCTCTGATAGAGAGTGGTAGAGAACATGGCTATGAAATAGCCAACAATCACAAAGCCATAGATTTGCAATGATATAAGGTACCATCTGATTCACCGGATATAAGAGAACTAGGACAACATTTTTGGTTTTCAAGATCATTTCTCTAATGTTGAAGAATCTTCGAATCAAAAGAAATACATACTTGATTTTGGTACAATCTCACCGTTGTTCGTGCCTTGAACAATTTCCACTTTATCTCTTAAAGAAATGAAGTTGAATTTTCAATTCATGAAGTGTTAGCAGATCATATGATGGAATGATGAGTCATTCCATCTATTTCAAACAAAAGGTTAGAAAAAGTTATCAAATATACATAAGTCCATCTATGCTATGGTTAATCGTATAAGATTCAAAAAATGAACTTATACTTCATATATCATACCGCTTAATAAAATAAAACTAGTTTCTACTAACTAGGGACTTTCTATATGCCAGTAGTAGACGATAAAGGCTAGTCGCACTTCAGTTCAATTCCCACAGCCTTGTCCGATGCGATGGGTTGTCGCCTGTCCTCTAGGTTGTCCTTTTTCTAAAACTACATTACTATAACATCCCATCAATAATATTGAAAAAAGTTCTATCCTTAAACAATACTAACTTATGTCCAACATAATCCTTTCCAATCATTAGGCTTATCCAAAATACTATTGTCCAATCTCATATTATAGTGAAAATGATTACCAAAGAGTTCATATAACAAGCATGTTAATAGCATCGTTGATCCCCATATATCATGAGATATGTCTTTTTGGTCACATTACAAAAATTCGAAGGCCTTAATCATGTATTCTCTTGAAAAATGAATACCCATTGAATCTTAGTGAAAACATGAGTGCTGTCAAAAGTTAACTCTTTTCGCATACCAAAACCTCAAACCATGATATAACTATTTCATTATATCAGTCATGAGCTCATGAATACTGTCAAACATTTCATTTTCTCCTTATCCCTTCATTATGCGCATATCATATTTTTTCCAAAAATATCTCAATCACTTTCCATGGTTACCGGTACCATAAAATTATTGAAAACCACAATAGACCAATACATAAATATTTCAATATTCCACGATACTATATACAACATTATTTTGGAATCCCATTACATAAACACTTAATCATTCCACCACATTGTTGTCATATTCAACATTTCCAATAGTGATCGCATGTGACTTCCCTTTTTCCTTTTCCTTAAGTGTTTGTTGACGTCGACCATCATCATCAACCCTTGGATTTGGGTATTGATTGGCATAATGCCCCATCTCCTTGCACTTGAAACATTGATGTGTAGTAGGTTCATTCTGTGTATCCCTTCCTTTGTTTGTATCATTACACATCTTCTTCCCATCATTGCGGCATTCAAATGTCTGATGACCTTCCTTTCCACATTTGAAACATTTACTTGTCCCTTTAAGACAACTCCCTCCACGATTATTTCCACACTTTGAGCATAAGGGAAAGATCGTCTTCTTTTCAGTGTTATCTTTAGATTTTCCTTTGAATTCCATTTTGCTCGTCTTATCAAACCCATATGATTGTTGGGTTACTCCAATATCCATCTCAACATTGAGAGCACATCAAACGATTTCCTCATAGCTATTGAAGTCCCTTATGGCTAACGCCCTTCAAAGACTTGGTTTTAAGCCACTAAAGAATCGATCAAACTTACTCTCAGCTTGGATAATAATACCAGAAGCGTACCTTGAAAGTCTTGTAAAATCTGCTTCATAGGTGCCAATAGATTCATCATCCTTTTGCTTCAGTTCAAGAAACTCTTTCTCCATCTTTGTTCGGAGAATACGAGGGAAGTACTTATTGAAAAATAAGTTCTTGAACTCGTCCCATTCCATGGACTCAATTTCATCCCTTTGCCTCGTATTCTTAATAATATTCCACCATTTATCAACATCTCCTTCCAAACGATACACTGCTAGGATGACTTTATCATGTTCAGAACATTGAAGAACTGAAAATATCTTTTCAGTAGTACTAATCCATTGTTCAGCAACTAATGGATCAGTAGACCCACTGAATGAAGGTGGACGCTACCTCATGAAGGATTCAACAGAATGTTGCTCCTTCCTTTGCTCGTTTGGAAATCTTGCATGATTCATATCTTGAGAAAGTTGTGTGAGCATGGTTACAAGATTTTGCATTCCATCTCCCATAACGTTTGGTTGCTCAGGGGGACAATCATTGCATTGCCCATCGCATTCCGCATTAACACAGTTCCTTCGAGTTCCAGCCATTGACTAAAACCAAGAAGAATAGTGTGAGCAACACTACTTATAATAGGAAAATCACATAATCAATAATAAAATTTCACACTTAAGGTCTTATCCTAGGTTATTCATGGACATTTCTAAAACACTAATATTTTGTTCTATGCTTAGACTTATCCTTAGGGTTCTTACTAAGGCTTTCACATCCTAGTTTCCAAAGGTTGACTATACCTTTCCTCTGATACCAACTGTAGAGACCCGAAGCTTGACGTACATGGACATTACATTACTTTTGCGGAATAATTAATAAAAAACAGACACACAAGGACTGTAATAGTTTAGTGTCTTTGGAAACTTGGAACATAATCTTCTAATCGTGGTGAAAGATCTTCAACATCTCCCATAAAGATCTTCCATTTTTTACCTAAAACCGTTCTTTATATCCTGGGGAAAATAAAAAATAAAAAGGGTGAGCTCAAATGCTCAGTAAGGGTAATCATGGGTAAAATAAAACATACCATATACATTTGAATCTAAAAACATGAACATAATGTTTAAAAATCAAAAACTTGAGCAAAGACATAAAACATAGAAGTCCATAAGGCATAGATTATAAAGAAACATTAAGAATGATAAAATAGCATGAGAATAAAACATGTAATTGTGGCAACCATTAAGCACATGATATGATTTCCATATTAGCCAAGGCATTGCTGGCAAGACCATCTTAGTGGACAAAGTCCCTTTCGGAATCGAGTTCACTCCTCATTCCAGTCCTGTATTACTGAACCGGTTTAACTTTCCATTCTATCCATGTCTATCTCATGAGATATAAATCTTCACCCAATGCATTGGAGGGAGATATAGGTCCCACCCATCTCATAATGATACCATTCTTATGCGTGCCACAAAATCATGAACCATACATCATAGCATAACCCATGTAAAAAAAATGGTAATCTTAGACATCGTGACATCATAAAACAATTCATATAAGATAAAGGAATTCATAAAAACATTTCCATCACAACATAATAAAATCCATGTAATAATAGGGATAGAAACAGAACCCTATATTATCTTATATGGAAAATAAATTTGATAAAACTCTTGAACTCCATTCTTGAGGAAATTATCCTTTCTACTTTAAAAACATTTTTTCCTTTCTTAACATGTCATACAATTTTAAACTAAAAGAATTTTATTAAAAATAAACATGAAAACTTGTAAAGGAATATTCTTGGAATTTTGTTTAAAAAAAATCCATTCATGTTGTAAAAGTTAAAAAAACATTCTTCTTGTACTTTTGTCGGAAAAGTCAAAAAGTACCTCGTACGAAAAACGAAAAAAGATTCCTTTCATATCTTTTACTAAAAACTCAACAAAGTGTAAAATTGGATTTAGACAATTATAGGTGGATTTAAATAAAATTACATATTGAGGAAACATGGATGTCGATGATAAAATATTCCCCAGTAAATTCTAATGTATAAACAATCTCGAATGAAAATTGAGATTGCGAGATTGTCCCTTCCCTTATGTCCGATATGTTTCGTATGTATCCGAACCTCATGTATAATTATTTAAATAATGTCATTGACTTATGACAGAATCATATTCATTGTTATGATATCATATATGGTTCACTTATGAGTTTTTATTACCCATTCCTTTGTAAATTCCATGTTAAAGAGCGTTTTGGGTAAAATCGTTTCATTTGTCATTTGTGTTTTGACTTTTAATTATTCATATGATTAATTAGATCATGATTAATTAATTCCAGAATATAAAAAATTATTTATATATAATATATATTCAGAATATACATATATATAATAGATTGATAAATGGAATGAAATACACCGTTCATGGAGATGGTAGGTCGTACGTACACATGAACACTATTTTTCGTTTCCTTATTGAGTTAAATGGAATTAAGTAGATGACATAAATATATATATATATACATAAATCCAGTAACTTTATAATGTCATATATTTCATTATTATTACTTATATATACTTTATAATCATTCTTAAATTGTTAACATGGAGAATGAATCTCGTCGCGTCGTGGAGACGGTAGTCCGTACCTACGCACGAACGATGATATCGTTCCCATAATTATTGAATTTAATTGGATAGGATGATACAATATATAATAATCAGTATGATGTTATAATAACTACGTATAGTTATTATTTACACCGTTATACCCATCCAATTAAGGTGGTGTTGGAAAAACAGATTACACCACGGCATGGAGACGGTATTCCGTACGTACGCACGCGCAGTGATTTAGTTTTCCATAGGATGGATAGATGGTGTAATAGGGTTGTTTAATAATTATAATAACATATCAGTATATGTGTGATACTGATGTTATTACTTCATAATGAAACAACAAAAGAAGAAGAAGTAGAAGAAGAAATAAAGTTGAAAGAATCGGTAACAGACATTACCTCTTCTTTGAAGCGCCTCTTTGAGACCTCCTCTTAGGGCACTAAAATTGGTCTTTGAAGAATACCAGGACCTCTAAGATGTTTCTAGGGAAGTGGAGAGGAGAAATTGGAAGGGGTTTTCTGATCTTGAAGGCTCAATGTGGTGTGAGGAAGAGAGGGAGGAGGTGACCTTTTATAAGGGAGGAGATGGGCACCTTTGGAAATCTTAAAAATATTAATTTATAATAAATATAACCCTACTTAAAAACCTCAAAAAATGACTCATATTCTAATATTATATGATATAGGGTTTTAATCTCATCATCCAATAAAATTTAGATATGTTAGGAAATTATTTTAAACATTATCAACTTGATTCATCCTTACTTAATCAATTTAATTTTATTTGTGGTAATAACATTCAAAATTTTAAATTATAACAAATAATTACTTATTTGATTTGAATTATATATAATTGGATACTTTATAACATTTTAGACCCTATAAATATAAATTTATAATTTTTATATATTTTTGTTATTTTTAAACAATTTTATAATATGTTATTTTTATAAAATAACAATAGTGTCAATTTTAACACTATTCATTTATTTGAATTTAAATAAAATATATACAGAAGATATGTTCGAAATAAAAGCTTTAATAGATTAATAAAAGGCCATATGTATCTCTAAAATAAGTGGATAACATTAAATAGTTCATATAATATTTAGTTTATTATTTTTAATACCATTTATTTTGTTTATCTCTTAATAAAATAATTACTACAACATTTTTGTATAATTATTTAATATACTTATTTGTTGCATAAAAATTAAAAATAAAATCCTATAATTAAGATAAATCTATTAAATTTCACAATAATTATTTTACTTGAATTTATCATCTTAAAATCACAATATTTAAATTGTTATATTTATTAAATTATGAAGGTGACAACTTTGGCATCATTTAAAATAAAATAATATAAGTGTTATAATAACTTTTATAAGACTCAAAACGGTTATATATTAGGTCATTGGATGATTAAGTTGTAGATATACACTACCAATAAGTTTTGGTCAGGATTGGGGGCCTTTTAATGGGTATTATTATTTCAATAAAAACTCTATTATTGATTTTTTACTTAATAAATAATTTCTGCATCATTAATGTATCACCATTAAAGAAAATTATTTAATCCCTAAAAATTATAAATAAATTATCATGATGTAGATAATTTTATTATATTTCTTGAGACTATTAATTTTCTATGTTTGATGATTTCTATCGCTAAATTAAAATTAGTATACTTATAAGATTTAAGAGAGTGACATATTGTCATTTTCTTTGGTTTTAATAATAATTAAATTATTATCATGATCAAAAGTCCATAAAATGAATCTAATATGACACTTAGGTGATATGGGTCTACTTTTATCCATACAATAGAATTTTTTCATGTGTTAAGGTTATTTTATAATATTATATTTACCCTTAATTACCTGATTTACCTTTAACTATGGTAAATAAAATTTACCGTAGTTGCTATTCATAATTTCCAAAAATAAAAAGTAGCCTATTAAAATAATTTGGACCCACTGATTCCAAATATGGAATCCATTTTTCGATATTCAATACACAAAAGTTCCAGAAATTAAATTAAAATTAATCCCGTTGTCGAAAGAAAACGAGTTTTTGTTTAAAACATTGCAAAAGATTGAATTGATTTAACCTACGAATTCAAGGTAAAATAAATAATAATGACATACATTATATTAAATGGTAAAAATATATTATATTTATTCTTTAAAAACATTAAATATTATAATTTAACCATATAAATTATTATGATGAAAAAATATGTTTTTAATTAAAATATAGCGTGTTTTTACTATTCTTTAAAATATGAAAGTTATCAGAAAAATATAAAAACTTTATCCAATGTAAATTTTTATATCCTAATTCAAAAGAAGAAGTTTATTTTGTAAAATTTAACTTATAAACATGTCAAAAACTAGATTTAAAGTGGGTGTGCCATCAAAAGGCGGCAAAACTGCATTTTTTGAAAAATACTTATTTTACCTGAAAAATTTATGTTGTTCTTATACCATGTTCTAGAAAATGTGTAAGATGAATAATAATGTTATAAAATTCAAAATTTAGTTAATACAATTAATAACGGCTAGTTCATAATAATATTATAATAATATATCATTGTTCAGTAAAACATGGTATTGCGTACAACACACCTATCGAGGAAGGTCGCGATTATGTGTAATGCAAGCCAAGTCAGGGTTGCGTGTAGTGCACGACTCCTTTTTTGTTGTGTATAAAAAAATACATTGAATATATATATATACTCAATGTTTTGTAGAATAACTACTATCAAATAAACATGAAATTGTGTGTAACACGATCCAGGATTAGTGTTGCGTATACTGCAAGCTAATACGGTGTTGCGTATAGCGCAAGATAATCTTGGTGTATCGTAAAACAGAAGATATGAAAGAAATTAAAAAGAATTTATCTTATAAAATCTTGGGTTATTACAATTCCTACCCATTTATATATGATGTCTTGGCATGAGGCTTTGGCAGTATAATTATGATACATGACATTATGTATTACATCACTACGAGATAAGTTATTTTTATCCATGTAATTATTTATTTATTTTTTATGTTATCTATTAATATATTATAATAATGTTATAATCTATATAGAATTATTTTATATATTTATTCTTTCAATATTATGTATTTCATGTTTATGCCATACTAGCTTCCACTATATACTACCCTTCACCAAGTGTCTCGATCACCCCTTTAAATTGTTTCACAATTTTTTATTGGAAACATGAAGATTATCTCACATGATATAATAATAAAAAAGGAACAACAATGTTTCATGTATTAGAATAATGTTTTCTCTGTAATGTATTGACTATTAATGCATCTATTCTTATAACATTAATAAACCAATGTATCTTTTGTAATGTGATTTATTACATTTTGTACCAATATAATAATTAATAAATGACTTTGGGTTACTATATTTGGGGATTATCTAGTTTCCATTAGATAAATTTTATTAAAAACCTTAGGAACTAGATTTTTTAGATCATAGTTATATAACTAATCATATGAAAAACACTTAGAAAATTCCTGAAAATTTTCCAAAAAGGATATAATGCATGATATCCATTATTAATGAATACATATTTTTTCATAATTATATATCCATTCATGAACTATTTAATTATATAAAATTATTTAGAAATGGAACCTATGTTAAGGAATGAAAACCATGTCAATACCCATAATCAGTGTGGGGATTTCCATTGCAAAAAAACCAATTAATCAAATGTGGAATATAATTCGATTATAAAAATATTACGGTGGATGGATAAGATTATAAAAAATACCCTTTCCTATATTGAAATTTTTTTCCCTCAATAATTTGTGACAACATTATCCTCTTTTATGATGCAAAAACCTCTAAATTTCAATGGAACCACTAATCCATTAGTGGAAGTCTAATGGATAAAGTCTATAGAGAAGGTATTACTCTCATTGGGATGTAATTAAACAAAAAAGGTTATGATGTATGTATATTTTTCAAGGGGATATTATGATCAATTGTGATCATTAGTTCAAAATAATTTCAATTAGTAAGAGATTTAACTTAGGTAATTGAATACTTTTGAAGTTATATTCTATTTAATGTATTTTTCTGGAGAGAAAATAGATGACATAGAAGAGAAATTACTAAATTTAAGACAAAATTAAGGGGAAATAATTATTGAGAATGAAGAAAACTTTACAAGGTTAGAAATACATGATTCATATTATATACACAATCCATAAAGACATATTTATAACTTATTTTATTGATAAAAACGATGTATTAAAATAAAAATTTTATCAAAATTAATTTCTACATATAAGTAGATAGTGACAAGTGTTATCAAGACTAAGAAATAGTTATAAAAGTATTATATATTTAATGAAAATTAAGAAAAGAATATTATTACTAAGAAATATATAGAAATAAATTTAGAAAATAAAAAGGGAAGGGCATAATTTTCAACATGAAATAACAGTGGGTTAAAATATCATAGGGAATAATTAAAGCGATTATGATTTTATTTATGTGGGGAGATAAAGTTCATTAGGATCATGAGTGTACAGTAAGAGAGAAACCCCCATTTTCCAATGATTCAATTTTAAGAATATGGGACACTATTAAAATCAATTCTTTATATGTTAAGGTTTTCTACCGTATAATAATATAAGGGAGAAAGGATATTATTATAAATTACAAATGTTGTGTTAATAGGTAAACAAATTAAAAAAAACAATTCTAGGTAATAAATTATTTTATTTTGGATCAACACACCCTTTTATATCATTCAAGTTTTATAAAAAACACTAAAACATTCTCTAATACATTACATATTTTTAAATAAAAAACATCATGGTAATATTATTGTAACAAAAATATTTCACATTTTCTGTATAGATATTCATAGAGGTTTTCTAGTTATAAACATGATTTTATGCCAATGGTAGACTTTGATAGAATTCATGGGATGGATTGGATCTCAAAGTATAATTCAAGAATTTATTGTTGAGAGAAGTTTACTTTAATTTGGGATGCTATAATATATTATTATAGGACAAGAAGATGAAATATAATCAATGAATGAGGTGAATATACAAATAATAGAGGATACAACTATTTTTTAAGATTATATTATTTCATTTCCCAGGGACTTTCCTAGATATCCACCTGCTTAAAAATTTGAATTGTCCATTGACATTATCTCTAAAGAAATCCCCATATCTAAAACTCCTTATAGAATGAATCCAGTGAATTTTTTGTAATTAAAGAAGAACCTAAAAGATTTGTGTGATAAGGGATTCATACTCCCTAGTGTCTCACCTTGGGAAGTTCCCATCATATTTATAATGAAAAAGGATAGGTATATGAGGTTGTGAAATGATTATAGGGAAGTCATTGTCATTATTATTAAGAAAATGTAACATTTACCCCACATTGATGGCATATTTGATTAAATTAAAGGTGCCCACTACTTTATAAATATTATTCTTCATTTCTATTATCATCAATTAAATTAAAATAAAGAATATATACCAATTTTTTTTATATAGTGTATTGGAATTATGTGTTTATAATAATTCCTTTTGGATTAGAAAATGATCCCTCTATGTTTATAGATCCGGTGTAAAGGGTATTCAAGGATTAAATTGAAACTTTTTTGTGGTGTTTATTAATGACACATTAATATACACTAAAATCTATGAAGTGAATTAGAATCATTTAATAATTATTCTTGAGATCCTTAGAGAAAAAGTGTTATTTGTGAAATAGAGTAAGTATGAATTTTGGTTGTGAAAAGTTTATTCTCTTAACCATATTGTCTAATTATGGGATATTTTTTAACACATTAAAGATAAAGGCGATCAAATAATGTCCCACACCAATGAATAAAACTGATATATGTAGTTTCCTTGTTTTATCAAGTTACTGTGACACCACATATTTTTCATTCAATATTCTATTTAATAAATCTCATATTTTTTCTTATACACAACACAAAACTAAAGTTAACAAAGCATAATTTCATTTATGTAGATTATTACAATAAAACACATTAAAATATAGATAAGTGAAAAAATTAGAAATATTACAAAAGGAATAAAACCAAAGGTACATAAAAATAAAACAAGATTGAAATCTTCCTCATACTGTTCTTCCTTAAAGATTATACCAATGATAATAACTAGGGATATAATGGAACATGTTAGAAATATAATCAACATATTTGAAAAAGAAATGTGAGAATTAAATGGATGATTTTGATGAAGTGTGTGAGGTTATATATTATAATGTGGTATAAACATTATATTCATGACTTTTGGGATTATATGGACAATGGGGTTATATTGTAATGAATATTTTTTTTTCTATATATGACTTTATAATATTTTATGAAATATTTTCGTGGTTTAGCATTGAGTCTTCGTGGAATTTTGGGGTCCGAAGAGCCTTGGTGTAGTGATATTAAAAATATTAAATATTTTATATTACACACATTTAGTTTTCTAAAATAATTGAATAAATCTAATTTTTTTTTCTTATTTTTCAATTCCAAGACAGTCATTATATCTATAACATGCGTTTTACCCAAGGGAAAAAAAATTAGCAATGGGTGTTTGGTTAAAAAGTGGTCATGAGGATATTAGTAAATTCATTCATTAATTAATTACTTTTATTTAACCAGGTCTAGAATTCTACTATTTATACTCAATTATTAAAAAGATTTAGGATTATCTACATAACCCTAGGTATTTGAGAGGATCAATGGAGTAGCATGTTGCAACATCGATAAATCGTGGTCCAACAAATTAGTACCACTGTGATTCTCTACACGAGTGGAATTCATGGATATTGCCAATGACAATGGAGGAGAACCATTTTTCATAATAAATTGATCTATAATTGAGGATGGATGTTGTTTTATGGTTTTTATCCCCTTTTTTCCATCTCTAAAGAAATTCAATCCTTATAACATGATTGGTTTTCAGATCTATTATGGATTTGTGGGTATTTATTTTTCTTCCTATAATTTGTAATTGATGATGTTTTGTGGTATATTAGTTACTGGTTCATTATTCAATTGATAATGAGATGATTCCAACCTATACTACGAATGAGGTTTATTAATTTTGCCTGTTTTGTACATTTGTTCCCTTGTTCTTCACAATTTCATCACCTGTATTTTATTTGGAAAAAAAATTGAGTAATAACTAGTGTATGATCATTGAGGAGTCATTCTTTGACACATCAAGTCGCCACTATAAGATCAGTTTCATGATTAATGAAGCAATTGAGGAGCGATGACAACAATGGATGATCAAGGATGGATCAGTATTGGACTGGTGTTTCCCTATTTTGTTGTTTTATGTGTGGTGATGACATAGTGCGATGGAAGTCGACTACCAAGAAGATTAGATGGCCAAAATCCATCACTAATGATGGATATGCTCAGACAGAGTGAGATCCATTATTAATAATGAGTATCATTGTATATTTGGCAGTAGAAGGTGTGTGAGTGAAACACTTATGAAGGTTTGGATTTCAAGTGAAATCTGTACTATTCAGCATTTATTTCGGGAATACACACCATATAGTCACCTATATAAAGTTTATAGAGTTTCTACATGGAGATAAATATCAAACATCATATTTTCTATCCACACACCATTTGGTGGATCTATACACCATGTAACCCATAACTGGATAGATTATTGTGTAAAGGGTGTACATGGTTAGTAATTTATGTGGTACTACACACCTTGTGTGCCAAATCACATTTCATGTAACCCTTGGAAGATGGCTCGTCATGTATAGGGATTACCTGCCCATGAGACCATGTGACTCTACACACTATGTATGGTGAGGAACATTCCATTTAATTCAGAAGGTATATATGCATGGGAATATGAAAAATTCCATGTGTGGACCCAACCCCTACATGTCGTGTGATTTAGGGAGCATTTCATGTAATTCGAAAACTATTGGGGGCATTTCCAGTGTACATGGTAATTCCATGAGTACCTGAGCATGATCCATTATACAATGGCTGAATTGGATTACACATTGAGATTAAAACTGACCTCTTCATGATATATACCCATAGTAGATACACTCTGTATCGTAAGGGGGACATTCCATGTGAGTTGGTAAGACAAAGGTAGTTCCAGACTCAAAGAAACATTCTA
Organism: Viscum album; assembly: GCA_963277665.1. Lineage (NCBI taxonomy): Eukaryota > Viridiplantae > Streptophyta > Magnoliopsida > Santalales > Viscaceae > Viscum > Viscum album. The sequence continues at coordinate 1,086,692,884 of OY728132.1, forward strand.
CGTACCGCATCATACATGCCATGTACCCCTTTAGGGAATTTTAGAGCCCTTGATCACCTACCTAATTTATCTACTTCTTTCAGAATTAGATGTGGGCATGCATACTTTACTAAGCAGTTATCTATATATATAGTGGAAGAGTCCTTCATTTTGGAATTAGATATATGAAACAAGGTGATGCTAGTTGTAATCTTATCTTAGTTTCAATCAATCAATGATAGTGATTGGGTATGATCACCAATGTGTTACTGGGATTGGAAAACCCCATGCAGCACCCGTGTATGGTTCCCCCATACACTTTAAACAAATTGGGTTGAAAACATCCCATAGTAGACTGACAGAGGGTCCTATATCTATATAGAGGTACCCCTTTCTTTGAGATCCTGTGGGGAGTGCCTCTTTCACTGGTGTTAGTGATCATTTTTTTATGACGAACAATGGTGAGGTGTAGGTTCTCCAAATTTTTTCTGGTGATATTTCGTATGAGGGTTGGATAGATTTGGTACTCCCTAAACTATAGATCACAGTGTTGAGGTGAAGGCTTTCCAACCAGATTCTTGAGAGGTTAAATAAGATTAATGGTTATGAGATAGTTCCCCCTCATTTGTGGTGAATAGTTTAAAGGTTAGGTCCCTCTACTCATATTATTATATGGATATTCCTGATTTTAGGTAGAAAAGATGGATATATGGAGATGAATTTTGACTCATCATTCTTAGTTTAGTTTTAGATATGAATATCCATGTTCTCTCTACATTTTGGATTCTTGTTGTGTATATATAGGTTGTTATTATTATTATTATTATTATTATTATTATTATCTCATATTCGAATTGACATGCCTTCATTTTGATGATATGAATACTTTATCTTGATTATTTGTGTTTGGTTATTTTTTGGTCTCATATTGGGTATGTATATATTCACCCCTATAAAGGCTCTCCCCACACATATCAGGTCTTATGAAGAGGAGAAGCCATTCATTGGAGTCCAAAATGGACTAGGAGTAAGTGGAACATATTTTTATTTTAGTAATGCTAGATGGACCTCAAATGGTTCTAAGAGTTACTTTTATTAGGATTCTACATATGGTCAGTAGGTTGGGTACTTTAAATCTTTTTGATCGTATTTTATTTAGAACTTTTTATTTTATACATTTCTTGTTATACCATGATGTGTGATAAATGTTATGTATGAATTTATAGTATGATTTGTTTAACTTTCTTCATTACACTCAATCATGGAGATGTGTGAATGTGTATATATAATTTAGGATAGGGACTCCCATGTGTGTGTGATATATCTACTTGGTTCGAGTCGCTAGTACATAGCCTATTAGAGGTGGGATTGCTGTGTCACATGTGGATTACCGCTATCCAGCTAGGTCCCAGTGGGTCAAGTCATGACAAAGTGGTATCAGATTTGGTCATGATAGAGCTGGAGTTTGGAGATTTTCGAGCTATGAGGTTTTTGTTTGGGAACTAGGGAAATTATGTTAATGTGTCTTGAGTTCAGTTTCAGAATATAGAATCAAGTGGTGGTGTGGTGGCTAGTGTATCCATTAACTTGGAAGACGATAACCTTCTTGTTGACTTGTCACATAGAGATATCAGTTATAAGAAAAAAAATGATTCATGCATCATATAGAAATGGGTTATAGACTCCATGTCATTTTTGATTCATCTTCCCATACATTCCATTTGACTATGTTATATCATGATAATTATCAAGATTCCTCTATGATTATAGATTTCATGGATTCCAAGATAGTGTCTCGACGATGACCAGTTGAGTGATGAGGTATTTGATTAGGGACTAGTTCACGAGGTGTTTCCTCTAAGTGTAAAAAAGATAGAGTTACCACTTCTTGAGTAGTGCATGGACCCACATTTAGTGGTTTAGGTGGATAATCGACATCATATTGAGAAGTTGATGGATCAATAGGATTTCATGACGGAAAACATATGATTATCATGTTATGTGAGTTTTAGTGATAGATACCAATGGAGTTTCATGGCAGGATAGACCCTCAGAAATGGAGGTTTGGATCAACCTGGTGGAAAGGGTTTTCCTGTCCTGTGTGGACCCTAATCGATTAGATGGTTGTGCTCACAAGCATTATTTTTTGTGTATCAGTAGTTGGTTCCAGTGGTACAAGTGGATGATTCATCTATTCTATGTGTTCATTGAAAGTTAAGGATATATATATCACCCAGTTCTCATGGTGAGAGTTACCCTATTCTCTCGTGGAAGAGGATGGGCACAATCACGTGGTTTGAATGTACCATTTGGGTAAGTCCCCTATTGATGGAGGTACTAAGAGATAGAATTACCTTGGGTGATATAGGGAATTAGTAAATCCCTATATTAGTGAAGTTTGATTTGGATTTAGGAACACAGGGAAGAGGGACACTTCCCATAACACGATTCAATCATATGAAATGATTTAAAATCATATGGGTGAGTCAGTTCCATGAAATGTGGATAATGTCGACGTGTGGAATGTTATTTCCTTTGATATGTTTGTTTGAGATTGTTTTCATGTGATAAGGTATCTAGGAAATCTCTGGGTTTGGGGAACATGTAGGAAAGGGAAAATCTATCTATAGGGAGTGGGATCTATTGACTCAGAGGCTCAGAGTGTGTTTCAAGGTGTGGTTAATTTCTTCACCACTCTAGTAGTAGTTTGGATACACATATTCAGAACATTAACTAAACATATTCTCTATTTGAGGCATGGTGATGCTAGCTGATCCCTTTTGGCTTGAACCTTGTGTTTGGTGGATCCTACGGAGGAATATTAGTGATCAATCACTTCTACTTACAATGAAACCTAATTCTTAGAGAAAATAGATCCTTACATAGAATATTTACATAGTTCCAATGAGACCTACGAATTTTTTACTCATTATGGTCTAATTTTACACCATCCATACTTAGTTTTTTATTACCAGTGAAAATTCCACTGCTTCTGTGTGAGTGAGAAAAAATATTCCTTCTTTGGTTTGAATTGATCCTAGGAAGATAAGGATAATCTTATACGCATGAGGATATAACTAATTTCATATTAGTTTTCTTGTATAACCCTTGGAGAATCATATAATATGTGATTTCAATTTCCTACCAGGTTGATGAGGTATAATGATGTGTTCCCTAAGGATGTGACAAAAATAACTCACTATTTATTTTTTTTCTATATAGACCTGAACCAATGGATGGATAAATATTTTTTTAGAAAATTAGATGAATACATTAAGCTGTGAGAGAAGAAGGTACAGTTGGAGGATCTGAAGAGGTTGTGATTTATAAGACAAAGTGTGTTTTTATGGGAAGCCCAGTGTTGTTCAACTAGGATGTGGATGAGAGTTCAAGGTTAGGTGTGGATTGACATCACTTGGACCAGGTGATTATCAATGAAGAGTTTCCACCATTGAGAATTAATGAATTCTTCAAATAGTTTTTATGGGTGAAGTGGTTCTCACATTTTGACCATAGGGTAGGTTATAACCAGCTCAGGGTTCAAGAGGAGGATGTACTAATGGTTTCTTTCTAAAGATACTATGATTTTTTTTGGGTTCATGTGGACACCTTTCGGTGTGTTATATTCCCCAATAGTGTTTGTGAGACTTATTTAATAGATACTTATTCCCTGATTGTATTATTTAGTGATAGTCTACTTTGATTACACCCTCAGGTACTCAACATCAATGGTGGAGCATGCGAGACACTTGATAATGGTTCTATACATAATCTGAGAGTACCACCTTTAATGGAATCTCTTAAAGTATCATTTCTAGCTAAAGGACGTCCACTTATTGGGATATGTATTCTTAGAAAAGTGTGTGATAGTGGACCTAAAAAGGGTTGTGTCAATGCTATCTTTTTATCCACCCAAGGGTGTGTCTTTGGAAGAAGATGACCACAGTGAAGTTTTCCATCCATTGTTATTGAGTAAGGTGAAAGAGTAATTGACCTCTTTCCAATTAGCCCTTAAGGGTGGGGGTGGAGCAACGTATCTCAAATCTATGTTTATCACCACTTATATTCTTCAAATTGTCATGTAGGCACAGTTTAGGGATATCTATTCCATGGTACCACATGACCAAATAACCAAAAGGCATATTATTTATGGATTTATTGAAGGTGGGGAGAATTTCATCCTTTTTTAGGGATAGATGATGACACTAGTAAAGGAGTGATAGGAGGTACTGAGTAGGTTTCTATCCCTAAATTGTAAACTCAAGAGAGGTGTGGATTCACCAAGATCCTTTAGAACCAAAATTGGTGTCCAAGGATATTCTAGTAGGTTTTGGAGCTTAACTATTGATGTCCCACCTACCTATAGATGGAGGCCGAGGAGTATAGATGGAAGTAGAAATTGGATCATATCTTTTTGGGTTTTCAGTCGTATCCTCAATGAATAGAAAGTATCCATGACACTATATGAGTGATCATAAAATTACTCACCAAGTTGGTTAACTTACTAACTATTGGAGAGGAGATCTCATTAGATAGTCAAGGATTCCAGTGCATATAGGGGGTGGTTAAAATTCATGGTGTTCCCTCAATGATCATTTTATACCAATATTATTTCATCACACAATATTTATAGAGGGGATTAAAGGGGCCTTTAGGACTTTATTGTGGCTGGTCACAAAGCTTTTATGCTAAACACATGGTATGATAAAATAAAATTTTCATGTTTTGGTAAAATGATTCGATTTTTATGTTAGTTGTATGTCATTGATGGAAGGACCATCTACCATTAGTGGAGTTTGTTTTTTTCATCATTTACCACTCTATCAGTGTAGCACCTTTTGAGGCCTAATACAAGAGTCATTGTTGGTCACTACTGTACTGGTCAGAGCTAGTGGGAGATAATGCTTGTGGGTGTAAAGTTGATGCTAAAAATGGTTGTAAAAGGTATATATCATTTAGGAGTGGATAAGGACTTTCCATAACATTAGTATTCCTTAGTGGACTGATAATAGTGACCTTTAGAGTTCGATGATGAGACCATGCATTTTGAGAGATCTCACCTAATTAATGATTACGTGGATTTGGATGGGATGACTGGAAATATCTATGGTTCATAGGACCTTTTTAAAATTAACATGTTGGTTTAGTGAGGTAAAATACTACTTGAACCTGTGATTTTAGTTAGATCAGGTGTTCTGTGTATTCCACATTTTGCAACGGAGGAGATACATGAATGAATCGTCGCACTATATCGACCAAGATGTGCTGGAAATTGAGGGTGAACTTACCTTTTCTGACGAGTTTGAGGATCCTGGTGGCATTTAAAAACTTGAAGGAGAATATCCTTCATGGGAAAATGATTCCCTTGGGTTTGTTTTTATTGATGGCAAGAGAACCTTAATGATAGATCATGGTTGTGGGAATCCCGGTTGAGAGCTCAGTATCCTCACTTTTGAGTAGGATTTCACTTTTTTTAAGAAATACTTGAAGGTGGGGATAATTTAATGACCCTTTTTTTCTATATAATACATTGGTATATATTAAGTAATATTTTGAACGCTAGGAACTGAGTCAACATGGAATTTTAGGGCCTAAAGATCCTTGGTACAGTGGTATTAAAAATATTATTTATATCATATCACTCAAAATAAATTTGTTTTTGAAATAAAGGAATAACTACAGAATGGTAACATTTTTTTTTATTCTACGACCACATTTAAATCAGGAATACATGTTTTACTCTTGGAATTTTGTAACATTTGTTGACATTGGGTGTCCATTTAAAAAGTATTTGGGGGTTAGATTAGTAAATTTAGTTATTTATTTATTTCAAAATACTTTACCACCTCTCATTTAATTCTAGTTATGGGAAAATAATAGGTTTTTTCATATAACCCTAGGTATTTTATATGATCATTGGAGAATTTCATTTCTAAATCGACGAATCATGGTCTAATGAATCTGCACCTCTAGGATCGTTTATGCTAGCTATGTTTTTGGATGTCACCAATGACAATGAAGAAGAACCTTTATTCATCATAGATTGATCCAAAATATTGGTAGGATATTTTTTGTGTATTTTATACCCATTTTTATCCCATTTCAAACTTGAGTAAATTTTTATAAAATTATTAGTTTGTGGGTCAATGGTTGATTTGTAGGTATTGGTTTATCTATCTATGATTAGAAATTGAGAATGATTTTCTATTTATTTATTTTTCATTATTTATTATAAGGATAAAAAATCATGTCCATCCAAAACAACAGTCAATGTTAATTCCGCTTATGTATTTCATTCATTTTATTCCCTCGTTATTTGCATGCTTATCACCGATATTTTCTTTGGCTGGAGGTTAGACCAATACCTGATTGAGGATTATCTCACGGTCATTTTTGAGGAAATGGATCATCACACCATGTTTGGGTTCATTGTCAAGGGAGAAATTAAGGTTCGATAATAATAGTGGATGATGAGAGATAGGTCAGATTAAAACCAGTGTTTTCCAGTTAGGCAATTTGGTGTATGGCGATGGTATGGTGTAATAGGAGACAATTCCCAAGAAGATCGGAAGGCTAGAATCAGGCCTCCAATGACAGATGGGATCGACTGGACTGAGATCATTGATTAATAGTGAGTCTCATGGGGGATTTTGTAGTTTTGATGATGTGAGAATAAGATGCATGAAGGTTCTAGATTTATGGATAAATCCCAACAACAAGATGTGTAGTTCAAGAGCACATACCATGTAGTCCCCTCTATGTGGAGGCTAGGGATATTTCATGGAGATAGATATCACATTCCATGTGTTGGATACACATGATATGTAACCTTTATCCAACTATCATGACATGTAAAAGGATTACACACAGAGTACTCCATGTGGTGCTACCTACCTAGTGCACCCAGTCACATGCAGTGTAATCCTTGGAGGATGGATTAATGTCTACAGAGAGTACACGACCAAGAGCCCATGTGACACCACAAACCATTTATGTAAGTGGAGAATCCATGTAATTCATAAGGTAAAAAGGCATGGATAGATGAGACATACTAAATACTAGAACAACCCAAACATTCCATGGGATGTGGGGAACATATTATGTACTCAAAAAAGTTCTCGGACATGGATTTTTTACATGGGAATTCCCTGAGTACACAAACATGGTCCATTGTACAAGAGCCAAATTTGTTGACATACAATGTTTCAAATTGTCCTCAGCACACCTTGTACCCATCGTGGACACATAATGTATCTTCAGGGGGACATTATATGTGAGATGGTTAGACATGGGATGTTCTACACTCATCGAGACATTCCATATACCTCATGGTACATTCTGTGTACCCCTTTCGGGAAAGTTGGAGACATTGATCTTTTACCTGGTGTATCTCCTTCTTTTGGACTTGGATTTCGTCCTATTAGTTTCCTATATAGAGTAGATTTCCATGTAGAATATGATGCTGAGTTTTTTTTGAATTAGAGATATTAAATGAGGTGTTGTGATAATAATAAATATCTTAGTGATTCCCAGTCGGTGAAATTGATTAGTTGTGATTCTTGGAGTGTCACCAGGTTTGGAAACCCCCTGTTACACCAGATCATGGGTACCCTATAGTATTTACACAGGTAGGGTTGTAAACCCCTATAATAAATTGGGTGTGGGTCCTCTATCTATGAAGTATCACCCTAATACTTGTGCTCCAATGGAGATTGGGTCCACTATTGGAGTTATTGTTCTCTTAGATATGGAGCATAGTGGTTAGGTATAGTCTCTATACACTATTTATAGATAGATTACATGAAATGACTATCTAAAGATGGTGATCCATCAAATTTGGAGCACAATGGAGAAATGAAGGCTATACACCCAAAATATTGAGTAGTTACAAAAGATTCATGGTTAGGAGATAGTGCACCCTCATCTTTTGAGCATAGTGGTGAGGAGTGAGACCTCTGTTCAGGTTCTTATAGAGTTTCACATGATATTGGGAATCAAAATGGACCTTTGGAGCTATAAAAGGACTCATAATTCTTTGATGAGATTTGGAGATTGAGATCCTATTTACTTATTCATTTGGGATTATTTTTTAGCATATCTAGGTTATGATTATGGTTGTTATCTCATATTTTGATTAACTCTCGTTCATTTTGATGGGAAGACTACTTTCTCTTGATGACTAGTGTTTGATGATTTTTTGGTGTCTTACTAGGTCTGTATATACTCACCCCTACATGGGATCTGCCCACACATATCTTATCTTATATAAATGACAAGCCATTCATTGGAGTCCTATGTGGACCAGGAGAATGTGGAACTTATATTGGATTTTAGTAATTATAGATAGACCTCATATGGATCTAGTACTTAATTTGAAGTATCTTCCCCCATATTGTTAGTAGGTTGGGTTCTTTTAATGTTTCAACTTGGATTTTATTTTTCCTTTTTCTTTTTCTATTCTTTTTTTGTACTATGATGTGGGATATATATTATGCATGAATTTATAGTACAAGTTTTTTAGTTTTCTCTATTATAATGGTGTACGGATATGTGTGCATGTGTAATAGTACATTAGTCAATTTCCTCCCATGTGTGCGTGATATGCCTACTCAGTGATAGTTTATATCCCAGGGTCTGTTGGAGGCAGACATGGTATGTCACACTCAGCTTACCGCTAGGTAGGTGGACCCTGGTGGGTCAGTTCGTGACATATATGGCTGTTAATACCAGTATTGTACATTAGAATAATTAATGAAATAAATTACAAGTATTTTATTAATCTAGTAATTCCATATTTTAATAATAATGAATCATTTTGTGGTTATTTATACTCAATTTTATGTATTATGGAAGTTAAATATATTCATGGAAATTTTCCAAAGTTTGGTAGTGACCATATAGAATATCAAACTAGACTATCATCCATGGGTCTCAAGAAGAAAAATTTAACAAAATACCAAAGAAAATGCTTGGAAAATTTCTCAATCATATGAACATATCATTAACCATGAAGGAAATATCACAAAGTACTCAAGAAACCTTAATAGGAATCCAGAGACAATAGATTATATCTCATAGTTAATGAAACTATGATGGAAAATTAAATCAAAGTTACTACACAATAATTGGGTTGACTGCATACCCATGTGATCGACTATGGAAGATCTATCTCTAACTCCTCAATCAGCCACATAGACAACCAAGTGACTACAAGATTAACATGAATTGACTACATGGTTTATCCTTATTTTAAAAAACTCATAAAGTATCGAAGTGGCTACACATTTCTTTCAAATAATTTTTTTGAGAAAGTTAAAGTGTCTATATAATAATTTTGGTATTTTAGATTTTGAAAAATTTAGAGCTACTATGAGGCTTTAAGAAACCATGCATTACTTTCCAATTGATTTCATGATTTGTTCAAAGTGAATGCACAAAGGATTCAACCTACTACATGATCACTTCATGTGAATATGAAAATATACATTAATTTATGGTAAGTCATAGAACCTACTACATGAATAAATAATGTGACTGTATCATGTGACCATATCAACTGACCACAAAAAAAGTGATCACGTCAAATAACTAAGACCAAGTGACCACAAGATCATGTAACTGAAAGATCAACCAACCACAAGATCATGTAACCAAAAGTTCAAGTGACCGAAATCCATAGTGACTATGTTTAAGTAATGTATAAGTGACCATGTCTATCTTAAGCTATGTGGAATATTTAAAACCCACAAAGCTAGATTTTGTAGCATTTACTGAAGAGTCAAAGCATTTAAGGATGTCAAATTATACTAATGAGTACAAGGATTAATTTATCGATATTCTCCAACTGTTAATTAGAGAATGGGATCTCTTTAAGGAATAGAGCTACTCGTGGATGAGATAATGTGTTTAGAGGACCTATGCTGAAATATAAATATTATGGAAAACTTTACTATGCCTATCCACTATACTCTGTTTTGACCTCTCAGTGAAATAATCATTTTATGCTTTTTCAGTGATATATTGAAATACAATGACCAACTGAACCTGATTAGATTGAGCTACTTTAAACTATCTCTATCTTCTTATATTTTCTTAATGTTTTATTTTACCTTCAAGTAATGATTACATGACCTTTTAAATTAGTTATCACATACTCTTGCAATGTGTTAGAGAGTATTAGATACTCTCTCTTATTCATTTTCCATCTATCACCCCATGAATAACAATAGAAGAGGATGTGTGTATCCTAGATTAATTTTTTTGTAGTTGTAGATATAAAACCTGATCTAGGTTTTGTATCTATTTATTATTAATAAAAATTCTTGTAAATAGGGGACTATTATGTGGATAGGATTAATACTTGGCTAGATATTGAAATTCTTGTATTTACTTCATCTACATGTTAATATTTTTTCCTACTTTTTTTGAAAATCATTTTATTCATTAAAAATATCTTTTGAAAATTGATAATTTTATATTTAGTTTTAATCAATGTTTAATATACTATATTTAAATAGATTATGTTAATTTCAAATGATAATTTTATTTTAAAATTGTTTTAACTAGGTTGTGATTGAACCTTTGATAAATATTTAGTAAAAATTAAATTAGATATTTAATATTTTTATCTAAATAGGATGCCTTTATAAATTAGTGTATTTTTTTATTTTTTCTAAATAATTTTTATATTGGAAACTCAATTCAACCCCCTCTTGAGTTTTCCACTATTACCAATGTTTAGTGTCGAATGTAAGTTGTTTTTATTATTTTTTCTTACCCTTGACATTGATCATGTTTTTAGAAAGAACATTTTAATTTATGTTTATTATATAATTTTTTATTATTGATTATAAATTTTAAATTCATTCTATAAATATTCCTTTTTATTTTAATTATTAATATTATGTTCACTAGAAAATAATATTGAAAATTCATCTTGAGAACACGAGTTTTGAAATTTAGGGATCTATTTATGATTAATATAAAAACCTAAAACTAATAAAAAAATAATGGTATACTTCAACTAAATATTCTTATGATTGAAATTGAAAAGATATGAATGATTTATTTTTCGTTTTATGAGACTATTAATTTAATATGATATATTCTTATTATAATGCTTATAAAATTTGGGATACCCTTTCTATATCTCATTAAGGGACATATTATGTTAAGGAAATGAGATTAAATACATATACTGTTAATTATAATACATTTAAAATTAATCATGATGAATATTTCTCTAATATGTATCTTAGGTTCAATGAGATCATTAATACTATGATTAAACTTGAAATAAATATAGTTGGAAAAGCGCATGTGCTATGGATCTTGATATTTCTACCAGATCATTAGAGAGGTACTACAATTTCCATTCAAGAATCATGTGAAATAAAAAAACCACAAGTTAATAAGATAATTGGAAAGATGATGACGTATAAGGAAGAGTTAAAATTAAACAATTAAGATGATGAATCCAAAAGAAAATTTGTTTCCATTAAACCATTCAATTCAATAGCTAAGGAGTTTTTCAAGTCAGAAAATACAAGTGGAAGTGAAGCTAAAAAATAAACTGATGATGTAATGTCTCTGATTGATAGAATATTTAATAAGTTTTATAAAAATAATATTTTTTTCTATGTCAAATTATAAATTAAAGTATTATAAAAGTATAAATTGGAGAAAATAATGAAAAAAGTATGAATCCTATAATTAGATTAACAACTATGAATGTAAGATAAAAGGATATATAAAATCTATCTATACAAAGCACAAGTATAAGAATATGTATGAGGATAAAGGGAAAATAAAAATAAATAAATTAAGGCCAGTTGGAATTAATATAAATATATCTCAAGTGACTTAGTTTCTAGCTAAGAAGATATGAATGCAAAAAAAACTATGCATTATGGATACTACTTTATAGGAATTATTTATTTCTTATAATCATATATTTTATGACTCTAAATGTAAAATGAAGAGTTATAAGAATATTTTAGTATGATGGAAGATACAAGGAATGAGTTAAAATATAAATATAAATATATGAAAAAGATACATGTTTTTGGGTTGTTGATAATTTTTATCATAGTATAGAAAAGAAAAGATTTCCAATATATTAAATGAAAATACTGATACAAAATTAGTAAAGGAATATCTTATGAAATATTTTAAATAGTTTTTTGAATGCATGAAGACCTTGTATATTATACTAGGTAGGGAAAGAAATCAATAATCCAAATCTGGAATTTTCTATGGAAATGAACTGTATGCGAAGTTGTATAAAAATTATTTTATTACTTATTCAAAAAACAAGAATTATATTTCTAGGGAAACTAATAATTTTTGAAAAAATTCTAAATTTTTTATCATAAAAGTATTTTCTATATAAATATGTAATTTTAGTTGTAAGTAAGCTTAGAAAAAAATATAGATTCCAAATGATTTTATTTCTAAATTCTCTAGACCTAATAAAAGATGGGCAAAAAATTCATTTATTGTTTGATTGTACATTGGAATAATGTTGGAAAAGTTACAATAAAAATATATGGAATCTGGTTAGGGGATGTTCTGGAGATATTATTAGAAACTATTAAACTTTAAGAATTTTATTAATTTGGATCTTAGACATGTCAGTTTTGGTGATAATGAATAAGGAAATATTAATAGGCTTAAAGAAATTTGTAACTCTTAATCTATCCTTATTTATAAAGTTTTATCCATCGATTCTTTAAAATATAATCTTTATAGTATTTTCAGCTATGTGATGATGGTTTTAATGATAAATTTGAAAAAGAAATCTTTTCCAATTAATTTATCCAATCATGCTTTAGTATTTACTACTTTAATAAATGATAATGTTTATGATATTGATTTATATTCTTTATTCTCTCAAAATGTTTCTTGTTCAATTTTTTTTTCATAGAGAATCTTGGTTATGGAATAAGAGATTTGTCCACTAAAATATATACTAACTTAAAAACCTAATTAAGAAGGTATTATACAATAATATAAATAAGTAATAACTCCATAATGAAAAAGTGTAGATTCCTTGTTAAAATTGAAAGCAATAGAAAATATCATTGAAGCCAAAGGAAGATGTATCTACCCTTAAACCACTTGAATTGGTTCATATGGATTTATTTAGAACATCAATAGTTTCTAGTTTAGTATGAAAACACTATACCTATGTTATTTTTGATGATTTTCTAAGATATACATGAGTGTTTTCCTTAATAAAAAAATTGAATCTCATTCTTGTTTTAAGAAATATACAAAGTTAGTATAGAACATTAATAGACTCACCATAAAAACATTAAGAAGTGATCATGGAAAATAATATTAGAATCAAGAGTTTAAATTTATCTTCTCAAAACATGGATATAATCACAATTTATCAGCACATCAAAACTAAATAAAATTTTGTTGTTAAAATTATAAAAAGGGATCTTCAAGAAATTTCCCATACTATTCTTAGTGAATATAAATTATTTATCTATTTTTAGACTGATGTTATTAAAAAAATTATATAAATAATATTTTTCTTATCAAACCTATCATAAAAAATACTCCATATGAAATAAGGAATGAATGAAATTCCAAAGTAAATTACTTTATAGTTTTTGGATGAAAATTATATATTCTAAATACAAATAAGAATTTGGAAAAATCTTCACAAAAAATATATGAAGTAATTTTTATTGATTATTCAACCACTAGTAAATCTTATAGTCTTTAAAAAGAAATCTAATGTTTAGGAAGAAAATATTCAGGTCATTTTTTATGAGATAGATCAACATGAACTCAAACATTATATTGAGAATATTGAGGATAAAATTTTAAATTTCAAAATCTGTGACACATCTAAATATTATATTAATTCTAATGATTTACGAATTAATATCTTAGAAAAGACTATAAAGTCATTCTTAACCTAGAATAAGACTTTGACAAACCAAGTAATTCAATCCCTAGAACCATTATAACCCTCAAAAACCATCCCTTGAATTATATTGGAGGAGACCTAGATTAAGGTGCACAAACTCGATCCTTACTAATAAACCAGGTTGAACTTCAAGCATTTTATCACATTTTGAACCTAAGAATATTATTGAGGATGTTTTTTTGGGAAACCTCCTAGAATTCAAAGTAATCATTTTATAAGTCATGTTTCTAAAATTTCTAATGATATTTAGGTTTAAAATAGGTTCCTAGAGTTTGGTATGGTTTGCTCAAAACTTTCCTTATTTTAAATGGTTTTAAAAATGGTTTTATTGAACCAATTGTATTTATAAAAAAATTACAAAGGATATTTTTGTAGTTCAAATATAAATTACTAGTATTATTTTCGGATCATCTAAACACTCCTTATGCATGGAGTTTTCTAAAAATTATGAAAAATGAATTTGAAATGAGTTTAATGGGTGACTTAAAATTATTCCTTGGTTTTTAAATTTTTAGAAACAAAAATGAAATTGTTATCAATCAATGAAAATGCACAAAGTGTGTTTTAAAACATTTTGTTATGGTTAAAACCAAAGGTAGTGATAATCCTATGAATACAATATGTAAGTTAGATCTTAGTTAAACTGGAATTTCAATTGACCAAAATACTAATAGAGTTATGGTTGGAGGTTTTCTATAACGAACTACTATTCAACGTGATATTATTTTGTGTGTGTGTATGTTTTTGAAATTTAATGAAAACCCAAAATAATTTCATTTAAATTTTTTCAAAATAATTTTAAAATTATTGAAAAATAGTTTTTTTGGATTATAATACTATAGGGGACATGAATTGGAATTAGTCAGTTATTCTGATGTCAATTTTGGTTTTTGTAAGTTGGATAGAAAAATCATATCTTGAATATGTCATATTTTAGGTAAGTCTCTAGTCTCAATGTGTAATGAGAAATTGAATTATATTTTATTATCTACTACAAAATCTTAATACATTGCTTTAGGAATTAGTTATGTACAAATTATATGGATGAAAATACTTTACTATATTATGGTTATCAAATTCAACATGTACCTATAAATTATGACAATAAAAGTTCTATTAATATTAATGAAAATCACTTGTTTCACTCCAAGACTAAGAATATTGATATAATACAATTCTTTTTGAGATATCATTCTTAGAAATGAGATATTACTCTTGAGGTCACTGTCACTTAAAAATAACTTGCTGATATATTTATAATTCTTATAATTATATTAAGAATAAATTATATCATAAATGATTTTGGAGTGAACAATTATTCCTAAATCATTCATTTATGTTTGTAACCCTTGTATTTTTTTAATTATTTTTTTTAAAAATTTTATATTTCTTACTTTTTGAGTTTCCTAATATTTCTATTAATTTATGTTTTGTATAAATATTTCTCTAAACTTATAGTTAAGTAACTATGAGAATTTTTTCATATATTATGCTAAGTAACCGTAACAAATAGGTCATGTGGTTAGTTAATATATTGAGTTACCTTTAAGTTACTAGAAGGAATTTGGTAAGTATATTAATAATTAATTATTTAAGTTATCACAAGTATGTCATTTTAGATAGTTAAATTACTCTGAATATTCATGTTTTAAATTTTAATTCAATATTTCGGTAAGATTTTATTTTTGTTTATTATTATTTTTTTCCCTAAATAATTGAATAAAATTAATATTTGAACTTGAATAATTGAGTATATTTTTTTACCTTTCTCTTTTCCAAATCTCTCTTGAATAACTATTTTCCAAACCCATTTCTCTCTAAAATTTAAACCCAAGAATCCAATGTTTCGAATCCTAGGATAAACTAGTACTCATACTATGCATTAGCACAACTCTATATATTAATTCTTCTTATTAATAATAAAATACCATTTATCAAACATAATAATTCATATTAATATTGAAAAAATTTGAAAAAAATGACAAATACATAATGGAGGAATAAAATTTATAGATAATGAGAAATAAAAGTTATATAGTGAGTAGCATTTTATATGGAATAATTTTTTTAGAAAGACTGACTGCATTGGAAAAAATGATAGGAATTTTAGGAATAAAAGTTACATAATGTACAATATAAATTGTAATAAGATCTTATAGAACCCAAAACTGGATTTTTTTATCACGTTTACAAAAATACAAACCCAGGAAATTTTGTATCCCTCTCTAATTCTACCAGAACCATCATACACGAAATCATTTAGTACATTAAAATTTCAGATATGTATCTATTTATATTAAACTACAATGGTGACCATAATCAATATGGAAAATGTTTTTCATAAACAATATGGAAATAGTTATGATTAAGAAATCATTAAAACACTATGTATGAGAAATTGGGAAATAGTTGTATAAGAAATCTTGAAAACAAATAGTTTGTAATAATGGTAATAAAAAAAATGTGTTTATAGATATAGAATTATAGCTAAAAATATGTTCGAGTTATTCATAAATTGAAAGATCCATTATTCATCATAAATGATACAATTATTGGCGATAGTTCCTTGAGATGCTAATGCATCTGCAACGAAGATACCCTCCCTGAAGGTCTGTTTGAAGAGGACATCATGAATGATCAATATTATGCACCTTGTAACAATATAAGTTTCATACCAAGGATAATTTTTTATACCGTGTTCAAAACTCAGCAATTGGCCAAATTAGATTCCACTTCAACAATAACAATTCTGTGCTGCCTTCATATCATCAATCCTAGCAGAAGATACCTCTTATTTTCTTCAAGAGAAGACCCATCACCAAAGATGCAATGAACTCCATCATAACAAAACTGTGGCCTTCCCTCAACAGTTTTCCACCATGCATCTGTACAGCTAAGAAACAACAATCCTTATTTTACTTCTACACTGAAAAGGGCGTATTCTATCTTAAAAAAATCCCCAGTTTGACATACCTGACCTACCTCTTAATGAATGATCTTTGTAGCAACATTTATATAGCGACCACCAGCTCTCCACCTTCCACAAGAAACCCATGTATAATTTCCATTATAGTAAATATTTAAGCATCTGATTGATAAATAATGGAACAGTATCAGGAGTGCAGAATAAAAAGTAGCAGGTTCAGCCCTAGGTCTATGGTCCACAACATCCACTACTTGAATGAGAGAACATTCAGTGCAAAAAAATGAATGAAAACACACATTTAATACATGTAAAATAAACTATTAATTGAAAAAATTACCCAATTCTTGAAAATATACCCTTGATGTAGTATTTCATGATGGTGTATTCTCCTAAATCAAGTGACAGTCACCCTTCAAATAGGAATTTAAAAAACAACAATGAAAACAAATTAAATAGTGAACAAGTATGTTTCCCATTAGTTTCCATCTTCACATTTGAGTCTATTTTTATGTTATCCATTTTACATTTCCCTTCATTTAGGTGTGTAATTCAATAGAATGTAGCGGTGTGGCCTTGTTGTCTCGAAAAATGTGGATAGTCTCAAAGTTCATTCTCATTATCAAAATCCTGTGACAGAATTTTATACATAGAAAGTTTTGTTAGAGGATTTGATGATAGAATCTACAGAAATCCAAAGTAGTGAAACACATATCAGTGATTTAACAATTAACTATTATTTAACAGTATATAGGTCAAGATTGAAAGGAAAATGTTTAAAAAAAATTTAAAAGTATAATATAAATTTGTTTATAGAAAATTTTCTTGTAATAATGGAATGAATGAAAAATAGAGTAAAGAGGAGTAATATACCCCAGTAGAAGACATGATCGATGTTGACATATGAAATATTGTTCCAATATTTAATATCCCAGGAGGGGAACTAACACTTTGATGGACCTATCATGAAATGTTAAAAAGAATGTAAGTAATGTGATATGAATTTTTTAAAGAAAGAAATTGAAAAAATTGAATGATATGATACTTGGATATAATCAACGCCACTGCTTACACTTGAACACCCACTGGTTTGATCTTCCTATATAGTAGTGAACAAAAATGTAATGTTTTTTAATTGTTTGGATTCCATGAAAATCAGTAATAAACCCAACAAAAAATTACAACATTTCATATCTCAAAAATGATTAATGAAAATAACCAGTATATTTATAAATTTACAAAAATAATAAATTTCATTAAAATGATTAAAATCTGGAAAAATTTGGCTTACCAAACATGTACAGAAAGTTCACTATAAGACTTTATATAATTACCACCATTAAAATATAAAAATGATTAAAAAAATGACCAAGATATATAGAAATCTTATAAGATAAAAAATTTTATTGATATGATTAAAAATAGGGAAAAATGGGCTTTCCAAACATGTTATGCAAGTTCAATTTAATCCCATATAAGATTACATGCTTTCAAATCTCAAAAATATTTAATGAAAATAACCATCATAATTTGAAAGTTACAAAGATAGGAAACATAATTAAAATTACTAAAAATATAAAACTGGGCTTACAAAACATGTTCAGTGGGATTAATTTAAGGAAAAATAAAATGAAATAAAACATAAGGAAATACGAGCATGAAATTTTGAAAATAAAAAAGGCAACCATGCATGCTGAAAAAAATATTAGATAATGAACATTTATGAATAGGAAAAAACAACCAAAAAAACCCATACCTTCCCAAATAATTCATATTCAAGTACTGTCTTGTCAAACTGAAGAAGCACATGACTATCACTGAATCATTATCTCAATGAGTTTTGAACAATATAAAATTGTTCATTCCTAATCCATAATTCAAATCCATATGAAGAATGAGTTGGTAAAAAACACCAGGATCAAACCTCCTTGATCCATAAGTGATGTGTATCTAATGTTTTTCATCCTCCATTCAGGTAAATATGAATAAATTAATTCCATAAACCCATGCACATTCATCATGAAATATGTTATTTTC
Organism: Viscum album; assembly: GCA_963277665.1. Taxonomy (NCBI): domain Eukaryota; kingdom Viridiplantae; phylum Streptophyta; class Magnoliopsida; order Santalales; family Viscaceae; genus Viscum; species Viscum album. The sequence continues at coordinate 1,086,711,768 of OY728132.1, forward strand.
TATGTGAGGAAGAAAATAGTAGTCCATAAAATTATACGCAGTAAATAAAACTAACATTAATGTCACTTAAATGATCATAGATGATTTAAAAACCATAAACTCAAATAAAAACTCTTAACTATGAAAGAGAGAAATTTGTATGTGACAATTCAAAATAGATCAAAATGATGACACCCACCTAGCCAATAGAAAGATAGTATTGTTTTCTAGTATAAGAAAGTTGAAAAACAACATTCAAAATTGCTAAAAAATAAACAGTTTCAATATTTATGAGAATAATTTAAAAAATGACCAATTATGAATAATTCACAATTCAAAATGGTGTTTGATAAATAAATCAGAATCAAATAAATGACTGACAATTACAAATTTGTAAAAATGCATATGAAAAAAATAACCTTCATGTGGTGGTACACTTCAACAATATTCACTGCATTCCTATTTAATTCATCTCCCATAGATTTACCTATTGTTTATGCAAACCCAACTCATGAAATAAAAAGGATCCACACATCAGAAGTCAAACAAAGAAAACATGTAGCAAAATAGTGGGAAAATTACTGGTAATCAAACACATTTATAATTCTTCTTTATATATTCACATGTACTGCGAAAAAAATAAGAAATATATACCAACTTTCAGTTTCCATGTAAGGCCAATATTAACATCCCTACACCTCATCTTGAACTATAGAAGAAAATAGTACATCATTACAGTAACAATCCATAACTTATAGATTTTTATAATAAAAAACAACACAAACATTAAATTAATTAATCTAGAAAACAAAAAAGTAAAATAAATTAATAATGAAGAGAAGAAACATTGAATAAAACCAATAAAACATACCACATAAAATAAATCCATAGAGAGACTGAATAATAATTTACAAAATAAAATCATGTAATCATTAATACGTATCTGACAACTTATTTCTAGTTGTTCCCTTGGAAGTGTCCATATTTACTGCTGCCATATTATTGGTGAAAATATCAGGAATAAAGCCATGTAAAATCATAATGATTTTAGTAATGTTAAATTGAAGTTTTGTATTTAGAAAATCATGATAAGTAATTTAGGGAATGAAAAATGAAAAAGATTTTTATGAAACTAAATCTCACTCAGTGACGCTGAAGTAGAAGCTGCAAACATAGAAATGTCGTATAGTGAGAAAAAGTATAGGAGATGCAGGGTGTTTCATAGGGTTCCAAGGGAATGGATCACTGGGTATCCTGAAGATTGGTGGATAAATTAATAAAAATATTAAATTTATGTTCCATGTTTCATAAATAATCACGTAGAATAAATGAGATTAGATTGAAATAGAGGTTCTGTCACAAAAAAATAGCACAACTACAAGCTAAACTGTATTCATAAGAATGAATTTTTGTGTTTTTATAAGAAAAGCCAGAGAAATATTAAAGGCCAGCAGGTGTTAATTTATATGAGTTGAGGGAATAAATTCAAAAAATAAAAACAACATACCTCAATAGATAAGATAGCAGGTTCAACCCTAGGTTTATGGTCCACAACATCCACTGCTTGAATGAGAGTTCATGCAGTTTAAAAAATGAATGAAAAATCATATTTAATATAATTAAAATAAATTATTAATTGAAAATAATGACCCAATTCTTTAAAAGATACCATTGCTTAAATATTCCATGACGGTATATTCTCCTCAATTAAGTGCAAGTTACCCTTTCACACTGTATGAAACGGTCCCCTTCATCAATGGATTTGCAGTAGGTTCCATGCATTCATGCCATAGTTCTAAGAAGGAGGTAAAATAATCATAACTGGTTTGATATTTATAGTGGTGAATCATATGACATGATTCGAAAATTCTTATTTCTTTATAAAAACAAAATAAATACTACTTTGAAGTAGTTTATATTATGTTCTGTTTTATGGAAGACAAATGTTTCCATCACATTTAGTATATTTCCATAATCCACACGTTAACTAAACAATCTGATTGATAGAAAGTTGAATAATTATTGTGCATGACAAATGAAATAAGATAATCTATCCTGCATATAATAGTTTTCAAATTTATTTATTCTACACATAATAATTGATTAAACCTCAAAGTTAGGTATTATCACAAATCAATGTAAAAAATGCAGACTATATGTTGATCGATTATAGTACATGAATAAATAAATATTTAAACCAATATTATACTTTGGATAATCTAATAACTCCCATGATATTTTGGTTCTCAATATCCTCACTAACTACTACTCTTAAATTGTTTATATCAAAGTTCATTATAATCCTGAAATTTGGAGTAAAATTGAGGCATGTAGTAGGATATTCATTTTTAAGGGATGATTGAACATGTAATTTGATCCAAACATAAATGGTCCAATATGAAAACAACATAAACAGAATATTCACTTAAGGGATTGGTATTTAAGGATAGTTGGATAACATACCTATTGTAGAAGGGATTGTGGGAGCTTAACCAAGAAGAACCCAAGTGATATAGAAAAGTAAAAATCACAATAACCGACTCATTATTAATGATATATTAAAATAGAAAGTGTATCAATTCAATGTACATGTCATAGAGAAAAATAAATCCTCAAAAACCTCAGATGAAAACACATCATGTCTAAATGTAAATTAGTTTAGAATAACTGAAGAAAAAAATGAAGGAAAATGGTTAGTTTACAGTAGATAATATGAAATATAGATGAATTAATGGGTTCCCAGAGGGAAGAAGAAAATTTTGGTTGTAGATTACATCGACAGAGTAATGTATATCGCCAATAAATCTGTATCACACAGATCTGGGAACAAAATGTAGTGTAAAGGTGAACATTTCTATGGAAGTAGAAGAACATACTTGTTGCGTCGATTTAGTTCTATAGGATTTGTTAATATGTTGATGGTTGTGGTAAAGGGTTTCACCGAGAGGTTTTCGGGGGTCATCATCGGTGGTTGATAGTGTAGAAGATATTGGAATGGAGTAGGTTTATAGTGGTAAATCGAAGGTGATAGGGAGCAGGAAAAGATGGAGATGAGGATCCAGGAGTTCCAGATATGGGGAGCCGAAGGGCAGTCTATGGAGACGGAGATTCGGAGATGTGAGCAGAGACAAGGAATGGAGCTAACCAGATGGGAGGAATTTTGGAACCCTAGGTTTGCAGAAATGAAAATTGAGGGAGTTTTCCAGTCAATTATAGAATAATCTCGTGATGTAAGGAAGGATTGAAACTGCGAGGTAGATGCGGTCGATGGATTGTAGGAGTAGAAGTAAGATTGGGATGGATAACCATAGCGGGAACCGTAGGTATATAGAGAGGATAGGGGTAGCGTGAGAGGAAGAAGATGGATGTAAGGTACCCTAATGTCGAAGATGGGTTGTAGTGATGCATCGATCAGAGTACGCAGAGGTAGAGCACAAAGAGGCAGAGCACAAAGAGGCATAACACAAGGAGGCGAAGGAGATGGAGGAAGCGGAGTTGGAGCAGGAAGAGATGGAACACGCCAATGCGGAGGACGTGGAGGAGGAGCATGCCAAGGAAGATCACGTGGAGGTGGAGCATGCGGAGGTGGGGCACGCGGAGGTGGAGCACGTGGTGGAGGAGCAGTCGGTTGGAGACAGGATTCTAGAAAAAGAGGGATCGCAGCGTCGTGGAGTAATGTAGAAACCCTAGCTAGCCCGAGAATAATCTGGAATCAGGAGGTAGCGCTCGACGGTGTGGGGGTATTTTTTAGAATGGAAGTGTATTTTTGGTGATGTGGCTGCTTGTGGAGGCAACAAGTTAGGCTGGAGGAACCCATATTTAGAATATATAGTGGATATGGTTAGAATGAAAAGATATTGTGAAGGCACATCTCCTATTAGTTCACCTTCTTTGAAGCGATCTTAGAAATATCAAGCTAGCCCAAGTGATTTGGAAAAGCCTCAAAATCCCCATTTTCTATATCATCCTATCTATGTAGAAAAATAATTGGATGATGAATGGATACATTCTATCATGTACTTAGTTTGGAATCTAATTAAACAACAAGTATGGAGTTATTGGTTTATAGATAATGGTAATCAAATTTATCCTTGTTTAGTCAAATAGTGTTATGAAAATATGGAATTTGGTTCTAGTGATTCAATATATACCCTTAAAATGGTTATTAATAGGGGAAATATAGTATTCTATCCCATAATTTGGGCTAAAAGTTTAAATTTTCCTCATATAGGAGAGAATGAGGATTATCAAAGATCATATCCTATAAATCATGATCATTTTTATTTTTTGAATTCCCTTAAAGAGATAACTGAGAATAAGACTCCTAGAATACCTACTACTATGGAATTAAATGAGGAATGAAGATTTTTGGTGAAGTTTATCCAACATCTAGTTTTTCCTAGGAAGGGGGACTTCAATATTTTGAGGCATCAAGATTTTTTTTTTATATTTGATGAAGAATGGAGTTTATAAATGCTATCAAAATATATCATGATAGATGTGGTTGAAAAATATATTTAATCATTTTTATTTTATTATTTAACTTACCCTCTGTATATCTCATCCCAGTTAGATTTCAAAGGGTTAGTTCTTAGGGGGGGAGAAAGTTATATACAGTATTGGTCTTTTCCTAAACTATAAAATCTATAAGAATATTATGGTAAACTAGATCCCATGAAAAAAGTAGTGGGTAAACGATAATGAGAAGTTTTGTGATAAATTAAGTCTTATTAAAAATCCTATTAGACCAAAAGAAAAAGTGGATCCTATTCTAGAACCTAAATATGTAGTTGAGTATTCATCTTATGAATATGTTTTCCCATGTAAATTGAAGAAGAAGAAGCAGAGGTGGTTGTTTTTAGTGTGGAGTCCTCGGAAGAACTTGATGATATCAAGGATCTATCTCCTGTAATATATTTTAGATCTATTTATTCTCCCATACCTATACCATCGTAAGAAGAAGAACTAAGAGATGAGTACATTGATGATACTAAAGTAACAGTGGGTAATTTTTCTGAGGAAATAGATTGGATGAATAGTGACTCAAGTGAGTTGAAAAGAAGTGAAGATATTTATAAACTGTATTCTTCTTTGATTCCCATTATTATAAATACTCAAAGGTGATGTGAAAGTGGAGAAACTATTCTGGGTGATAAATCTGATAATGATGATAATGGGGAAATTTCACCAGGGCATAGTTGAACTTCTCTCTATTTTACCTCGAGATGACCTGAAGGGTATCTAATTGATAAGATTGATTTTTAAGAAAGAGTTTAAGCATCTTCTCTCAGATCTATAGTAGACCAAGTTCTAAAAATAATGTTTTTACCTACTCATAGATTTTTTGAATAACAAGTTGAAAATAATATGGCAGATCCTCATTGATCTACCCATACACATTTTTTTTGAAATCGATGAGGAAAAAGATAGTGCAGAACTCAAAGTTCAGTATTTGAGACCCTAACCTATATTGATTAAAGGTGATACATATGGGATTCTGATATATATATACCTATAAATTTTACTTATTCAACATAATTTTTTGTGAAATATTATTTTAATATTTTCAATTCATATTTTATGGGTGTGTTGAAATAATTGTTCATTGGTTTTGGGAATATAACGAAAACAATTAGAGATGCAGAAATCTCAGGGATAGTCACTCTTGTTATCTATAATTTTTATCCAAATGTTCATATCAATATGGATCATATGAAAAATGATATTGAGGATTTAAGATATTAGGTTGGTGATTTTTAGGATGATATTTAAGACATGATACTAAAGTTAGGCCAGATATTTCCAAAACAATTTTTCGTCCCTCTTTATTAGCTGATCCTATGACACCCTCCTTAGTCTCAAATCATTGTCCTATGAAAGGTGAGTTGAAATTAATATTGGGTGGGTTTCATAATACCAATTAAATAGGGTTTAAAGGATTTAAAACACATGCTATAAGGAATTTGGAACTAGTTATTAGTTATGAAATGTAAGATGGTAGAGAAAAAGATATAATTCACTAGGTTATTGATTTTTATCTAAGATGTATCTATACAATTTCTGATCTAAAGAGAATTTTCATTCCTCAACCCATGCTCTTAGGATACCCCCTAAAACTCAAAAATTCAAAACTAAAGTGGGGATATTAAAAGTTAATACTCCTATTCTTAAATCATTTTTGAAGAATAAGGAAAACTATTTTTAATCCATAGAGAATGTTTAATGAGATGTCAAAGACATCACTAAAATTCTCAAACCATACCTTCATACTTCCAATACAACCATTTTGGAACCTCCTAGATTACCTATTTCATTATACCATATTTATTTTACTCCCTTTACTTACCAATTTTTTTGTATCTTAGGAAAGATATTCATCATCTTTAACTCATTTCTAGGTGTGTGATTATTCAAGACGATTCTTTCATCTCTTCACCACAACTTACACCTATTTCCTTAGTCTCCACAAACAAAGAAAAAGATCATATTATCCATTATGACATCATAAATGTTTCTGAGATTCAAATTTTGATTGGAGTAGCTTACTATGAATATAATATATTATTTTTTATTATGAATTAAATATTTTTATCCATTATTTTATCTCTTTATTTTCTTCCCTTTATCTATTTCCAATTAATATTTACTTTATCAACCTTTTTATATTATTTTTTATTTTCCCAAAAGGGAGAGTAAAGTATGACACATTAGAATGATATCCATTTGCATGATATATCATATTATCATATATTTATGGTTCATTAGTGCATTGTGTGTATTTATTTATGCCATGTTTTTTTATTATCAAAAGGGGGATATCATTGGATTAATCTAGTAATTACTTGTTTTAACAATAAAAAATAATGTTTATATTATTCATAATAAATTTTTTTAATGAAGTCAAATATTTTTCCTATAAAATTTATGAAATTTACAATTTATATATCAATCGTAAATCCGATCAAGACAAACTAACAACTATGGGGAAGAAGAATAAAATTTAAAAAAAATGTACCCGAGTGCCTACACTAAAAATGAATTTATGGAATGACCATCTGATCGACCATGATAGAAATCTTTCTTAGAACTCAAGCATCTACAAGACTAATCAAGTGACCACACATTATATCCCATATAGACCATATCTATCTTGTAATATTCAATCCAAGTGACAGCATGCAAAGTGGATTGACCACAATTTTATTTGATTGAACATGACAGATCTCTCACTAAATCCTCAATTTTTTTAAAAGGTTGGGGCCGAAGCTTCATTTAATATTAAAGAAAATCAAAGACCTCTTTTTAACTGGGTAGAAGGAGACCCATTACATAGCCCGAAGGCCCAGTGGGATTCTCAACCATTACATAGCCCGAAGGCCCATTTCATTGGCACATTTTCCATTCTGTGAATAGTAACCTGCTAGCTACAGTACCCGCATCGTACTGCCACTGCTACAATTCCCTGCCGCCACTATAGTACCCGCCGATCTACAATACCGCCGCTTCTACAGTGCCGCTACTGTAATGCTACAGTACCTGTGCCCAATGGGTTTTGAACCCCCATTTTTAATGTAGGATTACGAGGTGCTTACCACTAAGCCAAACCCAAACTACAGTCACTAACTCCTCAATTGAACACATGAGAAACCAAGAAACTCAAAGACTACCATGATGTGACTGCATGGTTAATCCATTTGTCTAAAGTCACAAAATGTATTGGAGTGAACCCATGTTTCTTTCAAATAAATGAAATGTTGGATTCAAATAGAAATTATGATAATTCTTGGCTTTATGAATTTTAAAAACTAGGATCTACCGTGGGACTTCAATATATTTCTTATTTCCTTCCAGTTGACCTCATGAAGTGATCAAAATGTCTCAATGAATAATTCAACATATCGTATGACAAATTCAATTGACCATTTAGATAGAAAATGATTTTTCTTAAAGTATTGAACCTATCAAATGAATAAATGATGTGACTGTATGAAGTTACCATAAGAAACTGATCATGTAAAGTAACCCTAAGAAAGTGAACAAAATATCATGTAACAATAAGATCAAGTAACCACAAGTTCATGTGACTGGAATCCAGAGTGACCATTCTTAAGTAAATTATAAGTGACCATTTATAACATGAAAATTGGGGAATATTTAAATATCAAAAAACTATATTTTGATGAATTAAATTAATATTAATAAAATTTAAGGATTCATGATTAAACTAATGAGTACGAGGATCAATTTATCAATATTCTCCAATGGATAATTAGAGAAGGTTCTCTCTTTAAGAAGTAGAGCCACTCATAGAAAAAATATAGAGGTTAGAAGTATTATATTGAAATAATTATAATACAAACTACATCACCTTTCACCTCCATAATTATCTATTTTGACATATTAGTGTAGCTCTAATTCAAATATTTTTCAATGATAGATTTAAAGACAATTGATCAACTAAAGTGGATCAGATAGAGCTTCTTCAAACCATCTATCTCTAATTATCTTTTCTCTCTCTGTTTTATCTTATTTTGAGATATTCTTACATTATTCTATATATTTACTATCACATTATCTTTCACTATATTATATAGCACTATATAATCTCTCCTATTTTTTTCATATATCATCTCATGAATAACTGTGGAAGAGGATGTTTGTAGCATAGACTTATTTATATGTAGTTGTAACTTTAAAAATAGAACTTCAATGTGGATATGTTTATTATATAGTAAATGTTCCTGTTAGTGGAAGACTGTTAAGTGGATATGATTTGGACTTGTATTGAAACTAGACGTCTAGTATTTATTTTTTTCTATGCGCTAATTTATTTTTTATTACTATATTTCTAAAAATCTATTTTTCCTTCAAAAAATATTATAAAAATCAATGCTCTAATAGTTATATTTATTTATTTTTTTATATTCCAAGTTTAATGAGATTATATTTATTTCAAAATCTAAAGTGATTTAAAATTATTTTAACTATGTTCTAATAGAGCCTTTGAATAATCTTTCAAAAACATTAAATTATATATTTATAAATTTTTAGATAATTGGGATGGCTTTATAAACTAGGATAATAATTTATAAATTTTTTCGCACAATTGTTTTTATTAGAAACATAATTCACCCTATTGTTGAGTTATCCACTATAACCAATAATAAGTTTTTAATAATTCATACGTATAGAATATCATAAATGTTATTGTCTCATCCATATAACATAAATCCAATATTTGAATAAAATAATTTCCCAAGACTTTTTAGGTTTAGAGTTTTAGCGAATTAAGATAAAAACTAATTGAAAACCCCAATTTCATTGTATCAATTTTACATTTTCCAAATATATATGAAACTACTTAATCCATAAAAATTCTTAATAATCTCACCTAAATTATCTATATAAGAAACCCTTATATACTTGTCATACTTTAATTTTCTTCATACCCTGGGAAAATGAAAACATAAGAATGGGATAAGCTTTGATTCCCAGTAAGGGTAAAACTAAGTGATAATAATAAATATAATATTTTTTTGAAGAATACGAACATATGGATATAAAAAAGATACATAATAAAATTAAACCTAAGAAATAATAGATCATAAATCTTAGAATAAGGATTGGAATAAAAATATACATGAATCAAAATAGTGATTCAATAAATATAATCCATTAGACCATAACATAGTCATGATAATAAGAATAAAATTGTGACATATTTAAAATATGGAACAAACTTTATAGTAGGGAAACATTACTTTCATGATCCAAACATTTAGTGCCCTTGATTATGAGCAATAAAAATGTACTTGTGAATATTTATATTTTGAGATTTAAACTTTTAACCAATGAATTGGGGGGTGATATAATACCCCACCCATCATTCATCCATATTTATATATTCCACTTAAAAATAATTAACTTATCACATCATAAATAACCCATATAAATAAAGTGGGTTCAATAAAATATTCAAATAAAAATCATTCAATTTTTATAGATGAATGAACCCATTGAAAGAAAATGGGTTTTATTCAATACATCTTACCGATCCCAATGAAACAAAATAGGTTTTATATCCTTTTAAAATGTATTCACATAAGGAAATCCTCCATAATTTCGTTAATTATCATAAATGATAAACCCGGGAAAAATATACGGGTATCCAATTACATCGTGTATCTTTATTGGTAAATTTCATTCAATCAAGACAATAAAGCATATGGTATTTATTACATATAGATAAAGGGTATATAGTTAAGATAATAATTTCCATAATAAATAGATTAATGAAATCTAGGTGAACACTATAATACCCTATTTCCCGATGGAATGTGAGATTTAGGAGGGATTTAAATTTTTTAGTTGGTGGATGATTTGTTTTGATAAAAAAGACCCTAAATGAGTTCTAAAGTATTTAAATATCCTTAAATGGGGTTCTTTGTTGTGGTTTATCCCTAGGTTGAGGGATATAGGGTTTACGTGAGTATTAATGGAAGGATGAGTGGTTTCGTTACAATAATTATATTGCAATAGCACTATCACGGTGTGACCATAGTGGTCACCCCATGATTTTATAGGATTGAAGGGGAGGAGCCAATTTCCCATGTTGGTATCAACATAAACCCATCAGTCACATTATAACACATATAGATGGTGTTGTTTTACATTTTAAATAGGGTTATGGACCCCACTTTTTATTTAGATAAATGGGACACATGATGAGGGATCGACTAGAGTTTCTATCCCTCCCTTATCTTATATTTTAGGCAGTCCCATGTGTGATTCAAAGGAATTTCTATGAAGTTTTTTCCTCTACTCTTTTATTTTATTTTTTGTTGATCTGACCTAATTTTGGTTCGCTTTTTTTTTGTTTTTGGAAATTTCCACCAGAGAATGGTTCAAATATAACAAATTAATAGGGATTTCATACAACATGGCTAGAGCATGTCTACTCGCAATCATGCATTAGTTTGATGAATTATGTAACCAAAGTGTATTTACAAATCTTTTCAGCATAAATTAATTTAAATTATTGTTTAAATGGGTTCTAGTAGTTAAGGAATTAACTCTGTGTAGGGATAAGGATGTGAGAAGGGCCTTTGGGGTTTTTTTGGATGTGGTTCTAGCATGGTGATGAAACTCGATGAAAAATTGGGCATTATTACTTTTTGATGAAAATGTATTAATTAATTATAAATAGCTATAATTAATTGTGTGTGATGACTTGGTGTGTCATAGGTGCTAGGGAGAATGGGAAGTGACTAGTTGTGCCTAGGTGGGCTTCAGTGAGGAAAAAAATGAGTTATCAAGTGATGAAAAAGAGGAAAGGGGTTAGAAATGAGGTATAAGGATTATATACTAGCCCTTATTGTTTAGGCATGATCTTACATGTCAAGTAGATCTTACGATCTCACCACATGGGAGACTAAACTTTTTCAAAAAAATTAATTTGATTAATTAAATTAATCTTGAACCTTAATGAAAATAGTTATGTTAAAAAAGAATAATTTATTTAATTAAACCTTGACCCATGAAGTGAAAGAGCCTCAAGGGTCTAGAAAAACCCTTGTGTGTTAACTTATTACCTCATCCACCAATTGATGTGGCGATGACTATTGAGAAATTGGGTGTCCTCTTGACCTCTTGAGAGGTGAGGCTCAACTAAATGATACTTTTATCCCATGTATATGAGACACATATAATATAAATGTGAGGGTACAATAAGACTTTATTGGCTATGGAAGCCTTAGAGGACCCCCTTTTTTGTTTTTGAGTTGTTTGGACTCATTGAGATGAATTTGGGGAAAGTGATCCTTCCCTATTATGATATTCCTGTACTATGTGGGAATAAATAAGGGAAGTTCAGGTGGGTTGATTGATTGGGATGACGAAGAATGACCATAAACATCAAAAAGGGTGGTGTTCCATCTCTTTATACCTTGAAAGTATGGCACATCCTTTAGGATGATTAGGTCCATGATGAAACTACAATGTTTACAAGAGATATAGCGACCCCGAGTGATGAGTGTTAACCCATGAGACTAGACTATGAGAGAGAGGATTCCAAGTAGAGTGCCTCCATTTTTGTATTAACCAAGGGGATACTAATGGGTGACTAGTGATAGAAAAATCCTACGATGGTGTATATGGGATGGGTAGTGGTGATAACACATGTACTATGGTACCTTAGTCACATGGTTAGCTTGATGGGGTTGTGATGAGGTATGAGCATGGGTAAATAAAACTCTAGGTGTCACCTTTGAATCTCAGTTACATTGTGAATCGAGAAGGATATGTTGTCTGAGGTTGGTCATGCGCATGGTTGATCCCTTGATTATTTTTTACATTCTCATGATTGATGCCCTATGAGGATGGATACACTAAGAAAGTTTTTCCTTTTATATTTCATTGTAATTGTCTTAGGTATGGGTATAATACTCATGGTTTCTAGATATGCAATGAGGATGGGTATATTAACTCTAGTTGGTTGAGACCATGTTCCACGAGGATGGGTACATTACCCCTGGTAGGCCTATGTTTCCTAGATGATCCAATGATGGTTATATATCTCCCAAATGGTGTTTCTCCTAATATAGTTAATCTATTCCATGGATATGGGTATATTAATCATAGTTGGATGAGCTTTTAATCCACGGGGATGGTTATATTATCCCTTGTAGTCCTATTCTCTCTAGATGATCATAGGATTAGTATATTTTCTCCAGATAGTGTTTCACCTGAGGTGGTTAATTTGTGTCAGGTAAATGGTTATATTATGCCCAATTTGGATAAGCCCACATTCCATGAGGATGGCTATATTACTCATGGTAGGACTATTATTTCTGAATGATATAGGTATTGATATATTTCCCTTGGATGGTATTGTGCTTAATGTGTTCGATCTATGTAACACCACATAAAGTTAAAGGGTTAAAATACTAAATATTTCAATCCATGCCTACAAGGTGCGTCTTTCTTTTTGGGAGCATACCTGATTTGAAATCCATACTTAAGTGAGGCTTTTTATGGAGTAGTATGAAGATTTATAACCTCTTGGGATGTTTTCCAATATGTGTGTGAGTGAGGAAAACTAAAATAACATAATTTGTATTGTGGTAATAGTCGTTAGTTTGATGATCCATTCATGAATGTTGGTTAGACATAGGGAGGGGAAAACACATGTCTATAGAGAAACTAGTTTATCCTATAAGGCCATGACCCAACGACCATGTTAAGGTGGGATAAATGTGCTTTTAGTGAGACCCAGTTGTTATAGTGGTATAAAAGGGGTACGTAACCCATAGTGTTGTCATACTACCTAGGTAAAAATGTAAGGCCCAAAATGAGGATTATTTTTCTGTAAATTGGGGAGAATTTCACTCCAAATAAATTCAAAGGGTTAAAATACTAAATATTACTTCACATTTCAACAAGGTTCACCTTTCTTTTCGGGAGCCTACCTGATTAGAATTCCATAGTTATGTGAGGATTGGCTCAGAGTAGTGTTAGGATGGGTAGCCTCTTGTGAAGTTTCCCAAGGTGTTTGTGAGTGAGGGTAATGTTCATTGAACAAAAAGTATTGGACTATGTCAAAATTATTAGACTCAGGATCCATTCAATCATGTGGTTGGGCCCTAGGGTAGGGAAAATAAATCTATGTAGGGAAATAAGTGGCACCTAGATGGTCATGAATCGATAAAATTTTTGAGGAAGGGTGCTTGTGTAATTAGTGGCTCCCCGTTTTTATAATATGTTTTAAGGGGATGGATATATTACTACTAGTTGGATATGCTCACATGCCTTGAGGATGCATATATTACCCACATTATACCTATTATTTACAGTTCTCTGAAGATCACCTGAGGACTGTCCAGAGGACTTGTTGGTAGGAATGGTCATCAAAAAATGCTTAGAGACACCGAAAAACTTACCAAAGTTGGTATAATTGATTAAGATCATAGAAACAAGGATCGACAATGATTAATATGTTTTCATAGTCATATATACATGTTTAAATTCATTAAGTCATCAATCAAAAGTAGGTATTATTGGTGGTTTTGTTCATCCATTCAAGCATGTGGGTTAGACCTTGGGAGGGGAGAAGACATGTTTATAAAGAAACTTGTTTCTCTTACAAGGCCAAGATCTAACTAGCAGGTTAAGGTGGGGTTACTTTGCTATCATCAGGTCCCAATTTCTACATTGGTATCAAAGTGGTAGCCATCTTATAATGTAGTGGAACTACCTAGGAAGAAATGTGGGGTACTCAATTATGATGTTGTGATATAAATGGGGGAGAATGTAACACCCCATAAATTTAAAGTGTTAAAATACTAAATTTCACTACCAATGTTGATAAGATACACCTTTCTTTTCAGGATCCTACATGATTGGAACTCCCTAGTTATCTGAGTCTTGGCCTGGAGTAGTGTTAGGATGGGTGACCTTCTGGGAAGTTTCCAAAGGCATGGGTAAATGGGGACAAATCAAATTGAAAAAACATGTATTGGAATATGGGAATAGTCATTAGTATGATGATCTATTTAGGAATGTGGGTGGTCCACATGTAGGGAAAAATGTGTGTGTGTAGGGAAACTAGTGGCACTTGGTGATCAATGACTCAATGACCATTTTAAGGGGGGTTCTTATGCTATCTTTGAGGACTATTTGTTATATTATGTGCCACGAGTCTGGATATATTACCACTCATTGGATAAGGCCTCATTCCTACAGATGGGTATATTACCCTCAATAGTCCCATTCTCTACGGTTCTCTCAAGATCACTAGAGGATCATCTAGAGGGCCTTGTTAGAAGGCATAGTCATCACAACATGCTTAAAAAACCATGATAGTATCTAATGTTGGTATATTCAATTGAGGTATTGTACCTAAGGATCAAGACTGATTGATATGATTTGATGCTCATCAAGACGTTTTGAAAGGCATTTAGGCATCAATAAAAAATAGGTACTGTTGGTGGTTTTGTTTATCCATTCAAGCATGGTGGGTGGAACTAGGTATTGGAAAAAAGTTGTTCTTTAGGAAAATAGTTACTCTCATAAGGCCATAATCTAACTTAAATGTTAAAGTGGGGTGGATTTAATGTTAGTAGGGGCTAGTCATGTTTAGGTGGGGTGACTTTGATGTCATCAGGGCCCAATTGTTATATTGGTATCAAAGAGATACCCAACCCATAGTGTAGTGGAACTACCTAGGATAAAATATGAGTTCCACTATAAGGATTTTATTCTCTTAATTTTTTAGAATGTAATAACCCATAAAGGTAAAGGGTTAAATGACTAAACATTACTAGAAATGTTAATAAGGCACACCTTTCTTTTCAAGTTCCATCTTGATTAGAACTCCATAATTAATTGAGGCTTTTTCTAGAGTAGTATCAAGATGAGTGACCTCCTTGGAAGTTTTCCTAGTTGTGTGTGAGTGAGGAAAAATAAAATTAAATGAATATTTATTGGACTATTGGATTAATCATTATATTGATGATGATTTTAGGCATGTGGGTGTGCCCTATGTAGGGGACAATATGTCTTTATATAATAACTAGTGGATCTTGGAGGACCACGATTCAATGAAAATTTTATGTTGGGGTTCCCACTATATCAGTAGATCCCAATTTTTATATAATATTAAATATTCATGGATAAATTACCACTAGTTGGATAAGCCCATGTTCCCTAAGGAAGGGTATATTACAACTAGTAGTCATATTCTATAAGGTTCTATCAGGATAACCTAAGGATTGGTCATAGTGCCTTGTTGGTAGGCATGGTCATTTAAACATTCTTAGAGGAACCCCAATACTTTCCAAAGATGGTATATATGATCAAGGTCTTGGAACCAAGGATCAACACTAATTACTATGTTTTCATGGGCATCAAGACATGCTTAAAGACATTCAGGCATCAAGCCAAATAAGGTACCTTAGGTGGTTTTGTTTATCTATTCAATCATGTTAGTCAAGGATAGGGAAAGGAGAATGCATGTGTGTGGGAAAAATGGTTGGTCTTATAAGTCCATGACTAGATGACCATGTTAATGTGGGTGCCCATTCTATCAGTGGGCCCTAGTTTTTATAGTGGTTTCAAAAGGGTACACATCTCATAGTGTAGTGGAACTGCAAGGGTTGAAATTTAGGGCCCATAATAAGGGGTTTTTTCTCTAAATGGAAGAGAATGTAACAACCGATATGGTTAAATGGTAAAAATAATAAACTTTACTACCCATTTCAACAAGGTGTTCCTTTATTTTTAGAATCATACCTGATTAAAACTCTATAGTTAAGCAATGTTTGGACCAAGGTAGTGTCGGGATGGGTTACCTACTATGAAGTTTTCCAAGGTGTGTGTGAGTGATTAAAAATCACATAGAAAGAACATGTATTGAAATATGGGGAAAATCATTAGTATGATCACCCATTCATGCATGTGGGTGGGCCCTAAGGAGAGGACAATACATGTCTTTAGGGAATCTAGTGGAACATAAAGGCCATGACTAAACGACAATTTTAAGGTGGGTGTCTATACTATCAGTGGGTCCTAATTGATATCATTTGTGTCATAGCGTAGCATATATTAAGATCGGTTGGATATTCCCACATTCCCTAGGGATTATATATTACCCCCAGTAGTTCTTTTCTCTAAGGTTCTCTTAAAATCACATGAGGATTGGCTAGAGGGATTTTTGTTAGGTATACACAACATACTCAGAGACACCATAGAACTGGAAAAAGATAGTTTAGTCGATAGGGGTCTTAGAACCAATTATTATGACTAATTACAAAGTTTTCATGGTCACAAAGACGTTTTTAAATGAATTCTAGCATAATTTCATAGCAATTACTATTGGTGGTTTTGTTTTTTTCATTTCTAGTCGCTGTTTATTTATTCTAAGCATATCATGTGCACATATCACTAAATTTTTTGTCATGTATGACACTATATTAAAGGTTTCTTAATTATTTTTTTACTCATAACATACTTAGGAAACCACATTATATAGGTAACTGAGTATCCCTCACTTGGTTGCTGGCATTGGTTTGGCCAAGACCCGAAGTAGCATGGTCGGGCAGGATAACTCATTCCACATTAGGATGCTGAGATAAGGGGTGGATCATAGAGGTAGTGGATCTTTAGTGTATTTTATTTATTTTTATATTTTATCTATATATTTTGTCGACCCAATTAGTGATTGGTATTGAATTGATACATGTTTTATATATTTCTTATTATTTTTTAGTATAATTATTTTGCGCAATGTGTTTATTTAATATTATGGATGATCCTTGGTTCTTTTTTTGTTATTTATAACTATAATATAACCCTTCTAGTTTGATAATTTCCACGGACAACTAAGCATTTACTATTTAAAGTGTAATCAACTAATCATATGGAATTTTCTCATATAATTACTTGAAGTCATTCTACTCAGTTGGGTCAAATTGTATTAATTGGTTTTCCTTCTTATTGTAGGCAGTGCAAATCTACGGTGAGACTCTCTTTATGATGAATACATATTTCCTCAGTGTATGTAACATGAAGTGACCCTAGTATATCAATGTTGAAATTTTATACCTTCATGGTAAACCCCTATTATTTTATTAGTATTCCATTTTGGTTACTTAAATTATCATTAACAACAAATATGATATTTTCCCTTATATATTCAAAATAAATTTTAGTAAACCGACCAAGATGATATGTCTTCCCTTATTAAGAGTTGTCTTGGAAATTGTTGTTATCTAAGATGATGGTGATTGAAGAGGTCATGATTCCTTGGGGCAGTCCCATGTGTAGATGCTTGGGATAATTAGTTTCTTGTGGGTAGGTTGTTTTGTCTTATGATTCCATCATTTTTTGAGACACTTGATAGGGTATTGACATGTGATATTATATATGGTTTTGGGTAGGATCCATGTGGTTTTTCTAATGATTAATGAATTTAGAGGGACTTTGGTTTTTGGGATAGGTGGTTGGACCTAGATTCCTTGATATAAAACTAATTGATAGTGAGTTGGTTCATTTTCAATGAAATATCAACCCAAGAGAGGCATTGTCCTAAGTTCACTATATTCTTTGAGGATGTAAGAATGGTTGGGTTATTTGGGATATTAGATCAATTCATAGGATGATATCAAGATTTAGACATGGAAATGATATCAAGCTTTAGACATGAGCATAAAAGATGTTATTTTCTTGATAAGTTGACATTTTGTGGATCGTGTCCAATGGTAATGGCATTATAGCCTAGTTCTAATAGCATATGAATCATAGGATCACGAGTAAGGTTTTATATGGTTGGGAGGAATTGTAGAATATGCTCATTTTTAGTTGATATTGAGATATAAGATATTGGATTCATGCACCACTATTGAGTTTTGGATCAACGAGCTATAAATTTGATTTATTTGTCCCCTTGTAAAAACTTGATTTGAGATTTGGATGAGACTCTGGATGAGTTTGTGCATTGGAATTAGGCTTGGTATAATTTTACTATAACCCAATTGTGTTTCATGAGGTAAACCACCATGACATGTTTTAGGGGGTGAACCCATTTCATTGCATAGTTTAGGTGGTGAACAAGTGATTTATGACATGTTTTACGGGGTGAAATAGTTTCATGGAATGGTTCAGGGGGTGAACCAATGATTAATGACATGTTTCAAGCCGTGAAATGGTTTCATGACATGGTTCATTTGGTGATCCCATTTCTTCATGTGATTCAGCTGGTGAATCATGTAACGAAAAAGAGTAAAGGTGTATATTGAGAAAAAAAATCATAGAGAAAGAAAGGTAAGATGGTACCGTGATTCAATTATGTCATATTTGGTATAATGGGGACATAATAAGGTTTTTCAGAGACTTGTTAAGGAAAGTATTATGTATATGAGCCCTATGTATTGGTTATTTATAATCTTATGATTCAACAGGGATTCAGATATGAGTGGTTGTATCAACTTATAGTGGAATTTTGTATATTTGTTTTGGGTGCAGTGAGATGGAAACTACAGAAAGTGGGTTTTTGGCCCACAATGAATGTGATTTGATATGACATTCCAGTGGAGGGGAATTTCATGGGTTAAATTAAACTGTTATAAGTTGAGTTCTATAGTTGTGATCACCATGAACCTGATGATGAGGTTGAAGACACAATGGTGTCCTGGCTTGGAAAAGTTCCATATAATAACTTCTATATATTTTGGTGATGATTATGAGAAATTGATCAATTTTTGATGAATAATGCGCCTTGGGCTTGGAGTTTCCTAGAGGAATATTGTTCAACATTCCAAAGTAGAACTTGATGAATCAAACGTGGATTTACATCCTATTTAGGTCGATTTTGGTGGTTAAAATTTTGAAAATACTGCTCAAGGATAAGAAGTTTTATATTGGGGACATTATAATAACATTTGTCTATATGGGATATGAAAATTTTAAGGGTTTTAAATTTATTTGGTTGTGTATTGTTAATTTTAAGAACATGGACTTGGAATGAGTTTCCATTCATTTAAATGTTCTGAAATGAGGTTCCTAGATGTAGTTTGAACATTGGTGGAGGGCCTGAGGGTTTGAGTGAGTGTTTGTGTAAGGATGATGGCCTAACATGTTGTAATTGTTTAGTATAAGCACTATCATAGCATTACCATAGTGGTCATGCCATGAGTTTTTGAGGCATATGGGGAAGGTTCATCTATCAAGGGTGGTCATGGTGGGAACCCATTATTCATGCCGTGAAACACATAAAGTGTTTTTATTAATGTTTTAAATATGGGTCTCAACCCTCTTTTCCTTTGGATGAATAAAAAACAGCATGAGGTATCGATTGGAGTTCCCCTCCATCTGATCTATTCCATTTTGGGTAGTTCTAGGTGTAATTCTATGGGGTCAGTGGGTAGTTTTTTCCTAGTTTAATCTTAAATTTTATTTTACTATGACCCACCCTTATTTTTCCAAATTTTATTTAGGATTTATGAAAATTTCCACCAGATCATGGTGGAAATTTCCCCAATCTATGGGAATTTTTTGTATCCAAGATTGAGGACATCCCCTGAAGATTCCCACTCACCATTGTGCATTTTTTGTGAGGTATGTTGCTGGAGTGTATGAAATATGATTTTCGGATTAAATTAAATTAATTTTTTGGTTATACGTGTTCCATTGGTTAAGTATTTCACTCTGAATAAGGCAATGGATGTGAGATGGACCCTTGGGTTTCTGTTGGATGTGATTATTGAGTGGTGATAATATCTGGTGAGAAATTTATTGTTATGATTTTTTGGTAAAAATGGATTAATTAATTATAAGTCATTATAATTACTTTTATTTGACAACTTATTGTGTCATAAATGCTCAGGAACATGAGTGATGGTTGGCTGATCCAAGGAGAGTTTGGGTGAGGCTATGTAGTGAGTTTTAGAATAATGAAAAAATGGAAAAGGCATTCAAAATGAGGTATGTGGTATTTTTACTAGCCCTTATGGTTTATGCATGTCCTTGTGTGTTATGTGGATATTGTAGTCTCTCCACATGGGTGATTAACCTTTTTTTTAATATTAATTTGACTAATTAAATGATCCTTAATCATTAAATAATTTTTTGGAAGTTAAATGGTACTAATTATTTAATTAAACTGGACCCTTTGAAATGTATGAGAATTTGGGGTAGTGAACAAATCTTGTGCACTAGCTTGTTTCATTAGACACCGATGGTTGAGGTCAGAACTATTGAGATACCAAGTGGCCTCCAGACCTTTTGATAGGTGATATCAGACCAAATGATACTTTTGTCCCATGCATAGGGGCTTGAGACACCTCCACGATAGAGGTGATGGCGGAATTAGAAATAATAGTTCATTTAGGCCATAAAGGACCCCATTTTGTATTTTAAAGATATTTGGGATCTTCTAGATGTTTGATGGGTGAAAGATTCTCCCCAATTCAGATATTCTTAGCCTAGGTGGGTATAACTGTGGTTAGTTGAGGTTGGTTTAGTGAGTAGGCCAACCAGGAATGGCCACATACCTTGATATGGTTCATATGATATCTCATCAAACCTTTATAGTATCGGAAATCCTCTATGAGGCCTTGGGGTCTTGATGTACCCATGTTGTTTCCAGGATATATTGTATCCTTGAGTGGTGGGTATTGACTCGAGAGAATAGACTAGGACTGAAGATTCAAAGTATAGTGACTCCCTTTTTGTATTGAATGTGGGGAAAACAATAGTTTCCTAGTGATAGACAGATCCAAAGATGGTGTACGTGAGATGGGAAGTAGAAATTGATTGTTTTAGGTGAGACCTGAGTCACTCGGTAATCATTATGGGCTATGATGAGGTATGAATCTAGGTAGAGATAATTTTGGTTGTTACTTTAGAACCCCATTTACATTGTGATATGATAAGGCTATAGTTGTTTAGGCTGATGATGCAAGTGATAGACCCCTTGATACATTTTACTTGATAATGCTTGACACCCAAGGATAATGGGTGGCCCATGTAATTTTCTAGGTTATTCTTCATATCTTGGGGATGGTTATATTACACCTGATGCCTAAATATGCTAAAGGGTTGGTATATTAACCCCAGTTGGATGAGCCCATGTGACATGAGGATGGGTATATCACCCTAGGTAGGCATATT
Organism: Viscum album; assembly: GCA_963277665.1. Classification (NCBI taxonomy): domain Eukaryota; kingdom Viridiplantae; phylum Streptophyta; class Magnoliopsida; order Santalales; family Viscaceae; genus Viscum; species Viscum album. Next base: position 1,086,733,410 of record OY728132.1, read on the forward strand.
CTCTGAGAAGATTTGCGGATGGGTATATTTTCCTTGGATATTGTTTTGCCTATAGGGGTTGATAAGTGTTATGGGTATAGGTATATTACACCTGTATGGTGGATCTTGTATTCCATGAGGATGCATATATTAACCCTAGAGGTATTTTCCTCTATGGATGATCAGGGGATGAGTATATTTTCCTTGGATGGTGTTGTGCCCAGGGTGGTCAATCTATACCATGGTGATGGGTATATTACCACTAGTTTTCTAATCCCACATGTTAAAGGGATGATTTTATTACCCATGATAGTAATATTCTAACTGAATGATTTGAGGATGGGTATATTTCCCCCATATTGTATTCTGCCTAAGGTGGTTGATCTATGCCACAGGTATGGGTACATTACCCCCACTTGGATGAGATTTCATGCCCCATATATGGGTATATTACCCTAAAAAGGAATGTGATCTAAAGTTCCCTCGTGATCAAAAAGGGATTAGTTAGAGGTCCTTATTTGTAGGCACAATCATCATAACATGATGAGTGAAACCCTAACACTGGTTGAATCAGATATGTTTTACCGAGTCTCAAGCACAAGGACCAACACTGATTTCTATGTTGTCATATCCATCACGACGTGCTTAGAGACTTTTCGGCATCAAGTTAATTTAGTAACTATCAATGATTTTTAATTTATTTCTAGTTGTTTTTTATTTATTCTAAGTATATCACATTCACATTCCATTATATTGATAGTTATGTATAGAACCATGATCGGGGTTATCTACTTTGTTTTTTACTCACACCCTGATCGGTCCACCTCAGCACTTGCGTACCCGAGCAACTGTTAATTTGGTACCTGTATAGGTTAGAACGGGACCTGGATTATCATTTTTGGGTGAGATAGCTAAAACATCTTTAATATTGTTGGATCATGATTTTGGTAAAATATACTAGAGGGAATTTGGGTGAATAATTATGAAAAAACATTTAACAAAAATTAATCAGAGTTTATTAATTAATGAATCTATAGTGAGTGTAGTGTTCAAGTTATATAGTGCAAGGGAAATTAAAGAAACAAAAATAGGGTTTTATAGTGGTTTGGATCACTAGAATCCAAGTCCACTCATCAAATTTCTCTAATATATGAGAAGATTGGAACCCACTAAGATGAACTGACTTTTAGAGGTGTAATAAACTATTAGAGGCAAAACCTTTAACATTACCCAAAGTCACATCCCTGCCTTTTTAAAAGAGTCTTAACCAAGTATAAACCTAACTTTTCCTTAAGATTCACAACTGAAGAACTTTATTTTGGGTGGTATAATAACTAATATGATACTTTATTTTGATTGGGAAAATCATATAACAACACTGATGATTAAAAATAGAAGAAATAAAGATTACATAATAAAAAGTAAAAAAACCATCAGGTGACCAAAAAAAGATGAAGATGATGTTTCTTGATGAAATTCAATCACTTTATTAGTAAAGGATTGTACAAATGAATTTTAATTATGATTTTAGTAATGGGACATAAGCTAGTGAGGTTCTTAAATGTATATATAGAGAGATTATGGAACACTATTGTCTCAATTAAACTATATAAAGTTTATTTTAATCCCTTGATCACCTGATAACATATTGATTTCACATATTCATTAAATACAAGATATTATTGGACATATGATTGTCCAATTACTACATACAATTATTTAGTGAATAAAAAACATAATATTACCATTACTCGTACTTTGAAATTTTATGGTCATTATCACAGAGTTCACATGCTCATCAATTTCAACAAGAAATGTATTTAAAATCACATCTAATAAGATCATAAATATATATATATATATATATTACATATTATTAAAATAATTAAAATATGTGAACATTTTTTTATATTAAAATATCAAAACATTCACAAAATAGTGTATCACACAACCTACTTAATGTGTGTGTGTACAAAATATATTATCGAAATATTTTAAACAATATGTAATTTTAATTTTAGAAAATTAAATAGAAATACAAATATTTTTATTCATATGAAGTAAATGAAATAAAAACAATTATATTTGTTAGAAAAATATAATTAGTTACATATCTTATACTTTACAATATTATAATTTTTGTAAACTAATAGTCTTATATGTTTTCGATTGAAGGTATTAAAATTTTAAAAACAGGATATTAAAATTTTAAATTGAAAGAATTAAATATAAAATCAATGAAAGATAAATATTTTCACATGTAAGTAGTAAGATTTTTCTACCGCTACTATTGTAGAGTAGTGTCATTGTTATAAGTTCCAAGTGACGCAACTATGGGGAGAGTTGAGCGGTACTACTGGAACTATCCAGAGAGAACTGCTATCATGAGAGAGCATGTGATCAACCGTTAGATGATGAAGACGGTGCTACCATCGTAGAATAGCTACCATCAATCTTGTATGGGGATACCCTTGAATTTGATATCTAGACTATAGTAGAATCATAGAAGTGAGCTATGTTAAGCATTTGAGTTAATACTATGAAGGAGTTAGAAGTATGATCTACCATTGATTGTTTGATTAATATACCATTACTGATTATTTATTCTTGTAGAATATATACCATTGTAGAAGATATACTATCACAGATGATCTATCGTTGATGTATAATATACCATTAAAAGATGATCTACCCTTCAAAGAAGATATATCATTCATGGATGTTCTACCATCAGTTCAATATAATGCATAGGATTCTCGCGATATCACTATTATTCAAATCATCAATATGTATGCTGGATAGAGTTTCATGCATGGATTCAGTTGGCTCAATGTTAACTTGATCCTTTAACATGATAACTGGAGATGGCCAGTTATCTTATCATTTTTGTCTTGATCTCATGCATATATTCTTGAAGGTCGAGTGGTTAAAGATGGAACCGTTTTTATATATGATGTGCATGATCCATCAAACAGTAAGGATCAGTTCGATTTATAGAACACTATTATGTGCCTATCATTTAATGTTAATAAATAATGTATCACTTCCACATCTCACATTAGAGACTGCTTCAGTTGAGTGACCCGTTTTTCATTAAATCCACGCCGCAATTGGTTTGAGCTAGATGTGGGGTATTAGCACTCGCACACACCTCTTCACAAATGAGCCATGACATAGCTAGCCTCTTTGTCCCATTGGAATACACAATCAAGTGTATGCTCCACTAATCCTATACATGATCTACTCTTCATAGACACCGTGCAGCCTACTTAGGTTGGCTCCCCCATGAGGTCAACCCTCGGGTCCCTCATGTGTGGTGATGGTATAGGCTTTGTGGCTTGTCATGGTTGGCCTATTTTTTACTAAATCCACCAAGGTAATTCTTAAAAATTCAAATTAATTAAAAAGATTAATATAAATGATAAAAAAAATTATATTATTAATTTACTAACATATTTGAAGGTATTTTTGACAAATAAATTATAAAATAATTTTTTTAATAAAGTATCATTAATAAAAAACAAGATTTAAAAACATAGTAAAATTATAAATAATTTGAATTTAATTAAATGGGGGGATAAATTATAGATTATCAAAACAAACCAGTTAAAGTATTAATAAATAAGGTAAAAAACTAACAGTATTATCTTTTTGGTAAATTACAAAACTGAACATTTATTTACATTTCTAGGAATATTCTCCCCCCTTTTGAAATTTATCCAATATTAAAACAATATAAAAATTTTACCACTTTCATAGTAACAATATCAACTACCAATTATTAATCTTCCAAATAGTAATACATGTAAACATATATTTGAAATATCATCCAGTTATAAAAACAAGCAGTTATTATAATAAAAAATATATTAAACTTATAGCATACCCATTTAAGAATTCATTTCCTTAAAGTTGATAGAATATAAAGGTTCACTAAATATTTCATCTAGTTTTTTTTAGTGGGAAAAAATTATAAAAAAAATATCACCTTTATTCAGATAATCCCTATGAAAATGAAATTTAACAATTATATGTTTTGTTTTAGAGTGCTATAGAGGGTTTTTAGAAACATGAATTTCAATTGAATTTTCACTTAAAATTGTAATTTTATAAAAAATAAAATTAAAACAACATATATTTTGTTTTATCTAATAACTTTGAGAATAAAAATTGGTATCAATAACATACCTGGCCGTAGCTATAGATAGTGAAACTAATAATCTTTTCTTAGAATTCCATAAACATTTACTTTTAATTAGAAAATGACACATATCTATTGTTCTTTTCCAGTCAAGCCTACAACCTCAAAATTTAGAGTCAGTGTAAGATAATAAATCAAAACTATTCTAGTTTGTATAATATAAATAAGTTCGAATAGTTCCCATAATATATTTAATTACTATCATAATAGTTATAAGATGAATTTATTTATGTATGGACTAAAATCGTGAAAATAACTAGAATGAGTACATTATTTCCATTCTAGATATAGTGGGATATAAAAAACTACCTATTATGCCTCTACACAGTTTAATATCAACTAACATTATAGATTCATCAGATTCAAATTTTTCATTGGAACTTATTGCTGTTTTTATAGTCTTAATATAATCAAGGATAAACCATTTAAAAAGTTCTTTATCCTACTTATATTGGTTTAAGAAAATACCATGTTTTCATTGATTGATTTGTAAGAAAAGGAACAATTTCAATTCTTCCATTAAACTCGTGTCAATCTCACTTATCATTAGTTCCATGAAATCATTAAAAAATAAATCATTTATTGAACGAAATATTATATCATCAATATACATCTATATAATCAAAATTTCATTGAAAACTCCTTTTATAAGCATAGTAGGTTCAACAATACCTTTAACAGAATCTTTTTGTAATAATAATTGAGTTAATCATTCATAATAATCCAAAAGAGCCTTCTTAAGACCATATAAATATTTATTAAGTTTAAATACATAATTTTGAAATGTTTAATTTTCAAATCATTGGGGTTGTTTGACCTTAGCTTCATTATAAATGATTCTATTTAAAAATTCAATTTTTACATCCATTTGAAATAATTTTATATTTTGAAAAAAATAAAATTATAATAAAATTATAATTGGTTTTATTATAGAACCATGAGAAAATGGAATCTTCAAATTCAATTCCCTCTTCATGGGAATAACCTTGAGCAGTAATATCTCTTTATTTTTAACTATGTTTCTTTCTTTTTCTAAATTATTATGAAAAATACATTTAGTTCATATTATTTGTTTATATTTTTGTAGTCCAACCAAATTAATCACTTTATTTATTTAATATAAATTTAATTCATCATGTATGAAATTAATATAGTTTTAATTAATTAAATCATCATCAATGTTATCAAGAACAAAATAAGTAACAAAATAAGAATCCATACATCAATGTAAAACTGATTTTTTGGTTTGTATACAAGATTCAACATTTCCAAATTACTGTTTCAATTAGATAATATTTAAGTGTTTTCCATTTTTTAATACTATTTTGAGAAGAGATATAATCCCCTTCAATTGATGCATTCTTAATATATTATCCATCATCATCACTAAAATTAAATCCCCTAAATCCATCATCATCTTTGTTTAAATCAGGATTCTTTTAGTTATTAATATTTTCATTAAAATTAACATGCATAGATTCTTTAACAACTACTGTTCCCTAATTTTAAACAATATAAGACTTTATCATATTAGAATATCCTAAAAATATTCCTTTATCACTTTTAGAATCAAATTTTTAAAAATTATATTTCTTATTTTAGATAAAAACATTGTAATCAAATACCCTAATATATCTAATTTTGGGTTTAAAGCCTTTAAACAATTTATAAGAGATTTTATTTAAAAATTTCTAATAGATACTCTAGTTGAAATAGTAAAAATATTTATTTACAACTTTGTCTCATAAATATTTCGGCACATTAAATTCTATAAGCATTGATCTAGCCATTTATTGGATTGATATATTCTTTCTTTCAACCAAGCCATTCTTTTATGGTGTCATAGGTTCAGAAAAATAGTTCTTATATCTATTGTCTTTAAAAAGGTTAAGAAATTATAAATTAAAAAATTCACCTCCTCTATCACTTTTGATAAATATTATTTAATTTTATTTAATTTTTTTAATAAGCTTACATAATTTACACAATTTATTAAAAGTTTCATTTTTATGTGATTATAAATAAATCCAAATGAATCTATTGTAATCATTTGCTATTAAAAAATACATATTTCTTTCCACAAAAAATAACAGGTTCTATTGGATCAAAAAAGTCAATATGTTATAGGTCTAGATATCTAGCATTATTAAAATGATTAATATATTTAAACATTTCTTTATGTTTTTTAACCATTAATCAATAATCACACGAAAATTACTTACTTGTATGCTGTTTTGGAAATTATAAAACCTATTCATTATTTGAAATTTTTTATAGCGATTTTAAGTTTTCATGAAAATGTTTTATATTCTATATAATTTCCTCCAATTATAAAATATTTAAACACTTAACCTTTTGTTTGGTTAGATCAGAAAAATAAATAGTATAAACACTCTATGTTCTATTTATGAAAAATAACATAGTTTCATTTTTTAAAAATATTTTTTTTCAGAAATTACATTTTATCCACCATCATAAAGTTCTGATATAATTATTAGATTATGTTTTCTACCATATAAATATATAATAATTCTAAATTAATAATAGTTTTAGAAAAACCAACTTTTTCAATACCTTTAATTTGACCATTAGAGTTTTCTCCAAATGTGACTAGGACACCATCATGTGAATTATTAGATAAAAATTTGGATGTATCACATTTCATGTTCCCTAAACAACTAATTTCTAAATACCATGAATCTTTGAGACTTCTAAGGAAATCTTCGTGAAAATAAATAATCAATCAATGCTAAGTTGGTTCCAACTTGATTAGTATAAGAAAATTTTAGAACTCAGATATGTTTAAAACATTTATTTGGGGGTTGTTTAGAAAATGAATATATAAAAATAAATTTATTTTTATTCCCAAATGACTATGTAAATCATAGTGAACATTTATTTTAATAATACCATTTCATTATATATTTAAAACATGTCATATTGGAAATACTTTCCTTTGAGCTTCTAATAAAAGTAGTTGTATTCATACTTGGTGATAAACTGTTATAACCAAAACAATTCTTATAATAATTTGGTTTCATCAAAGACATCATTTTATCATATTTTTCATTACCTTGAAAAAATGTAGATAAATTTTATTTATGATTGAAAAATTCATTTTTAAAATTCATATTCTCTTTTTGATTAGTCTATAAATCAATGTAAACTTTTACAATAGATCTAGAATACTTATTTATCAATTTCTTATTTTTGTACATATGTTTCTTAAAATAATTCCTTATATGAGTTAAATATTTCAAAATATAATTAAACCTTATTTTATGATTTTTACTATTTACGTTTAGATTTTATTTTAATTCTAAAATTTTCTCCTTTTAGTTTTTAAAATTCAGAATCACAATTCCTTTCAGATTCCTCATTCTAGGAAACAATAATATTTAAAATTTTACATTCCCTTTTCCATTTCATATTATTTAACCAACTTCTTATTTTTAATTTTTAAATCATTTTAATTTTCTATTATCCGGACTCAACCCTTCCTTAATTCTTAATTTTCTTTAATAGTTGTTTAAATTTAGAATTATCAAAATCAGAATCAAAACAAGAATCAAAACTATTTTAGTCTATATAAATAAAATTATAATCAACAGTAGTAGGATTAATTAATATAGTGAAAATTAAATCGGTTACATCACATTTTACACCCTGTAGAGAAAAGTTCCTTGTATCATGTTCACTTCAAAAGTCACTACATAAGTTTGAACTGTTTGAGTAGTCCAAACCACAAAAAAATAGTTTTCTTTCTCCTTTAGAAATTGTAATTATTTTCATGTTTGAGTTTGTGGAATTCAATTATGATATGACATTTTTTCCTTTATTCATAATATGTTAATTTTCAACTATACATATTATCATTTAAATTAACTTTATGGTAATTTGTTTTTAACTTCCTTTTTAAATTCCTCTTGCAACATTTATTTTTAATAAACTTGAAAAACTTCTTTCTAAAGTGATCCATAACTTTTTCGCTTTCCTAGAACTCAGATTCAGAAAAGTTATAGTTTTCATTAATGTTAGGATTAAAAGATATACATTTTCTCTTAGTAGACTCCTGATCAACATTCTTTTAACTCTAACACATACTTCAACAATGATCCTATTAGTTCATCTAATTTATCCTCTTTAAAATTATTTCTCTCATTGATATCCACATTATTTTAATTCAATATTTTTGGTAGAGCTCTTAGTACTCTTTAAACTTGAAATTTTTTATCCAGTTTTTCACCAAGAACATTCATACCATTTTCAATACTTGTAAACAGATGGAACAATTGATTTAATGACTCTTCTTATCCCATATTAATGTTTTGGTATTCTACTTATAATATTACTAGCTTTTTTCCTTTTAATCATGTGTGTCCTGTAGTGAGAAACATGACGAAATCTTCATATGTTATGGGATATCACACAAGATGAAATATGTATATAGACACTTCTAGTTGCATCAAATTACAAAATATTCTCAAAATTATAATTAAAATCATAATTAACCATTTCATTACCTACAAGTGTATCCAGATCAAATTTCTGTAGTGCATATGGATTCTCTAAGATAGTCCAATTATCCACACTTATCTATTTCAAGTATGCTTAAATTCAGTCTTTCCAGTATGCATAGTCACTTCCATCAAAGAATCGGGGTTTTAAAGGATCTATCTATCATTATAATTTATAACATTAGTCTTTTAGAATTATACTTTATTCTTTAGACTATTGGGTCTTCGAAATTCAAGCTAGCATAGTAGTTTAAAAGTATACAATAAAACTATATCCAAATCAATTAAAACATAAAAAAGGTGCTAACTAATAATGGAACATGCTAAAATACTAATTGATGGATCATAATTATTCTAAAAATAGACTATAGGGGGATACATTGAATAATTATTTAATTTTTTTAACAAAAAAATTTACAGATTATTAATTAAAGAATCTATAGCGAGTTAAATGCTCTAGTAATATAGTAAAATGGAAATAAATGAAATGAATTTTGTGTTTTTATATTGGTTTGGATCACTAGTATACTCATCAACATTCTCTACTCTTTTAGTATATTAGTATCCATTAAAAGTAACTTACTTTTATAGGTCTGATAACCAACTATAGAAACTACCTTTTACATTACCTAGAGGAACAACCCAGATTTTTTATAGGTGCCTTAACCTAGTGTGGACCTGATTTTCCATTAGGATCAACAGCCTAAGAACTTTGTTTTGGGTGTTATGATAAGAAAGATAAGACATTATTTTGATTTGGAAAATCATAAACCGACACTAACAATTATAAAAATAATAAATAATGTTTTCATGATGAAAAAAGGAAAATAAAGAAAACTAGTAGATGATCAGAAATTGATGAAGAATGCATTGCTTGATGTTATTAAATCACTTTTGTAGTAAAAATGGAACAATTGAACTTTCTTAATAATCATAGTAGTGGACCATATGTTAGGGAGGTTATTGGACGTATATGTAGGTATATTGTTGTTGACGCTCCTTTCGTCACAGAATCTAAGGATCGGAAAAGGGGAATATCTGAGCATAAAGTGATTCATCCTTTGAAGAAACATCAAAAATCGACAAAGGGATGAACAAAGAGAACATTGCCCATAGGTCGCGCAAGTTCCCTCATGGTCGCGCAAGTACACTTGCGCGCCGCCTAGTGGTCGTGCAAGTACTTGCGCGACGCCTTATGGTCGTGCAAGTGACTTGCGTGACCTAAGTGATAACCGCTCGGTAACCGCCCGGTAACCACCCAGGGTCTTCTTTTGCCTATAAATAGACCCTTTGGGCCCCCCATTCGAGAGGATCTTTTTTCCAGAAACTCGGATTGAAGCTCCCGACGCCCAAGTCTCTTCTCAAAGCTTCCGGAACACTTCTAAGGTAATTTCTTACCTAGAACGGAAGATATAAAGAGAAGAAGGAAGGCCTAAGTGTTGAAATTTATCAAACACTTGTGCGCCGATTTATTTCCTTCAATATAACTTGCGCGTCCCTTTTCTGGAAGAACCTCAAGAGGATTCTAAAGGGTTTAAAAAAGAGACTCTCAAATATTTCAATGCTGGTTGAAAATCGCGCATGTACACCATGCGTCGCACAGGTATACCTACGCGACCAAAACTTGCACGCCCACGGAAGACTTGTGCGCCTTTCAAGACTTGCACGCCCCTATTTTTTGGGTGCCCATCTTGCCCATTTTTACCCCTCTTAAGCCATTTCACCTTTCCTATTCAAGATTTAGTCTTCAAGACACTCTTCAAAGCCATTTATGGCATGATTTCTTGATTTGATTTCCTTATCTGAAAGGAATTTGGTGGAATATCTCTCAAAACCTAATGATTTATACATCTTTATGTCACCAAAGATTGAGAGTTCGTTCATTCAACCTCATCCTTTAAAATGAGAGAATCCTTAACCTGGGTCTCCTTTTCAGGAATAATCCCCAGTTATAAATCTTTTAATTTGGGCATCCTTCTTTAGGAGTAAGCCCCAAATTCTGAAAGTTCCCAAACTTGGGCATCCTCCTCAGGAGTAAGCCCCAATCATAATTCTTTAATTTGGGCATCCTTCTTAGGAGTAAGCCCTAAACTCAAACATGGGCATCCTTCTTAGGAGTAGGCCCCATGTCCCCTAACCTGGGTCTCCCTTTTAGGAATAAGACTTAGTCATAACCTGGGCCTCCTTTTTTAGGAGTAAGTCCCAGTCATAATCTTGGGTTTCCTTTTCAGGAGTAAACCCCAAGCCCCCTTAAATTTCTCTTAACCTGTCCTAATTTACCCTTGATTTGGGTTTCCTTTTCAGGAGTAAAACCCAATCATAAGTCCCCTCCTAACATGGGCATCCTCCTTAGGAGTAAGCCCCAAGATTAGAGTATTCAAATCTCCATAAAGAACATATACCTTTATGGACCCTGTTCCTAGATTTTCTCCCTAAAAGTGAATCCTAAACCTTCATCTATCTGGGCAGTCATACATACCTAAGCCCCAAACAATTTCTTATGATTGCATCTTTCATGGAACAATTGTCTAATTTTTACCAATACCTCTTGTTTCTCACACCGAGCATGACTCACGTGACCTTAGAGTGTAAAAGTAATTATGACATTCTTCTTTGAGCCATCAATCATAAACATCATACTCCATTACTCGAACTACGTGGGTTCTGATTCCCTTTCCAAAACAAAGGATACGTAGGTAGCCCATTTATGGGTTAGATCCCAACTTTGAAATAATCCATGTCCTTCTGAATGACGATAAACTTCAAGTGCCCCACTGAGTGGCTTTAAAACCAGCCTGGTCATCATAATGACCAAGAGACTTTTATATAAATGTTTTGAAGGATACCATTGACCAAGAATCTCTAAACAGATATAGATGATTCTCTATTGATGAAGAACCTCGAATACATATAAAATATTCTCTAAATTTCTTGAATATTTAATCATTGATTGTTAAAACTAAAGGAAAGCACATTTTATACTTGGTAATGTAATAAGGATTCACGAACATAACTTAAATATATAAAGAGAGTCCCGGAGTAGACAATAATTCCCCTCAAAAAGGTGTGATGAGTCCGACCTCCCATCCTCTCGACCAATACAAATTCCTAAGTCTCATCAGTCCACAAGATAATGAGCGCCTACCTTTGGAAAGTGGGTCCAAATGGATGTGGAATCATTGGATGTTTCCGGTTCTACGAACAAACCCGCTAGAAACCGATCGGAACCTTTGAATCTCCCGTCAAGGAGGTCATCCCCGAAATCCGTCGAGGAAACAAAAATGGTGAACCCGACGTGAATCCTTAACCAAGTTAAAGTGATGTTCTTCTTATTTGTTAGGCCCCTTGGGCCAACAAAGCAATCATTGACATGTGCTCATCCAAAAGATGTAGTGGCCGGATTCATCTTGATTATGTCTGTTATATGGAACAGGCACTCTTTTCTCAAGATCTTCTGCAAAATGGCTTTCCTTAAATTCACCCCTGTGAATACTGCTGCTGTGAACACCTCTACTGTGAGGTCTGCTGCTGTGAAAACCAATACTGCTACTCCTGCTGGAACGTCATCCGCTCTTAGGATGACATCACCAACTCAGCGTCTTCAACGCTGGGTTTCTAATGCACTGGTTAAGGAGTACCGTCGCAACGGTACTATCCCAACTCTGGAGGCCTCTCATCAAGCCCTCAAAGTTAACAACTCTACCTGGTCGTCCGGACAACGGCGTCCAACGATCAAGAAGCAGGCAGTGCTAACTACCGTCTCCAACCGTTTCGGGTCGTTATTCCCGGAACGCAATTTCCATTCACTCCCTTACTCTGAGGAAGTGAATGAGCAGGTCCCACAGGACCTTAATTCAAAAAATCAGGAGTCCTTATCAAGGGCTCCCATCAACAATCGCCGCCAGACTCGTGCGGTAGTGCGCCCTCAACATGATGTGGGTACCGACTCCAGGCATTCAGCTCAGGTTCCTCGAACCCGAGCAGGCAAGATGAACCGCCAGAGACGGAATCCGGTGAACAATGGGAAGGTTGTCATCCCTGCCATCTCCGGAGAAGTCCACCAACCTAACTTGGTGGCAAACAACGAGAAGGCACACACACCTGCCTGTTTTAATTCCTTTGTCCAGCAGACTCGTCTGGCAGCATCAAGCCAATCCCGCCAGGCAATTCCGGCAGAGTACTATAGGCAGGAACATACACCTGCTTATACATCACCAGTTAGTCAGCAGTCTCATCTGACTACATATGATGGATCTCGTCAACCGCGTTTGGCGAAGTGTAATCAGCAGGCACATACACCTGCTAATACTAATCAATCCTACCAACAGTCTCGCTTGGTAGCGCACGGAGAAGTCAGTCGAAAAGTCCTGACGACAAACAGGAGGCAGACTCCACTCTCTGCCTCCACACTTGAGTACTGTCAGGATTCACTGACAGGAAAAGGAGGACATGAGAAGGCACATACACCTACTCCAAGCCCGGAATGGACGTATATCCCCGTTCCGGCGGCTGAAGTCACCAAACATATTTTATCAATGGTGAAAGAGCAGAAGAAAATTCCTGCTCATATTCTGGATGCTTGCCAGGATATCATAACAGCTTCAGCATCATCACAGGGATAGACACATAAATCTATCCCTAGAAGTGGAGTGACACATCAATGATTCACTCCGGAACAGACACACACATCTGTTCCAATCCAAGAGGGTTATGGGGCATACTCCCCCATATCAAACGGACAACCAAGTCAGGAACATACACCTGATTTGAGTGGAGATCATCAGCCTAACCTGACCATCTTTCCTGATCAGGCACATACACCTGCTCAGAGTAACCACTTTCGTCAACAAGTGGTTTCTAAAGTGAGTAAGAAGGCATCTAAAAAAAAGATCCGCCCAGCACAGTCAGGAGATCAAAGGCCAATCTGCAACAAGGCCTTGCTCTATGCTGGAGTTCTTGAAGCCCTCAGACATTTATCTGTTGGAATTCAAGATTCTACTCCCTCAGTTCTCAATAACAGGAACATTAATTTTGAAGGTCTTCAACAGACACTTCCTCATGAAGGCTTGCTTCATGAAAGTTCGGTCAATATTGAAGTTTCTTCTTCAGATGAGAGCCACAGGAACCCTCTGTGTGGTCAGAAGACCAAGGAGCAAGAGATTTCATCTTTTTCTGTAACCCATCATGACGGTCCTCTTCATGGTGATGAACTTCGCTGCGAAAGTCCTCTCCACAGTAGTGATTCACGTTGTCTCGAAAATTCTTCAGAAGGAAATGTAGTGACGAGAAAGCCCTCCTATCTCGAGGCACTTGCAAACGTAAAACCAGTCATGTCTGATGCTTTACTATCGGCAGGTGAAACTCTTTCTCCATCAGAAGATTGCCTGGGGTTCAGGTTATTCTTCGAACCATCCCTGGGTCATTCATCTTCCAGCATGAATAGTGATATCTCTACCAATCTTGTTGAATCGGATGAAGCAATAAGGAAACACCAACTCTGGTCCAAACAGGTAGAAGAATATTCATTTAATGATAAAGAGGAAATGCTAAACATGAGGAAAAAACTTGCAAAAGGTGAAGTACCAGTCATGTTTTGGCCTTTGGCTGACTCCCAGTACGACATTCCAAAGATGTTGACGGATGATGGAATCCATGATATTCGTCTCAACATATGGAAGACTCTTTGTCAATTGAAGAAGAAAGTATTATCTTACGGTGATTATGAAAATCATATTAAGATAATATAAGGGTTACAACGCCAGATTGATTTGGCATCTATATCAGTCTCTCGGTATCCGAAGGCTGAAAAGCAACAAAGAACCCTTCAACATTCATGCCTTGGCACACTAAGAAAATTGCGTCAGTTAATTACCAATGCTCCATCTGATGTTCATATCAGAGGATGGGGTGTTCACGGAGCACTACATTTCACAGTGCTTTCCGGTCATCAAAGCCCGCCGAAAATGGTCTCATGCAATGTTATTGCCCATGGCCAGCCACAGTCAATGGGCTTTGTTCATAATCAAAAGCTTGCTCAAGAACAGGCTTCAACTAGTTCCTCTCAAAATCAAGTATATAGAGAACAAGTTGTTGAATTGCTCCTACATCAAGCAGGCGAGAATATTGCACAAGCCTCTCGTCTGGAGCAAACACGTCATCAAATGACAGAAGTTTCGGAAATCATCCAACGATCTGTTGAACCAGGTGATAAAAGTGGATACAGGTTAATGCATCCAGCTAATTTCCGAACTAAGATTCGCAAGACCAAGAGAGATTTTAAGAAGATCTCAGACATAGCATGTCAAGAGACACCCCAGCTTGCCAGACTGGGGACTTCTCTAACCCAACCCTCAGAGTCAACAAATGGGATTCGAGGAGTTGTGCGGAAGCAGCAAGAACATCCCCAGTCCACCGGACTGGGGACTTTTTCAAATCCTCAATCCCTCCCTCAGAGAAATTCAGTATTCTATCGATTAGGGAATAAGCCTCAAGAGGAACGAAGAGCCAAGCTATCAGGAGATTCTCTCCAAGTGACGGTTCTCCAAGAAGTTCCTGAGGGATCAAGTCAACGGAATGCCATGTCTCATCATGGACATAAAAGAAGACAATATCACAGAAATGCTAATAGAAAGGATTCCATGCAATATGCATCCATTAATGTCATCAATGCCGTTGCTGCTGATTCAACAGATGAGGCTCAATCAGAGGGATCAGACGAAGAGGTTCCTGCTCAAGAAGTTGCGCACACAGACCTAAATGAAGAAGGTGTGTTCACACGTAATCAAAGGCTTACCCAAAATCTGGGTATTCCATCAAGTAACCCACTTCCCCCTCTCCGAAAAGGATCCAATAAGGGGAAAGGAAAGAATCAAGTTACTTCTCACCCTTCCTCTGAAGGAGGTCAATCGCTCTCATTAGAGCAAAGGTTTTCACAATAGGAGGAAGAAATGAAAGAATTAAGAAGGTTGAATGCAGAACTACTTCAGAGTAGTCTTCTTCTTAAGAATGCTGAAGTCCGACAGCCGAAGGAATTTGTTGTAACTACTGAGATGGATCAAGGATATCCTCCTTTATCAGTACACCCACAAAGGTCTAATCCTACGGGTCAAATGCAACAACAGCTGGCAGCACTACCATCAGTTGCAGCACCAACCACCACGTCTGTCCAAGCTCCATTCATTGCACCTACCCAAAACCAAGTTCAACCTGACGTTTCTCAAAAGTTAATAACTACTATTGAGTCATTAACAGCTCGGTTAGAAACTATGGAAGGGAAACGGGATCAAGTTCAACCTGAAAAGAAAGTTTACCCTGAATGGGTAGATTCAATTTCTCCTCCATCCTGTTTTGGAAACCCTGTTTTCCCTACTTTCAATGGATCAGGCGACCCTGAACAACATTTGACGCATTATGTGTCTTGTTGTGATCCTATGATGGGAACTCCAGAGCAGCAAGAAGCAGTGAAACTCAAATGCTTCGTACGAACCTTGCAAGGACCAGCTTTTGTCTGGTATACAAGCTTGCAATCCCGGTCAGTCATCGGATGGGAGGATCTTCGTCAAAAATTCCTTCTTCAGTTTAGCTCAACTTTGCCAAAAACGACAGTTTTCGATCTTACAAACTGCAAGCAAAGGGAGAATGAAAGATTCTCTGATTTCATTGCTCGTTGGAAGGGATTAACGTATCCCCTGAGTTTAGCACTCCCTCAGGAGGAATTGTTGCCAATCTGTGTGGCAAATTTGCGTGACGAATTACGCACGCCATTGATCCCTGTGAAATACACATGAGGGTTTCGAGACCTTACTTCAATCGCTCAGCAGATTGAAGAATCCCTTATACAGGCTAAGGTTAAATCTCGTATAATTCCATCAGCTCCAGGAAGAAGAATGGGTAAACAGAAACTGCTGCAGTTATGCTTAAACAAGCACCTGTACCTATATCTACTTCAAAACCTTCATCTTCTCGAAGGACTCCACCTCCTGAATGCCAACAACAAAGGCCGTTTCGTCCAAATGATCAAAGAGATCAACGACGAAAACATTTTGAGGATATGAAGAGTAAAACATACTCTTTCCGAAGTGAGCAAGTTCCTGGTTACTTCATTTCAGCTCAGGAAAATAATTTGGTTC
Source organism: Viscum album (assembly GCA_963277665.1). Lineage (NCBI taxonomy): Eukaryota > Viridiplantae > Streptophyta > Magnoliopsida > Santalales > Viscaceae > Viscum > Viscum album. The sequence goes on from OY728132.1 coordinate 1,086,750,236, forward strand.
AATTACCAGTGCCGAAGAGGCCAAACAAGGAAGGAGATGAAGACCGTCCCAATTATTGTCCCTTTAATTAAATGTTGGGGCATCCCATCCCGGAGTGTTTTGTCTTTAAAGACCTCCTAAAAAATATGGTTGACTTGGGACAAGTCAAATTGAAGGGTTCTTCAGCTCATGTAGCGTGTATTACCGCTATAGATCCAGAGGAAGGAGGCGAGTGGCAGGAAGTCAAAAGCAAAACTGTGAAAAAATATGATGATTGGATGGTCAGAAAGACAATCAATCGGACCCATTCCATTTTGCGAACACAATTGAAGAAGCCAATTGTGTCTCCTACAAAAGCTGTAGTAAAGCCTCCATCAAAAGACAAATCCTCAAAAGGGAAGCGCAATTCAAAGAAGAAAGAGGAATTAGGAGAAGATGAGTATGTAGCAAAGCCTAAATTGCCTTTGACTCTGAAAGATTTCATGCCATCTACTTCAAAGCCACGGGCACCGCCCCATCAAACGACACAACATAAACAGGCTAACCAGGCAGAGTCTTTATCAGACGAAGAGTTAATCTTTGGTTCTGTTAATATGATTCAATTAACAGATTCATATTCCAGTCTTGATGAGCCTGAATTCCCTGTATCAAATAAGGGAATCCGAGGAGGTTCTAGAGATTCAGGGAGAATTGGTATTGGTTCTCAGAGCACCAATGATACCAGGAAAGAAGCCTCCCAAGCTTGAACCAAAATGGGAAGGACTTTATTCAATACATAAGGTCTACTCCAATGGAGCGTATTCTCTAATCTCAATGGATGGAGAACACATCATGACTCCAACTAATGCCAGATTTCTAAAGAAGTATTTTGTATAAACACAAAATATTTTTCCCAGATCCAAAACAATCACATTAGTTCCTATTTTTTCCTACATGACACTAAACTGTATTTTGTCTGAGATGACATTAAACTATATTTTGTCCTACATGACACTAAACTGTATATTGTCCGAGATGACATTAAACTATATTATGTCCTATCTACATGACATTAAACTGTACAGAAGTTCCATATTTGTCCGAGATGACATTAAACTATATTGTGTCCTAGCAACATGACATTAAACTGTGTGGCACTTCCAACGTCCAGCATGACGATAAACTGTAAAAAGTCCCCAGAACTGATATCCTCGTATTGGTTCACCTTAGTCCTAGCTACATGACTTTAAACTGTACAGCACCAGTTCGTCCTTGCTATATGACGTTAAACTATACAGCAATGGTCCAGTATGACTTTAAACTGCAACTTCGTCCCACACGACATTAAACTGTGAAAAAGTTCCCTAAACCGTCCAGCATGACCTTAAACTGCATCATCCCTGGTCTATTTATATGATCATAAACTATTTGCAAATCCTTTATGTCCAGCAAGACGTTAAACTGTGACGTCCTAACTACATGACGCTAAACTGTATAAAAGTCCCTCACGTCCGGAAAGACGTTAAACTATATAATCTCAAAAGTCCAGTATGACATTAAACTGCACCATTCACGGTCCATGCATATGACCTTAAACTATTCGCACTTTCTTCCAACATGACATAAATGGTGTGTTATTTTGTCCTTACTGCATGACATTAAACTGCACAGTCCCCCTTTCGTCCAATATGACGTTAAACTATTTTATCCCCATCGTCCTAACTACATGACGCTAAACTGTACAGAAAATCCTTGATAGGTCCTACATGACATTAAACTGTATTTTGCCCCTGCTACATGACACTAAACTGTGCAGCACCAATAGTCCTAACTGCAAGACTTTAAACTTCATAGTCCCTTTTTTATGTCCTACATGACATTAAACTGTGCATCGTTAAGGTTGTTATTACCTCTTGTTTCTCACACCGAGTATGACTCACGTGAGCTTAGAGCGAACATCAACCATAACACTCCCTTTGGGCCACTAACCATGTGTAAGTCCCAACAATATTTTTTTAGATCATTGTCCCCAAGAACAACTTGATCATTAATTCATTCTTTAATTGTACTACACGGACTTTGATCCTTGCCCTCCAAGCTGGGTATGTAGGCAACCTCCCAGGGTTCAAGCCCAAAAAACAATCTCTTCACATCGGTTCACCACCATCTCATATGATGTTGATTTGTGAAACCGCCCCTGGAATCAATATCTTTACATTGATTCACTTTCGTCCTTGTTATATGACGTTAAACTATACAACACTTTTTTCTGGTACGACAATAAACTACAATATTCTTTGATTTCCTCATTTGAGAAGGAACCATTATTGACATTGATTTTTTTCAATCATGTTTCATTTCAAAAGACAACATGCATACATGGTAATGCCTAAACTTTTTATCTTAGGTTAAACCATCATTGCACTAAAGTCCCCTTTCACCCTTCACATGTACGAACAAAATTTGTACAAAGGGTAGTCCTAGAACTACGTGGACTTCATTCCCATCCTTATGGGATACGTAGGAACATTCGAGTATCCCTAGAATCCAGTCCCAAGTCTTTTGGGCCTAACCCCAAATTTCTCTTTCAGTCCCTTGGCTGAAAAGTCCTCATGAAAACACACACTGTGTATTCATTATTATGGTCCGAATTCTATGACCCTAAACTAAGATTTCTCACACTTTCGTCCTGCACGACGTTAAACTGCATTTCAAGAACTACGTATGGCTTGATTCTCATTCTTATGAGATACGTAGTGAAGTCCAAATTTCAATTCAGGACCCAGCCACAACATGATTATGGTTTTCATTGACCTATGTATCTCTATATACATTGGACAATACCCATCTTTATGTGTTATAATCCTAACCTTAAATATTTTCAGATCTTCATAACCCTTTTCATGACTTCTAGTCACAAAAATGTCAAACTTCTGAGAATTCTTTTGCTTGACTATGCAGCATGTGCCCATAGGTGGCCTTGCATAAACAGTCCAAATAACAGACTTGTCAGCCGAAAGATGCTATTTATTTGACCATGCAGCCAATGCCCTTAGGTGGTCCTGCATATTTCAACCCCTTAACAGGTTTTGTTAAATAATAGTAACTTCATTCTTGGTAAGGATGCCTCTTTTGTCCTTATTTGTCAAAAACGACAGTATGTAGGGATCTGCAAAAAATAGCCTTCCTTAACATATTTGTCACATATCCTTTTTCATGATCTGAAAGTATTCAAGTATATGGTTTATTCTTATTCCCTACGTTTGGGTCAGACCTTCATAGGAGTGATGTTCATCCAGTTCTTCGATATTCTTGTTCGGAAATATCTTCTCCATATTCAAGTACCTCTTTCCATACAACAAACTCTATACTTTAGAAAATTTGAATCTCCATAAACTTTCACTAGCTTTTAACACTAGGAAAGTAAATTTTTGGGAGTTCTTTTGCCTGACTATGCAGCACGTTCCCATAGGTGGCCTTGCATAAACAGTCCACATAATAGACTTGTCAGCCAAAAGATGCTATTTATTTGACCATGCAGCCAATGCCCATAGGTGGCCCTGCATATTTCAACCCCCTAACGGGTTTTGTTAAATAATAGTAACTTCATTCTTGGAAACTACTTCTTCTAATGCCTTTTAGCTCTTTTTCATATCATTCCTCAGATTCAAATATTCTTAAGCCATAGTTTACATTTTTTCTCTCATACTTGAGTATGGTAATATGTTTTCAGATAAATTGTCAAGGAATTGAATCAATTTTAATCTATTTTGGTCAAAGCTATTTCGACCTTAAACATTATCCCCTTTATGTCCGGCATGCATGACTTTAAACTGCCTACAAAAGACAAAGGAACTCTGAATAAAAGTCAAGTTCCAGCACACTTGCACGTTGCCTTCTGCGCACTGAAGACTTGGAAACCACCTTTTCCTTTGGATGGATTCGATTTCCTCAGAGTCAAATCCTCATTTCTCTCCGGATCCAACTCTGAGGGGGGACTTTTGTTGACGCTCCTTTCGTCACAGAATCTAAAGATCGGAAAAGGGAATATCCGAGCTCAAAGTGATTCATCCTTTGAAGAAAACATAAAAAATCAACAAAGGAAGGAAGAAAGGATCAACAGCTACCTCACCGCGCAAGTTATCTAACTGGCGCGCAAGTGTACTTGCGCGGCTACCTTGGTCGCGCAAGTGACTTGCGCGACCTAAGTGGTAACCGCCCAGGGCCTTCTTTTTCCTATAAATAGACCATGTGGGCCCCCCATTCGAGAGGATCTTTTTTCCAGAAACTCGGATTGAAGCTCCCGACGCCCAAGTCTCTTCTCAAAGCTTCCGGAACACTTCTAAGGTAATTTCTTACCTAGAACGAAAGATCTAAAGAGAAGAAGGAAGGCCTAAGTGTTGAAACTTATCAAACACTTGCGCGCCGATTTATTTCCTTCAATATAACTTGTGCGTCCCTTTTCTAGAAGAACCTCAAGAGGATTCTAAAGGGTTTAAAAAAGAGTCTCTCAAATATTTCAATGCTGGTTGAAAATCGCGCAAGTACACCATGCGTCGCGCAGGTATACCTGCGCGACCAAAACTTGCGCGCCCACGGAAGACTTGCGCGCCTTTCAAGAATTGTGAGCCCCTATTTTTTTGGGTGCCCATCTTGCCCATTTTTACCCCTCTTAAGCCATTTCACCTTTCCTATTCAAGATTCAGTCTTCAAGACACTCTTCAAAGCCATTTATGGCATGATTTCTTGATTTGATTTCCTTATCTGAAAGGAATTCGGTGGAATATATCTCAAAACCTAATGATTTATACATCTTTATGTCACCAAAGATTGAGAGTTCGTTCATTCAACCTCATCCTTTAAAATGAGAGAATCCTTAACCTGGGTCTCCTTTTCAGGAATAATCCCCAGTTATAATTCTTTTAATTTGGGCATCCTTCTTTAGGAGTAAGCCCCAAATTCTTAAAGTTCCCAAACATGGGCATCCTTCTTAGGAGTAATCCCCAAGTCTCCTAACCTGGGTCTCCCTTTTAGGAATAAGACTCAGTCATAACCTGGGCCTCCTTTTTTAGGAGTAAGTCCCAGTCCTAATCTTGGGTTTCCTTTTCAGGAGTAAACCCCAAGCCCCCTTAAATTTCTCTTAACCAGTCCTAATTTACCCTTGATTTGGGTTTCCTTTTCAGGAGTAAAACCCAATCATAAGTCCCCTCCTAACTTGGGCATCCTCCTTAGGAGTAAGCCCCAAGATTAGAGTATTCAATTCTCCATAAAGCACATATACCTTTATGGACCCTGTTCCTGGATTTTCTCCCTAAAAGTGAATCCTAAACCTTCATCTATCTGGGCAGTCATACATACCTAAGCCCCAAACAATTTATTATGATTGCATCTTTCATGGCACAATTGTCTAATTTTTACCAATACCTCTTGTTTCTCACACCGAGCATGACTCACGTGAGCTTAGAGTGTAAAAGTAATTATGACATTCTTCTTTGAGCCATCAATCATAAACATCATACTCCATTACTCGAACTACGTGGGTTCGGATTCCTTTTCCAAAACAAAGGATACGTAGGTAGCCCATTTATGGGTTCGATCCCAACTTTGAAAAAATCCCTGTCCTTCTGAATGACAATAAACTTCAAGTGCCCCACTGAGTGGCTTTAAAACCAGCCTGGTCATCATAATGACCAAGAGACTTTTATATAAATGTTTTGAAGGATACCATTGACCAAGAATCTCTAAACAGATATAGATGATTCTCTATTGATGAAGAACCTCGAATACATATAAAAGATTCTCTAAATTTCTTGCATATTTAATCATTGATTGTTAAAACTAAAGGAAAGCACATTTTATACTTGGTAATGTAATAAGGATTCACGAACATAACTTAAATCTATAAAGAGAGTCCCGGAGTAGACAATAATTCCCCTCCAAAAGGTGTGATGATTCTGACCTCCCATCCTCTCGACCAATGCAAATTCCTAAGTCTCATCAGTCCACAAGCTAATGAGCGCCTACCTTTGGAAAGTGGGTCCAAACAGATGTGGAATCATTGGATGTTTCCGGTTCTACGAACAAACCCGCTAGAAACCGATCGGAACGTTTGAATCTCCCGTCAAGGAGGTCATCCCCGAAATCCGTCGAGGAAACAATTGTGTATCACCGTTATCTCGAATAAATGATATAATGCTTATTTTAATCCATTTTTTCACATGATAATGGATTGATTTCGATTCCTAATTAAATCCAACTTATTATAGAAGTATATTATTGTCCAAATCAATAGATTCCATGAGCTATTGAATAATAAAACATAATATTACCATTACCTATATTTTGAAATATCACGCTCATTATCACAAAGTTTGTGCACTCTTCTATTTGTGCAAGGAATTCATTACAAAAAAATTCTAATAAGACCACCAATATAAATATGTATATTATATATTAATAAAACTATAAAATATCTAAATAATCTTACTGTATATTAAATTATTAAAATATTCATAAAATATAGCATTATATAGACTACCACATTTGTGTATGCAGAGAATATATGATAAAAATATTTTAAACAATATGTAATTTCATTTTGGTAAAATAAAATAGTAAAAACAATTTTATTCACATAAAATATATAAAATAAAAACTATTATATTTTTTAGAAAAGTATAATCAATTCCAGATTTTATACCTGATGGTATTATATATATTTTTTTTAAAAGAGTTATTATATATTTTATATTAAAAGAATTATATTTTGAAAAAGAAGATATTAAAATTTTAAATTAAAAAAATTAAAAACAAATTTATGATAGATAAATATTTTCACCTATCAGTAGAAAGATCTTTCTACTGTTACAATTGTAAAGATGTGTCGCTACTTTTAGTGTAAAGTGGTGCTACAATGAGGAGGTTTTGGTGGTAATATTGGCACTATCCAGTTATCACTGCTACCATGAGAGAGAAAGGGAGTTACTGTTAGATGATGAGAACAATGCTACTACCATAGGAGAGCTACCATTAGTGACATGTGGTTCTACCCTTGAATTTGAGAGATGGGATACCATCATAGAATGAAAGTGAGATACCATTAAGTGTATGAGTTTCTACCACGAAGGAGTTGGAAGTAGAAGCTACCATCAAGTGGTAGATTAATCTATTGTGGTAGATTAATATATAGTCATGGATGATTTATCGTCACATAATATATACTATTGTATAAGATCTATTTCTAGGGATGATCTATCCTCATGAATGATCTACCATTGAAGTATGATAAACTAGGTGAAGATGATATTCTATTTGAAGAATACCTACCATTCGAGGATATTCTACCATCAGTTCAATTTCTGGCAAAGGCGTCTTGCAATGTCATTTTTCTTCAAACACTACTACAAAACCAGCCTTTAACGATATTTTTATTTATTAGTGCAAGAAAAAAATGTAGATAAATGGCATATTTATCACCTCTACGGAAAGCACAGAAAAATTTAACCTTTTATCCGCATTTTATTTTTAGTTCAAATAAAGGGTATCCTTTATCATCGATTTATTTTCTTCACTGATAAAGGTTAACCTTTATTAGTGCATTATTTTTAGTGTTGACAACTATTTATCTCATCAGTGCTTTTTTAGCACTGATAAAGGTCCAAATAAATAAAATGAAATAATCAAATAACTCAAAAATAATAAATGAGTTTTGTAAAATAAATTATAAATTTTATTAACTAAATAATTATTTGTAAAAATAAATAAAATTGATTATACACTATTAAATATTAAACATTCTATTAATTAGATAATTATAATAATTAATGTTATAAAATTTTATACATTATATATATAAATATATATTAATGTATATAAATATGATTTATATATTACAAAATATTTATGCGCTATACATTCAAGAGTGATATATTTATTGAATAATGGTTTTAATAATTAAAAATTAAAATGAATTATAAATATTGACTAATTACATAGTACTCAACCTATAATTTAATGTCGTTGGATTTTTCAATTTAGTACAGATAAAATCTGTGTTATATTGATTTCACATATATGTAATTAATGTATTTTTATATACAATGCTCACACATAATACATAACCATTTTTTCAATATTTTTAAAGGGTATTTATTCTTAATTTATTCAATTTTACTCATTTCTATCATTTTTGCATGCACTTAAAATTATATATTCATTAATAATTTCAAAAATATATTCTTTAAAAATATCTGTGAATAAATATATTAATAAATTTACCTTTAATATATTTATACCACTATATATTTATAATTATAAATACATAAATATTTTTTTAAGTATTTACAAAATTATACATAAATAATTATATATATTTAAATAATTATTAAATTTATAATAAATTTACTTAAATAAAAATTTTATTTACTATATTTACATTTATATATATTTTTTAAATATATATACGTATGAATTTGTAAATATACATAATGATATAAATATTATTTTAAAAAATATATCTATAATTATAAATAAATAATTATAAAATTATAATAAATATATTTACTATATTTATATTTTTATATTTTTATTAATTATATATAAATATTTATAATGTTATTATTTATAATTATAATTATAAATCCTTTAACATTGCTTAAGGAATAATCACTGATAAAAGAACTCTTAATCAACACTTTTTTAGCACTCATAAAGGTAGTTCTTTATCAGTGCTACTAAAAGTGCTGATAAAATAAACATTTATTAGTGCTATAAGTTTAGCGCTGATAAAGACTGATTTTATCAGTGTTTTTTTAGTGCTGATAATGGCCTACCTTTAATAGTTCTAAAAAGCACTGATAAAGACTACTTTTATCTGTGATTAAGTAATAAGAGATGATAAAAGGACTCTTTAATAGTTTTTTGTAAGCGCTGATAAAAGTGTCCCGATATAATTAAAAACCCTAACCATTTGTGAACCCATTGCATTATTAAAAGATTTTAGTAGAATACACTTACTATTGGTCATCCTCCTCGGTGAATTGATGCTCGGATCACACAACTCCACTACCTTTTGTTTCTCGAACATCTCGTCTGACATCCAGTGTTCGATTGCTGTTTGGGTTTCTGAAGAGGGTCTTTGATTTTTTTCAACATAGTGAGGTAGCCCTTCTGATTTTCTTTGTGTATTTTTTGTTTTATTTTTGATTTATTCTTCAAGGATGCCGTTATTTGTGGTTCGGTGATTGCATACTAGAGATGTAAGCCTTTTTATTTTCTCAGTTTTCTATTTTGATTCTACTCTTGATCGTTCATGGAGAGTTTATTGTTTTTGGACTTGATGGTGGCCCATAGAGTCACATTGAGTTTAGTTGGTTGTTTTTTTGTTTAAATTTTCCAAATTTATCACCTAAAGTTATAAATATCCCATGAATTCCATGAATTCCATGAGTCACCTATAAAATACTTTCATCACATATATGGAATGGGAAATAAATATCCCATGAATTCCATGAGTTACTTATAAAATAAGGAAAATATCAAGTCACCAATAATCAACATTTAAACATTGGTCATTATTAATGTAGAAAATTTTGATATTCATTTATCACTTGAACCTATAAATATTATTTCATCCACATTGATAAACACTTTTAATCTATCCATAAAATTATTTTTTATGTAATGATTATGATCAATTCCTCTTTTATTAAATTAATGTCTCTTTAATAATCCATCTAACCTTCAACACCAAGCTATTAGTTCTTCATTCAATTCCTACATCACATTTTTCAATTTACAAACATTATTCTCATATTAAAGAATGAGAAAACTATCTGTTTGTTTAATGTAATTTATATTCGTGTAATCCATTAGTAAATGCAAAATTTTAATCTAGTTGGAGTATCTCGAATTTCCTTAGGATGGTTTGGTGTGTGATATGACATCCCAAGAGTCTTGAGATATTTTCAAATTTTGATATACCATTAATTTTAAATTTAATAATTCCTCAGGTTGCTTACATAACTTGTCCAATACCTTTTTAATATCTTGTAGTTGATTGAATGAGAGTTTATTTTTCTTTTTTAACATATTTGTGTTTCTTATTACTCTTTAATTTCTAATATTATATTTTCATTTGTTTATAGGATTTAAAAAAGATTTGATATGGAGTAATTATTTTCTTAAATTTAATTAGCCATTTTCTTCAACACACTGAAATTATATGAAACAATCTAATTCTAGGTTTCTATGACTAGAAATGACTATAACATTCACTTTGGATATTGAATATCTTATGTGTATTTATTTATGTACTGTATAAATTTAATCTTTTATGAACCCAATAGGTTGTATATGAACCTAAAATTGATTCATGCTAATTATTTGATCAAAAAATATGAATATGGAGTTAAATTGTTTATAATGTTTTCAAGATAACATGAAGATAAACCATATAAAATTCTCGATCCATGTTTACATTGCTATTATTCACAAAAAAATAGTCTCTATGAGTTGGAAGAATATTGATGTCTATTTGTCTCCATTGATCAATTAATTTGAAATATGTATTGGTTGTGCATCACTCAAAAATATAATAACATAACTAAGGATTCTCATTTCACTTCACTGCTTTTGGATAACTATCGCTTAACATAATGTCTGACATGAACTTACTGCCTAACATCCCTATTATGCTCTCTTCCCACACATAGAGAGAAAAAAACTAATTATATTTTCGAAGATAGATATGGTGGAAAGTGTGTGTGGGATGAGAGTATCACATGGATGCCAGATTGAAAGTTCAGGTCAGATGTTATGCTAAGAGGTAGTTAACTATCAGTAGTGAAGTTCACAAAGAATCCTTAGTTTTGTTATTATCTTTGTGAGTGATTCACAACCAATCCCTGTTTAGGCTCCATTGATCAATGGAGCCAAATAGACATCAACGTCATTAATTGTCTCATAGTTTCTTAACACTCATATAGGCTTCTAAATCATAATAAATTGCAGAGGGAATCCATAGTTTTGTTATTAACTTATATCTGGACAAAATAAATGCTTTGGAATGTTGTAAAGGTAATGTTACAATATAATTTCTCTATTTTACTGAAATATTATATAATAAAACTTTGATTCATTTTTCATTATTCATTGAAGAGTTTTTTTATTTTAAAAGAGTTCAATCCATGTGTCATGACTTTACAAGAAGAGAAACGATGTTTTCTTTCCTAAATTAAAGAGGTAGTCTTGATGTTTTCTAGATTGAAATCATTTTCCGTAGAATTAATATATTTTTATATAATTTTTTTAATATATTTATTTTTAGTATTACTCACATAATATTTTTTTCTTATACAGGAAAATAATTTTGTTCTAGTTGGGGTGATCTATTTAAATTTCATGCTTCTTCTCCCTCAAACACTTTTCACCCTTGTAGTGTTTCATTTATCACTTTCTTTTTAGTTTTCTCCACTTCCTTTGTAGGAAGAGAATCAAAGCTTCCTTTTCACAATTATAAAGGTAATTTTGATTTTTTCACAGTAAAATCATTTTCCATAAAATTAATCTATTGTTTCATATTTATGTTTAATTTATTTCTTTTTAGTATTGCTGACATAATGATTGTTTTTTATATAGGTGGATTCTTTTTTTGAATTGGGGTGCTCTGTCTAGCTTTCATGCTTCTTCTCCCTCAAAACCATTTCACCCCTAAAGTTCTACATTCATCACGTTCTTTCAAGTTCTCTACACTAACATTATAGGAAGAGAAACAATGCTACCACTACTCAATCATATAGTTAATATTGATTATTTCATAGTAAAATAATTATCTATAGAATTAATGTATTGTTTCATATTTATGTTTAATTTATTTTTCTTTTTAGTATTACTCACATAATAATTGTGTTCTTATATAGGTGGGTAATTTTTTTTCGAATTGTGGTTCTCTGCCCAAATTTCATGATTCTTCTCCCTCAAAACCTTTTCACCCCTGTATTGTTGCATTTATCAATTTCTTTAAGGTTATCTCCACTTTCTTTACAGGAAGAGAAATGACTCTGTCTCTGCTCAATCATAGATATAATCTTGATGTTTTTCATAGTAATATCATTGTCAATTGAATTGATGTATTGTTTCATTTTTCATTTTCTTTTATTTATTTTTAATATTACTCGCATAATAATTATTTTCTTATGTAGGTGGATTTTTTTGAGTTGATGTGGTTTATTCGAAGCTACTCATTGGGTGTTGATAGTTCAACAAATAAAGTAAATGGAAATCATGGTAACATTGACAACTAAGATTGTTTTGAGACTTTGGGACATGTAGAAATCAACCACATTTCAATCTGACACATGATGTGACTGTTATGACTCCATGTACTTATTTTTATTTTAAATTGGCATTAATTTTAGTAAAAAAATCAATTGACTCAATGTGTTCATTATCAGTTTAAAATTGACATTTTAAATTAATATTTTCACTCACTTAAAACCAAGAAAACACTCTCAAATTCTCATGATAATTTAAGGAATCAATTCATAAATCATTTCTTACATGTAGGAATCGACTTGACATCAAACTGATACATGATGTGATCTGTATGTATCAATGTGTGTCTTTTAAATTTAAATGGGAATGTTAGTAAAAAAGACAAGTTACATATTCAAAATATAGGAAACACATTCAAATTTTTTTCATACTTTTGGAAAACAATCTATAAGTGATTTGGAATATGTAGGAATCAGAAAAACCTCAATCCGATGCATGGTGTGACTAGTATGACTATAAGTGTGTATTTATTTAAAATTGACATCAATTTTAGTAAAAAACAAACTGACCTACTCAAAACTGAAAAAAATTATATTCTTTTGATGCTTTAGGAAAATTATCCATAAGTGATTTGAGACATTCATGAATTAGTCTCACCTCAATATGATGCACGATGTGACTGATATTACTCTAAGTGCATATTTTTATTTAAAATAGACATCAATTTTTATAAAAAGGATAATTGACCTACTCAAAACTGAGAAAACACATTCAAATTGTTTAAATAATTTAGGATAATGATCTTTAAGTCATTTGTGACATGTAGTAATTGGTATCACCTCAATCCAACACATAATGTGATCAGTATGTGTCAAATGCATGTTTAAATTTTAAAATGACATTTTATTAAAAATGAAATGGGACATAATAAAAATTGAGAAAACACATTTATATTGTTTTTATAAATTATTAAAATGATCCATATTTCATTTGGGTGTGTAATAATCAACTTCACCTCAATATGATGCAGGGTGTGACATGTATGGATCAGAGTTTATCTTTTTATTTAAAATTGTCATCAATTTTTGTAAAATGGAAATGTATCCTTATAAATACCAAGAAAAAACATTTATATTGTTTTCATACTTTAAAAAACAATCCATAAGTCATTTGTGACATGTAGAAATTATCCACACCACAATCTGATACATGATGTGTCCGGTATGACTCAAAGTGTTCATTATCATTATAAAATTAAAATTTTAGTTAAAAAAGTTTCACTCACTAAAAAATTATCAAACACAGTCATATTTTATTAATAATTTAGTAAAAAAACCAGAAGACATTTTTGAATTGAATTAAATCATTTCACGTCAAACTAATATATGATATATTCAGAATGAATGAAAAGTGAGTATTTCTTGTTTAAAATGAAATTTTAGTAAAAAAGATAATTTATGCAATCAAAACTGAGAAAACACATTTATATTGTTTTGATACTTTAGGAAAATGATCCATAAGTCATTTGAGACATGTTGGTATCAGCTACAACTCAATCTGATGCATGGAGTGACCGTTATGACTCATAGTGTATCTTTTTATTTAAAATTGACATCAGTTTAAGTAAAAGTCACACTTTCAATTAATTTATTTTTTAATATTGTTACTAACATAAGAATTTATTTCTTATATAGATGCATCGGTTTTCTCAAGTAGGGGTGGTTCATTAGGAAATATAATGAGTTGGTTCGGGATTAAGAGATAAAGGAACATTGATATTTTTGAATGTATGTAATAATTTGTATTAATGTAATTGTATAAACCAATGCTTGAAATGTCTATAATATAGTGTTTTTTCTTTTGTTTGTGTTATAATTTTCATTAAATTTAAATCCTATATTGGGATTCTTTGTTTTAATATATGGTGTGTTTTTTGTACTACAATGTGATGTTACCTCACACTATATAATGGATATTTATCAGCACACATATAAGCACTGATAAAATAACCTTTATCTGTGGTTTTCTAAGTGCTAATAAATTATTCCATTAGTGGAACTAAAAAAATAACTAATAAATGGGTCCTTTATCTCCAATTTTGAATGAAATGATAAAGGTCCCATTTATCGGTGTTTTTTAGAAATGGTAAAGGACCCCTTTATCATCGCTTTTTAAACACAGAAAAAAGTACAAGGCCTTTAAACTCAGTCATGTAGTTAGTGATTTTATACCACTGATAAAGGCCATTAATAGCACCATTAAAGGTTGGTTTTGAAGTTGTGAAATGGTCAACATGAATCTAAAATGAATTTTCATGCATGGATTATGTTCGATCAACTTTGAATCGATCCTTCAACATGATGAGTGGATAAGTTTAGTTATCCTATTTTTTTGTCTCGATATTTTACACAGATGCATGAAGGTTGAGAGGTTTAAGACAATACCATTCAAATATGTGATGTGAACAATCCATCAGATAGGTGAGATCAGTTTAGTATAATGTAAATCATTATGTATATATGTTTTAATGTGAGTTAATAGTGTAACGCCTCCCCATTTCCCATGTTAGTGACCACTTTAATTGAGAAACTCATTTATAATTCAATTTGTGTTGCCACTGGTTTGAGCCGGAAGTGGGGGATAAACACCCATGCACAACTCTTTAAACATAGGCCATGACCTAGATGACCATTTTGGACCATCTGTATGTGTACTCAGGCATGCGTTCCTATGGTCTTATACATGACTTACTCTTCGTAGCCTCTATGCAAGCTCCCTAGTCCGACTCTCCCACTAGGTTGACCCTTAGGCCCCTCTTGTATACTGATGGGCTAGCCTTTGTGGTTTGTCACGATTGGTTTATTTTTTTATTAAATATTCCAAGGAAATTCATAAAAATTCAATATAATTATAAAGGTAAAGATACAATATGAAACAAAATATATTATTTATGTACTAATGTTTTTTGAAGTTATGTTTAGTAAATAAAATGTAATACTAAAATTTTAATAAATTATCATTAATCAAAATAAAAATTAATAAATGAAATTAAAAATGATAACATTTTTAAACAATTTAAATTTAATGAAACACGAGGATAAAATGTAGATTATCAAAACACAACAGTTAAAGATTTTATAAACCAGTTAAAACACTAAAAAGAAGGTTTGGATGAGGAATGACTGAGAGTGGTAGTAGAGTCTTAATGTTTTTCTCTTATGTATCCACATATGTTATCGACCAGGTGGGTGATTAGTTTTTTATAACATCATGTTATTTTTTATTATTCAGATGTTTTACTATTTTGTGTCCTCTATTTATTTACCAAGATAGATGATCCATTGTTATATTTATTTTTATTTTTCACTTTGATACTTGAGTTATAGCCTCCCAACAGTACCTCTAGATACCCTCACTATTTGTCAATAGCCTCTGAAATTCAGGGGGTATGCCTAAGGCCACACGGTAGTCTGATCCAGTTATTGTTTAGGGTGAATCAAGTTTAATTGATAAAAATTTCCTTCAGTCAAAGGAGGCAAAAATAGGGTATTCATAGTGGAAATGCATTGGAAGAAAAATTACACTTATAAACCAAAAACTATTTGGCAAGATAAAGGTTGTGATATATCATTTCTTTAAATGGTAAAGACATTATAGAAGAAATATAGTGAAATAAGGGTGATGGTATCATTTAATGAATGTTCTTGATCAGTTATAATATATGTTAAAGAATAATTTCTTAGATTAAATTCATATTTTTGATGTTTTAGAAATATCACTTCTGAAATAAGAAATATTATCAATATTTTGAAATAATTTTAAAAGAAATATTATATAAAAGTAAGATAAAATTATTTTTGTTTGGAAACCATTAAATCATAGTTATGAATATTAATATAAAATGAAAATGTGGTGTAATATTGTGTTCACACATAAACATTAAAAATATAATATTTTCACATTTTTCTGAAAATTACCCATCCATAAAACGTAAATAATTATTTGAAATTTTTAGAGGAAGGCCATGTAAAAGAAAATGAACTTAATTAACTATACAAAAATAGTAAAGGACACTTTAAAAATCTTTCAATGAATATGTATATGTTAAAAAGGTATGTTCTAGAATGAGCAGAAGAGATGAAGTTGGTTTTACATACAAGAAACCATTTGGGTAAAAAACGAGTCCAGGGGAAAGGAAGTTTTGAGGGGACATGTGAAAACACATGAATATCTAATGAAATTGAAGATGTTTTTTATAAATAATATGAATTACCAAGATGGATTATCTTTCTTAAATTATCCCAATTTTGAAAAATAATATTAGCATTTAAAACCTTTATAGTTTGAGTAACATTATGATGAAAACCCATTTCAACTTTGGTATCAATTTAATAAAAGGTTATTTAAAAAAAGTCAATTATATTGATATTAAAACCCCATTAATATGATACAATAAATTCATTATCATGTAATCAAATCATATTAAAATTATCATTGGGAACATTAATAAATAATCCTTATGAAATTTAATTTGAGACAAAGAACCCCTTACCACAAATCTTTCTTTGATTAATCTGATCTACCAATCAATATAAAAAAGTAACTCTATTAATAACGCATTTTAGAACGATTTAAAAATCCATAATGTTTTATATACATGATTTAATCTTCATTTATATTAGTTAGTTATTATCTATTTTTGATATTGGGTGTGTGTAATCTTGATCATTTTGAACTACTTTGTAATAGCATTGTTGTTCTTCATTATTATCCCAAAGTTCATCACTAAAAAATCATACATGGTGATAGAATTTTTGTTTTATTAATATTTTTAATGATATAATTTAATTCTATGTGACTTTTTGTTACAATCATTAGAGATGAATGTGGCTATGTGCTTGTCTCGATGGTTTTTAGTGAACTATGGGTGTTTTATTAAATAAAAATATTAATTTTTATATGATAAATTTAGAATAAAAAACTTATTATTTACTTATTTATATCATATATTACTAGAAATTAAATTCTCATAGCCATCCATGATATCAATTTATAGCATTGTTCATGTAGGTGGTTAAACCAAACCAAACAAAAATATACCATAAATAATGGATAACTATGAACTAATTTAGTTATAATGTCATTATAACATAAGAATAATAATATTATTTAGTGTTTATTATTTAGATATATTATAATTATAAATAATTATAAGAATAATATAACCTATATGATGTTATTTTATAGTATTAAGAACTAATTTTTCTTCATACAGTTCTCTTTTAGGTGGTTGAATTTATCATAATTTTTTATTACTTATATTGTTAATATTTTTTACAATTTGTCTTTAAAAATTATTAATAATCTCATAAAAATATTATTTATTAATTAATCCCATTCTCATTACCATCCAGGTAAGGTGGTGTAACGACCCAAACATTCATTAATGGAAATTCTCCATGATTTAATTAAATGTCTTATTATGGTTATATAAAATGTGAAATTCATTGGTTTTATGTTTTTGGATTTTAAAATACCGTTATATAAATTGTTACCATTGATAATATAGTTATTGAATAGTGATCACATGATTAGTATAAATATAGGGCTTTAACAAATCCAATTTACTCAGACAAAGGAAGCGATGGCCTCATCCAGTAGACTTTCCCCATACAAAGCCCATTTGAAAAAGATCAAAAAGGAGGTGGCGTCATTGGGATTAGCTATTCACCAAGCCCAAGCTGATCTTGAACATGTTAAGCTTGATCAGAACTCACTACGAGAGAAGTGGAAGTTAATAGAGATTACCACCCGAGCGATGTTATCTGAGCCACCCTAAGAGTCTATGACCATCATAAACCTTACCATTCAGTATTATACAGGTGTTATAAGAGGTTATGTAACAAGAACCTAGCACTATGACTATGTACATTATTTTTGTATAAAGAATGTGAATTCATTTTATTATTGTTACTTTTTAAATAGTTTTTAAAGCACAAATTATATTTTTAGTTAATATTCAAATAAGAAATCTACTTTGATTAATTAATGTTTTTTTAATAAAATTATATTTTAATAAAATATAATAATTATTATTATCAAATTAAATTTTATTAAATATAAATTATCATATTATTTTAAGAATAAAATTTTAATTTTTTTATGGTTTGAAATCTATTTTTGTCGAAACCCATAAATTTTCGATAAATGTCACTTTTTATTTTAAAACTAAAATTTCACACATTTTGAAAATTATTTAGATAAAATTAATATTATTTTTGGAATCCGGATGTCGAAACTATCCAATGGTGATTTTTTCATAATTTTCCAATAAAATTGAATTTTTGGGTAAATATAAAATACCGTTTAAATATATAATGTGTTTTATGACATCATAATGACCCAATATTTATGTAATAAAATACTATAAATATTAGGTTCGGCCAATATATGTTTTAGCATAAAAATAATGTGATTTTAGATTCGCTTTATTTAGTTTACAAAGCTTTAGTGTACCCTTCAAGACTTATAAAACATTTTGCCTTTTTAAATTCTTTTCCTTAAGAGTGTGACTCAAATCCGCATAAGAAACCCTATTATGTTAATAATTTCGGCCATTTTCCTTATAAAATATTATTTTCCTCTCTACTTTGTCAAGAACCATGTGCTAGTTTGTGGTTTTTATTTGTTTAATGTGAGGTGTCGCAAACCTAAATAATAAAGAATTCCCTCTCATTTCCTATATAAACCCACCCATGCTCCCACTTCCTCTTGACTCAATGACATTAGAGTTCGACCAAAACCTGACCTCATATCTCTAGAATCCTCCCAAAGTTCCCCAATCTCCCAATAAGCCTCTCTCAAGCCTCTCCTAAGAATTTGGGATCACACTTCCAAGTAAGGGATTTCTTCCTTTCTCATTTCTGTCCAATTTTCTTTAAGTTTCTATGCCCTTTTGTTTTCAATTACAAATGTTGGGGTATGATTTTTCACCACCCCAATATTGTCCTATTTATGTTTTAATGATTATATATCCCTTTTTCTCTCATTTATTCTTTGTATACTTGTTACCATGCCAAAATTCAGTCTGGGATTTCTTCCTTTCTCATTTTTGTTCCATTTTCATTATGTTGTTATGCCCTTTTGTTTACAATTAAAAATATTGGGGTATGATTTCTCACATCCCCCATAATGTCCTATTTAATTTTTTAGGATGGGAGACCCATTACTATTTCATCAATTCCTCCTATGTATACACGTTACCTTGTTGAAATTTCGTGAGGAATTTCTCTCTCTTCTTTTACATCAAAGTAATTCTTTTGTATTATGCATCTAAATTCCATTACATTTGTCAGGACATGTATCTATATGAACTCTCTACTGTAAATTTCATTTATATATGATGATACACCCTTTTATCTCTCATCAACCATTTTCATGAATCCTTATGTCATGCCGTTATGCTGCCGAAATTGCACCGTGTTTTTCTAAGCCAAGATCATTGTGTAGTGAATACCATAACCATGTCTGTATCAAGGTTGTTCGCCTTTATACACATAAAAATATTGAATGGTACCTTCATTTATTTATTCCACATTATGTAGTCATGTAATAACTCATTATATTGATTTATTCCATGATCCATGTGGCACACTTATGCATGAAATAAAATGTTTAAGAAGGGCTTGCCCTGATAGCGCTCCAATGCATTGGGTAAAGTATAGTATCATGATACATCATGTGAAATGAATGTTGACTCATTCTAATTCAAGTTCAATGATGTTTTACTCATGATTCATGTGCAATGAGGGTTTACTCATTATCCATGTGCAATGAGCCTTGCCTCATGCTAATTCTATATTAAGTGTAGTTGCCACATTTCCATGTTATGATTATCATGCTTTATCATTCCTTTATGTTCATGTTTCTATTTTGCTTCATTGATATGCCTATTGTGTAACATGGATTGCATTCCTCATATTATTCCATGTTTATTTCCATACCAGGCTTTATATCTCACCCTTTTCATATGCATGTCCTTATGTAATCCCATGCAATTCTAGATATGAGGGAATGTTGTGGTCATGTAAAGGAAGTTTTCAACAAAGATGTTGTGTGTTTTATGTTCTAAGATGTTATGTAATGCTCCTATTCCCCAAATACACTATCCATCTCGATCTTATATTTTTTATCAAGTGAATATTTTATGTAATAAATCAGGTTTATGTGTGTAATAAAGAGCATGGTTATTATAGTAGGTATCAAAGGGATTTTTTGTTACTTTTGGGATTAGGAATAGAAAACCCTAGTGAAGACTTAGAGACAAGAATAAGTATAATAAATACATACCTATGTATTGTTGAGTATTGAGTCAGTCTTTTATCAAGTAAATACATCCCTATCTGGATACAATTAGGTAGAGGCGGCTCTGGCATAGATGTATCTGAGGGGTAAAACCCAAAAACACCGCTTTGAGCTAGACTTGAGCAGGAACGGGTGCACAACAATAGGCCTTACTCCACTCTTGGTTACGAAACTCTTGGGGGTTATTCTTTAGTAAATTCACGAACTTAGTATGAACCTTTATTAAGGTAATTAAAAAAATCCCCCTAAGAATATATTATAGAAAGTATATCATGAATATCATAGATTAAAGCCTATATATTCAATAGTTAAGGAAATAAAAGGTATTTATAAGTCATCAGTTTTTTCCTTATATTACCTTTTATATGTTATACCTAACATTCCTTTTATTCCAGGAAATGGCTAGATATTGGAGGACTCGGGATAACAACCGATGTGAAGATCAATGTTATGACTGTACTAATGAGATGCCCAATCTGATGGGAGCAGGAATCACGAACTTTTTCATGGTTCTATCTTAGTTAACTCAAGATTTGAATAGAAACATGGGTCATGGGGAACATTCAACCCCCACCCCCCAAGAAAGATCAAGTCGTTATCAAGAGATTCATGATACAAAGGCCTCCTAGTTTAAATGGATCATCTGATCCCTCAATCATCGAACAATGGATCAAATCCGTTTAGAAGATCTATTACATCATTCAATGTTCTCAACAAGTGAAGGTTCTCTTGGATGCTTATCATATGGAGTGTGAAGCTGATCAATGGTGGATGTTGAAAAAAATACAAAGCCTGGGGAGGAAATCGAGTCATTGTAATGGAAGGATTTTCAAAAGATGTTTTTTGATAAATATTTTTCGAGCACCCTCCAGCTTAAGATGGAAAAGGACTTTATTGCCCTCAAGTGAAAAGACGATGAATATGTTGGATCGTTCAAGGAAAACTTCATAAGGATTTCACGATATGCCTCTGAATTTTTTGTTACCCCCGAATTCAAGGTTGACCACTTCTTTGGTGGGCTGAAACATAGCCTACAGAAAGAACTGGTGATCTGTGACTTCGACAGCTATGACGAAATTGTCTAATGTGCCCTCACGATCGAAATAAAGATCAGAAAATCTATGGGGTATCATGAGGATAAGAAGTGTAAGGTGGAATTCAATGTGGGAGGTCTGATGGATAACTCTAATAGTGTTAAGAAGATCTAGCACCCAACTTGCCAAAGGTGCGGAAAGAAGCACTGCAAAAATTGCCTGAAGGGGGTGAGGAAATGCTTTAGGTGTGGAAGAGAAGGGCACCTAGCTATTAACTACAGACAAGAAAAACCTGTGGTTTCAACAGAGGATAGGAATGCTCCATTCAAACCTTAATGCATTGTTCATTGCTACAACAGCAATGAACTAGGGCATCCTGATAATCAGTGCCATAAGACAAGAGTTTTTAGAGGAAACCGACAACCTCTAAGGCAGAAAGGGAGAGGTTTTCCATCACTACTACTAATGTGAACCTTTAAAACGAGGTGGTGATAGGTATGCTAGTTATTCATTCAATAATAGCAAACTTACTTTTTGATTTAGGTTATACACATTCATTTATATCCCAAAAGTTTAGTAGAACAATCCTAGCACCACCACAAATTATGGAAGTAAAGATGTTGGTGAGTACGAAAAATGGGGAAACCATTGCATCCCATGAATATAACTCCACCTCTATCAAAATATTTAGATTGAATTTCCCAAAAATCCTCGTCATACTCCCTCTGGTGGAATTTGATGAAATTTTTGCCATGGATTGGATTTCCTTATATAGGGCCAACATAAATTTCTATGAGAGGGAAATCACTCTTCATGTAGAGAATCGACCGCTGATTCTATACAAGTGAAAGGAGGAAGATTAATCTTCTTTAGATCCATCATCTCTAGTGTGGATATTACTACCCAATGAGCACGCGTATTTGACTTAGATGATTGAGTCTAAGAAGGAAACAATCCTTGAAGACATGCGTATTGTGAGGGAATTAGCTGAAGTGTTTCCTGTAGAATTGCTTGGTCTTCCTCCTAGAAGAGATGTTGAATTCTCAATTGATCTTATACCTAGGGTGTTTCCAATATCCAAAACTCCATATAGAATTGATATTGTGGAGCTTGAGGAGATGGAGAAACAATTACATGAGTATCTGGATAAAGGGTTTATATTCCCAAGTGCTTCACTATGGGGTGCACCATTCCTCATCGTCAAGAAGAAAGGCGAGTCAATGCGCCTTTTCATCGATTATCATGAGTTTAACAAGATCATGATAAAGAACAAGTATACTATCCCATGAATCGATGACTTGTTCGATCAACTGCGTGGAAGTAAATACTTCTCAATGGTGGATTTTCAGCCGGGATATTATTAAGTAATGTTGAAGAAGGAAGATATCCCCAAGACTACTTTTCATACAAGATACACGCACTATGAATTCATAGTAATGCCTTTTGGACTCACTAATGCTCCATAAATCTTCATGGACTTGATGAATAGAGTCTTTAGGGATTACCTCGACCACTTTTTGGAAGACTTTATAGATGATATTATGATATAATTCAAAACCAAGGAGCATCATGAGGAGTATCTAAGAACTGTACTAGAGACCTTGTGGAATGATAATCTCTATGAAAAGAAGAACAAGTGCGAGTTCTGTTTGAAGGAGGTCTCATTCTTGGGCCATATAATCACAAGAAATGTGATATATATGGATCCCTCAAAAATAGATGCAATTGAGGTATGGATGAGGCCAACATCGGTAACAGATATCCATAGCTTCTTGGGGTTAGCTGGATATTATCGACGATTTGTGAGAAAATTTTCACGATTTTCCAACCCTCTTACAAAGATAACTCAGAATGGATTAAAGTTTTCTCAGAGTGATGAATGCGAATAAATCATCAAGGAGTTAAGAAGGAGACTTATCACTACACTCGTGCACACTTTAGTCATAAGTGGAGAACATTTTTTGGTATTCAATGATGCTTTGAAGAAGGGCATGGGTTGTGTGTTGATGCAAAATGATAAAGTCATTGCCTATACTTCAAGGAAATTGAAAGTTCATGAGCAGAATTATCCAACACATTATTTGAAGTTGGCTATGGTGGTCTTCACTTTAAATTTTTTTCATAATTATCTCTTTGGGGAGAAGTGTGAAAGATATACGGACCACAAAAGCCTCAATTATATATTCACACAGAAAGAGTTGAACATGCGCCAATGAATATGGTTAGTGCTGATCAAATACTATAACCGCTCAATCCCTTACCACCCTGGGAAAGCGAACAAGTTAGCGGATGATCTATGTAAAGATGACCTAGCGATTCTGTCATTGATGAGAATTGAAAAGGATCCAATCTTCTTAGATTTGATAAAGATGGACATGGAAATCAAAAAGAAGGGAACATCATCAATCCTTTCACAGATGATTTCTCAACCGTATTTTTTTGAAAAGTTAAAGTATGATCAAAATGATGATGTGGGAATTCAGAAGAAATCAGAATCTATCAGAAGAGGGAAATCCTCGGATTTCAATTTTAATGAAGAAAGAATTGTGAGATTTTGGAAAAGACTATGTGTTCCATCATGTTTAGAGCTAAAGAAGGAACTTTTGGATGATGCACATAGTTCAAATTTCTCTATTCACCCAGGAAATACAATGATGTATCGAGATATTTGAGATCATTATTGGGGGGATAATATGAAGAAGGATATAGCTAAATTTACATAAAAGTGCATGGTGTGTGCAAGTGAAGTCTGAGAGACAGAAGTCTAAGGGGATGATACAACCATTTCCCATACCAGCACGGAAATGGGATAACATTACCATGGACTTTGTCATAGGACTTCTGAAGACAAACAAAGGCAACAATGCAATCCTGGTTGTTATGGATCGTCTTATAAAGTCTGCACACTTCATTGAAATTCAGGAGGATTTCTCATTAGATTAAATAGGACAGATATACATCAGAGAGGTAGCAAGGCTACATTGAGAACCAGTATCTATTTTATTCAATAGAGATCCAATATTCACCTCTATATTTTGGAAGAGTCTTCAACATGCTCTAGATACTGAACTGAACATTAGTACAGCCTATCATCATCAAAATGATGGCCAATCTGAGCAAACTATTCAGACAATGGAGGATATGTTAAGATCTTGTTCTATGCACTTCAATATAGGGTTGGGACTAACATCTTCCACTGGTTGAATTGTCCTATAATAACAGTTTCCACTCCAGGCTCCGAATGACACCTTATGAAGCCCTGTATGGGAAGAGGTGCAGAAGACTAACATGTTTGGATGAAGTTGGTGAATGTAAGCTACTAGGACAAAAAAATGGTCGATGAAATAGTGGAGAAGGTGAAAACCATTCAGCAGCATATCAAGGAATCCTGGATTTGACAGAATAGTTATGTTGATAACCGTTGACAATACCTTGAGTTTAACGTTGGAGACATGGTATTTCTACACATATCTCCATTGAAGAAGGTCACAAGGTTTAGAAAGAAAGGAAATTTAAGTCCTAGGTACATCATCCCCTTCGAGATTCTTGATCGTGTTGGGGTTGTGGCCTATTGACTAGCACTTCCAACTACCATGGCCAGATTACATGATGTCTTTCCTGTATCCCTCTTAAGGAAGTATATACCAGCCCCTTCCCATGTACTTTTGTCAGAGGTAGAACAGCTGGAGGATAATCTTTCTTATTATGAGAAACCAGTGAAGATCTTAGATCGTAGAGAAAATTTTCTATGAAATAAGACAATACCCCACATCAAAGGGTTGTGTAAAAACCACATGTTTGAAGAAGTGATGTGGGAATCGAAGGAAATGATGAAGCAAAGTTACCCACATCTATTTTAGTGTGGGAAATGAAAATTTTGAGGGTGAAATTCTTTAAGGGGGGATGATTATAATGACCCAAACATTCATTAATGTAAATTAATCTTGATATAATTAAATTTCTTATTATGGTTATATAAAATGTAAACTTCATTGGTTTTACATTTCTGGATTTTAAAATACTGTTATGATTTGGGACCATTTCTAATATAGCCCTTGAATAGTGATCACATGATTAGTATAAATATAGGGCTTTAACAAATCCAATTTACTCAATCAAAGGAAGTGCTGACCTTATCCAGTAAACTTTCCCCGCACGAAGCTCATTTTTAGAAGCTCTGAATGGAGGTGGCATCATTGGGTTTCACTCTTGACCAATCCCAATCCTAGCTTAACCAGGTTAATCATGATCCGAATCGCCTACGGGAGAAGTGGATGTTAATAAGGATTACCACATGAGTGATGTTATCCAAGCCACCCCAAGAGTCTATCACCATCACACCCCTTACCCTTCGGTCTTATGCGGGTGTTATAAGGGGTTATGTTACAAGAACCTAGAACTATGATTATGTACATTATTTTTGTACCAAGAATATGCATTCATTTTATTTTTGTTACTTTGTAAATTGTTTTTAGAGGACAAATAGTATTTTTAGTTAATATTGAAATAAGAAATCTATTTTCATGTATTAATGAATTTTTGAATTAAATAATATTTTAATAAAATATTATTATTATTATTATCAAATTAAATTTTATTAAATATAAATTATCGTATAATTTTGTGAATACAATTGTAATTTTTATTATGGTTTGAAAGATATTTTTGTCAAAACCCATGAATTTTCAATAACTATTGGTTTTTTATTTTAAAAGTAAAAATTAACATATTTATAAAATTATATAAATAAAATGAATATTATTTTTGGAATCATGATGTCGAAACTATCAAACGGTGAATTTTTCAATTTTTTTTGAGATAGTAGAATATTTGGGTAAAAAGTAAATATCGTTTAAATATATAATGTGTTTTGTGACATCATAATGACCCAATAGTGATGTAATAAAATACTATAAGCATTATTTTCAGACAATTTATGTTTTGAAATTAAAATAATGTGATTTTAAATTTGTTTTATTTAGTTTACAAATCATTAGTGGACTCTTCAAGACTTATAAAACATTTTGTCTTTTTAAATTGTTTTCCTCAAGAGTGTGACTCACCTCAACATAAGAAACCCTATTATTTTATGGAGATCGGCCATTGGATTTATAAATATTATATTCCAATCCCCTTTGGAAAAAACATGGTAAAATACCAAGTGATAGTTTTTGGTTTTGATTAGTTTAATGTGAGGTGTCCCAAACCTAAATAATAATGAATTCCCTCTCCTTTCCTATATAAACCCACCAAGCTCCCACTTCATATTCACTCAAAGACTTTGGAGTTTGACTAACCCCTGCCCTCCCTTATCTAGAATCCTCCAAAAGTTCCACAAGATCCCAATAGGCCTCTCTCAAGCCACTTCTATGCCTTTGGGATCACACTTCCAAGTAAGGGATTTCTTCCTTTCCCATTTTTGTCAAATTTTCATTAAGTTGCTATTCCCTTTTTTTAATTACAAATGTTGGGTTATGAATTTTCACCTCCCCTATACTGTCCTATTTATTTTTTAATGATGAGAGACCCCTATCTCTTTCATTGATGACTTCCTTGTATACTCGTTACCATGCAAAAATTCCGTAAGGGATTTCTTTCATTCTTAGTTTTGTCCAACTTTCTTTAAGTTGTTGTGACCTTTTGTTTTCAATTACAAATGTTGGGGTATGATTTCACACCTCCCCCATATAGTCCTATTTATTTTTGGATGATGGGAGACCCATTAATCTCTCATTAATGCCTCCCATGTACACCTGTTACCATACTGAAATTTCGTGAGGGATTTCTCTCTCCTCTTTTACATCGAAGTAATTCTTTTGTATTATGCATCTAAATTCCATTATTTTTGGTAGAAAATATATCAATATGACCCCCTTAATGTCCATTTCATGTATATATGATGATACACCCTTTTCTCTCTCATAAACCATTTTCATGAATCCTTATGTCATGCCGTTATGCTGCGGAAATTGCACTGCGTCTTTCCAAACTAAGATCATTGTGTAGTGAATACCATACCCTTGTCTCTATCAAGGATATTCAACTTTATACACATATACATATTAAATGGTACTTTCATATATTTATTCCGCATTACTTAATCATGGAATAACTTATGATTTTGATTGATTCCATGATCTATGTGGCACACTTATGCATGAAATGAAATGTTTAAGACGGATGCGCCCTAATAGGGCTCCAATGCATTAGGTAATGTATAGTATCATGATACGTCATGTTCAATGGGTATTGACTCATGATAATTCAAGTTCAATGAGGTTTTACTCATGATTCATGTTAAATGAGGGTTTAATCATGCTCTATGTGCAATGAGCCTTGTCTCATGATAATTTCATGTTAAGGGGTGTTGCCACATTTCCATGTTATAATTATCATGCTTTATCATGCTTTTTATGTTCTTGTTTCTCTTATTCTCCATTTATATGCCTATTTTATAACATTTATTTTATTCCTCATGTTATTCTATGTTTATTCCCTTACTGGGATTTATAGCTCACCCTTTTCTTATGCATGTCCTCAAGTTATCCCATGCAATGGTAAGTACGAGAGAATATAGTGGTCATGTAAAGGAATTTTTAAACAAATATGTTGTGTGTTTTATGTTCTAAGATATTTTGTAATGTTCCTAATCCCTAAATACACTATAAATATTGATCTTATATGTTGGATCAAGTGAATATTTTATGTAAGAAATCAGGTTTAAGCGTGTAATAAATTACAGTGTTGTTATAGGTGGCGATGAAAAGAAAATAGAGATCAATTATTCCATATAGGCGGTAGTCCACACGTATGCATGGAAGATGATATTATTTTCTATATAACAGGGAAGCATAGTAACATGATTTATCATTTAAGAATATAAAAATTTAATAAATATCATAATTATATATTAAATTGTCTTTTAGTACTATCATTTTAAGTTGGTGAGGGAAAATGAAACACATTACATCATGGTGGCAGTAGTTCGCACAACACATGAATGATAGTTTCATTTTTCTTAATTGAAAAGGGAAAGGTCTTCAATGATGGTCTATAATTATAAGTAAATAATAGTATAATAAATATTATTATGTTATAATTTTAAGATTATTTAATGTAATTTTAGTAATAATATGTTCACATAAATAAATATAAATGAGAAAGGAGTGGTTAGAAATTTACACCTCACTTATTGGAATATCTCCTTTGCAATGAGGGTCAAGCCTTTAGGGTGTGTCATTTGGGAAGGAAAAAACCTCATGAACGTAGAAATGAATGTGTATGATATTTTTGTGTATATTTTGGTTCAAAATATGTGGGATTGGGTGTGAGGGTAAGTGAGGAGGAGAGTTCCACTTTTATAATTGAAAAAGACAACATTTTTATAAATAACCAAAAAAATTTAATAAAGGGAAGTCACTCTCCATGAAAGTGTCTCAAAAATTAGGAAAAAATTAATAGGGAAATAGATAAGTTTTTTATAGGCCTCATACATCCATTATAACACTTTTTTTACCATGTTTTCAACTCATTGCCATTAGATTGTTTTTAACTTTTATAATGTTAGCTTTTACTCTGGAAACTAGTTTTCTCCTATGATAACTTATCATTTTTTACCAAATCTAAAATAGAAATTATTACATAATATGGACCTTATAATTCATAATTTTAAATATATTTCAATTTATTCAGTATATAAAATTGATAAAAATTAATTTTAAATTAATAAATGTATAATTTATTAAAACACTTTTTTTTGTAAAATATAACTTAAGTTATAAAATGTCAAATATGAGTTTTTAAATTAAAACCAAAACTTTTAAAAATTAAAAATTAACTTATAAAATACAAATTTGGTCTTATAAATAGGTTTCATGATTTTAAAATTCATAAAAATATAGTAATATTGTCATAAAGGTTGTATTATTTGTAAAAAACTGTTATTTACATTATTCACCTAAAAATTATTATATTTAGAAAAATATAAAAAATTCATGCTACTATTTTATTTAAATGATAAATACAAGAATGAACTAAATTTTTTCAAATTTATATCAAATTATTTCTGAATTTTTCTTTTAAATTACGATAATAAAACAATGAAAACTTCTCACATAGAAAAATGCATTTATAAACTTCATGTGATCTCTATTTTGTTTCACATAAATTTAAAAAATAAATTAGTGTTAATATATATCAATAATAAAATTTATAATTGTTTCACCAAAATATATTTAGTCTATTTGAAAAATTAATTGAGAATGAAATTTATATTTTTAGAAAAATAAGATTTTCAATATAAAATGGTCTTAACCTAAATATTGTTATAATTAATTATCTATATCCTAAGGATTTTATTTCTTCAATCTATTAATATTAAAATATTTCGTCTAATTTAACAAAAAAATCTTTTAATAATAATATTTTAGGCCATAAAAATAAAATATTTTTATTAGATATTATATTTATGTTTCATTATTATCATTTCAAAAATACATCATTTAAACTCATTACTAGCAATGTAGAAATCTCATATACCTATTTGATACATGTATATACAATGAAAATTTCTTCAATTAACATATTAGAGATGAAATTTTTTACAATTACTATATTTAAAATGTTCAAATTCCATTTCAATATATATTCTTTACGAAAATCATTCATTTTATTCGTACTTCTAAAATCACAATTCTATTTTCCATATTTCTCATTTTAGATCTCAAAACATAGTAACAACTTTCATGGTATTATTTATCATTGTGGACATAAGGCTATGACCTTAAACATTACATAATATTGAATTAAGTTAATAATTGACATTGAGGATCTTTTTAGGTTTAGAGTTTTAGTGAATTAGGCCATAACTATTACATTACATCTCAAAAATTACCAAGTAGACACTTCTTATCAGTATCCATTTTTTTATAAAAGAATTCATAAAAGAAAACAATAATTATATTCTTGAAATGAATCTTCTTGAGTTCTTCCTTTCTATTACCCTACCTTATACCCATTGAAAAACATTTCAAAAACATTGGATGGGCATAAACAGACGATTAAGGGTTATAAAATAAAGAAAGAAAACAATAGTTCATAAATACATACAAAACATTATCTCCTTAACATAACTAATGAAATTATAATATTTGAAAATAACACATAGAAATCATAAATCATAAAGGTAACTTTTGGCATCCATATCATACTTACATTGTTGTTATCACAGCAACATAGGGAGTTACGTTGGAATACCCATCACAGTATATTCCCTAAATCTCATATGAGAAACATTAACGTTTAACTCCGCCACAATACCAAATGAATTGGAGATATATCTTAGCCTCACCCACCATAGGTTTATCAAGGAACCACCCGTATACATAAACAATGCCCAAGAACCATAAAGTATTCTTAATATATAAAACAAACATAAAGGAAAGATAACATTTCCACATTTCAATCACAATATATCACTTAAATATATTAACATTACAAGTAAATTATCAAAACCATTTTCAATACCAAAATACGTAAAAGACTATATGGTATTTATTTTCCTTTAAAAATTGCACGACTTGTTAAGGAATCAAAATATCAAATAATGCTTTCCGCGATAGAAAAGGTTGTTGTCACCGCTTACATTAAAAAGAAACATTCATTTTTTGACATTAAGTAAAACAATTTGTATAAAAATATTCCCTTTGAGTGAAATGAAAATTCAAAAGGGATTATAAAATGTATAAATGCAAGTTGTGTATAAATCAAAATATGCCTCAATGAAAGGAGATCCTGACGAAGTCCCTTACAAAGATAATTTTGTAAATAAAATATATTATTTATGTGTATTCACTATAATTAAACATAAATAAATTAGAAATACATGATATGATATCAAAAGTTATTTCTTACATAATCATATAATGACATAATTAAAAGTATATGATTAATGCAAAAAATTGAAATTGGGTTAAGAAGTTCCCTTACAGAAATTCGACAGCCTAACAACGTCACGTTAAAATTCAGAATATGAGTTGGTGAGAGAGAAAAGGGTATCTAATAACGTGGAAATAAAATTTATAGCAATTAGGATATATAAAACATATCCCAACATAATAAGATTTAAATTAAAATATATAACAAAATGAAGTCTTTTAAAAAGAAGAGGGTGAAAGGTTCCTTTAACGATTTGGTAACTTACGAAACATACACCCCATTGAAGAAGTATAATACAATGAAGATGTAAATATACATGAATTAAATTATGTTACATAAATAATACAATCATGGGTAGTACATACACAATACACAAGGTAATAGATGAAAATATAGCATCAATCTCACATGAATAAAAAGTGAGATGAAAACCCCTTACCTCATGTCTGACTTGTCTTGTATATTCCTTGTTCTTCCTTAATAATAAAATTAAGACAATTTATACTATCTTAAAAACCATTTACAAACTTATTATTCCTTTTATATAACTTATTACCTTGCTATAACAATTAGTTAATTATTTGAGTTCTTATCAGACATTTTGTCGATGTTCGAAACTTGAGTAAAAAATGAACATGTTATAATTAAAAAATGTCCATGTGGTAAAAATTCCATTATTTAAAAAATGATATTCATGATTTATATATCATATATATCATATATATTCAGAATATATTTATTTAGAATAGTCCATAACATTTTGACATAAGAAATGAAATGCACTGTCTATGGAGATGGTAAGTCGTACGTACGAATGAACGCTACTTTCATTTGTTTATCAGTTTAAAAGGAATGAAAACTAAATGATAAATTGGTATATTATAATTACTTTATAATATATATGTTATATATTTTACATTAGATTATTAATTCCTTCCTTTATACGTTCCATTTATAGCATGACTGAGTCATATCACTTTGAGGGGGAGGTAGTTTGCACTTCCTCGAATGAAATTATCGTATTTACGTGATATGGAAAGCATAAATGTATGAATTAAAAATATAGAAGTATAGAGATAATATAAATACAATATATATCACATATAAATATATTTACATCATAATGGACACCTTAAGAGGTGGTAGGATAAGATTGAACAATCATTGTTTCGTGAGGCAATAGTTCACCGTCCATAGAAACAGTATGTTCTTTACCAATTAGATGGAGGTGTGTGTAACTGTAGTTCGAATAATTATCATAAAAACAGCCTAGTATATTGAGTATACTGTTTGTGTTATAAAATAATGGAATAAAAAGAGTTTAGTGGGTTCGATAAGTGAAATAAAAGAAAAGAACATGTGAGAAGATGTTAACTTTAAATTGGGTTACTCCATTTGGTTTGAATCAAATGGATTTCTGGAAGTGACTTCTGCATAAGGTATGGATTCTAGGTGGAATAGAGGGATATCATAAGATTAATTGGGAAGAGTTTTGATGATATAAGGGGATTGAGAGGTGTGAGTAATGGGTTATAGTCGAGGGATTTTTATAAGGGGGAGTAGGGGCTCTTTAGGAAAGTTTAAAAAATATTATTTTATTATATAATGATTTTCTGTTTCTAAAGATCCAAAACTTATTAAAGTATAATATAAGACTACTCCTTGTCAAAATAAAATCATCAAATAAGAATTGTAAAGGTTTTGTATATTTTTTTAGTTTTTATAGTCTTATTTATTTAAATCGTCCATTAATGAGGTAAACACTGCATCATTATTATGTCATATATAATTTTATTTATTTGATTTCTAAAAATTATAAATAAAATATTAAAATGAAGGAAATTATTTACATTTATGTTTAAAATTTATACATGAAGATATAACGTATGTAAACCCATGTAAAAATTGATTTACTAAAAGATATATGTTTATGTAAATTTTGTCTTTACATTCAATTAATTAATATAATGTGTCATTATCACTCTTAAATGGCTCAATGGGGTCCCAAAATCGACCCATGGATTCCCATGGTCAAAAATGTATCATCCTATATGATTAGGACACATGGTAGGGTAATTTTATATTATTATAATATTATTTTTACCTTGAATCACACTATTTACCTTTATTTGCGGTAAATACAAGTCAAAAGTTACTATTCACCAAAAATTATTTTCAAATTATTGAACTACATTTTACTTACTGATAACATACTTGTATGTCATATTTTTTAAATTCAATTCACAGAAGTGGTAAAATTTCATTTAAATGATGAATTCATTTTTTTAACTACTACCTAGCGATTTCACTATTCATAAATTATTGAAGGTTTTCAGAAAATTACCAAAAATTCTACATAAGATATATTGGATATTCAGAATTAAGGAATGATGTAACTTTTACCAAATTCAAAACATAGAAGTTTTATTAATTAATTTAAAATCAATTACCATTATTAAAACAAAAATCGTGTTTTAATGAAATAATAACTGTGAAAAGATTGACACTTTTTGTTGTCCAATTTCAAAGTGAAATTACTTCAAATGACCAAAATTGGATTAAATTGTAAAAATATAATCCAATTACACTTTAAAACCAATTAAAAAGATAATAAAACCATATAAATAAATTATATTAAAAGGCAGATTTGAATTAAAATACAGTATTTTTCAATGTTAAAAAAATGAACATTTTCAGGAAAATACAAAAATTTCATAAAAAGTAAAATTTGATGTACCAATTATAAAGAAGAATTTTATTTTATGAAATAAAACATATAAAAGTGACAAAAATTGGATTTAAAAAGGGTTTTCCATCAAAAGGTGGTTAAATGACCTTGTAAAGAATATTTGAGTATTTATACTAAAAAGTCAGATTCTTTCTTAATTTAAGCCTCTAAAATTTATTGGATAAATTTAAAAACATTTAAGAAACAAATTTAATCATAAAATAGTATTTTCTGTTCATTTTCACCAAGAAAACGGATATACATTAACTACCATTTAAAATAATAGTATTATATTAATATTTTTCAGTATAACTCAACGTTGTATGCAACGTAAGTTTTCAAAGAAACTCGTTGTTGCATATCAGGTGTGCCATCGAACATAGAATTCCTTTTAAAGTAAAATTAATATTTAATTCACAAATTTTAATAAATATGAAAATTTTATATTCTTTATTTACCTGGGATGTTACAGTAGATCTTGTTATAACAATGGTTCTTCTAAAAGGTGATGGTGGTGTAAGAGCGTTTTTGGTTCTAAAGATATTATTCCTTTCAGTTTAGGATACCCTTTTAATTTTTGAAGTTTAATTAATGTAATCATCCATGATGTGTAATAATCCATTGTATTTTATACATGGTTTGCAACACACCAAGGTTTTAAATATAAATTGAAAATTATAAAAAACTGAGTCTCTACATTATGACACATTGTTTTAGTGATATAGTTTTAAAATATTTGTTAAACACAATTTTGCTGCTTCTATGAGGATTATTTTTTAAAAACGAACATACATGGTTGCAATCAATAAGTTATTTGGAGTCTGCTAGGGAAAAATTAATGTTTGGTGAATAGTAACTTACCTTTATGACTAGTAATGTACCCTTATGAATAGTAATATGAACCTTATGAATAGTAAATTAGACAAATAAATTTTAACCTCACCAATGAATGTATAATAAAATGGAATATTATAAGTGATAATATGATCACTATATAAGTGTTGGTATTTTTGTATGTCGTAAATATTTAATTAAAATTTTATGATTAACTAAATAATTTAAATGAAAATATTTTTTTCCATAAAATTTAATCATAAATTATTATTTTATTTTTTTATGGTTATAATATAATTTTTTGAAACCTTGATCAAAATTTTAAGGTGTTATAAAATGAGGTATAGTTTTAAAATTTAAACATTTTAGAATAAATTAGGATTTTGTTTAAAAATTAAATTAAACATATTTATAAAATTATTTTGGGAAAATGAGGTTTATTTTTTAATTCTTTATGTCCAAAAATGGTTGGGGAGATTTTTTGAGATTTTTTTCAAAATACATGAATTTTTGGTGAATAGTGAAATTCAATAATTTAAGAAATACGCTAAATAGATGAATTTCTGCATCATGCATGAGTCATGGATGATGTAAATGGCCATTAATTAGAACTATAATGCACCTATTAATATTTTTGGTCATAAAAAGAAACACTATTTCTTTTCATGAGCAAAATTATAAAATAATGATTAAAATAATGGGGAAACCCTCCTCTCCTCCATTATAAATACCACAGCACACCCCTCACCCCCTCTTCCTCTCACCCCTCTAAAGCTTTGATAATTGTATAAATTATACCCAATATTCTTCCCATGGATATTCCCTATGTCCAAGACCTCTTGTTCTCACCAAAAGGCCAAATCTAAAGGCCCGAATGAAGATATCAAGGAGAACAGATCAAGAGGTAAAAATCAGCTTTCATTTTCTGATGTTTTCTATTAAATCCTTTTCTTTTCTTATATTCTATTCACTTTCACTTATCCAATAGGCATTAATTCTCCATTATTATATATATTATATATTTTTAACTTGTTTCTGTAAAAATTCATCTTCATACACTTTCTCCTCTCCCTCTTATTCTAAAAATAAAAACATTGTCTGTGATGTGTCGATTTACCGACATCATGGATGATGTGTCTTTAATTTACTTTATATTCTTAAGATATGGTTGTAAAAACATTTGAATGGTTGGAAAAGATTTTAAATTGTATTTCATGACCTATATTATGTTCTTGAATTAACATATATGCATAATATTAAAGGTATATGATGGAACAAGTTTGTGATTATCAAAGAACCATCAAAAGGATTTAAACATCATTAATGTTTTATATGATGAGTCATCAACATATATGATAAAAAATGATTTATGGTATCATTTAATATTATGGAAACTTATTAATAACAACTCATTCCACTTCTAGAGTTTTCCCTCTATTTGATAAGGAAATCTTTTACGAACCAACCATGGAAATCATGTAAAGAATGCACCCGAAATAATGGAAAGAACAAAATATTATAAATTAATGGGTGGAATGATGTAAAAAAATGATCATATAAGGTGTTATAAAAATTATTATGCTTCTATAAAGTATTAATAAAACTCCTCCAACCATTATACATGAGGTTTAAACATGTATTAAGTAAGAC
The DNA here is from genome assembly GCA_963277665.1 of Viscum album. Taxonomy (NCBI): domain Eukaryota; kingdom Viridiplantae; phylum Streptophyta; class Magnoliopsida; order Santalales; family Viscaceae; genus Viscum; species Viscum album. The sequence continues at coordinate 1,086,787,013 of OY728132.1, forward strand.
GGACTCGAGGTAAGAGAATTCTTAACCCAATTTCTATTCTTTGGGTCAACCATCTACTTTATTCTATATGTGGTATTAAGATTATTTTTGTGATGAATTTTTGTTTATATTATGTTTATATTATGTTTATTTATAGTTTATACACATATCAATTCCATTATAATTAATTTTCACTCCAATTATATTTGTAAGGGACTTTCCATTTAAAAGACTTTCAAAAGCCACATTAATGAAATTAAAAATGATTGTTTTTATATATGGAATGAGTGGTTTCTTATAATATGATAATAATTTATTACTATGATGTTTCCATTACATATTTATATGTTAATTTTTTATGAATATTAATTCATTATTGTGTGGATGGTTTTTATATTTTAAAAGCGATTTGTTTTACGAAAAAAGGTTTTTTGGAAATCAAAATGTGTTTTTTCAAGGGTTTAAATGAGTTATCAAGTGTTTTATTCATGATATGTTACTTTGAAATAGTTATGATGTTTTGATCCAATTATAGATCAATATATTTTGGTTTTTCCCCATTATAGATCAATATATGTTGGGTTGATCCCATTATAGCTCAAGATATGACAGGTGAGCCCCATTATAGCTCTCCAATGCATTGGGTACTTCAGAGATGGAAGTTGATCAAATGGTTATTCCATGTGTTTTCGTGATTGTAAGAATTATATGGAAAATATGTCCCAAGGGAAAAAATTTATTTTTCTATGCATGCTAACAAGTTTTTATGAAATGGGTTTTATAGGTTTTTATGTTATCACTTGACTAACAATTTCATTCTTTATATCCCTTACTAAGATTTTTGTGATCATCCCAAGTTTTTAATTTTTTTTCATAGTTTATAAGTATGTTTAAGAGAAATAAGGAATACAATTTAAATTTTATAAAATATTTCAAAGAAATTATGTTCTATTAGAAAAGTTTTATATTTTATAAAACGTGGATACAATTTTAATAGTATCTCCATGTATGTTTATGGGATGTTATGTCTGTTTTATATCCTAATTATCAAAAACTATAAACCTAAAAAGATACTAAATGTATAAGAATGTATGTTATTTTATAAAAATCAAGATTATGCAATGTTTTAAGGTTGTGTCCTTTTAGTTGGTATCTAAGGATGGATTAGATAACTTTAGGGGTTAGGATGATGTTAATAGAATACCATAAATGATTCTTACATTTTTCATGTATCTAAATGATATATCATTTAAATATTATCATTTTTATTTTTCTAATATATTTCTTTTAAATAATGGTTTTTCTGTAGAAGAAATAGGGATGCTGAATTAGGAAGGCGGCAAGAGGCTGATATCTATCTGAATCTACAATCTAGAATGGTGGGAATCAGAACTGAGCAATTTGTGACAATAATGGATTAGTTGACTCATTCGATAAATGGTGGTGAAATTCATGATAGAGAATAACCTAACCTACCATGAAGAAAAATTTCTTTTGTGTAGCATTTTATGAGGCAACATCCTCCAAGATTCAGTGGAACCATATATCCGGTGATTTCTGAAAGATGGATCAATGCTCTTGAAAAGATATTTGTTTTCCTGGGATGTTCTGAGAATCAAAATTTACTAATAGACACTTATCATTAGGAAGGTGAAGTTGATCAATGGTGGTATATTATTATGAATATGAGAGAAAGATATAATCTTGACAATATATAATGGGATGATATTAATAGTATTTTTTGGGAAAAATATTTTCCTAAAATTGTTAGAATTGGAATGGATAAATAATTATTTGAATTGATGTAGAAAGATAATGATTCTATGGTAGCATATGAATCCAATATTACAAGACTGTCCTGGTACATACTAGACTTTACTGTAGATTTTGATAGTAAAATTAATAGATTTTACACTGGTTTGATAACTTTTTTACCAAGAGTTTTGGCTTCACGAGAGTTTAAAAGCGATGAAATTTTTTTTCGCTGTGCTGAAAAAGTTGAGATGGATTCTTCTAACATGTATGTGCCTCATGATGACAAGAATAATAAGAATTTAGGATGAATGACATTGGGTAATAATTCATCAAAGAAATCTTTAGGTATGAAAATCAATTTCCCTTCTTGTGAAAAGTGTTGTAAAAAAAATCCTTGTGAATGTATTGTAAATTATGGGAAATGCTAATGATGTGGATTGTTTGGGAACATGTCCTGTGAGTTCATAGAAAATAATTCTAAAATTAATGAGAAGTCGATTATAAGATGATTTAACTATAAGTAATTGGGACATTTTGTTAATGTTTTTCCAAAGGTTGTTAATAAAGTAGGGTATCAGCAAGATTGGAAGCAGAAGGGTTTGGTATAATCATTTTCAACCACGTCAGGAGATAGTGAGCCATATAATTAGGTGGTATCATGTATATTTCTTGTTTTTATAGATTTCTAAAATGTTTTTTTTTTGATTTAGGGTCTACACCTTCCTTCATTTGTAAGTAATTTTCAGAAAAATTGGGAATTCAACTTCATGAAATGAAACCAGATATCTTGGTAAAAACACCTGGTGGAAATATTGTGGCAAAAAAATTATAATAATATGCCTATCCTGGTATGTGAAAAGTGTTTACTTGGAAACCTTATTTTGTTTCCTCTAGAGGAGTTTGATGTTATTTTGGTTATGGACCGACATTCTTTTATCATGCTAAGATAGATTTCAGATCAAAAGAAGTTGTTTTTAGGAAGTGTTTTAGTTTGTGCACAATAATGAAATCATACCATTAATAACATATTAGGAATCTATGAAACTAATAAAATATGGAATTTAAAGTTATCTTGCTCATATTAATGAAGGTAAGAGAACAATCCAGATTAATGATGTTCTAGTGGTAAATGAGTACCTGGATATTTTTCTAGATTATTTGTCTGGTGTTATTCCTAATCGAGAGGTTGAGTTTACTATTGAAATAGTTCTTGATGCTAATCCAATTTCTAAACCCTCTTTTTTAATGGATCAAATGGAACTTGTAGAAATAAAAAACAAGTTTCATGAATTATTAGATATAGGCTTCATTCGACCCAGGACTTCACCATGGGGTACACCTATCTTATTTTCTAAAAATATCTATAGTTTCATGAGGATTTTCATTGATTATAGAGCCTTTAATAACATCACTGTTAAAAACAAGTATCCCATTCCTCATATCAACAATTTTTTTGATCAGATCTTGGGAGAAAAGAATTATTCAAAGGTTGACCTTATGTCGGGGTACCATTAGTTGAATGTAAAGGTTGCAGACTTCCCAAATACAACATTCCTTACTAGATATGGTCATTAATAATTTTATGTTATTCCATTTGGGTTATCTAATGCACCTACTGTATTCATGGACCGTATAAATAGAATATTACATTAGTTATTAGATAAGTTTGTGGTTGTGTTTGTTAATGACATTCTGGTATATTCTTAAAGTAAATATGAGCATAAAAAATATCCAAGGGTTGTTTTAAAAACATTAAAAAAACGAAACTATATGGAAAATTCAAAAAGTGAGAATTTTGGATGAAAAAAATTTCATTCCTTGGTCACATTTTTTATAAATATTGAATAACTGTTGATCCTACTAAAATACAAGCTGGGAAGAATGGAAAATACCCATAAATATAACTGGGATTTGTAGTTTTCTTGGTTTGGATGGATACTACTGGAGTATTGCAGAAAGCATTGCATGGTTATATATCCCACTGACTATGTTGACATGAAAAGGAGTTAAATTCATATGGAAAAAAGAATGTGATGATTGTTTTTAGGAATTGAAAATAAGATTGGGGAATGATCTAGTTCAAACCATACCATCCAAAACTAGTGAATTTTTAATCAATATTTATGATTCTTTGAAGATACTTGGTTGTGTTATGATGTTGAATGACCAAGTAATTTCTTTTGCTTCACATTATTTAAAACCACATGAGTTTAATTACCCTACAAATGATTTGGAATTAGCTACTATTGTTTTTTTCATTAAAAATTTGGAAACATCATCTATATGGAGTAAAATATAAAATATATAATGACTATAAAATTTTGATGTATATAATTACTCATAAAGAATTAAACATGGTATAGAGAAGATATATGGAACTAATCAAGTATTATGATCGTACGATTAATTACCATTCTAGAAAAGAAAACAGAGTGGCTGATGCATTAATTAAGAAAATTAATACTATATTAACCATGATGTGTTTAAAACGTGATGCTTTGTGGAATTAATATATAAACTTTGGCTTGGAAGTGGTTATTGTAAGAAATTAAACTATTTTTTTATGTTTTAATACATCATTGTCAGTCAAAATTAAGTAATTGTAGAAAGAAGATGACGAGTTATAGAAAATGGTAGAATTGGTTAAAATTGGTATGTTTCTAGAATTTAACCTTGACAGAGATTATATTTTGAGGTTTGGGAAGATATTATGTGTTCCTTCTGATTCTCAGTTGAAGAAAGAATTGTTATTTCATGATCATAGTTCTATATTTTCAGTTCATCCTAGAAGAAAAAATATTTACAATGATATTTGATTGTATTATTTGTGGGATGGAATGAAAATAAATATTTATGATTTTACTATGAAATGTTCGACATGTCAACAGGATAAAGTAGAGTTGTAGTTACCGAAGGGGATGCTTCATCCTTTACCAGTTTCCGAGTGGAAATGGGAAAATATATCCATGGAATTCATTGTGGGACTACCAAAGACATATCTAGGTAATAATGCAATATAGGTTATTATTGACCGCTTGACTAAATCTACACATTTACTTCATATTCGAGATACTATTTCTTTGGATCAGATTCCTAAAATTTACCTCAAAGTGATTTTATACTTAAATGGAGTTCCTATTTCTATTATATATGACTGTGATATCAATTTACCTTATAAATTTTGGAAAGGCTTTCAAATGTCATTGGGAACAAAATTAAAATTCAGCACTAATTTTCATCCACAATCTAATGGACAAAAAAATAGAAAAATTTAGGCATTGTAAGATATGCTTCGACCGTGTTAAATTGACTACTAGATAAGTTGGGATCAATATATTTCTTTATTTGATTTTTCTTATAATATATGTTTTCAATCTAGTATACAGATTACACCCTTTAAGGAATTGTATGGAATGTGATTTTGAGCTCTAATATTTTGTAATGAAGTTGGGGAAAAGATGTTGATGGGACCAGAATTCGTAGAGAAAGTGGAAAAAAAGTTCAGATAATTCAATGACACCTTGGGACAGTTCATAGCCAGTAGAAAAGTTATATAGATAATAGGAGGAAAGAAATTTCATTTAAGGTAGGTGATCATGTTTTCTTTAAACTTTATCCTTGAAAAGTGTTATGTATTTTTTGTAAAAAATGAATGTTAAGTACACAGTTCATTAGACCTTTTTAAATCCTAAGGAAAGTTGGAACAGTTGCCTACCGAGTAGGTTTTCCTACTAGCTTATCTCAGGCACACAATTTTTTTTTCAGGTTTTGATACTGAGAAAGTATGTGGCAGATTCATCTCATATTTTGAGCCCATAAGTAGTTCAGTAGGAAGACACCTTTTTTTATGAAGAGTGACCTATTTAAATTCTTGATCAAAGGTATTATGTATTATAGAATAAGGTAATCTACCAGGAAATGGTTTTGTGAAAAAACCACTTGGTTGAAGATGAAACTTAGAAATCTCAAAATTCTATGAGGGAAAGGTACCCTCACATGTCTAATAAGTAAATAAAAACTTTAATGACACAATTTTTAAAATGTGGGGAGAATGTAACATCCCAATGTTTTAAAAATAAATTGAAAAGCATGAAACACCAAGTCTCTCCATAATGAAACTTTTCTTAATGGATATAGTTATGAACTAGCCGTTAAAAATAATTTTGCTACTTCTATGATTTTAATTTCAAAAAAATGGACAAACACAATTGCGATAAGTAAGTTAATTAGAGTTTAATAGGATAAACTTAATTTTTTATGAATATTAACATACCCTTATTAATAGTAACGTATCCTTTTGAATTGTAATTCGACCCTTATGAATAGTAAATCAGTCAAATGAATAGTAACTTCACCCATAAATGTATAATAAAACGGAGTCTTATAAGTGACAATATGGTCATTATATAAGTGTTGGTATTTTTGTATGTTGTAAATATTTAATTATAATTTTATGATTAATTAAATAATTTAAAGGAAAATTTATTTCCATAATATGTAATCATAAATTATTATTTTATTATCTTATGGTTATAATATAATTTTATAAAACCTTCATAAATTTTTAATGTTGATATAAAAAGAGTTATTGTTTTAAATTTGTTATTTTTTCGAATACATTATATTTTTTTAATTAAATTATACCTATTTAGAATTTATTTGATAATATGGGGTTCATTTTTAATTATATATGTTGAGAAATAGTTGGGGTGGTTTGTTGGGTTTTTTCTTAAATACTGAAATTTTTAGGGAAGAGTGAAATTCAATAATTTACGAAATATGCTAAATAAATGAATTTATGCATCATGCTTGGGTCATTGATGATTTAAATGACCATTGGTTCTAAATTATATGCACTTATTACTTTTTTTGTCATAATAACTTACACTATTTCTTATCTTGATCAAAATAATAAAATAATGATTAAGATAATGGGGAAAACCTCATATTCTCCATTATAAATACCACCCCACCCCTCTTCCACTGAAACCTCTAAAGTATTTATCATTTTCTAAATTCTTCCCAATATTATTGAAAAGTATCTTCCCCATGCCCAAGACCTACTATTCTCACCAAAAGGCTCAAACCAAAGTCCTTAAAGATGATCTCAAGGATAATGGATCAAGAGGTAAAAATCCTCTTTCATTCTCTGGTGTTTTCTTTTCAATTATTTTATTTTATTATAATATCTTCACCTACCCTTATCCAAGAGGCATTAAATCCCTATTATTATATATATTATGGATTTTTATCAATTTATGGAGCAATTCATCATCAAACTCCTTCTCATATCCCTCTTAATCTAAAAATAAAAACACCAACTCTGATGTGTCGATTTACCGACATTGTGGATGATGTGTCTTCAATTTCCTTTAATTCCTTTAAATATGGTTATTAAACCATTTTAATCGTTGAAATTGATTTTAAATTTTATTATATGACCTCTCTGATATTCTATAATTAATTTATATGCATAATATTAAAGTTATATGATGAATCAAGTTCATGATTATCAGAGACCCGCCAAAATGATCTAAACATCATTAAATTTTTATCGGATGATTCATCCTCATATATGATAAGAAATAATTTATGGTATCATTTAATATTATGGAATCATACTAATAACTACTCATTCAACTTATATTGTTTCTCTTCCATTCGATAAGGAAATCATTTACGAACCGACCATGGAAATCATGTAAAGAACCAACCTGAAACAATGGAAAGAACAAAATATTATAAATTAATGGGCAGAATGATGTAAAAAATGATCATATAAGGTAATATAAAAAGTTTTACGGTTATAAAAAGTATTAATAACACTATTTTAACAATTATACATGAGGTTTAAACATTTTTTAAGTAATAAGAACTCGAGGTAAGGGAATTCTTAACCCAATTTCCATTATTTTTATTAACATTCTATTTTATTCATTTTGTGGTATTAATATTATTTGTGTAATAAAGTTTTTTTTTATATTATGTTTATATTATGTGTATTTATAGTGTATAAACATATCCATTCCATTATAATTAATTATCACTCAAATTATTTTTTCAGGGACTTTCCTTTTAAAATACTTTTAAAAGTCTCTATAATGAAGTTCAAAAAAATTGTTTTTATATACTAAATGAGTGGTTTCTCTTAATTTCATGATGATTTATTAATATTATGTTTCAATTATATATTTACATAGTAAATGTTTATGAATATTATTTCATTATCGTGTGCACATTTTTTCATATTTTATAAATGATTTGTTTTACGAAAAAGGGTATTTTGAAAATAAGAATGTGTATTTCTGTAGGGTTTAAATGAGTTATCAAGTGTTTTATTCATGATATGTTTCTTAGACATAGTTATGATGGGTTGATCCCATTATAGTTCATGATATGATGGGTTCAGCCCCATTATAGCTCAAGATGTGTTGGGTTGAGCCCATTATAGCTCAAGATATAACGAGTGAGCCCCATTATAGCTATCCAATGGATTGAGTACTCCAGAGATTGATGTTGGCTTAATGGTTATTCCATGTTTAAGGGTGATTGTAATATTTTTATGGTAAATATGTCCCAAGGAAACTACATTATTTTTCTATACATGCTAATGAGTTTGTATGAAATGGATTTTATTGGTTTTTATGTTATCACTTGACTAATGATTTATTTCTTTAAATCTATTATTGAGTTTTTTGTGCTCATCCCATGTTTTTAAACATTATTCATAGGTTATAAGGATATGTAAGAGAAATAATAAATAAAATTCTAATTTTATGAAGAATTTTCAAAGAAATTGTGTTTTATTTGAAATGTTTTATATTTTGAAAAAAGTTGATATTGTTTTAATAGTATCCTCATGTATAGTAATGGGATGCTATGTATGTTTTATGTCCTAATTATATAAAAATCTAAACCATAAAAGATCCTAAATTTTTAATAATTTATTTTCTTGTCTAAAACTAAAGATTATATAATTTTTTAATGTTGGGTCCTTATATGATTTCATGTACCTTTATTGTAATTTTCCATTATAAATGAATAATGTTTCATTATATTGGTTAAAATATTTTATAACCCAATATCTAATTAAGTAATAATTGTTTTGAGAGAAACATTATTTATAATTATAGGGAAAAAATTAATGGCTATTAAAACCCATGGTATTACATTGCCCCCCCATAATTAAATTTCATCCTTACAATATTAATTATTACCCACTTAAAATTTAAAGGATTCCATGGTCTAAAATTAATTTCTAGTGAGGTTTCATCGCCACTATATTGGGTTTGACTAGTGAACTCATATTTTCCATAAAAATAGGAATATATGTAATGTTAAGTTTTTCTTTAACAAATTTTCTAAATACCCTAATACAAGTGGAGTATGTTTTTCAAATGGAGTTTATTTTCAGCATTATATTAATCAGTGATCATGGGTGGACTTTTTGATGTCTGACTGAAAATTAATTAATTTTTTATTATCCAAAAGTGAGAAACCATCAAACACTTTTAAGGGAAAAGTGGGAAACCATACCTGACTTCATGACATACGACCTTCAAACATCGGTAAAAAACTTAAAAACTTAAACCACTCAAACATTCAAACCATGGACCAGGGTGCACAACATTAGAAAAGCATGAAGAAACCTCAGAAGTGGACTTTTTGATGTGATTTTCCAATATTGTAATTTATAATTATCACGAGATCCATTCCATGCCTAATATCACATCAATTTTTATTAAAGGAAGGATAATTTGATTTTATATGAAAAAAATTCATATAAATATCTAAAAAGGTGGAGTAATATATTTAGCGACAACTAGTTTTTATTAATAGTTCAATATCTTTACATCAGGGTAGTGATTTTATCTTCAATGAAAAATTCAAGGTATAAAGAAGTGGGTTGAATAATATATAAATGCATAACTAAGTATTTCATGAGTGGATGGTTAGTATTCCTCCCACCACATTATCTTTAGAACTCACATCCATGGTTTTTCATAATATTTCCATTATCATGGAAGTTACTGATGCCAATAATCCTTGTTAACCATTGTATTACGGAATCTATAGGGAAAATTTCCAAGATCCCGACATTCAAGATAGTGAATTGTCAATGCTAAATTCGGAGAAAATCTTTTTTCCTTTCAACATGTACACTGATGTCATCAATTTTCCTCAACTTGTAGTTTCTCCATGACCTCACTTTAACACATAAAACATCTCATAGTTCCTTTAATAAATCCCACATGGTTTTTCTTACCACATTTTTTACATAAATAAATTTAAACATTCCTTACTTCATCATCTTCATTCCCCGAACATCCATAAGACTCAATATTTATCTTTTTTGGCATGTTTTGAAACTGTAATAACTTTACATTGTTAATTATAATTCCCATCAATTTCTTTTTCATAATCATTACATTTATCACTCTTCCTCTTATAATAATAGGTTTATTATTAGGACAATCTTTGCATTGTCCATGGCATCCAATGTTAACTTGGTTTCTTCAGGCGTTAGCCATTAATAAAAACAAAAGGAGTTAATAATGGGTGATTAATAATTAACACCATAATGGAGTTAATTTAAGTAAATTATATAAAAAATTAAACATTGAAATGTATTACTTTTTTAAATTGTTACAACAGCTTTCAGTTCAGCCTAAATAACTATTGGTTCGATCTAGGATTCTTTAGCTTGTGTTCTCTCATAATTATTATCCTAATTCCTTAACATAATAAATCCTTCATAAATTCATGTAAAGAGAATCTAAGTAACCAAAAAATATCCTAAGATAATAAAATCAGGTGTGTAGTTAGGCCTATTTGTAATACACTAGGTGGTGTTTGATTTAATAACCAATAAACCGTTTTCATAACTATTACCAACAGGTACATATGTACTAAATCCTATATCCACATGTAGTATCCATATATGGATTCTATTACCAGGGAAACCGCACAATCTATACTTTACCAAAACATTATTAAATTATCCATTACTCATACTTATCCTTAGGGTTATTATTAAAGTTCTCTAATCGTAATTCCAGGAGCATTACCTCAACCAAACTAAGGGTTATCTATACTTATGTAATTATGACCGTCCATAACTTATAAACCTTTTTCTACATTTCTAACTCCTAATTTATCCTCAACTAATATAATAAAATTTCTTAAATTTAACTAAATTCTACTATGATTCAAACTATATTATCTTGTAGAAATAACAATTTCATCCATATAATATAAAAAATATATTTCATTACAATACATTACCAATACCATTTATGTTTCGAGTTTTAGAGAATTAGGATAACAAATTAACTAAAAAACCCATGTTCTCTATATAATTTTGGTATTTTCCCAATATATATGAAAAAAATTAATCCATAAAGAATATTTAATATCTCTCACAAATTCTCTACATTTGGAAATCTTATATGCATTTCACAATTTTCCTATCTTCATAACTTGGGGAAATAGAAACATAAAAAAGGTTTTAGTTTATATTCTCATAAAGGGTAAACATAAGCGATAATAGAAAAATGTCTTAAGTGAATATAAGATGAGATTATGGGTACAATTAAGATACATAATAAAATTCGAACACAACAAAGCATATATCACTAATCATAGAATAATGCTTGGTATAGAATAAGAAATTAATTAAAATATTAAATCAATAAACATGATCTATCAGAGAATAATATAGTCATGAGAATAAGAACAAAACCAAGGCATCTTTTAACCATATAACCAACATTAACATAAAAAATATTAATTTCATTAGCCATACCCTTTATGCCCATGCTTATGAGAAATTAAAATGTACTCAAGAACACTTATCTCATTAAATTTAAACTTTTAACTAATACATTTGAGGTAGATATAAGAATCCAACCATTATTCATCTTCAATTATTTGTGACACTTGAAAATAATTCATTTATCACATCATAAAGAATCCATGGAAATAAAGGTGGTTTCATAAAAATTTCAAATAAAATCAACCAATTTTTATATCATTAATTACCCATGGAAAAATGGGTTTCATTCAACATAACATAAAGAACTAATAAAAATAAAATGGGTTTCATATCCTTTTAAAATGGATTCATATAAGGAAATCATTTACAATTACATCAATAATCATAACATTGTAAACCCTTTGAAAATAAATAGGTACCCAATGACATCAAGTAACATTCTAGGTAAATATCATTCAATCAATTTAATAAATAATATGGTATTTAAAACATATATATATGGTATTAAGTTAAATCTAATTATTAAATCTAGGATAACACACTTCAATTAAAGGATATAAAATTGGGTATTCACATGGGAAATTAATTAGATGAAAAATTATAGTTATACAAAAAAATGACTAGGAAAGAAAAAGGAAATGATGGATCTTTTATCCAAAAGAGAAGGAAATTAAGTAATAAATAAAATTAATGATTTTGGGTTGTATCATATTATGAATTTTATTGATAAATTATAATATAAGACAAATAATAATGGATAAGATGTTTTTTTGATGTTTTAGAAAAAATAATTTGGAAATAAGAAATATTATTGATATTTTGAAAGCATTTTAAAAGAAATATTTTTTAAATATACAATAAAAATAATTTCTTTTAAAACATATGAAAACATGGAGAGAAATATTCAAATAAAATGTAAAATTTTATATAATAACATGTTCATAAATAAACTTTAAAAATAGAATATTTTCCAATTTTTATGAAAATGGCCTATATAGAAAATGATAAATTTTCTTTAAAATTTTTATAGGAATTTCAAATAGTAAAAAATAACCTAATTAGTTATTAAAGAATAGACAAGGACACTTTGAAAATCATATAATGAATATATATATATATAAGGAAATTTTACAACTGAGAATAAGAGATTGGGTAAGTTTCACTAACAAGAAACACTTTGGAAAAATTATCAATTAAGGTTAATGAGGTTTTTAAGGGACTTTTAAAACTACAATAATATCCAATGAAAATTATGAGGGTTTTTAGATAGAATAAAAATTTTGTAGATGGATTATCTATTCAAAATAAACATGATTTTGAAAAATAATATTAACAATCAAAACTCTTATTGTTTGTGTAACATTTTGATTAAAACCATTTTCAACATTAGTATCCTTTGAATCAAGGTCCATCTAAATAAAGAAAATTATTAGAATCTTTAAACCACATAGATATTTTAAAAGACACCCATTAGGTATTAATCACACCATACTAAAGGTATCATGGTCCACATTAAGATATAACACTATATAAATTATATTTGATACAAATAAATCCTTAAATTGATTATTTCTAAGTTTAAATGTTCTCTAACCTCATCTCCTTGTAGTTATTATATGTTTTTGATTTTTGGTGTGCATAATATTGATTATTTTAAACTAGTTTGTAAAATTGGGTTTTTTACTCATTCTTCTTCCAATGTTTATCATTCATAGATAAAAAATGGTTCTATAATTTATGGATTATAATTTTTTATAATTTTATAATTTAATTTTATGGGATTTTTGTTTATGATCCTTAATGATGAATTTATCGATGATCATGTATCAACGATTCTTAAAGAATGAAGGGTATCTTATTTAATATTAAATTAGATTTTTATATTAACATTAAATAAAAAATTATAAAAAATAATATATTTATTTATATAATATATTACCATAAATTAAATTCATATAGTCATCCATGATATAATTTTATAAACATTGTTCAAGTAAGTGGGTAAACCTACCCAAATAATATGATACCATAATTAATGGATGATTATAAAGTGATTTAGTTTTCATATCAATATAAAATAAGAAAAATGATATTATTTAGTTTTTATTTGTGTGAACTATAAAAATTTTAAATAATTATAAGAATATTATTACCTATAAAAAGCTATTTTATAGTATATAGAAGTCAATTTTTTCTCAAATAATTCTCTTTTGGATGGTTGAACTTACCATAGTTATTTTTCTTTCATATTTTTAATCGTATCTCCAATTTATATTTGAATAACATTAATAATTTTATAAAAATAATATATATCCATTAAAACCACTCTCCTGACCATCCATGTAAGGTGGTGATGAAATGAAAAGCTGAAATAAATTGGTCTCTAAAGGGGTAGTCCACACATGTGCATGGATGATGATTTTTTTCCCATAGAATATAGAAAAAAGTAATATGTTTTATAATTTCTGAATATAAAATGTATCATAAATATCATAATTTCTTATTAAATTCCCTTTTATGACCATCATTGTAATGCGGTGAAGTAAAATGAATCACATTACGTCATAGAGGTGATATTCTTCACAACACACAAATAACAGTTTCATTTTTCTAAATAAAAAAGGGAAAGGCGGTTAATGTTTGTACCATTTTTAAAATTACATTATATAATACTAATTATAATTATGTTATCATTTTAATATTGTGTGATTTAATTTTAGGAATAAGAAGTGCACAAAATTAAATATAAATGAGAAAGGAGTGGTTAGAAATTTATACCACAATTATGAGATTATATATTTTTAAAAGGGGGATATGCCTTTGAGAGATGATATTTTGGGAATAAAATGACATCTTGAATGTGTATATGAATTTTTATGAGTGTTATGGGTAGATTTTGGTATTAAATAAATGATTTTTGGCATGAGGCTAAGTGAGGAGAGGACTTCCCCTTTTATAATTGAAAATGTATGTAATTTATGTAAATACCCAAAAGTTATTAATAGTGAAAATTCACCCTTAATGACAGTATCTCAAAAATTGGGAAATAAAAGACAGGGCAATAGATAAGGTCAATCTAGGACTCATAAACCCATTCCCACACATGTTTTAAACTCATTACCATTATATATATATATATCAACATTTACCATTTTAGATTTTACTATGGTAGCTAGTTTTTACCTAAGGTAAAATATATTTTATGCACAAAGATAAAATAAAACTTTTGAAATTATTTGGACCTATTGATTAAAATTTTTAAATCCATTTTATTTGGATGTATTTATAAAAGATAAAAATTAATTTGAATATATTAAATGCATAATGTATTAAACACTTTTTTTTAATATAACTTATGTTATTAAAATTAAAATATTGGTTTTTAAATAAAAAATGATATTTGTAAAATTAAAAATTCACATATAAAATACATATTTTTTTTTATAAAAAGCTTCCATGAATATAAAATTCGTACTTATATACAAATAACATCATAAAAGTTATGTTATTTGTAAAAAATTGTATTTTTCAAAATTCATATAAAAATTAATCTTTTTATAAAAATAAAAAAAATCATATTAAGCTAATAATTTCATGATAAATTTAAAATTGAAGTTAATTTTTTCCAATTCGCGTCATAAAATTTATAAATTTGTATTTTAAATTAAGATAAAAATAGGGAAAATTACTCATATAGAAAAATTAGTTTTTAGACTTTATGTGTTCTCATTATTAATTAAATAAATATTAATTATGATAATGTTAATATATAGCTAAAATAATATTTACATTTGTTTCACCATAATATATTTAGTCGCTTAAAAAATTCATAACGACTGAAAAACCTATTTTTAGAAAATTAATATTTTCCATATAGATTGATCTTAATATAAGTATAATTATAATTAATTATTTATATACATATCATTTAATATTATCTATTTATATTGAAATATTTTCATAATTTTATCAAATCATTATTTTAATTATATATTATATTTTTATTTTGTAATTATTATTTCAAAAATATATCATTTAAACTCATTTCTTACAATATATTACTTTGGTATACCTATTTGACACTTGTATATTTGATAATAATTTCTACAATGAATATATAAGAAATTATCTTTTTTTCAATGATCATATTTGAAATAACCATATTTTCAATGGTCAAGTTCCATTTTTATATGTACTATTTCTAAAATCATTCATTCTATTTTCAAATTTTAAGTCACAATTCTCATTTCCATAGATTTAATTTTAGATCTCACAAAACTTTTCTCCTTTCATGATATTATTTCTTATTATAGGTTTTTTATTCTACTGGTGATTCCTAATGGGGATGATAGTTCTAGGTAGTTTTTAGTTCTAATGATAATATTATTTTCAAATTACTATAATTTTTTTAATTTTTTTAGTTTTATTTGATGTTATCCTTTATGATATGTAATAAATTATTGTATGAAATACATGTTTTTTACCTTTTTTGTAATGTTCCATTATAATTTAATAATGTGTTCTTATCTTGGTTTATATCTTGTATGTACTAATCATTAATCAAATACGAATTATTTTGATAAAAACAATATTTATAATTATCTGGGGAAATCAATGTCTCCTAAAACCCAGGGTGTAATTTATGTGGTCCTTATGACATATCCATTGATTTAGTGGGCATAAATATAAGTAAATTTTAGGTCTCAATGTGAGAATGGAAAAATGGTTTGGAGGGGGCAGAATTGACCAATTTTAAATTTTTATGGATTATTATCAATGTTAATAATTAATATAATTTAAATACATAGATAAAGTAAAATAGTGATTTTTATACTATTAAGTTTTATGATCCAATCAATAGAAACTCATAAACTCCCCTCATATTCAATAGTAATGAGATAAAGATCAACCCGCCAAATTAACAAAAATCAGTACCCAGACATACTATATTTCATGTTGGATAGATACCCCAACATTGATTCTCCACAATATTGTTATCATTAATTATATTTAATTAGTATAGAATATGTTCTATACACCAGTTTTTGATCTACTAGTTTATTATGGTTTTACACTCTATCCACCAACTCTTCTTCCAATGTTGGTTATACACAAAAACTTTTCTCCTCTTCTTTTGACTAGATATACTCTCCATCCATGATACACATTAGCAATTGTTTAGACACACAAAATACAATACCATCCTTATTATTTCATAATCCAGAATAAAAAACTCAATATTCCACTTCAGAGTGACATTCCTCCATGATATTATAGGGTCATAATTTCTCATATACAACTAAAATATCTTTAAACGATTCATAGAAATTTACTATTGGTATTGAAACTCATTTAATATATTTTATGGTCTGGAATATCCTAAATCTATGTAAATGATGGTGTGGATCATTCATGAAAACTTGGTTTCAGTGTATATTCTATCCATGATACAAAATGAATTTCCCTTTAATAATTATCTCATAGAATTCATGAGATTTCTCAAATCAAAATTAATTGTTTCATAATTACCTTAATAATCATTTATATTGAAAATAATAATATCAAAAAACATTTTATTCATCTTATAAATATGGACCCTCATTATATATAGGGTGGTTGATAATCTACATATTTAATTTTGAAGGATATTTATTCAGTTTGATTTCTCTAAAAAAGATAATAAAATATGATTCATTTTCCCTATTTTAATCTCCCGAAGACTAAATCATTATTTTTACATTAATATACAAAAAAGTATGTTATGGAATCCTTCAAAAAATCCTTATCAATTTAATAATAACAAGTAGAAATTTATCCTTCCTAAAATTCTATATGGAATTAATTGACATGACAAGTATTCCTAAAACCTCGAATGCATTGCATCTATATACACCCTTGTTTTGATACCTAAATCACTCAAGCTCTAATTAATTATTACTCATTAGGTTTAAATTTTACCCTAAAATTATCCACTATATTTTATAATTATATAATGCATGTATTCACCAAATTTCAGATGTGTCTCAAACCACTCAATCATGCATGTTAGTAGAATGAATTAATGCCTCACTAGATTTATGTTTTAAATTGAATTTACTCGTGGGTTGAATGAGTGATCATACATTATTCTTACATAATAAACATTATTTTATGAATAAACATCATAGGAGGATTGATCTCTTGAGAAACTCATTCTCATACCATATGAATGAAATTGTAACTACATGCATGCTTTATAATCTCAAACTAATATGAGTTGAGGCTACCTACACTACATCATGTGAATAATTTTCATGATATCATTTTATACATAACTTGAAATATTACTTGTGATATGTTGGAATTTATCCAAGTAATGATAGGTCAGGATTTTTCATATGGTAGCTCCATCTATAATAAGGAAATTCTTTTATATGGTAAGTTTTAGTTCTTCATGTAGTCATTACAATGATCATCGATTCACAATTAATGTAGTTGTTATGGATATTAATATGGTATATAAATCAATCTTGACTTTACAATTCATGGATTCTGTCTTCTCTATTTGTTTGGACACTTCTTTTCTCATAGACACTTGATAGTGTTCTTATGGTAAGTTTATTAACTCATGTGGTAGCTTGAACAAAATCTTTTTGGTAGATTAGAAGCTTCATGATATCTTAGAAACTCTATGAAACAAACCCTTATTTTAATACGTATTATATGTTGAATAATTTAATTATATGGTGGAAATATATTTGATCAAACATCTCATATTATGTGCATTTGTTTATAATATGGTAACAATACCCATGCGACGAGTGATTCCATATCAATACTTCTCCCAGAAAGCCTATTTTTTAATAAAAAAATTCCACCTCTAATAATAATAATAATAATAAAATTTTAGTTTTATAAGTTCCATGCTCAAGTTCTCATTCCTCCATGCATGTGATAAACTGATATCTATCTTACCTCCCATGTGTGTGCTATGCACAAAAAAAGATAGTTTCTTTCACAATATCATACTCTATCTTACACTGTCTCCATTTTTAGACTTATTGAGCTAGATCCCACAAGATTGATGGTCCCTACAAAAGCACTTGATTTAGTTCATTTTTTAGATGTGTATTTCCCAATTTTTGGAAATCACTTAGAGAAATTACTATGCGAAATATTTGAGGGATCCATCTCAAAATATTATTTTTATCATCAAATATTATCAAATTCTATTATGAAAAAGTAGATCAATTGAAATAATACCATCAATATTATTCCTAGAAAATAATATTGTTTTGCATGGAAATATAAATCTTCTATATTTATTTATGTTGTAAGAAGTGTGATTTCCTTAAAATCACTTTTAGTATGTCTTAATCTGTATCAAAAGTCCATAAAATAGCTGGATATTTTTTTATACATTGTCTTAATCTACTTAATCTACGTTACTCAAGCCCATAGCCTCAAATTTCCTTTTCCATGGAACATAGAAGTACCTATATCCTATTATATACATATAAGAATGATTTATAAAGAATGAAATTCAATTCCTTTTCAACATCACATTCCATAAACAAATATCGGAAGCATTGAAAGAAAATACAATTCATTATATGGAATGTAAATATCCACCTTGAATTAATGATCACACCTTAATTCTTCAGTAAAAATATTTTTATTAATATAGACTCATTATTCTACCCCTTATTGATAATAAATGAATGTCAATGTATGTTTTTTATCATCTATTATTTTTTCCCCTTTCAATGCACTCATAATATTCTCCCCCTATTTTTCCAAGAGAATAATGATACCACTTAGTTATCTTAGAAAAGTTACATTATTTAGTCTAATCTAAGTCTGTATGGGTTTTCCCAACAAAGAATGTGATTAAAAAAACCAATATAGTCTATAATGTCCATACACTACCATAGATGTGATATCATGATTGGAAATTTATAATTCCTCAAATAGGGGTAGTAGAAAACAAATATATAATGAAAAATATTATAGCCTACACACAAATAAAAAACATTATAAAGTTCAATTGTAAATCAAGAGAATATCCCTTAGTTTCATCTTTTCATAAACTAACACTTCTCCTTAATACGTGTAGGTTATGGGTGTAGAATAAGTGTATTTTCAAGGTATAACTGACATAACTTTTAGTCTTAAATCATGTGTTTTCATTGCATTACATAATTATGAGATCATATAAAAGAAAGTATATTAATAGAGTACATTAATATTCTATAACCATAAGGATATGATCTTCACATGTAATTTATAATTAATTTATGTGAAGATATAGAATAACCGCAACTTGTAATTTCTAATTCGATGATGATCTGATGGAATAGAAATTGTCATACTTTTGTTGCATTGTATAATTAAAGTATATAATACCTCTACCAGTGATCCACATGTATACCACATTCTATAATCAACATCATAGAATCATTGGGTTCTAGCACTAATGATCCTATTAATTTTCATTTTTTGTGGTTGATTACAAAGGTATTCTTCATGAAGGATGAAGAACCATTGGTGTTATCTAAAATTTTTTTGAGATGAGGAATATATAACACACTCTAGAGAAAAAGACAATCTCCCCCTATCCATTGTATATACTAAAAAAGTGAATTAGGAAAGTGATATGACTAGATATTTATTATATCTACTTTGGGTTTGGTAAATCACACACATGACCCCAACCATAACTAATATTCATATATGACCCAATGTCCAATAATAATAATAGTAATATTTATATTAATTTTATGACATGTGAGACACATCTAGAATATAAATAAATATTATTTTCACTATTTAGACTATTAAACTCATCCCACATTCGATCTTCAACATTTACTGATCCCCAAATAATGGATATATAATTAAATAAATTAAACTAAATTATTCTATGATAAATATTATTAATATTAAATATTCCAAACATTAAAATTAATTATTATTTAACACACATATTATTTGATTAACTTTTTGTTAAATTGTTGTTATCAACCAAAAAAGAATAAATGTTATTTATTCAAAAAATTGAAATTAAACACTTGAATTTAACTGATATTGCTGACACACAAACAATTTTAGACTCTAGGCCACTTTCATAGAAGAATTAGGCATAAAAACAAAAGTTAAAAGATAGAATCTACTAACACACCATGTGACCCATAGAGAAAGTACTTAACATTGCAAAAAAAAATCCAACCTCCAACAACTATTTTCTATATAATATAATCACATTATCATGATATCTAAAATTAATAAAGTTTCATGCTAATTCCATGAGACTATACGCTCGATGTCATTTTTTTTAATTTTTTCAAAAATAAACCCTCCCATCGAACACCATGGAAAATGATTTATTTAGGTATTTCCCTTCCCATCAATGGGCCAAAGATTTTAACATTCATCAAGAGAGAAAAGGTAAAATTCTTTTCTTGAATTATCTATTAATTTTATATCATTCATGATGTAGCCATCATGTCATACATCACCACAAATATATTCAATAATTGTTTTTTTCAATGCATAAAAGTACATGAGTCATGATTTTTATTAATTTTAATATTAACTTTTATGGAAAAATACACACATCCGCAGATAAGAACATCCAATGACATATGGAAATATTGATTTCTTATTATCAGGCTTATTCACAAAACCACTTATCTCAGTGATTTCAATGTTTGAACATGATGAGAAGAAATTTCAATGTATTATGAGCATCCTAACCCTAATATCACATAGTTTATATGTCTTATAAGATAACACCATCTAGTCATTGAACTCGGTTAAAAAGTAATGTCACCACACCTTTAAGTTCTCATCATAGTATGGAACTACAATGAAAATTCATTATAGCATATATTTTAAAGACATTATCAAATAAAAAATATCAGGGATAATATTAATCAACATGTGATAAGAAAAAAACATTAATAAAAAAGGAATGAGGCACAATCAATTTGTTTCTATTGAATCAACTCCAACTGACTCCCACTTTCACTAGAGAGAATTAAACACAACATTCATTCCACTAGCTCTTATATTACTCTCACTATTATAATGTGATGAAGCCTTAATCAAGGGGTCCACAACATTTTCCACCATGTATTATCATCTCACTTCAACTTCACCTTTTTGAGAAAAATCCATCAAGAGTTGAATTATTTAAATTATGTGATTTGTCCTTTGGGGTGGCATTGTCTCTTTAGAGAGAGCCATAACTGTATTGTTATCACAATAAACTATGATTTGATCTTTATTAATAGACACCACATAAACATATTGGAAAAAAATTTGAATAAAAATGGATTCTTAGCTACATTATAAGTCATAATATACTTGGACACTACCGTCGAATCCATGAAAACTAATAGCATTGAACTCTTCCCACTCACATATCCTCTATTGAGAAAAAAATATATCTTTAATATGACTCTATATTTTGTTATCTATCTGAAAAATATAATCTTCATAACCCCTTATTACTAGTTCTTCATCTCCTCTATACAGTAGGAATATATCCTTAGTATATATCAGATACTTAAGGATAGACATAACAGTAGACCAATTTTTTTTACTTAGCTATACATAATATCTTCCCAACATGATTAACTCATAGGAAACATTGACCCTTGTACAAAATATTGTATACATGGTAGATCTTATCACAAAATCATATGGGTATTAATCCTTCATTATCATTAATTGTTTCTCTGAGGAAAATTTTCATGAATAGTTGTATACCAAGTGAAACAAGAACCAATCCACTCTTTAATTTTTATATATAGAAAATATTTAGTATATATTAAATATATATACCTTGACATAGTCCTAGGGTACTCTTTGATCTATCCAGCATGATCTTTATCCCTAAAATACAAGTTTCTTTACCTATGTCCTTTATGGATAATCACTTGGCCAACCATTACTTAACCTTTTAAAATGATCATATATTGTTTCTAATTAGTAACATGTCTTCAATATTCACTTCTATAAAGAAAATACTACTAAAAACCTCATGTAAAAACATGGCTCACATTCATTCTTAATGAAACCAAATTCCTTTATGGGTTCATCGAACTGAATTTTCCATGACTTGGATACTTGATTTAATCCATTTCTATATATGAATCATGCATAATATTTTTGAATTTCATGGAGTTAAAACCCTTTTAGTTTTTTCATATTCACATCTTCCTGAATGTTCCCCTTAAGGAAAGCTATTTTTATATCAATTTTCTAAATATCATAATCATTGTAAGCTACTATGTAAAATAAGTATATTGTATATTTGAAAATGAAACTAGAGAAATGGTTTCATTATATTCAATACATTATCATTGCTAAAAACTTTGGCCACTATACATTTCATATAGGTATTTAATTTAACTTCCATATTTAGTTTCCTCTGGTATATACGACTATACACCACACACTTTGTATATTATAGATGATAAATCAGAACCCAAACATAGTTTTGATACATGGAATCTATCCCATAATTCATGGATTCATTCCATATTATATCTTATGAACACTCTACTGCCTCCTTGTAGGAAATATGATCATTATTTTCAACCAATAATGATCCACCATCATCAACGAGCAAAAATCCATATATCTCTAGTTATCTTACTTCCCTTGTGATCATATGCAGTACTTTTTTTTCATGAACAACATCTTTTAGGGGTGTTGTGTAATTTTTTCATGTAAAAACTCTTTTATATATTGAGAATCAAATTCATTAAATTTAATCTCACTCCCACAATCCTCTTTGAGGATGTGCTCCCATTCCATAAATATAAATTAACTTATGATAGTTAAATTATTTTATAAGGGTTTGTATAGATATCATCCTCTTGTTTCATAAGATACCCAATAATGATACACTTCATTCCATATGGTTCTAGATTGTTTTTGGAGAATTTAAAAACAAAATCCTCTCTATGACATGCCTAGAAATGTGAAAAAATGTGTTTCTATCCACTCATAACTCCAAGGGAAAAAAATTTTCCACTTCAGTGGGTACATGTTCTTGTAATTATAATATTATTTGTAATACATATCCCCAAAAAAGATAATGGAAGGCTAGCATGACTCGTCATTTACCTTATCATGTCCAACAACGTACAATTACTCCTCTCACTAACACAATTCAACTATCATGTGTAAGGTGGATTAAGTTATGTAAAATCCCATACTACCATAGAATGATGATAAAGTATTGAATGAGATATTCACCACCTTGATCTGACCAAAGATTTATTATCTTCACACTAAGACAATTATCAACATCATTATTGAATTATTTTAAATTTAAAAAAAAAAGATTAAGACTTTTACCACACTACATAAACATAATCACATATACTCTATAAATTGATAAAATTAATAAAGTATGAGTATCGACCTATAGATTCTATAATAAACGGTCCATGCACATCAGTTTTTACTAATTATAGAAGCTCTTTTTCCCTTCCATCTTGACCACCCAATGGTGGTTTTTTCATATTTCATTGTAAACAAGAATGGCATATTTATAATGGATTTTTCTAAAAAGATACTCAATAATCATATTGATAATGATTTTTAAAATTCTTATTATTTATGTGATAAGATGGTGATCCCACAGTTGGGTGTCATATGATTCTTGCATATTTGTTTCATTATCAATTTTTAATATCTGGTTTTCATAATTTAATACATAAATTCTATTATTTAATTTCACCACACCATAACATATTATATCATCTCAAAAGCATATACCATTATTTCTAAATTTGAAAATAAATTCATCCTTATTAAATTAATAAATAGAAATATTATTCTTGGTAACACATGTAACGTGATAATAGTTCTTTAAAACCAAAATAAATTTTATCTATAATGTGATATGGTAGTATCCAATGGATAGAGCATCCAATCTCACTCCATATTCATCATTCGGATCCACATAACCTCTTGAAACATTCCAAAATCAACTTGGTGTCTATATTTGGTTTCATATGTGATTACGACATGCAATATCCAATACCAATATATAGATATAGAAATATTAAACATGATTAATAATTCACTTAAATCATTCATTTTCACAGTTTTTATGGGTGTAAATACTCCTCAAATGGATATGATTTTTACGTGAAAAAATACCACATACTATTTTTTTATATTCCTCTAGATTGTATTCTTCATAGAGGGATGATGCTCTAAATACATAGACATGGAATGATTATCTAGAACCCTTTTTATATTCCTCTTATTCTTATTTACTATAAGGATAGTGGGTTTTTCATACCCCATTCCTTTATCAACATGTAGGATATGATTAAAAAGCTCTGATAGTGTCTTATTTCTATTTCTCATTTTATAATTCACAATAAAACTAATGATGTTTTTTGATAGAGATTATAGTCTGATATTTTTTAGAAATCATCTAGGTTCTTAAAACCCATGATGTATATTTATTCAATGTATAAAATCATCATGACTACATGTACCCTAGCTATAATTGACTATCTAACCTTGCATGTGGATAGTTCATCAGAGATATCATATATATAATAAATTTCCTTCTCTTGATAGAATATAAAAGGTGAGGAATTATATTATACACAACCATTTCCTCACATTTATTAAAAATATCATGGGATATATTAGATAACACAAAACATTGGACATCCATTTCCTCATTCACAAGTTTCACAAAGTGAAACACAGCTTCTTCACTATCCTATTTAGAAACCAACTTAGGAAGTTGTATTTCTGTCATCTACAATTTCTAATCACGACTTAGTATAATCTACAATCTCCTATACCATTGTTAGAAATTCACACCAATGAAAATTGTATCCTTCCCTAGTATGGATCGCAATTATATTTTCATTGTTTTCTAATTTCCAATTTTAATAAACTAAAAGTAGATAATTAGTAATTATTTTAATTTTAGAAATAGATTAATAAATTTAAAATTAATTTCATTCTTATTAATCCCCCTGAATTTTTTGAACCATAATTTATCTCCCCATAAGTTTTGGAATATCTTGTATCTTAGATATTATAGTGGAAATGATATATATTCCCTTCTCAAAATATATACTTGGGCCTGAAAAACTATTTGAACAATTTTTGGTAGTTTTATGTTTCCAAGTATATTGACACATAGTTCCATGATCTGTTGAGTAGAAAACCAAATACTAGAATACTATTTTAGGATTTTTTTAAACCTTTTCCTCTTACTTACACCAAGTCAAACATGGGTTTTCATCCCTTGACACAAAATAATTTATGTCATTCTAAAACATAATGTTATAATTTTAATGAAAATTCAACGTATCCAAACATGGTTTGGCCTAAAAATTTGAACTATGAGGTCTATTATTTCTTTATTATTATAAGGATAGACTATCTTAAAATTTTACTTAAGTTATTTTTATCCATATGAATAAATACAATTGACCCTTTTACTTTCCTTATTAATATTATATGGATTTTACATAAGTGATTAGCCATATTTAATAAATCATTTGAACATAATATGACTATATTTTATTCCATATTGAATGCTTGTTAATTCATTTATTTAGGTGATCATGAATTTTTTTAAAATATATATATTCAACCATAAAAATTATAGAAATAATATACAAGTTGCATGATCATGAGATTATTTAAAGGTTAGTTTATCTAGAAGATCATAAAATAACCATAAATCCAAGGGGAAAATTCCATGAACTGTAGCTTAGTTCAGGATACAGTATTCATCCATGGATCTTATGCATCACCTTGATTGGTTTCTCCTAATCGTTTTGATATAGACAACCTCCCCTCACATGGGATATTTATCCTTATGTATAATTTAACTCACATGTAGAAGAGGGGATCCAATGGATCATATTAAGGGGATTTACATAAAGAAAACCATAGAAATTTATTCCCTTACATATTAAGAATTTGGTGATGAATCATTGGCCATCAATAATAGTTTATCTCAAATAAAAGGAAACTAATCACATACAAGTACTTATCTAATCTCATGATCATCCAAAAATAAATCAGTAAGTGTAAATTTTCTATATTGTTATCAATCACACCTATTTGTTCTTTAAAAAATATAATAGACCAAAAATTAACCCAGTTGAACCAATTTATCATAAATCTATCTATCTATCCCTAAGTCATCATCATGTATAATTTTTAAAAAATATTTATTTCATTTAAAATAAACATACTTCCTAAGTGTACTTTAGGAAACCTAACGTCTTCATCAAAAATTTTCACAAAAAATATTTTATTTTATAATTATTATTCCTAAAAAATGGCATGTATTGTTGAATGAATGAGATATGGAATATATAATCAATATGTTTATATATAAATTTGATTCTTATTTCTGTAAAAATTTGAGAGCACTTCCTGGAAGTAGACTACACATCATGTACAAAAGTGCATAGTCTTCACTTGTCTTCTACCTTTGTCCACAACACATGCCTAGAGTCTGGATGTGTTTTATACCTTGAACGTGTCTGGGGTACACAAAATTTTCTAGTAATACATGGTGTGTAACCTCATATTTCACAACATGTTTGTCCCCATTTCATGTATCTAATTCATGACTCACTCGGACACCCTTTGTTGTTGTCTATAAGAAGAAAGGGAATACACAATATGTAAGCTACTTACACGATGTGTAGTTATAAATTTTGTATTCCAGCCTCTCCATATGTGAACTATGATATGATCTATTCATATCTTAGTAGTAGGTTTTTTGGCTCAAACCCGATAGAGAAAGAAACAAACATGAAAAAACTACATAGTGTGTACTCTAGGAGTACATGGAATGTAGTTTGTTATTCTCTTGGAAGATCCTTTACCACCTTTAGATGGTATTCTATGTATGATTATTAATTTCTAATCATTAACCTACTAATTTTTATGTTATATAGATGAATAAAAAAATAAATAATGATATTAGATTACAAAACCCAATCATTTTATGTAAAAGAAAATGAAAGCACATTAATTCAATCAATGAATAATAAATAATTATAAATTAAAAAAGTGATCTCTCTGATTCATCTTGTAGGTTCTTAGTGTAGTATAGGCATCCTTTGAAGGTAAGACCAAATAAGATTATATTATGAAATTTTTTTATCAAATCATTATACAATCACGAGATCATGCCCAATAAAAAATAGTTGATTAGTAGATTTCATTAATATGCCAGAACCATAGAGAGATGATCTTCAATTTTAATTTATTATTATTTTTTGAGAAGATATATAATCAACTAAACATAAAATTCCACTTACATTAATGATCCTAGGAATATTATTCATTAGAATGTAATTTTTCTATATGATTCAAGTGAATAATCTATTCTTTAGTGATCCACACATGCCCAAAACTCTCTAAACTACTTTATAGAATTATCATGTTGTATCATGGAAGATCCCAATCACATGCATTTTTCATGGTTGATCGAAACTGTATTATATATGAATGATAAAGGACCCATAGTGTTCTTTTGAAGGAATAATAGAGGTGGAAGAGAGAACAAACTTTGTAGCTTGATTCAACCCCTATCTATAATTCATAGGAAAAAAGTGAATTAGGAAAGTGATATACTTAGATATTTATTATATCTTGTCTTGGATTGGAAATTGATACACAAGCCCCCAACCATACTTAATATTGTTAAATAGACCTATTTCCCATAATAATAATTACATTTTGAAAAGGGTGATACATTATTAATATAAGTAAATATCTTTTATACTATTTATACCATTAAACTCCATTCTCTTTCCCTCACCAACAATTATGAGTCCTCTAATAATGGCTATTTAATTAAATAAATGTCACTAAATTATTCTAAGATAAATATAATAAATATTATATTTACACAACATTAAAAATAATTCTTATTTTACTCTATTATTATTTTAAATAACCTATGATTAAATTTTAGTGATTAATCAAAGACAAATACATATTATTTATTAAAAAAATATAAATTTAATACATAAATTTAAATGAGATTCGAAATATACTTAGTGTGTGTCCCTCTAGGCCTCTTTCTTAGTGGCATTAGGTAGCACTGCCTAAACTCCAAGGTTAGAATCTAGAAATAGGCCAAGGAATCTATAGAGAAATAAGTCAACATCACTACAATTTCCAATATCCAATGAACATTTACCATGTAATATAATCCCTTTATTGTGATATCTCAAATCAAAAAAAATTCATGCTCATGCCATCAACTTATATACTTAATGTATTTCTCATTGAATTTCTAGAATTTTAATTTCCTATAAAACTCCATGGACATAGATTTATTAATGTGGTTACATTCCCATTAAAGGGAATGAGATATTAAATTTTCTCAAGATAAAAATGGTATATATCCATACCCACATTATCAATTAACTCGATATCAATTGTAATGCACCTAAGATATCCCACTTGAGCATGAAAATATATCACCACTCTTTTTTTTCAATACATAATATTATGTGATTCATGATATCAATTAATGATAATATTAATTTTTAATGATTTATACACACATATTAATATAGGAACATCCAACAACAGATGGTAATTTGGATTTTCTATTGACGATCATATTTAGATAACATCCAATCTTTAATATTACTAAGGGAAAACACTAGGATAAGGCATCAAAATATAATATGAGTTTACTACCCCTAATTGTCTAAATTTTCTATTTTCAGTTAGAAAATATCTTTAGGCCATATAAAATGGTTTAATAATAATACTATGACACCACTACGTTCTCATCATAGTGAGAAACTACTATAACCTTTCAGAATGACAAATATAATAATGAAATTGTCAAATATTAATATAATGAAAAAATAATAAGAAGAATCAAATATGGAAACATATTTTATTATTAAAATATGTAATCAAGAAATAAAGAAGTTCGGTATAGGGAATCAACTCCAAAAATCTGTTCATTTTATATAATCAAAACAATGGAGTGTAAGTGTTATTGGATAACACATTCATCAATTTTTCCATATTTTATAGAAATTAGTGATTTACTATGAATAAAAAATTTTAAATTTACTTTTATGTTTCCTCAATATAAATGGATTCACATATCTCCATGTTATCATGAAATTTTTTATCAAAAATAATCATATGAAAGAAAGCATATTTTTTCTAAAGGTGAAATCCTATTCATACTTCTTCAATTCAATTCATGTTATCTCATTTTTTTGAAATATATAGGGAATAAGGTTGGATCTATTTGTTACTTTAAGATAATAATTTATGGTGAGATTTTCATTCATTATTTATTTCCTATAAATTCTATTATTAGCATGGCATATACTCTATTACTTGTCGTAAAATATCATATTATATATATATATATATATATTATTCCCATGAATTAGAACCTTATGTGGAGTTTTATTTATCTCAGTTTTCATGGAACCTTTTATGGGTGAAAATTCAACCACATGTATTCCTTATTTCATAGCTCATAATTCTTCAAACATAATTTTTTTGTACTAGGAAATTATTTAGGGAAAACCAAGAACACTTTCTTTGGTTTTCCTATATATTTGGGTTTCGTATATGCCTTCATGACATCCTCAGTATTCCATGACTACTACTTTTTTGTATTATGAATATCCATTCATTTCATATCAGAAGATGTCTTTCCTATAATCTTAGTTATACACTTATCATATATTTTTACCATTCTATACACATAATTTATACACTAATTTCAAGCATAGAAACATATTTTTTAGGGATATATTTTTTGAAAAACCAGAGAAAACATTTTTTGTATGTTTTTTTCCTCACTTCCTCACTATAACTCCCCCTTTGTTACATTTTATTTCTTAAAAATGATAAATTTAATGATAAATAATATGATATTTTCCCTACTTACCACAACAGTGAAAAATGTCTTGTAATTTTTATCTTCCATGTTATTTTTATTATTTAGTTTAAAATTAAGCCTTCTTTTCTCTGAAGGGAAATAGTTCTACTAAATCATCTATTCCTCCCTTTTGGGTTCAACATTTCTTACAATTTTTCTTATTCCAAACCAAATTAGTTTTTATTTTTCACCTGCACTATTAGAAGAAATTCTTTGGCTTTGAATTTGACCAGGTGCTTATTTAAACTATCCAAAAAAAATTTATCTACTCATAACTCTGAGAAGGCTCTCCATTGATCTCATATGATCTATTGAATGCATCTATAGCCATGTTTAACTATTGGTGAAAATTAAGATATATGGAATATGCCTCATACAGTTATTTCACCTTTTTGTTGATTTATTTTCAAGATATCTGACTATATTATAAAGGTTAACCACATTCTTGTTACCTTAATCAAAAATAATTATTTATTTCATATCAAAATAATTTTTCTTATTATATTTATCAATAAAAGAAAGGATATTTATTTAATAAAAAATGGCTAATTGATAATGGTGAATAAGGATTCTTCTTTCTACTCATCAGATTCATTATTCAAAAATTAATGGAAATTTGTTTTTTACTATTATAAATCTAAATATTTGGTAATTTTTTGTTTATTTTATGTTTACAATTTGTGATATTTCACGAAATATGGGATGTGGCCACGTCAAAATCCATATTAGTCATATTATGAGTTTATATGATCCTAATTATCATATAATTCTTTCATTCCATCATCAGTAAATCTTATAACATTAAAGATAACCACCTTTGATAGCACCTATACTACCCTAGGTTTTTTGAAAAATGAGTGGCGGGGGGGGGGGTGTCATTGGTTTCATTACTAAATTATCTTTATTTTAATTCAACTATATAACATTTTATGGTTCTTGATTCAGTTAATCATATCTCATAACCTCACCTCATGGGTAGTAAAAATAAAAGAAAGATCGACACATAATGTTTATAAGGTTCAATTCAAAGA
This sequence comes from Viscum album, assembly GCA_963277665.1. NCBI lineage: Eukaryota > Viridiplantae > Streptophyta > Magnoliopsida > Santalales > Viscaceae > Viscum > Viscum album. The sequence goes on from OY728132.1 coordinate 1,086,818,484, forward strand.
CCTGCTTCTTTCAATGTTGGGTTGATGATGTAACATTGATTATCAACTATAATATCATAATATATGATAGTTTCATTTGTAGTAACAAATTATAAAAATCATTTTTCAATCATCCAGTTGATTCTACTTTTAAACCCCAATCCCATTTCGTTTTTCTTAGTTAGTTATACACTCCAACTATTCTCCTCATCTTTTCACTTATAATACAATCCATCTACGAGAATCATTTTAAAATGGGAATACACCCTAGATACAAGATACTACATCTTTTTTTTATCTTGTGTCATAAATTCAGCTATATTATTCAACGAGACCTTCCTTCATGAGAATTTAGAATTATAATTTCTTATGTACACCTTCACGATATTCAATAAATTTCTTGACAAATTATACTAGTCCTGAAACTCATTCTGTATCTGGTGTGATTTTTTGTCTCCTTTGAATATAAATACACATTTGTGACTCCATTAGGGACTCCCAGACATAGTTCACATTCTCTTCTCAATTCATGATATATTTTTCTCTCAATATTCTCTCATAAATTACATGATAGTTCTCAAATATAGATATATTGTTTTTTATTTCCCATATATTCAATTTAAATTCATAATAATATCATTTAAAATAATATTATTCATATTTAAAATATGAATTTTTCTATAATAACATTTGGTATGTGAGATTCATATTCATTTTAGGAAGAAATTTCTCTAAATTTAATTTTCATAAAATCCTCCAAAAAATCTAAGTTATTAGAACAATTTAAATCTCAAAAAGACTGAGCCTTTTTTCCACATGATATATAAAAATTAATGTTATCATTATCTCTATAAAATTTCTATGAATTTGATTACAACACATCTAGATGTGTCATGAATGATATTCCCTTAGGTATAAATTCATGTATCTATAATTCCTTAAATCATGTATTCATTGAATTTGTATGTCTCCTATTTTTCATTAATTATTCTTCGTGAGGTCTTAAAATAATCTATGACATCACCTATATATTCCATATATTAAAAATATGCATTTATGCAATACATTTCATATGTATCTCAAACCACTCAATCATGAATGGCAGTATACATGAAATAAAAACCCCTTCAATGTCTATTTTAAACAACATGATATCATGGTGTGTATAAAAGATAAATGTGGTGTTTATAGAACAAACATGATTTTATACATGATCATTGATCAAAGATAGATATCACGAGAAACCCATTATCATCCCATATACATGAATGTTGAAATACAATAATGCCTTATAATCTTGAACCAATATCATTCACAACTTCCTCTACAACCTCATTTGAAGAATTCATGTGAACTCACTCTATAATTCACCATAAATAATACTTATAGTAAGGTGTAGTTTATCCAACATAAGATAGGTCAATTATATTGGTGAGGGAACTCCATAAATTATGAGTACATCAATTTTTATGATAGGTTCTTATTTTTTATGTGGTTGGTAAATTGATCATGGATTCATACATCATGTAGTAGGTTATGGTTCATTATATGGTTGAAACACTAACTGTGGCTTCACAAATCATGCATTAGCTCTGGTATGTAGATGTGTTCACTCAATCATTCATGGTCACCTGAATACTTTTTTCTTATTATATCATCAAATCATGTGATAGATTAGAATAATGATTTATATTCTATTGTATTCGTTGTGGTAGATTGGATACTATACACAAAAAACCCTTATGTTGAGAATTAAAAGATAAAGAACACACTAATTATACAGGGAAGATATATTTTATTGAGTGTTTGACAATATGTGTGTATGTTTTTAATGTCCTAACAATACCCATGAAGGAAGTGATCCCACATCAGTCCTACTTTCATAATCCCCCTAATTAAAATAAATAAAACCTCCATCCTATCATGGAACAATCCTATAGGGTGTCATATATCTCCCTTATCCTCTTATTATTGCCCACTTTTGAGAGAATATTGTCCATATTGCCTCACACGCATGGTCAATGCATTGGCCTACACCTCCCAACGCACAGAATCTTACTTGGTATAACAATAACTCCATTTCAAAAACTGTTGAGATGGTATTAACTGGATGATTATGTTCTAAATGAGTGGTTGAACTATCTCCTTAGTCAGTTTTGGTTGGATTTTTTTACAATTACATAGAGAAATTACTTAGTGAAATATTACAAGTAAAACTTCTCAAAATATTTTTTATATCTTTAACTCTTCCCAAAAATCTTCTTGAAATTATAAAATGACGCATGGGATTATACCAATATTATTCATGAATAATTAGTATATTTTTTCATGACCTTCCCAATCTTCAATAATTTTTCATGTTTAAAATATAGTACATTTCATAAATGTCACATAGCACATGTCTGAAAAACAATCAACCAAAAATCTTCCGGTATTTTAAATTTAATACAAGAATTTAAATGAGATTGGAAATACACTTATTGTGTGACCCTCTAGGCCTCTTTCATAGTGGAATTAGGCAGTGCCACCTAAACTCCAATTCTATTTTCTATAAATATGCTAACGAATCCATAGAGAAATAAGTCAACATATCAACTATTTCCTAACTATATTGAACATTTACCATTTAATATAATCCATTTATCATGATATCTCGAATCAATAAAGTTTCGTGCTCATTCCATCAACTTATATGCTTAATGTATTTCTTGTTGAACTTCCAGAATTGAAATTTCTTCCAAAACTCAATGGAAATATATTTATTAAGGTGGTTCCATTCCCATTAAAGGGTATGAGATATTAAATTTCCTCAACATACAAAAGGTATAAATCCATAACCACATTAACCATTAATTCGATATCATTTGTGATGCACCCAAGATATCCTACTTTAACATGAACATATATCCCCACACTTTTTTTCAATACATATAATTATGTGATTCATTATATACATTAATGATAATATTGATTTTTAAGGATCAATACACACATATTCATATAGAAAAATCCAACAAAAACTAGGAATTTTGATTTTCTATTGACAATCATATCCAGATAACATCATATCATGAAGATTACTAAGGGAAAACACTTGGATAAGGTGTTGAAATATATTATGACTTTCCTACCCCTGATGTTCTATATTTTCTATGTCCGGTCAAGAAAATATCATTAGGATATAGAACATGGTATAATAATAATACCCTGACACTTCTACATTTTCATCATAGTGATGAACTACTATGACCTTTCAATAGGACATATGTAATAAAGAAATTATCACATATAAATATAATGAAAATTTAATAATAAAAATCAAATATGAAAAAATATTTTATAATATAAATATGTAATCTAGAAATAAATAAGTTGGGTATAGGTAACCAACTCCAACAATATGTGCATTTTATATAATCAAAACAAAGTAGTGTAAGTGTGATTGGATACCACATTCCTCTATTTTTCCACATTTTCTAGAAATTATAGATTTACTATGAATAAAAAATTGGAAAATTATTTTTATGTTTCCTCTATATAAAGGTATTCACTTATCTACATGTTATCATGATGATTTTTATCAAAAATAACCATATGAGGGGCTCATATTTTTTTCCAAAGGTGAAATCCTATATATACTTCTTCAATTCAATACATGTTAGCTCAATTTTTTTTAATAAAAAGGGAATAAGGTGGGACGTATTTATTCCTTTAAGATAAGCATTTATGGTGTGATTTTCCTCTCATCCTTTATTTCCTCTAAATTCTATTATTAGCATGGAATATACACTATTACTTGTAACAACCTTCATATTATATATATATATATATATTATTCTCATAAATCAGAACCTCATGTAGAGTTTTCTTTATCTCAGTTCTCATTGAACCTTCTATGGGTGAAAATTCATCCACATGTATTCATTATTTCATAGCACATAATTCTGCAATCATAATTTTTTTGTACTGGGAGATTATTTAGGGAAACCAAGAACTCTTTATTTGGTTTCCCTACTTTTTTGGGTTTCTTATATTCCTTCTTAACATCCCCAGTGTTCTATGACTACTAATATTTTGTTTTATGAATATTCATTCATTTAATTTTAGAAGAATTATTTCTTGGAATCCTTGTCATACACTTCTCAACTTTTTTAACTTTCAGTACAAATCATTTATACACTTTGTGTAAGCATTAAAACCTATTTTGGATGGATATATTTTGTGCCAAACCATAGAAAACTTTTTATGTAGGTTTTTTCCTCAATTTCTCACTATAAATTCCCCTTTTTTATATATTATTTCTTTTAAATGATAATTTTTTTGATAAATAACAGGATATTTTTCCCTACTTACCTCAACAAAAAAAATATTGAAATTTTTTTCTTCTATATTTTTTTAAAAATTTAGTTGAAAAGTAATAATTATTTTTTCTAAAGTGAAATAGTTCTACTGAATAATCTATTCCTACATTTTGTGTTCAAGATTTATTATCATTTTTCTTATTCATAAAATCATTAGTGTTTTTCACCTACACTATTAGATTAAAATGATTTTTTTATAATTTGAGCAGGTGCTTATTTATCGTTTCCACTAAAATGTATATACTCCTAACTTTGAGAAGGCTCTCCATTTATCCCATATGATATATTGAATCCTCCTCTAGTCATATATAACTCTTGTGGAATATTAATATATATGGAATATGCCTCATATATTTATTCCACCTTTTTTAGCCTTATTTTCAAGATATCTATCTATATTATAAAGGTTTACCATATTATTATTTCTTTAATCAACAAGAATTAATTATTTCTTATAAAAATATGTTTTCTTGATCTATTTATCTTTAAAGGAAAGGTGATTGAATTAATCACAAAATTGAAAAATTATAATGATGAATAACCATTCTTCTTTAAGCACATCAGATTCATTATTCAGAAAGTTTGGAAAATTTGTTTTCTACCATTATAAGTTTAAATATTCGGTACTTTTTTTTCTGTTTACCATTTGTGGTATTTCATTAAATAAGGGATATGACCTCATAAAAATCCCTATTATACACATTATGGTTGTATATGATCCTAATGATCATATAATTTCTTCATTTCGTCATCAATACTTCATATAACAATAAAGAGAACCTGATTTGATACCACTTGTACTACCCCAGGTTGTTCAAACACTGAGTGAGAGGGAATCATTGGTTTTATTAATAAAATCTCTTCATTTTAATTCAAACTAAATAACATGTTATTATTCTTGATTCAATTAATAATATCTCGCATCCTCACCTCATGAGTAGTAAAAATGAGAGAAGGATCAACACACAATAATTACAAGGTTCAATTCAAAGACCGACATATTTCATTGTTGGGTTGATGCCATAACATTGAGTATCAACTATAATATCATAATATATTATAGTTTCTTAGGTATTAATGAGTTATAAAACTCAGTATTCAATCCTCCAGTTGATTCTACTATTAAACCCCAACCACTTTGTCATTTTTTTTAATTAGTTATACACCCTAACTATTCTACTCTTCTTTTGACTCGTTATATAACCCATCTACAAGATTCTTTTGATAATGGTCACACACCCTATATATAGGATAATAAATCTTGATTTTTGATCTTGTATCATAAATTCAGATATATTATTCAAAGAGAACTTCCTTCCTGAGAATTTAGAATCATACATGCTTATGTACACCTTCATTATCTTCAATAACTTCGTGGAAAATTCTAAAATTCATGAAAAACATTCTATATATGGTGTGATTTGTAATCTCCTTAGTATATAAATACACATTTTTGACTCCTTTAGAGACTCACAGACTTTGTTTACCTTCACTTATGAATAGAGGATATATTGATCTCTCAAAATACTCTCATTAAATATATGATACTTCTCAAATATAGATCAAATGTTTATTCATCACCCATATATTCAATTTAAATTCATAATAATATCATTTAAAATAATATATTTCATATTGAAAATATGAATTTATCTATAATAACAGTTCGAAGGTGATATTCATATTCCATTCAGGAATATATTTCTTTTATTTTAATTTTCATAAATTCCTCACTAAAATTAAAGTCATTAGAATAAATTAAATCTTCAAAAGACTGATCCTTTTTTTCCATGTGATATATAAAAAGAATGTTATCATTATCTCCAAAAAATTTCTATGAATTTGATAACAACACATCTAGATGTATCATGAATGACATTACTTTAAGTATAAATTCAAGTATCTATAATTCCATAAATAATATATTCATTTAATTTGTATGTATCATATTTTTCATTAATTATTATTCATGAGGAATGGAAATAATATTTGACATCACCTATATATTCTATAGATTAAAAAAATGAATCTATGCACTACATTTCACATGTATCTCAAACCACTCAATCATGAATGGCAGTATACATGAAATAATAACCCATTCTTTGTATATTTTAAAAAAATGAGATAATGGTGTGTATGAAAGATCATATGTGGTGATAATAGAACAAACATGATTTATACATGATATTTGAACAGGGCTATATATCAAAATAAACACATTATCATCTCATATCATGGAAAGTAGATCTACATGAATGCCTTATAATATTGAATCAATATAATTCATAACTTTCTCTACTAATTCATGGGAATCATGCATGTGATCTCACTGTATAATTCACAATAAATCCTATGTAGGGTAATCCATATTTTATCAAACTTATGATAGGTCAATTATGTAAGTGATGTAGCTCTATTAACTATGAGAACATCCATTTTTATGATAGGTTCTTATTTTTCTTGTGGTTTCTACATTGATCATAGATTCATACTTCATCTAGTATGTTATGGTTCTTTATATGGTGGACACAATGACTGTGGCTTCACATATCATGCATTGGCTCTACTATGTAGATTTTCTCACCCAATCATTCTTGGTCACATGAATATTTTTTCTCGTTAGTTCATCAAATCATGTGATAGAGTAGAATAATGATTTGTAGTGGATTATTAACATTGTGGTAGCTTTGATACTATTCACAAAAAAACCCTTATGTAGAGAATTAATAGATAATAAACACATTGATTATACAGTGAAGAGATATTTTATTGATTGTTTGACAATATGTGTGTATGTTTTTAATGTCACAACAATACCTATGCACTAAGTGATCCCGAATCAGTCCTAATTTCAGAATGCCTCAAATTAGGAAAATAACACCTCTATCCTATCATGGAATAATCTAATAGGGTGTAAAATATCTCCCTTATCCTCTTATGTTTCCCCCCCATTTGGGAGAATAATGTCCATATTTCATCACATGAACGCTCAATGTATTTTCCTACACCTTCCAATGCACTGAATCTTCCTTTTTCGAACTATAACTTCATTTCAAGCCTACTTGAGATGGTTTTAACTTGATAAGTGGGTTCCAAATGAGTGGTTGAACTATATTGTTAGTCAGTTTTGGTTGGATTTTTTTAATTAAATAGAGTAATTACATAGTGAAATATTACAATTAAACCTTCTCAAAATATTATTTTTATCTTTTACTCTTCCCAAATATATTTTTGAAATAATAAAACAATGCATGATATTATCCCAATATTATTCATGAATAATCAGTATGTTTTTTCATGGCCTTCCCAATCTTAAATAATTCTTTATGTTTGATATATAGTACCTTTCTAAAATATCACTTAGCACATGTCTTAAAAAACGATCAACCAATAATCATCAGGTATTTTTTACCACATAGTCTTAAAGAAAAATATAATTCGTACAAGGTAACTTTAGTATCATCTAAAATACTATATATTCTTTTTTCTGTTTCACTTTTTCATGTATTGTTTTAGCTTTTTAGATTCCAATTACATTATTTTGTTAATTTTTAAAAATTAATATTTACACTCTACGAAAATTTTCATTATTGGGAAGACTGCAAATATTAATGACCATCCATTGCTGTAAATTTATATATTTGAGAAAAATATCATGTAATTTTTATCAATTTCATATTTTTGGAGATCCTAAAAATTATAGAGTCATAATAATTTAATTGATATTTAAGGAACAAAATAAGATTGGATACCCTTTAGAAAACCATTATTTGAGGTTTTGACTACACATAATAGAAAATTAATATGGTTTTATATTTAAATAATATATGTATATCAAATCAGATAATAATGACCAAGCCTTATAAATTTGTTAAACAAAACCCTGATTATATTAAGGGTGATGATTCCTCTAAATATTAATCATGTTATAATGTTATTTTTTTCTGTATTCTATTAAATTGTTATCAATATTTGTAGTCATATATCTTATTTCTTGTAACAATTCATCTCAAATCCCAATTTTCAAGCCGAAGTTCTATATGACCTCATGCATTCCTCCCCATCAATAAGAGGAAACACACTACCTACAAGGGCCTTAATGATACCATGGAAATACCATGACCTTGATAAAAATATCCATATATCATAAAATTAGTGAGACAGAGATAAATAACCACATATCTTCACATTGGGAATTAAATAAATAAATTCATACAGTAATAAATGGAATAAGAGTCAAAAATAATAAATAGGAGGACTCCAAATATGATAGGTTAACCAATGTATGTCTATATTATAGTGTAAAATAAATACACTACAATAATAGCCTATATTCAAGCCCAACATATCCCTTTTCCTCCCATCTCAACCTGCCTAGCTACCCAATGCAGGGCCCTTACCCTATGATGGATCCTTGAGCATGAAATATGCATGTCTATAGACATTCCCATGGATGTTATGATAATATAATACTAGTAGGACACCACCACCTCATCCCAAAAATAAGTTAAAAAAATTATAAAATATCATTTCCTGATAACCAAGTAAATTCACAAATAACCAAATAAGTGTTCATTCGTAATGTACTGACCAAGCGGTTATGAACTTCAGTTATACCTGATTCAACACCAATCTTGAAGGAATGTTATAAGTAATATTTTCTAGAATTAGATCATCCCATGTGAACCACATGCCAGATAAATATACTCAAACAAATATACATTATCCACATTCTACCATTATGTTATAGTTCCAACCCCACCTCTAATTTCAAGAAACAATGTCTATATGTTGACCAAAGTCACTACTCTATGGAGATCCACACTACTATATGTTGAACCAATATCTTGCTTTGGAAAAACACTTATTCACTCTTATAATCAAAATACCTGGCTCTAGGGAAAGAAAAATGAACAAAATTCATCTCTAATGGTGAATTCACAACCTTCCAATCACAACAACAACACTCCTCCTTTACTTCCTCTATCACCAGCTGGCTAGCACCACCCAGTTCATTCTTAGGCCACTACTAGATCCACTTAATAGCAAATAAAACTAAAATGGAGTGAAGATATTCCCCCAATTTCTCAAAGGTATTGGTTGGTTACCACACCATTTAATTATTTGGATCCATAGTATCTTAATGCCTCTAACACATCTCATAAATTGAATAAAACAAGACCAAGATACATCAAAACTAAAGTACAATGTACCTTATAATTTGAGGGTGATATAAATCTACCACTTTAATGACTTATCTTCCCAAATAAGTTTCCCTAAAGGTATTTCTCAAAAACAATTGATCCAGTGAGCTTAAAAATAGAATTACAACTCCAATTTATCCCCTTGGATATGATTGTGCTACCACAAAACTTGTTAAAAGGGAATTTTAACTTAATTAAGTACATTACCTCTCTAATAAATGATCCAACCCAGCTACTATACAACTGATTCATCATGTTCCAACTCCAAAAACATACTATCAACCACATTCATAAGATTAGTCTCATTCTTTTAAAGCTGATAAATATATAATTTATTATGCATACCTTGATATTGTGGAGACATGTGCAGTTGGGAAGCCACTATCCGGATGTGTTCAATGACCTCAATTAATACCAAAACCTATTTCACTATCATTATATACTTATTTATCATTTATGTACCATCTAATGTGACTCCTATAATAAAACACCATCAACTACAGTGAAATACATGGGTTACTACCTCTGATTAGAATATAAACATTTCAAATTCCGAGTAATAACCAACAACTTCTAAATCAATCAAACCCACTTGGATAACTTCTATACTATAATGAGCCCCAAATAGTTGAATTGCCTTCCACATTCCAACATAGTGATGAATGAAAAGGATGACCTAAAAGATCCTCAACTAGTTCCATATGAATCAAAGTGTAAACATTGTTATTATATGAGAACTCTACCATAGCCAAAAGAGGATCCCATTATCCCAAAAAATCAAGAATACATTACCTAATTTTATATTTTAAAATAAGGATTGACTTTTCTAATCTTACATCATTCTATAGATACTGAACTATACATAGCCTTAATAGAGTCCACATTTACCATTGCAATCCCTAAATAAATCATGATGTGAAATGAGCATTTTAGTTTGAAAATATTCTCATAAAAACTATTTGTATTAACACACCTTTAAAATATAGTTCTTGTCTAACTCATCCAATGAATTAGTCTCACAAATTGGATTTTAAATGATCCACCTTTATCCAATTATCAACCATAACCTATAATCATATGAACCTCTTAGTGTCCTGGATAACCCCTTAAAAAATAAATTTTCACTTCATCCCACTTCCATAGTGGAAATGGAAGAGTTTCATGTAATTCACCTATTTATTAATTCTTGTACATAAATATATGAATGGAAATATAATGAGATACAAAGAACACTATATCATTTTTCCTTACCAACTAAAAAAATTTCATCCAATATGATGATACATATTAGTTAATCCTAAGTTCAATGCCCACTATGACACAAGAAAGCCTCTAATTAGAGCCTCACTCTAATAATTTTGAACTAGAACCCTATCAGAAACCTATATATCATTTTTTACCCTCAATAACCATTCGATAATTGTGTTGTTCCCCTATAAATGTTCTCACATTATTGAAAACTCAATATAAAATTATTGGATAGTTTTAACTTGGTATTCCAAATAATAAGTGATGTCTAAGGGATAATAGGCCATCACACATTAATCCATATATAAACATATAAATCAATCCAATAAAAATATCATCAACCTATACTAATTTCTTAATGGCCTCTCTCTCTAAGATTCCTTGTTTTCTGGTAGAGTGTATCTACATCAACACTTAATTTACTACGATTATAATCCATATTCATTCAAATGACTATAGGTACTCATCCCAACACATTTTACAAAGGTTTAATAATATCTATGATATGATATACTGAAGGTTAGTTTGTTATATATAAACAACATATCTATCGCTAAATAGGTAGTGTCCTTAAAATTTTACAGAAAATACTATAAAATCTAGTTATAGATCATGTGTAGGGTAGTTTTTCTCTTTGGGTTACAAATAAAAAATCCCATAATAAAATATTTGGTCCATAAACATTAATAAATCTACCAAACCAAAACCTACTATGTTATATTAATCTACATAAACAATCCATTGTTCTAGAATAATTCAAATTAAAGTATATTAAAACCTTCTATTTATCTCTAGGAAAGACTCCTCATACTGATTATTCAACTCAATATTTACCCCATTCTTAGTGGGTATGGTAATAAGTTATATAAAAATGGTATAATTCCTAGATGAAATATTTGAAATAACTAAATAACCCAAGAAAACTCCGAACCTTTAAAAAATTCTGAGGATGTTCTCATGATGTCAAAACATCAATCTTTTGTATATCAATAAAAAAATTATCTCAAAAACAACATGACAGATAAAATTTACATATTGAATCCAAAATTTACACCTATAATTTTTTTAAGTGGTTGTACTCAATGTTCACTCAATACAATTTCCAAATTTCTTGCATCAAATTCATAGGTCTATGAATATATCAAAATATAATCAAAAAACAAAATAGTGAATGATTCTAAGTATGTTCGAAAGATCATATTAATGATATACATGGAATCTATTGGATCATTCATAATTATAGATGGAATCACAAGATAATCATATAGACCAAATATTTCTTAATCACTGTTTGTGGTATGTCATTTTCTCTGACACATAGTTGGTGGTAGATATAACATAAGTAAATTTTGGAGAGCTACCAGAACCCACATAAAAAATTGAGTAAATAATCATTTATTATAATTAGTAGATATTATTTACCATTAGTTTATTAAACTTCTTATAAACTACAAAAACCCATTGTTTTATATTCAACTTCTTAGAAAACAACACCAGGGCACCCCAAAGAGGAGTTCTCTATTGAATAATTCCTTTCACCTCTAAATAATCAATATATAATATTAGTTCATTAAAATAATCCATACACATGTGATATAAACGAATCAATATAGGCTATGAACATGGAATAATTTCTATCTAAAACTTAATCCCCTTATATACCAAAAAAGTCACATATAAAAAATTATGATAAATATCCACCATGAGCGGAAGAGAGGAATAAACTGTTACAATATTTTTTCCAATAATAATATTCAACACATCCACTAGAATGGATATAAATGGTATAAGGTCTATTAATACTCTAAGTGTTCTTAAATCCCACTCCCTGATTAGGATATACCTCTCTCCCTTAGGGGTGGTGCTGGTTACCCATCTCTAGTAACAATCAATTTGAGTTTTATAACTAATCAACTAATCTATACTGAAAATCACTTCAATGATCATGATTTCTATATCCATTAAATCCCATATATGTTTTAAGCCAAAAATCTAAAATGTGACATTGTGGGAGATGAAGCATAATATACATATATATTTCATCATTTTAGATTAATATTCAATGAATTTCATAATAATACATTACCTAGGGAAATAAAGATTTAGTTCCTTTAGAAATGAGATAAATAATCATCTGACTTCATGAAATATCATCAATATCACAAAAAAAGTTCTTCTCATGTAATATAATTCTTAGACATTAACTAATTAAAACCCTCCTTAAAAACATGGTGAAGAGAAAAATATGAAAGGTTGATCTCATACAATATTTTATGGTAAAAATATAAGATATAAATCAATGTTAATAATTGAAAATAATATAATATTAAGTGTCTTAAAACAAGATAATAGTATATGATAATCATACACATCAATCAAAGATCAGTAATCATAAATCATGGAATACTTATTTTTCATTAAAAATATGTAATTCATGTATCAAGAATCATCAATAATCAATCATGATCCACAAGATCATATTATAATAATAAGGAATAAGTTTATATAATATACATAAGAATTTAAAAACATTTCCTTGGTAAAGTATTACTACCATGCCTATTATAGTGGATTGACTTCACTCTCCATTACATTAATTTTTTAGGTAGGGTTCACACACAAAATTTTCATTGTGGGAAAAGTCCAATACTAAACTAGGTTCACTACCCATTCTATTCCTTATTAACACATGAGATATCCATCTTTACACAATGAATTAGAGTGATATTTAATTATGAACCCAACCATTACAACATGATAACCATACATATGTTTTATATAATATCATAAAAGAATAATTATTACATCATATGATAATCCATTTAACAAAAATTAGTTTCATAAAAATTTCATTATTTCATCATATAATAAACTTTGGAAAATACCTGAGTTTCCTAAATGTTTCATCATAACATAAATCACTGGTGGGAAAGAAACATGTTCCATAGAATCTTAATTAATTTATCATCATCATAAGATATCAAGAGAAATAAATTTGATGGTATAATAAGAACATACCACCAATTGGGCATAATAATTATAAATGGATGTTTACATAAATGATAAATACATTTGAAATAAAATATGAACATGTCTTTGAAAACATGAGAAAAAAGACTTCATATTTTATAATATTTTAACAAAAAAAATACTAGAATTATGAAAAATCTATTTTATTTGAGATTAATCATAGAAAATTATAGAAAAAAATGAAATTAAAAAACATTCATGAAATCTGGAAATCATTTCATACTATATATTTTAAAGGATGAAAATCATTTCATGCTTTTTATTAAAATAAAAAATAACTTCTTCAAAAAAATTATTTAACAAGATTCATTTTAAAAAATTATAAATATATTAAAAGTAAATTAATTTCATTTTTAAAACACTTCATTTATATTTAAAAACAACAATAAATGTTTTTTATGATAATGGATATAGAAGAAAAAGTTCGACAAAAAAAGAGTAAATATGATTGAATTTTATTTAAAAAAATTCCTCGATCATTTTATATATCAAATTGTGGATAATTTTACTAATACATAAAAAATATATGAGTTACCATAGAATAAAAAATAGGTTTTAAACTATAATCTCTATATAACTTCCATTAATTAAAATTTATCAAAAAATATCCTAAAAATAAAGGAGATTGTAACATACACCTTACCTAAAGTAAAGTATTTCTTAATATTAATTGAAATTATTCATTTTTTAATAATAAATGATTAACTAATTATCATTCATTTATAATTTATAGTTAGATTTTATAAAAAATTCCTATATAAAAATGAACATTCAAGTAAAAACTTGTCATTTTACCATGAATGCTTCACTTAGATGGTTCTGATAGTTTCAAATTTTTTAGGGTTTTATGATTTGAAGTGACATAATAATGAAATTAGTATCATATTTGATAATAATATAAAATTATATAATCATCCAAATAATGTAGTGATAAAAATTATATTATATCACTTCCTGTAGATGGTAATTCGTATGTATGCATGGGTGATGCTTCCAATTTTTGATGGATTGAATAAATGAACTGTAAATAATAAATTACCATTATATAATAATTTTTATATTCTAAATACCACATATATATATATATATCAAATCTATCTTTATTACCAACCATGTAAAGTGGAAATGAAAAACGAATCATAGCCCTTTATGGAGGTGGTAGTCCAAACAAACACATAAGAAACACTATCATATTCTAACAGATGAATAAAAGAAGGAAGATAAAGAGGAAGATAAGATAATATAATTATATAAGAATGATCATGTTATAAAATCCATTTATAAAAATTAAATACAAAATAATAACCAACCACAAATGATAGTGACTGAAACAAAATACATCGCATCACAAGGCGGTAGTGCACTCAAACAAATGAACGATGATTTTGGTTACCATTTAACAGAAAAAAATATAAATAAAGGATTCAATATATAAAAAATAACACCTTAATTTATTAGATATACATAATTTAGTTTATTATCATGGATAAAATAGTGTTTATGGAGTTATAATAAGAAATAAGATGAAAACCCTCGGTTAAGAGCAACACCAGTTATTTGGACAACCACCTTTGGCATATGACATAAGCCTTAAAATTATGGAATTTTGATTACACTAGGACTTATAGATAGAGAAGGATGTCTGAAATCATGATACATATAAACATACCTAGATGGGTTGAGAATTACCCTAGGATAAAACCCTATATATATATTTATATATATATGTCTCCCAAACTTGTTTATTGAATATAATGAACTTGAATGGAAGATTGAAAGAAATGGGAACTAATTTGAAGAAACCATGATAACCATATTATGATAGAATAGTTTTCATAAATTTAACTATGATAGAAATCTTAATTATCAATGGAATTCATGATTTTTATGGTTCAATCTGTTGTAGAGAAAAAATATGGAATGTTTTCTCAACTGATGTTTGATCCCAATAATAATATTAATATATTTTTTAAGGGATGAAATCTAGAATGAGAAACCTAATAATGTATTTTAAAAGGAAATTTTGGAGTCTCTAGTAAAACAAGAACCCGGGTAGGTGACCTTGAAAAATTATTTTCCCATATAAATGACATAGTATAATGGGCACCCAGGTAGGCGACATGTGAAATGGGCACCTAGGTAGTTGACCAAGGTGAAAGGGCCACCAAATTATATGACATTTGAAAAATACATATAATGAATGAATGATAATAAATATTTTAATTTAGAAATGGGAACCTTGTGCGGGGGTATTTGGAGGTTGGAAGCCATTATTACCTTGAGTCTATAGCAAATGCGCGCTCAGTTGGGTCGATTCAGAGCACTATGTGCAATCATTTATAGAAACACTGGGAGCAACCAACACGGTATGAACAAGGATCTAGATTGGAATACCCTACTCATTTTGGTGAACATTTTATGTGTTATTCAACCTCTTCTTGGTGACAACTTGAGAAAAGTTGACATTGAATGACCATATTGATTAAAAGATGAAAATAACCATAACATCTTTCATTTTACCTTAGTATGGAGTCTAAATATATCTAAATAGTACCTTGGTGGATATTTCTATTGATTTATTAAGATATGGTGATATCAAGGATTCTACATCATTCTCATCTCACACCCTTTCAATTCATATCAAAATTGGGGGTACGTGTCCTTATATAGGAAAATGGTGTTTTATTAAAAAATTATAGGTGATAACTGCTTGTGGAATGTAAATATACTAAATAGGGTTAATGATACAAGTAAAATAAAGGATGGATTTATAGTACGGTGTGGTTCTAGGAAAGAATGGTTGTGTGGGATCCACACAGATACGGATTGTGGGAATCTTCTAAAGCTAAGAACAAGATAGAAGGGATGCGAGTTTTGTTCCCCCCATTTATATATATTTTAAACATCTCAATGAATTCGGTAATTATTCTATATATAAAATTAATCATCCAAAACCGTAAATTGTTTTCATTAGAACCATATTTTTAAGAACATTTTTTATAGTTTACTTTTAATAGGCCATAGAAGGTGCTTAAATTTATTTTAGAGTGCTCTACCATCCATGAAAACACATAGACTAAATTTTTACCATTTATTTATATATTATGTTTCATTATAATCCAATTTTCATGCATGTGATGATCCATAATTATGTATTCCAATCATGTCCCAATACTTTAATCATGCAATTATGTCCACCCCTTTCATACCCTTTACTAAGCCACTACACCCACAATGTGTTACACTCATTACCCACATCGTTCCCCACACATCCTCACATGTTGTGGATTCTGATACAATAAAAATTTTTGATTCCCATGCATAATAAAGTGAATTCCAATTTGTGATTAAATTTACACTAAATATTTGAAGGCAGTCACGAGTCAAGACTTTGGTGTCCAGATATAAAGTAGTTGATCCCCTAGAAAATATGTAACCTCATTTTCAATAATAAAAATTACATTAAAAAACAACAATAATAAAAAAAATTAATAATTATATAAATAATCGTCACATAAATATTAAAAAATAATATCTAATAACCATAAGTCTCTATATATACAAATAATTTCATTTATAAGTTCATTTTTTTTTCTCATAGGGCAGTAATTTATTAATCCACATATAACCTATAAAATTTGGTTCCCCCCTATGAATTATATTATTAATCCTTTATCATGTTCGTATTTTATGAACATGCATGTTGGGATGACCCGAGAAAAACATACATAAATATTACATCATTTTAGATGAATATTCAATATAATTTATAATAATAAATTCCCTAGGACTGTAATGTTTTAGTTTCGTTGGGGATAAGATACATAATCATATTATTTAATGATATATATTTAACTTATCCCACAAATCTCTTCCCACATAGTACACTTCTTATACATATACTACTTAAAAAATTTATCCATAAGGTAGGGAAAGGATACATAATAAAGGATTAAGAAATATGCTCATTAAGGGATAATATAAGAGATAGAATCCATGATCACAAGAAATCATAAGATTAGTATATGGTAATGTGATCATAACTTATGATTATCATACATAATCCATTAGTGATCATTAATCATATATCATCGAATATGATTTTTACATATGAAAAGACTTTTTTTCCTATGTGTGTAGAAATATTAAAGATCAGTCATGATCCCTAAGAACATATTATAAGTATAAGACATAATTTTGTGTCCTAGGAATAAACATTGAAAATAATTTCCATATTCAAGAATTGTTTCTATTTCTATCATAGTGGATTAGGTTCACTCATCATTCAATCATTTACATTTTCAAGGTTCAATTCCATGCACATATATTTGGATAGATACCCTTACTGAACTAGGTTCACTACCCATTCCAGTTTGTATTATTTATTTAGATATCTATCACTACTAATTTCATTAGAGGGCTATATAATTTCAAGCACACACTCACATAATAAAAACCATACATATATTTTCTATAATATCATAAAACATTCATCATACCATCATATAAAAACCGAAAGAAAATAATTGGATTTCATAAACATTAAATAATTTCCTCATAGAATAACTTGTGGAATATAATTGGTTTTTATAAAGGTTTGATCATAATTTAACTAACCCCTAAGAAATAAATATGTTTCACAGAATCATCCAATAATCATCATAATCATAATCCTTTGATGAAGCTCAAATTTTAATATATTTTATATTGTAATTAATTGTTTATAATCCCAGCATAGTGTTATTTTATGGGTAACTGTCACATTTTTAGGTTTTGGTGTTATTTTGAGCGTAAATGTAAAAATGGCCTAATTCTGTAATTTTAAGAGATTGTTTTCATAGGGGTATTTTGGTCATTTCAAATTAAATATATCTCCAAATTTTAATATTTAAATTTTGTTAGAATCCTTATTAAGTTAATTCAATTTTTTCTTCTGGACCAGGGGCTGAATCGATCATCTAGTGGCTGTAAAAATTCAATGAAGTTGAAGAGTTTTTAGGGCGCACAGAATGGGCCCCACCGACGTAACAGATGAATAACTCGGTGAAAACACCTCCAAATGCATTAATTATAGCTTTAAAGGAAAGAGGATTCAATATTTCATGTTCATGGTGAATTTCAAGTCAAAATACCCTCATTAAGGAATTATGGGAACACTCACAACATGTGCAAGACGAAACGTCTCACCGGGTAGAAATGGTTCAATTGGGTAATAAATTCATAGTATCATGACAAATCATCAAATATGGTTCCTATTTTTTGGAGAGATGGGAATTTAAATTTGAAACAACTTTTGTTCAGGAAGAAACGTGTAAATAGACGGTTTGGAGGGCAATAATGTCCTAGGAAGTTGAAGAATTGAAAATTCGTCATGTCAAATGGACAGATTAAATGTCTCAGATGGAATCAGTCATAAATCCTACATATTATGGCCAATAAATCTCATATTTGGAGGATTTGGGTGTGCGGAATAATCTTTTATGAAGAAACCTGTAACAAATTCAGCCATTAAATGGGACATCCACACAGAATCATTTGGAGTATTATTTTGGAGAGAATTCAGTCACCTCATCTCTCTGTAAATATGTATCCTCATCCCTTCTCAAAGCATTGTCACTTCTGTGTGGACATTTTCCAATGTTTTTTAGTTTATTTCCTTTGTAATAGTATTATTCGTTTTTAATATATTTTTCTCTTCTTCATCTCATTCTCATTTTTTTATCTTTTGTTCTTCCACCCCATTCTTCTCCACCGTGATCTGTTCTACTTGTGATCATGAGTAGCTAACCCGTGGAACTTCCCGGGGGATCAATCCAGGGTTGAACCCAAGACTTTGGACATTAATATTAATTGTTTCTTAGTTAATTATAGTTAGGTCTAGTGGAATCTTAGTGGGTAATTCACCTTTGTGTCTCCACTTGCCACCCGAGACCTAACATTATCTTTTATAATATTTTCCCTCGATCGAGGAGGTGGGTGTGCGGTCTCTCAAAGATCATTGAGAGCACTGTATATTCACAACTAGATATAAAAGAGAATATTCACACATACGATGGAGTGTTTTTATTAATTAAATTTGAAACTAATAATGAGACGATGAAGGTTTAATCAGGGTGATTCTCTCGGGAATATCTCCTTTCTTTCTGACATCATTTTTTCTGCATTCATTCTATCTATATTATGCATTGCATATTTACTTTTCCTTATCTTGAATAATAATTTCTCATGGATCAATTTATTTTAGTTTTATTTCATAAATAAAAAACTATAAAAAAAGAGAATTAGAATTAGTAAGTGATTGACTGCAAAAGGATCCTCAAGAGAACGACCTAGGTCAGCCCTTGTGCTACACTTAGTTATATATATTTTTGAGAGTGCACACGACAACTATTCATCATACTTTATTTAAAAAATTGGATTGTATCATAATATCACTTCCATGGTAAAGAATAAAAATCCTTAAATGATGTTTACATATATGCCACATTTTTTTGAATGAATATTCATGTCTTTCTTTAAAACAATATAAAATATCCTTTATCATTTGATAACATTGTAACTAAAAAATCTCATTATATTGATAAATTTATTCATTTAAAAGTAACTATGGACACAAGAAATGTAATATCTTGTGAAAATAATTCTCATTAGAGTGGAAAAATCAATTCATACCATATATGTTAAAAGAGAATATTCATTTCACAATTTTGAAAAAAGTTAAAGACAACTTCTTTATAAAATGTTTAATTAAAAATACTTCCTTTAATCCATTTAAAATAATGTAAAATCTAGGTAATAAGAAATTATAAAAAATATTTTATGTATTGTTAAAAACTTATATAAATTAATTTCTATTTTCAAGTATATGGAAGAAATAGTTCAGAGATCAAAAGGGAAATAAGGTCAAACTATCATTCTAAAAAATACGTAAAATTTTGAGTTAAAAAGAAAATAAAATAGAACTATTAATTGAAAATTAATGTAAAATACAAACTACAATAAAATAATTTTTTTAATGAATAACATCCATATAATATTCACCAATAGAAATTTAGCACAGACAATCATGAAAAGAAATAAAATAGTAACATTAACCCTTACCTCAAGTCACAACTAACTTCAAACACATTAAAATAACATATATAATTAATATATATTTATTATAAAAATATTATATAACTATATTAATATATAAATTAAAATACATAATTTCTTTATAACTTTCAAATATAATTTTTTAATAATTTCATCATTAAAATGAACATTCCAGTTACATATTGTTCCTTTCCTATATATGATTCAGTTTGGTAGTTCTAGTAATTGAACCATGGTCACAGTTCCATCAAACATAGAAACTTCATAATGAAATAATTATAAAATTTATTAATCTTATACACTTTTATAATAATTTATTTAAATCCTTCATGAAAAAAAAATTATATCTCTTCTTGTAGATGATAATCTATATGTAAGCATGAGCGATATTTCCAATTTTTAGGAGATAGGATGAAAGATAGGTAAATAATAATACAGAATAGGAGAATAATTTTTTTACCTGTAATACACTTTATATTCATTAAACATATAATGATTATCATCCATGTAAAGTCGAATGGAAAAATGAATCACTTCACATGGTGGAGGTGGTTGTTCACACGTATGAAAAAGCAACATTATCATTCTCTAATGGATAGAATGATAACAAGGTAGATAATTTAATATAAATCTACAAGAATAATATAGTCTTAAAGAAAATATATTTAAATTATTTAAATAATAATAGAAAAACATGAATGATCTTGATGGAAAACTGAAATATATTGCTTCATGAGGTGGTAGTCCACATGTACACAAAAATAAAGATTGCATCTCCCATTTAATGGGGAAAAAGATGAATATATATTTATAAATCAAAATTATAACATCTCAGTATATCGAATATACTTATGTTTTTATATTATTGTTGTTACCAAATAATTAATGTATGTATAGTAAGAAAAATATATTATAACACTCGATTAAGAGATATACTTTTTCTTTGGATATCCACCTCTGGGTTACACCTTATGCCTTAAAATATTTGTATTTTGATAAAACAAATCTTAGAAATCATTATTAGGGATTTTAGGATGCTTTTTGGGAAATTATTAAATGATCTAGAAGGTTCATGAAGTGTGAGGATGATAGGAGAGGTGGTGTCCTTTTATAAAAGAGGGAGATGGCAAAGTTGGAATGTTTCAAAAGAGTAAAATATATTATTATCTTACTCAAAATGAAGGGCTAAAAAATGAATCATATTTAATGAGTAGTTTGTAGAGGATACAAATATGACCATTTATTAGTATTTAGAAAAGTTTTTAGTTAATTTTATCCCTTAACATTTTAGTTTTCACCTTTTAACCTGTTTTAACTATTATCATGGTAACTGACCGTTCTAAACAATTTAATTTTCATAATGACCAAAAATGAAAGTGAACTCATTAAAAAAATATGTAAATTATTCTTTCAAATATAGATTCCATTTTATGAAATTAAATTTCTATAATTTGTATAAATTACTTTTAAAATAAATTTAAAAAAACCTAACAAAACCATTTTTTGGGAAATTCTTTCTAAGTACAAGATTGAGTTTAAATTCATTAATTTCCATATATAAACAAGTATATGAATATTAATTTTTTATTAATTATATAATATATATATTACATTAAAATAAACCATTAAAATAATTTAATTTTATTTATTATGATAAAAACACATTGCATCCTTATAAAATGTTTTTAAGTAAAAGAATCACTTTTTTCCTTCAAATTATTTTATTTTAATTTTTAACAATTTGGTAATGATTTAATTAATTACATACAATTGTAAAAAATAATTTTTCATAATATAGTATTTCCTAGTCATACCCATCAATCCAATAGTTTTGTGATAACTATTACAATAAATTATAGTATTATTAAATTATATCGTTGTTTTTTAAAACTCTGTGTTGCGTGTAAAGGAAACTATCAAAAACGTCATATATATTAATAAGAAATATATCATAAAATATTTGGGGCGTTACTAAAAATCTATAAATAAATATAGAACAAATATATTCCTTCCTATGGGTGTGTCAAGAGATAATAATTATTTGGATAACAATAACAGAAATTCTATCCCAGTAACAAATTGTTTATAAATAAATGAATGATAAGATACTATATAAAATAAAGTAGTGGAATGTGTAGATTAATTAGGGAATGTAGCAAAAATATTAAAAGGTATTTCCAAACCATTATCTGAAACCTAACCACCTACATAATCCTTTATTGTGTTAGATTCGTGGCCTTTCCTCATAGGCATATGACTTGTTTGAGTTATTTTTTTTAAAATTCTCCACAAGTAGTTGAGGTCCTTTAACCGCTCCATTCCTTGAACTCTTTGAGCCCAACCTTGATTCCTTAATAAAAAGTAGGTATATACGAATCATATTTCGGCATTTATGAAAGTATCCAAGAGGTTTAGGACAAAAATTTAGCTGATTACCTTTCCATCCACAATTATAACATCTAACATAACCCCTTTTTATATACGTAGATAAAGAATGTCTTCAATACTATAGCTATTTGCATCATCCTGGAAACATATACTCATATTTCATAATATTATTACTATAATAAAAAACTATGAATTCATAGGAAAGCCCAATCACTATTACACTATTTATTGGCTGAAACCTAATTTTTTTATCCTTATCTAAACCCTTCTAAATAGTGAGATCCTTATAAAGAAATTTCTTATATGTATAGAAGTAAAAAAAATTTACCTATAACCTCAACATGAGTTTGAGACCAATCACAAAATTATGAGCCTTATATACCTCATTCATATCCAGAATAAGTATAAATAATGAAAAGCTAATAAAAAACGATGAATAAGCATATAATGAAATCATCACTTACTGAATATCCAAAACATATTAGGAATAATCTAACTTCAGTGTATTATGAACAAAATTATTGAATAAGATGTCCTAAATGGTTTTTAAATATAAACCCCCCATGCCTCAAATAATAGTTTATGATACTCCATTATCCCATACATAGTACTTGGTGTATATTTAGAGTTGATTTCATGCATTGTTTATCTAGATTCTAATAGATTGGTGATTCCATAAAGGATATAAATCCAATCATTTGTATACTATAGGCCTCTAGTGCAATGGATGTCTTCGGGATAGTGAATCTATAAGTAATATGAATAAATGACCATTGTTGGTGGGACCCTATGAGTAACTCCACCTTATACATCCGCTAATCAAAAGAATCTAAATTAAAGTAACTCCACTTCCAAGATCACTATAAATACTACTATATCATTCTTTGAAACATCCTAATATACATCTAGAGCTACTATAAAAGAATCCTCCATTATGGGATAATTCTAACCCACATCCCATAGTGGTCCCATAAGAAAATGTTGACGGAATTTTCTTTGAAAATCTAAAATAATTGCATAGAAACTCTTTTAATATATTATATGAGTACACAACTCAATAAGTTTGTAAGTACATATACATGAGAAACATCATGAAGACTCATCCTAAGAGGTTACCCATGTATATAACACAAATCCCCTCACATATACCCAATTCATAAAATAAGTATCTAGTACTTGTAAATTATTAATATTCATATTCATTTAAAAAAACATAGAAATACCAGGTTTAATTAATTTAAATTTAGTCCCTAATACATAAAAGAATAATAGGACACAAATCACAAATGAAATATAATTAATTGAACTACATTTTATAATAAGAATATTACCATATGATATCTGAACCTATGTTCCTAGTAATGATTCATGAATAAACAAAAATCTTATAAACTGTAACAATAAGATAAGAATATTCATAATCATAATGAAAATGTAAAATCCTAATAGATATAATTAATACTATCCTTAGTAACATAGAGGTATAAAAAACATGTGTTGGTTAGGAACACGTGTAACTATCCTACTCGAGTTCCACACAATGAATCTCTTTTTATTGTGCCCAAAATATGGAAGGGAAAAGAAGAAAAGAAGTAAACCAACTATGATAAAACTACGTAACACCCCAAACTAGACCATTGGGTCCAAGATAGAGATCCACATGAACTCATTCATGCCTCCCCATATTCAAGAGGCTTCCAACTAGTTGTGAGGGATTTATGGGGTTGTAGGGAGAAGATTCCATAAATAAAAATATTCATACATCAAATACTTAAAAAAATACATATAAAAACCATGTAAATACACAAAAAAACTAAAAAAATAATATCATAAAATAATACAATGGAACCCCAATATGGTAGGTTTACCAATGTATGAAAATAGAAGAGTATCTACAAAATACATTGTAATAATATTTGATAGTCTTTCCCAACATTACATATGTACTGCAAGATACACCTACTCACCTTCCAAATGTAGGATCATTTCCATTAGTTTGATCCCTAGAAATTAAATCTATACACACATAGAGATGTCCATTGAGGGTGTTAGTATAAACCCAGTAGGACCCCACCAAAGCATCCTTAACAAATGTTAAATATTATATAAAAGTATATACCATGAAAATAATGTAAATTCATAAATAACCAATTATGTTTTTAGTGATCATGCACTAAAAAAGCTTACAAAAACCTTAAATATACCTTATTTTGTACGAATGTAGTTGGAATTTCTTAAATAGTTATTGAATGAATTATATCATGCCATGTGAACCACACATCATCTCGATATACTCAATCAACTGTACTATACCCACATTTATAATTTAACATAGAGTTCCAAATAATCCTTTATGATAATACCACAATATATATATATATATGTCATCCCAATTCAAAACTCTGGGAAAAGACAAACTTCAACATTTCCACCCAATATCTAGCTCTAGGTCTGGCAATATCTCACATTTTGACCCAATATTCAAATCTTATGAAGGAAAAAGTTTCTAAAGTCATCTATAAAGGTGAAACCACAACCATACAATCACAATAATGACACTCCCCATCTACTTCCTTTATCACTGGATGGTTTGTGGAAACCATGTAGTTCTTACCCCATTTACACCACCAATAGATTCCTGATGGAACTGAATAAGACAATAGGTGGCACACCAAAAGCATTAAGGATATTAGTTGGTTTATAATCCTCATAAATACTATTATCTTTAGTTTCTAAATGCCTATAATATATCTAAAAGCTAGAATAATATA
Source organism: Viscum album (assembly GCA_963277665.1). NCBI lineage: Eukaryota > Viridiplantae > Streptophyta > Magnoliopsida > Santalales > Viscaceae > Viscum > Viscum album. Next base: position 1,086,844,563 of record OY728132.1, read on the forward strand.
AAAAAATATACATCAACCCTAAATCCCAAAACAACATGACATTATATGGAATTAAAAATACCCCTTATAACGACTTATCATCCTCAAGAGGTTAATCTAAAGGTTTTTTTCAAATAAAATGGTCCATTATGTCTGAAAATAATATTCCAACACCCAAGATTCCTCTTGGATACTTTTATGCTACCATAATACCTAAACTATGGGAACTATCTTTACCTGTAATAAATTCTTCCTTTAGTGTATAATCCAAAATGAAAACTCCAAAAATGATTCATTAAGTGCCAAATAAACATTATTATTCATGATCCCTTGCACAATATAAGTATCGTAATTACAAAATAGAGACACATGGAATAAGTTATGCATGCTTCGATATCAATGAGGAAGGACCAAATAGAAGACCAATTTCCTACTGAATTTGATAATATCACAAGGATGCACAATCCATTCCCCTAAGAATACATGATTTTTCAACTATCAATATCTTAAATGTGGTGAATAATATTATAAAACATGATCACCAATAGTGTACTCTATGTTTTATCTCCTTCAATCACCATATAAATGTTGAATACCCTAAGTAGTATCCTATCACTTCCAATTCATCTGCACCCTTCTAGAGGTTGCTTACACTAAACATATCCCAACAATAAATGCCTCACTTACCTCATTCCAAAAATGTGGTAAATGAAAACGATAAACATGTAGAAGCTCAAGTGTATCCATCTAAAGTGAAGATAAAAATATTTTACTATTTAAGATCTCTACCAAGGCTAGATGATCATCCCCTTCTCCACCAAAATCCAAAATACATGCCATGTGAATATCCTTTAAAACATTTTCAGTCATTTCCAACATTCCATTGGTATATAGATAATATTTAATACTTATCCTTAAAATATTTCCCATTTCCTTGTTCATTACCTATTAAAATTACAATGAGAAACATGTGTCTCAGTTAGAAACTATACTCATAAAAACACCTTGAAATCTCACTATCTCTCTTATATAGATATTTCGTAACTCATCCACTAAATGAGTCTCTAAAATTAGAATGAAATGAAAATAAATCATTAAATAATCAATGAAACCACATATAGAATATCAACTTATTGAGGTCCTGGATAATGCCAAGAAACCCATTACCACTTCAACCCATTTCCACACTATAATTACACGAGGTTGATATAGTAAACCTAGTAATGAATACTAGATGATAAAATTTGATATGAAGGAAAATGAGTGGTGAAGACCATAATATCCATTTTTATACCCAATAACCAAAAGCACTATATTATTTGATGATACCTTCTATTTTATCAAGGGTACACTACCCACTTTGATGACTGAGAACCACTTATCAACTCATTTATCATAGAACAAGGAACCACTATAATATAAGGAAGTTATATTACATTATTCTCATTCAAATTCAATCATAGATATATGTTTTTTCTATAAAATAATATTTCATATTATTTAATACTTTGGATTAGATTCATACTTTAGTTTTTCTTGATCCACCACAGAAAATGATATATGTAAGGGAGAATAGATCATCACCCATTGATTCTTAAATGAACCTATCAACCAATACTATAACATGACCTTTAACTTATTATAATTTATTAATTGATTATCTCAAATTAATTAGGTTTCTATACTGAAGTAATCATTAAAAACATTCTACTTCCTAGGATCAAAATCCATCTCCAAATCAAACATATATAGGTAATCAACCTATTGCCTTTGTCGAGGTTTCATGTCTCAATGAGAGAAGTGATATCTCTATTTTTCATCCAAATTTTCATTTTTTATAATAATTTTTTCATTAGATATTAATTTATTAAAAAAATAATTACTTCATGATGTAATTTTATTTTTTGTTTTTATAGAATATCGATCAATGTAGAGAAAACTAGAAAAGCAAGATGGAAAGCATAATGTAATGGGATGATGTGGAAACACCATGTGGTGTTGAAAAAAAGCCTGTTGTGACACCAGGGAAATGACGGTGAATCATGGATAGAGGATTTAATGAATAATAAGTATTGAAGGTGAATTCATGTGAAGAAACAATACAAACTATTAAAATAGATGTTTTCAGGACTGGAAGGGAATTTATACTATAAATGGTGGTTTTACAACTAGATTCAAAGCTATAAAAAGTAAATTTATGATATAAATAGAGGATTTATGAAATAGTTTTTTATATGTTTATTTTAAATAAACCCTAAATTATCCATTAATAGTTTAAATTCTTTTAATGTTGTGAAAACATATCTTCTAATATTATGTAGTGATGATCCTATTGAATTCAACTTCAATGTATATTCCATCTTCATTCATATATCCTTCCATCAAGGTAGTTTTCAAGGTTTCATTCCATGCCACATGATGACATGAACAAAATTGTCTCTATAATCCCACAATATATTGGTTTCCTTCATGAATTTTTGAATATTACAGCAATGATGTGACTTCCATAAAAACTGAAAAACCAATTACATCAGGATGGAATTCCTTATTTAATCAATAGGTATTCAGGAAAAACCAATTATATGACCATGAAAATATATATAGAAAATAGTGATATCAAGAATATATACCATAAAATATTTTGGTCAGTATAAATGAAAAATACCACATAGAAAATATAGGTCACCTACATTTCAGGGAGATAACCAATGATGCTAACTCTAGATCAGGTGCTTGGTATTTCTAATAATGGGGGCGTAGCTGATGATACCCCTAATAAACTACTAGGTCTCTCTACATCATGAAATCTCTCAAACCATAACATGAATCATAACATTAAAATGAATAGCGAATTCTATGTTTTGGTAGAGTCAAAACTAGAGATAGTATCCTTCAATTAATCTATAAGAATGAATCCTCTCACTTGGCTATCCCCTTAAACATTACCATATTCTTGGAGGATCTGGTTATTGGTGCTTCCAAATGGGTGATATCCTAGATTATTTACTATTAATAATCAATTGACCAAAGGAAACTCCAAACCTCAAATACATTCCTCGGACGTTCCCATGATAATTCTACCTCGACCTTATCAAGATAAATAAAAATACCTATCTCATAAATAACATTCTCGTGTAAACACACCCTTTGGATTCAAAAGATACCCTTCTAATGTTTTTCCTAAAGACAATGTGCTCAAATTTTACTCAATATGATCATTAAATCCCTAGAATAAAATTATGAGGTACGTAAAAATATTAGAATATCATCAGTGAAATAATGTTGAAGGATTCCCAGTATGGGTGAAAGATCCTTTTCCTGGCACTGATGAACAATACTATACCATTCTCGATACAAAATGGAATAATGAGATACTCATACAACCTAGAACTACTACAATGTTTTGTCTTCAACATTCCCTCTTATTTGACATAAAGCTACCGGTAGCTATAATGAAGGTTAATTTCGTAGAGCCACATATTATCCTCTGTCGATTGACTAAATAATAAATACATGGAAACATGTATGTATTATTTATTGTTAAATGATTTATTTTACTATAATCCTTTTATATACATAGCATACCATCCATGTTCTTAGAAAAAAAACTATATCTCTCCATGGAGAAGTGCTTTGTCGAATAAATCCTTACATATCTCAATCCTTAATATATACCTTCAAACCATTCAACATGGATAAAACCTTATAGTATACAGGAATCAATATAGGATATACAGCTAGAACCATTAAAATTTCAAACTCAGTCCCATTATCAAGAGGGATAACTAAGAAGTCATCTATAAAAACATAGGATACATATCCATTATCTGACGAAGAGAAGATGAAACTATTTACAGTTCTACTAAAAGAACCACATTTTCCACTTTCACTATATTGGATCCAACATGGATAAGACCTGGTCCCACTCTACCCAGTCTCAAATCTCACTCTCCAGTCTGTATATACATATCTCCCTTAATAGAGTTGATGATCTCCAATTTTCAGTAACAATCAAAATCTATTAGATTAAAAGTCATCAAATCTATAATAAAAATAATATAAAAACTATTAATTTACAAAACCATAAATCAAACAAATAACTATAGATGGGAAATAAAATTGGGTACTTTGTAAATACTTGTGGATGATCTACCTTACTTTCCCAATGTGTTTCAATATATAATAATTTTTTGGAAAACATAACCACCAAGTGTAACCTAACAACACCTTGAGTAAAAATGAAGGAATGGAAAGAACATGTATCATTTAAAAATAAATAAGGTATAGATGTAATCAAAACCACACCTATAATAGTCAATGTTACCTCTATAACATTATCTCACACTTGGGCTAATGCATAAACCTTTCTTGTGTCAGATCTATGGCCTTTTACATTTGTTCTACAAATCAATAGATTCACTCAATTCGGCAGATTTTGTACCTATTATTAAATACCTCAATGAACTCCATGTCTTATATTTCCCAATACAAACCCAAATTTATCTAAAATCATTTTAGATGACCAATATTTTGACATTGATGGAAATTTACTGGAGTATTGGAAAAAATATGAGATGGTTCATCTTCCATCAAGAATAATAACCTATGGCATAACCCATTTCCAAAGAGGAAGTGTAATATCCTCTATTATGCTCTTGATTTCATCTTATACCCTAGTGCATATAATATAATTTCATGTTTCATGTACTAGATGTGTCACCTATGAATTTACTATGAATATCAGTCATCAATCCACTATTAATAAGAATAATATATATATATATATATATATCACCATCTAAACCCTTTTCAACAGTAAGGTCCTTCCAAAGCACATCGAGTTATTTCATCAGGATGATATTATTGGTCTGGTACCTCATCATAAGTAGAAGGGAGATATTTAACCTATAAAAATTATACACCTCATTCCCATCCAAATGTTGTACAAAGTGTAGAAACTCCAAAACATGATCTGAAAAATGATCCACTAATATCACCCCCAAATAATCAACTATAAACTAATAGGAGTGATCTAGATTCATCATATAAGGGAGAAAATCCTCAAATAAGAGGTCCTTGAAGGTCTTACATGTTAAAACATAATGACTCATAGTCTTTCTCATGATTCTATACCATATTATTGTTTGTTTTGGATCATATTCTTAACCAATTTTACTCATAATTTTTTTGTTGTCACCATCGGATTAAAGATTCCCTAAATAATGTCAATATAATCCTCAATATGATGGGGGCCTCCAGTTCACTAGAACACTAAGGGATGTTAAAAATATACATCCTTATAATAATAAACCATAATAGGTATGATCACTTGATATCCTCCACCATATGTTGGCATTATGTGAATGAATATATCCTGAAGTAGATCCACTACCTAGATAACTAGAGTGACAAATTGATAATGCTCAGATGTACTCTCTTATATATCTAGAGGCACTATATGAGAATCTTACCTTGTGCGAAAATGTTGACCACTTTACAAAATTTTCCCATAATATCACTTTGAGGATGAATTATTTAAAATGAAAAAACTAATATATAAATATTCATTTTACAGCTTAAATTAATACATCTCTTAAAAAATTTGTGGCACATAAATTATAACCACATAATAGAGACTCATCCAAAGAGGTTAAAAATGTCTACAACACATAACCCCTTATATATACCCATGGACTAACCTATGTATCCAGTACCTTTATATTATTCATAGTCACACACACAGACACACAGATATATATATATAATCAAAGCATGCATAAGATGAAGGAATTTAAATGAAAACACCAATATATAAAAAAATAATAAGGACAAAATTACTAATGATATTTAATTAATTGAACTACTATGTATGGCACAGAAACAAGGATATGACATGTGACACTATGTGTCCAGTCATGATGCTTGAACACACCCAATTCCTATAAACTGAAACATCAAAATAATAATCATCATAATCGACCTGAATCTTTAAGAGAATAATTGAAAACAAAAATCCAATATTAGGTAAATTAGATGTCCATAATAGATTTCATTTCCTAGAACATGAATTAATCCCCTTACTAGGTTCCTCACAACCTATCTCTTTTCAACCATTCCCAAAACAAGGAGTGGAAACTATGAAAAGAAGAAAAAATTATTTGAAATCACATTATAACTCCCCGATCCACATCACCGGGTCTGAGCAAGATCATGACATTGCCTTATCTGTTCCTCCCCATACACAAGAGGCTTTTGACTCATAAAAAGGGACTAAATGAGAAAATGGGGGGACTATTCCCACAATAACAATATACAAACACCAAAAACATAGTAAAACATAAATTGATAAACACAAAATGTAAAATAAAGAAAAAATGAATATATTAATAAATGGAATAAATCTCAAACAAAATAAACCAAAAGACACCATTTTTCCTAGGTCAACCAAGGTATGAAGATAAAAGATTATAAACAGAAGACATTGGGATGTAGTTTGATGTCTGTCATAATATTTCACTTTTCCTCAAATATCAAATTTATTTGCTTCCTAACATTGGGTCCCTTCCATTAGTTTGATCACTGACCACGAAATATGTATGTACATATAGATTCCCAAGAATGGTGTGAGAATCAAACTAGTAATACACCACGAATATATCCTTAACATAAGGAAACCAATATATAAAAGTTTATTCGTTGAAAATAATATAATTGTATAAATTTATAATAAAGTTCCCCATCATCATGTGCTTAAAAATCTTCCATGAACCCCATCTATACCTTCTTTTACCCCAAGATAGAATGAATTTTAAAAAAATAGTTGAATGGATTTAATCAGTCCATATGAGCCACACATCGTCTTAAAAGACTCATCCAATTATATTGTATCCACATCCTACCTTTAAAGAAAATACATGAGGTTTATATGTTTAATAAATTCATGAATATGGGGTAATACACAATACTACATGACAACCTAGTATCTAGCTCTATAGTATACCATATTTATATATTTTGACAAAATACCTAGCTATGGGGTAAGCCACATTACCACAGGTCGTTTTTGAAGGTGAATTCAAAACCATCCAATCAATATACTTGTACTCACCCTCTAAGGGACAAAATAGTATAGTTAGACCAACTTGGTACCATGAAACTAGTACCAAAGTAACTATTCATGCATCCATTAAAAATCCACAATATATCATATAATAAACATTTCATATCAAGATATTCCCCATGGACACACCCATATACCCACTTGTGAATCATATCATGCATGAGTATCACAGGGCACACACATAAAGACCCAAATATGAATCATATAAACAAAGGGTCTCATAGTATACAAAAAATCCCACATAAAATTCATATCATTAAATGTTCACATGTCTACACATGCACCCACATGGGAATTATACTATTAAATTTTAATACAAAGTTCCTAAATGGTATAGTCTTCTTAAATTAGGAGTATCGATGCTCAATTACATGAATTTCTATCTAGATCAAGATCATGCACCAATGACCCGTAGAACCATCCCAAATTATTCAAATGAGGAATCAAGAATCACGATCCATGAATAAAAACATTCACGAGGGTGAGAAATTGATTAAAATTACAGAATGTGGACCACCGTCCCCAATGGATCTGGATTATATCATAATAGCAGAAGTAATTATCTATGGATATGGGATCATATACTTCATCAATAAAATAATTACATAACACCATTACCCAATCAACTAGGTACGATACAGAGATCCCCCAACCTCATGTTTTCTACCCTATATACATGATGATTCTAACTAGTAGTAAGGGTATGAAAATCATTAGTGGGGACAATATATCATCGGTAATCAAAAAAATACACTCTAAAAATAATTAAATATAAAAAAATTAGATTATTGATATATAAGATAAGCTATAATAATAAAATAAAAAAATCACCCATTTCACACATATAAATAAATAGGGCTCAGAATGTGGAAATCCAAACCAGAACATAAATGTGCAAGAGGATAAACAAGAAAAAAGATGCTAATATCCTCTAGAGTCCATCCAAAAACCTCTATATGCTCCATTATACTTATCTCGTGAATCTTATGTAAGCCCATCCCCATTAACTAGAACCGTAATCAAGATGTCTAGATGCACACCGAGATTCCCAAGGAGTGTGTGAGTAATAAAACACAGTAGGACACCACTAATGTTTCATTAACATGTGTTCAAATGTATGAAAGTTGAATTACACAATATAATAAATGGAAAATAGTCCATAATAAAACATATATTGAGAACTAATGTGCTACCCGAGACACCACATACCCTAGACATACCTGCCTTTGCTCCATGCTAGAAGGATAAGCATAAGGATATCATAAGTGACCAAGAACATGGCTCAAGTGTGGTATGGATTTCTCTTAGTATTCCCAATGCCTTGAGTAATATTGGGTAATAGGGTCACCAATTTTCATCCTCCTTATATATTAGTCCTCATGGCCATTGTATTCAGTCTATACCCTGGGTTAGGACACGAGGACAACATACCACCAATGTCTCTACCATAGGTTAGTCCATAAAGACGTCATGTCCATAACATGTGCTTAGGTCAATCATCATCAACATAACATGTCATGAAATCTCCAATTATAAGTGATAATAATTTCATAACAGTCCCTTTATTCTAATTACCAATAAAAATACCTCCAAAGACATGGTAATTTAACATAACATGGGAGAGTATACAATGTAAAAACATTGCATGAATCCATGAGAATAAGTAAGAACATACAGAGGAATGTGATCATAATCAGACATTGATAAAAATATACATAATCATACTCATGGAATAAAAAATTATAAAAGGGTCTCATAGGCTTCACCCACAAACACACTCATGTGATCACTATCAATCGTGGTAAAAAATATATCTCGACACAAGAGTTATATTAAAGAAACACGTTTTTGAAATTGTACCAAATGGTAAAGGACTTCCTACGTCATGATTTTCATTTCCAAAACCAATGGTTTAGCATGGAGATGTCACCCAAATCATGTATTCTCATTAATTGGTTCAAAATACTCAGTAAATATTTATAGAGCTGATTCCAAATATTTTTTTTCTAATAGAAAAAGAAATACCACATGGTATAATATCATTCTATCTCTTGATAAATTTAAAAATTATCATTTTAATATATATAATGTTCTAATACATTCATAAATTGTAATTATAAAACTATCATGCCATGACATTATACCTCTCAAAAATAATTATGAGAACAGAATGTATTCATTTTTATCATATATTTGTTATTCAAAATAATTATCAACTGATAATTCCTTATCATTTTTCTAGAAATATTATTAATATCTAAATTTAAAAATAACTCATGAATATTGAATCAAAAAAATTATCCCCTTAAAATTTTAGAACTCTAGATTTGTGGATAGTGAGAGGGATTTTCTACAAATAAAAACTATAAGAGGAATCCAGTTTGATTGAATAAGACTTCAAAGATATTGGTTTTAAGAATTACGGGTTTCCCGAATTCAATTAGAGATTCTATATCTTTAGAAGAGTATATTGGCTTTATTTATTCATTATTTATAACCAATAATTAAAAATCTTCTATAAATTTTTATTTAAAATAAATATTTAATTTAGAGTGTTTAAAACTATAAAAAAGATTTTTAAATGTTAAACACATTAAATAATTGATTTCCCAAGATTTATGGCTTTAAAAAACATCAAAGTCCATTATGAGATCGTAATGTAATAAAAAGCACAAAAAAGGGTTAAAAACTACCCTTACACTAAAAAAGGAAATATGTAAGTTTAACATGGTTTTAACCTTATAGACCTAATATCTATTGTGTAAGGGTACAAATGTGTACCCTTTATCAAGTCTCCTACCATTAGGAAGTGTATAAAAATTTGATTTACCATTAGATGTGTATAATACTACACTTACAAAACATTTATAAGCAAAGGGTTACCCATTCGTAATGTATAGATATAGAGGTCTACCCTTATGAATCTCACAGAAAAAGGGAGTTACTATTATGATGTGGCTTTAATTTCATCATACCCTTGTACAACTCATATTTAACCATAAAAACCATTTAAAAAATGGTTACCTTTACAAAACATGAAAAAACATTTATCCACATTAGTATAAAGAATTTACCTCTATATAGGCCATATTCCATATGTGAGGGTAATGTTTTTAAATTTTCACATAAGGGACTTATAAATTAAATCCATAAGGGGTTATTTATAACATTTAGAAAAGGATAATGCTATAATTCTCCCCCTATAATGAATTCATATCCCCAAGAATTATTTATAGTAATATTAATAAAAAACTCAAGATATTGACCTAGAACATTAGAATCCCTCTCCAACATTTCCTCATGGGTGAATCGATGATTACATAGAATTTAAAAAAGTGGTATGGTATTCCATCATTGTAATTTATCACTTTTATCTATAATTAGTATTGTACCATCCTTGAATGAAGCATTCGTCTCTATCTTAGCATCTTTTTTTCGAAAGTGTGCCTATAATCTGGAATATACCTCTGAAGCTAGGACACATGAAACCCATTTTCCATTACATGATAGTGAGAATAAACATCTAGATGATATACCACTTTTCCAATCAGATCAGTGTTCTCAAAGTGTCTAATATAATTCAAAACACAATTCGCTTTCTTATTTTAATATCGATGGAATAACCAAGGTGTCACTCTCACAAAAACCATGTCACCTCTATATAAGTCAAAAATTTCCTCCTATGGTCAGAAAGTTTTTTTTCCTATTCTGAGATGTGATCAAACTCTTCTAAATTGACTACACACTTTTAGTGGCCTCTTGAAACATACTGGGCCGCATAACTACTCCATCAATATCCTCATTCCAAAAAAGAACTAAATGTCATGACTTACCATAGAGATACTCATAAGTTTTCATCTGAATTGAAGACTAGAAATGATTTTTGTGTTTGAACTCAACCAAGGACAAGTGATCATCTAAATCTCCCCAAAAATCCTAAATGTTTTCATGAATCATATCATCCATGATACGAATCCATTTATATGAGAATCTACCTATATGGGGATTGTACGATGTGTTCAAATTTAGATGATTTCCCAAGTACATCTTAAAAACCTAACAAAATCACAATTTAAAATTTGTGTCTCAGTCATATAAATTTATCTAGGGAACTCTTGGAATTCATACAATATCATATACACATAACTTTCCCATCATGTATACTAAGTGGGTTTGAAATCTCAGTATGAAATGAGGAAATTTCATTAGCCAATCAAAAACCACTAGAACAACATCAGGACTCTTCATGGTCCTAGGTAACTCTATAACAAGATCTATCCTTATATCATTCCACTTCCACATGGGAAAAAGAAGTGGTTGGAGTAATTTACTAGGTCCCTGGTGTTTGGACTTTATCCTTTGATGGTTAATCCACAGAGAAAAAAACTATAAATTTCTATCTTTATTAGTGGACACCAGGACTATTTTTTAATGTCACGGTACATCATTGTCACTTTAAAATGAATTACCCACTTTGATGAATATAAATATCTCACTATATCCTACCTAAATGAGGGAGGGAATATTACTCTGAAATGTACAAGGAGCACATCAGCATCATCCAAGGACCACCTAGGTATCGCGACCCCACCTTATAAGTTTTCAGGAATTGAAATACAATCTAAGTCTAATTATTGACAACCCTTCACTTGGTCTTCTAATGAATGTGTTATCATTAATGGGGAACATACCATTAATCTCTGATCCTTGAAAGAATCCATCCTCTAGTTGGCCATCAGGATCCACTATTACATTGAATAAAATTCCCCAAGCTTCTAAGATACCTACATTTTTCAACATAGATAATCCACAATGATGATACCATTACCTAGTGCATAGGTCATATAAAGTTATTAAATATTTAGGTACTCTACCAAGTGAATTTTTTTCTAATTAATATCACACAATGGGAAGATATACTAGTGGATCTTATGGTTTTTATATAAAATAATCCATGAACTAATGATATTGTTTCACCAACACATCAAATCATGAACCATATCTACTAGCTCTAGGTCATGGGTAATATAGTTATTATCATTGGGTCACAATTTTTGTAACCCATAAATAACTACACACTTTGTTTGGATTAATACTTCTCCAAAACCAACTCTCGATGCATCATGATATGTGGAATAAGAAATCATAGGCTCAAAATTAATCAACATTGAAGTTTTATCCAGTATTATATGCAGTTGATGAAAATATTTCCCAAACATTTCTGACCACTAGAACTACATGCATTTATTAATAATCATAGTCATAGATGATGATAAATGAGAGATTTCATGCCTAAAAAAATTATAGTTCCCTATTAATCCTAAAAATTTCCTATTTCCAAAAATGTTATGTGGATGTGTCCAGGACATCACCTCAACTTTTTTAGGTTGACCCACTAAAATAATAATATCATAAACCACAATCTCTAAAATATTATGGATTTTATGTGTATTATTATTTGATATTATATGGATTATTTTCGAGACTAGGCACTGAGATGGTGTGTGAATTTGAGACCTGGTGTTCCCAGAAAAAATGTTTGAAAAATAATAAAACATTTGTAACATGAACGCAATTTTTTCCTAATAAGTTGGAATAAATCCTAAAAACATGCCCAAATTATAAATTTGAGAGTATCATTGAACCCATAAAAGCAAAATTACCTTAGGTGCAAACAAAAATTGGTTTTCTTAGGTCACTTGTGAAAAATCCCTCACAGATGTAAAATGAATAAAATAATTTAATTATTTTATTGACTCATCGACGCATTGAATTGTTTCCTTAAATTTATCCTTATTTCATAATTCCAAGGTTATCCAAAAACCGAAGAAATTATAGAGGATCATGGAAAGAGAGCTCTGGGAATCCTTTTTGATGAATGATGATAGATCAATGATCGAAAATCGATACACATTGATTTTAAAGGATCTTTCTAAATAACACAACACGTATTCATTCTTCATCAGCGATTGATCGAAATTGAGGAAGGGCTTGAGTTTGATTTTTTTAATTCTCTAATTCTTAATTTCTGTGATGATCACAAATATTTTGACAAAAGGATTTATTTGTGGATTGATCACATTTTGGTATTGGTTTATTGCAATGTTTATTTGGGAAATTTATTTTAATGTATTCATTTTTTATCTTATGAAACAAATCAAGTTAGACATGAACATCGATTGGGGTTCATTTTTATATTTTTTTCTTCTTTTCTCCCGTAATTTATAATTTATCGTGTGCATTCTCTACATGGCCCATTACTATACTTTTCCCAACTAATTGATCATTTCACACCAATTTCATGGAGAAATGATTTTATATTATACATCTAGGATTGGAATGACATGATAAATGTGGGATGATTGAGACAGAGTGAATCAGTTGATGGATGTTTCCTGATTTTTTGTTCTTTGGATCAGAACTAAGAATGATGATTTGAAAATTTTGGCGAGCAAATGTATTGATGAGACACATTGATTATTGATATAGAGGCATGTATGGAATTGGATATTTTATTTTATGGAAAATCAACCACTGTATCGAATGTAGATCACCTAAAAAGGTGTGCATAATAGATTATAGGATTCAGAAAAATACCATTGAAAATGCCATGTAATCAGGGATTACCTAATTTGTGGGGTCCCCTAGCTGCGGCGCTAGGGTTTGGCTGGAGTTAAAGATCACAGAGTGTCTGAACCTAATCACACATCATGTGGCCCTCCATGAATGACTCAGTGTGTACTTTGGTTAGTACACATATATGTTTAATAATATATAGCCATATGGAACGTCGTTCACTTATACACAAACACGGCTTGACATACACAGAATAGAACATAATCATATCTTCGATACACGAGCAAGACCATGTGACATGGGCATGAAACTATGTGTTTTTACATTCCATGAACCCATCCTACATGCCATGAATTTTGAGAGTACATGTTGTGAGAGCTTTTTCACAAGGGAAATTGATGGAATAGAAAAACACGTTTTATACTCCCCGAGACATGTTGTGTACTTCTATCAAGAGTGCTAGAGGCTCTTATTTTCCTACTTTGGACCATTATAGGTTGAGTACATTCCATTGGTCCATTATTTTGAGGTTATTGTGTATATTTACAACCACATCACTGGATTTTAATCTACTCTAGAGGCTGTGTCTCAGATAGAATTGTGGTGTCCCTGTATGATACTAGAGTGTGATCCTCTACCATCCCTAGTGGAGTTTGTTGAATCAGAGTAACCTCCAACAACATGGAGTTAATCATATATCAAATTTTCCACCTTATTATGTTTTTTTGAATCATTATCATATTATCCCTTTCGTATCAGGATGATCTATATTGGGTTTGTGGTGTCCCATAGTAGTTTTGTGTGTGACCCCTATCCATGTATCTAGCTCTATTCATATTGGGTCTGGGGTTTCCCCACACAGTCCTAGGAGTGACCCCTATGTGTGTAACATAGCCATATTTGACAAAAACATTCTATTTTGGTGGGTCATAAATGAGTAAGTCCTCTTGGTAGAGTGTCTCTAATGATAGCAAGGCTTGTGGTGCAGGATTTATCAAAATGAGCATTTCTTCAGATAGTTTCTTATTGTTGGTAGTTGGTAATGACCACCTAATGGTGTGTATTATATCCTAAGTATATTTGTGTTTTTTTTATACTACATGTATTTGTGATATATTATTACATCTATTATTGAGATGAATATACTTGGTGCTTCCTATTTTGTGTTTTTGGGGTGTCCCACTGAGTATAGTTATACTCACCCCAGCACTGGATTTCCTCACATGTGTCATGTCTTGTGCAGACGATAACCATTTTTTATGGTGTCTTGGGAGGATATGGTGTAAGAGGAGTATATCTATAGATTGAAATACCGATTTTTTTATCAGGAAAGTACATTTGAGTTAGTCTTCTACCATAGAGAATTTTGGAATCTTTATAGTTTTTTATTGGCATTTTTTACCCCTTTTTTGTTTACAGTACATTAATATCAGAAATTGTTGTGGGATATTTGATGTATGCATGAATTCATTCAGTTGTGTTACATTTCATCATTTTTGGAAATAGATATGTGTTCATTTGTATAGGTAATTTAGGATAATACCTCCCATTTGTGGGAAATTTATACTCAGTGCTAGTCACCGGCCCTAGCCTACTGAAGGCAGTCATGGGTCAGTCACGATATAGGGCCTTCTAGGATGTTTAATGACAGAGTTGTATCTGAGGGTAGGTCAGTTATACTTTAGGATCAGGAGTCTATATTATTTTTTTTGGGAAATATTATTAACTGTTTTGATTTTGGATTTCATGCAAGGGGAACTAGTGTTGTTACGGTGGCCAACACATCCATACACCAAGACATTGAACACCTGCTTATAGACTCGGTACAAGAGGACACTAGTTTCAAGGGAAAAATGGTACAAGCATCATAATTGAATGATTGTGTTTTTCAAGAGATTCTTGAGTTTTCTCCCCAAATATACTCTTTTGACCATGTTGCATCTTGTTTTATTTCTAGATGTCTCCAAATAGATAGCCAACCAGGATTCCACCGTGCGATCGCAAGGATGATCCACCAGGTGAAGAGGCATCAGCACAATGATTTATACCTGAGATATAACCTCCAAGAGGTGCACTAGCCATATCACCACCTGTAGAAAATAACACAGTACCCATAGTACTAACATATGAGGTGTGTAGGTTGAATTCACTTCACAAGTTCTAGATTTTGAAACCCCTTCAGTTCTAAAGAAATCCTGACCCATAGGCACCTGAGGACTGGATTGCAGAGTTTACATGAGTTTTTTGTCTATTATGGACACCAGTATATCAGATGGTGGTCTTGGTGGACAACCATCAATATGGATCAGTAGGGTGATGGGGGGTTTGGTTACCAGATGTTATGATGAGGTGACTCTTTCATAGGCAGAGTTTGAGGAAATTTTTAAAGAGGAGTTATCCCCTTATAATATATGGAATATGTGTATCTAGTAACTTATATAACTCTGATATTTTTAAATGTATGTATATGAATATTCATTGAGGCATTCTAACCTCTCTAGGTACCTGATGGATATGATGCACGATGAGATCTACGAGCCTTTGACCTTATAGTGAGGTCTGTATAGGGACAACTGAGCCAGGGTTATCACTCTTTACATTCATACATATTCTAGGGTTCTAGAGTAGGTCTTGGTTCTTGAGAGTTCATTGGATGGGAAGATACATCCAATGGTAGTTAGTAGTAAGAAAGAATGAGTAGAGACCTCGACAGTAGGAAGCCGACCTCAGTCTCAAATACCTAGGCAAAGGATACCTCACAAGAGGTAGACAAAAAACAAGGGATATATATTTTAGGGATCACATGGTGGGTCCCTTTATCCTAGATCGAGGTGATGCTACTCATATGATGATTGGGGACATGTTTCTTGAGATTGTTAGACCCGTTTTACTGCTAACACAGATACTATGGATCGACCACTAAGGTAAAGGAAATGATAGGAGAAAGAAGATCGTTAGGGTAGAATATGTGTTAAAGGAGCTAGTAGAGTTGTAGGAGGTGGTCAACATTTCAACATGTTAATTCCACCACCCCCATTTGTTCTACGCTATGCTTAGAAAGATGAATTACATGCTTGGGGACAATTGCATGTGGTCAATTCTTATAACCGAGGGGCTCTTGGAATGAATCAAGGTATGATATTTTTATTTTATACTTTAGATTCTATATTGATAGACACAAGTTATATTCATTATTTTCTTTCCAGAAATCATATTCAATAGACAAAGATACTTATTGAACTATTGACTTGACCCTTACACTTGGAGACTCCTACTGGAGAAGACTCGATGATCACACACTAGTGTCAATAGTGTGACTTCACTCTTAAGGGTTAAATATTAAGTTGTGATATCTTGGTAGTAGTGTTGAGTCCTCATGAGTACATACTTGGAATGGACTGGTTATCCACAATTCATGCTCAAATTGATTGTTTTAGGAAGGGAGTTTAGTGTGTCCATAGAGAGAGGACCAAGTTTTCCTTTGTTTGTGAAAAGGAAATCCTGGAAGTGTAGTAAGGACTCATGCATTGGATGGTGTATCCAATTACCCATATGTTGACTAGTCTACCCCTTGGTGTTGCAGATGTTATGATTTTTCAGTTACTACAATGGTGGTAGATTACAAGGATGCCTTTCTATAAGATTTTCTAGTTTTACATCCCCATTGAGAGTTAGAAATATGCATTCATCAACACCCTGAGAAAACAATGATATATACACATTCTTATTGGATGGCTACCATAGAGATTTGTGAGAAGAGGGTACAGTTGGAGGACATGTAGAGTAATGGACTTATGATACCCTATGTTTCATTGTGGTCAGCCCTAGTGCTGCTTTCCCAGAATGAAGATGAGAGCTTAAGGTTATGTATGGATTTTCAGTTCTTGAACCAAGCGACCATGAAGAACAAGTTCCTAACACTGCAGATAGATGACCCCCTTTTATTAGCTAAGAGGGAAATTATGGTTCTATAATGTTGAGAAAATATCAATAATTTTAGAAGTTGAGGAATAGTTTCACAACTTCTATAATATTGTGATTTAAAATGGGAGGAGTCAAATACGTAGTATTATGTGATTCATTAGGAATCTGTAATTTTTGTGTCCTAATTTAGAGGCAAGTGATGATTTCCTATGATTCATGTTGTTTGAGACCACATGAGTATAACAATTTGACTCATGTTCTTAGGTCATCAACAATAGTCTTCACATAGATGATGTTGTCACACTACCGAATGGCCAAGATATTTTCATCTACTATAAACAAAAGTGTGTCAAGTATATCTTCTCTCAAAAGGATATGAACATGATATTTATTCAATATCCAGAGTTCCTCCTAGACTGTAACTTTGATATTGACTATACGCTATGGAAGTGGAATGTGATGGAAGATTATCTCAACATGAGTTCAAGTTCTTATTTGCTGAATGACGCATCAAAGCAGTTGGCCAAGTTATAGTTATCATTTGGGGATGGGGATAGATTAGATTACCTCTAGTTGATTTTTCTCACCCCTCTGATCTAATAGTGATTCAGGGAGGAAAAACTTGGGGATACCGATTTCAAAACATTACATTCTCAGATGTCCACAGTTAATTCTCTTGATGGAAATTCAAAAGGTTGGGAGCATGACATTTTCTTCAGAGGAGAGATAATGGTATTTGTGATGTTTTAGGAAAAGGTTATGAACGTGTTTTATACATACCCTTTATAGGTAAATATAGGTCTCGAGAAGATGGACAAAAACCTTCAATGTATGCTTTGGTGTCCAAGAATAAATAAATAAGTTTCAATGATTGTTTCTTAATTCCTTACATGTTAACAGGTAAAGGATGATTACCATGTTCTAGTGAGTTTAGCTCATCCCCGTGATGTTCTAGAATGGAAGGGGGATGTTATATTTATGGACATCATGAAATGATTAACACATACATCCAAAGGACAGGATTCCATCAGGGTGATAGTTGATCGACTCACAAAGTCACCCCACTTCCTAGCTATATGAGACCATAGTTATTAAAGAGCATGAGATGAATATATGTTGAGGAGATATTTTTTCTCCCTATATTTCCATCAATTATTCCTTGAGATTATGATATTCTCTTTACATCATAGTTGTGGAAGGGAGTACATAAGGCATTT
The DNA here is from genome assembly GCA_963277665.1 of Viscum album. NCBI lineage: Eukaryota > Viridiplantae > Streptophyta > Magnoliopsida > Santalales > Viscaceae > Viscum > Viscum album. The sequence goes on from OY728132.1 coordinate 1,086,863,379, forward strand.
GGGACACAATTTCCCTAGAGAATAGCATTTCACCCACAAATGGATGGCTAGACATAGCAGTCTACTCAGGTTCTAGAGGATATGCTATGAGAATTCATGTTCGACCTTTTCCATAGTTGGGAGTATCTCCTACCATTGGTGGAGTTTTTGTAACAACAAAAGATACCATTCCGCCATTTGTATGGCACCATTCAAGGATTTTTAAAGGAAAAAATGCTGGTCACCAACTTACTAGAATGAACCATGAGAGTTAGAACTCATGGCCAAGAGTTGGGGTGAGCTACTATTGAGAATGTGCATATCATCGTGGAGCATACAAAGACTACATAGAGACATCATAATCCTTATACTGATAGGCGACAGAGGACTTTGAAATTTAGGAAAGGAGACCTTATGTTACTTTGGGTTTAACATCGATGGGGATTATAGAGACTTTCCTAGGGAGGTAAGACATCTTCAAGGTTCATATTCCCTTTTCAGATACTACATTTAGTTACTGTGGTGGCTTACTGCTTATATCTACCCCCACATTTTGAGAGGGTACAGGACGCCTTCAACATGCCACAACAAAGAAGGTACATGCAAGACCAATCACCCACCATCGACTGGGGTAAGCTGGACATCGAGGCTGGAGATTATTTTTCTATGTACCTAGTAGATATCGTGGGTCGGAAGGATAGAATCCTTTGAGAAATATCAAGTTCATTAGTGCATGTTTGGTGGTAGCACAAAAATCTCCAAGAGATAACATGGGAGAGGGAGGATTTGATTCTACTCCGTACCCTCATCTTTTTGAGTCGTCATTGTTTTCCTTTTTGAAGAGGTAAAGCCCCAAGGTTGGGAGAATATAACATGTTAAATTTTACTTTTATTACTTTTAGATATTATATGGATTATTTTTGAGACCGGGCATTGAGACAGTGTGTGGTTTTAGGGCTTGGTGTGCCTGGGAAAAATGTTTCAAAAAAATTAAAATATTATAACCACATGTGTATGATCTTCTTGAATGTGTGGAATTACTTCTATACAAGTTTTGAGAATAGAAATATAAGGGAACCTTTGAATATTTAATATATACTTTACCTTAGGTGTTACCTAACATTGGTCAGTGTGGGTCATTTGTGAAAAATTCGTCATGGGACTAAATCAAAAAAAATATTTTTATTTTTTTATTGAAGCAGTGACATTGTGATTTTTTTCAATTATTGTTTTCTTTTTTTGGAAGTACACGATTATCTACATAACCCTTGATCTTCTAGAAGATCATGGAATGAGACCCTTGAGAATCCTTTCCAACAAATGACGATGAATCAAGGATCGATGATAGACAGACATTGATTTTTAAGGATGTCACCAAAGAATTCTACACTGCTTCATTCAACATAAATGATGAATCCAAATCAAGGTAGGGCATGTGTTTCAATTGTTTAATTCCTGGATTCTTAATTTTTTTGATTGTAAATTAATTGATAAAAAGATTTGTTTGTAGATTGTTCACCTTCTGGGATGGGTTTATTGTGGGGTTTATTTGGGGAATATTATTTTAATAAATTTACTGTATATATTATGGAAAAAATATATAATGACTTAAAAATTGAACAAGGATCCTTCCTCTCATTTTGTTACATTCCCCCCCCCCCAAATTCATCATTTTTCATGGGAATTATTCGTTTGGACCATGACTCGACATTTCATGATCAATCGATCATTTTATACCTGTTTCATGGTTTAATAATATGATATCATAGATAATGGATCATTATGACATGAAGGAGGTGTGATGATAGAGAAAGAGCGAATCATATGATGGGTGATTACCTATTTTTCATTCTTCAGCATTCTATAGTGCATGTTCATGAATGAATATTTTATCAATTTTGTTATAAGATCTGATAAAAAGACATGTTGTTTGGTGAAGGTGAGGAATGGGTGACCTTGTATCATAAATTTCATGGATAATAGACCAATATAACGAGATTTAAGATTCAATTGAGGCACATGGAGGGGATTCAAGGGTTCTATAAAATCCCATATAACTAGATGTCTGATCTGGGATTTCATGGTGTGTAGGGCCCCCATGCAGTAGTGCTAGGGTTTGGCAAGAGTTAAAGATCACACAACATGTGAACCATTTCACATGGTGTTTAACCCTCCATATATGACATTGTGTGTACTCATAAAAGTAAAAAAGACAAGGGTAATATTACACAACCAAATTTCATGCCATTTACTTAGACATTGACATGGTGTGTCATACACTAACCAATACAAGGACATAAAATTCGTACATGGACATATCCAGGCGAAATGGGTAAAAAATCATGTGTTTCTATACACCTTTAAACCATCCTACATGCCATGTTTTTTGAGACTAAATTCCATGTGTGGGTTTCTTGATGTAAAATACATGGTATAGAAAAATAGGCCATGTAACCCCTAGTAAAGATCAGGTAATCCCATCAAGAGTTCTTGAGGATCTCTGATTTTGTTATTTGGATGGGTATAGGTTGAGTGAATTCCCATGGTCTTTTTTGTTGAGGGTACTATGTGGAATTACATCCACATCCCTTGAATATAATCCCTTCTCGAGGTCGAGTCTTAGTTATAGTTGTGGTGTCTCTCCATGAGACTGGAGTGTGGCCCTCTATCTTCCCTAGTGATGTTTCTGGAATCATTAAAACCTCACTGAGTAGGGTATTGATCCTCTATCAAGCATGACATATTAGTTGGGTTTGTGGAATCGTTAGCATTTCATCCCCCAGGTAGAGGTTTGAAACAGATTGGGTTTGGGGTATCCCCTAGTGGATTTGGGTGTGCCCAACTATACGTGTACCAAGGTTCATCCCGATTGGGTATGTGGTGTCCCCCATTGGTCTTGGGCGTGACCCAAATATGTGTATCATATTATTATTAGATAAACATGTTCTATTTGGGTGGGGACCAAAAGATTTAGAACCCTTCATAAAGTGCTCTGATTATGTATGATTCATGGTGTGGGATCTCCTGGAACTAGCATTGCTTCGAATAGAATCATGTGGATGGAAGTTCGTTATGACCTCCTGATGGAATGGTGTCTCTCTTTAGTATATCTAGGTTATTTTGTAGTACTTTTGTATATGATATATTTTTACATCTTTTATTGAGATAAGTATATTTGGTGATTCATGTATAGTGTCATTGGATTCTCCAACTTAGTATTTTTATAGTCACCCCTGCACGGGCATTGCCAGGATGTGTTGTGTCTGGGGTAGACAATTTCCCTTTTTGATGGTTCCCTGGGACCGTAGGGAGTGGGTGGAGCATAGTTTGAGATTGAAAGATCGAGTTTTTTTCCAAAAAAATATAGTTATGACTTAGTCCCCTCCATTGGATAATGTAGGACTCTTTATAGTTTTCATTGGGATTGGTTTTTAACCCTTTTCTGTTTACAATAATTTCATCGTTGCACTCTGTTGTGGGATCATAGATGTATGCATTCATTCTTTCAGTTTTTCAACATTTTTGCATTGTGTGGGATTGGATATGCGTGCATGTGTACATGTAAATTAGGATAATTCCTCCCATTTAGAGGAAACACCTACTCGGTGCTAGTGACCATCCCCTGGACTATTTGAGGTGGGCTTGGGGTAGTCATGACATTGGCCCCTCTGGGATGGGTTAAGACATGCCCAAGTAATTAAACCTTCTAAATCTAAAAGCGACACTTCAACCGAATGAAAAAATATGAATTTATTGAATTATAATTAAAACTATATCTAAATGTTTGGAATGTTTCTTTTAGGTTAGTGAGTATATTTGGAATGAACACTATGAGCACATTAATCAATCAAAATAGAATAAAAAACTACTCATACGACCCATTCATTCCCATAAACACCTTATTTTGAATCTTTAGTACATTAACTTGCAATTAGTGATAACCCAATTGAAGATTAATAAAGGAGAATCATTGCGCTCATAGTAATAGATCAAAGAGGTCTTGAATCTTGTGAAGTGGGTACAAATACATCTTATTCACTAGATTCATCTTTCAGAAATATATACATAGTAAAATACTAATGTATTATTTCATGGTAAAGGAAATAGGGTAACCCCACATAGATGTTTTAATCCCAATAAAGCCCTTTAATTCCATTTCCTCTAGCCATACTTTGAGCTCCTTCAACTTGTTGGTCATCATATGATAAGGGGGTGTCAAGATAGTTTGCATTCCTATAATGAGCTCTATCTGTAAATAACCTCTTCTATCATAGAGTAGAACTATTTTGTAATATAAGAATATTCCCTCATAGAGAACCACAATATGAGTGGGCTACTAGTAATACTTATTGAACATCCAAGCATACAATCTGCACCGTAACCATACTATGTTTTATCATGTCTAGACCATCTTTACTTCATCCCAACTCCCCACACACTAGTCATCAAGAAATTCTCTTTCTTAGGTGACATAAATGATACATATATCTGATAACAATTGATATGTGCCTTATAACTTTTCATCCAGTCCATTGTATGAAACACATCATATCTTGTCGTATATAGATTCATGAATCCCCATAGATATCCAAAACTAGAGATAAATATAGAGGAATCTAGAAATTTATAAAGAAGACCAGATTTATTTTCAAATGGGGTATCAATGTAATGTAACTCAGAAGATTACTTGACTGGTATGTTAAATCCAAAAAATACAAGGAAATATATAAAGTAATGGGAAGCACCAATATCATAAAATGTATTAGACAATTTATAATTGATCATGATCTTACCTCAAATATTATACAGTCCCTCACAACTATCTTAATGAGCTTGGTCCACTATATACAATCATACTACCATAGCTCCACAACCCTAAAACTGAGGTGCATGACTCACCAAATCCATCATCAGCTGTGATTGCTACTGGGGACCCTAACCAAATACATGGGTAAAAGAATATTTTTCCCTTCACCCTTGTGAAAATAAACTTGTGAAGTTAGGACCCTAGGGAATTATAGAATAACTTCTAGAGATATGCAAACAAACCTTAATGCCAAAAATTTCTCCAATGTGTTGTAGACAACTTGCTATAATATATGACCATACCATAGTTGATGTACAACAGAACTCATACTAAGGGAAATAAACTAGCTATACTATACTCTACCATTTTACCCCCACCGACTAAAATTTCTTAGTCTTCATATTTATACTACTAGAAGGGACACTCACCATTGTAGTAGAAGGTCCACCCACCTATGAACCAATGGGTGGAAGAAGACCAATTTCTTGATCTTCATCCAAGGCCTTTAAAATAGTATATCCATTTTTCTGAACCGATATGTATGTCATTATGTAAAAACTGCTGAGCTACAATATGATATAATTAGATAAACCAATATCATACTTTCTAGCATTTTGTGCCACATTTCATGATAATAGAAGGAAAAATGAAGTATTTTGGTGAAACAATATGAGTATGCAGATATCAACATAGACCCCAACTAAAGCACCATTAATTCAAGAGAAAATTATCGCTTTACTAAGTTAGGACATATTTCATAAAAAAATGCTTATTTAAGGCCTCCCAACAAATACACACACATTTCAAACTACTTTTACAATGAAAACCAGCCGTCTCTTTGTATGTTTATGAAGTGTAAACACTACTGGATTAACCCATTGGTCCTATAGTGTATCAACTAAGTAGCATATTACCTCAATGATGTCGAATAGTTCCTCGATATCCTATGTCCCCCAATTTGAATAAACGCGTAGAAGATGATGGAGTTTGTAGTAATGGTCTTGTTCTACCATGGTAATCTAAACTCCTTCACCCTAGGCATTTAAAATATGAAAACCTCTAGGTTGTAGAGGCTACTACACATGAAGCATTGGAGAAAGTGACGAATCATGATTTGGTGGATCCACATGTACAGCATATTGAGGAGCTTTCACATCATGCCTATAAAAATAATTTAGGTGTCTCTAAGGTGTTATCTTTATGAAAATAGAGTCAATTATTTGAACACCTGAAGTTTTTAAGACATATCCTAATTAGTTTATGGGATAACGAAATGGATCAGGAAGAAGGATACCCATATCAAATGGTATATCCCTCATTGCACTATCCGAGGCTTTCTACACCGATATGATAGTCATAACCGTATATATACAAAATATAATATCATTCTCACATTTAAATAATTAATTCTAAACTAGATATATCTCATCAAAAGTGAATGTATGTATATCAATCAATAAAGAATATTGGTTTATCATGAACAAATAACCCAAATCAAGGAATTACATTAAATAACTATTAGATAAAACACAACATGTATATATATATATATATCATATGATCCTATGTGCCTACTCATGATTCTTGATCACAACTAAATCCATAAAACCATAATAGTATTCTAATCAATAGAAACTCAGAGGTCGATTACACATGAGCTAACAAGGGACATGAATACTCCCATACTAAAGTTCCACATAGCCTATCTCATATTTTCCATGTCCAAGGATAGTCAAAAATTAAATGAAGCACATCCCTAATTCCATTTTTTCATGATCCCACCGGAACCACTTGGTCTAGTTAAGTGATCCTCAAGACATCTTGCATGCCTATAAATATAAATGTGATTATTGAATACTAGTGACGGTTCAAATACCATCATTAGAGAGACTATAAATATGTTAATCATAGACATACCACATAGAAATAATAAAATATAAATAATTCATAGTCACATGGTGGAAGATAACATATTTTACTGGAATAAAAAATGTCACCCATGCCACAATGAAAAATAACCTTGGATACCAACATGGTAATATAAACTAGAGTATAATGGAGAAAAAATATAAATAGGGAAAACAATACAAAAAACAAATTGATTCCATCCTAGTATCACTACTTTCTCCATGATCCTCAACTCAGGACCCTGATACAGGCACATTTCCCTTTCTAGGATCCCAAATCATGATGTTTTTAGTCTCATCAGGATGCTTGTGTAGGGTTTGAGTAATAAAACCCATCAAGAAACCACAAATTCATCCTTAACATGTGTTAAAATGTATAAAAGGTGTTATATATAATATAATAAATTTATAATAAAGCATAATTAATATTATTTTGATCACTCTCATGTTAACCTAGCCAAAACATACTTCGAACATACCTATCTCAGCACCATGCTAGAAGAATAATCGTAAGGATATCATAAGTGAAAAGTTAATAGTCACAAGTATAGGGAACATATCTTTCAATAGACCTAATGCATCAACTCGCTTCAAGAAATAGGATCTTTATGTTTTTTATCTATCATAGGTTAGTCCTCAAGCCCTTCATATCCTCCCTATAACTTTAGTCAGACTATAAGGCCACTATACCCACATTCCAATGCCACAGGTTTGGCCTCTCATACGTCAAGTCTCTAGAAAGTGTTTAGGTACATCTTCTTCATCATTTCCTATGATGCACAATCCTTATAAGGTTTTATAATTTCACTATGGTACCCATGTTTTTATTTACATGAATAATACCCAAAAAAGGAATGGTAATTACACATAATACGGTAGATAATACAAATTCAGAACATATCATGTAATCATAAAATTCAGTATAAACATACAAGTAAATGGAATCAAAATCTAACAAATATAACAAGATACATAAGCATACTCATTGAATAAAACATCATATAGGGGTATCACGAGTTACATACACACTCTCTTGTGATCCATATCAATAATATTCATGTTTTTAATTTCAACACAAGTGTCACATCAAATAATTTAGTGTATACAAGATCCCCAAATGTTATGAAAATTTATACCTCAAGACAATTGATTCTCAAATTAATGGTTCACTATATATAATCACCAAAATCCCATCCTTGTATTAATTAGATCAAACAACAAACCATGGATTCCTAGATTTAATTCACATTATTTTATTTCAAAAAGAAAAATAAACACCACATGTGATAATTTATTTCTCTCTCCTCAATAAATTACAAATTATCATTTTAAGACATAACATGTGATAACCATTTTTTTAGATAATAATTATAATACCATCAAACGATGATAATTTATCCCTCTAAAATAATTTCGGGACAAAATGGTATTCATTATTTTTCAAAAATCATTAATTCATGAATATAATCATTTAAAATTAATTTATTATTATTCCAAAAATATTTGTAACAACTAAATTTACAAATATTACATGAAAATGGATAGCTAAAATTATCCCTTTCAAACTAGTAAACTCTATAATGGAGGAGAGAGAGAGGGTTCTCCCATTCCTAAAAACCAAAAGAAGAACCTGATTTAGTCAAAGTGGATTTCATAGATACTAGAATTTGAAATTAAATAGTACATTTACAAAAGAGGATCTCAAAATTGAATGATGGGAGAAGTTTTAATATTTTAGGAACAAAATCATGGTGTTGTGGTTCACCACATTGAAAACTGAAATGTAGAAAATCACTATTTAGTTTGTCTTTTAATCAAGTATTAAAATAATATAATTTAAAATATTTCAAAATACGAGTTATTACTTTTAAATGTGTCAAAAAAATTATTTTTTTAGGATTTTTTGATTTAAAAAATTTCATATCAAGTTAAAGGGTTATTATGATAGAAGAATAATGGAATATAGGGTTAAAAACCACCGTTATACCAAAAAGGGCACTATGTAAGGGTAATATGGTTTTAACCTTACATAGATCATAGATGATCCATAATAAAAATTTTTTTTACCATTGAACAGGTGTCCTATTGTTATCCACACATTGAAATACCAACTTACCCTTATGTGAGCAGAAGACTACTCATACGCAACTCACAGAGAAAGGGAGTTACCTTTTTATAGTGGATGAAATTTCATATAACCCTTATACATATCATGTTTGCCCTTAAAAACCCTTCAAAATACGGCTTACCATTATATAACTCCCCAAAAAAATCCTATGTAGAGGTAGAAGTAACTTATCTTTACGTTTTCCCAATACCACACATAAGGGTAAAAATTAAATTAAAAATAATAAAATTTTCATTTAAAGTGATTATGAAATTAGTTCAAAAGGATAGTTTTAATACATTTAAAAACTATTAATGTGACAAATTATAAATTAGGTAATATAAAATTCACATATTTTTTTATAAAATCTCATATATATGATTCATCCTAAGAGAAAGAATAAATTTGGGGTAAAAAGACTTAAACATACTAAATGAGAGTTAGCTTATTGATACAATATTCAAGTGTTGCATATATAAGAATAGAGAAAAATACATTTTAGAGTAGACTATTGATTATTTTTGGTCGAATAATTGTTTTCTAAAGTGATAAAGATATCAGAAAGATGTTATAAAGTGAAAATTTGAGGTTACCCATGATAAAAATCCTAATTGGGACCATTGGTTGTCCAATGGATCACCCTAACTAGAAAATATCCACAAGTAGTGCATGAGATAACTACATATTTAACTGACAATTTGGTGGCATTGTACTACAAGATCATGGTATCCATGTGGTCTCTATTCCACTAGCACCTCCGCCGTCTAGCTGGTGGCAGCCAAGTAGGTCAAATGATATTGATTGGTTCTTGCACATCTAATATATTTTGATCCCTAGTTTCTGAATACATTTAATATATCCGAAAACATGAATTAATTAAAATAAATACAAATCAAAAAATAGTACAAAATACATCTAAATTTGAGGTAATTTTGTTTCTTAATCACTGAAGATATTTTAAGACATTACAGGTTACTCATTATGGTACTAAAAAGTTACCAAGAATAAAACATTGAATTTTTAATTCATAATATCTCAATTTCAAGATCATAAATTATTGAATTATATATGTAATGCATGACCTATTTTAAAATATTAAAATTTGGATCCATAATAATGATGTATAAATATAAAATTCAATTCAAATTAAATTAATTTCATTATACCTACCTTAGAATTGGAATTCGAATAAATTATCGAACAAAGAGAGTAAGGGAATTTCCTATTGTGAATTAAAAAAAGTTATTAGTTATTTTATTACTATTAGTTGGAACTAAAATCCTTCAAATATGATGAAAATCTTAAAAATAGAATATTATATTTAAAATAATCTTTTTTTCTTACCCTTAAAAAGAAATAGAAAAATAGTAAAAAAATATATTGAAATAATTATGAAAGAATTGTATAAAATTCAAAATAATAGAATAACATTGAGAAAATAATGAATATGAATTTTGAAAAATCCAAATCATGTAAAAATGATGAATTTCATGAACATATTTTTTATGAATTCACAGAAAAGTTATTCTTTAAGATAGAAAATAAAAAAGCATAAAAATAAAAAGGGGAATGATTAAAATGAAATTAAAAATTGAAATGAATTTAAAAATTATAATTTCTTAGTTCTTCATAGATTTTGAATCAATAGATATTATAAATTAAGTTTATATACATTGTGAAATCTTGTATTTAATGGAAAACAATTGGTCGATATCATATACACCTTCCTATACCTCCTAAAATTTAAAATATAATCTATGGATTAATAATTTGATGTTTTCTATAAACAATAAGAACATGAAAATATGATTAATGGTGAATCTAAAAGATAGAGAAATAATTTTAAGGCTATTTTAATAAAAAATTAATAATAAATGAATGTTATTAAGAAATTTTGAAACATAACATCTTTTCATAATGATAAAGTACCTATTGGATTAATTTTAATGAAGAAATAGAATAAAAAATATAAATCTATTTTGGATAAATTAATAGAATGTATAATTACTTTTAATAAGATATTTCCTGATTCTGTAGACCCATGCTCCAGATATGGTGCCATATTCACATCCTTTATATACATTCTTTGATGCAACCCATGTTTATTGTGTTAAATGTAATATTTTCACATTATATATGAATCTAAATAACTAATTAAAAGTATTCATCATCCACTAAAAATTATTTAACACATGTTATACTTATATAAATTTCACATGTACCACTTTTCTCCAAAACATGGGGAAAATGAAATTAGAAGAGTTGAACCCAAAAACACATTAAGGGAGAAACATAACTGAATAAATTATTGAATAAGAATGAAATAAATATAATGGAAGGAACATATAAACAATATAAAGCAATAATAAACATGAAACATGGTGAAATATATATCTATGATAATAAGTGATTATATTTATATCAATAATAATAATCCCATGATCATGGAATGAATAATTCAAAATATAAAAACATGTTTTGAAGGCCTTGTTATATGACCCTTAATTCATTGTTTTGACTAAATCCAATACATGTTGTTTTCAAGGCCTTGTTCCAAAATTCTATCCCAATACGAGAAGAGGAATACACCAAAACCCAACATTTTTTTCCTCATGGGATATGTTAATGAATAAATAGGTTATATATTCCAAGGCATAAATCATCAATTATTTAATTATAATTCACTCACCATAAGAAAAAGTGAATAAATAATTCATAATCAGCCTTATCAATATTCATCTATATTGAAATATAAAAATACATAATATAGATTAATTTCCCCACGTAAATAAAATATCTTACTTTACAGATAAAAATTATCCAATGTGATTTATATAAAATCTAATGTCCATAATGTATAAAACAATGATTATAAAGATAATTAAATAATTGAATAACATGATCATAATTCATTCATGGAAATAATGTTGAAGATTTCAAAAGAACATATCCTAAGAAGTGACAATTATTTGTCGATGTTTTTTTAGTTGGTATGTATATCCTAGAAAAAATTATTGAATACAACATAATAAAATAAAAGGGAAGAATGTACCCATATTACATGAAATAATTTCAAGATAATAAAAATAGATTAATGAATAGACATTGACTTACTAAAAACCCATACTATTAGGGAAACAACTGAATCAATAACCACATGAACAAGGGAACATGATTTGGATAGTAAATCCCATGAAATAAATATTCTGTTATGAATATAGAAATTGATATTGAATACATCAGACAATAGAATATGGTGCCCAAAATATATTATTTCTCAATGAAGCTGAATTTTGATAAGAAAAAGCATATAAATATAGAGAAGTTTTTATCAAAACCCCTTGAAATAGAGGTATTCAAATTTAAATTAAAATATCATTTTCAAAATATAATTCATTATATTATATCTGAAATAAATATTATATACACCCCTGAAATGAAATTAGGTGAATAATACCAAACACATCTCTTAGAGAAGAATATAAGACAAAAAACCTTTACATCTTGCCCTAAATAATGTAAAAGTACATTAAAATCCATATTAAAAACATATCTATCTTAATCACTTAATTTATAACCTTATTCATATCATTTTTCATTAACAAAGTCCATAATTAGTCATTTTCTAAGTGATTTTTTTTGATTTTCAACATTGAGTGTTTATAGTTTTCCTTTTTTGTACAACTTTCAAATTAGTGATGCCCATGTTCATTCATCAGTAATATTTCATCACCTATAGTTCATCAAACTAATTTTTAGGGATGATTTATAATGTTTCAAATTCTTTTCATGAGTTTTTTAATCTTTATCCTTGAAGATCAAATCAATAGAATTTATGTTTCAATGATTCTTTACAAGAAAACAATATTCTATTATTTAATTAATGAAATATTGATATAAAACCTCCAGAAAAAGACATCATTATTTACACTTTTATATAAAATTATTCATCGATTAATTTCCCATAGTCATCTATGACATAAATTCATTATATTGTAAAATTATGTGGTTAAACAAAATGAAGAATGAATAATTACTTTATTTAATGATTTATCATGAGGTGGTTTTATTATAATATAATTAAAATAGAAGATTAATGACATTAATTAATTTTATTTATTTATTTATCAGAATTACAAGGAATTTTATGATGAAGTTATGGATTTAAAAAAATAAATAATTTGAACAAAATAATCACCTCTTAGTATTCTTATATAAAATTACTAAATTAATGGTTGTAATTTTTTGATCATACCATTAATATGATCTAGAATTTTACATAAACGAACCTTAATAATAACATATTTTTCATATTTTTCCTTGACTACCTTCCTTAGAAAAAACCTATAAAATGGTGAGGAAAATTATACACATCACTCCCTGAATGCGGTAGTCCACACAACACACGAAGAGAGGTTTATTTAATGGATATGGTATATGAATATATAATTATAAAAACCTGAATAAAATAAAATTAAAGTATAAAAATTATAATTATATAATTATGTTTGTGTGGATAGAATACATTTTAAAATGATAATTAAGAAAAAATCATAAGTAGTTTATAATACCCACAATGAGGACAGGGATTTTACTTCAAAATCTCCCTGAATTTAAAGAGGTTAGGATAATAATGTGTTACTAGGTGTAAGATCTCATCATCCTCCAGGTATATCTATATTTGATTTCATTCAACTAAGACTTGGTGGATAAGTCCTTTTCAGATATAGGGTGTATTTGTTGGAGAAAATTACCAAATGATTGGGGGTGTATGCTTGATGGAATTAATGGAGTGTATGTATAAATGGGTAAAGTGTTTCATGGGTTCATGGTGAGTTGAGAAACATTAAAAGAGGTTTGGATTTTCTAAAAGCTAAAAATGGGATAAAAAATAAAATGTATAACATTTACACATCATGTAAAGGTATTACACTTCATGTAATTGGTTGAGGGTTTTAATAAAATAAATCTAAGGTGATGGGTTTTTTGGAATATTTTATTAAAAACTTTTATAAGACATGTAATCCCATTACAAAAACTGTAAATTTAAGTCATACTATTTTAAACATTTAGTGCATTAAATTTTCATTCTAATCCTCTACATATCCTATCCTCATGACCCTAGGTCATTGTCTAGGTGATTTTGGGGTTCCAACTTCCCTTTTGGATGTATTGTTTGGAATAGAAATCCCTATTAAGAATTTTTTGTTAGGTTTATTCCCTCTCTTCATTCTTATACAACTGTTTTGATGAAATCCTTTGGCAGATTATGTTGTTAGATTTGATCTTGATAAATTTTTATATAGAAACCAATTTTCAATCATATGAACCTTATTATTAATGGTTGTTGGTTTTTAGAAGCATTTTTGATTCGTAAGTTAAATATAGGGGTCTAAATCTTAACCATATGGTTTTATAATTTCCATTTTTATGAAATATTTTGTTTTTCCCATCGATGCATGAAGAAAAATTAATTAAATAAATAAATGTAACTAACATTGAAGTCTATTGTTTTTTATTGCCTTATAACCTAGCTTATGGATACCCATGGGTTGAGTAAACCCTGATTATAATTGTAATACAATGCGACTTAATGTATTCCATGCATGACATGTGACATAGGGTGATTTCTTGTTATCAAATCCCTAAATTGTGGCTTATTTCTTATTTATATATTTTTTAATCAACAGTTAATTAAATTTTAAGTGTAATATGAAATAATAATGGTTATCTTCATAATTAACCATTGAGAATTGTGATTTGATATTGTGGTATCCATCCTATATTATAGGGATTGTGTTCCATGTTGTAATGCCTATATATTGGGCTTGACCCTATAACATTCACACTTAAATGTTTTAATACTGATGTTGAATATCCTTGGACTATCCCCATGCTGAAATTCTAATTTATAGTTTTCTATTCTCAGTCCCATGCTATAATGATTAGAGGCCTTTGACCTGGAATACTATAATTCTTATAGGGATATTACACAGATTTATTCTTTCGAATATACCATGTCTATATGGTTGTGGTTGGAATGTTCCTAAGACATTCATAGAGATATTATGACATGGTTTCGAAGTAGGTTATTTTTTCTTGATAATATTTTTGTGGTTGGAAAGGTCATAAGGAATGATCAATGATATTTTGGCACAAATATAATGTATTCTTTTGTTGTAATTTATTAATTATTAAAATAATTAACACACATGGTTATATATTTATTTAATAAACTTCTTATTAGATTGGTTTTGTTTAAACATGTTGGTTTTGACCATCTGAGTTACACTCACACCCTATTATGGCCGCCGTTTGGTAACTGAGAATATTTTGTGGATGCATATTTGGAAATGGGGAAAGGACCTCATGATTATTTTTTAGGTACAGATGGGTTGTTGTTTAGATATGGGACTGAGTGGGGTTACAAACCTAGGGATTTGAGTATTTTTTGTGTGTTTTATAGTCTTTTCTGATATTATTATATCATGAAATATTGTTATATTCCATCACGCCCCTACATTATTCCTTTATTATTTACTGAATTATTCAGTTGGATTTTATTGTTTTCTTCCACTATATCACTACTCTAATTATTTATGTTTATTTATGGATTGCATATAATGATATGAAACTTCAAATCATGTGGTATATTATCCCCACTATACTATCCTTACCCCCTTTTCTAGTTAGTAGCCTCTAGAATATGTGAAACGTGCTTGAGGTCTCATAACAAACATTTTTTTCCATGTGATAGAGTTCCATATTGGGGGATGTGACAATGTAGTATAATAAAAGAAGGTTTTCTTTTATTGTTCTTTACTATTTTGGGAAATGTAGAAAGGAGAATAGAATATGATAATACTTTTTAATGTTCTTCTCTATGGGGGTATCTAACCCATGTAAGGGGGAAAATCCAAGTACACAAGGAGGAAATTTCTATTGTGTTGTGTACTCATTACAGTTGTAATTATTTCACCTTGGGTGATTCACATGTTGTGTAATGTTATTGTATTATGATTTTATTTTCTATGAGTATTTTTTTTTTTAGGTATGGTATTTCATTATATGAGAATACATGCATAATAATAGGCACACAATGATATATTGACATGCATTTTTCATAATTGGGGCATATCTATTTTTTCACATGATGTATACTTTCCTATTAAACTGTGATACTGGACATCTATTTCACTAGATAACTAAATGAAATTAGTTGTCATGTATTTCTAAAATACTTATAATTTTTGTCTAGAGAGACCCATATATAGTTGTTCTCTACTACAGTCACCTGTTTGGGGGACATTGTTATAATATAGTTCTCTAAGGTGTTTATTTTTTTGTAGAGAAAATGCCTTCTCCACATCTTTTACATGAGAATCAGGAGAGTGCAACTCAAAATGATTCTAAACATGGTGAACCATAATATCTAGTAGTTCTTGAGTAGAATATGGATGTTCAGCTTTAGGACAGCTTCCTAAGATTCATGTGATCCATGTAAAGGGATATTGTTCATACCTTTACATCAATTTCCAAGTTTTCAAGTGAGTTTTAGTTGAAACATCCACCTATATTTACTAGGTAAGGGGGACCCCTGGATGTTGAGTTATGTATTGAGTTAGTACAAACAATCATCAAGAATCTTGAGAGACCCACATATAAGATGGTGAATCTTGCTGCATATATGCTTTGTGGACCTACTAAGAATCGGTGAGATATTATGTAGAATATGGGTCATAGGATGAGCTATCTAGGATGGACTTTTAGATGAAGTTACATATATATATATATATATATATATATATATCAATACCCTAAGGTATGAAGAAGCTCATGTGTCCTTGCATCAAGAGTAAGACGGTTGGTCTATACTGGACTATGCTTGAGGTTTTAAAAAACTGACATCATTTTACCACATCTTTGGTAGCTAATGAGATCTCCAGATTGAGAAATTTTTATGATGATATTTTTTATGAGATCAGGTTACAGGTAAATGTTTTCTATTTAAATATCTTTTAAGATGTGATGAATCAGGTACCCATCATGGAAGGTAATCTGAGAGAGGCCTTGAGTAGTGACCAAGCTATTTTAGTAGGGTGATCTGGGTGTAACGTCCCGGTTCCAGAAGCCACCCAGAGGTGCCTAACATCCCGGTTGGTCACATGGCCTCAAGTGCATTTCCCCAAATTCCAAAGGCTTCCGACTAGAAGAGAGGGCCTTGGGTGTGATAGTGGGGAAACTATTCCCTCATTGGCAGAGTACACAGTGGAAGAAAAATAATCATGCAATAGCGGAAGCAGTAATGACCAAGAATATAACAACGGAAGACTAAATCAACAACTGGATCACATATGTATATATGAAATGATGCATGATACATAACTAGGAAAGCATCCAAACAAGTCACAATGCTGGAAAACACTACAGTATCAAAACAAGTACAAAATAAAAGTAAACAGCTCCTCAGCATCGCAAGCCAAAGCTTGGTCCCATGCTCTCTGGCTCCAAGCAATCAAGTTCTAGAAGTCGAAGGGTGCTTTCCCTTGTCTATACCTGCAACAACATAGTCTTCATGGGCCCAAAAGTATGGCCCAAATAGGGTGTGAGATAAAATCCCACTAGGCATTCACTAGAAGATTTGTGCCTAACAGTCAGTGAGTATGTGGCAGGTAAAAGTACAATAAGCATTAAACAGCAACCGAAAGAAGTAGGAAGTAAACAGTAAGTAGAAAAACAAGATGATACATAGTAGCAATCAATCCACAACAAATCAACAGCAGTGAAAAAAAGAAAATAAGCTGGAAACCCTCTAGGAAGTACTTACAGCCATCCCCTCTGGTCCTATCAAAGATGTGCCACAACCCTCTGGGCAATGCACTCAGCCTAACCCCTCTGGCTTGGTCATACGAATTTATGAGACTCTCTGGGGATGCTCACTCGGTCAATCCCCCTTATAGTCTAAGGTAGTCAGGGACTCTTTTGAGGAAGATCACATGGTCTGAACCTCTTAGCCCCATGGTCTAGAGACTCTCTGAGGAAGCTATCTCGGTCAATTTCTCCTATAGCCTCAGGTATACCACAGACTCTCTGAGGAAGCTCACTCGGTCAATTCCTCCTCTAGCCTGGGAAGGTTCTTAAAGAGATTCAAACAAGGTAAGACTCTCTGAGGAAGCTCACTCAGTATACCCTCCTGTAGTCTATAAAATCCAAGACTCTCTGGGAGATCACTCAGTCCATCCCCTCTGTATTCTGTAATATCTAAGACTCTCTGGGAAGCTCACTCGGTCTATCACTTATAGTCTATAGAACCAGGTTCTCTCATCCATGTTTCAGTCAGTGCATAATAATTCTATAAGGATAAACTACACCTATAGATCTACTTGGCTAACCAAAGTACACCTATAGAGCTACTTAGCTAAACAGTCTATAGGGAAACAAGCATGTCATGCGTTTCACATCAACCTATAACCGCGAGGCATGAAACAGGTGTAGAATCCAAAGGAAAACGAGACCCAAAGGTCATAAATAGGACAAGGAAAGGGAAAAAACATCCAAGCACAAAAAATTATCCTCTAACATGGTCAAATTACCTGTACACAATCATACAAGCAAGGCAGGAAAACAACAAAGGCAAAAAGGGGTAACACGCAATACCCCGTTCATGGGTATCGGTGGAAATTCACACATAAACTCAGATACATTGAATGGTAAGGCACAAACCACCTACCTCGATCCTAGGAGATCGATATACTTGAACCACGATAGCTGATTCTCCCTATAACTTCATAGATATGAGAAAATGTACAAAACTTTCAACATTATATAACTTTAGAAGGAGGAAGAATTGAAAAACAAGGCACAAGAAGAAGGAATAACTCCCCACTGCGCTTCCAACGCAATCGATAGAGCTCAAATCAGAGAACATATGGAGGCTCGGGAATCCGGAGAAGTTTCAAAGTCGTACGGTATCTCTCGGTCGAACCATACCTAGAAGAAGATGATTATGATGATGAGGCGCGACCTCGGTCCATTTAGTGAAAAAAAGAAAAGTACACAGTTTTTATTTTTAAAGTACACGGAATGTAGTGGGTTTTTCTGTACTCCACCAAAATCTTCATCCACATCACCCCTACACACCATGTATGTGGTTCGAACACGGCTAGCACATGGTTTTGAGTGGGAAAAGAGTACACAACGTGTAATTGAAAAATTTCCATAAACTCAAAAAATTCTCAAAAACTCCAGAAAAGGAAAGACATACCTAAAATGAAGATCCAGGTTCTTAAAAACTTCCCCCTAAAATAAATTCGTCCCCGAATTTCCCTAGATGGGCATAAAAGAATAAACATCAAACAGCTCTGGCCACTACGATCGAATCTCGGCCTCCCTCTCCCAAATATCATCCTGTACTCGCCGGTGCTGCCATAGCACTTGTACCAGAGGAACAGATCGGCCTCAGAGAACCTTTGTACTGCGATCAGCAATTCGGACAGGATGCTCTTCAAACAAATCATCCACTTCAAGCTCAACCTCCTAATGATTAAAGATGTGAGACATGTATGAAAAGTAACGTTGGAGTTGAGAGACGTGGAAGACGTCATGCATAGCCCGGTACCTCTGATGTAGTTGCAACCTATAGGCAACCGGACCAACTCTCTCCAATACCTCAAACAACCCAAAGTTCCACGGTGAAAGATTACCCTGTCTCTGAATCCTCTTATGTCCCACCCTCGGTGTGACACGTAGGAAAACCTGATCTCTGACCTCGAACTCCAGAGGTCATCTCCACTGATCAGCATAAGACCTCTATCGAGACTGTGTTGTAGCCATCCTCTTCTGAATCTACTCTATCTGCTCGGAGGTCTGCTGAACAAGACGAGGTCCAAGAAAAGCTGTCTCTCCTGCCTCCAGCCAGCATAAGGGTGATCGGCATGGCCTACCGTACAGAGCCTCGTATGGTTCCATATGAATGTTCGCCTGAAAACTATTGTTGTAGGTTAACTCCAAAGGAGGTATATGCTTCTCCCAAGAACCACCGAAGTCTAGAATGCAAGCTCGGAGTATATCCTCAAGCACCTCGATTATGCGCTCAGACTGGCCATCAGTCTAGGGATGGTATTCTGTACTCAAAATTACATGTATATCCAAGGCCTTCTGAAGTCCCTTCCAGAACCGAGAGGTAAAGTGTGCATCCCTGTCTAAAACAATGGAGTGTGGAACTCCATGAAGACATACAATCTCTTGGATGTACAGTTTTCCCATATCATCAACATTAAAGGTTTCCTTGATCGGCAAGAAGTGTGCTACCTTCGTAAGCCTGTCGACGATGACCCAGACAGTATCATTTCCCCGAGTTGACCTCGGTAACCTAGTCATGAAGTCCATTGTGACATCGTTACACTTCACCTCCAGAATGGGTAACTGCTATAAAAGCCCTTCTGGTCACTGATGATCTGATTTCACCTGCTGACAATTAGAATATTTCATGACAAAACCAGCAACATCTCTCTTCATACGTGGACACCATTACTAGCGATGAAGATCTCGATACATCTTGGTGATTCCAGGATGAACTGCCCAAACTGAGGAATGAAAATCCCACATCAGCTCCTCACGTATGTCTGCTGGCACCCATATGCGTCCCTGGAATCTCAAGATCTCATCCTCGCCCAGTGTCCATCCTGGAAGAGGGTCCCCTTCTGACACACTCTCTCGCAGGACTAAGGACTCCGAATGTAATAGCTTCCTCATTCGTACCCAATCAAGAAGTGTAGAGGTAACAACCATAGATGAAAGAAAGTTATGTCCATGCCTTTCGTGCATCTCTAGATGCATCTCAGAGAATAGATCCATAATCTACCACTCACTGCTAGCCTCTTGAACTGTATAAATCTGAGTTCTCCTACTCAAAGCATCATCCACTGCGTTTCCCTTTCCCGGTGTATAGGCGAGCTCGATGTCAATGGAAAAAAGATACTTGTCCCACCTGCGCTGTCTCAGATTTAGATCGCACTAAGTGAATATATACTTGAGACTCTTGAGGTCGGTCAAAACCACAAAGTGCTCTCCCAGAAGGTAGTGTCTCCAATAGCGTAAGGCATGAACAACTCCTGCCAACTCCAGATCTTGCATCTGGTAGTTTCTCTCATGTGGCCTCAACTGCCTAGACCCGTATGCAACGACCCCATCCCCTTGCATAAGCATAGCTCCTAGCTTGATACCTGAAGCATCATAGTAAACAGCATAGCCTTTTCCCGACTCCGACAAGACTAGTATCGGTGCTGACATCATCCTCCCTTTAAGCTCCTGAAAGGCTGACTGACAAGAATATGACCATAAAAACTTCACCAAATTCTTGGTCAGACCTTTCAATAGTGTTGCTAGGAGCGAGAAGTCTTGAATGAAGCATCTGGAGTACCCATCCAGACTTAGAAAACTCCGCACCTCAAAAAATTTCTTCGGCTACTCCCAGGAAACTACATCACTCACTTTCTTTGGGTCCACAGATACTCCAGCCTCTGAGATGACGTGACCCATGAAGTGAATCTGATCCATCCAAAAGTGGCACTTTGTGAGTTTAGCATACAGCTAATGCTCTCTCCGTGTTCTCAGAACGATCTCAAGATCTATGGCATGGTCGTGTCAAGTGTGAGAGTACACCAAGATATCGTCCACGAAGTCCATGACAAAAGAGTCGAAGTACGGATGGAACACTCGGTTAATTAGTGCCCTGAAAACTACAGGTGCGTTCGTGAGAACGAACAGCATGACTGTATACTATAAAAGACCATACCTACTCCTGAAATCTGTAAGAGGTATATCTGATGGTCTAACGTGCAACAGATGATAACCGGACCTCAATTCGATCTTCGAGAACACTCGGGCTCCTCGAAGATGATCAAAAAGGTCATCGATCCTCGGAAAGGGATATCATTTCTTGGTCATCAACTGGTTCAGCTTCCGATAATCCAAACAAAGCCGAAGGGTACCATCTGCCTTCTTCGCAAACATGATAGGCGAACCCCAAGGAGAGGTACTAAGTCGGATGAAACCCATTGCATGCAACTCCTCCAACAGCTTCTTGAGCTCCTGAAACTCAGGTGTATCCATCCTATAAGGAGAAATGGACACTGGTGCTGCTCCTTGCACGAGATCAATCGAGAAGTCTACCTCACGCTCCGGAGTTAAACCTGAAAATTCTTCTAGGTAGACATCCCTAAAACGATCCAACACTAGAGGAAAGTCTAACTGTGATGTCCCCTGGTCATCACGATAAATACTAGAAATATGGGTTGTAACTTTCCCTATCCCATGATGCTCTAGTCCAGCTCTACCCGCCTGGACATCCCACTAGCCTCTATGAAGGAAAGTTCCACCCTCTGGTGATATGAAACACACCTTGCGGCAATAGAAATCGATGATTTCATGGAAAGGAACTAACTTTTCCATCCCGAGAATGACGTTATAGCCCGTCATCTCTAGGACATAAAGGTCCCTTATGAAATGACACCCCGCAACCTCAAGAGGGCACTATCTGCACTAACGTACTCTAGATTTCCTCATTCCGAAAGGTTTTTCAAGAGTCAACAAGTCAACAGATGAAAAGATACAGAGCCCAAGGCTCTCCACAATAGCAACAGAGATAAAGCTATGGGAAGCACCAGTATCGAAAAGGGATGAAGATAAAACTGGGGATACTAAGATCCTACCTCAAACTGTAGAAGGGACAGGATACTAATTCTGATAGGTTTGCTCCATGGTGAAAGAATGGCCTACACCATGGCCCTACACCCCTGGCTGACCGCTCTGAGCT
Organism: Viscum album; assembly: GCA_963277665.1. Classification (NCBI taxonomy): domain Eukaryota; kingdom Viridiplantae; phylum Streptophyta; class Magnoliopsida; order Santalales; family Viscaceae; genus Viscum; species Viscum album. The sequence continues at coordinate 1,086,885,995 of OY728132.1, forward strand.
GATCCACTCTGTTGTCGCTGATGACCTAGTGACTGACCACCACGGCTGCGACCTCTACCTCAGCCTGAACAGTTGGAAGAACTCCAGTTCCCTGACTGGTGTAAAACTAGTGAAGCATCTCCAGAACGCGGGGTCATAGAGGAACCCCTACCATTAGCTGAAGGTGAGAAGATGTGACAGAAACACTAAAGATGTCCCATCTTGCCGCAAGACCGGCACTCCATCAGATCTCTCTGGAAATGAGACCTTGTATTCCCTCTCCTACAGCACTGGTAGCACAAAACCTCACTTCTAGAAGATGCATTCCGTGATCCTCGATCTCATCGAGAAAAATCTCTACGATGCTTCCTACTATCCGTAGGAGGAACACTAGCTCTAGATGAAGAACCACCCTGGCTCACTGCTCTAGAATGCCTCAGATTGCGCTCAGTGATCAGTGCATGGTCGATGATGGAGGATATATAAGTCAACTAGAAGATATTCACCTGGGAATGGATCTCCTGCCTGAGACCACCCTCAAAATTCCTAGAAAGAAACAACTCATCACCTGCTGGGATCGATGTGAAGTGTTGCAGCTCAATGAAATGAGATGAGTACTCCATAACATAAAGAGTACCCTGCTACAAACTCATAAACTCTTGGGCTCGATCAGCCCGCAGGGTCTCCGGATAGAAGTATTCATAGAAGGTGCGTCGAAACTCGTCCCAATACATATCTTGCTGACGCCCTGGCCGTGAGATCACCTCCCAGCACCTCTTGGTGGTGTCCCGGAGCATCTAAGTATCCAGCTTTACCCTTTTCTCTGGAGGGATCTCTAGGTGCTCAAAGATGGTCAGTGTGGCCTCTATCCTCGACTCTACAGCCTGGGGTCCTCCATCCCTTGAAAATGTAGGAGGATGCTGCAGCTGGAAAACCCACATCAACTCAGCCATCGATGGGGCAAGAGGCGGCGCTCCCTGGAAGGTCTGCATCATCCTTAGGAAGTCCTCCCTAAACAGCGCCTCAGCGCCTGCAACGGGTATAACTTTTGCTGCCAATGATGGCACATCAGGAGGATCTATAGGAGGTCCATGGTCGGCCATATCCAGTGTCCAGTCGCCGTCTAACAACTGACGCATGACCGGAGGATGTCTCAGAGGGATAGATCTGAAAGATCAAAAGAACACCTTAGATTAGGATTAATAGATATTGAAAACACATGAGTACAAAACGAGAACAGGGGAAGAAACTATAATGTTTTACAAAACACAACTACATGGTGTGTATAAAAACTACATGGTGTGTCTACTTAATCCATTAACATAGGCGTGTACCCCTTCCCGACAGGTCGGGTATCACCCCAAACTGCACGGCGTGTTGTTCCCACACACAGCGTGTACTTGAACTCTAAACCCCTATCTGATTCTCCTTACACGGCTAACCCACATGGTTCAAACTAACCCTAGACTACATGGTGTGTATTTTTAAAGCACACGGAGTGTAGTGGGTTTTTCTGTACTCTGCCAAAATCGTCCTCCAAGTCACCCCGACACACAAATCAATCCACAACAAATCAACAATAGTGAAAGAAACAGCTAATAAGCCGAAAACCCTTTGGGAATTACTCGCAGCCATCCCCTCTGGTCTTATACAAGAAGTACCACAACCCTCTGGGCAGTGCACTCAGCCAAACCCCTATGGCTTGGTCATAAAAATTTATGAGACTCTCTGGGGAAGTTCACTTGGTCAATCCCCCTTATAGTCTAATGTATTCAAGGAATCTCTTGAGGAAGATCATGCGGTCTAACCCTCTTATCCCCAAGTTCTGGAGACTCTCTGGGGAAGCTATGTCGGTTAATTAATCCTATAGCCTCAGGTATACCACACACTCTTTGAGGAAGCTCACTCGATCAATTCCTCCTCTAGCCTGGGAAGGTTCTTAAAGAGATTCAAACAAGGTAAGACTCTCTGAGAAAGCTCACTCGGTCTACCCTCCTATAGTTTATAAAATCCAAGACTCTCTGGAAGCTCACTCGGTCCATCCCATCTATAGTCTGTAATATCTAAGACTCTCTGGGAAGCTCACTCGGTCTGTCCCTTATAGTCTATAGCACCAGGTTCTCTCAGCCCCGTGCCAGTCAGTGCATAATAATGCTATAAGGCCAAAGTAAAACTATAGAGCTACTTGGATAACCAAAGTACACCTATAGAGCTACTTAGAAAAAAAGTCTACAAGGCAACAAGCATGTCATGCTTTTCACATCAACCTATAACCGCGAGGCATGAAACAGGTGTAGCATCCAAAGGAAAATGAGTCCCAAAGGTCGTAAACAGAACAAGGAAAGGTAAAAAAACATCCAAGAACAACAAATTATCCTCTAACATGGTGAAATTAACTCTACACAAGAATACAAGCAAGGCAGGAAAACAACGAAGGCAAAACGGGGTAACACGCAATACCCCGTTCACGGGTATCGGTTGAAATTCGCACATAAACTTAGAGACTTTGAACAGTAAGGCACAAACCACCTACCTCGATCCTAGTTGATCGATATACTTGAACCATGAAGGCTGATTCTCCCTAGAATGTCTTAGATCTAAGAAAATGCACAAAACGTTCAACCTTATATAACTTTAGAAGGAGGAAGAACTAAAAAACAAGGATCAAGGAGAAGGAAGAACTCACCGTCGTGCTTCCAACGCAATCAACAGAGCTTGAATCGAAAAAGAGATGGAGGCTTGGAAATCCGTAGAAGTTTCATGGTCGTATGGCATCTCTCGGTTGAACTAGACCTAGAAGAAGACGATTATGATGATGAGGCACGACCCCGATCCGTTTAGTGAAAAAAAAGTACACGGCGTGTATTTTTAAAGTACACGGCGTGTAGTGGGTTTTTCCGTACTCCACCAAAATTGGCCACTACGTCACCTCTACACACCGTGTGTGTGGTCCAGACACGACCACTATATGGTTTTGAGTGGGAAAAGAGTACACGGTGTGTACTCAGAATGTACACGGCGTGTACTTAAAAAATTTCCATAAACTCCAAAAATTCTCAAAAACTCTAGATAAGGAAAGAAATAATTGAAATGAAGATCTGGCTTCTTACACCTGGAGTTCTTCTTCAAGTGTTAAAAAGTTCATTTATGATTCTTTACTCCAAATAAGTATTGGGAAGAGTAGTCAGGGAAATGGAATACCATATCAAGATCATGTTCTGTTCTAGTTCTAACAGTATAGAATTTTTTGCCACAAGCACCTACAATGTCCTTACCCCATAGTCGAGTTTTATTTTTTATGGTAGAATGGGTCATTTTTAGAGTTTATTTTCAAACATTCCATAGAATACTGGTGGAAGAGGACCAAGACAAGCACAAGAGTTGGGAAGGGGATTATCTACCCCATAGTAGGCTTGTAGATGGATTTCCACATGCCATTCAGGATGAGGCAATGAACATCATACTCTAGTGAATGAGTAATATTACCATGAAATTATGTGACTCAGGATAGTAAGACTATATTCAAGGGCATTGGGATAGGTCTGTTTCACATTATTCTGGATACTCTAGAAAATGATGATACAAGATCATCTACCGTTAGTGTAATGATTCTTGTATCATCTACATTAGCTTGTTTTTTTTATACAAGACCATATCATTCTTTTCTATTTGATCTTTTTGAAGAAAAAAAATTGACTTGGATGTATAATTCATAGATGGTGTTTTGACCATTTCAACACAATTTTGAGTGCATTACAAAAATATCAAATGTTGCAAGGCGTGTTATCTAGGGATTTGTGTTTACCATTTCCTTTGGGAACCAATCATGCAGGACATGATAGGTTTTTACATGATTGTTGGTAAAGACCAGTTATTTCTATACAAGAATCATGTCGACTGAGACATTATGAGAGTTAATTTATTATCTTCATAAAGAAGCAGCAATTCCAACCATGGTGGGTGGGATCTTCAGGTAGGTCAGGCAGGAAAAATTCAGTGCATATTGGATTATCTCATGGCACAAATCACCAGTATTGATCTAGATAATGGTGTAAAATGTATGAATATAATTTCCCTTATATTTTAGACCATTTTCAGGATGCCTTTCCTAATGATTTCTATGTCTTACCACCTAAGGAATAGATTGAGTTCATGATTGAGTTGGTGTCGGGAGTAGAGCCGGTTTCTATCCCACATTACCGAATGGCCCTTACAGATTTGTAAGAGTTGAAATCTTATTTAGAAGATCTAGAATCTAAAGGATTCACTGGTATGAGTGCATATCCTTGGTGTTATTCAGTTCTATTATCCAAAATGGTTGATGGGCCCCTACACTTGTGGGTGGATTATTAGAGGTTGAACCAGATGACATCCAAGAACCAGTATCCTCTTCCTTGCATTATTAATCTATTATATTAGTTGAGGGGTTCTAATATCTTCTCCAAGAGTTAATTAATATTAGAATATCTTCATAAAAAGATGACATAATCATAGATACCTCAAAATTACTTTAAGAGCAGGTATGGCTTGTATAAATTCAGAGTGATGCCATTTGGGTTTAAAAACTCACCTATGGTATTCTAGGAATTAATGAAAATGATCTCTCATCAGTTTTAGGTCCTCTTTTTGTTTTTTTACATAAATGATATCTTATTGTACTCTTATTTAGTATATGATCATGAAAATAATATTGACACCATAATTTTTATATTGAGAGTGCATCAGTATTACACCAAGCTAACCAAATATAGTTTCCAGATAAATTATGTGCCGTTCAAGGGGATACAATCTCAAAGAGAGAAGTTCCAGTAGACCCAGAGATGGTCACATCCATGATATATTTGTAACATCCCAATAATGACATAAAAATTTGGAGCTTTATAACTTTAGTAGATTATTACCAGTTTTTCATCTAATATTTCTCCCACTTGGCATCTCAAATTTCATGGATGATAAAGATAGAGGTGATGTTTGTTTGGTATGATTCTTGTGAGAGATATTATCAGAAGGTGAAATGTAGGCTGACCTCAAAACATATCCTTAGTTTACCCATGATGAGTAAATCATATAACATATTATGAAAAACATCCAGAGTTGGATTTAGAGAAGTTATAATGTAGGTGGATCATGTGGTTTTTAATGACTCCCGGATTTTGAAAATGCATGAGAGGAATTACCCTACGTATGATTTGGAGTTATTAGTAGTGGTACATGCCATGAGATGTTGGAGAAACTATATCATGGGTGATATTTTTGTGGTATAAATAGATCAGAAGAGCCTCATGTACATATTTTCACAATGAGACAAGAACATTTCGAAAGAGGAGGTGGGTCATGTATCTGTAGTCTTTTGACATTGAATTGGATTATACACCCTGAAAGGGTAATATAATTTCCAACCATTCAAGTTGAAATATATATATAGAGGTTTTATGAATGTTTTTTGATGAGTGGAAGATAATGGACCTCTTTGTAGACATGGATATAGGTGTCAATGAATATCAAGGGTGAGTAGCTCTTACTTCTACATTTATTATACCTATGCTTTTGGACTGAATTAAGACAGAGTAATTTTCTAATATGAAGAGATTAGTTCTAAGAGAAAAAAATATATGGTGGGTAGATTCATTCAGGATGGTATCTTGGTATGAGGAAATCTATTTTTTCCATGACTGAATATGGGTTTCATTGGGCTTGTGAAAGGAGTTGATGAGGGATTTTCATGGTTTTAGATGGGTGGTGAATCCAAGTTTAAAAAATATGTTTCTTGATATCCTTGGATAGTATTTTAGGTTAGTAATGATGAAATATGTGGCAAGATTCCTGGCTAGATGCTTCACTTTGTAGAAGGTGAAATCCATGAATCAGATGTCATTTAGTATTTTTTAGCCTTTACCCATTTTGTGGTGGAAATAATATGATGTTGTAATGGATTTTATGACAGGACTACCTAGGATGATAAGTAAGAATTCTTCTACATGGGTTTTTGTGGATCAACTGACTAAGGAAGCCTACTTCTTACCTATTAGGGAAACCGTTAATTTTGATGATTTTTGAAATATTTATGTGCGCAAGGTGGTTCAGCTGCATGGTTTTCCAAGTAGTATCATTTCAAACATAGATCCTAATTTCACACCACTTTTCTAAAAGGGTCTTCAGAATGCCCTAGGATCACGATTTCATTTAAGTAAAACATATCATCCATAGATTGGTGGTCAATCACAGTGGACTATTCAAGTTCTATAGGATATGTTATGGGATTATGTTTTGGATTTTGGTTGTTCATAATCAAAACATATGGAACTTGTGGAGTTTCCACAAAATAATAGCTTTAAATAATCGATCCAAATTGATCCTTTTGTGGCTTTTTATGGAAGGATTTTCCGTTTCCTCTTTGTTGGTTAGAGGCAGTTGAGTTAACACTTATTGGGAATTATCTCACACATGATACATATAAATAGGTTCGGTTGATTAGAATGTGTTTTTCAATCACACAGAGGAGGAATAAATCATATCACAATAATCAATGATAACCTCTATAATTTGATGTTGGTCATCATGTTTTCATTCAGGGGTTTTTATGGTTTGGGTAGCGTTGTGCTAGGAGAAATGGAAATCTAATGCCTATGTTTTTAGCACATTTTAAAAAGTGGAAAGGGTCGGTCCAGTGGCATAATGTTTATCCCTTACATAGTGATACATTTCCATTAATTATGTTTTCAATGTTTCACAACTACAAATTTATCATCTAGACCATTCCCATGTGATAGACATATAAGATATTGAGTTTTGTGTGGATGCGTCCTTTAAGGAGAATCTGATACGGGTTGTGGATTGTAGCGAATAATATCATTAGTGAAGGATTATACAGTTGATTCAAGTGTAGTGGGTGAATGGGTGGGTTCAAGAAGATATCTAGGATAAGGGGTTTGATATGAAAACACAGTTGTCAAACTTGTTTGCTGAGACATCATAGTGACACATGGACTAGGTTGGGAATGAGCTATTATAAGGTGGGGAGGTTGTAATATCACCTATTTTTTCATGAATGTATCTATTTGAATTTTTTATTTGATCATTGGTGGCTGATTCATGTTCAATGATAGCGAGCCTTTGATAGAGAAAATGACCTAATGTTTAGTGAGGTATTCTTGTTTGATTTAATGGATTCTGGGTGAAAACAGGTTAAGGGTTTCATGGGTTCTTAGTGATATGAGAAAAATTAAAATTTCTTTGGATTGTTTAGAAAGAAAAATGGGTTGAAATATAAAATATAGAACATCTACACATTTTGTAAATGGGTAATGTACTTTGTAATTATTCTAGGTTTCTAATAAAATAAAATTGAGGTGGTGGGTTTTCTTGTTGTATTCAATTAAAAAAATTTACAAAGTGTTCACTCACATTAAAGGATGTGTAATAACATTAAAGGTGGTGTAAATTCCCAAAATTTTGTTTTAAACTTTTTGAGTGGCTAATTTTCATTCTAACATTCTATAGATCCTATCCTCTGAACCCTATGGAATTCTCCAGGGGATTTTGTAGTGTCAACTTCCCTTATAGATCTCCCTTTTGTGTGAGAAATCATTGATAAGTATTTTTGGTCAAGTTTCTTCCCTCTGTTCATTATTATCCAACCTTTGTGGTGAAATCCTTTGATTGATTGTGTCTTTGGATTTGGTCTTGATCAATTGTGATCTAAGAAACTCTTTGCAATTATAGGAACCTTCTTTTTTGTGGGTGTTGGTTGTTGTATGCATTGTTGGTTCGTCGGTTAATGTTAGGGGGTCTAAATCATAACCCTGTGGTTTGATAACTACTATGTTTATGAAATATTATGATTTCAACATATATGAATTCTCCTAAATTAATTAAATAAAAAAATGTAATTATTTCTTTAAGTCCCTATTCCCTATTGGTTTCTGACCTGACTTTTGGAAACCCATGGGGTTAGAAAACCATGAATATAATTGAATTGTAAAACCACAAAAATTATGTTTTTCATGACATGTGACATATGGTGATTTCTTATTATATAATCCCAAATTTTTTTCTTATTTATCATTCAAATAATTATAAATCAAATGTGGATTAAATTGAGTGTTGCATATAAAAGAAGAATGGTAATTTTCAAAATTGACCATTGAGAATATTGATGTGAAATTGTGATATCATTACTATAAGATAGGGATTATGTTCCATGATTTAATGCTTATATATAGGTCTTGAACCATAATCTTCCTCAATTATATGTCAGAATGCTGATATTGATGGGACTAGCACATCACCATGCTATATTGCCGATTTAGTGTGGGCTATGCCTAGTCCCGTGCTATGCTGTTTATAGGGATTTGAACTATAATTTAGTAATTATTATAATGATCTGACCCACATTTATTATTGTGACTATACCATAGTTATATGGTTGGGGATGGAATGGTTGTAAGAAACACTCATAGATAATATCTCATAGCACCAAAACAGGTTACTTTACGTTTTTTATATGGTTATGGTTGGCATGGTCATAATACATTCTCATAGATATTTCGACAAAGATCTGAAGTAGGTTGTTGTATTATTTTATTAATATGTTAAATTAATTAATACACATGATTATAACATTATTGAAAACACTTCTCATCAAATTGGTTTTGTTTAGATATGGTTGTTTTGAACTACTGATTTATACACACACCCTATTCAGGCCGCCATTTGGTACCTAAGAAAATTATGTGGATCTAGTTTTGGAGAAGGCAAAAATAATTTTATGTATAGTGTTTTTTTTGTATTGGTTGGAGTTTGGATGTGGGATGAACGTGGGGTTTGAGACCTAAGACACTGAGTCTTTTATTTTAGTCTTCTAGACTTTTCTTTTTTTGTTCTAGCATGACATATAGTTATATTTCAGCACATCAATAAAAAATTACTTTATTATTTATTAGATTAATATATTGTATCATTTTTTGTATTAATCTGTTCCTTTACTTTTATTTTCTTATTTTATTTATGAGTTGTTTATACAGATATAACACTTCATACTGGGGGGTATAGTCTCCCCAAAATACTATTCACATCCCCTCTACTAGTCAGTAACCTTTTTCATATGGGGAGGTATGCTTGAGGTCTCATAACTAACCCTTTTAAGCCATGTGATAGAGTTCTATATTAGGGGATGTTACACTAGGGGATTAGTTTTAATATATAGGGTTATAGTATGATTAAACTTATAGAAATTTAAGGAAGAATTTGAATGAACGATGAGTCTTGAAGTGGTGAAGGTGTTACCATTTTATAATAGAAGGGAAGGTTAGTTTTTGGAGTGACCATTATATTTTAAATAATATAATGTAACTATTCATGTTTCAAACGACAAAAAGGCGAGAAATCGGAGAGAAACATTGGTGTGGGAAGAAACTCATATACAAAAATCCTTTTTGACAAATTTTAGGGTTTTAGGATGTTTGTTACTTTTTATATCTCAACCAAATTTAATCTTACCTTGGTGATTAATTTTGAACCATAGAAATTTATTTTAAAATCAAATATGAATAATTAACTATTTAAATAATAAGTTAATTATAATTTCAAATTTTAAAATCATTTTATAAAATGAAATAGACAATGTTGTGAAAAGAAAATTTTAAAATATATACTTGTAATCACATAACAAAAACTTTTATTTATTTTTTTATTATTTAAATTTATATATATATTAGAATTATCTAAGATAATTATTTAAATGGAATTAATTTATTTAATATAAAATAAATACATGTTATGGGGATTTCAAGGAAATCAAAAACTGAATATCTATTGAATAATACATGATTTAATGAAATAACTAAAATTAAATCATATATTAAAGTAACATTTTAAATATTTATAAAATTATTTCTATAGGAATTAAAAGTTCAAATAATACCTTAAAATTAATAATGATATTCATAAAAATCATGTGTTATAACATAATAGGTTTTATAAATTTCTCAGTTATTATAATATGGTGAAACACTTTCCCAACCATCATCTCCATACTATCTAGGGTTCATTTTATTATGGGTTTCCACCTTTGGATTTTCTTAGGCTTCGGCCTTATGATATTCATCCATTATTTGTTTTTCTAGTTTTTAACTTTTATCTTATATCTCTTCATCTAGTATCAGTCTTAGTTATCCTTTCCTCAGTTCCTTAGTTCTTGGATGGATTATATCCCACCTATCCTTTGCTTGGATGTGATATCTCATTGCTAGGTGCATTTCCCTTCATCAGTTTAATCTGGATCCTCTCTATATTTGATGTTAAAGACCAAAGTGGTAGCTATTAGGCATGGTTGTTTCAAATAGTACTTCCATGATTCTATAATTTTTTTTGTTAATGGTTCTTCCATCCCTATGTGGCATTTTTACTAACTTCCTTTCATCTATGGTGACCTAGTGCTCTGGGGTGCTGGGTTTGTCTCTTATAGAGGCATGACAGGAGGCATGCTATGAAGTTGTGTTTCATTATTGGTTGGTTCTATTTCTATTTTTTTCATTATGATGATCCCTTATACATTTCATAGTGTTTTTGGAATCTAGATTTTTGGGTTTATTCTCCCTTGTTCTGGTCTCTCCGGTGTCGGTCCATCCACCTATCACTCACAAGAAATGTCTATTTCTAGTGTGATTTTGTCTGATGTGGATCAAATGAAGGTTAGATCTTCCTTTTCTATTCTAATATTTATCATCATTTGGAACCTAAATGAAATAATTTTGTTGTATTTGATGATGTATACTACAATTGGGTGATAATTTTCTTCTTGTGATTCCATATTGTGGCTGAATACTGGAATTTTATCAAGTGGATTTAAGGTTTGAATTTCATGCTCTAGTGTTGATTGTAGACTTATTACTTATTGTTTGAAGTGTTGGTATGATGGTATTTTCTTTGTGATTGATGGTACTATATTCAACATGGATCACTTTGGAGGTCATTCCCCTCTTATGTTGTCATGGCCTCTAGTTCCATTGCTCCTTTCCAGGTAAATTGCAAGAGATAGTTTAAAAGGAGGTATTGGGATGTATTTTCACAAGTGGTAGGGTGATATAAGTGAAATAGAATGAATTTTCCTTCTACCTATATATTTTATTGAAAATTTCACATTGAAATTTGAATCATGAATCGTGGTATGTGGATGCATTTTCAATTCTATATTTACAGTAATCCTATATTGTGTTTTTTGATTGGTTGGGTCCTTTTTGTGGTATTTATTTTCCCTGGGTCCTATCTATTGATCCATTATGATTGTGAGGTTCCCACTCAATCCAAAATTCGTCTATTTAGTAATTTAAAAATGTATTTGGAGGGTGAAACCGTATTTTTTTAAGAACATCGATTTAAGAGAAAGCACAAAAATTCAAACTATGTAAATTTTAATATGTTGAAATAAATTATGATGTTAATTTTCTATTAATATCAAATTAAAAAAATTATAAATTCACTTATAGAATGAAATCCTAAAATATTTTTGAAAAACCATTTTCATTGTAAAAAAAACATTTTAAAATATTAAATGATATTAGTCTTATATAATATCATTTACAAGTAAATTGGTGTTACCCAATTATTAATATCGAACATAATTTTTTATCAACCATATGTTTCTTGAAATAGAAATGCATATAAAATAAATGATGTTTTTTAGAAAAACACATTTTTAAATAATAAAGGATCATATTTTTCATTTTATGTAAACTCATTGAATTTCATTAATATTAAAATTAGACATTATATTATATATATAATTAATATAGAGGTTACTCCAATCCATTATCTCTTGTTTGATGGATAGTTTTTTAATAGTTATACATAAATATTTATATTTTATCTAAATATATCTCAGTATCATTTATTTTTAGTGTTATATGGGAAGAAAGTTAAAAAATAAATTGACCTATATAAAGATAATAATATATTAAAATTTAATGACGTTTTATTCTCTCCCAAACATAAATAAAATGATTCCTCATAATTTTACTCATATGATTTGAGAATTTTCTATAAAGAGATCATAATTAACCATACACCAAAAGATGATTATATTGAGCCATAATTTTACTACATAAATATTACTGAAAACATCAATTGACTTTATTTAGGGGAAAATAAGCCTATAAAGAAATATTTTAGGGGGTCCAATGTAGGGAATCCCTAGAACAACAACTCTATCAAAGATTACACCCTCTGACGGAAAACAAACAAGACTAGAGAAAAAAAAAGAACTGGTCATTCTGAGACACATGGAAATCAAGATAATCCCCCACAATGTTTCTCTCTCTCTATGTATAAAGAATAACCATATTTTCCTTCATAAGACACTTTCTATGCCAAATGGAATATTCAATGGACTAAGGAATATATACCTTATCGAAGAGATAATTATAAGTATAGGTCTTACCAGTCACAATCTCCCTTATAGGGATGTTCCTCTGAATGCATAGCTAGAGTTTAGACAACACCACATGAGCTTATTCCTAATGTGAATCCCCACTTCCCTAGAAATTTTAGAATTAATAAATGACGGATCCCATTGAATCCCAGATAACTCTACCCCCCCCCCCCCCGCATGGAACCCATGGAGCATGATCCATCAGTATTCAGTTTGTTCCACAAAATAGGCTCTTCCCAACTGATCCACATACCCCAATATGAAGCACTAGAATTATGTAGACCTTGAGGATGGATAACAAGAAGAAGTGAAGGTGTACTCACAATGTCATTGTACTACCTACATAAATATGTAATTTGATTTCTTATTTTGATTTCAATACCATATATTGAAGACATGAGGAGCTGATGCATCATCTCATTACATGAAGACCAGATGATCCAACACCCAGTAATGAAATCCAATTCTCCAGCCTTGCACTCCAGGCTAGGTCAATCCACAACCTAGAACAAATGCTGGAGTAACAAGCTAGTAGATAAAAATTGATCGGAAAAACCTGTAAGTAGTGAAAAAAAACTCCAAATAGAATTTTAACAATCACTATTAAAAAACGATGGTCTTTAATTTAGAATATCTATCCCCTATAACAAAGTAACATTGAGGTGATACATATACTTCTTCATTGTACATTATCATTAGTAGAGAGAGAATTGTGCTTAACATGTCAAGGCAGTGAAATGAATTTTGGAGGGATTTTATTTCACCATAAAATATCACCCCTATGATCCAATGATGTGGAAACAGAAACAAGTTTTTGAAAGTCTCTGATTGAAAAAATACAAGCCAAATATCCTAAATAAATGTACTTATCTAGATAATTGATCATCACAATGCATTCAAATATACTTTTAGTGTTTCCATCCAAAGTGGCATAGATGAGAGTGGGGTGATCTATGGCTTCCCAACATGTGATGATAGGAGTACAATAGCTTAGAAAATCCATGGATTCTTCTTGAATAGTTTTGATTCCAAAGGATAACATCTAATATTCCAATTTACCACCAGGTATAAAGCTATAGAAAAGGAATATGAGGTTGGAATATCTTCTTGGTTTTGGAGGGTCCACATTGGGAACTACCCTCAAGACCATAAACTCTTTGTATGTGTTTTCCTCATAAGGTTTTCCCATTTATTATCTCTCATGATATCTTGGCATGAAAATAATTGATTTTAGCTGAAACACTTCTTAAATTAAAACAACTTCCTATGCAGGTTTTTCAATAATGTTACATAAATCCATGTGTCAATTACCATGTTGGTACTCATCCCATAAAGGTCAAGAAAAACGGATTCAATGATAGAAATAACCTTCTCAGGTACCTTTAGAGTATAAAGAATATGCATGGGGATGGAGGCAAGTAGATAATTTATCAGCATGATTCACCCTCCAATAGATAATAATAAATTCCTCCAATTAAGTATGTGCCTTGTGATTTTATTAGTAAATATTTCATAATAACCAATGATAAGGGTGTTGGGGGAGACAGGATCACCCTAATAATTTATAGGGGAAAAACTCTCAACATATCAATACTGGGCTCTGAAGACATTATTCATCTCTCTAAGCATTTATTAGTGGAAAAGAAAATACTCTTATCCTGGTTAACAACTTGTATGCTCTAAGAATAGTAAACATCCAAATCCACTTAACCTCATGTAAGGAATTTCTACTTCCATTATAAAAAATAATGTTATCATCCGGAAACATGAGATGAGGAATACCCAAAAAGGAATGCTTATTGCAGTAGGAATTAACTCTACCCACATCAATGTAATGATTAACATAGTAGTTACGGTCATCTTGAGACAAAATAAAGAAAGGGGGAGAGAGGGTCCCCCCGTCTATGTCCTTTGGCCACTTTTTAAAAACAAAAATTTTTACCCATGAAAGGAGTAACTATCCAAGGATAACTAAAACAATGAAAAATAAAATCAATAACCAATGCTGAAAAGACCATGTTCAAGAGGACCCTGATGATAAAGCTCTACATAACTATATCATATTCCTTTCTCATATCTGTATAGATAGCCACATTTCTACGAAATGTATTATATTTGATGCCACTAATTACTTAATGTTCCATGGAAATGGCCCCTTGGATACTTGGATATAAAAGAAACACGTGCATAAAATATTTACATCTTCTCCCAATCAGTTAGTCTTAACTAGATACCTTATTGGTAAAGGTATATTTAAAACTTTTCTTCATATTTTTAGAAAATGGAAACTTAATAAAAGGTGGGATGAGAATCATGGTAAGAGAAAAAATGGAATATATCAATGATAATTTAAATAAAACATGATAATAAACAGAATGATCACATGAGATTATCCTTATAAAAGAATACTAGAAAAATATTAGATCATAAAATTGAGTCACAGAATAAATCTTGGAATTTCATAAGAAATGAATCATAAATGGATAAAATATAAAAAACAATAAAAAACATTTAATAAGATAATTTCATAAAAGAAACGAATAAGTGTGGAACAATCATTATCATAAATGTATTTTTTTCAAGTATACCCATGATGAAATTCATAACAATTTATTTTTGTGATAACTACCAGTGTACCTGCTTTGGGCTTGGGATAACCTCTTGTATACCCTCTTTTTGTCTTGGGATAACATCATGTGTAACCTTTATAGGTCTTTGGATAACATCCCATGTAACCTTCGAGCATATATAACACAAATAATTATTTAATTCATTATAGATATATATTATTCTAGGCCACCCCACAGACAATCAAAAATCCAATCATATATATTTCATATGATTATAAAAATATTCATCATAACAGAACCTATGAAGAATAAATAGGTTTCATAAACATTTCATCATCATAACCATAAACAATTAAAAAATATTTAACATAGAATCATTGGATCATATGATTAATAAATCTTAAGTAACATCAAAGGTTTTAATCAAATTTAAAAGCAATTACTTTAAAAATTCACATGAATATTTATTTAGTAAAATACCATTTTATTTCTAAATATCATATTAAAATTATAAAATTTCAGAAATACTAAGGGAAAAAATTGATTTGGAAATAAGTATGGAATATTGTAAATGGTGATTTATATAATTGAGTGTTCATTATGGTGGAAAACTATTTTCATGCTGAATATTCTGAAATAAATATTCCTTTTATTTTTTTAGTTAAAAATCAAAAAAACCTCATTCAAAAAATGATAAGAATATTATTTTAAAACAATTTTGTTAAAAAAATTATATCATTATAAAAAATTACTCCTGAATATAATATAAAATTATAAAATAATTTTTGAAAAAAATTATTGAATACATGGATATGGAAGAGAAATTATTTTAAAACAAAGTGAGAAAACAATTAATTTTTTTAAAAAAAATATTTCAGGGTCTTGAGTAATAAAACAGGTGGAAACGAAAAGAAAACATATATTCTTAACAAATAACTTGTGGAGAATAACACAAAAATGTTTTATGAAAAAATGATTGTGATGTCTTAGACATGGTTCACTCAAATGTCACCAAACATGGTCAACCACCTAGAATCATGTGCATCTTGATGTATGCTAGAGGCTGCCAACTTGATATAAGGGACTATGATGGCATGATAGGTATAATTTAACAGCATGATTAGAGTGAATCAAATTGATATAAAATATAAAAAAAATTATAAATGAATATAATAAAGAGTTAGAGTTCAAAAAATCATATAGAGAAGAGTAAATAACCAAATCCATTGGAATAAGTATAAATAATAAATAGAACCCCATCCACTATCATATAAAAAATTATGTCATGTCTATGTGTTATACAAAAAAGGAAAATGTCTGGGATAAAAGGTAATAGGCATATAAATTCTATATTTTTTTTAAAATGATCATAATTTATCTCCAATAGAATCATGAGAATAAGCTTAATCCTCTACTAATGTACTATATCATAGTATAGAGTGTAAGAAACTCATTCTTACTTTAAGGTACATCTCTTTCCTTTTCAGTTTATACTTATGAGAATGGGGTAAAAGAGGTCAAGGGATTGCTGCAAACCTGTTACATGATGTGACTGTGAACTTCACACCATGTATTTACAGGTACATGCCATGTATATAAGGAGACATGCCATGTAATCCCAGTACACATCCATGTAATGGTCTGGCCAGAAACATTATAGACACGATATGTAATCTCAAGTATACAACGTGTAATTTTTTATTTATTAAATAATGATTTAGCCTCATGTTTTGTCATATTAATAAAGGGATCACCCGAATACACAGACAATAGTGTCGAACGAGATATTTCCTCCTGAATCTTCATACGACCCCAGATTCTTTCATCGTTGGCTACATTTGAACCTGATAGGTAATCTCTTGATTCTTCTTGATCCATTCTTCATGATTTTTTTTGAAGAATTTATTTATGGTTGAACTTTTATAATTTTTTAGATCTACATAGTTTTATCATGAATTATAGGTTGAGGTTGGATGAGGAGAGTTGTAGTATGATGAGGTAGGTGTTCTTGTTCCTTTTACTCAATGTAGAGTTGTTTATATGTCATGTAGTGCCATTCATCCATGTTTAGGGTGTATCATTGAATGGAAATTTACCATTGTTGTTGGCTAATGACTTTTAGGTCATGAAATAATTTAATTTAAGCAATCTAGAGCTTGTTGGTTTGATTAAGGGTCACCTCGTGGGTGAATTTCTTTCAGGTGACCATTGTTTAGCTATTTGGTCTAGGATGCCAATGGGTATTACTTTGCTTTCCCTTTTGTGATTGTTTAAAATTTAATTGTTTAATTGAATTTTGCCCACATGAGATGATAATTTAAATGGAATTATTGTAGTTCAATTTAAACATTTTATTTTTATACATAAACTACCCATCTGAGTATATTTTTTTAAGCCTTGTAATTGTAAGATTTCATGTTTGGCTTCTAATTTGAACTACCCATGTTAGTATAATCATTTAATACTTGTGATAGTCAAATTCACTTGTTGAAAATTTTTTATGTTGTCCACATGAGTTGTTATTTTGTAAAACCCGTAAGAGTTTCTTTTACATGTGTTATCTTTTATGCTGAAATGATGATATATAGGGCTCGACCCTATTAGCTAATATGCCTATGGGCGAGGATTTTTATATGCCTGTAGGCAAGGTTTTTTATGCCTATGGTAAAGGATTTGTAAAAATTCGGGTGAGGATTGGTTATGCCTATGGGTTGGGTTTTTCTACACCTACAAGCGAGATGTTGAATTGAATATTGAAATGGAATGAATTATGACACATATGCCAAGCCAAAGTACAATCTTGGATTCAGCCATCACTTTTTTTTATTTGATTTATTTCTGAGGTATCTGTTGAGAATTCATTATACGGGGGATTGACATGCCTAGTCTGGATCCCGAGACTTATATAATTCAATGTAATTGAATTGCTGAACTAAACATAGTGAATGAAAATAAAAAATGGGGCTGGTAGGATTATTTACTTTTGATTACTTCTTAGTTTACAATATTTTCATTTTGTACACTACCTATTTCATATACTCACTAATAGATAGTCACATATCTTGGGTGGTTGCCTACTGGGATTTCATTCTCACACCCTGTTTGGTTCATGATTTTGGGTCAAATTGATTATATTGTTTCAGGTGTCAAGAAGGAAAAGTAACCTTCAACAGGTATATGAGATGTTGTTTCAGAGTTACAGCATGGGACTAAGTTTAGGACTGTGATTATTCTTAGTATTCTTTGTTTCTATTTATTTTAGAATATATATTGTGAATTCCCAAAGTGTAACTATTTTTGATGTTTTCTTCGAACATAACATACTACACCATCTTTTGTATGAAATGATGATTGGTTATTTATCTTATATGTCTTCCTCTATTTATTTCAGATGTGTGCTATTTAATCCATCAACTATTATTTTATTATTAATTCCATTAGGTTAAACTCTTCCATTGAGGTCATAGTTTCCCCACTATCACACCCTAGGCCCTCGCTACTAGTCGGTTGCATCTGGCATATGGGGAAATGCTCTTGAGGCCATGTGACCAACTGGGTACGGGGCACTAGTTGAATGGAATCTGTATATGGGAAGTTGTAATGTGGTATCAAAGGAGTTCCTTTTCTGGTTGTCTTTATTATTTGGAGATGATAGACAGAGATGGAAATTCAAGTTATTTGGTACTAATATGTTTTTGGGAGTAGCTACCCCACGTACAGGGTAAACACAAATTACCTAGATTGAAAATTGTAATTTTGGGTGTTGGAGCCATTACAATTGATCGATTTAACTATTTAGAAACACACTTGTTTTGTGATATTATTATTGATATCATTGTGGTTCAAATTTTTTGAAATCTTATGAGATGAGGATATTCCATCTCATGCATCATATAGGAACTTTTTATAAATCACATGCCATGCATTCTTGGCATGCCATTTAGGGAGAATTACTGATTCCATGCTATTGTGATAGATTTTGTGCAAGATATGCATTTTATTGTGATATGTACAATGATAGATATTATTGATGTTTTGATAGGTGTATAGGTACATCTTATGGTTGAATTGGATGGACTCAAAACTTTAGTCCCTGAGGAGTATGGTCCCTCTTAGATAAGAATTTTGTGGATCATGTTTCGACCATGGGATATAATGTTTTTCGTTTTGTGCTATATTGGGATGCCATGTTTTGGATTGAAAAGAGTATGTCCCCCCATGGAACAAAATTTTGAACATTGTTGATTCATTTTTCATAAATAAGGGTTTTGGGGAAGTTTCTAAGGATCACTATAAAAAATCCAAACAACACTGGGTGTGGTCTTATGAACACATTCCATGTGTTCTTCTGTTCTATAATAAAATAAACTTTTAAAGTACGCAATGTTTACTATGATTACACACCATGTGGTAGATGACTATGTCACTGGCCATGTGAAAGTAAAAACGGGTTGTTGAATTTTGATCAGAACATGTCGTGTACCTTATGTACACCCTGTGTGGTTTTACATAGGTAGACTCATGTGGCTCTGGCCATGTAAAAGTTTGTGTCCAAGAGTAAAGACTTGAGTATATTCCATGTGTCAACCCAACACGTTGTGTACCTGGAATTCATACACAACCAAGGCAGGTGGAGTTACACGCCCATGTAAGAGTTTAAGGGGACACGTCGTTTTTAGGTAATACACGCTGTGTACCCATCTTTTGTGAACTTTTGACGGTTTTATTCTAATATTTATTTCTTTAACTCTTGATCTACATACCTTGATGAATAATCTTATACTAAGGTTTATGTTCTAGATTTTATAGAGCAATACCACCACAAAGACCTCTAGTAGTATGCCAAGAGAGTGGAAATGATCATACCCTAGAGTTGGTAGGCCCTGGGATACTGGAGGATACTCTAGATGTGCATGTTATGGAACCAATTGTTATACCTAACATAGATGTGGATTCATAGTTCCACGGAGGTTTCATGGGGTTTATATAGACCTTATTGGGAGTACCTCAGCCTGTCACGTCAATGGAAAAATTGACGTGAGTATTCCAGAAGAGGCATCTACCTATGTTTTTAGTGGATGGTGTACCAAAACCTTTAGATTCATGGTTGGAGTCCATTCTTACGATCATTGAGAATCTGTAGATGCCTCTTTAGTGTAGTTTCAAGCTCGCGACTTATATTCTACATGATTCTTCCAAGAGGTGGTGGGATGTGATCACTCAACAGAGCGTTATCAGGACATGGCTAGGAGATATTTTCAAATGGTCTTATATGAATACTAATTTCCTGAGTTGCTAAGGGATGATAGAGCACGACTGTTTAGGCATCTAGAGAAGGGTTCCATGTTAGTGATGGATTACTTTTCCCATTTCAATGAGCTTAAGAGAATAACACATATTTGATAGGTGATGAGACATAAAGGGAAAGGTGATTCATGGATGGTCTCATGTTCAACATCTGATCACAGGTGAACATTTTCAGATCACATTACATATATTCCATCTTGAATTAGGAACTGAATTCTGAGCATAATATGAAGGAAGATGAAGCTACAAACTAAGGAGGTTGGGAACTAATGCCCGGTACCATCTCAACCGGGTGCAAGAAGCATCTTATAGATCTTTCTCATGGTGATAAGAGCTATCATAATGTTTCTTTCGGTATCCAGGTGAGGTGCTACCAGAATGGCAGAGCTAGGCATAAGAGACCAAAATATCTGATAGACTCAGTAGAGTTTAGAGATTGTGGTAAGATGGGCCATCTATAGTGCTTCTTCAGAGAACATCCACTAGAAACTAGTGAGAGAAGTTCTACACAGACTCCACATTTAGGATTAGGGTAAGCTTCTTCTCACCAGTCCTAGAATTAGAATAATTCAAGCGATTCAAGCAAAGGTGGTGGTCATGGATGAGGTAGACAGACTCTAAAATTTCAGTAAGAGTTGGGAGGTTCATCTTAAGGTAGCTATGCAGTGTCTTAGGGCCACAGTGTAGGAAAGAACTATGTAGTGAAACTGACCCAGTAAGAGGAGGATCCCAGACCTTCTTCTATCAGAGGTACTATTCTAGATGCATCTGTTTTAACTTCATCACTCTTTCATACATGGGATTCACATAGATTTATATCTATGTCTATTTTAGAGAGCCTTTGGCTTTGTGTTTTATCTTCTTGATGATGTTAGGACACTAGAAACTCTATTAGGGATAAGGATATCATGTGTGATCCATTGTATGGAGTTCCCCCTTGAGATTAGTGGGTGTCAATTGTTTTAGGATATCTATTAATTAGAGATGACATGCTTTGATTACATACTCAGAATGGACTGGTTATTCAACTTTCAATACTTCTGTGATTATTATCGGCATAGGGTGAGTTTTAGGTCACTAGAAGGCATATCGTTTTTATACAATGGAGAGTGGGGTGTCCATGCAAGAAGAGATAAACTCGAGAAAAATTAGGTGAGTGGGATGACAACACTGATTTCGTGTTTATGTCTGGATGATCAGGGAACAAATGAGAACGATTTACCTCTAGTGGTAGATCATTTCAGGGACGTCATTCAGAATGATTTTTCAGGGTTACCTCAGGTGAGATATTTGGATTTCAAAATTGAGATAGTTCAAGGAGCTTTACCTGTATCCATTCCTCCTTATATGATGTCTACAATAGATCTATCAAATCTCAAGTGGATGTTAGTGTATTTAGAGGCAAAAGGGTTTTTCTGACTCAATGCTTCCTTATGGGGTTTGCTAGTCATTTTTGCAATGAAGGTAGATGGGAACCTCAGGCTATGTGTAGACAATCAAAAACTGAACAACTTGACAGTTAAAAATAGATATCCCTTTTTAGGGATAGATGACCTATTAGGTCAAATTTGAGGAGATTGAGTGTTCTTGAAGATCAACTCAAGATCAAGATAACATTAGGTGCATTTTCGGCCTACATACATCCATTGTACAACATTTCATAGTAGGTATGGTCAATATGAGTATCTGTTTATGCAGTCTGGTATAACGATTTCTCCAATAGTATTAATGGTGTTAATGAACTGAGTGTTCAATCCTTACATGGATTTTTTTGTGGTGGGTTTTGTGGGAAACATCTTGTTGTATTCTCAAAATCAACAAGACCATGCCAACCATCTTGATATTATTTTGAATACATTGAGATAGCATCAGTTATATGTTGGTCATACAAAGTTCCACTTTTGGATGGATCCAATTCACTTCCTATGTAGCATGATCTCAAAGACATAAGTATTTGTGGATCGAGAGAAGGTTTGAGCAGTAGTTACATGAAAGAAGCCCAAGAATTCCATTGAGGTGTGAAGTTTTCATGGGTTGGCTGTCTACTACATGCATTTAATACATGTCATATCATGATTAGCAGTGCTGGTAATGGGATAAAAAAAGAAAGGTTTGAAGTACATATGGTTAGAATGTTGTGAAATAGACATTCAGGAGTTGAAGATGAGATTAACGTCAGTCCCAATACTGATTTTTTAAGATTTGGGTAGGAGTTACACTATATACTATGATGCAGCAGGTATCAGGTTGGGAGTAGTGCCTATGCAGGGGGATGGGGTCATTGTGTATGGTTCTCAGTAGTTTAGGCCACATGATAGGAAATATAAAAGGCACGATCTCGAGTTACCTGTGGTTTTTCATGCATTACACTGTTGGATACATTACTTATTGTGTGATAATTTTGTGTTGTATACCTACCAAAAATGTCTCAAGTACATCTTTACTCATCGCGATCTAAATATGAGGTAGCGAACATGGGTGGAATACCTTCAGTCATTTGACTTCGATCTTTTATACATGCCAAGAAAAGGGAATTTAGTGGGAGATTCATTTACCAGGATGACACAGATGAAGTTAGTGTAGTAGTCTAGTAGCGAGTGGTAGCTTATGGCATTGTTCTCTAAGATTCACATGGTGGTGCCTAACAGTCAAGGACATTACATCCTTTTTTCCATAGCTATTACCTCTACATTATTGGACAGAGTGATGATGTGGCAGTTATCAGATTCTAAGGGCCTAGTTCTATGGGAGAGTTTAAAGGTGATGATCCGCCTCTTAGTTAGACGGTAGGTGATAATGAGATCATGGAGATCCATAGACCTGTCTGGGATCTAGGGTACATACGTGAAGAGTTGATGCGGGATTTTCTAGCTTCATATTGGGTGGTACATCATTGTGTCAAGAAAATGTACAGGATTTACATAATCAGTACTGTTTTCAGGTATGAAGAGAGATGCAGCTGGTTTTTTCATGATATGTTCCACCTCTTAGTAGGTGAAGGAAAAACATCAGTGACCATCCAGACTTTTGTAGTAGTTACCCATTCCCTAGTGGAAATGGAATGATCTCACGATGGATTTTTTGATGAGTTTACCATAGTCACCCAAATATAATGATGCAGTATGGGTTGTTGTTGATAGGATTACAAAGGTTTCTCAATTCCTTCCAATAAAGGAAACCTTCAGTGTTGATGAGCTTGGGAGGTTTTACATCCATGATTTTGTAGTAATGCTTTGGGTCCCATATTATATAATTTTAGATAGGTGTTCCTTGTTTACTTTTCATTTTGGGAAAGGGCTATTGTGGGATTTGGGTATATCTGTTCTTATGAGTATATCTTACCACTCCCAGACTGATGGCCAATCAGATCGTATGGTATAGGTGATAGAGGAAATGCTACGAGTATGTGTCCAAGACTTTGGAGGCTCTTGAGAGAATAATATTCCCCTAATTATTTTCCCTACAATAGCTGTTTCAAGGAAACTATAGAGATGTAACTATATGAGAATATTTATGGTATACCATGTCGATCCCCCATGTGTGGGATGGAGGTAGGGGAGGAAGCTATGCTGTGAAATCACCTTGCCTAAGAGACCATTGAGCATGTGTAGTTGATTCAGAATGAGATGGATACTGCCCAGTATCGTCATAAATATTATGACTATCACCGAAGAAGACCTCTAGTGTTTGAGGTTGGGGATCGAGTTTTCATGCGAGTTGTGATGAGGTTGGGGAATAACTGTATCAGGAGACAAGGAAATCTTTTCTAGAGATATGCCTGTCTATTTGAGATTCTGGAGAGGGTCTGTTTGGATTCCTACCTATTACAGTTTCCTAAGAGGTACAAATCTATGCAAAACATTTTCCACATTTCTCAGTTACAACATTACTTTTTGGACCCATCTCACACCTATATGCTTGAGGATTTGGAGGTGTAGGAAGATGAATCCATTGATGCACATCCTATTCGTATTGTGGATCGTATCATGAAGGTTCTCCATGGGTGGTATGTTCCTTTGGTAGGATTTCTATGGCAGCACAACCGAGTGCTAGATGTGACTTGGGAGAGGGATGTAGATATACGATCATATTGGATGGGGTTTTTCTCAGATAATTCTTCATCACCCTTGGAAGTTAAATTCGAGGATGAATTTATTCAAGGGGGAATGCTTGTAAGAACCCGATTCTTCCTTTAAAGTACAAATATTTCCATTTTAGTTTATAATTACGAAAATGGGGTAAAATAGGTCAAGGGATTGATACATGATTGTTGCATGATGGGACTCAGAACTACATCAAATGTACTTATAGATACACATTGTTTATGTAAGGCTACACACCATGTAATCTCGGTACAAGACCATGAAATGGTTTTGCCAAAAATTGTATAGACACAACATGAAATCTCAAATACAAACAGTTTGTCTTTTTTATTGATTAAATCAGTTAGTATCCTCATGTATCGTCAGAAGGATAAGGTGATCACCCCGTTTGGCAAACTGCAGCACCGAATGGGATTTTCCTCCCAAATATTCATTTGAACCCCGATTCCTTTTCTCTTAGTTGCCTTTTAACCCAATTAGTAGGCTCTTGATTACTTTTTATTCATTCTTCATTATTTTTCTCCCAGCAAGGTTATTTTTGGTTGAGAGTTTATCTTTTTTATATATCTACATTATTCTAGCTTGAATTGGAGGCTGAGCCTTGATGGGGAGAGTCATACTACGATGAGGTAGGTTGTCTTGTGCCTTTCACTAAGTGTCTATTTATTTAAATTTGTTGTAGTGTTTTTTTCAATGTTTACGGCGTAGCCATGAATGAAGTTTGAAACTTTTTTGTTTCCTAATGATGTTTATGTCATGAAATAAATTAATTTAAGAATGTTAGAGCATGTTGGATTGGTTAAGGGCCCCCCCCCCTGTTGGTATGTTTCCCTCGTATGACCATTTTTTAGTCGTTTAGCCTAGGTTTCCAATGGGTGTGCATTTGTTTCCCCTTTTTGGGTTGTTTAAAATATTATTAGTTAATTAAATTTTTTCCATGTGAGATGAAAATTGATTAATCTTTGTGATATTTTAATTCCCATGTTTTCTTGTTATACATAAAATTCCCTTGTGAGTATATTTTTTTACGCCTGGTAATTGTTATATTACATGTTTGGTTTTTGATATAAACTTCCCATGTGAGTATAATTTTTTAAGCCTCATTATAGTTTAATTAACTTATTTATGGTTTTTTATGATGAACACGTGAGTTTTTATTATGTAAACTATGTAACAGTGCAATTTACATGTGTTTTATTTTTTGATGAAATGATTATATACCATGATCAAACCAATTAAATGCTATACCTACAGGTGAGTATTTTTTATTCTTGTGGGTGAGGATTTGTATGACTATAGGAAAGGATTAGTATGAATGTGGGTGAGGATTGTTTATGCCTGTGGGTGGGGGTTTGCTATGCCTACAGGTGATATGTTGAATAGAATATTGAAATGGATTGTCTTATGACGCAACGTCCAAGACAAAGCATAATCTTGTATTTTCTCTCCACTTTATTTTTTTAGATAGCATTTGAGGTATCTATTGAGAATTCTTCATATGGGGGATTGATATGATTTGGACAGATCTCAAGACTTATATAATTCAATGTAATTGAAAGGTTGTACTAAACATAATGAATGAAAATGGAAAACATTACTTTTAGGATTATATAATCTTGAGTGTATCATAGTTTAATTATTTTCCTATTTGTTTAGTACTTGTTGCGTGTACTCACTAATAGATAGGTACAGATAATGGGTGGTCACCTTCTGGGATTTATTTCTCACATCATGTTTGGGTCATGATTTTTGGGCCTAAATAGATTCAATTATTTCAGGTGTCGATAAGGGAAAGTTCCATTATGTAGGTACATGAGATGTTGTTTAAGAGTTGGGGAGCATGAGATAGAGTTAAGGCTTGTGATGCTTCTTAGTTTCCCTTGTTTCTTTTTCTTTTAGATCATATACTGTGGATTCATATAGTGTAATTATTATGGTTGTTTTCTTAGAACATAATATGATGCAACATCTTTTGTATGGAATGATTCTTGGTTATTTATCTTATTAGTATTCAACTATTTATTTCACATCTATGATGATTAATACTTTATTATTAGTATTATTATTTATTCTGCTATGTTACACTTTGCCATTGAGGGAATAGTTTCTCCACTATCACAACCTAGGACCTCATTTCTAGTCGATAGCCTCTAGAATATGGGGGAATGCACATGAGTCCATGTGGTCAACTGCTTACGGGGAACTAGTTGAGTGGAATTAAGATCTAGGAATTCACATTGAGAAACACAATGTATATAACAGGCCACCTTATATTGTTCCTACCAACATCTATGAAGTTAATCTCGGTACAATTTAGTGGTGAAAATATGGTGTGAGATATAATCAATAGGCCACTGCAAAAGACATCTAATTCGATTGATTATGTTAGTATTCGGTGTAAACTTGTCTAGGTAGAATAATAAATTTAGTCAATTAAATATAAAACCCATGATGGTATGGGTCTCTTAGGGGTCACCCATCCAATGCTACCTATTTTAGACTCTGATGACATGTCTCTAAATTTTTATATTTATGATCCAATTTTTATAATAGGACTGATACATGAGGCTCATATCCAAGGTATTCTCCATTTATTATATTTATATAAGGGATAGGTAAGGTCCATGAAAATCAATTTTTTAATAAAGAACTGAAAAAGGTAGTCATGTATGTACAAAAGGAATTGAATATATATATGTTCATTAAATTGGAAGACATATTATTTTTTTATTTTATTAAAATTCAGATATCATATGTGAAATCTATCAATGGAACCCAAGTATCCATATAGGTGTACTGTGAACCCATCACCCTATATTCCCATGCAAGGTGTCCCTCATGGGAATCCAGGTATCACCCAATTTATGGTACAATGGAAATTCCTAGTAAAACCATCATTCTCATTCCACATAAGGAATCCATGTTTCATTCATGGAATAATATAAAGTACTTAAATATTATTTTATCTTTCAAATTACATGTATGAAACCCAAGTTTCACTCATGGCACAATATAATTATAATTATAAATCAATTCAATTTAATAAGACTGATGAGTCCATCCATGGAATTCTGATTTCGATCACATGTATAACTCTCCGTATGGAACACTAAAAATCCAATGCTCATAATCAACCCATACCATTTACATTGTTTTTAATTAAATAGATCATTTCATTATAAGTTCTAACTCAACAATGTTTAAGAAGAAGAAAGGCCTAGGGATTTGGCATCACCACTCCCTCTTAAATCTAGTTCAATTATCATTTAAATATATTAATTATAACATCCCAAATATATGGGTCATGAAGAGAATGTTAAAATTTCATTTTATTACATAAACAACATTTAATCATTTGACCAATTTTCACAACACACCCATGGGGTGGTTCTAATTGTGATTTTACGCATCCAATTTTGATAAAAATCCCCATGAGTTAGGTAGGTCAAGGACAACATGTTTAATATTAAAAATCCCTATTTTAGGAAGTGACACATGGAATTTCATGTGCATTCCATAATTGAATAATTTATAAATCACTATAATTTGAGGTAAAGGAATTAAAATCCCTACCTTAGTTGGTTAATATAATCCTTTCTTGTTATTGGCCACCAATCAATGATAAAATGGGTGATATTACAGAAATTAGTGGATACCCTGAATACAGGGAATATTATCTCACACATATTTAGAATTCCATTAAAATAGATATATAAAAAAAGTAATGAAGTGGATTGATGAGAATACTAATAGTTATCCAACATAAAATATTATGGTATAATATGATTCCGAATAGAGTAGGTTCCTCAAATCCTATATTGGATACTAATAGAATATCCCAACATGATGGAGGTTATTTTTTGTTAAAAGATGAGGATAAACGTGGTTTTAATTATTTAAGAATGAAGGAAAAAATCACAAATTCACCTAGTTTTAAAGGGGGGTGATTTTGATGAATGGTTTGGAAAATCCATGTTGCAAATATGTGCACACATTACCTAAGTGGAACTAACAGTTTCTGATAGGGGACCAGTTTTGAAAAAACTATTTGAAGACCATGCGGCCTCTCTATAATGCACATATATCACATTGTACAACCATGGAGCCTCCCTCACATTGTTTTTCAAAATACACTCCTCTATATGAGAGATTGATGGATGATCCACACAGTTAATACTAACCTAGTTCCAACTTTGTGCCTTATATTGTTTTTCCAAAAATCAGAGCTCTAGGCTCCAAAAAAGTCTTAGATGCTTATGAACAATTCCATAAAACATTAAGAACATCCACTAGAGAAAAAAGAGATTAATTTTTTAAAGGATATATACCTAACTGAAAATATGAGATCATACATCCTCACATTCAAAAAACAACTCATCATCATGTTTCCCTTTTGATGGTGGTAAATCCTTGTATGAGAATGTTTTAGCCACATAGCACATAAATTGTTGTCTCACTTATATGTATCATCCTTTAGATGACCATTATTTGATATCAACCATACTATAGTAACTAAACATCCATTGAGATCATTCACGATCCCATCAACAATATTAATTAGATTATTCTCAAAATAATCTAATATTTCCATGTCAACCTCATCAGTTTAAAAGACATGATATGGGTTTGAATGGTAACAAAGAAGTTAAGATACATGGAATACATCATATGTGGCATGGTACATATAAGGAAACTAAATATTATAGAATATTGGATGGAATATCATCAATATATTTTAATTCCTTATAAATGTAGGTCTTAGCTACCCTTGTTTTTGAATCCATCAATGCCTTAGTCTGGGAGAAACCCACTGGAAGACCTGATCTCCCACATGAAACTCTATAGATTGGTGGTGCTGATTGACATGAGAATTTCTCCTAAACTAAGATCTACCCATATCATTATTTATATGTTATACCTACATAGATTTCTCTTGAATGATACAATGTCCCATTAGTTCTTTCTCTACTACCTCCAACCAAAATTGGGGTGAATGACCAAACCAACCATATAGGGACTCATAAGTATCCATCCATATAGTTTCCTGGTAGATGTTTTTATAAGAAAACTATATGAGTATTAGGTGTTTATTCCAAGAACCTTTTAAATATAAAATTCGTGATCTAATAAATTATTCTAATACCTGTATCATACTATAAAGATACCCTTCATTATGTGGGTGATAAGCTATACTCAGAGTTACTTATGAACCTAGTTCTCTCTACAACCCATACCAAAACTACCATGTGAACTAAGAATATCTATCTAATATTATTGCATGAGGAAATACCTAAAGGTGTATGATATCCTTGGAATATTTAATTCTCAACCCATAAATGGAAAAATTATATCTAATAGGAATGAAATGAGAGATCTTTGTCAGCCTATCTATGATAACTTGTCTAACAACACTAAATTTTGGTGACCTAGGTAACCCATCAAAAAATACTTAGTGTTGTCATTATATTCTTCTCAAGAATGGGTAATGGATTAAAACTCCTTAGATTTATCATGTTTTCTGCCTTCACCTACAGATAGGATTAACATTGAGTACCAAAACACAACATCTCCCATTTATTCCCTAACAACCAGTACAAGAACTATATGTCACGGTACATCTAGGTAAGATCGAGATGTACTACCCAATAATATTAATGAGAATCTCACATAAACTCCTCTCATATGTATTATAAAACCCAATCACACCCACTAATGTGAAATATCAAACCCCCACCAGCATCATAAACAGGTAATGTGTCCTTACATGAAACTCTCTCATATCGGACTAGGCCTTTGGGATATGAATGCTTCCTCACTTTCACTCTATCTATAAGTGATGAGGCCACTACTAAAGATACTAGTATAGGATTTACTTGATTTCCTACACCACTATATGCATCTTAGAAATCATGTACATCGACTAACATTTAATACTCATATCCCATACTATATGTGCATGTGTTCTCTGGCATAAAGAATTATCAATGAAATTTACCTACCCCAGTTTATAAGAAAACTCAATGTCATAGGACTATATATATTCAACCAACTATATCTATTTGAGGACCATTTAATTTTAAATTAATATGTATTTAAGGATTTTTATTTTATTTTTAATGACTGAAAACATTATGTCAATGACTAATATCTCCAATAACCCAAGGCATGAACCACATCTCTGATCTTAAGATCATGTGTTGGGTAATTACTCTCATGAGTCTTCAATTGATGAGACCCATATACTATGTATCGATATCCTTTCATTAGAACATATCCTAGAAATATTCAAAATTCATCATAATATACCATGTAGCCTCTACTGGGCATAGGAAAAATCAGGATTAGTGATGAGTTCAATCTCTCATTCATCATTTGAATGGATTTCTATCATGATTCAGACCATGTAAATA
The DNA here is from genome assembly GCA_963277665.1 of Viscum album. Taxonomy (NCBI): domain Eukaryota; kingdom Viridiplantae; phylum Streptophyta; class Magnoliopsida; order Santalales; family Viscaceae; genus Viscum; species Viscum album. Next base: position 1,086,916,791 of record OY728132.1, read on the forward strand.
AGACACATTGCAGATTCAAATTAGTGATCAGTCCTGGAAAAAATGATAAAACCTATATAATGTTCCAATAATATCTAACCCCAATAAAATTAATATATTAATGTTTTTCTTAAGATTCTCCTAGTAAACCATTCCTATCACATTTTTTGTGTCCCTATATACTTCTTTTTTTGATATTATGTGAACAAGAAGTGAACCATGTCAATACAAAAGTGGAATTTTGTTATCTTAACATATTGATAATGCTCTCTCAGTGAACTCAAAATGTTATCAAGATGTTTGGTAGGTTTATGTCAAGTATATTGGTACACCAAGATGTTTCCCATGAAGACTACAAAAAAGAAATCTAGATACAGGTTAAAATCCAAATTCATCACATCTATAAAAACAAAAGGCAAATTCATGAGGCCGAACAACATGAAGATATTATCATACAAGCCCAAATTTTTTTTGATATATTGTATGTTGTATATATAATTGTCTAACTCATACTTTTTGGTAGACCAAATGAATTAAATCTCTGAGAAAACCAAATCTCCTCAAGGCGGGTTGAAGAGGCCTTCTATAAAAGGTAAAGGACACCCATTCATCCTTGAAATGTAATTGAATTTTCTATAATAAACACAGAAATTAAGGGTCCCATCAGACTTTTTGGAAAAATAATTGGTGAATCCCAAGGTGAAGTACTAGTTCATAGAAAACCCTTTTCTTCAAATCCCTCTAGATACCTTTTGAGATCATGTAACTCAGCAGTATCCACCTTGTATGTAGGTATGGATGTTGGTGATACTCTGAGTGCAAGTTCAATAGTAAACTCTACATCCTGTAAAGACCCGCAAATTTCAAGGAAATTTTTTTCTTAATTTTCTTTGGAATTTTACAAGAGCGCAGCTTCAGACGGCACCTGATTCCGAGGCCCGGTGTGCCCGGAATCATTTTCCGAAGTTTGGCTCGGGTACGTTCAGTGAACGGACGAGCGGGTTTTTCTATCTTTTGAACCGGTGCCCGGAATCGAATTCTGAGGGCACCGATGAAATCGCAGCGCCGGTATTTGCTTAGAAACGCCTCTTCCGGAGTTGCGTTTGCTCAGACGTGGTTTTTAAATTTTGGGGCTTTAAGTCAGAAATAAAATAAAATTTGTGCGACAACTTTATTTTATTTCACTTAAGCTGCTTGGAAGTCACTTGAAAGCCACTTGAGCTGAGTTAAAGCGGATAGGGTGCTATCCGGAAATATCCTACCCTCTTGGTAGGATATTTGTGCGGTGGGGCCCGCACGAGCCCCGCCGTTTCTTCCGCTAAGTAACGCACCCGCGAAAACCCATCAAAGTAACTGAAAAGTCAACCGATGCATTTTCTTAAATTCTTAACAGACCATTTAATTGAGCGGTTTATTTCGTAAATTAAATGGGCTGTTTCGTTCGTTGAATTAATTCAACGAACTGATGGGTCGTTACTTACGCATTTGCGTTTGTTGGCGAAATAATAAAATAGACCAACGTGTCTATTTTGGAGGATTACTCTTTATTCTCTGGGCCTCCACCCTCCCCGTGAAGAACGTGAAGAACGCGAAGAACGCGAAGAACGCGAAGAACGCCGGAACCAAATTCGACGACGCACACCGTAATCCGCGACGTCGACAAACTTTTTCCGCGACCTCCTTCTTCTTATTCGGCGCTTCTTCTTCCGCGGCGAACCTACGATCGGCGGTTAAATGTGAGAATCGAATCTTCTAAATTCTCCCTTTTTATAATTCGATATCAACGGATTTAAATTAATTAAATCCGTTTGATCTTGATCCGGAGATCGTCGGCGCGAATCCTTCCCGCGGTGCGACGAGCCTCTCTTCCGCGACGATCACCAAATCTGCGACGACCTCTCGTCCGACGACGACGACAAGGTAGGGGTTTATCTTCTTGTGATTATCCTTCGGTGATTCTACTTCTTTTTGAGCAAAGAACCGGCATGAATAATTTCAAGTGGTTAAAAATTGAATTGCCGTTTAAAAGAAAAAGAAGTGAACAATTTTTTTTATCTTTGATTAAAAAAATTGTTGTAGCCCCTTTTCCCGTTGTTTATGACTAACGCGGAGGGTGCGGGTCTAACAAACAAGACCCGGCAACCCTCCGCCAATCTTTCTTGTGTGCGGATTTGGAAAGCGATGACGAACCGTGCGGCAGGGTCGATCCGTTGATCCCGCAGTGAATATCGGCCCCCGGGAGGAGCTATGGCGCAGACGGGAGATAAAACGGGCCACCGGAGAAACTCCGGCGGCCCGTGGAAGGCGGCGGCGGCGCCGGCGCGCCGCCGGAGGATCCACCGCGGCTTGGCCGCGGCGGCGGCGAACCGCCGGACCGCGTCCGCGGTCCGGCCACCCAACACGCGGGCCGCGTTCCACCTAAGCCGCGGGTCAAACCCGCGGCGCCCCTTGGCCGCTCGGCCTAGGTCGAGCCGGCCGGTCCAGTCGGCCGGGCCGCGCCCAGGCCGGACCGGACCCGGCCCAACCGGGTCTGTCCGGGTCGGGTCGACCCGGTTCGGCCGACCCCCAGGGGGGGTTCGGGCCGGGCCGCCCCGGGCCCAGAACCCCCGTTTTCGGGCCCTCTTCGGTCTTTTGCCCATATCTTGGGCCTGGGACCTCCGATTGACGAACCGTCAGCGGCTACGCGATCCTTGGATCGAGACGGTCATTTCAGTATATTACACTCAAGGTTTCGGAAGACTTTGGGTTCGGCCGGGTTGGTTCGTACGCGAAACCAACCGGGCCCTCGGAGCGGAAACGCTCATAACTCGAGCTGCGGACGTCTGATCGACGTACCGTCAGCTGTGGAGGTTTCCTCTAAGTGAGACGGAACTTTGGGCATACTCCGCCCGAGGATCGGACACAGGCGGAGTACGGTCGGGTTGGTTTTGCCCTAAAAACCAACCGGGCCCCTGGGACAAAAATGCCAATAACTCTCAGACCGGGCGTCCGATTGACGCGCCGTCTGTTGCGTTGAGATCCTGTTGTCGTTACGGAACTTTTGGATACATCAACTTCGGACTACGTGTCGGTTGATGTATCAGTCTCTCGGCTCGTGGAGCGGACCCTCCTAAACGAGCTCGCTGTGTGCGGGAACCCTAGCGCTGGCTGTGACTTCGACGACAGAGCAAAGATCCTCCGTGGACTGCGACGACGACAGAGCAGAGATCCTTCGTGGACTGCGGCGACGAATGTGCAGATATCCTCAGTGGACTGCGTCGACTACTGCACTCAGCGATCCTACGTGGATCAGTGCTACAGGTCCTGTGTGGGCCCGATCCTGTGTGGGTCCTTACTACCGGTTCTGTGTGAGCCATTGCCTACAGGTTCTGTGTGAGCCCGATCCTGTGAGGGTCTTTTGCGGGGGTTAGTACCTATCGATCCTTCGTGGGTCCGACGACTTAGATGGATCAGTGATCATCTTTGACGTCATCTGAAAAAGTATACCTGGTTGAGCTGAATCTTATGTTACTCTCCTTTGTGGATTGTGTTGAACTATCCTATGTGGATTTACTATTTACTCTCCCTGGTGGATTTGAGTCTTGCTTTCCTGTGTGGATCGAGTTGACCTTGAGCTCGAGAGCAGAGCTAGAAATGGGGACTTAGGTATATGTATGGGCATATACCTAAGTCGAGTCAGTTGTTTCTTCGTGGTTGCCCTTTCTTTTGTGCTATATCCTTTGTGGATTTTGGGAGACCTTCGGGGGTCTCGGGGTCCTTACTGAGTAGTTTATACTCACCCCTGCACGGTCTATGCCCGCACCTTGTTGTGTTGGATGCAGACGACGGACAGCGCTGATCTCGGTTGGGGCGTGGAGCAGGACGGTACCTGGAGGCGGACCACTGGGCGGGACGTGCTCGGAGCGGACGTGGGACCCGAGGAGCCTGGAGGCTATCTGTACCCACCCTTCAGGTGGGATTGCCAGTGGACGACACGAGGCCGCCGTCTTTTCTTCAGTTGTTGTTCTTTACCTTTTCAGTTGTACTTTCAGTTGGGCTTGTATTCCGGCCCCCTTTACTTTTCTGCACTTGGTAGTTACTTTCTGCTTGCTGACTCTGTGGTGGTTGTTACTTATAAAGGCAATGCCTTCCCTGTTTACCGGGATTTTACACCTTGGTGCTAGTCTCCAGCCCCTAGCCTATGGAAGGCGGGCTTGGGGTAGTCACGGCACGGGCCCCGAGGTCGGGTCGTGACAAATTGGTATCAAAGGTGGTCGGTTCTACCGCAGACTCTGATCATCTTTTCTTTCTATATGAAGCAATAGTGTTTAGTGTATTGAGTGTGGTTATCAGTTCAGGGAGCCCAGTGTTGGTGCGGCGGCCGACGTATCCGTACACCAGGACCCTGACTCCTGATTTCCGACTTAATGCATGAAAACATTGATTGCGTGTGTGTTTCAAGTTTTCCTTGTGATTACTTGTGTCAGCTCACCGGGTATACTGATCTGCTTCATGAAAGTCTCAAGTTTTCCTTGTGATTACTTGTTCCAGCTCACCAGGTATACTGTTCTGACTGTGGTGCTCTTGTTCTCCTTTTCAGGATGGCCCCGTAACGACAGCCAGCTAGGGTTCCGAGTGTAGGGCGCGACGGCAGCCCACCGAGCGACGAGGCCTCGGTGCAGGGCCCTTTGCCAGCAGTGGCACCGGCGGTAGCTTTACCCGCCGAGCCACCGATGCTACCAGTACCAGACGCTGACGATGCACGTCGCCTCAGGGCACTGCATGAGTTTCAGAGCCAGCGACCGCCCAGGTTTCGCGGTGAGGCGGACCCCCAGGCCGCCGAGGACTGGCTAGAGGCGGTGGTACGGATCTTTAGGCTAGTGAGGACACCAGCGGATCTCATGGTGATTCTCGCGGCGAGCCTCCTGCAGGCGGCGGCAGGACGATGGTGGAGCTTGATGCTCCAGGTTCACGATGAGGCATCCTTGCTCTGGACGGACTTCGAGAGCCTCTTCCGCTCTGAGTTCGTCCCGGCCACCCTCCGAGCGGTGCGCATCCAGGAGCTTCTCCAGCTGCGCCAGGGCAGCATGATGGTCGCTCAGTACGCGGCGAGGTTCACTGACCTATCTCGCTACTCGACCGACATGGTACGGGACCCCTTCTTCCGGGCCTGGACCTTCGAGCAGGGCTTGCGACAGGAGATTCGGGCGTCGCTGATCTCCCTCAGCATTCCGACCCAGGCGGGAGTGCTGGAGCGAGCCCTCCTGATCGAGAGCTTCCTGGCAGAGCCTTCTTCAGTGGCGAGACCTAGCGCAGGGCGGCAGGTAGCTGAGTCTTCGGCACCAGGTAGCCGACGGATGACTCTCGGGTCCAGGCAGACCAGACCCCCACGCAGACGGCCTCAGGACACCGGCTCAGCAGTGCGGGGCACACAGCGGAGTGCCAGCCTTCCGAGAGGCAGGCTGTGCTACTCCTGCGGCGGGCAGGGTCACATGGCTCGTGACTGCCCGACTCGCCGACCAGAGGAGCAGCATACGGTGGAGGGGCCACCCAGGCAGAGGCAGAGGGTCGACCGTGGCGGTCCGCAGGGAGGAGGCGGACGAGGCAGAGGAGCTGGCCGAGCAGCGGGTGGTGGGTGACGCTTCCAGGCTCTACCCCCACCACCACCAGGAGGGCCACCTCGACCACAGGGAGCTGGCGGGCAGGGACAGGCCCAGCTCCAGGCCGTGGAGGCCTACGACCCCGACATGCCAGAGATGATTCGAGGTACGATCTGTGTCTATTCCACCCTTGCTGCAGTACTTATAGACACAGGAGCGAGTCACTCTTTCATAGCCTCTGCCCTTGTTCGAAGCTCGGAGATTCCGACTGAGCCGTTGGCTCGATCCTTACGGCTAGAGACTCCTACGGGAGCAGACTCGACGATTACGCACTGGTGCCGGCAGTGTGAGCTTACTCTAGGAGGTGAGAGCTTCGGCTGGGATCTCCTTGTAGCGGCGTCGAGGCCTTACGACGTCATCTTGGGCATGGATTGGCTATCCACGGTTCATGCCCAGATCGACTATTTTAGGCGCAAGGTGCGATGTGTTCGCACCGACGGGAGCAGGTTTACCTTCACCGGCGAGAAGGGAACCTTTGCAGCACAGGATGGACTTCCACGGAGGAGAGTGCAGCCCATCTCTCATCAGTTGGCTAGCCTCATCCTAGGAGCAGTGGACGTGCGGAGTCCAGTTTTTCCTGCAGTGGTGGACCAGTACGTGGACGTCTTTCCCGACGACGTTCCAGGGCTACCTCCTCGTAGAGAGGTAGACTTTTACATCGACTTGTACCCAGGGACAGCCCCGATATCTACTCCAGCATATCGGATGGCCCCCGCCGAGCTTCGAGAGCTGCGGGTACAGTTGGAGGACTTGCAGAGCAAGGGGTTTATCCGACCCAGTGTTTCACCCTGGGCTTCCCCGATTTTGTTCGCCAAGATGGCGGACGGGAGCTTGCGACTGTGTGTCGACTATCGTCGCCTGAACCAGGTGACAGTGAGAAACAAGTATCCGCTGCCACGGATTGATGACCTCTTCGATCAGCTCAAGGGAGCGCGGTGGTTCTCGAAGATAGACCTCCGGTCAGGCTATCATCAGCTCAGAGTTCGAGACGAGGACGTGCAGAAGACGGCCTTCAGGTGTCGGTATGGCCATTATGAGTTCTTGGTTATGCCGTTCGGCGTAACCAATGCTCCAGCAGTGTTCATGAGCCTCATGAACAGGATCTTCCAGCCATACCTCGACCGATTTGTCGTGGTCTTCATTGAAGACATTTTGGTATACTCGACGACTGAGGAGGAGCATGCCTACCACCTGCGAGTTGTGCTAGACACACTCCGAGAGCACCAGCTTTATGGCAAGCTCTCAAAATGCCAGTTCTGGTTACGTGAAGTCCATTTCTTGGGGCACGTCATCTCTGAGGCGGGAGTTGCAGTGGATCCCGCGAAGATCGAGGCAGTGCTAGCTTGGGAGCCACCCAGGAGCGTGACGGAGGTGCGGAGCTTCTTGGGCCTAGCCGGATACTATCGGAGATTCGTGCCAGACTTCTCCAGAGTTGCGGCACCACTCTTAGCTTTGACAAAGAAGGGGAAACCCTTTGTGTGGTCAGACAGATGTCAGCAGAGCTTCCAGGAGCTGAGACAGAGATTGACCAGCGCACCTATCTTGAGGTTGCCTGAGGAGGGAGTTGGATACGTAGTTTACTGCGATGCATCAGGGACTGGACTCGGGTGCGTCCTGATACAGGAGCGGGCCGTGATCGCCTACGGATCACGTCAGTTGAGGCCGCATGAGCAGAACTACGCCACTCATGACCTGGAGTTAGCAGCAGTGGTCTTCGCTCTGAAGACTTGGCGGCACTATCTGATGGGCGAGCGCTTCACAGTCTTTTCTGACCACCAGAGTCTCAGGTATATCTTCTCTCAGAAGGACCTGAACCTGAGACAGCGGAGATGTCTTGAGTTCCTCCAGGACTATGACTTTGAGATAGTCTATACTCCTGGGAAGGGGAACGTGGTAGCCGATGCCCTCAGCAGAAGGACGGGCATTCAGCTACTTGAGGAGGCGACGAAGCAGCTAGCCTCCTTACAGATATCCTTCGTGGATAGAGACGGAGCAGCCTTTCTTCAGTCTCTCACAGTCTCTCCTCCACTTCTACAGCGGGTCAGAGAGGCTCAGCGTGGGGACGCTGACTATGAGACCCGGCGTGCACTGATATCCTCAGGTCAGGCGCCTGATGGTTTCTCCCTTGGAGCAGAGCACGACATCCTTTTCAGAGGACGTACCTTCGTATGAGTCGCTTTATGAGAGGAGGTGCTGAGAGAGTTTCAAACTTCTCCCTTGGCGGTACATCCCGGAGCGGCGAAGATGTACCAGGATCTCAGACGACAGCACTGGTGGCCGGGCATGAAGAAAGCTGTGGCAGAGTTCGTTTCGCGATGCCTCACCTGCCAGCAGGTGAAGGCAGAGCATCAGGTACCAGCAGGCTTGGTACAGCCCTTGGAGGTCCCGGAGTGGAAGTGGGACGGCATATCTATGGACTTCGTGACTGGACTTCCACGCACTTCCAGAGGTCACGACTCCATTTGGGTGATTGTCGACCGACTCACCAAGTCGGCACACTTCTTACCCATCAGAGAGCAGGGCTCAGTGGAGAGCTTGGGACGTCTTTACGTCCAGGAGATCGTACGACTTCACGGTGTGCCATCGTCTATCGTCTCCGATCGAGATGCTCGTTTCACTTCCCGGCTTTAGAAGGGGTTGCAGGAGGCGTTCGGGACGCGGCTCCATCTGAGCACAGCCTTCCACCCTCAGACGGATGGTCAGACGGAGAGGACCATACAGACACTCGAGGACATGCTCCGTGCATGTGTTCTCGACTTTGGTCGCAGCTGGGAGGACCACCTACCCTTGGTGGAGTTCGCGTACAACAACAGCTACCACTCCACCATCGGGATGGCACCATACGAGGCGTTGTACGGCAGACCCTGCAGATCACCGTTGTGCTGGACAGACCCTGGGGAGTCAGCACTCGTGGGACCAGAGATGGTCCAAGCCACGACAGAGAAGGTCCAGATCATCCAGGAGAGGATGAGGACAGCTCAGAGCCGGCAGAAGTCATATGCTGACAGGAGGCGGAGGCCACTAGAGTTCGAGGATGGCGACCACGTCTTTTTGCGTGTCTCACCTCGACGTGGTTTACGGAGATTTGGCCGAGGCGGCAAGTTGTCTCCACGCTTCATCGGGCCTTTCCAGGTCCTCAGCAGGATAGGAGAGGTGGCTTATCGCCTGGCTCTACCACCTCAGTTGCACCAGGTGCACGACGTCTTTCACGTGTCTCAGCTGAGGAGATACGTGCACGACCCGACGCACATCATCGACTTTGGGGAGCTGGACGTGGACGATGGGGCGACTTTTGCGGAGGTCCTAGTGGAGATCGAGGATCGACAGGAGCGGGTCCTACGTGGGCGGTCGATTCCTCTTGTGCGCGTCAGATGGCAGCACGGGAACCACCAGGAGAGCACTTGGGAGCGGGAGGCTCAGATGCGTGCTCAGTACCCCCATTTGTTCCCCTAGTTTTTGATGTATCTTTACGGGGACGTAAAGCCCTGAGGTGGGAGTAATGTAAAGACCCGCAAATTTCAAGGAAATTTTTTTCTTAATTTTCTTTGGAATTTTACAAGAGCGCAGCTTCAGACGGCACCTGATTCCGAGGCCCGGTGTGCCCGGAATCATTTTCCGAAGTTTGGCTCGGGTACGTTCAGTGAACGGACGAGCGGGTTTTTCTATCTTTTGAACCGGTGCCCGGAATCGAATTCTGAGGGCACCGATGAAATCGCAGCGCCGGTATTTGCTTAGAAACGCCTCTTCCGGAGTTGCGTTTGCTCAGACGTGGTTTTTAAATTTTGGGGCTTTAAGTCAGAAATAAAATAAAATTTGTGCGACAACTTTATTTTATTTCACTTAAGCTGCTTGGAAGTCACTTGAAAGCCACTTGAGCTAAGTTAAAGCGGATAGGGTGCTATCCGGAAATATCCTACCCTCTTGGTAGGATATTTGTGCGGTGGGGCCCGCACGAGCCCCGCCGTTTCTTCCGCTAAGTAACGCACCCGCGAAAACCCGTCAAAGTAACTGAAAAGTCAACCGACGCGTTTTCTTAAATTCTTAACAGACCATTTAATTGAGCGGTTTATTTCGTAAATTAAATGGGTTGTTTCGTTCGTTGAATTAATTCAACGAACTGATGGGTCGTTACTTACGCATTTGCGTTTGTTGGCGAAATAATAAAATAGACCAACGTGTCTATTTTGGAGGATTACTCTTTATTCTCTGGGCCTCCACCCTCCCCGCGAAGAACGCAAAGAACGCGAAGAACGCGAAGAACGCGAAGAACGTCGGAACCAAATTCGACGACGCACACCGTAATCCGCGACGTCGACAAACTTTTTCCGCGACCTCCTTCTTCTTCTTCGGCGCTTCTTCTTCCGCGGCGAACCTACGATCGGCGGTTAAAGGTGAGAATCGAATCTTCTAAATTCTCCCTTTTTATAATTCGATATCAACGGATTTAAATTAATTAAATCCATTTGATCTTGATACGGAGATCGTCGGCGCGACTCCTTCCCGCGGTGCGACGAGCGTCTCTTCCGCGACGATCACCAAATCCGCGACGACCTCTCGTCCGACGACGACGACAAGGTAGGGGTTTATCTTCTTGTGATTATCCTTCCGTGATTCTACTTCTTTTTGAACAAAGAACCGGCATGAATAATTTCAAGTGGTTAAAAATTGAATTGCTGTTTAAAAGAAAAAGAAGTGAACAATTTTTTTTATCTTTGATTAAAAAAATTGTTGTAGCCCCTTTTCCCGTTGTTTATGACTAACGCGGAGGGTGCGGGTCTAACAAACAAGACCCGGCAACCCTCCGCCAATCTTTCTTGTGTGCGGATTTGGAAAGCGATGACGAACCGTGCGGCAGGGGCGATCCGTTGATCCCGCAGTGAATATCGGCCCCCGGGAGGAGCTATGGCGCAGACGGGAGGTAAAACGGGCCATCGGAGCAACTCCGGCGGCCCGCGGAAGGCGGCGGCGGCGCGGGTCGCCGGCGTGGCGGCGCCGGCGGCCGGAGGCGGCGGCGCCCGGCGCGCCGCCAGAGGATCCGCCGCGGCTTGGCCGCGGCGGTGGCGAACCGCCGGACCGCGTCCGCGGTCCGGCCACCCAACACGCGGCCCGCGCGGGCCGCGTTCCACCTAAGCGGCGGGTCAAACCCGCGGCGCCCCTTGGCCGCTCGGCCTAGGTCGAGCCGGCCGGTCCGGTCGGCCGGGCCGCGCCCAGGCCGGACCGGACCCGGCCCAACCGGGTCGGGCCGGGTCGCCCCGGGCCCAGAACCCCCGTTTTCGGGCCCTCTTCGGTCTTTTGCCCATATCTTGGGCCTGGGACCTCCGATTGATGAACCGTCAGCGGGTACGCGATCCTTGGATCGAGACAGTCATTTCGGTATATTACACTCAAGGTTTCGGAAGACTTTGTGTTCGGCCGGGTTGGTTCGTACGCGAAACCAACCGGGCCCTCGGAGCGGAAACGGTCATAACTCGAGCTGCGGACGTCCGATCGATGTACCGTCAGCTGTGGAGGTTTCCTCTAAGTGAGACGGAACTTTTGGCATACTCCGCCCGAGGATCGGACACAGGCGGAGTACGGTCGGGTTGGTTTTGCCCTAAAAACCAACCGGGCCCCTGGGACAAAAATGCCAATAACTCTCAGACCGGGCGTCCGATTGACGCGCCGTCTGTTGCGTTGAGATCCTGTTGTCGTTACGGAACTTTTGGATACATCAACTTCGGACTACGTGTCGGTTGATGTATCAGTCTCTCGGCTCGTGGAGCGGACCCTCCTAAACGAGCTCGCTGTGTGCGGGAACCCTAGCGCTGGCTGTGACTTCGACGACAGAGCAAAGATCCTCCGTGGACTGCGACGACGACATAGCAGAGATCCTTCGTGGACTGCGGCGACGAATGTGCAGATATCCTCAGTGGACTGCGTCGACTACTGCACTCAGCGATCCTACGTGGATCAGTGCTACAGGTCCTGTGTGGGCCCGATCCTGTGTGGGTCCTTACTACCGGTTCTGTGTGAGCCATTGCCTACAGGTTCTGTGTGAGCCCGATCCTGTGAGGGTCTTTTGCGGGGGTTAGTACCTATCGATCCTTCGTGGGTCCGACGACTTAGATGGATCAGTGATCATCTTTGACGTCATCTGAAAAAGTATACCTGGTTGAGCTGAATCTTATGTTACTCTCCTTTGTGGATTGTGTTGAACTATCCTATGTGGATTTACTATTTACTCTCCCTGGTGGATTAGAGTCTTGCTTTCCTGTGTGGATCGAGTTGACCTTGAGCTCGAGAGCAGAGCTAGAAATGGGGACTTAGGTATATGTATGGGCATATACCTAAGTCGAGTCAGTTGTTTCTTCGTGGTTGCCCTTTCTTTTGTGCTATATCCTTTGTGGATTTCGGGAGACCTTCGGGGGTCTCGGGGTCCTTACTGAGTAGTTTATACTCACCCCTGCACGGGCTATGCCCGCACCTTGTTGTGTTGGATGCAGACGACGGACAGCGCTGATCTCGGTTGGGGCGTGGAGCAGGACGGTACCTGGAGGCGGACCACTGGGCGGGACGTGCTCGGAGCGGACGTGGGACCCGAGGAGCCTGGAGGCTATCTGTACCCACCCTTCAGGTGGGATTTCCAGTGGACGACACGAGGCCGCCGTCTTTTCTTCAGTTGTTGTTCTTTACCTTTTCAGTTGTACTTTCAGTTGGGCTTGTATTCCGGCCCCCTTTACTTTTCTGCACTTGGTAGTTACTTTCCGCTTGCTGACTCTGTGGTGGTTGTTACTTATAAAGGCAATGCCTTCCCTGTTTACCGGGATTTTATGCCTTGGTGCTAGTCGCCAGCCCCTAGCCTATGGAAGGCGGGCTTGGGGTAGTCACGGCACGGGCCCCGAGGTCGGGTCGTGACACATCCACCTCAGGAGGTACCACATAAATGTCATTCAAGAAGACATCCATGAAATGATACACTATATGAGGAAAATATGTAATCTTCATTCCCTAATCATTCAAAAAGATACAAGAAATATCAGATGTGAATCAACCCAGCCCATATTGACATGGTCCATATCTACTTGTCTATAAATTCTATTCACCATATTGAATATAGCTACCACTCTTTGGCCACATAAATGAAACCTTCTAGTGATAGTAGTATATATATGAAAGATAAAGAACTGACCTATCGTCTCTGTAAATGATTTCAAATCCTACCATCTCAAGGATGATGATGTCTCGTATGAAATGATAACTAACCATGGGTAATTCCTCACACTGGAATACACTTTATGATTTATTTCATCATGGGTTATTGAGTGTCATTACCCCATAAAAACATTGACTCTCAAGCCCAATAATCCACATAATTTTAAAGGAAATAATGGAATGAAAAAATATCCTATGAAATAAAATATTCCCCAACTTAAATGCTACCAAAATCATACATCACAATGTAGGACAAAAAATCCACTCCATGGGTATCAGATACACTCTATATATCTTCCCTGAACTATATCCCTGATATTCAACAAGACTCCCATGGTTAGGGACATTATACCAGTGATTTCTATTTGGTTTCTGGCTCCCTCAAACATGACCACATCTATTTCTTGAAAAACTAGTCATACTCTATATCCTGACCTGATATAGATCTACTAAACTTTCTCCTGAATACGAGGTTATTGGAGATCATATCTCACTTTCAAAAAAAGTAAAATTTCTAAAACATCATTGATAATAATCCATCTTGCTACAATAATTAAACTAAATTAGGCCCATGATACATGATGTATTCATGTGTTCTAGCCTACCATAATAATGTAATTACACTAGGGGACTTGTGAGCACACTCTTACTCTGACTCCCATGAGAAGATTTAAAATTGTGATACTTTCCACTAGTCAATGTACAAACTAGTTTGGATGCTGAGCCACACTAGCCATCAACTTGATCCCCCATTATAATATTCTTATTAATGTGTTCCTAATACAATGTTCTAAATGTGGTAGTCAACTAAAAAACTTTCACATCCAATAAGATTCCATACCATAATCCACCCTCAAATTTCTTTGATCTATAAATCACTTCATAGAGATTAATCGACACAAATGACTAAAGATCTATAAAAAAGTGAACTAGTGAATAATAGATAATGATTCATGATCCTAGATTACAAAATATCTGGTTCATTCAACCATCAACATCCCATGATTTAAATAATCAAAGGATTGTTTCAAGGAATCCATCCAAACCATATCATGATGATGATCCTCCTAGGTAACAATAACCCACAATCTTATAGAATAATCATGTAGCATTTTCATCGGTAGATTCACTCCCCTACTAGGAGGTGTCTCTTGAGGATTGAATAAAAATAGTATGGACTCCATGCATGTCTAAGAATCCAAAGGACCGCCATTCCCTAAAAACATTAGGGGATTCCACAGTTGAAACTCACATTTCACCTATGCTATTGTAACACCCCAGGTAAATAATGAATATGACATTTTATATTTACCCATATTTGTGAATAAAATATTAATATTACTTTAAAGGGGACGCTATTCTCGATGGCGTACCCAATACACAATAACGAGTTTCTTGGGAATCTTACGTTGCACTCTAATAATAAAATAATATTATTTTAAATAGTAGTTACCGCCTAGCCGTTGTAATGGCGGGAATGAATAGAACTAACTACAAAATGATTATATATGTTTGTCAAATATTTTTACTCTTTACAATAAATGTTAGAGGATTAAAAATGCGAATGAATCCAATTTTAAGCGTAGACATTCTAATATTCTTTAAAAGGTCGATTAACCGCCTTTTAAAGGCAAACCTCTTTTAAATCCACTTTTTGACAATTTTATGTGTTATATTTGACAAAATAAAATTATTATTTAGAATCAGGATATCAAAATTTTCTTTGTGTAAATTTTTGGTATCTTTCCGATAAAGTTCATTTTTTAATGAATAGTGAAAAATGTTGTATTTTAATTCAAAACCTCTTTTTAATCTAATTTATTTATATGATTAGATTATCTTTTGAATTGTAATTAAAGTAAAATTAGAATATATTTTTACCATTTAATCCAATAGAGGTTGTTGGAATTAATTTCACTTTGAAATTGGACTTAAACTAGTGTCAATCTTTTGATACTTATTGTTTCATAAAAACACGCTATTTGCTCTGACAGCGGGAATTAATTATTAAATTAATTAATTCAACTAATATGTTTTGAATTTTGTATAATATACATCATTTTTGAATTCGTAATATCAAATATAGCTTAGGGTGAAGTTTTGGTATTTTTCCGAAAAACTTCAATTTTTGATGAATAGTGAAACCACTAAGTGGTACTTATAAAAACAGATTTTCCGTTTAAATGAAATTTTGCCACCTCTGTGTTTTGAATTTCAAAAATCCGACATACATGGTTGTCATTAAGAAGTAAAATTTGGTTCAATGGGATTAAAATATTTTTTTGGTGAATAGTAACTTATTAAGTTTTTAATCACGATTAGAGGTAATTATTGTAGTTTAAGGTAAGAATAATGTTTTAATAAAATGAAATGACCTAGACACATGTCCTACCCTCATTTGATGGGTCATTTCCGACCAAGAAAATCCATGGGTCAACTTGGGGACCCCATGGAGCCACTTTGGTTGGGAAATGACATAAATAACTTTTTATTTAATGTTAAAGTAAAAATGACACAAACATGAGTTGTTTTACTAAAATAATTTTTACATGGGGTTATAAAAGTCAGAGTTTTTATTATAAATATTCATTAGAAATCTAAAAATATTTCCTACATCATGATATTTTTTTTATAATTTTTAGACATTATATAAATTAAATTACTTATGACATCATGATGATGCAGCGATGACCTCATTATTTAACGATTTAAATAAAATGGAATGATAATGTAAACTCTAAGACCTACACATGTCCAAAACCTATTAGATGGGTGGATTTAAAAACCTTATCACCGTATCCTAAAATTATATCAATGTGGGACCTTTTAAATCCGAAACTCGTTTTCAAATAATGTAACATTTCTTTATTTCCAAGAGTGCCCCTCCTCTCCTCTTATAAAAGGCCATCACCTATACCTCCTTACCCACACTTCCAAAGCCTTTGGCTTGGCCAAACCCTGCCCATTTTGTCTCTCCACTTCCCTCTATTACTCATTGAATCCTCACTTTGGGAAGAAGTCTTCCCAAGGAAGCCTTTGAGCTCAAACCAAAGGGAGTTACCCGATTTTAAGGTAATGTATTCACTTGTGTTCTTTTGTTTTATTTTGCTTATCCAACCCCCTAAACTCTTTTTATTAATTTATTTTGTAACAACTACAGTATATTAAATGTACTAGGATATTTTTATAAGAATAATTCGAGCTACACTTACACACACCTACATCTAATGGTTAAAGAACATACTATTTCTGTGGATGGCAAATTTCTGCCTCACGAAATGATGATTGTTCAACACTCATATAACACCCTCAAAGGTGGCCATTAAGATGTCACTATATTTATATATTATATATAATAGGTTTATGTTTTCCTTAAGCTTCTGTATTTTTCATTTTGGGCATACCTTTATGGTTTCCATTATGGGTAAACACGATATCTTCATTTAAGGAAGTGCGGACTACCGCCCCCTCAAAGTGATTTGATTCGTTAATACCATATATGGGATGTATAAAGGATGGAGTTATGATATTATATATGATATTAAACTGTAATTATAATATACCTTTATATCATTATGATTCCATTTCATAAAATATGAAATAGAAATGGAAGCAGCGTTCATGCGTACGTACGGCTTACCGTCTCCATGAACGGTGCATTTCATTTCTTATCCCCAAATATAATGTACTATTATAAGTACATATATATATTGTATATATATGATGTATTTTACATCTAAATGATTAACATAATTCTGGAATTAATATATACATACCTCTCATTTAGTTTTAATTCCATTAATATGACATAGAAATGAAAGTAGCGTTCATGCGTACGTACGGCTTACCGTCTCCATGAACGGTGCATTTCATTTCTTACCTCTAAATGATTATGTAATATTATAAATACATGTATATTATGGATATATATGATATATATGATATCCAAATCATTAATATTATTCTGTATATAATGAACCTTTGACCACACGAACAACATGTAATTGTAAGAAGTCCACTTTCGACATAAGAACCAAATATCGACAAAACAAACATTATTAACTTAAATGATTACATAATGTTTATAACATGGAAATAAGTGATATAAAAGGAATAATGAACTTGAAAAATGTTCTTAAACAAGTTGAAATTAACTCAAGTTTATTATTCAGGATGTTAAAGAACGATCGAGTCAAGTCGGACCCGTGGTAAGGGATCCTACTCCTCTCTTTTTAAGTACACTCTTTTATGTCATTCCTTTTAAGATCATATTTCTTGTGATTGGTATGTTATTTTATATTACTCTTACTTTAATTTTTATGTTCATATGATGAGAGACCCTATTTGATCTCATCAAACCATTTTTGGGTGTTTTAAGTGGCGTCGTTAGGCTGCCGAGTTTTCGTAAAGGATTTTTCATCTCACTTTTATTCCTGTGAGAGTTATGCTACATTTTCCACAATTTCCTTTGAGTGGTGTATGTACTACCCATTATTTTACTCATTGTGTAATATACTTTCATTTATTAGTATTTACATCAATGTTTTATTGTCCTTCTTCAATGGGGTGTATGTTTTGAAAGTTACCCAAGTCGGTAAGGGAACCTTTCACCCTCCTCTTTTAAAAGACTTCTTTTGTTATGTCTTTTAATTCACATATTATTATGTTGGGATATGTTCTTATATATCCTTATTGATGAAAAATTTATGTCCAAGTGATGAGATACCCTTTTTATCTCTCATCAACTCTTTTTCTTAATTTTGAAGTGACGTCGTAATGCTGTCGAACTTTTACAAGGGAACTTCTTAACCCAATTTTGATTCTTTGGAATAAACTTGTACTCCTTGAATATGTCGTTCTATGAATATGTGTGAATGTCCTCTGATTGTTTTACACTTAATATCCACTTATATTTGGTGTATTCATTTGTCACACAAAATTATGTAATTGATTATCCTTAATCCAAGGATGCCGTCTTTGTAAGGGACTTCGTCTCAATCCCATTTCATTGAGGCATATTTTTGTTTTATACACAACCTTATTTTATACGGTGTATAAACCCCTTTGAATTTTATGTTTATCCAAAAGGAATCTTTTTTATACGAAGCATTTACTAAATGACAAAAGGGAATGTTTTTGTCATACGTATGCGGCGACAACGACTTCTCCACCGTCGTGACCATTATTTGAGTTTCGGCTTACTCTACAAGCCATAACTTTTTAAAAAAAAAAATAAATACCCTGTTTTACTTTTCTTTTATTTTGGTATTGAAAATTGTTTTCATAATGTTTTTATTATATCAATGTGTTTTATTGATATCTTGATATTTAAATGTGGAAATTTTATGTTTCCTTTATGTATGTTTTATGTGATACGATTATGTTATGGTTCTTGGGCATTGTTATGAAAACGGGTGGTTCCGTGATAAACTAAGGGCGGGTGAGCCCGATATAACTCTCCAATGCATTGGGTAACGTGAAGGAGTGAAACGTCAAGGTTTCTCTGAAGAGATTTAGGGAATATATTGTGGTGTGTATTCCAAACGTAACTAAGAGGGTTACTCCCTACGTAAGAATGTTATGAATGCCTCAAGTTACCTTTTATGTCTTATGATTTCTATGATTTATTT
Organism: Viscum album; assembly: GCA_963277665.1. Classification (NCBI taxonomy): domain Eukaryota; kingdom Viridiplantae; phylum Streptophyta; class Magnoliopsida; order Santalales; family Viscaceae; genus Viscum; species Viscum album. Next base: position 1,086,935,230 of record OY728132.1, read on the forward strand.
ATGATTTGATGAGGTATGTTAAAGTGCCTATGTTTTATGGGTAAAGTATGATTTCATTCTTATGTATATATGAACTCATGTTTCCTTTCCATATTTTTATAACCCTTACTGAGCTTTTTATGCTCATCCCAAGTTTTTGAAATGTTTTTCACAGGTCAAGGGAAGGGTACATGATATGATGATAGTGTCAAGGAAGTGTCAAGAAAGAATACATGCTTTATTTTTAAATATGTTTCTGTTGATGGAAAAAAATGAATACTGTCTTTTATGTAACCACTTTTTTAAAATGTGGAATGTAATGCAAGTTTTATGATCTAATTATCTAAAACTCTAAACCTGAAAAGATCCTCAATGTGTAATCTTGTAATAACTCAAGATTAAGTAAGGTTTAAGGCTGGGGCCTTATAGTTGGTATCAAAGGTCGGTTTAGATAACTTTAGAGGTTAGGGTATTCTCTAAGCACAAGTGACATTACCATAATGGTTAGGATTTCAAAAAGAGTCCTAGTTTTAGATAAAGTGAATGAGTAAGTATATCTTAGTGTTTACCTTCCTCATTAGTACATGATGGTTTTGTTGATATACTCACACTGACATTTCTGTTTTTAGTGAATGGATGGATCTAGCAGGCACCAAAGAGACAACAGGTTTGAAGGAAACTGTGGTGGTTCTCTGATTAAGATACTAGATAAAATGGGGGATTCAATGAGGAAACTCGTGGTTGTTCTAAACCAACTATCAAGGAGTCATGATCAACCACTTGAACCTTGGTATGTTCTGTAATGCATCATGTACGAGATGACCAATCGATGTGGAAGTTCAGGTAATAATTATAAAGGTAACCATTAGAGTTTATATGATCCTTACTTTTGAGGTAATTATGGGTTATTATATGTTATGATGGAAAATGAAAGGCATGAGATAAAATTGAGGTTAAAATATGTTATGATTATTTTTGAAGATTTTATCTCGTTTTGGGGAATGTTTTATGAATTATATAGTTTTGGAAAAAGGACAACACGCAAACCGTGTGACAACCCGTCGCGTCGGACAAAGCTGCGGGAATCGAACCCACAACCAAAGTGCGACTGGTATTTATCGCCTACCACTGGACTACGTGAAGTCCCTGGTTAATTTGACTAATTCATTTTAGTTAGATTATTTTAGTAATCAAGAGTATGTTTATTTTGGGTTATCTATGGAAATGATTAACCTATCATCGAGGATATGTGATTAGGTTAATTACTTTTCAATATGATAATTTAAGAGCAACTGATGTTATTTGGAGATAAAAGTTAATTTGTACCTTGGAAGACTATGTGACTAAATCCTTCAAATATTTGGGTTTCAATCTTAGTTTGGTTTACTTTGAAAAATTTTATGGACAAATTGTTTATCAAATGGTCCTCGTTGAACTTTGGGGTTTGTTCGACAAATTTTGGAGATTAAGAATAGATTTTCTTTTTATAAAGGGTTATCCTTTTCTGGATTATCTGATCTTGTACTAACCTTTTTGGTTTTGGTTTTGATTAAAGTATAAATACATGGGAAGTATATAGTTCTCTTTTTTGGATTAGGTGATTCTCTAGAAGTTGATTATAGCTCTCTTAATGTGAACAATTCATCCTAAATACTCGTCTTTTGGAGAAAATATGAGTTCGTGTAAGAAATCTAGTAAAAGTTGAAAGTCAACATGGCAATTAAGTATGCTTCCATATGTTTTAGTTAAGCTCATAAATAAATTCCTCAATGAAAAGTAACTTAAAACAAAAATGTTATCTGTTAACTTTTCCTACTAGGGAATCGAATACCTTTTAACCCATCACAAGTTTGTGATTTTCTTATGGTTAACTTTCTCCTAGACATGTTTTCTATCACTCTCCATCAGAACATGACCCTATGTTTTCTCCTCCATGTCCATGTTTTCCTACATGTAATCCTAGTATGGGTTAACTCGGGTGACCTCTATACTTATCTTTCTTTATTTTAAAGTGATTGTTTTACCAACTCTTGTTCCGATGTGGGACTTTCAAGGATGTTTCCAAGCTCAATTTTAAAATTGCGAGGATGCAATTCCCAAAAGGGGGGAAGGATGTAACACCCAAGGTAAATAATGAATATTACATTTTATATTTACCCTTATTTGTGAATAAAATATTAATATTACTTTAAAGAGGACTCTATGCTCGATGGCATACCCAATATGCAACAACGAGTTTCTTGGGAATCTTACGTTGCACTCTAATAATAAAATAATATTATTTTAAATAGTAGTTACCGCCTAGCCTTTGTAATGGAGGGAATGAACAGAACTAACTACAAAATTATTATATATGTTTGTCAAATATTTTTACTCTTTACTATAAATGTTAAAGGATTAAAAATGCGAATGAATCCAATTTTAAGCGTAGACATTCTAATATTCTTTAAAAGGTCGATTAACCGCCTTTTGAAGGCAAACCACTTTTAAATCCATTTTTTGACAATTTTATGTGTTATATTTGACAAAATAAAATTCTTATTTAGAATCGGGACATCAAAATTTTCTTTGTGTAAATTTTTGGTATCTTTCCGATAAAGTTCATTTTTTAATGAATAGTGAAAAATGTTGTATTTTAATTCAAAACCTCTTTTTAATCTAATTTATTTATATGATTAGATTATCTTTTTAATTGTAATTAAAGTAAAATTAGAATATATTTTTACCATTTAATCCAATATAGGTCGTTGGAATTAATTTCACTTTGAAATTGGACTTAAATTAGTGTCAATCTTTTGATACTTATTGTTTCATAAAAACACGTTATTTGCTCTGACAGCGGGAATTAATTATTAAATTAATTAATGAAACTAATATGTTTTGAATTTTGTAAAATAGACATCATTTTTGAATTAGTAATATCAAATATATCTTGGGGTGAAGTTTTGGTATTTTTCCGAAAAACTTCAATTTTTGATTAATAGTGAAACCACTATGTGGTACTTATAAAAACAGATTTTCCGTTTAAATGAAATTTTACCACCTTTTTGTTTTGAATTTCAAAAATCCGACATACATGGTTGTCATTAATAAGTGAAATTTGATTCAATGGGATTAAAATATTTTTTTGTTGAATAGTAACTTATTAAGTTTTTCATCGCAATTATAGGTAATTAGTGTAGTTTAAGGTAAGAATAATGTTTTAATAAAATTAAATGACCTAGAAACATGTCCTACCCTCATTTGATGAGTCATGGCCGACCAAGAAAATCCATGGGTCAACTTTGGGACCCCATGGAGCCACTTTGGTTGGGAAATCACATAAATAACTTTTTATTTAATGTTAAAGTAAAAATGACACAAACATGAGTTGTTTTACTAAAACAATTTTTACATGGGGTTATAAAAGTCATATTTTTTACTATAAATATTCATTAGAAATCTAAAAATATTTCCTACATCATGATATTTTTTTTATAATTTTTAGAAATTATATAAATTAAATTATTTATGACATCATGATGATGCAACGATGACCTCATTATTTAACGATTTAAATAAAATGGAATGATAATGTAAACTATAAGACCTAAACATGTCCAAAACCTATTGGATGGGTGGATTTCAAAACCTTATCACCTTATCCTCGAATTATATCAATGTGGGATCTTTTAAATCCGAAACTCATTTTCAAATAATGTAACATTTCTTTACTTTCCAAGAGTGTCCCTCCTCTCCTCTTATAAAAGGCCCCCACCTCTACCTTCTTACCCACACTTCAAAAGCCTTTGGCTAGGCCAACCCCTGCCCATTTTGTCTCTCCACTTACCTCTATTACTCATTTAATCCTCACTTTGGGCATAAGTCTTTCCAAGGAAGCCTTTGAGCTCAAACCAAAGGGAGTTACCCGATTTTAAGGTAATGTCTTCACTTGTGTTATTTTGTTTAATTTTGCTTCTCCAACCCCCTAAACTCTTTTTATTCATTTCTTTTGTAACAACTCCAGTATCTTAAATATACTAGGATGTTGTTATAAGAAGAATTCGAGCTACACTTACACACACCTACATCTAATGGTTAAAGAACATACTGTTTCTGTGGATGGAGAATTCCTGCCTCACGAAACGATGATTGTTCAACACTCATATAACACACTAAAAGGTGGCCATTAATATGTCACTATATTTATATATTATATATAATATGTTTATGTTTTCCTTAAGCTTCTGTATTTTTCATTTTGGGCATACCTTTATGGTTTCCATTATGGGTAAACGCGATATCTTCATTTAAGGAAGTGCGGACTACCGCCCCCTCAAAGTGATTTGATTCGTTAATACCATATGTGGGATGTATAAAGGATGGAGTTATGATGTTATATATGATATTAAACTGTAATTATAATATAAATTTATATCATTATGATTCCATTTCATAAAATAAGAAATAGAAATGGAAGCAGCGTTTATGCGTACGTACGGCTTACCGTCTCCATGAACGGTGCATTTCATTTCTTATCCCCAAATATAATGTACTATTATAAGTACATATATATATTGGATATATATTATTTATGTTAAATCTAAATGATTAATATAATTCTGGAATTAAAATATACATACCTCTCATTTAGTTTTAATTCCATTAATATGACATAGAAATGAAAGTAGCGTTCATGCGTACGTACGGCTTACCGTCTCCATGAACGGTGCATTTCATTTCTTACCTCTAAATGATAATGTAATATTATAAATACATGTATATTCTGGATATATATGATATATATGATATCCAAATCATTAATATCATTCTGGATATAATGAACCTTTGACCACACGAACAACATGTAATTGTAAGAAGTCCACTTTCGACTTAAGAACCAAATATTGACAAAACGAACATTATTAACTTAAATGATTACATAATGTTTATAACATGGAAATAAGTGATATAAAAGGAATAATGAACTTGAAAAAGGTTCTTAAACAATTAGAAATTAACTCAAGTTTATTATTCAGGACGTTAAAGAACGATCGAGTCAAGTCGGACCTGAGGTAAGGGATCCTACTCCTCTCTTTCTTTTTAAGTACACTCTTTTATGTCATTCCTTTTAAGATCATCTTTATTGTGATTGGTATGTTATTTTATATTACTCTTACTATAATTTTTATGTTCATATGATGAGAGACCCTATTTGATCTCATCAAACCATTTTTGGATGTTTTAAGTGGCGTCGTTAGGCTGCCGAGTTTTCGTAAGGGATTTTTCATCTCACTTTTATTCCCATGAGAGTTATGCTACATTTTCCACAATTTCCTTTGAGTGGTGTATGTACTGCCCATTATTTTACTCATTGTGTAATATACTTTCATTTATGATTATTTACATCAATTTTTTATTGTCCTTCTTCAATGGGGTGTATGTTTTGAAAGTTACCCAAGTCGGTAAGGGAACCTTTCACCCTCCTCTTTTAAAAGACTTCTTTTGTTATGTCTTTTAATTCACATACTATTATGTTGGGATATGTTCTTCTATATCCTTATTGATGTAAATTTTATGTCCAAGTGATGAGATACCCTTTTTATCTCTCATCAACTCTTTTTCTGAATTTTGAAGTGATGCCGTAAGGCTGTCGAACTTTTACAAGGGAACTTCTTAACCCAATTTTGATTCTTTGGGATAAACTTATACTCCTTGAATATGTCGTTCTATGAATATGTGTGAATGTCCTCTGATTTTTTTACACTTAATATCCACTTATATGGTGTATTCATTTGTCACACATAATTATGTAATTGATTATCCTTATTCCAAGGATATCGTCTTTGTAAGGGACTTCGTCTCAATCCCCTTTCATTGAGGCATATTTTTGTTTTATACACAACCTTATTTTATACGGTGTATAATCCCCTTTGACTTTTTCGTTTATCCAAAAGGAATATTTTTTATACGAAGCTTTTACTAAATGACAAAAGGGAATGTTTTTGTCGTATGTATGCGGCGACAATGACTTCTCCGCCGCCGTGACCATTATTTGAGTTTCGGCTTCCTCTACAAGCCATAACTTTTAAAAAAAATACCCTGTTTTACTTTTCTTTTATTTTGGTATTGAAAATGGTTTTCATAATTTTTTTATTATATCAATGTGTTTTATTTATATCTTGAGATTGAAATGTGGAAATGTTATGTTTCCTTTATGTATGTTTTATGTGATATGATTATGTTATGGATCTTGGGAATTGTTATGAAAACGGGTGGTTTCGTGATAAACTAAGGGCAGGTGAGCCCGATATAGCTCTCCAATGCATTGGGTAACGCGAAGGAGTGAAACGTTAAGGTTTCTCCGAAGAGATTTAGGGAAGATATTGTGGTGTGTATTCCAAACGTAACCAAGAGGGTTACTCCCTACGTAAGAATGTTATGAATGCCTCAAGTTACCTTTTATGTCTTATGATTTCTATGATTTATTCATGATTTGATGAGGTATGTTAAAGTTCATATGTTTTATGGGTAAAGTATGATTTCATTCTTATGTATATATGAACTCATGTTTCCTTTCCATATTTTTATAACCCTTACTGAGCTTTTTATGCTCATCCCAAGTTTTTGAAATGTTTTTCACGGGTCAAGGGAAGGGTACATGATATGATGATAGTGTCAAGGAAGTGTCAAGAAAGAATCTATGCTTTATTTTAAAATATGTTTCCGTTGATGGAAAAAATGAATATTATCTTTTATGTAACCACTTTGTTTAAATGTGGAATGTAATGCAAGTTTTATGATCTAATTCTCTAAAACTCTAAACTTGAAAAGATCCTCAATGTGTAATCTTGTAATAACTCACGATTAAGTAAGGTTTAAGGTTGGGGCCTTATAGTTATAGCATGTGATGGTTGTGGGTCCCTATATAGTCTACAAAAAAGGTAAAAATACCACTTGATAATGATTTTTCAGCACCTAGATCTAGAATAGTATGGAGTTATAAAAATGGAACCACATGAGGTATAATGTGTTCCATATGGACCACCACTTATAGAACATGTTCGTCATAATCGTCCTAGTGCACGAATCAAGGAAATCATGGTTCCATATCTCTAAAAATTCCAAGAACACACCACAGAATTTGATTTGATAACCAAAACAATTCCAAATAATAAATAGGATATGTTCAAGACTTCTTATGTAAATACCAACACAACTCTCCCTACTCCTAATGCAAGGTCCTATTATTATATAATATCATAATGGAACAAATTATATACTTAAAACTTCCAATTATAAAGGATGGTTAAAAGGAAATTTCTCTTTTCTGAATTATTGGTACAAATATATAGAGTTTAAATTACAATATATAGAGGAAAACACCCTTTATTTCGAAATTGGAATCCCCATTTAATTAAAACTATTTCATTTAGGAACTCAAATTTAGTATTTCTCAAATATATACTTACATCATGGTCAAGTTAGATGCGTGTCCAATTATATGTTTTAAATTCCCACACTTTATAAGATTCAATTATAATGTCATGTAACTGTAACTATTCCTTTATGATGCTTAAAGTATATTGATCACCCTTCCCAATTTATAGAGGCACACACTCCCTTAGAATTACAATTATAATCCACCTAATTTTAATAACTAATGTTTCATCTCATTTGAGTAATGAAAAATTTATCTATATAAAAATATCGGTAAATTAAGGTTCCACTATCAATCTATATAAAAAATTATATAGGATGATGTATACATTTTAATTAAACAATAATTTGTCCTTTTGACCAAGAAATTTTAGCACAATTTCAATATAAAAATCATGTCACTAAAACATGCTTTATGAAATCCACAATGTAAATTAAATATGGAATGAAAGATGCATGATATGTAAATAACCATGTTCCTACTATGATACTAGAAGTAACACTACCATTATATATCAAGAAAATGGGAAAAGATAACCCATAATTCCCTTCCTAGATAATTTTGATTTTCTTTGTATGTGGTTTAGTTACTCCAATGAATAGGCTCAATTCCAAATTTCCAAACATTCCTAGTCTCTTGTATACTAACCCAAAACAGTAATGACAAAAAAGGAAAAGACAGATTTGATTCAACTTAATGATATCCGTAACCTACCAGAAAAGCCAGGATCCAGTGTAAGCGGGTCCTAATAAAATTAAACAAAGAAATAAAGTGAAAAGAGTCAAGTATACAGGGGAATATTACAAAAATGAGTGTGCACCACCCTGCACCTATCTACCTCCACAAGTGGGGCACAATAGTTCGGGGTCGTAAAATACCACATCTCTCCTGTATCAGTGAGCACCCGCTTTGCCAGCGCATCCGCCACCTGATTCACCTCTCAGTAGACATGTGAGACCTCCACCCACATCCGCGCGATATCATTAAGGCAGCCCACCCATTGCGGCAGTACATGCCAAGGAACCTGGCGCCTCTTGGTGCTCAAGGCATGGACCGTGACCTGAGAATCAGATTAAATCCATATATGTTCCCAGTTAAAGCGGGCAGCGTACCTAATGGCATATACCATGGCCCAAAGCTCTCCTTCAAACGCAGTACCAAATCCAATGGCATGATGATAGCATCCTTTAACAAACCCACGGTAGGTACGAAACACACCTCCGCAACCCGATGGGCCAGGAGCACCCAACGCAGCCCCATCAACATTAATCTTTAGGTAGGGTCCGATGGGTGGGATCCATCGAATATACTTCAGCATCCGAGGCAAGCGAGGCCACCCTGAGACACCAAGAGTACACATAATTTTCAGATCTACAACTGTGTTAGACATTGTCCCATCCTGCACACAAGATACTGCATAAACATCCCTATGAATCACCCTCACACATTAAGGAACAGTGGGGCGCAAATCAGTGAAAGTAGCAGCATTACGGGCTTCCCAAAGGACATCAACAACCGCCGCAATGGCAGTCAAAAACAGATTAAAAATCTGTTCGCTGAACCTGCCATGGTAAGCAGCAGACAACACTTGACAAACCGGCCCGCAGGTGTCAACAGTCACCCCAAACACAGAACCGATGTAATCCCACAGTTTCTTTGCATGAGAGCAGCCCACAAAAACATGTTGAACTGATTCCTCATCAGCTTTACACATGGAACACATGGAGGCCATGTAAATCCCAGCCTTCTTGAGATCATCCGATGTGGGTAGACGATTTTTTCAGTAGAGTAGAAATTATCAGGGTAGCTAGGCTATATATCAAGGATGTGGATTTATCCATATCAATGTAGTGAAGCCTACTCCATATGAGTAGAGTGTTAGGACTTCTACAGTTAGAGGTATTATTCTAGTAACCTCTATTTTAGTATCTTTCATATTTCACATTGGCACTTTGCATTCCTCCATATATGTTAAAATTATGTAATGTGTGGGATTATTTTATGAGTAATTAAATAGAATGATGGATATTGAGGCACCATAATGTGTTAAATCAGAGAGTGGATACCAATTTTTGTAGTTCCCCCTTGAGTTAGATTGTTATCATTTCTTATGGATATTATTTTTCCTCGAAATTAATGGTTTTGACTTGAAAATATGAATAGAATAGTTAGTGGTGTATCATGATCACATTGTTTTCTATCATGGAAGGGCTTCCTTTGCATCACCAGAGTGTGGTACCTATATCAATAGGAATGAATGGGAAGTCTGGGTGAGTTGAGATAGACTCGAGCATCATGTTATACGTAGAGTGAGCACCCTGATGGCTAGTCTTTTTATGAGTGATCAGAGAACATGAAATATATAATTACCTCTTACTGTGGGTTGTTTTTCGAATATTTTCCCTAATGATTTTTCTCAGTTACCCCATGTGAGAGAGGTGGTGTTCACCATTGATCTAGTTCTAGGACCATTACATGTGTTTATTTCTCATTATAGGATAACACCTACTAAGATCATGGAACTAAAGAAGTAGTTAGAGAATTTGGAACCTAAGGGTTTCATATGGCCTAGTACTTCAACATTGGGGTCACATGTTATATTCACCAAGAAGGATAGTAAGACCCTGATTCATTATGTTGATAATCACTGGTTGAACCAACTTACAGTTAAGAATTAGTATCCACTACTATGTGTAGATGGACTCTTCAACCATCTCTGAGGATAAATCGTTTTCTCCAAGATTTATTTTAGTTTGGGCTACCATTATGTGCAATTATGTCCATATAAAATACTATATATTTTGTTCCAGAGAAGATATGGATTTAAAGAGTATCTGGTTATGTCATTTGGTCTTATGAATGCATAAATAATTTACATAACCCTGATGAATCAAGTTTTACACCCAGATCAGGATATATTTGATGTATTTTTCATGGATGATATCTTGTTAAATTATAGTACACAAAATGACCAAGGAAAACATATTGAGATCTTTTTTAATACATTGAGAGTGAACTAGATATATTCTATTCTTAATAAATTCTAATTTTGGATTGACAAGGAACACTTCCTGGGTCATGTCATCTCAGTGGAAGATGTATCTCTTGATCTAGATAATGTGAAAGATTTAGCTCCCTAGGAATATCCCAAGATCATATTTTATGTACATAGTTTCTTGGTGATGTATGGTGATTAAAGAATTTCATTTATGACTTATCATGCTAAGAAGAACCTCTCATGCAATTGACTAAAAAGGTTTTCAGGTTCTTCTGACATTAATCTTATGTGGGAGCCTTTCATGAGTAGAAATGTAGACTGAATATATCCCCATACTTGATTCTCCCAGAGATAATAAGAAGGTATCCATTTTTTTATGATGCATCAAGAATTGGTATACGATCCTTTTTTATGCAAGTTGATAGTGTTGTAGAATACAGGTCCCACAAGCTGAGACCTTATGAGTGGAATTACTTTATAAACAACCTCAAGCTAGCATATTTGGTATATGCCTTTTGTTGTAGGAGTAGTTATCTATTTTGGGATAATTGAATCATTATACACAGGTCAAAAAACTCTTAAATACATTTTCACATCCCATGAAATGAATCTAAAGTATAAAAAGTAGGTGGAATAACTACAGTTGTTCTAATTTGATCTCACTTATACACCAGGGAATGAAAATGTTGTAGCTGTCACCCTGAGCATGATGATGTTGACATTAGACGTATAAAAGGACAGAAGTTAGTGGCAGTTGAGGGATCTATTTTCTGAGATAAACCATGAGTTTTAGGAACATAATGGGATTTAAATTTTAATTGATTTATAAGTGACATACTACATTATAAAACATGTATGGATGAGATAGATTTCAGATCCATAGGGACCAATTTTAAGGGAGATTGTCTCAAGTGAGGATCCACCACAGGGTTAGGTTATCAATGAAGATGATATATTGTAATTTCATGGGAGTTTATGGAATCCTAAAGACATATGAGAAGAAAATTTTCAAGGATATAATGCCTATATGTGGAATTTTCACCATTGAATTATCAAGAAGTATTGATTTGTACATCTTCTGTATTTGTGGTTGGGAATGAAGAGGTAGATTTCAGGTTTTATCAAACAGTGTTCAACCTATCAATAGGTGAAGGTGGTGAACAAGTGTCCCATGATACTTATATAGAAACATCCCATTCTTAATTAGAAATTTGACTATTCCACGATGTTTTTTATAATGGTCATTCCATGATCCCATCTTAAATGTGATGCGATATGGGTTATCATCAACATTATGACCAAGGATTCACATATTTACTGATCAAGGTGATATTTTCAATTTAAAATCATTTATGGATATACAATTGAGAGATTAAGTAACATAATGATGTCCCATGTCCTACCATATTTGATTATCTCGAGTTACATCACATTTTTTGTAGAGGTTGCAGAAGGTACATGGTTCATTGGTGATTCTAAGTGCAACATTCCACCCTTAGTCTAACAACCATTCTCTAAATATTAATATTTTATTTTACTAAAATAAACATTAAGGATAAGTGGGAACCATAGAGAAATATTCACTAAAATAGCATAAATGGACACTCTAATACATACATATTTTAGGAAACTATTCAGATAGCTCATGATAAAGCCATATATGGTAGGCCGTTTCGTTCACCCCTATGAAACTTAAGGGTAGGTGATAGAGTGCAATTAGGACCTCAAATTATTTTGGAAAATTTAGAAAAGGTGGATCTTATCCAGAAGAATATGAATATAGATCAATGATGAAAGAATTCATAGAGTGATCATCATCACCAACCTCTATTGACTGAGGAGGGACATTGGGAATTTCTGATAGTTTTTCCAAATCTGGATCATAGACAGATTCAGAGATAGGGCATGCTATCACCTCATTATATTGGGCCTTTTGATATCTAAGAGGGAGTCAGGATGATAGCTTATTGGATGGTTTTTTCATTGAGTCATGAGGCCATACATGATGTCTTTTATATATCTAAGATTCATTGTTATTATTTCAAACCATCTCATTAATTTGATCCTGAGTATATAGAGAATGAGGAAGATGAGTCATTTCAAGAGAACCATATGCATATCATTGATTAGAGAATGAATGATCTTTGGGGCATTTCAATTCCAATAGCACAAGTTCAATGGAAGCCTGATATTGTATAAGATGGTATTGGGAAGGGAGAGGCTGATACACATGCTCATATGCTAGAAAATTTCTTATATATTTTTTCACCACCTCTAGAAGGGAAATTAAATGATGAGTTATTCCAATGATGGGAGTTTGTAATGTCATAGATTTTATTAAGAGGTATAAAAGCTTAATTTACTATAAAAACAAATTTTTTTATTCTAGTAATGTCATTTAGAGTCTATGAAGTAGTTGGAGAGATTAAGAGGCTCGTTTAGACCCTGAATCTCTAAATTTTAAAATGAAAAACCAAGCCACATTATTAGCACATTGTTAAGTCTAACCATGTGACCTAACCGTGCAGGTGATGTAGACAACTATTGAGGTGTGAATGGATTGTTTTGACTATGATCCATAGGATTCAAGGTCTTGTGAGGATTTATACTGGGTTGTAAAGGGCCCCACCATTTAAGAAACTTAACCAATGGAGACACATGGTTTAGGCACATGGTTTAGAAAAATGTGTATCCAAACTATGCACTGTTTAAAAATTTGTGAAAAGACAATTTTTCATTGCCATTATTTAATTATTCTCCCTCTTTTTTACTCCCCATTCACGACAATTTCAACCTTTAGACATGGGAGCTCTCGATATTCATCCAAACTTATATTTGAGCAAGGATATTCATCCGGTGTTTGATTCCACTGATATTGGGTGAAATAGATAGAAAACAGTAAGAGATTCTATCATTTTCATTCATTATATCAGTTATTCTTCCATCATTAGTTCTATTTTAGTGTGAGATAATATTCTGTATTTTTAGATCATGTGAATATTTTTTTGTATTCTTCCATTCTAATTCAAATATAAATCAAATAGCAGATGAGGGTTTTTCTTCCAAACAATGGTAGGTGGTATAGTACATTTTTCTTAATGTCAAGTCATTTGATAACATGCTCCATCATGCCGCACACCAAAAATTACATGCATCACCATCAATTTATGATTTTCATTTATATTAATTGTTTCCCATGTTAGAAATTCACAATATACCCATGTTTATGGCTAGAGGTCCCCTACCTCGACATGATCTACCCCATAGGGTGTCAATATGTGATTCCCATGAATTATTAACTAAATCTATGAAAAAAAACTTCAATATTGTCTTGAATTGATTCCAATTTAAAGTGACTGCCTAATCCAAATACGTGTGACTAGAATAGTGATTAATGCAACTTTTATATGAATAAGGGATATTCAATGTAGTAAAATAGAATGTTAAATGAATTTTAAATAAAACATTGACATGTTTTTGAAGCATATATGGACTTAGTATATAAATTTAATTTATGATAATGGAATCCCTTATAATTATAATACTTTGGAATGAAGTCCAATATATTTGTGATACTCAAGAATGGAATCCCATATAGTTTTGATACTCAAGAATGGAATCCCATAGACATTTCATATATGGGGATAAAGTCCCATGTAAATGTGATATCTGGGTATGAAATCCCAAAATAAATGTGATATATGATAATAGAAACTGAAATGAAATGTGATATATAGGAATGATGTCCCAAATAAAATTAATGGTTATATACAAGCATGAAGTTCCTAATTAAATGTGATATACAGGCATAGTGTCCTAAATAAAATATGATAACTAAGCATGAAGTCCAACTTTGTGATACCTGGGCATGGGGTCCCTTTACATTCTACAAGAATCGTACAACTAATCATAGATTTATGAGTTATACATTGCGTCCTGGAGAGTAGAATATGTATATCCATAGACATCACTATGTATATAGACCATATATATATATATAAAGTTATATACTTGTTGTAACTTTTTCATAGATCTTCTGACATTTTCCAAAAATGGTAGTGTAATATGTGTGTCCTTTTGGAACAAGTGTCCCCCCATTTATATTTTATATTTTTATTATTTCATTACACATTAACAATTTTAATTTTACATGCACCAACCATATTTTACTGTGCACCAATAGATGTGTCCTACTTAGTATATCTCATACACTATTTGGGTCATCATTTTTTATCCAAAAAGATTATAAAGAAGGAGGTAGGGGAAAAGGGAAGAATCCAGATGTTGATTCTTGATTTGTTACTTAGGATGGATTACAAGAGCAGAGGACTGAGATTATACTCGTGATGATATTAGAGATATTTTTTGGCCTTTTTATAGCTTGATGTATAAATCTATATCCCTTTTCCAATTTTTTATATCACATGAAATAAGAATAATTGTGAATATGATATAGACCATGTTCTAACTTTTTTATTATATCTTAATGATTTATTATTCCACATCTAGTTATTCAAAACTCTTTTCATTGTTTACCATTAATGTATACAACTATGAAACACTTACACATGATAGAATAGTATCCCCACCAACACACCATAGGCCCTTGATACTATTCAAAAGCCTCTAGAATATGGCGAGGTTCCCTTGAGTCCTTGAATCAATACAATTTGGTAACATATAATTGAATGGGGTTTCTAGATGCTACAATAATAATGAATAAATGTTTTTACTTCATAAAAATGCATTCTAAAGTATAAAATATATTTATACCAAATGGAACCAAAAAATCATTTCAAATAAAATTAAATAGATTACTTATAATATAAAAATAAATAATATTACTTTTAAATAATTGAAAAAATTGTCCTTTTTGAATTCATGAAACAAACACACTTTCCTATAAAAAGTGTATTTTTACTATTCAATAAATATCAAACTTTTCAATAAATAAAAAAAATCACTGAAAGCTAATTTTGAAACATTGACTTAAAAAATGATATATTTATTATGAAATAAAATTTATATAATTTCCAAAAATTAATTATAATATTCATTCAAAAAATCAGTAAAAATAAATTTTGATGAAGACTTATTTTTGAAACATAAAATGATTTTACTAAAAATTGAGTTCTTATTTAATAAGAATTAATAAATAATTTTTTATTCAGTTGGAATGATGTATATATATATATATATATCCTAATGAGGCTAACCCTATTGATTACCAAAAATTTTATAGCTATGATATATCAGTTTTAAAATAGTATTATTTAGTGGTTCAATTATGATCAATATTCCTTATTGTATACACTATAAAACATTTTTTACTTTTAATATATCATGGTGTTACAATTATCACGGTTTTATTTAGGTTTTGTAATTATATTTATTTACATGAAAAATAATTATGAGTGAATTATACGTTAAGATAACTGATTCATAATTTTATATAGAATTCTACTAAGGGAAGTTGATCTACATGCATAATGAACAAATACCCACAACCGCAAAAAAATTGTTTAAATAATAATCATAAAAATAAGTGAAATTATAAATAAATTTTCATTTGATAGTGAAAACACAGATGTCATAAGATACATGAAAATTTGGAGTGAAAAATCAATATCTAATTCTTTATTAGTAGATTCATAGGCATTTCATTGTTCAAATGGTTATTGGTGATAATTTCTGTTGTTGGCCCTTACGTTGAGAAATTAATCCCCATGATTCCCAAATATCTTTGAATTTGATGTTAATTTTTTTGAAGATTCTCTATTCTCATTATACAAATGATTTTTATTACCTTCAACTCCACACTTATAACAATTACTCACCACATTAAAGATGTTTCCCTAATATTTCCTTCCATGATTTCAAAAAATCAGAATTTGAATCATTTTTCATTCATAATTTTCATTATTCAACATTTTATAAGATTAAATATTTATCATACATTGTGTGATTAGGAAATTGACTGTGTTTTCATTATTTATAATATTTTTTATTATCTCTTTTTTCATAATCATGTGGTTTCTCTTTCCACCTCCCATTTTGATGGGTTTTTCATAGAGGGAATGTCTTCATTCTCACTCACAACCCTAGTTCCTTATAATTCAATCCATTATTAAAACAAAAAGAGTTAAAATGAGTCCTAATTATTATAGGTTAATTATATAAAATAAAAAATGAAAAGTTAACCAAAATATTTCTATCATATTGGCATATAATTCTTACAACTCAACTTGTATTAGACTCTATTAAACCAATATCACTTTTAGTTTATGAAACATTATTCTTAGTTCATCCTAGGTTAAATTTAGTTGGTTAATCTAATACCTATTATACTAATACATACAATAGGGTTTCCAAATTACCATAAAATTTCTTAACATTTGCTAAAGTTAATAATCATTGATGTCTATGCCCTCAAAAACCAACTAATGTTTCCCCAAACAATATTAGTCATTCCTACAATCCTATGAACATGTATTTATATACCATAATAATATTTTATTAGAAACATACGTTTTCCAAATAAATATATGAATATTCATGATATTAATCTACAATGAGACTATATATTTGTCTAAAAACTACATATAATAACTAGTTCATTTTTTCACATAGAGGTCATTATATGTCATAATTCCAAGAATAAAATTAAATTCTAAAAAAATATCATGATTCACTTATATTTTTTATGTTTATAAACTTATCTTACTTACATATTTATAATTAATCCACCCTTTATTATCCCAATATCATGTGTATGTCAAATTTAAATGTTTTTATATCTTGATTAGGTGTTCCCCAATATTTATCCCTAAAAATAAAACTTTGAAAAAAATCACTTATAAAGGTTATTTACTCCCTATAATATATGGTTCTAAAACATTAATGTAAAAATGATGAAGAACAGTCATAATGTGTTTCACATAATCCCCATAAATTTTAAAATATAAAAAAACATCGATAAATATCGCTTATTAATGAGAATTTATAGGAGCTTCATGATTACTTAAATATCAATCTCTCTAAGTTATTTAATTTTAAGAATCAAAATTTTTTCACAATAATAAAAATATACTAAATTTTTTAACATTTTACATATTCTCCCTTATCACTTATAAGTCATATTTATTTCAAGATACATAATTCTCTCAAAATTATCTTTGGTATCTAGTTTTAACTGAAGAATATAACTAATATAGATATGATAATATATAAAAATTGAATTTTAAAACATTAATCTTAAAATGTATTCCCTTATAATACAATTGTTTTATCATATGATACTTATTTATCAACCAACAACATTATATGATCAATCCTTAGTTATCCATGGTTTTTTTATATTAGTTTATCCAATAAAATTGTTGTCATCATTATTAAAACCTTCATTATGGTTCATGAAGAGAGTGTGAATAAAAATATAATAACCCTTCGAGTGTCTTGAATGGTTTACAGTCTTTGGAAAACTCTTTCTACATCATAGTGATGACTTATTCATTGCTTAACCAACCCTTTTTGGGTTATTAAACAAAGGTACATCTATTCTACAACCACATCCACATTCCATTATCCAAATATGGATGAATTTTAAGTAACAACCGTATAATCACTACTTTAAAAAAAACACCATGATTGTATCCAATACTTAGACTTATTCAAATGGTTTAACTAAATTTTCCTTATCCTAATCCATAAATATAATTTGAATTATTTCCTTAACTTTATATCATATTCTTATACAAAAGGGTTATCTATTATGATCAGCCATAACTTATCAACCCATAAAACATACTCAAAAAACATTTTAATATCAAATGTTATCAAAAACATTCCTTTGATACAAACTATGATTCTCTTAACACGTTGTCCTATATCTGGTTCCATAAATATAGAATTAATAATTTTTCTTTGAGACCATCCATAAAATGTATGATATAAATATCCTCAACTAAAAAATAAAATATGATTTTTTATTCTCTTATATAAAAACGGTTTTTTTATGATTAGATATTTGGTGAATTGGTAAAAAACTAAACTAATAAATCCCTTATTATTTATATCAAATAGAAAATTTTCTCATTACATATGAAATTACTTATTTCAAAATAAGCCTTAAATACTTCCCAAAAATTCATGCTCCCATGTCATCCATCTAAATATGTCATGTGTAGTAATTTTCTACCTATCATAGGGAAATTGAAACATAAAATTGGGAGAGATTAGAAGAAAACTAAGGAAAAAATATTAGTAAAACAATAATAAAGTAAACATGGAATAAATATTATGGAAGTAATAGAGAAACAACATAAATCCATAGTCAACTTGGAATATGGAGAATACTATATTCTAGAATGAAAATGATGACATGGATATTAATCATAATTATCTCATTATGATGGAATTTATAATATGAAACATAAAAAACCAGTTTTCATGGCCTTATTCCTAGACACATAACTTTTCTTTGAGACCATAATCTTGAATTCTTGGTGTCAATGCCTTGTGCCATGATACCAGCCTATTATGGGAAGATGTATAAAAATTAACACAACCTATTTTGTTTCATGATATCCATAAATAAATCAATGATCTATATAATGTTTGTCCCCACCCACCACTTGTTTAATTACAATGAATTCAGCATAAGATAAAATGAATAAACTATACATAATTATCCTTAATGATAATAATCTATGTCCAAACAATAATATATAGAAATCCAATAATTTTCAACCATTAATAAAATATAATAAATTTTTGGTGAACATTATCCAACAAGAATTATATAAAATTTTATGATCACAATTTATATAACACTGACTATAAGGGAAATTGAGTATTATAACAACATGATAATAATCCACCTAAAGAAAGAAGTTGGATGGTTTTAGAGGATCATTTCCCAAAAAGTGAGAAATATTTCTCAATGGGTATATAACATTGAAATATATATCAATAAAAGAGTGAATACTATATAATAAAATAAAATATAAAAAGGAACCCATGTTATATTAAATAATTACAAGAGAATAGTCCTAACATAATAAATGAATGTTGAGTTACCAAAATTCCTCAAAAATAAAAAAAACAAAATCTATAACCAATTGAATACCGTAAAATTAATTGAGTAGTAAATCCCCTAAAATAAAAGAAGTATGAAAATAATATATCATTAGTTCATGATTATACTATTCAAATAAAACATGGTGAACACAATGTATTATATCTCAATGAATCCAAATTCATACATAAAGTCTCATATGACATTTAAAACATTTGAATTGAATCACATTAAGAGGTATAACTTGAAATTGAAAATAAAATACCATGATTGAAAAATAATTCATGATATGATATCTAAAATAAAGAGTATATAAACCATATAAAAAAATTAGGTCCTTAATAACAAATATATCTAAATGAGAATAATTTCAGATGAAAATCCCTTACAACTTCTCCATAAATTATCACAAATACATTAACCTCCTATATAAAAAAATTTAAATATTAAAAAATTAATTTATAACCATATTCATATCAATAATCAATAATATTCTAAAAAATTAGTCATTGTTAACTTAAATTATTCTAATTTTATTCATTGAGTATTTATAGATTGATCGTTTATAATAATTTTATTAGATTTGTGTTATGTTCATTATTCATTCAATAGTAATCACATATAGAACATTAAAAATGATTTTAGGGGTTATTTATAATTATTTATAAAGATTCAATTTATTTTTATGTGTGCTTTAATCATTATCCTTGAAGATAAAATAAATTAAATGCAAGTTTTAGTGATTTTTTATGACCATCGTGTGTTTTCTTAATTAATTAAATAAATATTTATTTGAGATATCTAGAACTGAGAAAATAATTATTTAATAATTTATATCATATTACTCTGGTAATTTTTTCCAAATATAAATTAATGAAATAAAATCAAAATATTGATCCATTAGATGGTTAATGTGACCCAAACATGAAATACCCATATTTAAATAATGGTTATGAGGTGTTTTTTGTAATAAAATTATACTAGAATCATTATAATAATATCATTTATTTTTAGTGTTATATTTTAAAAAATTTACGACGTAGAAGAAGAAATAATTTATATGAAAACATTATATAATTTTTAGAAAATTAAATTAAATTAATATGCTTATTTTAAATGATTATATATAAGATGGCCATTTTTTATCATATCATTAATTAGTTCTACAATTTTACATAAAAAATAATAATTATATAATAAACATAAAACATACCATTTAATACCATGATTATATCTATCTATGTAGGGATGTGAAAGAAAATGAAACATGTTACCTCGTGGAGGTGGTAGTTCGCCCAACTCATGAGAAAAAGTTTTTTTCATAATAGATGGGGTATATGAATAAATAATTATAATAACCTTAATATAGAAAATTAATGTATATAAATGAAAATAATATTATTATATAAATTTCTATAGAATAAATTTTAAAAAGATAATTTAGAAGATGACTAATTATTTGATAATACTCACGTCCAGAACATGGATTTTCCTTGGAAGTTCCATTGATTTTGAAGGGATTTGGATAAATATAATAGA